>JBBMRM010000087.1:0-1200000 GCA_037962945.1 Sarcoramphus papa
CCGTCGGTAGACACGAGCTGAGAAATTGCAAACGTCGAGCAATTGCTCCGAGATGAAAAGTGCCAGCACTGAAAGCTGTTGCTAGCCAGCCCCCTTCCTTGGAAGCGCTTTTGTAGGCCTAAGAAGACTGGGGCTCTGGGCTTCTCTAGCCACCTCATCTTCTGCTCATCCTCTCGCGCACTCTAAAGAGAGCTCAGGTGAGAAATTGCAAACGTCGAGCAATTGCTCAGAGATGAAAAGTGCCAGCACTGAAAGCTGTTGCTAGCCAGCACCCTTCCTTGGAAGCGCTTTCACAGGCGCAGCAACACTGGGGCTTGGTGCTTCTCTAGCCACCAAACGTCACGGTCCCTTCTCTTCCGTCGGTAGACACGAGCTGAGAAATTGCAAACGTCGAGCAATTGCTCAGAGATGAAAAGTGCCAGCACTGAAAGCTGTTGCTAGCCAGCACCCTTCCTTGGAAGCGCTTTTGTAGGCCTAAGAACACTGGGGCTCTGGGCTTCTCTAGCCACCTCATCTTCTGCTCATCCTCTCGCGCACTCTAAAGAGAGCTCAGGTGAGAAATTGCAAACGTCGAGCAATTGCTCAGAGATGAAAAGTGCCAGCACTGAAAGCTGTTGCTAGCCAGCACCCTTCCTTGGAAGCGCTTTGTAGGCCTAAGAACACTGGGGCTCTGGGCTTCTCTAGCCACCTCATCTTCCTGCTCATCCTCTCGCGCACTCTAAGAGAGCTCAGGTGAGAAATTGCAAAGGTCGAGCAATTGCTCAGAGATGAAAAGTGCCAGCACTGAAAGCTCTTTGCTAGCCAGCACCCTTCCTTGGAAGCGCTTTCACAGGATCAGCAACACTGGGGCTTTGCGCTTCTCTAGCCACCAAATGTCACGGTCCTTCTCTTTCCGTCTCGTAGACACGAGCTGAGAAATTGCAAACGTCGAGCAATTGCTCCGAGATGAAAAGTGCCAGCACTGAAAGCTGTTGCTAGCCAGCACCCTTCCTTGAAGCGGCTTTGTAGGCCTAAGAACACTGGGGCTCTGGGCTTCTCTAGCCACCTCATCTTCTGCTCAGCCTCTCGCGCACTCTAAAGAGAGCTCAGGTGAGAAATTGCAAACGTCGAGCAATTGCTCAGAGATGAAAAGTGCCAGCACTGAAAGCTCTTGCTAGCCAGCACCCTTCCTTGGAAGCGCTTTCACAGGCGCAGCAACACTGGGGCTTTGCGCTTCTCTCGCCACCAAACATCACGGTCCTTCTCTTTCTGTGGGTAGACACGAGCTGAGAAATTGCAACGTCGAGCAATTGCTCAGAGATGAAAAGTGCCAGCACTGAAAGCTCTTGCTAGCCAACACCCTTCCTTGGAAGCGCTTTCACAGGCGCAGCAACACTGGGGCTTTGCGCTTTCTCTAGCCACCAAGCGTCACGGTCCTTCTCTTTCCGTCTCCCTAGACACGAGCTGAGAAATTACAAACGTCGAGCATTGCTCAGAGATGAAAAGTGCCAGCACTGAAAGCTGTTGCTAGCCAGCACCCTTCTTGGAAGCGCTTTGTAGGCCTAAGAACACTGGGGCTCTGGGCTTCTCTAGCCACATCATCTTCTGCTCATCCTCTCTGCCACTCTAAAGAGAGCTCAGGTGAGAAATTGCAACGTCGAGCAATTGCTCAGAGATGAAAAGTGCCAGCACTGAAAGCTCTTGCTAGCCAGCACCCTTCCTTGGAAGCGCTTTCACAAAAAAAAAGCTCAATAACACTGGGGCTTTGCACTTCTCTAGCTACCAAACGTCACGGTCCTTCTCTTTCCGTCTCGTAGACACGAGCTGAGAAATGCAAACGTCGAGCAATTGCTCAGAGATGAAAAGTGCCAGCACTGAAAGCTGTTGCTAGCCAGCACCCTTCCTTGGAAGCGCTTTCACAGGCGCAGCAACACTGGGGCTTTGCGCTTCTCTAGCCACCAAACGTCACGGTCCTTCTCTTTCCGTCTCGTAGACACGAGCTGAGAAATTGCAAACGTCGAGCAATTGCTCAGAGATGAAAAGTGCCAGCACTGAAAGCTGTTGCTAGCCAGCCCCTTCCTTGGAAGCGCTTTTGTAGGCCTAAGAACAGTGGGGCTCTGGGCTTCTCTAGCCACCTCATCTTCTGCTCATCCTCTCGCGCACTCTAAAGAGAGCTCAGGTGAGAAATTGCAAACGTCGAGCAATTGCTCAGAGATGAAAAGTGCCAGCACTGAAAGCTGTTGCTAGCCAGCACCCTTCCTTGGAAGCGCTTTCACAGGCGCAGCAACACTGGGCTTTGCGCTTCTCTACGCACCAAACGTCACGGTCCTTCTCTTTCTGTCTCGTAGACACGAGCTGAGAAATTGCAAACGTCGAGCAATTGCTCCGAGATGAAAAGTGCCAGCACTGAAAGCTGTTGCTAGCCAGCACCCTTCCTTGGAAGCGCTTTGTAGGCCTAAGAACACTGGGGCTCTGGGCTTCTCTAGCCACCTCATCTTCTGCTCATCCTCTCGCGCACTCTAAAGAGAGCTCAGGTGAGAAATTGCAAACGTCGAGCAATTGCTCAGAGATGAAAAGTGCCAGCACTGAAAGCTCTTGCTAGCCAGCACCCTTCCTGGAAGCGCTTTCACAGGCGCAGCAACACTGGGGGCTTTGCGCTTCTCTAGCCACCAAACGTCACGGTCCTTCTCTTTCCGTCGGTAGACACGAGCTGAGAAATTGCAAACGTCGAGCAATTGCTCCGAGATGAAAAGTGCCAGCACTGAAAGCTGTTGCTAGCCAGCACCCTTCCTTGGAAGCGCTTTTGTAGGCCTAAGAACACTGGGGCTCTGGGCTTCTCTAGCCACCTCATCTTCTGCTCATCCTCTCGCGCACTCTAAAGAGAGCTCAGGTGAGAAATTGCAACGTCGAGCAATTGCTCAGAGATGAAAAGTGCCAGCACTGAAAGCTGTTGCTAGCCAGCCCCCTTCCTTGGAAGCGCTTTTGTAGGCCTAAGAACACTGGGGCTCTGGGCTTCTCTAGCCACCTCATCTTCTGCTCATCCTCTCGCGCACTCTAAAGAGAGCTCAGGTGAGAAATTGCAAACGTCGAGCAATTGCTCAGAGATGAAAAGTGCCAGCACTGAAAGCTCTTGCTAGCCAGCACCCTTCCTTGGAAGCGCTTTCACAGGCGCAGCAACACTGGGGCTTTGCGCTTCTCTAGCCACCAAACATCACGGTCCTTCTCTTTCCGTCGGTAGACACGAGCTGAGAAATTGCAAACGTCGAGCAATTGCTCAGAGATGAAAAGTGCCAGCACTGAAAGCTCTTGCTAGCCAGCCCCCTTCCTTGGAAGCGCTTTTGTAGGCCTAAGAACACTGGGGCTCTGGGCTTCTCTAGCCACCTCATCTTCTGCTCATCCTCTCGCGCACTCTAAAGAGAGCTCAGGTGAGAAATTGCAAACGTCGAGCAATTGCTCAGAGATGAAAAGTGCCAGCACTGAAAGCTGTTGCTAGCCAGCACCCTTCCTTGGAAGCGCTTTCACAGGCGCAGCAACACTGGGGCTTTGTGCTTCTCTAGCCACCAAACGTCACGGTCCTTCTCTTTCCGTCGGTAGACACGAGCTGAGAAATTGCAAACGTCGAGCAATTGGTCAGAGATGAAAAGTGCCAGCACTGAAAGCTGTTGCTAGCCAGCACCCTTCCTTGGAAGCGCTTTGTAGGCCTAAGAACACTGGGGCTCTGGGCTTCTCTAGCCACCTCATCTTCTGCTCATCCTCTCGCGCAGTCTCAAGAGAGCTCAGGTGAGAAATTGCAAACGTCGAGCAATTGCTCAGAGATGAAAAGTGCCAGCACTGAAAGCTGTTGCTAGCCAGCACCCTTCCTTGGAAGCGCTTTCACAGGCGCAGCAACACTGGGGCTTTGCGCTTCTCTACGCACCAAACGTCACGGGTCCTTCTCTTTCTGTCTCGTAGACACGAGCTGAGAAATTGCAAACGTCGAGCAATTGCTCAGAGATGAAAAGTGCCAGCACTGAAAGCTCTTGCTAGCCAGCACCCTTCCTTGGAAGCGCTTTTGTAGGCCTAAGAACACTGGGGCTCTGGGCTTCTCTAGCCACCTCATCTTCTGCTCATCCTCTCGCGCACTCTAAAGAGAGCTCAGGTGAGAAATTGCAAACGTCCAGCAATTGCTCAGAGATGAAAAAGTGCCAGCACTGAAAGCTGTTGCTAGCCAGCACCCTTCCTTGGAAGCGCTTTCACAGGCGCAGCAACACTGGGGCTTTGCGCTTCTCTAGCCACCAAACGTCACGGTCCTTCTCTTTCCGTCGGTAGACACGAGCTGAGAAATTGCAAACGTCGAGCAATTGCTCAGAGATGAAAAGTGCCAGCACTGAAAGCTCTTGCTAGCCAGCCCCCTTCCTTGGAAGCGCTTTTGTAGGCCTAAGAACACTGGGGCTCTGGGCTTCTCTAGCCACCTCATCTTCTGCTCATCCTCTCGCGCACTCTAAAGAGAGATCAGGTGAGAAATTGCAAACGTCGAGCAATTGCTCAGAGATGAAAAGTGCCAGCACTGAAAGCTGTTGCTAGCCAGCCCCCTTCCTTGGAAGCGCTTTTGTAGGCCTAAGAACACTGGGGCTCTGGGCTTCTCTAGCCACCTCATCTTCTGCTCATCCTCTCGCGCACTCTAAAGAGAGCTCAGGTGAGAAATTGCAAACGTCGAGCAATTGCTCAGAGATGAAAAGTGCCAGCACTGAAAGCTCTTGCTAGCCAGCACCCTTCCCTTGGAAGCGCTTCACAGGCGCAGCAACACTGGGGCTTTGCGCTTCTCTAGCCACCAACATCACGTCCTTCTCTTTCCGTCGGTAGACACGAGCTGAGAAATTGCAAACGTCGAGCAATTGCTCCGAGATGAAATGTGCCAGCACTGAAAGCTGTTGCTAGCCAGCCCCCTTCCTTGGAAGCGCTTTTGTAGGCCTAAGAACACTGGGGCTCTGGGCTTCTCTAGCCACCTCATCTTCTGCTCATCCTCTCGCGCACTCAAAAGAGAGCTCAGGTGAGAAATTGCAAACGTCAAGCAATTGCTCAGAGATGAAAAGCGCCAGCACTGAAAGCTGTTGCTAGCCAGCACCCTTCCTTGGAAGCGCTTTCACAGGCGCAGCAACACTGGGGCTTTGCGCTTCTCTAGCCACCAAACGTCACGGTCCTTCTCTTTCCGTCGGTAGACACGAGCTGAGAAATTGCAAAACGTCGAGCAATTGCTCAGAGATGAAAAGTGCCAGCACTGAAAGCTGTTGCTAGCCAGCCCCCTTCCTTGGAAGCGCTTTTGTAGGCCTAAGAGACTGGGGGCTCTGGGCTTCTCTAGCCACCTCATCTTCTGCTCATCCTCTCGCGCACATCTAAAGAGAGCTCAGGTGAGAAATTGCAAACGTCGAGCAATTGCTCAGAGATGAAAAGTGCCAGCACTGAAAGCTGTTGCTAGCCAGCCCCCTTCCTTGGAAGCGCTTTCACAGGCACAGCAACACTGGGGCTTTGCGCTTCTCTAGCCACCAAACGTCACGGTCCTTCTCTTTCCGTCGGTAGACACGAGCTGAGAAATTGCAAACGTCGAGGAATTGCTCAGAGATGAAAAGTGCCAGCACTGAAAGCTGTTGCTAGCCAGCCCCCTTCCTTGGAAGCGCTTTTGTAGGCCTAAGAACACTGGGGCTCTGGGCTTCTCTAGCCACCTCATCTTCTGCTCATCCTCTCGCGCACTCTAAAGAGAGCTCAGGTGAGAAATTGCAAACGTCGAGCAATTGCTCAGAGATGAAAAGTGCCAGCACTGAAAGCTGTTGCTAGCCAGCACCCTTCCTTGGAAGCGCTTTTGTAGGCCTAAGAACACTGGGGCTCTGGGCTTCTCTAGCCACCTCATCTTCTGCTCATCCTCTCGCGCACTCTAAAGAGAGCTCAGGTGAGAAATTGCAAACGTCGAGCAATTGCTCAGAGATGAAAAGTGCCAGCACTGAAAGCTGTTGCTAGCCAGCACCCTTCCTTGGAAGCGCTTTTGTAGGCCTAAGAACACTGGGGCTCTGGGCTTCTCTAGCCACCTCATCTTCTGCTCATCCTCTCGCGCACTCTAAAGAGAGCTCAGGTGAGAAATTGCAAACGTCGAGCAATTGCTCAGAGATGAAAAGTGCCAGCACTGAAAGCTGTTGCTAGCCAGCCCCCTTCCTTGGAAGCGCTTTTGTAGGCCTAAGAACACTGGGGCTCTGGGCTTCTCTAGCCACCTCATCTTCTGCTCATCCTCTCGCGCACTCTAAAGAGAGCTCAGGTGAGAAATTGCAAACGTCGAGCAATTGCTCAGAGATGAAAAGTGCCAGCACTGAAAGCTCTTGCTAGCCAGCACCCTTCCTTGGAAGCGCTTTCACAGGCGCAGCAACACTGGGGCTTTGCGCTTCTCTAGCCACCAAACGTCACGGTCATTCTCTTTCTGTCTCGTAGACACGAGCTGAGAAATTGCAAACGTCGAGCAATTGCTCCGAGATGAAAAGTGCCAGCACTGAAAGCTGTTGCTAGCCAGCCCCCTTCCTTGGAAGCGCTTTTGTAGGCCTAAGAACACTGGGGCTCTGGGCTTCTCTAGCCACCTCATCTTCTGCTCATCCTCTCGCGCACTCTAAAGAGAGCTCAGGTGAGAAATTGCAAACGTCGAGCAATTGCTCAGAGATGAAAAGTGCCAGCACTGAAAGCTGTTGCTAGCCAGCCCCCTTCCTTGGAAGCGCTTTTGTAGGCCTAAGAACACTGGGGCTCTGGGCTTCTCTAGCCACCTCATCTTCTGCTCATCCTCTCGCGCACTCTAAAGAGAGCTCAGGTGAGAAATTGCAAACGTCGAGCAATTGCTCAGAGATGAAAAGTGCCAGCACTGAAAGCTGTTGCTAGCCAGCACCCTTCCTTGGAAGCGCTTTTGTAGGCCTAAGAACACTGGGGCTCTGGGCTTCTCTAGCCACCTCATCTTCTGCTCATCCTCTCGCGCACTCTAAAGAGAGCTCAGGTGAGAAATTGCAAACGTCCAGCAATTGCTCAGAGATGAAAAGTGCCAGCACTGAAAGCTGTTGCTAGCCAGCCCCCTTCCTTGGAAGCGCTTTTGTAGGCCTAAGAACACTGGGGCTCTGGGCTTCTCTAGCCACCTCATCTTCTGCTCATCCTCTCGCGCACTCTAAAGAGAGCTCAGGTGAGAAATTGCAAACGTCGAGCAATTGCTCAGAGATGAAAAGTGCCAGCACTGAAAGCTGTTGCTAGCCAGCACCCTTCCTTGGAAGCGCTTTCACAGGCGCAGCAACACTGGGGCTTTGCGCTTCTCTAGCCACCAAACATCACGGTCCTTCTCTTTCCGTCGGTAGACACGAGCTGAGAAATTGCAAACGTCGAGCAATTGCTCCGAGATGAAAAGTGCCAGCACTGAAAGCTGTTGCTAGCCAGCACCCTTCCTTGGAAGCGCTTTTGTAGGCCTAAGAACACTGGGGCTCTGGGCTTCTCTAGCCACCTCATCTTCTGCTCATCCTCGCGCGCACTTTAAAGAGAGCTCAGGTGAGAAATTGCAAACGTCGAGCAATTGCTCAGAGATGAAAAGTGCCAGCACTGAAAGCTCTTGCTAGCCAGCACCCTTCCTTGGAAGCGCTTTCACAGGCGCAGCAACACTGGGGCTTTGCGCTTCTCTAGCCACCAAACGTCACGGTCATTCTCTTTCTGTCTCGTAGACACGAGCTGAGAAATTGCAAACGTCGAGCAATTGCTCCGAGATGAAAAGTGCCAGCACTGAAAGCTGTTGCTAGCCAGCCCCCTTCCTTGGAAGCGCTTTTGTAGGCCTAAGAACACTGGGGCTCTGGGCTTCTCTAGCCACCTCATCTTCTGCTCATCCTCTCGCGCACTCTAAAGAGAGCTCAGGTGAGAAATTGCAAACGTCGAGCAATTGCTCAGAGATGAAAAGTGCCAGCACTGAAAGCTGTTGCTAGCCAGCACCCTTCCTTGGAAGCGCTTTTGTAGGCCTAAGAACACTGGGGCTCTGGGCTTCTCTAGCCACCTCATCTTCTGCTCATCCTCTCGCGCACTCTAAAGAGAGCTCAGGTGAGAAATTGCAAAGGTCGAGCAATTGCTCAGAGATGAAAAGTGCCAGCACTGAAAGCTGTTGCTAGCCAGCCCCCTTCCTTGGAAGCGCTTTTGTAGGCCTAAGAACACTGGGGCTCTGGGCTTCTCTAGCCACCTCATCTTCTGCTCATCCTCTCGCGCACTCTAAAGAGAGCTCAGGTGAGAAATTGCAAACGTCGAGCAATTGCTCAGAGATGAAAAGTGCCAGCACTGAAAGCTCTTGCTAGCCAGCACCCTTCCTTGGAAGCGCTTTCACAGGCGCAGCAACACTGGGGCTTTGCGCTTCTCTAGCCACCAAACATCACGGTCCTTCTCTTTCCGTCGGTAGACACGAGCTGAGAAATTGCAAACGTCGAGCAATTGCTCCGAGATGAAAAGTGCCAGCACTGAAAGCTGTTGCTAGCCAGCACCCTTCCTTGGAAGCGCTTTTGTAGGCCGAAGAACACTGGGGCTCTGGGCTTCTCTAGCCACCTCATCTTCTGCTCATCCTCGCGCGCACTCTAAAGAGAGCTCAGGTGAGAAATTGCAAACGTCGAGCAATTGCTCAGAGATGAAAAGTGCCAGCACTGAAAGCTGTTGCTAGCCAGCACCCTTCCTTGGAAGCGCTTTCACAGGCGCAGCAACACTGGGGCTTTGCGCTTCTAAACGCACGAAGCATCACGGTCTTTCTCTTTCCGTCTCGTAGACACCAGCTGAGAAATTGCAAACGTCGAGCAATTGCTCAGAGATGAAAAGTGCCAGCACTGAAAGCTCTTGCTAGCCAGCACCCTTCCTTGGAAGCGCTTTTGTAGGCCTAAGAACACTGGGGCTCTGGGCTTCTCTAGCCACCTCATCTTCTGCTCATCCTCTCGCGCACTCTAAAGAGAGCTCAGGTGAGAAATTGCAAATGTCGAGCAATTGCTCAGAGATGAAAAGTGCCAGCACTGAAAGCTGTTGCTAGCCAGCAGCCTTCCTTGGAAGCGCTTTCACAGGCGCAGCAACACTGGGGCTTTGCGCTTCTATACGCACCAAACGTCACGGTCCTTCTCTTTCCGTCTCGTAGACACGAGCTGAGAAATTGCAAACGTCGAGCAATTGCTCCGAGATGAAAAGTGCCAGCACTGAAAGCTGTTGCTAGACAGCACCCTTCCTTGGAAGCGCTTTCACAGGCGCAGCAACACTGGGGCTTTGCGCTTCTCTAGCCACCAAACGTCACGGTCCTTCTCTTTCCGTCTTGTAGACACGAGCTGAGAAATTGCAAACGTCGAGCAATTGCTCAGAGATGAAAAGTGCCAGCACTGAAAGCTGTTGCTAGCCAGCACCCTTCCTTGGAAGCGCTTTCACAGGCGCAGCAACACTGGGGCTTTGCGCTTCTCTACGCACCAAACGTCACGGTCCTTCTCTTTCTGTCTCGTAGACACGAGCTGAGAAATTACAAACGTCGAGCAATTGCTCCGAGATGAAAAGTGCCAGCACTGAAAGCTGTTGCTAGCCAGCACCCTTCCTTGGAAGCGCTTTTGTAGGCCTAAGAACACTGGGGCTCTGGGATTCTCTAGCCACCTCATCTTCTGCTCATCCTCTCGCGCACTCTAAAGAGAGCTCAGGTGAGAAATTGCAAACGTCGAGCAATTGCTCAGAGATGAAAAGTGCCAGCACTGAAAGCTCTTGCTAGCCAGCACCCTTCCTTGGAAGCGCTTTCACAGGCGCAGCAACACTGGGGCTTTGCGCTTCTCTAGCCACCAAACGTCACGGTCATTCTCTTTCTGTCTCGTAGACACGAGCTGAGAAATTGCAAACGTCGAGCAATTGCTCCGAGATGAAAAGTGCCAGCACTGAAAGCTGTTGCTAGCCAGCCCCCTTCCTTGGAAGCGCTTTTGTAGGCCTAAGAACACTGGGGCTCTGGGCTTCTCTAGCCACCTCATCTTCTGCTCATCCTCTCGCGCACTCTAAAGAGAGCTCAGGTGAGAAATTGCAAACGTCGAGCAATTGCTCAGAGATGAAAAGTGCCAGCACTGAAAGCTGTTGCTAGCCAGCACCCTTCCTTGGAAGCGCTTTTGTAGGCCTAAGAACACTGGGGCTCTGGGCTTCTCTAGCCACCTCATCTTCTGCTCATCCTCTCGCGCACTCTAAAGAGAGCTCAGGTGAGAAATTGCAAACGTCGAGCAATTGCTCAGAGATGAAAAGTGCCAGCACTGAAAGCTGTTGCTAGCCAGCACCCTTCCTTGGAAGCGCTTTCACAGGCGCAGCAACACTGGGGCTTTGCGCTTCTCTAGCCACCAAACATCACGGTCCTTCTCTTTCCGTCGGTAGACACGAGCTGAGAAATTGCAAACGTCGAGCAATTGCTCCGAGATGAAAAGTGCCAGCACTGAAAGCTGTTGCTAGCCAGCACCCTTCCTTGGAAGCGCTTTTGTAGGCCTAAGAACACTGGGGCTCTGGGCTTCTCTAGCCACCTCATCTTCTGCTCATCCTCGCGCGCACTCTAAAGAGAGCTCAGGTGAGAAATTGCAAACGTCGAGCAATTGCTCAGAGATGAAAAGTGCCAGCACTGAAAGCTGTTGCTAGCCAGCACCCTTCCTTGGAAGCGCTTTCACAGGCGCAGCAACACTGGGGCTTTGCGCTTCTAAACGCACGAAGCATCACGGTCTTTCTCTTTCCGTCTCCTAGACACGAGCTGAGAAATTGCAAACGTCGAGCAATTGCTCCGAGATGAAAAGTGCCAGCACTGAAAGCTCTTGCTAGCCAGCACCCTTCCTTGGAAGCGCTTTTGTAGGCCTAAGAACACTGGGGCTCTGGGCTTCTCTAGCCACCTCATCTTCTGCTCATCCTCTCGCGCACTCTAAAGAGAGCTCAGGTGAGAAATTGCAAATGTCGAGCAATTGCTCAGAGATGAAAAGTGCCAGCACTGAAAGCTGTTGCTAGCCAGCACCCTTCCTTGGAAGCGCTTTCACAGGCGCAGCAACACTGGGGCTTTGCGCTTCTATACGCACCAAACGTCACGGTCCTTCTCTTTCCGTCTCGTAGACACGAGCTGAGAAATTGCAAACGTCGAGCAATTGCTCCGAGATGAAAAGTGCCAGCACTGAAAGCTGTTGCTAGACAGCACCCTTCCTTGGAAGCGCTTTCACAGGCGCAGCAACACTGGGGCTTTGCGCTTCTCTAGCCACCAAACGTCACGGTCCTTCTCTTTCCGTCTTGTAGACACGAGCTGAGAAATTGCAAACGTCGAGCAATTGCTCAGAGATGAAAAGTGCCAGCACTGAAAGCTGTTGCTAGCCAGCACCCTTCCTTGGAAGCGCTTTCACAGGCGCAGCAACACTGGGGCTTTGCGCTTCTCTACGCACCAAACGTCACGGTCCTTCTCTTTCTGTCTCGTAGACACGAGCTGAGAAATTACAAACGTCGAGCAATTGCTCCGAGATGAAAAGTGCCAGCACTGAAAGCTGTTGCTAGCCAGCACCCTTCCTTGGAAGCGCTTTTGTAGGCCTAAGAACACTGGGGCTCTGGGATTCTCTAGCCACCTCATCTTCTGCTCATCCTCTCGCGCACTCTAAAGAGAGCTCAGGTGAGAAATTGCAAACGTCGAGCAATTGCTCAGAGATGAAAAGTGCCAGCACTGAAAGCTCTTGCTAGCCAGCACCCTTCCTTGGAAGCGCTTTCACAGGCGCAGCAACACTGGGGCTTTGCGCTTCTCTAGCCACCAAACGTCACGGTCATTCTCTTTCTGTCTCGTAGACACGAGCTGAGAAATTGCAAACGTCGAGCAATTGCTCCGAGATGAAAAGTGCCAGCACTGAAAGCTGTTGCTAGCCAGCCCCCTTCCTTGGAAGCGCTTTTGTAGGCCTAAGAACACTGGGGCTCTGGGCTTCTCTAGCCACCTCATCTTCTGCTCATCCTCTCGCGCACTCTAAAGAGAGCTCAGGTGAGAAATTGCAAACGTCGAGCAATTGCTCAGAGATGAAAAGTGGCAGCACTGAAAGCTGTTGCTAGCCAGCACCCTTCCTTGGAAGCGCTTTTGTAGGCCTAAGAACACTGGGGCTGTGGGCTTCTCTAGCCACCTCATCTTCTGCTCATCCTCTCGCGCACTCTAAAGAGAGCTCAGGTGAGAAATTGCAAACGTCGAGCAATTGCTCAGAGATGAAAAGTGCCAGCACTGAAAGCTGTTGCTAGCCAGCCCCCTTCCTTGGAAGCGCTTTTGTAGGCCTAAGAACACTGGGGCTCTGGGCTTCTCTAGCCACCTCATCTTCTGCTCATCCTCTCGCGCACTCTAAAGAGAGCTCAGGTGAGAAATTGCAAACGTCCAGCAATTGCTCAGAGATGAAAAGTGCCAGCACTGAAAGCTCTTGCTAGCCAGCACCCTTCCTTGGAAGCGCTTTCACAGGCGCAGCAACACTGGGGCTTTGCGCTTCTCTAGCCACCAAACATCACGGTCCTTCTCTTTCCGTCGGTAGACACGAGCTGAGAAATTGCAAACGTCGAGCAATTGCTCAGAGATGAAAAGTGCCAGCACTGAAAGCTCTTGCTAGCCAGCCCCCTTCCTTGGAAGCGCTTTTGTAGGCCTAAGAACACTGGGGCTCTGGGCTTCTCTAGCCACCTCATCTTCTGCTCATCCTCTCGCGCACTCTAAAGAGAGCTCAGGTGAGAAATTGCAAACGTCGAGCAATTGCTCAGAGATGAAAAGTGCCAGCACTGAAAGCTGTTGCTAGCCAGCACCCTTCCTTGGAAGCGCTTTCACAGGCGCAGCAACACTGGGGCTTTGTGCTTCTCTAGCCACCAAACGTCACGGTCCTTCTCTTTCCGTCGGTAGACACGAGCTGAGAAATTGCAAACGTCGAGCAATTGCTCAGAGATGAAAAGTGCCAGCACTGAAAGCTGTTGCTAGCCAGCACCCTTCCTTGGAAGCGCTTTTGTAGGCCTAAGAACACTGGGGCTCTGGGCTTCTCTAGCCACCTCATCTTCTGCTCATCCTCTCGCGCACTCTAAAGAGAGCTCAGGTGAGAAATTGCAAACGTCGAGCAATTGCTCAGAGATGAAAAGTGCCAGCACTGAAAGCTGTTGCTAGCCAGCCCCCTTCCTTGGAAGCGCTTTTGTAGGCCTAAGAACACTGGGGCTCTGGGCTTCTCTAGCCACCTCATCTTCTGCTCATCCTCTCGCGCACTCTAAAGAGAGCTCAGGTGAGAAATTGCAAACGTCGAGCAATTGCTCAGAGATGAAAAGTGCCAGCACTGAAAGCTCTTGCTAGCCAGCACCCTTCCTTGGAAGCGCTTTCACAGGCGCAGCAACACTGGGGCTTTGCGCTTCTCTACGCACCAAACGTCACGGTCCTTCTCTTTCCGTCTCGTAGACACGAGCTGAGAAATTGCAAACGTCGAGCAATTGCTCAGAGATGAAAAGTGCCAGCACTGAAAGCTGTTGCTAGCCAGCACCCTTCCTTGGAAGCGCTTTTGTAGGCCTAAGAACACTGGGGCTCTGGGCTTCTCTAGCCACCTCATCTTCTGCTCATCCTCTCGCGCACTCTAAAGAGAGCTCAGGTGAGAAATTGCAAACGTCGAGCAATTGCTCAGAGATGAAAAGTGGCAGCACTGAAAGCTCTTGCTAGCCAGCACCCTTCCTTGGAAGCGCTTTCACAGGCTCAATAACACTGGGGCTTTGCACTTCTCTAGCCACCAAACGTCACGGTCCTTCTCTTTCCGTCGATAGACACGAGCTGAGAAATTGCAAACGTCGAGCAATTGCTCAGAGATGAAAAGTGCCAGCACTGAAAGCTGTTGCTAGCCAGCACCCTTCCTTGGAAGCGCTTTTGTAGGCCTAAGAACACTGGGGCTCTGGGCTTCTCTAGCCACCTCATCTTCTGCTCATCCTCTCGCGCAGTCTCAAGAGAGCTCAGGTGAGAAATTGCAAACGTCGAGCAATTGCTCAGAGATGAAAAGTGCCAGCACTGAAAGCTGTTGCTAGCCAGCACCCTTCCTTGGAAGCGCTTTCACAGGCGCAGCAACACTGGGGCTTTGGCGCTTCTCTACGCACCAAACGTCACGGTCCTTCTCTTTCTGTCTCGTAGACACGAGCTGAGAAATTACAAACGTCGAGCAATTGCTCAGAGATGAAAAGTGCCAGCACTGAAGCTCTTGCTACCCAGCCCCCTTCCTTGGAAGCGCTTTTGTAGGCCTAAGAACACTGGGGCTCTGGGCTTCTCTAGCCACCTCATCTTCTGCTCATCCTCTCGCGCACTCTAAAGAGAGCTCAGGTGAGAAATTGCAAACGTCGAGCAATTGCTCAGAGATGAAAAGTGCCAGCACTGAAGCTGTTGCTAGCCAGCACCCTTCCTTGGAAGCGCTTTCACAGGCGCAGCAACACTGGGGCTTTGCGCTTCTCTAGCCACCAAACGTCACGGTCCTTCTCTTTCCGTCGGTAGACACGAGCTGAGAAATTGCAAACGTCGAGCAATTGCTCCGAGATGAAAAGTGCCAGCACTGAAAGCTCTTGCTAGCCAGCACCCTTCCTTGGAAGCGCTTTTGTAGGCCTAAGAACACTGGGGCTCTGGGCTTCTCTAGCCACCTCATCTTCTGCTCATCCTCTCGCGCAGTCTCAAGAGAGCTCAGGTGAGAAATTGCAAACGTCGAGCAATTGCTCAGAGATGAAAAAGTGCCAGCACTGAAAGCTGTTGCTAGCCAGCACCCTTCCTTGGAAGCGCTTTCACAGGCGCAGCAACACTGGGGCTTTGCGCTTCTCTAGCCACCAAACATCACGGTCCTTCTCTTTCTGGTGGTAGACACGAGCTGAGAAATTGCAAACGTCGAGCAATTGCTCAGAGATGAAAAGTGCCAGCACTGAAAGCTGTTGCTAGCCAGCACCCTTCCTTGGAAGCGCTTTCCACAGGCGCAGCAACACTGGGGCTTTGCGCTTCTCTAGCCACCAAGCGTCACGGTCCTTCTCTTTCCGTCTCCTAGACACGAGCTGAGAAATTACAAACGTCGAGCAATTGCTCAGAGATGAAAAGTGCCAGCACTGAAAGCTCTTGCTAGCCAGCACCCTTCCTTGGAAGCGCTTTTGTAGGCCTAAGAACACTGGGGCTCTGGGCTTCTCTAGCCACCTCATCTTCTGCTCATCCTCTCGCGCACTCTAAAGAGAGCTCAGGTGAGAAATTGCAAACGTCGAGCAATTGCTCAGAGATGAAAAGTGCCAGCACTGAAAGCTCTTGCTAGCCAGCACCCTTCCTTGGAAGCGCTTTCACAGGCTCAATAACACTGGGGCTTTGCACTTCTCTAGCCACCAAACGTCACGGTCCTTCTCTTTCCGTCGATAGACACGAGCTGAGAAATTGCAAACGTCGAGCAATTGCTCAGAGATGAAAAGTGCCAGCACTGAAAGCTGTTGCTAGCCAGCCCCCTTCCTTGGAAGCGCTTTTGTAGGCCTAAGAACACTGGGGCTCTGGCTTCTCTAGCCACCTCATCTTCTGCTCATCCTCTCGCGCAGTCTCAAGAGAGCTCAGGTGAGAAATTGCAAACGTCGAGCAATTGCTCAGAGATGAAAAGGTGCCAGCACTGAAAGCTGTTGCTAGCCAGCACCCTTCCTTGGAAGCGCTTTCACAGGCGCAGCAACACTGGGGCTTTGCGCTTCTCTACGCACCAAACGTCACGGTCCTTCTCTTTCTGTCTCGTAGACACGAGCTGAGAAATTACAAACGTCGATCAATTGCTCAGAGATGAAAAGTGCCAGCACTGAAAGCTGTTGCTAGCCAGCACCCTTCCTTGGAAGCGCTTTTGTAGGCCTAAGAACACTGGGGGCTCTGGGCCTTCTCTAGCCACCTCATCTTCTGCTCATCCTCTCTGCGCACTCTAAAGAGAGCTCAGGTGAGAAATTGCAAACGTCGAGCAATTGCTCAGAGATGAAAAGGTGCCAGCACTGAAAGCTGTTGCTAGCCAGCACCCTTCCTTGGAAGCGCTTTCACAGGCGCAGCAACACTGGGGCTTTGCGCTTCTCTAGCCACCAAACGTCACGGTCCTTCTCTTTCCGTCGGTAGACACGAGCTGAGAAATTGCAAACGTCGAGCAATTGCTCCGAGATGAAAAGTGCCAGCACTGAAAGCTGTTGCTAGCCAGCACCCTTCCTTGGAAGCGCTTTTGTAGGCCTAAGAACACTGGGCTCTGGGCTTCTCTAGCCACCTCATCTTCTGCTCATCCTCTCGCGCACTCTAAAGAGAGCTCAGGTGAGAAATTGCAAACGTCGAGCAATTGCTCAGAGATGAAAAGTGCCAGCACTGAAAGCTGTTGCTAGCCAGCCCCCTTCCTTGGAAGCGCTTTTGTAGGCCTAAGAACACTGGGGCTCTGGGCTTCTCTAGCCACCTCATCTTCTGCTCATCCTCTCGCGCACTCTAAAGAGAGCTCAGGTGAGAAATGCAAACGTCGAGCAATTGCTCAGAGATGAAAAGTGCCAGCACTGAAAGCTCTTGCTAGCCAGCACCCTTCCTTGGAAGCGCTTTCACAGGCGCAGCAACACTGGGGCTTTGCGCTTCTCTAGCCACCAAACATCACGTCCTTCCTCTTTCCGTCGGTAGACACGAGCTGAGAAATTGCAAACGTCGAGCAATTGCTCCGAGATGAAAAGTGCCAGCACTGAAAGCTGTTGCTAGCCAGCCCCCTTCCTTGGAAGCGCTTTTGTAGGCCTAAGAAGACTGGGGCTCTGGGCTTCTCTAGCCACCTCATCTTCTGCTCATCCTCTCGCGCACACTAAAAGAGAGCTCAGGTGAGAAATTGCAAACGGTCGAGCAATTGCTCAGAGATGAAAAGTGCCAGCACTGAAAGCTGTTGCTAGCCAGCACCCTTCCTTGGAAGCGCTTTCACAGGCGCAGCAACACTGGGGCTTGGTGCTTCTCTAGCCACCAAACGTCACGGTCCTTCTCTTTCCGTCGGTAGACACGAGCTGAGAAATTGCAAACGTCGAGCAATTGCTCAGAGATGAAAAGTGCCAGCACTGAAAGCTGTTGCTAGCCAGCACCCTTCCTTGGAAGCGCTTTTGTAGGCCTAAGAACACTGGGGCTCTGGGCTTCTCTAGCCACCTCATCTTCTGCTCATCCTCTCGCGCACTCTAAAGAGAGCTCAGGTGAGAAATTGCAAACGTCGAGCAATTGCTCAGAGATGAAAAGTGCCAGCACTGAAAGCTGTTGCTAGCCAGCACCCTTCCTTGGACGCGCTTTTGTAGGCCTAAGAACACTGGGCTCTGGGCTTCTCTAGCACCTCATCTTCTGCTCATCCTCTCGCGCACTCTAAAGAGAGCTCAGGTGAGAAATGGGCAAAGGTCGAGCAATTGCTCAGAGATGAAAAGTGCCAGCACTGAAAGCTCTTGCTAGCCAGCACCCTTCCTTGGAAGCGCTTTCACAGGATCAGCAACACTGGGGCTTTGCGCTTCTCTAGCCACCAAATGTCACGGTCCTGTCTCTTTCCGTCTCGTAGACACGAGCTGAGAAATTGCAAACGTCGAGCAATTGCTCCGAGATGAAAAGTGCCAGCACTGAAAGCTGTTGCTAGCCAGCACCCTTCCTTGGAAGCGCTTTTGTAGGCCTAAGAACACTGGGGCTCTGGGCTTCTCTAGCCACCTCATCTTCTGCTCATCCTCTCGCGCACTCTAAAGAGAGCTCAGGTGAGAAATTGCAAACGTCGAGCAATTGCTCAGAGATGAAAGTGCCAGCACTGAAAGCTCTTGCTAGCCAGCACCCTTCCTTGGAAGCGCTTTCACAGGCGCAGCAACACTGGGGCTTTGCGCTTCTCTAGCCACCAAACATCACGGTCCTTCTCTTTCTGTGGGTAGACACGAGCTGAGAAATTGCAAACGTCGAGCAATTGCTCAGAGAGGAAAAGTGCCAGCACTGAAAGCTCTTGCTAGCCAAACACCCTTCCTTGGAAGCGCTTTCACAGGCGCAGCAACACTGGGGCTTTGCGCTTCTCTAAGCCACCAAGCGTCACGGTCCTTCTCTTTCCGTCTCCTAGACACGAGCTGAGAAATTACAAACGTCGAGCAATTGCTCAGAGATGAAAAGTGCCAGCACTGAAAGCTGTTGCTAGCCAGCACCCTTCCTTGGAAGCGCTTTTGTAGGCCTAAGAACACTGGGGCTCTGGCTTCTCTAGCCACCTCATCTTCTGCTCATCCTCTCGCGCACTCTAAAGAGAGCTCAGGTGAGAAATTGCAAACGTCGAGCAATTGCTCAGAGATGAAAAGTGCCAGCACTGAAAGCTCTTGCTAGCCAGCACCCTTCCTTGGAAGCGCTTTCACAGGCTCAATAACACTGGGGCTTTGCACTTCTCTAGCTACCAAACGTCACGGTCCTTCTCTTTCCGTCTCGTAGACACGAGCTGAGAAATTGCAAACGTCGAGCAATTGCTCAGAGATGAAAAGTGCCAGCACTGAAAGCTGTTGCTAGCCAGCACCCTTCCTTGGAAGCGCTTTCACAGGCGCAGCAACACTGGGCTTTGCGCTTCTCTAGCCACCAAACGTCACGGTCCTTCTCTTTCCGTCTCGTAGACACGAGCTGAGAAATTGCAAACGTCGAGCAATTGCTCAGAGAAGCCCAGAGCCCCACTGTTCTTAGGCCTACAAAAGCGCTTCCAAGGAAGGGGCTGGCTAGCAACAGCTTTCAAGTGCTGGCACTTTTTCATCTCTGAGCAATTGCTCGACGTTTGCAATTTCTCAGCTCGTGTCTACGAGACGGAAAGAGAAGGACCGTGACGTTTGGTGGCTAGAGAAGCGCAAAGCCCCAGTGTTGCTGCGCCTGTGAAAGCGCTTCCAAGGAAGGGTGCTGGCTAGCAACAGCTTTCAGTGCTGGCACTTTTCATCTCTGAGCAATTGCTCGACGTTTGCAATTTCTCAGCTCGTGTCTACGAGACGGAAAGAGAAGGACCGTGACGTTTGGTAGCTAGAGAAGTGCAAAGCCCCAGTGTTATTGAGCCTGTGAAAGCGCTTCCAAGGAAGGGTGCTGGCTAGCAAGAGCTTTCAGTGCTGGCACTTTCATCTCTGAGCAATTGCTCGACGTTTGCAATTTCTCACCTGAGCTCTCTTTAGAGTGCGCGAGAGGATGAGCAGAAGATGAGGTGGCTAGAGAAGCCCAGAGCCCCAGTGTTCTTAGGCCTACAAAAGCGCTTCCAAGGAAGGGTGCTGGCTAGCAACAGCTTTCAGTGCTGGCACTTTTCATCTCTGAGCAATTGCTCGACGTTTGTAATTTCTCAGCTCGTGTCTAGGAGACGGAAAGAGAAGGACCGTGACGCTTGGTGGCTAGAGAAGCGCAAAGCCCAGTGTTGCTGCGCCTGTGAAAGCGCTTCCAAGGAAGGGTGTTGGCTAGCAAGAGCTTTCAGTGCTGGCACTTTCATCTCTGAGCAATTGCTCGACGTTTGCAATTTCTCAGCTCGTGTCTACCCACAGAAAGAGAAGGACCGTGATGTTTGGTGGCTAGAGAAGCGCAAAGCCCCAGTGTTGCTGCGCCTGTGAAAGCGCTTCCAAGGAAGGGTGCTGGCTAGCAAGAGCTTTCAGTGCTGGCACTTTTCATCTTCTGAGCAATTGCTCGACGTTTGCAATTTCTCACCTGAGCTCTCTTTAGAGTGCGCGAGAGGATGAGCAGAAGATGAGGTGGCTAGAGAAGCCCAGAGCCCCAGTGTTCTTAGGCCTACAAAAGCGCTTCCAAGGAAGGGTGCTGGCTAGCAACAGCTTTCAGTGCTGGCACTTTTCATCTCGGAGCAATTGCTCGACGTTTGCAATTTCTCAGCTCGTGTCTACGAGACGGAAAGAGAAGGACCGTGACATTTGGTGGCTAGAGAAGCGCAAAGCCCCAGTGTTGCTGATCCTGTGAAAGCGCTTCCAAGGAAGGGTGCTGGCTAGCAAGAGCTTTCAGTGCTGGCACTTTTCATCTCTGAGCAATTGCTCGACCTTTGCAATTTCTCACCTGAGCTCTCTTTAGAGTGCGCGAGAGGATGAGCAGAAGATGAGGTGGCTAGAGAAGCCCAGAGCCCCAGTGTTCTTAGGCCTACAAAAGCGCTTCCAAGGAAGGGTGCTGGCTAGCAACAGCTTTCAGTGCTGGCACTTTTCATCTCTGAGCAATTGCTCGACGTTTGCAATTTCTCACCTGAGCTCTCTTTAGAGTGCGCGAGAGGATGAGCAGAAGATGAGGTGGCTAGAGAAGCCCAGAGCCCCAGTGTTCTTAGGCCTACAAAAGCGCTTCCAAGGAAGGGTGCTGGCTAGCAACAGCTTTCAGTGCTGGCACTTTTCATCTCTGAGCAATTGCTCGACGTTTGCAATTTCTCAGCTCGTGTCTACCGACGGAAAGAGAAGGACCGTGACGTTTGGTGGCTAGAGAAGCACCAAGCCCCAGTGTTGCTGCGCCTGTGAAAGCGCTTCCAAGGAAGGGTGCTGGCTAGCAACAGCTTTCAGTGCTGGCACTTTTCATCTCTGAGCAATTGCTCGACGTTTGCAATTTCTCACCTGAGCTCTCTTTAGAGTGCGCGAGAGGATGAGCAGAAGATGAGGTGGCTAGAGAAGCCCAGAGCCCCAGTCTTCTTAGGCCTACAAAAGCGCTTCCAAGGAAGGGGGCTGGCTAGCAACAGCTTTCAGTGCTGGCACTTTTCATCTCGGAGCAATTGCTCGACGTTTGCAATTTCTCAGCTCGTGTCTACCGACGGAAAGAGAAGGACCGTGATGTTTGGTGGCTAGAGAAGCGCAAAGCCCCAGTGTTGCTGCGCCTGTGAAAGCGCTTCCAAGGAAGGGTGCTGGCTAGCAAGAGCTTTCAGTGCTGGCACTTTTCATCTCTGAGCAATTGCTCGACGTTTGCAATTTCTCACCTGAGCTCTCTTTAGAGTGCGCGAGAGGATGAGCAGAAGATGAGGTGGCTAGAGAAGCCCAGAGCCCCAGTGTTCTTAGGCCTACAAAAGCGCTTCCAAGGAAGGGGGCTGGCTAGCAACAGCTTTCAGTGCTGGCACTTTTCATCTCTGAGCAATTGCTCGACGTTTGCAATTTCTCACCTGAGCTCTCTTTAGAGTGCGCGAGAGGATGAGCAGAAGATGAGGTGGCTAGAGAAGCCCAGAGCCCCAGTGTTCTTAGGCCTACAAAAGCGCTTCCAAGGAAGGGTGCTGGCTAGCAACAGCTTTCAGTGCTGGCACTTTTCATCTCGGAGCAATTGCTCGACGTTTGCAATTTCTCAGCTCGTGTCTACCGACGGAAAGAGAAGGACCGTGACGTTTGGTGGCTAGAGAAGCGCAAAGCCCCAGTGTTGCTGCGCCTGTGAAAGCGCTTCCAAGGAAGGGTGCTGGCTAGCAACAGCTTTCAGTGCTGGCACTTTTCATCTCTGAGCAATTGCTCGACGTTTGCAATTTCTCACCTGAGCTCTCTTTAGAGTGCGCGAGAGGATGAGCAGAAGATGAGGTGGCTAGAGAAGCCCAGAGCCCCAGTGTTCTTAGGCCTACAAAAGCGCTTCCAAGGAAGGGTGCTGGCTAGCAACAGCTTTCAGTGCTGGCACTTTTCATCTCTGAGCAATTGATCGACGTTTGTAATTTCTCAGCTCGTGTCTACGAGACAGAAAGAGAAGGACCGTGACGTTTGGTGCGTAGAGAAGCGCAAAGCCCCAGTGTTGCTGCGCCTGTGAAAGCGCTTCCAAGGAAGGGTGCTGGCTAGCAACAGCTTTCAGTGCTGGCACTTTTCATCTCTGAGCAATTGCTCGACGTTTGCAATTTCTCACCTGAGCTCTCTTGAGACTGCGCGAGAGGATGAGCAGAAGATGAGGTGGCTAGAGAAGCCCAGAGCCCCAGTGTTCTTAGGCCTACAAAAGCGCTTCCAAGGAAGGGGGCTGGCTAGCAACAGCTTTCAGTGCTGGCACTTTTCATCTCTGAGCAATTGCTCGACGTTTGCAATTTCTCAGCTCGTGTCTATCGACGGAAAGAGAAGGACCGTGACGTTTGGTGGCTAGAGAAGTGCAAAGCCCCAGTGTTATTGAGCCTGTGAAAGCGCTTCCAAGGAAGGGTGCTGGCTAGCAAGAGCTTTCAGTGCTGGCACTTTTCATCTCTGAGCAATTGCTCGACGTTTGCAATTTCTCACCTGAGCTCTCTTTAGAGTGCGCGAGAGGATGAGCAGAAGATGAGGTGGCTAGAGAAGCCCAGAGCCCCAGTGTTCTTAGGCCTACAAAAGCGCTTCCAAGGAAGGGTGCTGGCTAGCAAGAGCTTTCAGTGCTGGCACTTTTCATCTCTGAGCAATTGCTCGACGTTTGTAATTTCTCAGCTCGTGTCTAGGAGACGGAAAGAGAAGGACCGTGACGCTTGGTGGCTAGAGAAGCGCAAAGCCCCAGTGTTGCTGCGCCTGTGAAAGCGCTTCCAAGGAAGGGTGCTGGCTAGCAACAGCTTTCAGTGCTGGCACTTTTCATCTCTGAGCAATTGCTCGACGTTTGCAATTTCTCAGCTCGTGTCTACCCACAGAAAGAGAAGGACCGTGATGTTTGGTGGCTAGAGAAGCGCAAAGCCCCAGTGTTGCTGCGCCTGTGAAAGCGCTTCCAAGGAAGGGTGCTGGCTAGCAACAGCTTTCAGTGCTGGCACTTTTCATCTCTGAGCAATTGCTCGACGTTTGCAATTTCTCACCTGAGCTCTCTTGAGACTGCGCGAGAGGATGAGCAGAAGATGAGGTGGCTAGAGAAGCCCAGAGCCCCAGTGTTCTTAGGCCTACAAAAGCGCTTCCAAGGAAGGGTGCTGGCTAGCAAGAGCTTTCAGTGCTGGCACTTTTCATCTCGGAGCAATTGCTCGACGTTTGCAATTTCTCAGCTCGTGTCTACCGACGGAAAGAGAAGGACCGTGACGTTTGGTGGCTAGAGAAGCGCAAAGCCCCAGTGTTGCTGCGCCTGTGAAAGCGCTTCCAAGGAAGGGTGCTGGCTAGCAACAGCTTTCAGTGCTGGCACTTTTCATCTCTGAGCAATTGCTCGACGTTTGCAATTTCTCACCTGAGCTCTCTTTAGAGTGCGCGAGAGGATGAGCAGAAGATGAGGTGGCTAGAGAAGCCCAGAGCCCCAGTGTTCTTAGGCCTACAAAAGCGCTTCCAAGGAAGGGGGCTGGCTAGCAAGAGCTTTCAGTGCTGGCACTTTTCATCTCTGAGCAATTGCTCGACGTTTGTAATTTCTCAGCTCGTGTCTACGAGACAGAAAGAGAAGGACCGTGACGTTTGGTGCGTAGAGAAGCGCAAAGCCCCAGTGTTGCTGCGCCTGTGAAAGCGCTTCCAAGGAAGGGTGCTGGCTAGCAACAGCTTTCAGTGCTGGCACTTTTCATCTCTGAGCAATTGCTCGACGTTTGCAATTTCTCACCTGAGCTCTCTTGAGACTGCGCGAGAGGATGAGCAGAAGATGAGGTGGCTAGAGAAGCCCAGAGCCCCAGTGTTCTTAGGCCTACAAAAGCGCTTCCAAGGAAGGGTGCTGGCTAGCAACAGCTTTCAGTGCTGGCACTTTTCATCTCTGAGCAATTGCTCGACGTTTGCAATTTCTCAGCTCGTGTCTATCGACGGAAAGAGAAGGACCGTGACGTTTGGTGGCTAGAGAAGTGCAAAGCCCCAGTGTTATTGAGCCTGTGAAAGCGCTTCCAAGGAAGGGTGCTGGCTAGCAAGAGCTTTCAGTGCTGCCACTTTTCATCTCTGAGCAATTGCTCGACGTTTGCAATTTCTCACCTGAGCTCTCTTTAGAGTGCGCGAGAGGATGAGCAGAAGATGAGGTGGCTAGAGAAGCCCAGAGCCCCAGTGTTCTTAGGCCTACAAAAGCGCTTCCAAGGAAGGGTGCTGGCTAGCAACAGCTTTCAGTGCTGGCACTTTTCATCTCTGAGCAATTGCTCGACGTTTGCAATTTCTCAGCTCGTGTCTACGAGACGGAAAGAGAAGGACCGTGACGTTTGGTGCGTAGAGAAGCGCAAAGCCCCAGTGTTGCTGCGCCTGTGAAAGCGCTTCCAAGGAAGGGTGCTGGCTAGCAAGAGCTTTCAGTGCTGGCACTTTTCATCTCTGAGCAATTGCTCGACGTTTGCAATTTCTCACCTGAGCTCTCTTTAGAGTGCGCGAGAGGATGAGCAGAAGATGAGGTGGCTAGAGAAGCCCAGAGCCCCAGTGTTCTTAGGCCTACAAAAGCGCTTCCAAGGAAGGGGGCTGGCTAGCAACAGCTTTCAGTGCTGGCACTTTTCATCTCTGAGCAATTGCTCGACGTTTGCAATTTCTCACCTGAGCTCTCTTTAGAGTGCGCGAGAGGATGAGCAGAAGATGAGGTGGCTAGAGAAGCCCAGAGCCCCAGTGTTCTTAGGCCTACAAAAGCGCTTCCAAGGAAGGGTGCTGGCTAGCAACAGCTTTCAGTGCTGGCACTTTTCATCTCTGAGCAATTGCTCGACGTTTGCAATTTCTCAGCTCGTGTCTACCGACGGAAAGAGAAGGACCGTGACGTTTGGTGGCTAGAGAAGCACAAAGCCCCAGTGTTGCTGCGCCTGTGAAAGCGCTTCCAAGGAAGGGTGCTGGCTAGCAACAGCTTTCAGTGCTGGCACTTTTCATCTCTGAGCAATTGCTCGACGTTTGCAATTTCTCACCTGAGCTCTCTTTAGAGTGCGCGAGAGGATGAGCAGAAGATGAGGTGGCTAGAGAAGCCCAGAGCCCCAGTGTTCTTAGGCCTACAAAAGCGCTTCCAAGGAAGGGGGCTGGCTAGCAAGAGCTTTCAGTGCTGGCACTTTTCATCTCTGAGCAATTGCTCGACGTTTGCAATTTCTCAGCTCGTGTCTACCGACGGAAAGAGAAGGACCGTGATGTTTGGTGGCTAGAGAAGCGCAAAGCCCCAGTGTTGCTGCGCCTGTGAAAGCGCTTCCAAGGAAGGGTGCTGGCTAGCAAGAGCTTTCAGTGCTGGCACTTTTCATCTCTGAGCAATTGCTGGACGTTTGCAATTTCTCACCTGAGCTCTCTTTAGAGTGCGCGAGAGGATGAGCAGAAGATGAGGTGGCTAGAGAAGCCCAGAGCCCCAGTGTTCTTAGGCCTACAAAAGCGCTTCCAAGGAAGGGGGCTGGCTAGCAACAGCTTTCAGTGCTGGCACTTTTCATCTCTGAGCAATTGCTCGACGTTTGCAATTTCTCACCTGAGCTCTCTTTAGAGTGCGCGAGAGGATGAGCAGAAGATGAGGTGGCTAGAGAAGCCCACAGCCCCAGTGTTCTTAGGCCTACAAAAGCGCTTCCAAGGAAGGGTGCTGGCTAGCAACAGCTTTCAGTGCTGCCACTTTTCATCTCTGAGCAATTGCTCGACGTTTGCAATTTCTCACCTGAGCTCTCTTTAGAGTGCGCGAGAGGATGAGCAGAAGATGAGGTGGCTAGAGAAGCCCAGAGCCCCAGTGTTCTTAGGCCTACAAAAGCGCTTCCAAGGAAGGGGGCTGGCTAGCAACAGCTTTCAGTGCTGGCACTTTTCATCTCGGAGCAATTGCTCGACGTTTGCAATTTCTCAGCTCGTGTCTACGAGACAGAAAGAGAATGACCGTGACGTTTGGTGGCTAGAGAAGCGCAAAGCCCCAGTGTTGCTGCGCCTGTGAAAGCGCTTCCAAGGAAGGGTGCTGGCTAGCAAGAGCTTTCAGTGCTGGCACTTTTCATCTCTGAGCAATTGCTCGACGTTTGCAATTTCTCACCTGAGCTCTCTTTAGAGTGCGCGAGAGGATGAGCAGAAGATGAGGTGGCTAGAGAATCCCAGAGCCCCAGTGTTCTTAGGCCTACAAAAGCGCTTCCAAGGAAGGGTGCTGGCTAGCAACAGCTTTCAGTGCTGGCACTTTTCATCTCGGAGCAATTGCTCGACGTTTGTAATTTCTCAGCTCGTGTCTACGAGACAGAAAGAGAAGGACCGTGACGTTTGGTGCGTAGAGAAGCGCAAAGCCCCAGTGTTGCTGCGCCTGTGAAAGCGCTTCCAAGGAAGGGTGCTGGCTAGCAACAGCTTTCAGTGCTGGCACTTTTCATCTCTGAGCAATTGCTCGACGTTTGCAATTTCTCAGCTCGTGTCTACAAGACGGAAAGAGAAGGACCGTGACGTTTGGTGGCTAGAGAAGCGCAAAGCCCCAGTGTTGCTGCGCCTGTGAAAGCGCTTCCAAGGAAGGGTGCTGTCTAGCAACAGCTTTCAGTGCTGGCACTTTTCATCTCGGAGCAATTGCTCGACGTTTGCAATTTCTCAGCTCGTGTCTACGAGACGGAAAGAGAAGGACCGTGACGTTTGGTGCGTATAGAAGCGCAAAGCCCCAGTGTTGCTGCGCCTGTGAAAGCGCTTCCAAGGAAGGGTGCTGGCTAGCAACAGCTTTCAGTGCTGGCACTTTTCATCTCTGAGCAATTGCTCGACATTTGCAATTTCTCACCTGAGCTCTCTTTAGAGTGCGCGAGAGGATGAGCAGAAGATGAGGTGGCTAGAGAAGCCCAGAGCCCCAGTGTTCTTAGGCCTACAAAAGCGCTTCCAAGGAAGGGTGCTGGCTAGCAAGAGCTTTCAGTGCTGGCACTTTTCATCTCGGAGCAATTGCTCGACGTTTGCAATTTCTCAGCTCGTGTCTAGGAGACGGAAAGAGAAAGACCGTGATGCTTCGTGCGTTTAGAAGCGCAAAGCCCCAGTGTTGCTGCGCCTGTGAAAGCGCTTCCAAGGAAGGGTGCTGGCTAGCAACAGCTTTCAGTGCTGGCACTTTTCATCTCTGAGCAATTGCTCGACGTTTGCAATTTCTCACCTGAGCTCTCTTTAGAGTGCGCGCGAGGATGAGCAGAAGATGAGGTGGCTAGAGAAGCCCAGAGCCCCAGTGTTCTTAGGCCTACAAAAGCGCTTCCAAGGAAGGGTGCTGGCTAGCAACAGCTTTCAGTGCTGGCACTTTTCATCTCGGAGCAATTGCTCGACGTTTGCAATTTCTCAGCTCGTGTCTACCGACGGAAAGAGAAGGACCGTGATGTTTGGTGGCTAGAGAAGCGCAAAGCCCCAGTGTTGCTGCGCCTGTGAAAGCGCTTCCAAGGAAGGGTGCTGGCTAGCAACAGCTTTCAGTGCTGGCACTTTTCATCTCTGAGCAATTGCTCGACGTTTGCAATTTCTCACCTGAGCTCTCTTTAGAGTGCGCGAGAGGATGAGCAGAAGATGAGGTGGCTAGAGAAGCCCAGAGCCCCAGTGTTCTTAGGCCTACAAAAGCGCTTCCAAGGAAGGGTGCTGGCTAGCAACAGCTTTCAGTGCTGGCACTTTTCATCTCTGAGCAATTGCTCGACGTTTGCAATTTCTCACCTGAGCTCTCTTTAGAGTGCGCGAGAGGATGAGCAGAAGATGAGGTGGCTAGAGAAGCCCAGAGCCCCAGTGTTCTTAGGCCTACAAAAGCGCTTCCAAGGAAGGGGGCTGGCTAGCAACAGCTTTCAGTGCTGGCACTTTTCATCTCGGAGCAATTGCTCGACGTTTGCAATTTCTCAGCTCGTGTCTACGAGACAGAAAGAGAATGACCGTGACGTTTGGTGGCTAGAGAAGCGCAAAGCCCCAGTGTTGCTGCGCCTGTGAAAGCGCTTCCAAGGAAGGGTGCTGGCTAGCAAGAGCTTTCAGTGCTGGCACTTTTCATCTCTGAGCAATTGCTCGACGTTTGCAATTTCTCACCTGAGCTCTCTTTAGAGTGCGCGAGAGGATGAGCAGAAGATGAGGTGGCTAGAGAATCCCAGAGCCCCAGTGTTCTTAGGCCTACAAAAGCGCTTCCAAGGAAGGGTGCTGGCTAGCAACAGCTTTCAGTGCTGGCACTTTTCATCTCGGAGCAATTGCTCGACGTTTGTAATTTCTCAGCTCGTGTCTACGAGACAGAAAGAGAAGGACCGTGACGTTTGGTGCGTAGAGAAGCGCAAAGCCCCAGTGTTGCTGCGCCTGTGAAAGCGCTTCCAAGGAAGGGTGCTGGCTAGCAACAGCTTTCAGTGCTGGCACTTTTCATCTCTGAGCAATTGCTCGACGTTTGCAATTTCTCAGCTCGTGTCTACAAGACGGAAAGAGAAGGACCGTGACGTTTGGTGGCTAGAGAAGCGCAAAGCCCCAGTGTTGCTGCGCCTGTGAAAGCGCTTCCAAGGAAGGGTGCTGTCTAGCAACAGCTTTCAGTGCTGGCACTTTTCATCTCGGAGCAATTGCTCGACGTTTGCAATTTCTCAGCTCGTGTCTACGAGACGGAAAGAGAAGGACCGTGACGTTTGGTGCGTATAGAAGCGCAAAGCCCCAGTGTTGCTGCGCCTGTGAAAGCGCTTCCAAGGAAGGCTGCTGGCTAGCAACAGCTTTCAGTGCTGGCACTTTTCATCTCTGAGCAATTGCTCGACATTTGCAATTTCTCACCTGAGCTCTCTTTAGAGTGCGCGAGAGGATGAGCAGAAGATGAGGTGGCTAGAGAAGCCCAGAGCCCCAGTGTTCTTAGGCCTACAAAAGCGCTTCCAAGGAAGGGTGCTGGCTAGCAAGAGCTTTCAGTGCTGGCACTTTTCATCTCTGAGCAATTGCTCGACGTTTGCAATTTCTCAGCTGGTGTCTACGAGACGGAAAGAGAAAGACCGTGATGCTTCGTGCGTTTAGAAGCGCAAAGCCCCAGTGTTGCTGCGCCTGTGAAAGCGCTTCCAAGGAAGGGTGCTGGCTAGCAACAGCTTTCAGTGCTGGCACTTTTCATCTCTGAGCAATTGCTCGACGTTTGCAATTTCTCACCTGAGCTCTCTTTAGAGTGCGCGCGAGGATGAGCAGAAGATGAGGTGGCTAGAGAAGCCCAGAGCCCCAGTGTTCTTCGGCCTACAAAAGCGCTTCCAAGGAAGGGTGCTGGCTAGCAACAGCTTTCAGTGCTGGCACTTTTCATCTCGGAGCAATTGCTCGACGTTTGCAATTTCTCAGCTCGTGTCTACCGACGGAAAGAGAAGGACCGTGATGTTTGGTGGCTAGAGAAGCGCAAAGCCCCAGTGTTGCTGCGCCTGTGAAAGCGCTTCCAAGGAAGGGTGCTGGCTAGCAAGAGCTTTCAGTGCTGGCACTTTTCATCTCTGAGCAATTGCTCGACGTTTGCAATTTCTCACCTGAGCTCTCTTTAGAGTGCGCGAGAGGATGAGCAGAAGATGAGGTGGCTAGAGAAGCCCAGAGCCCCAGTGTTCTTAGGCCTACAAAAGCGCTTCCAAGGAAGGGGGCTGGCTAGCAACAGCTTTCAGTGCTGGCACTTTTCATCTCTGAGCAATTGCTCGACCTTTGCAATTTCTCACCTGAGCTCTCTTTAGAGTGCGCGAGAGGATGAGCAGAAGATGAGGTGGCTAGAGAAGCCCAGAGCCCCAGTGTTCTTAGGCCTACAAAAGCGCTTCCAAGGAAGGGTGCTGGCTAGCAACAGCTTTCAGTGCTGGCACTTTTCATCTCTGAGCAATTGCTCGACGTTTGCAATTTCTCACCTGAGCTCTCTTTAGAGTGCGCGAGAGGATGAGCAGAAGATGAGGTGGCTAGAGAAGCCCAGAGCCCCAGTGTTCTTAGGCCTACAAAAGCGCTTCCAAGGAAGGGGGCTGGCTAGCAACAGCTTTCAGTGCTGGCACTTTTCATCTCGGAGCAATTGCTCGACGTTTGCAATTTCTCAGCTCGTGTCTACGAGACAGAAAGAGAATGACCGTGACGTTTGGTGGCTAGAGAAGCGCAAAGCCCCAGTGTTGCTGCGCCTGTGAAAGCGCTTCCAAGGAAGGGTGCTGGCTAGCAAGAGCTTTCAGTGCTGGCACTTTTCATCTCTGAGCAATTGCTCGACGTTTGCAATTTCTCACCTGAGCTCTCTTTAAAGTGCGCGCGAGGATGAGCAGAAGATGAGGTGGCTAGAGAAGCCCAGAGCCCCAGTGTTCTTAGGCCTACAAAAGCGCTTCCAAGGAAGGGTGCTGGCTAGCAACAGCTTTCAGTGCTGGCACTTTTCATCTCGGAGCAATTGCTCGACGTTTGCAATTTCTCAGCTCGTGTCTACCGACGGAAAGAGAAGGACCGTGATGTTTGGTGGCTAGAGAAGCGCAAAGCCCCAGTGTTGCTGCGCCTGTGAAAGCGCTTCCAAGGAAGGGTGCTGGCTAGCAACAGCTTTCAGTGCTGGCACTTTTCATCTCTGAGCAATTGCTCGACGTTTGCAATTTCTCACCTGAGCTCTCTTTAGAGTGCGCGAGAGGATGAGCAGAAGATGAGGTGGCTAGAGAAGCCCAGAGCCCCAGTGTTCTTAGGCCTACAAAAGCGCTTCCAAGGAAGGGGGCTGGCTAGCAACAGCTTTCAGTGCTGGCACTTTTCATCTCTGAGCAATTGCTGGACGTTTGCAATTTCTCACCTGAGCTCTCTTTAGAGTGCGCGAGAGGATGAGCAGAAGATGAGGTGGCTAGAGAAGCCCAGAGCCCCAGTGTTCTTAGGCCTACAAAAGCGCTTCCAAGGAAGGGTGCTGGCTAGCAACAGCTTTCAGTGCTGGCACTTTTCATCTCTGAGCAATTGCTCGACGTTTGCAATTTCTCACCTGAGCTCTCTTTAGAGTGCGCGAGAGGATGAGCAGAAGATGAGGTGGCTAGAGAAGCCCAGAGCCCCAGTGTTCTTAGGCCTACAAAAGCGCTTCCAAGGAAGGGGGCTGGCTAGCAACAGCTTTCAGTGCTGGCACTTTTCATCTCTGAGCAATTGCTCGACGTTTGCAATTTCTCACCTGAGCTCTCTTTAGAGTGCGCGAGAGGATGAGCAGAAGATGAGGTGGCTAGAGAAGCCCAGAGCCCCAGTGTTCTTAGGCCTACAAAAGCGCTTCCAAGGAAGGGGGCTGGCTAGCAACAGCTTTCAGTGCTGGCACTTTTCATCTCGGAGCAATTGCTCGACGTTTGCAATTTCTCAGCTCGTGTCTACGAGACAGAAAGAGAATGACCGTGACGTTTGGTGGCTAGAGAAGCGCAAAGCCCCAGTGTTGCTGCGCCTGTGAAAGCGCTTCCAAGGAAGGGTGCTGGCTAGCAAGAGCTTTCAGTGCTGGCACTTTTCATCTCTGAGCAATTGCTCGACGTTTGCAATTTCTCACCTGAGCTCTCTTTAGAGTGCGCGAGAGGATGAGCAGAAGATGAGGTGGCTAGAGAAGCCCAGAGCCCCAGTGTTCTTAGGCCTACAAAAGCGCTTCCAAGGAAGGGGGCTGGCTAGCAACAGCTTTCAGTGCTGGCACTTTTCATCTCTGAGCAATTGCTCGACGTTTGCAATTTCTCACCTGAGCTCTCTTTAGAGTGCGCGAGAGGATGAGCAGAAGATGAGGTGGCTAGAGAAGCCCAGAGCCCCAGTGTTCTTAGGCCTACAAAAGCGCTTCCAAGGAAGGGTGCTGGCTAGCAACAGCTTTCAGTGCTGGCACTTTTCATCTCTGAGCAATTGCTCGACGTTTGCAATTTCTCACCTGAGCTCTCTTTAGAGTGCGCGAGAGGATGAGCAGAAGATGAGGTGGCTAGAGAAGCCCAGAGCCCCAGTGTTCTTAGGCCTACAAAAGCGCTTCCAAGGAAGGGTGCTGGCTAGCAACAGCTTTCAGTGCTGGCACTTTTCATCTCTGAGCAATTGCTCGACGTTTGCAATTTCTCACCTGAGCTCTCTTTAGAGTGCGCGAGAGGATGAGCAGAAGATGAGGTGGCTAGAGAAGCCCAGAGCCCCAGTGTTCTTAGGCCTACAAAAGCGCTTCCAAGGAAGGGGGCTGGCTAGCAACAGCTTTCAGTGCTGGCACTTTTCATCTCTGAGCAATTCCTCGACGTTTGCAATTTCTCAGCTCGTGTCTACCGACGGAAAGAGAAGGACCGTGACGTTTGGTGGCTAGAGAAGCGCAAAGCCCCAGTGTTGCTGTGCCTGTGAAAGCGCTTCCAAGGAAGGGGGCTGGCTAGCAACAGCTTTCAGTGCTGGCACTTTTCATCTCTGAGCAATTGCTCGACGTTTGCAATTTCTCACCTGAGCTCTCTTTAGAGTGCGCGAGAGGATGAGCAGAAGATGAGGTGGCTAGAGAAGCCCAGAGCCCCAGTCTTCTTAGGCCTACAAAAGCGCTTCCAAGGAAGGGGGCTGGCTAGCAACAGCTTTCAGTGCTGGCACTTTTCATCTCTGAGCAATTGCTCGACGTTTGCAATTTCTCAGCTCGTGTCTACCGACGGAAAGAGAAGGACCGTGACGTTTGGTGGCTAGAGAAGCGCAAAGCCCCAGTGTTGCTGCGCCTGTGAAAGCGCTTCCAAGGAAGGGTGCTGGCTAGCAACAGCTTTCAGTGCTGGCGCTTTTCATCTCTGAGCAATTGCTTGACGTTTGCAATTTCTCACCTGAGCTCTCTTTAGAGTGCGCGAGAGGATGAGCAGAAGATGAGGTGGCTAGAGAAGCCCAGAGCCCCAGTGTTCTTAGGCCTACAAAAGCGCTTCCAAGGAAGGGGGCTGGCTAGCAACAGCTTTCAGTGCTGGCACATTTCATCTCGGAGCAATTGCTCGACGTTTGCAATTTCTCAGCTCGTGTCTACCGACGGAAAGAGAAGGACCGTGATGTTTGGTGGCTAGAGAAGCGCAAAGCCCCAGTGTTGCTGCGCCTGTGAAAGCGCTTCCAAGGAAGGGTGCTGGCTAGCAAGAGCTTTCAGTGCTGGCACTTTTCATCTCTGAGCAATTGCTCGACGTTTGCAATTTCTCACCTGAGCTCTCTTTAGAGTGCGCGAGAGGATGAGCAGAAGATGAGGTGGCTAGAGAAGCCCAGAGCCCCAGTGTTCTTAGGCCTACAAAAGCGCTTCCAAGGAAGGGGGCTGGCTAGCAACAGCTTTCAGTGCTGGCACTTTTCATCTCTGAGCAATTGCTCGACGTTTGCAATTTCTCACCTGATCTCTCTTTAGAGTGCGCGAGAGGATGAGCAGAAGATGAGGTGGCTAGAGAAGCCCAGAGCCCCAGTGTTCTTAGGCCTACAAAAGCGCTTCCAAGGAAGGGGGCTGGCTAGCAAGAGCTTTCAGTGCTGGCACTTTTCATCTCTGAGCAATTGCTCGACGTTTGCAATTTCTCAGCTCGTGTCTACCGACGGAAAGAGAAGGACCGTGACGTTTGGTGGCTAGAGAAGCGCAAAGCCCCAGTGTTGCTGCGCCTGTGAAAGCGCTTCCAAGGAAGGGTGCTGGCTAGCAACAGCTTTCAGTGCTGGCACTTTTCATCTCTGAGCAATTGCTGGACGTTTGCAATTTCTCACCTGAGCTCTCTTTAGAGTGCGCGAGAGGATGAGCAGAAGATGAGGTGGCTAGAGAAGCCCAGAGCCCCAGTGTTCTTAGGCCTACAAAAGCGCTTCCAAGGAAGGGTGCTGGCTAGCAAGAGCTTTCAGTGCTGGCACTTTTCATCTCTGAGCAATTGCTCGACGTTTGCAATTTCTCAGCTCGTGTCTACGAGACAGAAAGAGAAGGACCGTGACGTTTGGTGCGTAGAGAAGCGCAAAGCCCCAGTGTTGCTGCGCCTGTGAAAGCGCTTCCAAGGAAGGGTGCTGGCTAGCAACAGCTTTCAGTGCTGGCACTTTTCATCTCTGAGCAATTGCTCGACGTTTGCAATTTCTCACCTGAGCTCTCTTGAGACTGCGCGAGAGGATGAGCAGAAGATGAGGTGGCTAGAGAAGCCCAGAGCCCCAGTGTTCTTAGGCCTACAAAAGCGCTTCCAAGGAAGGGTGCTGGCTAGCAACAGCTTTCAGTGCTGGCACTTTTCATCTCTGACCAATTGCTCGACGTTTGCAATTTCTCAGCTCGTGTCTACCGACGGAAAGAGAAGGACCGTGACGTTTGGTGGCTAGAGAAGCACAAAGCCCCAGTGTTGCTGCGCCTGTGAAAGCGCTTCCAAGGAAGGGTGCTGGCTAGCAACAGCTTTCAGTGCTGGCACTTTTCATCTCTGAGCAATTGCTCGACGTTTGCAATTTCTCACCTGAGCTCTCTTTAGAGTGCGCGAGAGGATGAGCAGAAGATGAGGTGGCTAGAGAAGCCCAGAGCCCCAGTGTTCTTAGGCCTACAAAAGCGCTTCCAAGGAAGGGGGCTGGCTAGCAAGAGCTTTCAGTGCTGGCACTTTTCATCTCTGAGCAATTGCTCGACGTTTGCAATTTCTCAGCTCGTGTCTACCGACGGAAAGAGAAGGACCGTGATGTTTGGTGGCTAGAGAAGCGCAAAGCCCCAGTGTTGCTGCGCCTGTGAAAGCGCTTCCAAGGAAGGGTGCTGGCTAGCAAGAGCTTTCAGTGCTGGCACTTTTCATCTCTGAGCAATTGCTCGACGTTTGCAATTTCTCACCTGAGCTCTCTTTAGAGTGCGCGAGAGGATGAGCAGAAGATGAGGTGGCTAGAGAAGCCCAGAGCCCCAGTGTTCTTAGGCCTACAAAAGCGCTTCCAAGGAAGGGGGCTGGCTAGCAACAGCTTTCAGTGCTGGCACTTTTCATCTCTGAGCAATTGCTCGACGTTTGCAATTTCTCACCTGAGCTCTCTTTAGAGTGCGCGAGAGGATGAGCAGAAGATGAGGTGGCTAGAGAAGCCCAGAGCCCCAGTGTTCTTAGGCCTACAAAAGCGCTTCCAAGGAAGGGTGCTGGCTAGCAACAGCTTTCAGTGCTGGCACTTTTCATCTCGGAGCAATTGCTCGACGTTTGCAATTTCTCAGCTCGTGTCTACCGACGGAAAGAGAAGGACCGTGACGTTTGGTGGCTAGAGAAGCGCAAAGCCCCAGTGTTGCTGCGCCTGTGAAAGCGCTTCCAAGGAAGGGTGCTGGCTAGCAAGAGCTTTCAGTGCTGGCACTTTTCATCTCTGAGCAATTGCTCGACGTTTGCAATTTCTCACCTGAGCTCTCTTTAGAGTGCGCGAGAGGATGAGCAGAAGATGAGGTGGCTAGAGAAGCCCAGAGCCCCAGTGTTCTTAGGCCTACAAAAGCGCTTCCAAGGAAGGGTGCTGGCTAGCAACAGCTTTCAGTGCTGGCACTTTTCATCTCGGAGCAATTGCTCGACGTTTGCAATTTCTCAGCTCGTGTCTACGAGACAGAAAGAGAAGGACCGTGACGTTTGGTGCGTAGAGAAGCGCAAAGCCCCAGTGTTGCTGCGCCTGTGAAAGCGCTTCCAAGGAAGGGTGCTGGCTAGCAACAGCTTTCAGTGCTGGCACTTTTCATCTCTGAGCAATTGCTCGACGTTTGCAATTTCTCACCTGAGCTCTCTTTAGAGTGCGCGAGAGGATGAGCAGAAGATGAGGTGGCTAGAGAAGCCCAGAGCCCCACTGTTCTTAGGCCTACAAAAGCGCTTCCAAGGAAGGGGGCTGGCTAGCAACAGCTTTCAGTGCTGGCACTTTTCATCTCTGAGCAATTGCTCGACGTTTGCAATTTCTCAGCTCGTGTCTACGAGACGGAAAGAGAAGGACCGTGACGTTTGGTGGCTAGAGAAGCGCAAAGCCCCAGTGTTGCTGCGCCTGTGAAAGCGCTTCCAAGGAAGGGTGCTGGCTAGCAACAGCTTTCAGTGCTGGCACTTTTCATCTCTGAGCAATTGCTCGACGTTTGCAATTTCTCAGCTCGTGTCTACGAGACGGAAAGAGAAGGACCGTGACGTTTGGTAGCTAGAGAAGTGCAAAGCCCCAGTGTTATTGAGCCTGTGAAAGCGCTTCCAAGGAAGGGTGCTGGCTAGCAAGAGCTTTCAGTGCTGGCACTTTTCATCTCTGAGCAATTGCTCGACGTTTGCAATTTCTCACCTGAGCTCTCTTTAGAGTGCGCGAGAGGATGAGCAGAAGATGAGGTGGCTAGAGAAGCCCAGAGCCCCAGTGTTCTTAGGCCTACAAAAGCGCTTCCAAGGAAGGGTGCTGGCTAGCAACAGCTTTCAGTGCTGGCACTTTTCATCTCTGAGCAATTGCTCGACGTTTGTAATTTCTCAGCTCGTGTCTAGGAGACGGAAAGAGAAGGACCGTGACGCTTGGTGGCTAGAGAAGCGCAAAGCCCCAGTGTTGCTGCGCCTGTGAAAGCGCTTCCAAGGAAGGGTGTTGGCTAGCAAGAGCTTTCAGTGCTGGCACTTTTCATCTCTGAGCAATTGCTCGACGTTTGCAATTTCTCAGCTCGTGTCTACCCACAGAAAGAGAAGGACCGTGATGTTTGGTGGCTAGAGAAGCGCAAAGCCCCAGTGTTGCTGCGCCTGTGAAAGCGCTTCCAAGGAAGGGTGCTGGCTAGCAAGAGCTTTCAGTGCTGGCACTTTTCATCTCTGAGCAATTGCTCGACGTTTGCAATTTCTCACCTGAGCTCTCTTTAGAGTGCGCGAGAGGATGAGCAGAAGATGAGGTGGCTAGAGAAGCCCAGAGCCCCAGTGTTCTTAGGCCTACAAAAGCGCTTCCAAGGAAGGGTGCTGGCTAGCAACAGCTTTCAGTGCTGGCACTTTTCATCTCGGAGCAATTGCTCGACGTTTGCAATTTCTCAGCTCGTGTCTACGAGACGGAAAGAGAAGGACCGTGACATTTGGTGGCTAGAGAAGCGCAAAGCCCCAGTGTTGCTGATCCTGTGAAAGCGCTTCCAAGGAAGGGTGCTGGCTAGCAAGAGCTTTCAGTGCTGGCACTTTTCATCTCTGAGCAATTGCTCGACCTTTGCAATTTCTCACCTGAGCTCTCTTTAGAGTGCGCGAGAGGATGAGCAGAAGATGAGGTGGCTAGAGAAGCCCAGAGCCCCAGTGTTCTTAGGCCTACAAAAGCGCTTCCAAGGAAGGGTGCTGGCTAGCAACAGCTTTCAGTGCTGGCACTTTTCATCTCTGAGCAATTGCTCGACGTTTGCAATTTCTCACCTGAGCTCTCTTTAGAGTGCGCGAGAGGATGAGCAGAAGATGAGGTGGCTAGAGAAGCCCAGAGCCCCAGTGTTCTTAGGCCTACAAAAGCGCTTCCAAGGAAGGGTGCTGGCTAGCAACAGCTTTCAGTGCTGGCACTTTTCATCTCTGAGCAATTGCTCGACGTTTGCAATTTCTCAGCTCGTGTCTACCGACGGAAAGAGAAGGACCGTGACGTTTGGTGGCTAGAGAAGCACCAAGCCCCAGTGTTGCTGCGCCTGTGAAAGCGCTTCCAAGGAAGGGTGCTGGCTAGCAACAGCTTTCAGTGCTGGCACTTTTCATCTCTGAGCAATTGCTCGACGTTTGCAATTTCTCACCTGAGCTCTCTTTAGAGTGCGCGAGAGGATGAGCAGAAGATGAGGTGGCTAGAGAAGCCCAGAGCCCCAGTCTTCTTAGGCCTACAAAAGCGCTTCCAAGGAAGGGGGCTGGCTAGCAACAGCTTTCAGTGCTGGCACTTTTCATCTCGGAGCAATTGCTCGACGTTTGCAATTTCTCAGCTCGTGTCTACCGACGGAAAGAGAAGGACCGTGATGTTTGGTGGCTAGAGAAGCGCAAAGCCCCAGTGTTGCTGCGCCTGTGAAAGCGCTTCCAAGGAAGGGTGCTGGCTAGCAAGAGCTTTCAGTGCTGGCACTTTTCATCTCTGAGCAATTGCTCGACGTTTGCAATTTCTCACCTGAGCTCTCTTTAGAGTGCGCGAGAGGATGAGCAGAAGATGAGGTGGCTAGAGAAGCCCAGAGCCCCAGTGTTCTTAGGCCTACAAAAGCGCTTCCAAGGAAGGGGGCTGGCTAGCAACAGCTTTCAGTGCTGGCACTTTTCATCTCTGAGCAATTGCTCGACGTTTGCAATTTCTCACCTGAGCTCTCTTTAGAGTGCGCGAGAGGATGAGCAGAAGATGAGGTGGCTAGAGAAGCCCAGAGCCCCAGTGTTCTTAGGCCTACAAAAGCGCTTCCAAGGAAGGGTGCTGGCTAGCAACAGCTTTCAGTGCTGGCACTTTTCATCTCGGAGCAATTGCTCGACGTTTGCAATTTCTCAGCTCGTGTCTACCGACGGAAAGAGAAGGACCGTGACGTTTGGTGGCTAGAGAAGCGCAAAGCCCCAGTGTTGCTGCGCCTGTGAAAGCGCTTCCAAGGAAGGGTGCTGGCTAGCAACAGCTTTCAGTGCTGGCACTTTTCATCTCTGAGCAATTGCTCGACGTTTGCAATTTCTCACCTGAGCTCTCTTTAGAGTGCGCGAGAGGATGAGCAGAAGATGAGGTGGCTAGAGAAGCCCAGAGCCCCAGTGTTCTTAGGCCTACAAAAGCGCTTCCAAGGAAGGGTGCTGGCTAGCAACAGCTTTCAGTGCTGGCACTTTTCATCTCTGAGCAATTGCTCGACGTTTGTAATTTCTCAGCTCGTGTCTACGAGACAGAAAGAGAAGGACCGTGACGTTTGGTGCGTAGAGAAGCGCAAAGCCCCAGTGTTGCTGCGCCTGTGAAAGCGCTTCCAAGGAAGGGTGCTGGCTAGCAACAGCTTTCAGTGCTGGCACTTTTCATCTCTGAGCAATTGCTCGACGTTTGCAATTTCTCACCTGAGCTCTCTTGAGACTGCGCGAGAGGATGAGCAGAAGATGAGGTGGCTAGAGAAGCCCAGAGCCCCAGTGTTCTTAGGCCTACAAAAGCGCTTCCAAGGAAGGGGGCTGGCTAGCAACAGCTTTCAGTGCTGGCACTTTTCATCTCTGAGCAATTGCTCGACGTTTGCAATTTCTCAGCTCGTGTCTATCGACGGAAAGAGAAGGACCGTGACGTTTGGTGGCTAGAGAAGTGCAAAGCCCCAGTGTTATTGAGCCTGTGAAAGCGCTTCCAAGGAAGGGTGCTGGCTAGCAAGAGCTTTCAGTGCTGGCACTTTTCATCTCTGAGCAATTGCTCGACGTTTGCAATTTCTCACCTGAGCTCTCTTTAGAGTGCGCGAGAGGATGAGCAGAAGATGAGGTGGCTAGAGAAGCCCAGAGCCCCAGTGTTCTTAGGCCTACAAAAGCGCTTCCAAGGAAGGGTGCTGGCTAGCAAGAGCTTTCAGTGCTGGCACTTTTCATCTCTGAGCAATTGCTCGACGTTTGTAATTTCTCAGCTCGTGTCTAGGAGACGGAAAGAGAAGGACCGTGACGCTTGGTGGCTAGAGAAGCGCAAAGCCCCAGTGTTGCTGCGCCTGTGAAAGCGCTTCCAAGGAAGGGTGCTGGCTAGCAACAGCTTTCAGTGCTGGCACTTTTCATCTCTGAGCAATTGCTCGACGTTTGCAATTTCTCAGCTCGTGTCTACCCACAGAAAGAGAAGGACCGTGATGTTTGGTGGCTAGAGAAGCGCAAAGCCCCAGTGTTGCTGCGCCTGTGAAAGCGCTTCCAAGGAAGGGTGCTGGCTAGCAACAGCTTTCAGTGCTGGCACTTTTCATCTCTGAGCAATTGCTCGACGTTTGCAATTTCTCACCTGAGCTCTCTTGAGACTGCGCGAGAGGATGAGCAGAAGATGAGGTGGCTAGAGAAGCCCAGAGCCCCAGTGTTCTTAGGCCTACAAAAGCGCTTCCAAGGAAGGGTGCTGGCTAGCAACAGCTTTCAGTGCTGGCACTTTTCATCTCGGAGCAATTGCTCGACGTTTGCAATTTCTCAGCTCGTGTCTACCGACGGAAAGAGAAGGACCGTGACGTTTGGTGGCTAGAGAAGCGCAAAGCCCCAGTGTTGCTGCGCCTGTGAAAGCGCTTCCAAGGAAGGGTGCTGGCTAGCAACAGCTTTCAGTGCTGGCACTTTTCATCTCTGAGCAATTGCTCGACGTTTGCAATTTCTCACCTGAGCTCTCTTTAGAGTGCGCGAGAGGATGAGCAGAAGATGAGGTGGCTAGAGAAGCCCAGAGCCCCAGTGTTCTTAGGCCTACAAAAGCGCTTCCAAGGAAGGGGGCTGGCTAGCAAGAGCTTTCAGTGCTGGCACTTTTCATCTCTGAGCAATTGCTCGACGTTTGTAATTTCTCAGCTCGTGTCTACGAGACAGAAAGAGAAGGACCGTGACGTTTGGTGCGTAGAGAAGCGCAAAGCCCCAGTGTTGCTGCGCCTGTGAAAGCGCTTCCAAGGAAGGGTGCTGGCTAGCAACAGCTTTCAGTGCTGGCACTTTTCATCTCTGAGCAATTGCTCGACGTTTGCAATTTCTCACCTGAGCTCTCTTGAGACTGCGCGAGAGGATGAGCAGAAGATGAGGTGGCTAGAGAAGCCCAGAGCCCCAGTGTTCTTAGGCCTACAAAAGCGCTTCCAAGGAAGGGTGCTGGCTAGCAACAGCTTTCAGTGCTGGCACTTTTCATCTCTGAGCAATTGCTCGACGTTTGCAATTTCTCAGCTCGTGTCTATCGACGGAAAGAGAAGGACCGTGACGTTTGGTGGCTAGAGAAGTGCAAAGCCCCAGTGTTATTGAGCCTGTGAAAGCGCTTCCAAGGAAGGGTGCTGGCTAGCAAGAGCTTTCAGTGCTGCCACTTTTCATCTCTGAGCAATTGCTCGACGTTTGCAATTTCTCACCTGAGCTCTCTTTAGAGTGCGCGAGAGGATGAGCAGAAGATGAGGTGGCTAGAGAAGCCCAGAGCCCCAGTGTTCTTAGGCCTACAAAAGCGCTTCCAAGGAAGGGTGCTGGCTAGCAACAGCTTTCAGTGCTGGCACTTTTCATCTCTGAGCAATTGCTCGACGTTTGCAATTTCTCAGCTCGTGTCTACGAGACGGAAAGAGAAGGACCGTGACGTTTGGTGCGTAGAGAAGCGCAAAGCCCCAGTGTTGCTGCGCCTGTGAAAGCGCTTCCAAGGAAGGGTGCTGGCTAGCAAGAGCTTTCAGTGCTGGCACTTTTCATCTCTGAGCAATTGCTCGACGTTTGCAATTTCTCACCTGAGCTCTCTTTAGAGTGCGCGAGAGGATGAGCAGAAGATGAGGTGGCTAGAGAAGCCCAGAGCCCCAGTGTTCTTAGGCCTACAAAAGCGCTTCCAAGGAAGGGGGCTGGCTAGCAACAGCTTTCAGTGCTGGCACTTTTCATCTCTGAGCAATTGCTCGACGTTTGCAATTTCTCACCTGAGCTCTCTTTAGAGTGCGCGAGAGGATGAGCAGAAGATGAGGTGGCTAGAGAAGCCCAGAGCCCCAGTGTTCTTAGGCCTACAAAAGCGCTTCCAAGGAAGGGTGCTGGCTAGCAACAGCTTTCAGTGCTGGCACTTTTCATCTCTGAGCAATTGCTCGACGTTTGCAATTTCTCAGCTCGTGTCTACCGACGGAAAGAGAAGGACCGTGACGTTTGGTGGCTAGAGAAGCACAAAGCCCCAGTGTTGCTGCGCCTGTGAAAGCGCTTCCAAGGAAGGGTGCTGGCTAGCAACAGCTTTCAGTGCTGGCACTTTTCATCTCTGAGCAATTGCTCGACGTTTGCAATTTCTCACCTGAGCTCTCTTTAGAGTGCGCGAGAGGATGAGCAGAAGATGAGGTGGCTAGAGAAGCCCAGAGCCCCAGTGTTCTTAGGCCTACAAAAGCGCTTCCAAGGAAGGGGGCTGGCTAGCAAGAGCTTTCAGTGCTGGCACTTTTCATCTCTGAGCAATTGCTCGACGTTTGCAATTTCTCAGCTCGTGTCTACCGACGGAAAGAGAAGGACCGTGATGTTTGGTGGCTAGAGAAGCGCAAAGCCCCAGTGTTGCTGCGCCTGTGAAAGCGCTTCCAAGGAAGGGTGCTGGCTAGCAAGAGCTTTCAGTGCTGGCACTTTTCATCTCTGAGCAATTGCTGGACGTTTGCAATTTCTCACCTGAGCTCTCTTTAGAGTGCGCGAGAGGATGAGCAGAAGATGAGGTGGCTAGAGAAGCCCAGAGCCCCAGTGTTCTTAGGCCTACAAAAGCGCTTCCAAGGAAGGGGGCTGGCTAGCAACAGCTTTCAGTGCTGGCACTTTTCATCTCTGAGCAATTGCTCGACGTTTGCAATTTCTCACCTGAGCTCTCTTTAGAGTGCGCGAGAGGATGAGCAGAAGATGAGGTGGCTAGAGAAGCCCACAGCCCCAGTGTTCTTAGGCCTACAAAAGCGCTTCCAAGGAAGGGTGCTGGCTAGCAACAGCTTTCAGTGCTGCCACTTTTCATCTCTGAGCAATTGCTCGACGTTTGCAATTTCTCACCTGAGCTCTCTTTAGAGTGCGCGAGAGGATGAGCAGAAGATGAGGTGGCTAGAGAAGCCCAGAGCCCCAGTGTTCTTAGGCCTACAAAAGCGCTTCCAAGGAAGGGGGCTGGCTAGCAACAGCTTTCAGTGCTGGCACTTTTCATCTCGGAGCAATTGCTCGACGTTTGCAATTTCTCAGCTCGTGTCTACGAGACAGAAAGAGAATGACCGTGACGTTTGGTGGCTAGAGAAGCGCAAAGCCCCAGTGTTGCTGCGCCTGTGAAAGCGCTTCCAAGGAAGGGTGCTGGCTAGCAAGAGCTTTCAGTGCTGGCACTTTTCATCTCTGAGCAATTGCTCGACGTTTGCAATTTCTCACCTGAGCTCTCTTTAGAGTGCGCGAGAGGATGAGCAGAAGATGAGGTGGCTAGAGAATCCCAGAGCCCCAGTGTTCTTAGGCCTACAAAAGCGCTTCCAAGGAAGGGTGCTGGCTAGCAACAGCTTTCAGTGCTGGCACTTTTCATCTCGGAGCAATTGCTCGACGTTTGTAATTTCTCAGCTCGTGTCTACGAGACAGAAAGAGAAGGACCGTGACGTTTGGTGCGTAGAGAAGCGCAAAGCCCCAGTGTTGCTGCGCCTGTGAAAGCGCTTCCAAGGAAGGGTGCTGGCTAGCAACAGCTTTCAGTGCTGGCACTTTTCATCTCTGAGCAATTGCTCGACGTTTGCAATTTCTCAGCTCGTGTCTACAAGACGGAAAGAGAAGGACCGTGACGTTTGGTGGCTAGAGAAGCGCAAAGCCCCAGTGTTGCTGCGCCTGTGAAAGCGCTTCCAAGGAAGGGTGCTGTCTAGCAACAGCTTTCAGTGCTGGCACTTTTCATCTCGGAGCAATTGCTCGACGTTTGCAATTTCTCAGCTCGTGTCTACGAGACGGAAAGAGAAGGACCGTGACGTTTGGTGCGTATAGAAGCGCAAAGCCCCAGTGTTGCTGCGCCTGTGAAAGCGCTTCCAAGGAAGGGTGCTGGCTAGCAACAGCTTTCAGTGCTGGCACTTTTCATCTCTGAGCAATTGCTCGACATTTGCAATTTCTCACCTGAGCTCTCTTTAGAGTGCGCGAGAGGATGAGCAGAAGATGAGGTGGCTAGAGAAGCCCAGAGCCCCAGTGTTCTTAGGCCTACAAAAGCGCTTCCAAGGAAGGGTGCTGGCTAGCAAGAGCTTTCAGTGCTGGCACTTTTCATCTCGGAGCAATTGCTCGACGTTTGCAATTTCTCAGCTCGTGTCTAGGAGACGGAAAGAGAAAGACCGTGATGCTTCGTGCGTTTAGAAGCGCAAAGCCCCAGTGTTGCTGCGCCTGTGAAAGCGCTTCCAAGGAAGGCTGCTGGCTAGCAACAGCTTTCAGTGCTGGCACTTTTCATCTCTGAGCAATTGCTCGACGTTTGCAATTTCTCACCTGAGCTCTCTTTAGAGTGCGCGCGAGGATGAGCAGAAGATGAGGTGGCTAGAGAAGCCCAGAGCCCCAGTGTTCTTAGGCCTACAAAAGCGCTTCCAAGGAAGGGTGCTGGCTAGCAACAGCTTTCAGTGCTGGCACTTTTCATCTCGGAGCAATTGCTCGACGTTTGCAATTTCTCAGCTCGTGTCTACCGACGGAAAGAGAAGGACCGTGATGTTTGGTGGCTAGAGAAGCGCAAAGCCCCAGTGTTGCTGCGCCTGTGAAAGCGCTTCCAAGGAAGGGTGCTGGCTAGCAACAGCTTTCAGTGCTGGCACTTTTCATCTCTGAGCAATTGCTCGACGTTTGCAATTTCTCACCTGAGCTCTCTTTAGAGTGCGCGAGAGGATGAGCAGAAGATGAGGTGGCTAGAGAAGCCCAGAGCCCCAGTGTTCTTAGGCCTACAAAAGCGCTTCCAAGGAAGGGTGCTGGCTAGCAACAGCTTTCAGTGCTGGCACTTTTCATCTCTGAGCAATTGCTCGACGTTTGCAATTTCTCACCTGAGCTCTCTTTAGAGTGCGCGAGAGGATGAGCAGAAGATGAGGTGGCTAGAGAAGCCCAGAGCCCCAGTGTTCTTAGGCCTACAAAAGCGCTTCCAAGGAAGGGGGCTGGCTAGCAACAGCTTTCAGTGCTGGCACTTTTCATCTCGGAGCAATTGCTCGACGTTTGCAATTTCTCAGCTCGTGTCTACGAGACAGAAAGAGAATGACCGTGACGTTTGGTGGCTAGAGAAGCGCAAAGCCCCAGTGTTGCTGCGCCTGTGAAAGCGCTTCCAAGGAAGGGTGCTGGCTAGCAAGAGCTTTCAGTGCTGGCACTTTTCATCTCTGAGCAATTGCTCGACGTTTGCAATTTCTCACCTGAGCTCTCTTTAGAGTGCGCGAGAGGATGAGCAGAAGATGAGGTGGCTAGAGAATCCCAGAGCCCCAGTGTTCTTAGGCCTACAAAAGCGCTTCCAAGGAAGGGTGCTGGCTAGCAACAGCTTTCAGTGCTGGCACTTTTCATCTCGGAGCAATTGCTCGACGTTTGTAATTTCTCAGCTCGTGTCTACGAGACAGAAAGAGAAGGACCGTGACGTTTGGTGCGTAGAGAAGCGCAAAGCCCCAGTGTTGCTGCGCCTGTGAAAGCGCTTCCAAGGAAGGGTGCTGGCTAGCAACAGCTTTCAGTGCTGGCACTTTTCATCTCTGAGCAATTGCTCGACGTTTGCAATTTCTCAGCTCGTGTCTACAAGACGGAAAGAGAAGGACCGTGACGTTTGGTGGCTAGAGAAGCGCAAAGCCCCAGTGTTGCTGCGCCTGTGAAAGCGCTTCCAAGGAAGGGTGCTGTCTAGCAACAGCTTTCAGTGCTGGCACTTTTCATCTCGGAGCAATTGCTCGACGTTTGCAATTTCTCAGCTCGTGTCTACGAGACGGAAAGAGAAGGACCGTGACGTTTGGTGCGTATAGAAGCGCAAAGCCCCAGTGTTGCTGCGCCTGTGAAAGCGCTTCCAAGGAAGGCTGCTGGCTAGCAACAGCTTTCAGTGCTGGCACTTTTCATCTCTGAGCAATTGCTCGACATTTGCAATTTCTCACCTGAGCTCTCTTTAGAGTGCGCGAGAGGATGAGCAGAAGATGAGGTGGCTAGAGAAGCCCAGAGCCCCAGTGTTCTTAGGCCTACAAAAGCGCTTCCAAGGAAGGGTGCTGGCTAGCAAGAGCTTTCAGTGCTGGCACTTTTCATCTCTGAGCAATTGCTCGACGTTTGCAATTTCTCAGCTGGTGTCTACGAGACGGAAAGAGAAAGACCGTGATGCTTCGTGCGTTTAGAAGCGCAAAGCCCCAGTGTTGCTGCGCCTGTGAAAGCGCTTCCAAGGAAGGGTGCTGGCTAGCAACAGCTTTCAGTGCTGGCACTTTTCATCTCTGAGCAATTGCTCGACGTTTGCAATTTCTCACCTGAGCTCTCTTTAGAGTGCGCGCGAGGATGAGCAGAAGATGAGGTGGCTAGAGAAGCCCAGAGCCCCAGTGTTCTTCGGCCTACAAAAGCGCTTCCAAGGAAGGGTGCTGGCTAGCAACAGCTTTCAGTGCTGGCACTTTTCATCTCGGAGCAATTGCTCGACGTTTGCAATTTCTCAGCTCGTGTCTACCGACGGAAAGAGAAGGACCGTGATGTTTGGTGGCTAGAGAAGCGCAAAGCCCCAGTGTTGCTGCGCCTGTGAAAGCGCTTCCAAGGAAGGGTGCTGGCTAGCAAGAGCTTTCAGTGCTGGCACTTTTCATCTCTGAGCAATTGCTCGACGTTTGCAATTTCTCACCTGAGCTCTCTTTAGAGTGCGCGAGAGGATGAGCAGAAGATGAGGTGGCTAGAGAAGCCCAGAGCCCCAGTGTTCTTAGGCCTACAAAAGCGCTTCCAAGGAAGGGGGCTGGCTAGCAACAGCTTTCAGTGCTGGCACTTTTCATCTCTGAGCAATTGCTCGACCTTTGCAATTTCTCACCTGAGCTCTCTTTAGAGTGCGCGAGAGGATGAGCAGAAGATGAGGTGGCTAGAGAAGCCCAGAGCCCCAGTGTTCTTAGGCCTACAAAAGCGCTTCCAAGGAAGGGTGCTGGCTAGCAACAGCTTTCAGTGCTGGCACTTTTCATCTCTGAGCAATTGCTCGACGTTTGCAATTTCTCACCTGAGCTCTCTTTAGAGTGCGCGAGAGGATGAGCAGAAGATGAGGTGGCTAGAGAAGCCCAGAGCCCCAGTGTTCTTAGGCCTACAAAAGCGCTTCCAAGGAAGGGGGCTGGCTAGCAACAGCTTTCAGTGCTGGCACTTTTCATCTCGGAGCAATTGCTCGACGTTTGCAATTTCTCAGCTCGTGTCTACGAGACAGAAAGAGAATGACCGTGACGTTTGGTGGCTAGAGAAGCGCAAAGCCCCAGTGTTGCTGCGCCTGTGAAAGCGCTTCCAAGGAAGGGTGCTGGCTAGCAAGAGCTTTCAGTGCTGGCACTTTTCATCTCTGAGCAATTGCTCGACGTTTGCAATTTCTCACCTGAGCTCTCTTTAAAGTGCGCGCGAGGATGAGCAGAAGATGAGGTGGCTAGAGAAGCCCAGAGCCCCAGTGTTCTTAGGCCTACAAAAGCGCTTCCAAGGAAGGGTGCTGGCTAGCAACAGCTTTCAGTGCTGGCACTTTTCATCTCGGAGCAATTGCTCGACGTTTGCAATTTCTCAGCTCGTGTCTACCGACGGAAAGAGAAGGACCGTGATGTTTGGTGGCTAGAGAAGCGCAAAGCCCCAGTGTTGCTGCGCCTGTGAAAGCGCTTCCAAGGAAGGGTGCTGGCTAGCAACAGCTTTCAGTGCTGGCACTTTTCATCTCTGAGCAATTGCTCGACGTTTGCAATTTCTCACCTGAGCTCTCTTTAGAGTGCGCGAGAGGATGAGCAGAAGATGAGGTGGCTAGAGAAGCCCAGAGCCCCAGTGTTCTTAGGCCTACAAAAGCGCTTCCAAGGAAGGGGGCTGGCTAGCAACAGCTTTCAGTGCTGGCACTTTTCATCTCTGAGCAATTGCTGGACGTTTGCAATTTCTCACCTGAGCTCTCTTTAGAGTGCGCGAGAGGATGAGCAGAAGATGAGGTGGCTAGAGAAGCCCAGAGCCCCAGTGTTCTTAGGCCTACAAAAGCGCTTCCAAGGAAGGGTGCTGGCTAGCAACAGCTTTCAGTGCTGGCACTTTTCATCTCTGAGCAATTGCTCGACGTTTGCAATTTCTCACCTGAGCTCTCTTTAGAGTGCGCGAGAGGATGAGCAGAAGATGAGGTGGCTAGAGAAGCCCAGAGCCCCAGTGTTCTTAGGCCTACAAAAGCGCTTCCAAGGAAGGGGGCTGGCTAGCAACAGCTTTCAGTGCTGGCACTTTTCATCTCTGAGCAATTGCTCGACGTTTGCAATTTCTCACCTGAGCTCTCTTTAGAGTGCGCGAGAGGATGAGCAGAAGATGAGGTGGCTAGAGAAGCCCAGAGCCCCAGTGTTCTTAGGCCTACAAAAGCGCTTCCAAGGAAGGGGGCTGGCTAGCAACAGCTTTCAGTGCTGGCACTTTTCATCTCGGAGCAATTGCTCGACGTTTGCAATTTCTCAGCTCGTGTCTACGAGACAGAAAGAGAATGACCGTGACGTTTGGTGGCTAGAGAAGCGCAAAGCCCCAGTGTTGCTGCGCCTGTGAAAGCGCTTCCAAGGAAGGGTGCTGGCTAGCAAGAGCTTTCAGTGCTGGCACTTTTCATCTCTGAGCAATTGCTCGACGTTTGCAATTTCTCACCTGAGCTCTCTTTAGAGTGCGCGAGAGGATGAGCAGAAGATGAGGTGGCTAGAGAAGCCCAGAGCCCCAGTGTTCTTAGGCCTACAAAAGCGCTTCCAAGGAAGGGTGCTGGCTAGCAACAGCTTTCAGTGCTGGCACTTTTCATCTCTGAGCAATTGCTCGACGTTTGCAATTTCTCACCTGAGCTCTCTTTAGAGTGCGCGAGAGGATGAGCAGAAGATGAGGTGGCTAGAGAAGCCCAGAGCCCCAGTGTTCTTAGGCCTACAAAAGCGCTTCCAAGGAAGGGGGCTGGCTAGCAACAGCTTTCAGTGCTGGCACTTTTCATCTCTGAGCAATTGCTCGACGTTTGCAATTTCTCACCTGAGCTCTCTTTAGAGTGCGCGAGAGGATGAGCAGAAGATGAGGTGGCTAGAGAAGCCCAGAGCCCCAGTGTTCTTAGGCCTACAAAAGCGCTTCCAAGGAAGGGTGCTGGCTAGCAACAGCTTTCAGTGCTGGCACTTTTCATCTCTGAGCAATTGCTCGACGTTTGCAATTTCTCACCTGAGCTCTCTTTAGAGTGCGCGAGAGGATGAGCAGAAGATGAGGTGGCTAGAGAAGCCCAGAGCCCCAGTGTTCTTCGGCCTACAAAAGCGCTTCCAAGGAAGGGTGCTGGCTAGCAACAGCTTTCAGTGCTGGCACTTTTCATCTCTGAGCAATTGCTCGACGTTTGCAATTTCTCAGCTCGTGTCTACCGACGGAAAGAGAAGGACCGTGACGTTTGGTGGCTAGAGAAGCGCAAAGCCCCAGTGTTGCTGCGCCTGTGAAAGCGCTTCCAAGGAAGGGAGCTGGCTAGCAACAGCTTTCAGTGCTGGCACTTTTCATCTCTGAGCAATTGCTCGACGTTTGCAATTTCTCACCTGAGCTCTCTTTAGAGTGCGCGAGAGGATGAGCAGAAGATGAGGTGGCTAGAGAAGCCCAGAGCCCCAGTGTTCTTAGGCCCACAAAAGCGCTTCCAAGGAAGGGGGCTGGCTAGCAAGAGCTTTCAGTGCTGGCACTTTTCATCTCTGAGCAATTGCTCGACGTTTGCAATTTCTCAGCTCGTGTCTACCGACGGAAAGAGAAGGACCGTGACGTTTGGTGGCTAGAGAAGCGCAAAGCCCCAGTGTTGCTGCGCCTGTGAAAGCGCTTCCAAGGAAGGGTGCTGGCTAGCAAGAGCTTTCAGTGCTGGCACTTTTCATCTCTGAGCAATTGCTCGACGTTTGCAATTTCTCACCTGAGCTCTCTTTAGAGTGCGCGAGAGGATGAGCAGAAGATGAGGTGGCTAGAGAAGCCCAGAGCCCCAGTGTTCTTAGGCCTACAAAAGCGCTTCCAAGGAAGGGTGCTGGCTAGCAACAGCTTTCAGTGCTGGCACTTTTCATCTCTGAGCAATTGCTCGACGTTTGCAATTTCTCACCTGAGCTCTCTTTAGAGTGCGCGAGAGGATGAGCAGAAGATGAGGTGGCTAGAGAAGCCCAGAGCCCCAGTGTTCTTAGGCCTACAAAAGCGCTTCCAAGGAAGGGGGCTGGCTAGCAACAGCTTTCAGTGCTGGCACTTTTCATCTCTGAGCAATTGCTCGACGTTTGCAATTTCTCACCTGAGCTCTCTTTAGAGTGCGCGAGAGGGTGAGCAGAAGATGAGGTGGCTAGAGAAGCCCAGAGCCCCAGTGTTCTTAGGCCTACAAAAGCGCTTCCAAGGAAGGGGGCTGGCTAGCAACAGCTTTCAGTGCTGGCACTTTTCATCTCTGAGCAATTGCTCGACGTTTGCAATTTCTCACCTGAGCTCTCTTTAGAGTGCGCGAGAGGATGAGCAGAAGATGAGGTGGCTAGAGAAGCCCAGAGCCCCAGTGTTCTTAGGCCTACAAAAGCGCTTCCAAGGAAGGGTGCTGGCTAGCAACAGCTTTCAGTGCTGGCACTTTTCATCTCTGAGCAATTGCTCGACGTTTGCAATTTCTCAGCTCGTGTCTACCGACGGAAAGAGAAGGACCGTGACGTTTGATGGCTAGAGAAGCGCAAAGCCCCAGTGTTGCTGCGCCTGTGAAAGCGCTTCCAAGGAAGGGTGCTGGCTAGCAAGAGCTTTCAGTGCTGGCACTTTTCAGCTCTGAGCAATTGCTCGACGTTTGCAATTTCTCACCTGAGCTCTCTTTAGAGTGCGCGAGAGGATGAGCAGAAGATGAGGTGGCTAGAGAAGCCCAGAGCCCCAGTGTTCTTAGGCCTACAAAAGCGCTTCCAAGGAAGGGGGCTGGCTAGCAAGAGCTTTCAGTGCTGGCACTTTTCATCTCTGAGCAATTGCTCGACGTTTGCAATTTCTCAGCTCGTGTCTACCGACGGAAAGAGAAGGACCGTGATGTTTGGTGGCTAGAGAAGCGCAAAGCCCCAGTGTTGCTGCGCCTGTGAAAGCGCTTCCAAGGAAGGGTGCTGGCTAGCAACAGCTTTCAGTGCTGGCACTTTTCATCTCTGAGCAATTGCTCGACGTTTGCAATTTCTCACCTGAGCTCTCTTTAGAGTGCGCGAGAGGATGAGCAGAAGATGAGGTGGCTAGAGAAGCCCAGAGCCCCAGTGTTCTTAGGCCTACAAAAGCGCTTCCAAGGAAGGGTGCTGGCTAGCAAGAGCTTTCAGTGCTGGCACTTTTCATCTCTGAGCAATTGCTCGACGTTTGCAATTTCTCACCTGAGCTCTCTTTAGAGTGCGCGAGAGGATGAGCAGAAGATGAGGTGGCTAGAGAAGCCCAGAGCCCCAGTGTTCTTAGGCCTACAAAAGCGCTTCCAAGGAAGGGGGCTGGCTAGCAACAGCTTTCAGTGCTGGCACTTTTCATCTCTGAGCAATTGCTCGACGTTTGCAATTTCTCACCTGAGCTCTCTTTAGAGTGCGCGAGAGGATGAGCAGAAGATGAGGTGGCTAGAGAAGCCCAGAGCCCCAGTGTTCTTAGGCCTACAAAAGCGCTTCCAAGGAAGGGTGCTGGCTAGCAAGAGCTTTCAGTGCTGGCACTTTTCATCTCTGAGCAATTGCTCGACGTTTGCAATTTCTCACCTGAGCTCTCTTTAGAGTGCGCGAGAGGATGAGCAGAAGATGAGGTGGCTAGAGAAGCCCAGAGCCCCAGTGTTCTTAGGCCTACAAAAGCGCTTCCAAGGAAGGGGGCTGGCTAGCAACAGCTTTCAGTGCTGGCACTTTTCATCTCTGAGCAATTGCTCGACGTTTGCAATTTCTCAGCTCGTGTCTACCGACGGAAAGAGAAGGACCGTGACGTTTGGTGGCTAGAGAAGCGCAAAGCCCCAGTGTTGCTGCGCCTGTGAAAGCGCTTCCAAGGAAGGGTGCTGGCTAGCAACAGCTTTCAGTGCTGGCACTTTTCATCTCTGAGCAATTGCTCGACGTTTGCAATTTCTCACCTGAGCTCTCTTTAGAGTGCGCGAGAGGATGAGCAGAAGATGAGGTGGCTAGAGAAGCCCAGAGCCCCAGTGTTCTTAGGCCTACAAAAGCGCTTCCAAGGAAGGGGGCTGGCTAGCAAGAGCTTTCAGTGCTGGCACTTTTCATCTCTGAGCAATTGCTCGACGTTTGCAATTTCTCAGCTCGTGTCTAGGAGACAGAAAGAGAAGGACCGTGACGTTTGGTGCGTAGAGAGGCGCAAAGCCCCAGTGTTGCTGCGCCTGTGAAAGCGCTTCCAAGGAAGGGTGCTGGCTAGCAACAGCTTTCAGTGCTGGCACTTTTCATCTCTGAGCAATTGCTCGACGTTTGCAATTTCTCACCTGAGCTCTCTTTAGAGTGCGCGAGAGGATGAGCAGAAGATGAGGTGGCTAGAGAAGCCCAGAGCCCCAGTGTTCTTAGGCCTACAAAAGCGCTTCCAAGGAAGGGGGCTGGCTAGCAACAGCTTTCAGTGCTGGCACTTTTCATCTCTGAGCAATTGCTCGACGTTTGCAATTTCTCAGCTCGTGTCTAGGAGACGGAAAGAGAAGGACCGTGACGTTTGGTGGCTAGAGAAGCGCAAAGCCCCAGTGTTGCTGCGCCTGTGAAAGCGCTTCCAAGGAAGGGTGCTGGCTAGCAACAGCTTTCAGTGCTGGCACTTTTCATCTCTGAGCAATTGCTGGACGTTTGCAATTTCTCACCTGAGCTCTCTTTAGAGTGCGCGAGAGGATGAGCAGAAGATGAGGTGGCTAGAGAAGCCCAGAGCCCCAGTGTTCTTAGGCCTACAAAAGCGCTTCCAAGGAAGGGGGCTGGCTAGCAACAGCTTTCAGTGCTGGCACTTTTCATCTCTGAGCAATTGCTCGACGTTTGCAATTTCTCAGCTCGTGTCTACCGACGGAAAGAGAAGGACCGTGACGTTTGGTGGCTAGAGAAGCACCAAGCCCCAGTGTTGCTGCGCCTGTGAAAGCGCTTCCAAGGAAGGGTGCTGGCTAGCAACAGCTTTCAGTGCTGGCACTTTTCATCTCTGAGCAATTGCTCGACGTTTGCAATTTCTCACCTGAGCTCTCTTTAGAGTGCGCGAGAGGATGAGCAGAAGATGAGGTGGCTAGAGAAGCCCAGAGCCCCAGTGTTCTTAGGCCTACAAAAGCGCTTCCAAGGAAGGGTGCTGGCTAGCAAGAGCTTTCAGTGCTGGCACTTTTCATCTCGGAGCAATTGCTCGACGTTTGCAATTTCTCAGCTCGTGTCTACCGACGGAAAGAGAAGGACCGTGATGTTTGGTGGCTAGAGAAGCGCAAAGCCCCAGTGTTGCTGCGCCTGTGAAAGCGCTTCCAAGGAAGGGTGCTGGCTAGCAAGAGCTTTCAGTGCTGGCACTTTTCATCTCTGAGCAATTGCTCGACGTTTGCAATTTCTCACCTGAGCTCTCTTTAGAGTGCGCGAGAGGATGAGCAGAAGATGAGGTGGCTAGAGAAGCCCAGAGCCCCAGTGTTCTTAGGCCTACAAAAGCGCTTCCAAGGAAGGGGGCTGGCTAGCAAGAGCTTTCAGTGCTGGCACTTTTCATCTCTGAGCAATTGCTCGACGTTTGCAATTTCTCACCTGAGCTCTCTTGAGACTGCGCGAGAGGATGAGCAGAAGATGAGGTGGCTAGAGAAGCCCAGAGCCCCAGTGTTCTTAGGCCTACAAAAGCGCTTCCAAGGAAGGGTGCTGGCTAGCAACAGCTTTCAGTGCTGGCACTTTTCATCTCGGAGCAATTGCTCGACGTTTGCAATTTCTCAGCTCGTGTCTACCGACGGAAAGAGAAGGACCGTGACGTTTGGTGGCTAGAGAAGCGCAAAGCCCCAGTGTTGCTGCGCCTGTGAAAGCGCTTCCAAGGAAGGGTGCTGGCTAGCAACAGCTTTCAGTGCTGGCACTTTTCATCTCTGAGCAATTGCTCGACGTTTGCAATTTCTCACCTGAGCTCTCTTTAGAGTGCGCGAGAGGATGAGCAGAAGATGAGGTGGCTAGAGAAGCCCAGAGCCCCAGTGTTCTTAGGCCTACAAAAGCGCTTCCAAGGAAGGGGGCTGGCTAGCAAGAGCTTTCAGTGCTGGCACTTTTCATCTCTGAGCAATTGCTCGACGTTTGTAATTTCTCAGCTCGTGTCTACGAGACAGAAAGAGAAGGACCGTGACGTTTGGTGCGTAGAGAAGCGCAAAGCCCCAGTGTTGCTGCGCCTGTGAAAGCGCTTCCAAGGAAGGGTGCTGGCTAGCAACAGCTTTCAGTGCTGGCACTTTTCATCTCTGAGCAATTGCTCGACGTTTGCAATTTCTCACCTGAGCTCTCTTGAGACTGCGCGAGAGGATGAGCAGAAGATGAGGTGGCTAGAGAAGCCCAGAGCCCCAGTGTTCTTAGGCCTACAAAAGCGCTTCCAAGGAAGGGTGCTGGCTAGCAACAGCTTTCAGTGCTGGCACTTTTCATCTCTGAGCAATTGCTCGACGTTTGCAATTTCTCAGCTCGTGTCTAGGAGACGGAAAGAGAAGGACCGTGACGTTTGGTGGCTAGAGAAGCGCAAAGCCCCAGTGTTGCTGCGCCTGTGAAAGCGCTTCCAAGGAAGGGTGCTGGCTAGCAACAGCTTTCAGTGCTGACACTTTTCATCTCTGAGCAATTGCTCGACGTTTGCAATTTCTCAGCTCGTGTCTACGAGACGGAAAGAGAAGGACCGTGACGTTTGGTAGCTAGAGAAGTGCAAAGCCCCAGTGTTATTGAGCCTGTGAAAGCGCTTCCAAGGAAGGGTGCTGGCTAGCAAGAGCTTTCAGTGCTGGCACTTTTCATCTCTGAGCAATTGCTCGACGTTTGCAATTTCTCACCTGAGCTCTCTTTAGAGTGCGCGAGAGGATGAGCAGAAGATGAGGTGGCTAGAGAAGCCCAGAGCCCCAGTGTTCTTAGGCCTACAAAAGCGCTTCCAAGGAAGGGTGCTGGCTAGCAACAGCTTTCAGTGCTGGCACTTTTCATCTCTGAGCAATTGCTCGACGTTTGTAATTTCTCAGCTCGTGTCTAGGAGACGGAAAGAGAAGGACCGTGACGCTTGGTGGCTAGAGAAGCGCAAAGCCCCAGTGTTGCTGCGCCTGTGAAAGCGCTTCCAAGGAAGGGTGCTGGCTATCAACAGCTTTCAGTGCTGGCACTTTTCATCTCTGAGCAATTGCTCGACGTTTGCAATTTCTCAGCTCGTGTCTACCCACAGAAAGAGAAGGACCGTGATGTTTGGTGGCTAGAGAAGCGCAAAGCCCCAGTGTTACTGCGCCTGTGAAAGCGCTTCCAAGGAAGGGTGCTGGCTAGCAACAGCTTTCAGTGCTGGCACTTTTCATCTCTGAGCAATTGCTCGACGTTTGCAATTTCTCACCTGAGCTCTCTTTAGAGTGCGCGAGAGGATGAGCAGAAGATGAGGTGGCTAGAGAAGCCCAGAGCCCCAGTGTTCTTAGGCCTACAAAAGCGCTTCCAAGGAAGGGTGCTGGCTAGCAACAGCTTTCAGTGCTGGCACTTTTCATCTCTGAGCAATTGCTGGACGTTTGCAATTTCTCAGCTCGTGTCTACGAGACGGAAAGAGAAGGACCGTGACGTTTGGTGCGTAGAGAAGCGCAAAGCCCCAGTGTTGCTGCGCCTGTGAAAGCGCTTCCAAGGAAGGGTGCTGGCTAGCAACAGCTTTCAGTGCTGGCACTTTTCATCTCTGAGCAATTGCTCGACGTTTGCAATTTCTCACCTGAGCTCTCTTGAGACTGCGCGAGAGGATGAGCAGAAGATGAGGTGGCTAGAGAAGCCCAGAGCCCCAGTGTTCTTAGGCCTACAAAAGCGCTTCCAAGGAAGGGTGCTGGCTAGCAACAGCTTTCAGTGCTGGCACTTTTCATCTCTGAGCAATTGCTCGACGTTTGCAATTTCTCAGCTCGTGTCTACGAGACGGAAAGAGAAGGACCGTGACGTTTGGTGGCTAGAGAAGCGCAAAGCCCCAGTGTTGCTGCGCCTGTGAAAGCGCTTCCAAGGAAGGGTGCTGGCTAGCAACAGCTTTCAGTGCTGACACTTTTCATCTCTGAGCAATTGCTCGACGTTTGCAATTTCTCAGCTCGTGTCTACGAGACGGAAAGAGAAGGACCGTGACGTTTGGTAGCTAGAGAAGTGCAAAGCCCCAGTGTTATTGAGCCTGTGAAAGCGCTTCCAAGGAAGGGTGCTGGCTAGCAAGAGCTTTCAGTGCTGGCACTTTTCATCTCTGAGCAATTGCTCGACGTTTGCAATTTCTCACCTGAGCTCTCTTTAGAGTGCGCGAGAGGATGAGCAGAAGATGAGGTGGCTAGAGAAGCCCAGAGCCCCAGTGTTCTTAGGCCTACAAAAGCGCTTCCAAGGAAGGGTGCTGGCTAGCAACAGCTTTCAGTGCTGGCACTTTTCATCTCTGAGCAATTGCTCGACGTTTGTAATTTCTCAGCTCGTGTCTAGGAGACGGAAAGAGAAGGACCGTGACGCTTGGTGGCTAGAGAAGCGCAAAGCCCCAGTGTTGCTGCGCCTGTGAAAGCGCTTCCAAGGAAGGGTGCTGGCTATCAACAGCTTTCAGTGCTGGCACTTTTCATCTCTGAGCAATTGCTCGACGTTTGCAATTTCTCAGCTCGTGTCTACCCACAGAAAGAGAAGGACCGTGATGTTTGGTGGCTAGAGAAGCGCAAAGCCCCAGTGTTACTGCGCCTGTGAAAGCGCTTCCAAGGAAGGGTGCTGGCTAGCAACAGCTTTCAGTGCTGGCACTTTTCATCTCTGAGCAATTGCTCGACGTTTGCAATTTCTCACCTGAGCTCTCTTTAGAGTGCGCGAGAGGATGAGCAGAAGATGAGGTGGCTAGAGAAGCCCAGAGCCCCAGTGTTCTTAGGCCTACAAAAGCGCTTCCAAGGAAGGGTGCTGGCTAGCAACAGCTTTCAGTGCTGGCACTTTTCATCTCTGAGCAATTGCTGGACGTTTGCAATTTCTCAGCTCGTGTCTACGAGACGGAAAGAGAAGGACCGTGACGTTTGGTGCGTAGAGAAGCGCAAAGCCCCAGTGTTGCTGCTCCTGTGAAAGCGCTTCCAAGGAAGGGTGCTGGCTAGCAAGAGCTTTCAGTGCTGGCACTTTTCATCTCTGAGCAATTGCTCGACGTTTGCAATTTCTCACCTGAGCTCTCTTTAGAGTGCGCGAGAGGATGAGCAGAAGATGAGGTGGCTAGAGAAGCCCAGAGCCCCAGTGTTCTTAGGCCTACAAAAGCGCTTCCAAGGAAGGGTGCTGGCTAGCAACAGCTTTCAGTGCTGGCACTTTTCATCTCTGAGCAATTGCTCGACGTTTGCAATTTCTCACCTGAGCTCTCTTTAGAGTGCGCGAGAGGATGAGCAGAAGATGAGGTGGCTAGAGAAGCCCAGAGCCCCAGTGTTCTTAGGCCTACAAAAGCGCTTCCAAGGAAGGGGGCTGGCTAGCAACAGCTTTCAGTGCTGGCACTTTTCATCTCTGAGCAATTGCTCGACGTTTGCAATTTCTCAGCTCGTGTCTACCGACGGAAAGAGAAGGACCGTGACGTTTGGTGGCTAGAGAAGCACAAAGCCCCAGTGTTGCTGCGCCTGTGAAAGCGCTTCCAAGGAAGGGTGCTGGCTAGCAACAGCTTTCAGTGCTGGCACTTTTCATCTCTGAGCAATTGCTCGACGTTTGCAATTTCTCACCTGAGCTCTCTTTAGAGTGCGCGAGAGGATGAGCAGAAGATGAGGTGGCTAGAGAAGCCCAGAGCCCCAGTGTTCTTAGGCCTACAAAAGCGCTTCCAAGGAAGGGGGCTGGCTAGCAACAGCTTTCAGTGCTGGCACTTTTCATCTCTGAGCAATTGCTCGACGTTTGCAATTTCTCACCTGAGCTCTCTTTAGAGTGCGCGAGAGGATGAGCAGAAGATGAGGTGGCTAGAGAAGCCCAGAGCCCCAGTGTTCTTAGGCCTACAAAAGCGCTTCCAAGGAAGGGGGCTGGCTAGCAACAGCTTTCAGTGCTGGCACTTTTCATCTCTGAGCAATTGCTCGACGTTTGCAATTTCTCACCTGAGCTCTCTTTAGAGTGCGCGAGAGGATGAGCAGAAGATGAGGTGGCTAGAGAAGCCCAGAGCCCCAGTGTTCTTAGGCCTACAAAAGCGCTTCCAAGGAAGGGTGCTGGCTAGCAACAGCTTTCAGTGCTGGCACTTTTCATCTCTGAGCAATTGCTCGACGTTTGCAATTTCTCACCTGAGCTCTCTTTAGAGTGCGCGAGAGGATGAGCAGAAGATGAGGTGGCTAGAGAAGCCCAGAGCCCCAGTGTTCTTAGGCCTACAAAAGCGCTTCCAAGGAAGGGGGCTGGCTAGCAACAGCTTTCAGTGCTGGCACTTTTCATCTCTGAGCAATTGCTCGACGTTTGCAATTTCTCAGCTCGTGTCTACGAGACAGAAAGAGAAGGACCGTGATGTTTGGTGGCTAGAGAAGCGCAAAGCCCCAGTGTTGCTGCGCCTGTGAAAGCGCTTCCAAGGAAGGGTGCTGGCTAGCAAGAGCTTTCAGTGCTGGCACTTTTCATCTCTGAGCAATTGCTCGACGTTTGCAATTTCTCACCTGAGCTCTCTTTAGAGTGCGCGAGAGGATGAGCAGAAGATGAGGTGGCTAGAGAATCCCAGAGCCCCAGTGTTCTTAGGCCTACAAAAGCGCTTCCAAGGAAGGGTGCTGGCTAGCAACAGCTTTCAGTGCTGGCACTTTTCATCTCTGAGCAATTGCTCGACGTTTGCAATTTCTCAGCTCGTGTCTAGGAGACGGAAAGAGAAGGACCGTGACGTTTGGTGGCTAGAGAAGCGCAAAGCCCCAGTGTTGCTGCGCCTGTGAAAGCGCTTCCAAGGAAGGGTGCTGGCTAGCAAGAGCTTTCAGTGCTGGCACTTTTCATCTCTGAGCAATTGCTCGACGTTTGCAATTTCTCAGCTCGTGTCTACAAGACGGAAAGAGAAGGACCGTGACGTTTGGTGGCTAGAGAAGCGCAAAGCCCCAGTGTTGCTGCGCCTGTGAAAGCGCTTCCAAGGAAGGGTGCTGGCTAGCAACAGCTTTCAGTGCTGGCACTTTTCATCTCTGAGCAATTGCTCGACGTTTGCAATTTCTCAGCTCGTGTCTAGGAGACGGAAAGAGAAGGACTGTGACGTTTGGTGGCTAGAGAAGCGCAAAGCCCCAGTGTTGCTGCGCCTGTGAAAGCGCTTCCAAGGAAGGGTGCTGGCTAGCAAGAGCTTTCAGTGCTGGCACTTTTCATCTCTGAGCAATTGCTCGACATTTGCAATTTCTCACCTGAGCTCTCTTTAGAGTGCGCGAGAGGATGAGCAGAAGATGAGGTGGCTAGAGAAGCCCAGAGCCCCAGTGTTCTTCGGCCTACAAAAGCGCTTCCAAGGAAGGGTGCTGGCTAGCAACAGCTTTCAGTGCTGGCACTTTTCATCTCTGAGCAATTGCTCGACGTTTGCAATTTCTCAGCTCGTGTCTACGAGACGGAAAGAGAAGGACCGTGACGTTTGGTGGCTAGAGAAGCGCAAAGCCCCAGTGTTGCTGCGCCTGTGAAAGCGCTTCCAAGGAAGGGTGCTGGCTAGCAAGAGCTTTCAGTGCTGGCACTTTTCATCTCTGAGCAATTGCTCGACGTTTGCAATTTCTCACCTGAGCTCTCTTTAGAGTGCGCGAGAGGATGAGCAGAAGATGAGGTGGCTAGAGAAGCCCAGAGCCCCAGTGTTCTTAGGCCTACAAAAGCGCTTCCAAGGAAGGGTGCTGGCTAGCAAGAGCTTTCAGTGCTGGCACTTTTCATCTCGGAGCAATTGCTCGACGTTTGCAATTTCTCAGCTCGTGTCTACGAGACGGAAAGAGAAAGACCGTGATGCTTCGTGCGTTTAGAAGCGCAAAGCCCCAGTGTTGCTGCGCCTGTGAAAGCGCTTCCAAGGAAGGGTGCTGGCTAGCAACAGCTTTCAGTGCTGGCACTTTTCATCTCTGAGCAATTGCTCGACGTTTGCAATTTCTCACCTGAGCTCTCTTTAGAGTGCGCGAGAGGATGAGCAGAAGATGAGGTGGCTAGAGAAGCCCAGAGCCCCAGTGTTCTTAGGCCTACAAAAGCGCTTCCAAGGAAGGGGGCTGGCTAGCAACAGCTTTCAGTGCTGGCACTTTTCATCTCGGAGCAATTGCTCGACGTTTGCAATTTCTCAGCTCGTGTCTACCGACGGAAAGAGAAGGACCGTGATGTTTGGTGGCTAGAGAAGCGCAAAGCCCCAGTGTTGCTGCGCCTGTGAAAGCGCTTCCAAGGAAGGGTGCTGGCTAGCAACAGCTTTCAGTGCTGGCACTTTTCATCTCTGAGCAATTGCTCGACGTTTGCAATTTCTCACCTGAGCTCTCTTTAGAGTGCGCGAGAGGATGAGCAGAAGATGAGGTGGCTAGAGAAGCCCAGAGCCCCAGTGTTCTTAGGCCTACAAAAGCGCTTCCAAGGAAGGGGGCTGGCTAGCAACAGCTTTCAGTGCTGGCACTTTTCATCTCTGAGCAATTGCTCGACGTTTGCAATTTCTCACCTGAGCTCTCTTTAGAGTGCGCGAGAGGATGAGCAGAAGATGAGGTGGCTAGAGAAGCCCAGAGCCCCAGTGTTCTTAGGCCTACAAAAGCGCTTCCAAGGAAGGGGGCTGGCTAGCAAGAGCTTTCAGTGCTGGCACTTTTCATCTCTGAGCAATTGCTCGACGTTTGCAATTTCTCACCTGAGCTCTCTTTAGAGTGCGCGAGAGGGTGAGCAGAAGATGAGGTGGCTAGAGAAGCCCAGAGCCCCAGTGTTCTTAGGCCTACAAAAGCGCTTCCAAGGAAGGGGGCTGGCTAGCAACAGCTTTCAGTGCTGGCACTTTTCATCTCTGAGCAATTGCTCGACGTTTGCAATTTCTCACCTGAGCTCTCTTTAGAGTGCGCGAGAGGATGAGCAGAAGATGAGGTGGCTAGAGAAGCCCAGAGCCCCAGTGTTCTTAGGCCTACAAAAGCGCTTCCAAGGAAGGGGGCTGGCTAGCAACAGCTTTCAGTGCTGGCACTTTTCATCTCTGAGCAATTGCTCGACGTTTGCAATTTCTCAGCTCGTGTCTACCGACGGAAAGAGAAGGACCGTGACGTTTGGTGGCTAGAGAAGCGCAAAGCCCCAGTGTTGCTGCGCCTGTGAAAGCGCTTCCAAGGAAGGGTGCTGGCTAGCAACAGCTTTCAGTGCTGGCACTTTTCATCTCTGAGCAATTGCTCGACGTTTGCAATTTCTCACCTGAGCTCTCTTTAGAGTGCGCGAGAGGATGAGCAGAAGATGAGGTGGCTAGAGAAGCCCAGAGCCCCAGTGTTCTTAGGCCTACAAAAGCGCTTCCAAGGAAGGGTGCTGGCTAGCAAGAGCTTTCAGTGCTGGCACTTTTCATCTCTGAGCAATTGCTCGACGTTTTCAATTTCTCACCTGAGCTCTCTTTAGAGTGCGCGAGAGGATGAGCAGAAGATGAGGTGGCTAGAGAAGCCCAGAGCCCCAGTGTTCTTAGGCCTACAAAAGCGCTTCCAAGGAAGGGGGCTGGCTAGCAACAGCTTTCAGTGCTGGCACTTTTCATCTCTGAGCAATTGCTCGACCTTTGCAATTTCTCACCTGAGCTCTCTTTAGAGTGCGCGAGAGGATGAGCAGAAGATGAGGTGGCTAGAGAAGCCCAGAGCCCCAGTGTTCTTAGGCCTACAAAAGCGCTTCCAAGGAAGGGTGCTGGCTAGCAACAGCTTTCAGTGCTGGCACTTTTCATCTCTGAGCAATTGCTCGACGTTTGCAATTTCTCACCTGAGCTCTCTTTAGAGTGCGCGAGAGGATGAGCAGAAGATGAGGTGGCTAGAGAAGCCCAGAGCCCCAGTGTTCTTAGGCCTACAAAAGCGCTTCCAAGGAAGGGTGCTGGCTAGCAACAGCTTTCAGTGCTGGCACTTTTCATCTCTGAGCAATTGCTCGACGTTTGCAATTTCTCAGCTCGTGTCTACCGACGGAAAGAGAAGGACCGTGACGTTTGGTGGCTAGAGAAGCGCAAAGCCCCAGTGTTGCTGCGCCTGTGAAAGCGCTTCCAAGGAAGGGTGCTGGCTAGCAACAGCTTTCAGTGCTGGCACTTTTCATCTCTGAGCAATTGCTCGACGTTTGCAATTTCTCACCTGAGCTCTCTTTAGAGTGCGCGAGAGGATGAGCAGAAGATGAGGTGGCTAGAGAAGCCCAGAGCCCCAGTGTTCTTAGGCCTACAAAAGCGCTTCCAAGGAAGGGTGCTGGCTAGCAACAGCTTTCAGTGCTGGCACTTTTCATCTCTGAGCAATTGCTCGACGTTTGCAATTTCTCACCTGAGCTCTCTTTAGAGTGCGCGAGAGGATGAGCAGAAGATGAGGTGGCTAGAGAAGCCCAGAGCCCCAGTGTTCTTAGGCCTACAAAAGCGCTTCCAAGGAAGGGTGCTGGCTAGCAACAGCTTTCAGTGCTGGCACTTTTCATCTCTGAGCAATTGCTCGACGTTTTCAATTTCTCACCTGAGCTCTCTTTAGAGTGCGCGAGAGGATGAGCAGAAGATGAGGTGGCTAGAGAAGCCCAGAGCCCCAGTGTTCTTAGGCCTACAAAAGCGCTTCCAAGGAAGGGGGCTGGCTAGCAACAGCTTTCAGTGCTGGCACTTTTCATCTCTGAGCAATTGCTCGACGTTTGCAATTTCTCACCTGAGCTCTCTTTAGAGTGCGCGAGAGGATGAGCAGAAGATGAGGTGGCTAGAGAAGCCCAGAGCCCCAGTGTTCTTAGGCCTACAAAAGCGCTTCCAAGGAAGGGTGCTGGCTAGCAACAGCTTTCAGTGCTGGCACTTTTCATCTCTGAGCAATTGCTCGACGTTTGCAATTTCTCACCTGAGCTCTCTTTAGAGTGCGCGAGAGGATGAGCAGAAGATGAGGTGGCTAGAGAAGCCCAGAGCCCCAGTGTTCTTAGGCCTACAAAAGCGCTTCCAAGGAAGGGGGCTGGCTAGCAACAGCTTTCAGTGCTGGCACTTTTCATCTCGGAGCAATTGCTCGACGTTTGCAATTTCTCAGCTCGTGTCTACGAGACAGAAAGAGAAGGACCGTGACGTTTGGTGGCTAGAGAAGCGCAAAGCCCCAGTGTTGCTGCGCCTGTGAAAGCGCTTCCAAGGAAGGGTGCTGGCTAGCAAGAGCTTTCAGTGCTGGCACTTTTCATCTCTGAGCAATTGCTCGACGTTTGCAATTTCTCACCTGAGCTCTCTTTAGAGTGCGCGAGAGGATGAGCAGAAGATGAGGTGGCTAGAGAAGCCCAGAGCCCCAGTGTTCTTAGGCCTACAAAAGCGCTTCCAAGGAAGGGGGCTGGCTAGCAACAGCTTTCAGTGCTGGCACTTTTCATCTCTGAGCAATTGCTCGACGTTTGCAATTTCTCACCTGAGCTCTCTTTAGAGTGCGCGAGAGGATGAGCAGAAGATGAGGTGGCTAGAGAAGCCCAGAGCCCCAGTGTTCTTAGGCCTACAAAAGCGCTTCCAAGGAAGGGGGCTGGCTAGCAAGAGCTTTCAGTGCTGGCACTTTTCATCTCTGAGCAATTGCTCGACGTTTGCAATTTCTCACCTGAGCTCTCTTTAGAGTGCGCGAGAGGGTGAGCAGAAGATGAGGTGGCTAGAGAAGCCCAGAGCCCCACTGTTCTTAGGCCTACAAAAGCGCTTCCAAGGAAGGGGGCTGGCTAGCAACAGCTTTCAGTGCTGGCACTTTTCATCTCTGAGCAATTGCTCGACGTTTGCAATTTCTCACCTGAGCTCTCTTTAGAGTGCGCGAGAGGATGAGCAGAAGATGAGGTGGCTAGAGAAGCCCAGAGCCCCAGTGTTCTTAGGCCTACAAAAGCGCTTCCAAGGAAGGGGGCTGGCTAGCAACAGCTTTCAGTGCTGGCACTTTTCATCTCTGAGCAATTGCTCGACGTTTGCAATTTCTCAGCTCGTGTCTACCGACGGAAAGAGAAGGACCGTGACGTTTGGTGGCTAGAGAAGCGCAAAGCCCCAGTGTTGCTGCGCCTGTGAAAGCGCTTCCAAGGAAGGGTGCTGGCTAGCAACAGCTTTCAGTGCTGGCACTTTTCATCTCTGAGCAATTGCTCGACGTTTGCAATTTCTCACCTGAGCTCTCTTTAGAGTGCGCGAGAGGATGAGCAGAAGATGAGGTGGCTAGAGAAGCCCAGAGCCCCAGTGTTCTTAGGCCTACAAAAGCGCTTCCAAGGAAGGGTGCTGGCTAGCAACAGCTTTCAGTGCTGGCACTTTTCATCTCTGAGCAATTGCTCGACCTTTGCAATTTCTCACCTGAGCTCTCTTTAGAGTGCGCGAGAGGATGAGCAGAAGATGAGGTGGCTAGAGAAGCCCAGAGCCCCAGTGTTCTTAGGCCTACAAAAGCGCTTCCAAGGAAGGGGGCTGGCTAGCAACAGCTTTCAGTGCTGGCACTTTTCATCTCTGAGCAATTGCTCGACGTTTGCAATTTTTCACCTGAGCTCTCTTTAGAGTGCGCGAGAGGATGAGCAGAAGATGAGGTGGCTAGAGAAGCCCAGAGCCCCAGTGTTCTTAGGCCTACAAAAGCGCTTCCAAGGAAGGGTGCTGGCTAGCAACAGCTTTCAGTGCTGGCACTTTTCATCTCTGAGCAATTGCTCGACGTTTGCAATTTCTCAGCTCGTGTCTACCGACGGAAAGAGAAGGACCGTGACGTTTGGTGGCTAGAGAAGCGCAAAGCCCCAGTGTTGCTGCGCCTGTGAAAGCGCTTCCAAGGAAGGGAGCTGGCTAGCAACAGCTTTCAGTGCTGGCACTTTTCATCTCTGAGCAATTGCTCGACGTTTGCAATTTCTCACCTGAGCTCTCTTTAGAGTGCGCGAGAGGATGAGCAGAAGATGAGGTGGCTAGAGAAGCCCAGAGCCCCAGTGTTCTTAGGCCCACAAAAGCGCTTCCAAGGAAGGGGGCTGGCTAGCAAGAGCTTTCAGTGCTGGCACTTTTCATCTCTGAGCAATTGCTCGACGTTTGCAATTTCTCAGCTCGTGTCTACCGACGGAAAGAGAAGGACCGTGACGTTTGGTGGCTAGAGAAGCGCAAAGCCCCAGTGTTGCTGCGCCTGTGAAAGCGCTTCCAAGGAAGGGTGCTGGCTAGCAACAGCTTTCAGTGCTGGCACTTTTCATCTCTGAGCAATTGCTCGACGTTTGCAATTTCTCACCTGAGCTCTCTTTAGAGTGCGCGAGAGGATGAGCAGAAGATGAGGTGGCTAGAGAAGCCCAGAGCCCCAGTGTTCTTAGGCCTACAAAAGCGCTTCCAAGGAAGGGTGCTGGCTAGCAACAGCTTTCAGTGCTGGCACTTTTCATCTCTGAGCAATTGCTCGACGTTTGCAATTTCTCACCTGAGCTCTCTTTAGAGTGCGCGAGAGGATGAGCAGAAGATGAGGTGGCTAGAGAAGCCCAGAGCCCCAGTGTTCTTAGGCCTACAAAAGCGCTTCCAAGGAAGGGTGCTGGCTAGCAAGAGCTTTCAGTGCTGGCACTTTTCATCTCTGAGCAATTGCTCGACGTTTTCAATTTCTCACCTGAGCTCTCTTTAGAGTGCGCGAGAGGATGAGCAGAAGATGAGGTGGCTAGAGAAGCCCAGAGCCCCAGTGTTCTTAGGCCTACAAAAGCGCTTCCAAGGAAGGGTGCTGGCTAGCAAGAGCTTTCAGTGCTGGCACTTTTCATCTCTGAGCAATTGCTCGACGTTTGCAATTTCTCACCTGAGCTCTCTTTAGAGTGCGCGAGAGGATGAGCAGAAGATGAGGTGGCTAGAGAAGCCCAGAGCCCCAGTGTTCTTAGGCCTACAAAAGCGCTTCCAAGGAAGGGTGCTGGCTAGCAAGAGCTTTCAGTGCTGGCACTTTTCATCTCTGAGCAATTGCTCGACGTTTGCAATTTCTCACCTGAGCTCTCTTTAGAGTGCGCGAGAGGATGAGCAGAAGATGAGGTGGCTAGAGAAGCCCAGAGCCCCAGTGTTCTTAGGCCTACAAAAGCGCTTCCAAGGAAGGGGGCTGGCTAGCAACAGCTTTCAGTGCTGGCACTTTTCATCTCTGAGCAATTGCTCGACGTTTGCAATTTCTCAGCTCGTGTCTACGAGACAGAAAGAGAAGGACCGTGACGTTTGGTGGCTAGAGAAGCGCAAAGCCCCAGTGTTGCTGCGCCTGTGAAAGCGCTTCCAAGGAAGGGTGCTGGCTAGCAAGAGCTTTCAGTGCTGGCACTTTTCATCTCTGAGCAATTGCTCGACGTTTGCAATTTCTCACCTGAGCTCTCTTTAGAGTGCGCGAGAGGATGAGCAGAAGATGAGGTGGCTAGAGAATCCCAGAGCCCCAGTGTTCTTAGGCCTACAAAAGCGCTTCCAAGGAAGGGTGCTGGCTAGCAACAGCTTTCAGTGCTGGCACTTTTCATCTCTGAGCAATTGCTCGACGTTTGCAATTTCTCAGCTCGTGTCTAGGAGACGGAAAGAGAAGGACCGTGACGTTTGGTGGCTAGAGAAGCGCAAAGCCCCAGTGTTGCTGCGCCTGTGAAAGCGCTTCCAAGGAAGGGTGCTGGCTAGCAAGAGCTTTCAGTGCTGGCACTTTTCATCTCTGAGCAATTGCTCGACGTTTGCAATTTCTCAGCTCGTGTCTACAAGACGGAAAGAGAAGGACCGTGACGTTTGGTGGGTAGAGAAGCGCAAAGCCCCAGTGTTGCTGCGCCTGTGAAAGCGCTTCCAAGGAAGGGTGCTGTCTAGCAACAGCTTTCAGTGCTGGCACTTTTCATCTCTGAGCAATTGCTCGACGTTTGCAATTTCTCAGCTCGTGTCTACGAGACGGAAAGAGAAGGACCGTGACGTTTGGTGCGTATAGAAGCGCAAAGCCCCAGTGTTGCTGCGCCTGTGAAAGCGCTTCCAAGGAAGGGTGCTGGCTAGCAAGAGCTTTCAGTGCTGGCACTTTTCATCTCTGAGCAATTGCTCGACATTTGCAATTTCTCACCTGAGCTCTCTTTAGAGTGCGCGAGAGGATGAGCAGAAGATGAGGTGGCTAGAGAAGCCCAGAGCCCCAGTGTTCTTCGGCCTACAAAAGCGCTTCCAAGGAAGGGTGCTGGCTAGCAACAGCTTTCAGTGCTGGCACTTTTCATCTCTGAGCAATTGCTCGACGTTTGCAATTTCTCAGCTCGTGTCTACGAGACGGAAAGAGAAGGACCGTGACGTTTGGTGGCTAGAGAAGCGCAAAGCCCCAGTGTTGCTGCGCCTGTGAAAGCGCTTCCAAGGAAGGGTGCTGGCTAGCAACAGCTTTCAGTGCTGGCACTTTTCATCTCTGAGCAATTGCTCGACCTTTGCAATTTCTCACCTGAGCTCTCTTTAGAGTGCGCGAGAGGATGAGCAGAAGATGAGGTGGCTAGAGAAGCCCAGAGCCCCAGTGTTCTTAGGCCTACAAAAGCGCTTCCAAGGAAGGGTGCTGGCTAGCAAGAGCTTTCAGTGCTGGCACTTTTCATCTCGGAGCAATTGCTCGACGTTTGCAATTTCTCAGCTCGTGTCTACGAGACGGAAAGAGAAAGACCGTGATGCTTCGTGCGTTTAGAAGCGCAAAGCCCCAGTGTTGCTGCGCCTGTGAAAGCGCTTCCAAGGAAGGGAGCTGGCTAGCAACAGCTTTCAGTGCTGGCACTTTTCATCTCTGAGCAATTGCTCGACGTTTGCAATTTCTCACCTGAGCTCTCTTTAGAGTGCGCGCGAGGATGAGCAGAAGATGAGGTGGCTAGAGAAGCCCAGAGCCCCAGTGTTCTTAGGCCTACAAAAGCGCTTCCAAGGAAGGGTGCTGGCTAGCAAGAGCTTTCAGTGCTGGCACTTTTCATCTCGGAGCAATTGCTCGACGTTTGCAATTTCTCAGCTCGTGTCTACCGACGGAAAGAGAAGGACCGTGATGTTTGGTGGCTAGAGAAGCGCAAAGCCCCAGTGTTGCTGCGCCTGTGAAAGCGCTTCCAAGGAAGGGTGCTGGCTAGCAACAGCTTTCAGTGCTGGCACTTTTCATCTCTGAGCAATTGCTCGACGTTTGCAATTTCTCACCTGAGCTCTCTTTAGAGTGCGCGAGAGGATGAGCAGAAGATGAGGTGGCTAGAGAAGCCCAGAGCCCCAGTGTTCTTAGGCCTACAAAAGCGCTTCCAAGGAAGGGTGCTGGCTAGCAACAGCTTTCAGTGCTGGCACTTTTCATCTCTGAGCAATTGCTCGACGTTTGCAATTTCTCACCTGAGCTCTCTTTAGAGTGCGCGAGAGGATGAGCAGAAGATGAGGTGGCTAGAGAAGCCCAGAGCCCCAGTGTTCTTAGGCCTACAAAAGCGCTTCCAAGGAAGGGGGCTGGCTAGCAAGAGCTTTCAGTGCTGGCACTTTTCATCTCTGACCAATTGCTCGACGTTTGCAATTTCTCACCTGAGCTCTCTTTAGAGTGCGCGAGAGGGTGAGCAGAAGATGAGGTGGCTAGAGAAGCCCAGAGCCCCAGTGTTCTTAGGCCTACAAAAGCGCTTCCAAGGAAGGGGGCTGGCTAGCAACAGCTTTCAGTGCTGGCACTTTTCATCTCTGAGCAATTGCTCGACGTTTGCAATTTCTCACCTGAGCTCTCTTTAGAGTGCGCGAGAGGATGAGCAGAAGATGAGGTGGCTAGAGAAGCCCAGAGCCCCAGTGTTCTTAGGCCTACAAAAGCGCTTCCAAGGAAGGGGGCTGGCTAGCAACAGCTTTCAGTGCTGGCACTTTTCATCTCTGAGCAATTGCTCGACGTTTGCAATTTCTCAGCTCGTGTCTACCGACGGAAAGAGAAGGACCGTGACGTTTGGTGGCTAGAGAAGCGCAAAGCCCCAGTGTTGCTGCGCCTGTGAAAGCGCTTCCAAGGACGGGTGCTGGCTAGCAACAGCTTTCAGTGCTGGCACTTTTCATCTCTGAGCAATTGCTCGACGTTTGCAATTTCTCACCTGAGCTCTCTTTAGAGTGCGCGAGAGGATGAGCAGAAGATGAGGTGGCTAGAGAAGCCCAGAGCCCCAGTGTTCTTAGGCCTACAAAAGCGCTTCCAAGGAAGGGTGCTGGCTAGCAACAGCTTTCAGTGCTGGCACTTTTCATCTCTGAGCAATTGCTCGACCTTTGCAATTTCTCACCTGAGCTCTCTTTAGAGTGCGCGAGAGGATGAGCAGAAGATGAGGTGGCTAGAGAAGCCCAGAGCCCCAGTGTTCTTAGGCCTACAAAAGCGCTTCCAAGGAAGGGGGCTGGCTAGCAACAGCTTTCAGTGCTGGCACTTTTCATCTCTGAGCAATTGCTCGACGTTTGCAATTTCTCACCTGAGCTCTCTTTAGAGTGCGCGAGAGGATGAGCAGAAGATGAGGTGGCTAGAGAAGCCCAGAGCCCCAGTGTTCTTAGGCCTACAAAAGCGCTTCCAAGGAAGGGTGCTGGCTAGCAAGAGCTTTCAGTGCTGGCACTTTTCATCTCTGAGCAATTGCTCGACGTTTGCAATTTCTCACCTGAGCTCTCTTTAGAGTGCGCGAGAGGATGAGCAGAAGATGAGGTGGCTAGAGAAGCCCAGAGCCCCAGTGTTCTTAGGCCTACAAAAGCGCTTCCAAGGAAGGGTGCTGGCTAGCAACAGCTTTCAGTGCTGGCACTTTTCATCTCTGAGCAATTGCTCGACGTTTGCAATTTCTCAGCTCGTGTCTACCGACGGAAAGAGAAGGACCGTGACGTTTGGTGGCTAGAGAAGCGCAAAGCCCCAGTGTTGCTGCGCCTGTGAAAGCGCTTCCAAGGAAGGGAGCTGGCTAGCAACAGCTTTCAGTGCTGGCACTTTTCATCTCTGAGCAATTGCTCGACGTTTGCAATTTCTCACCTGAGCTCTCTTTAGAGTGCGCGAGAGGATGAGCAGAAGATGAGGTGGCTAGAGAAGCCCAGAGCCCCAGTGTTCTTAGGCCTACAAAAGCGCTTCCAAGGAAGGGGGCTGGCTAGCAAGAGCTTTCAGTGCTGGCACTTTTCATCTCTGAGCAATTGCTCGACGTTTGCAATTTCTCAGCTCGTGTCTACCGACGGAAAGAGAAGGACCGTGACGTTTGGTGGCTAGAGAAGCGCAAAGCCCCAGTGTTGCTGCGCCTGTGAAAGCGCTTCCAAGGAAGGGTGCTGGCTAGCAACAGCTTTCAGTGCTGGCACTTTTCATCTCTGAGCAATTGCTGGACGTTTGCAATTTCTCACCTGAGCTCTCTTTAGAGTGCGCGAGAGGATGAGCAGAAGATGAGGTGGCTAGAGAAGCCCAGAGCCCCAGTGTTCTTAGGCCTACAAAAGCGCTTCCAAGGAAGGGTGCTGGCTAGCAACAGCTTTCAGTGCTGGCACTTTTCATCTCTGAGCAATTGCTCGACGTTTGCAATTTCTCACCTGAGCTCTCTTTAGAGTGCGCGAGAGGATGAGCAGAAGATGAGGTGGCTAGAGAAGCCCAGAGCCCCAGTGTTCTTAGGCCTACAAAAGCGCTTCCAAGGAAGGGGGCTGGCTAGCAACAGCTTTCAGTGCTGGCACTTTTCATCTCTGAGCAATTGCTCGACGTTTGCAATTTCTCACCTGAGCTCTCTTTAGAGTGCGCGAGAGGGTGAGCAGAAGATGAGGTGGCTAGAGAAGCCCAGAGCCCCAGTGTTCTTAGGCCTACAAAAGCGCTTCCAAGGAAGGGGGCTGGCTAGCAACAGCTTTCAGTGCTGGCACTTTTCATCTCTGAGCAATTGCTCGACGTTTGCAATTTCTCACCTGAGCTCTCTTTAGAGTGCGCGAGAGGATGAGCAGAAGATGAGGTGGCTAGAGAAGCCCAGAGCCCCAGTGTTCTTAGGCCTACAAAAGCGCTTCCAAGGAAGGGTGCTGGCTAGCAAGAGCTTTCAGTGCTGGCACTTTTCATCTCTGAGCAATTGCTCGACGTTTGCAATTTCTCAGCTCGTGTCTACCGACGGAAAGAGAAGGACCGTGACGTTTGGTGGCTAGAGAAGCGCAAAGCCCCAGTGTTGCTGCGCCTGTGAAAGCGCTTCCAAGGAAGGGTGCTGGCTAGCAAGAGCTTTCAGTGCTGGCACTTTTCAGCTCTGAGCAATTGCTCGACGTTTGCAATTTCTCACCTGAGCTCTCCTTAGAGTGCGCAAGAGGATGAGCAGAAGATGAGGTGGCTAGAGAAGCCCAGAGCCCCAGTGTTCTTAGGCCTACAAAAGCGCTTCCAAGGAAGGGGGCTGGCTAGCAAGAGCTTTCAGTGCTGGCACTTTTCATCTCTGAGCAATTGCTCGACGTTTGCAATTTCTCAGCTCGTGTCTACCGACGGAAAGAGAAGGACCGTGATGTTTGGTGGCTAGAGAAGCGCAAAGCCCCAGTGTTGCTGCGCCTGTGAAAGCGCTTCCAAGGAAGGGTGCTGGCTAGCAACAGCTTTCAGTGCTGGCACTTTTCATCTCTGAGCAATTGCTCGACGTTTGCAATTTCTCACCTGAGCTCTCTTTAGAGTGCGCGAGAGGATGAGCAGAAGATGAGGTGGCTAGAGAAGCCCAGAGCCCCAGTGTTCTTAGGCCTACAAAAGCGCTTCCAAGGAAGGGGGCTGGCTAGCAACAGCTTTCAGTGCTGGCACTTTTCATCTCTGAGCAATTGCTCGACGTTTGCAATTTCTCACCTGAGCTCTCTTTAGAGTGCGCGAGAGGATGAGCAGAAGATGAGGTGGCTAGAGAAGCCCAGAGCCCCAGTGTTCTTAGGCCTACAAAAGCGCTTCCAAGGAAGGGTGCTGGCTAGCAACAGCTTTCAGTGCTGGCACTTTTCATCTCGGAGCAATTGCTCGACGTTTGCAATTTCTCACCTGAGCTCTCTTTAGAGTGCGCGAGAGGATGAGCAGAAGATGAGGTGGCTAGAGAAGCCCAGAGCCCCAGTGTTCTTAGGCCTACAAAAGCGCTTCCAAGGAAGGGTGCTGGCTAGCAACAGCTTTCAGTGCTGGCACTTTTCATCTCTGAGCAATTGCTCGACGTTTGCAATTTCTCACCTGAGCTCTCTTTAGAGTGCGCGAGAGGATGAGCAGAAGATGAGGTGGCTAGAGAAGCCCAGAGCCCCAGTGTTCTTAGGCCTACAAAAGCGCTTCCAAGGAAGGGTGCTGGCTAGCAACAGCTTTCAGTGCTGGCACTTTTCATCTCTGAGCAATTGCTCGACGTTTGCAATTTCTCAGCTCGTGTCTACCGACGGAAAGAGAAGGACCGTGACGTTTGGTGGCTAGAGAAGCGCAAAGCCCCAGTGTTGCTGCGCCTGTGAAAGCGCTTCCAAGGAAGGGTGCTGGCTAGCAACAGCTTTCAGTGCTGGCACTTTTCATCTCTGAGCAATTGCTCGACGTTTGCAATTTCTCACCTGAGCTCTCTTTAGAGTGCGCGAGAGGATGAGCAGAAGATGAGGTGGCTAGAGAAGCCCAGAGCCCCAGTGTTCTTAGGCCTACAAAAGCGCTTCCAAGGAAGGGTGCTGGCTAGCAAGAGCTTTCAGTGCTGGCACTTTTCATCTCTGAGCAATTGCTCGACGTTTGCAATTTCTCAGCTCGTGTCTAGGAGACAGAAAGAGAAGGACCGTGACGTTTGGTGGCTAGAGAAGCGCAAAGCCCCAGTGTTGCTGCGCCTGTGAAAGCGCTTCCAAGGAAGGGTGCTGGCTAGCAACAGCTTTCAGTGCTGGCACTTTTCATCTCTGAGCAATTGCTCGACGTTTGCAATTTCTCACCTGAGCTCTCTTTAGAGTGCGCGAGAGGATGAGCAGAAGATGAGGTGGCTAGAGAAGCCCAGAGCCCCAGTGTTCTTAGGCCTACAAAAGCGCTTCCAAGGAAGGGGGCTGGCTAGCAACAGCTTTCAGTGCTGGCACTTTTCATCTCTGAGCAATTGCTCGACGTTTGCAATTTCTCAGCTCGTGTCTAGGAGACGGAAAGAGAAGGACCGTGACGTTTGGTGGCTAGAGAAGCGCAAAGCCCCAGTGTTGCTGCGCCTGTGAAAGCGCTTCCAAGGAAGGGTGCTGGCTAGCAAGAGCTTTCAGTGCTGGCACTTTTCATCTCTGAGCAATTGCTCGACGTTTGCAATTTCTCAGCTCGTGTCTACCGACGGAAAGAGAAGGACCGTGACGTTTGGTGGCTAGAGAAGCGCAAAGCCCCAGTGTTGCTGCGCCTGTGAAAGCGCTTCCAAGGAAGGGTGCTGGCTAGCAAGAGCTTTCAGTGCTGGCACTTTTCATCTCTGAGCAATTGCTCGACGTTTGCAATTTCTCACCTGAGCTCTCTTTAGAGTGCGCGAGAGGATGAGCAGAAGATGAGGTGGCTAGAGAAGCCCAGAGCCCCAGTGTTCTTAGGCCTACAAAAGCGCTTCCAAGGAAGGGTGCTGGCTAGCAACAGCTTTCAGTGCTGGCACTTTTCATCTCTGAGCAATTGCTCGACGTTTGCAATTTCTCACCTGAGCTCTCTTTAGAGTGCGCGAGAGGATGAGCAGAAGATGAGGTGGCTAGAGAAGCCCAGAGCCCCAGTGTTCTTAGGCCTACAAAAGCGCTTCCAAGGAAGGGTGCTGGCTAGCAACAGCTTTCAGTGCTGGCACTTTTCATCTCTGAGCAATTGCTCGACGTTTGCAATTTCTCACCTGAGCTCTCTTGAGACTGCGCGAGAGGATGAGCAGAAGATGAGGTGGCTAGAGAAGCCCAGAGCCCCAGTGTTCTTAGGCCTACAAAAGCGCTTCCAAGGAAGGGTGCTGGCTAGCAACAGCTTTCAGTGCTGGCACTTTTCATCTCGGAGCAATTGCTCGACGTTTGCAATTTCTCAGCTCGTGTCTACCGACGGAAAGAGAAGGACCGTGACGTTTGGTGGCTAGAGAAGCGCAAAGCCCCAGTGTTGCTGCGCCTGTGAAAGCGCTTCCAAGGAAGGGTGCTGGCTAGCAACAGCTTTCAGTGCTGGCACTTTTCATCTCTGAGCAATTGCTCGACGTTTGCAATTTCTCACCTTAGCTCTCTTTAGAGTGCGCGAGAGGATGAGCACAAGATGAGGTGGCTAGAGAAGCCCAGAGCCCCAGTGTTCTTAGGCCTACAAAAGCGCTTCCAAGGAAGGGTGCTGGCTAGCAACAGCTTTCAGTGCTGGCACTTTTCATCTCGGAGCAATTGCTCGACGTTTGCAATTTCTCAGCTCGTGTCTACGAGACAGAAAGAGAAGGACCGTGACGTTTGGTGCGTAGAGAAGCGCAAAGCCCCAGTGTTCTTAGGCCTACAAAAGCGCTTCCAAGGAAGGGTGCTGGCTAGCAACAGCTTTCAGTGCTGGCACTTTTCATCTCTGAGCAATTGCTCGACGTTTGCAATTTCTCACCTGAGCTCTCTTTAGAGTGCGCGAGAGGATGAGCAGAAGATGAGGTGGCTAGAGAAGCCCAGAGCCCCAGTGTTCTTAGGCCTACAAAAGCGCTTCCAAGGAAGGGTGCTGGCTAGCAAGAGCTTTCAGTGCTGGCACTTTTCATCTCTGAGCAATTGCTCGACGTTTGCAATTTCTCACCTGAGCTCTCTTCAGAGTGCGCGAGAGGATGAGCAGAAGATGAGGTGGCTAGAGAAGCCCAGAGCCCCAGTGTTCTTAGGCCTACAAAAGCGCTTCCAAGGAAGGGTGCTGGCTAGCAACAGCTTTCAGTGCTGGCACTTTTCATCTCGGAGCAATTGCTCGACGTTTGCAATTTCTCAGCTCGTGTCTACGAGACGGAAAGAGAAGGACCGTGACGTTTGGTGGCTAGAGAAGCGCAAAGCCCCAGTGTTGCTGCGCCTGTGAAAGCGCTTCCAAGGAAGGGTGCTGGCTAGCAAGAGCTTTCAGTGCTGGCACTTTTCATCTCTGAGCAATTGCTCGACGTTTGCAATTTCTCACCTGAGCTCTCTTGAGACTGCGCGAGAGGATGAGCAGAAGATTAGGTGGCTAGAGAAGCCCAGAGCCCCAGTGTTCTTAGGCCTACAAAAGCGCTTCCAAGGAAGGGTGCTGGCTAGCAACAGCTTCCAGTGCTGGCACTTTTCCTCTCTGAGCAATTGCTCGACGTTTGCAATTTCTCAGCTCGTGTCTACGAGACGGAAAGAGAATGACCGTGACGTTTGGTGGCTAGAGAAGTGCAAAGCCCCAGTGTTACTGAGCCTGTGAAAGCGCTTCCAAGGAAGGGTGCTGGCTAGCAACAGCTTTCAGTGCTGGCACTTTTCATCTCTGAGCAATTGCTCGACGTTTGTAATTTCTCACCTGAGCTCTCTTTAGAGTGCGCGTGAGGATGAGCAGAAGATTAGGTGGCTAGAGAAGCCCAGAGCCCCAGTGTTCTTAGGCCTACAAAAGCGCTTCCAAGGAAGGGTGCTGGCTAGCAACAGCTTTCAGTGCTGGCACTTTTCATCTCTGAGCAATTGCTCGACGTTTGCAATTTCTCAGCTCGTGTCTACCGACGGAAAGAGAAGGACCGTGACGTTTGGTGGCTAGAGAAGTGCAAAGCCCCAGTGTTACTGAGCCTGTGAAAGCGCTTCCAAGGAAGGGTGCTGGCTAGCAACAGCTTTCAGTGCTGGCACTTTTCATCTCTGAGCAATTGCTCGACGTTTGCAATTTCTCACCTGAGCTCTCTTTAGAGTGCGCGAGAGGATGAGCAGAAGATGAGGTGGCTAGAGAAGCCCAGAGCCCCAGTGTTCTTAGGCCTACAAAAGCGCTTCCAAGGAAGGGTGCTGGCTAGCAACAGCTTTCAGTGCTGGCACTTTTCATCTCTGAGCAATTGCTCGACGTTTGCAATTTCTCAGCTCGTGTCTACGAGACGGAAAGAGAAGGACCGTGACGTTTGGTGGCTAGAGAAGCGCAAAGCCCCAGTGTTGCTGCGCCTGTGAAAGCGCTTCCAAGGAAGGGTGCTGGCTAGCAACAGCTTTCAGTGCTGGCACTTTTCATCTCTGAGCAATTGCTGGACGTTTGCAATTTCTCACCTGAGCTCTCTTTAGAGTGCGCGAGAGGATGAGCAGAAGATGAGGTGGCTAGAGAAGCCCAGAGCCCCAGTGTTCTTAGGCCTACAAAAGCGCTTCCAAGGAAGGGTGCTGGCTAGCAACAGCTTTCAGTGCTGGCACTTTTCATCTCTGAGCAATTGCTCGACGTTTGCAATTTCTCAGCTCGTGTCTACGAGACGGAAAGAGAAGGACCGTGACGTTTGGTGGCTAGAGAAGCGCAAAGCCCCAGTGTTACTGAGCCTGTGAAAGCGCTTCCAAGGAAGGGTGCTGGCTAGCAAGAGCTTTCAGTGCTGGCACTTTTCATCTCTGAGCAATTGCTCGACGTTTGCAATTTCTCAGCTCGTGTCTACGAGACGGAAAGAGAAGGACCGTGACGTTTGGTAGCTAGAGAAGTGCAAAGCCCCAGTGTTACTGAGCCTGTGAAAGCGCTTCCAAGGAAGGGTGCTGGCTAGCAAGAGCTTTCAGTGCTGGCACTTTTCATCTCTGAGCAATTGCTCGACGTTTGCAATTTCTCACCTGAGCTCTCTTTAGAGTGCGCGAGAGGATGAGCAGAAGATGAGGTGGCTAGAGAAGCCCAGAGCCCCAGTGTTCTTAGGCCTACAAAAGCGCTTCCAAGGAAGGGTGCTGGCTAGCAACAGCTTCCAGTGCTGGCACTTTTCCTCTCTGAGCAATTGCTCGACGTTTGCAATTTCTCAGCTCGTGTCTACGAGACGGAAAGAGAATGACCGTGATGCTTCGTGCGTTTAGAAGCGCAGAGCCCCAGTGTTGCTGCGCCTGTGAAAGCGCTTCCAAGGAAGGGTGCTGGCTAGCAACAGCTTTCAGTGCTGGCACTTTTCATCTCTGAGCAATTGCTCGACGTTTGCAATTTCTCAGCTCGTGTCTACGAGACAGAAAGAGAATGACCGTGACGTTTGGTGCGTAGAGAAGTGCAAAGCCCCAGTGTTACTGCGCCTGTGAAAGCGCTTCCAAGGAAGGGTGCTGGCTAGCAAGAGCTTTCAGTGCTGGCACTTTTCATCTCTGAGCAATTGCTCGACGTTTGTAATTTCTCACCTGAGCTCTCTTTAGAGTGCGCGTGAGGATGAGCAGAAGATGAGGTGGCTAGAGAAGCCCAGAGCCCCAGTGTTCTTAGGCCTACAAAAGCGCTTCCAAGGAAGGGTGCTGGCTAGCAAGAGCATTCACTGCTGGCACTTTTCATCTCTGAGCAATTGCTCGACGTTTGCAATTTCTCAGCTCGTGTCTAGGAGACGGAAAGAGAAGGACCGTGACGCTTGGTGGCTAGAGAAGCGCAAAGCCCCAGTGTTGCTGCGCCTGTGAAAGCGCTTCCAAGGAAGGGTGCTGGCTAGCAACAGCTTTCAGTACTGGCACTTTTCATCTCTGAGCAATTGCTCGACGTTTGCAATTTCTCAGCTCGTGTCTACCCACAGAAAGAGAAGGACCGTGATGTTTGGTGGCTAGAGAAGCGCAAAGCCCCAGTGTTGCTGCGCCTGTGAAAGCGCTTCCAAGGAAGGGTGCTGGCTAGCAACAGCTTTCAGTGCTGGCACTTTTCATCTCTGAGCAATTGCTGGACGTTTGCAATTTTTCACCTGAGCTCTCTTTAGAGTGCGCGAGAGGATGAGCAGAAGATGAGGTGGCTAGAGAAGCCCAGAGCCCCAGTGTTCTTAGGCCTACAAAAGCGCTTCCAAGGAAGGGTGCTGGCTAGCAACAGCTTTCAGTGCTGGCACTTTTCATCTCTGAGCAATTGCTCGACGTTTGCAATTTCTCAGCTCGTGTCTACGAGACGGAAAGAGAAGGACCGTGACGTTTGGTGGCTAGAGAAGCGCAAAGCCCCAGTGTTACTGAGCCTGTGAAAGCGCTTCCAAGGAAGGGTGCTGGCTAGCAACAGCTTTCAGTGCTGGCACTTTTCATCTCTGAGCAATTGCTCGACGTTTGCAATTTCTCACCTGAGCTCTCTTTAGAGTGCGCGAGAGGATGAGCAGAAGATTAGGTGGCTAGAGAAGCCCAGAGCCCCAGTGTTCTTAGGCCTACAAAAGCGCTTCCAAGGAAGGGTGCTGGCTAGCAACAGCTTTCAGTGCTGGCACTTTTCATCTCTGAGCAATTGCTCGACGTTTGCAATTTCTCAGCTCGTGTCTACGAGACGGAAAGAGAAGGACCGTGATGCTTCGTGCGTTTAGAAGCGCAAAGCCCCAGTGTTGCTGCGCCTGTGAAAGCGCTTCCAAGGAAGGGGGCTGGCTAGCAACAGCTTTCAGTGCTGGCACTTTTCATCTCTGAGCAATTGCTCGACGTTTGCAATTTCTCAGCTCGTGTCTACGAGACAGAAAGAGAATGACCGTGACGTTTGGTGCGTAGAGAAGCGCAAAGCCCCAGTGTTACTGCGCCTGTGAAAGCGCTTCCAAGGAAGGGTGCTGGCTAGCAAGAGCTTTCAGTGCTGGCACTTTTCATCTCTGAGCAATTGCTCGACGTTTGTAATTTCTCACCTGAGCTCTCTTTAGAGTGCGCGTGAGGATGAGCAGAAGATTAGGTGGCTAGAGAAGCCCAGAGCCCCAGTGTTCTTAGGCCTACAAAAGCGCTTCCAAGGAAGGGTGCTGGCTAGCAACAGCTTTCAGTGCTGGCACTTTTCATCTCTGAGCAATTGCTCGACGTTTGCAATTTCTCACCTGAGCTCTCTTTAGAGTGCGCGAGAGGATGAGCAGAAGATGAGGTGGCTAGAGAAGCCCAGAGCCCCAGTGTTCTTAGGCCTACAAAAGCGCTTCCAAGGAAGGGTGCTGGCTAGCAACAGCTTTCAGTGCTGGCACTTTTCATCTCTGAGCAATTGCTCGACGTTTGCAATTTCTCAGCTCGTGTCTACGAGACGGAAACAGAAGGACCGTGACGTTTGGTGCGTAGAGAAGCGCAAAGCCCCAGTGTTGCTGCGCCTGTGAAAGCGCTTCCAAGGAAGGGTGCTGGCTAGCAACAGCTTTCAGTGCTGGCACTTTTCATCTCTGAGCAATTGCTCGACGTTTGCAATTTCTCAGCTCGTGTCTACGAGACGGAAAGAGAAGGACCGTGACGTTTGGTAGCTAGAGAAGTGCAAAGCCCCAGTGTTACTGAGCCTGTGAAAGCGCTTCCAAGGAAGGGTGCTGGCTAGCAAGAGCTTTCAGTGCTGGCACTTTTCATCTCTGAGCAATTGCTCGACGTTTGCAATTTCTCACCTGAGCTCTCTTTAGAGTGCGCGAGAGGATGAGCAGAAGATGAGGTGGCTAGAGAAGCCCAGAGCCCCAGTGTTCTTAGGCCTACAAAAGCGCTTCCAAGGAAGGGTGCTGGCTAGCAACAGCTTCCAGTGCTGGCACTTTTCCTCTCTGAGCAATTGCTCGACGTTTGCAATTTCTCAGCTCGTGTCTACGAGACGGAAAGAGAATGACCGTGATGCTTCGTGCGTTTAGAAGCGCAGAGCCCCAGTGTTGCTGCGCCTGTGAAAGCGCTTCCAAGGAAGGGTGCTGGCTAGCAACAGCTTTCAGTGCTGGCACTTTTCATCTCTGAGCAATTGCTCGACGTTTGCAATTTCTCAGCTCGTGTCTACGAGACAGAAAGAGAATGACCGTGACGTTTGGTGCGTAGAGAAGTGCAAAGCCCCAGTGTTACTGCGCCTGTGAAAGCGCTTCCAAGGAAGGGTGCTGGCTAGCAAGAGCTTTCAGTGCTGGCACTTTTCATCTCTGAGCAATTGCTCGACGTTTGTAATTTCTCACCTGAGCTCTCTTTAGAGTGCGCGTGAGGATGAGCAGAAGATTAGGTGGCTAGAGAAGCCCAGAGCCCCAGTGTTCTTAGGCCTACAAAAGCGCTTCCAAGGAAGGGTGCTGGCTAGCAAGAGCATTCACTGCTGGCACTTTTCATCTCTGAGCAATTGCTCGACGTTTGCAATTTCTCAGCTCGTGTCTAGGAGACGGAAAGAGAATGACCGTGACGCTTGGTGGCTAGAGAAGCGCAAAGCCCCAGTGTTGCTGCGCCTGTGAAAGCGCTTCCAAGGAAGGGTGCTGGCTAGCAACAGCTTTCAGTACTGGCACTTTTCATCTCTGAGCAATTGCTCGACGTTTGCAATTTCTCAGCTCGTGTCTACCCACAGAAAGAGAAGGACCGTGATGTTTGGTGGCTAGAGAAGCGCAAAGCCCCAGTGTTGCTGCGCCTGTGAAAGCGCTTCCAAGGAAGGGTGCTGGCTAGCAACAGCTTTCAGTGCTGGCACTTTTCATCTCTGAGCAATTGCTCGACGTTTGCAATTTCTCACCTGAGCTCTCTTTAGAGTGCGCGAGAGGATGAGCAGAGGATTAGGTGGCTAGAGAAGCCCAGAGCCCCAGTGTTCTTAGGCCTACAAAAGCGCTTCCAAGGAAGGGTGCTGGCTAGCAACAGCTTTCAGTGCTGGCACTTTTCATCTCGGAGCAATTGCTCGACGTTTGCAATTTCTCAGCTCGTGTCTACCGACGGAAAGAGAAGGACCGTGACTTTTGGTGGCTAGAGAAGCGCAAAGCCCCAGTGTTGCTGCGCCTGTGAAAGCGCTTCCAAGGAAGGGTGCTGGCTAGCAACAGCTTTCAGTGCTGGCACTTTTCATCTCTGAGCAATTGCTCGACGTTTGCAATTTCTCACCTGAGCTCTCTTTAGAGTGCGCGAGAGGATGAGCAGAAGATGAGGTGGCTAGAGAAGCCCAGAGCCCCAGTGTTCTTAGGCCTACAAAAGCGCTTCCAAGGAAGGGTGCTGGCTAGCAACAGCTTTCAGTGCTGGCACTTTTCATCTCTGAGCAATTGCTCGACGTTTGCAATTTCTCAGCTCGTGTCTACCGACGGAAAGAGAAGGACCGTGACGTTTGGTGGCTAGAGAAGCGCAAAGCCCCAGTGTTGCTGCGCCTGTGAAAGCGCTTCCAAGGAAGGGTGCTGTCTAGCAACAGCTTTCAGTGCTGGCACTTTTCATCTCTGAGCAATTGCTCGACGTTTGCAATTTCTCACCTGAGCTCTCTTTAGAGTGCGCGAGAGGATGAGCAGAAGATGAGGTGGCTAGAGAAGCCCAGAGCCCCAGTGTTCTTAGGCCTACAAAAGCGCTTCCAAGGAAGGGTGCTGGCTAGCAACAGCTTTCAGTGCTGGCACTTTTCATCTCTGAGCAATTGCTCGACGTTTGCAATTTCTCAGCTCGTGTCTACCGACGGAAAGAGAAGGACCGTGACTTTTGGTGGCTAGAGAAGCGCAAAGCCCCAGTGTTGCTGCGCCTGTGAAAGCGCTTCCAAGGAAGGGTGCTGGCTAGCAACAGCTTTCAGTGCTGGCACTTTTCATCTCTGAGCAATTGCTCGACGTTTGCAATTTCTCACCTGAGCTCTCTTTAGAGTGCGCGCGAGGATGAGCAGAAGATGAGGTGGCTAGAGAAGCCCAGAGCCCCAGTGTTCTTAGGCCTACAAAAGCGCTTCCAAGGAAGGGTGCTGGCTAGCAACAGCTTTCAGTGCTGGCACTTTTCATCTCTGAGCAATTGCTCGACGTTTGCAATTTCTCAGCTCGTGTCTACGAGACGGAAAGAGAATGACCGTGATGCTTCGTGCGTTTAGAAGCGCAAAGCCCCAGTGTTGCTGCGCCTGTGAAAGCGCTTCCAAGGAAGGGTGCTGGCTAGCAACAGCTTTCAGTGCTGGCACTTTTCATCTCTGAGCAATTGCTCGACGTTTGCAATTTCTCAGCTCGTGTCTACGAGACAGAAAGAGAATGACCGTGACGTTTGGTGCGTAGAGAAGTGCAAAGCCCCAGTGTTACTGCGCCTGTGAAAGCGCTTCCAAGGAAGGGTGCTGGCTAGCAACAGCTTTCAGTGCTGGCACTTTTCATCTCTGAGCAATTGCTCGACGTTTGTAATTTCTCACCTGAGCTCTCTTTAGAGTGCGCGTGAGGATGAGCAGAAGATTAGGTGGCTAGAGAAGCCCAGAGCCCCAGTGTTCTTAGGCCTACAAAAGCGCTTCCAAGGAAGGGTGCTGGCTAGCAAGAGCATTCAGTGCTGGCACTTTTCATCTCGGAGCAATTGCTCGACGTTTGCAATTTCTCAGCTCGTGTCTAGGAGACGGAAAGAGAAGGACCGTGACGCTTGGTGGCTAGAGAAGCGCAAAGCCCCAGTGTTGCTGCGCCTGTGAAAGCGCTTCCAAGGAAGGGTGCTGGCTAGCAACAGCTTTCAGTACTGGCACTTTTCATCTCGGAGCAATTGCTGGACGTTTGCAATTTCTCAGCTCGTGTCTACCCACAGAAAGAGAAGGACCGTGATGTTTGGTGGCTAGAGAAGCGCAAAGCCCCAGTGTTGCTGCGCCTGTGAAAGCGCTTCCAAGGAAGGGTGCTGGCTAGCAACAGCTTTCAGTGCTGGCACTTTTCATCTCTGAGCAATTGCTCGACGTTTGCAATTTTTCACCTGAGCTCTCTTTAGAGTGCGCGAGAGGATGAGCAGAGGATTAGGTGGCTAGAGAAGCCCAGAGCCCCAGTGTTCTTAGGCCTACAAAAGCGCTTCCAAGGAAGGGTGCTGGCTAGCAACAGCTTTCAGTGCTGGCACTTTTCATCTCGGAGCAATTGCTGGACGTTTGCAATTTCTCAGCTCGTGTCTACGAGACGGAAAGAGAATGACCGTGACATTTGGTGGCTAGAGAAGCGCAAAGCCCCAGTGTTGCTGCGCCTGTGAAAGCACTTCCAAGGAAGGGTGCTGGCTAGCAAGAGCTTTCAGTGCTGGCACTTTTCATCTCTGAGCAATTGCTGGACGTTTGCAATTTCTCACCTGAGCTCTCTTTAGAGTGCGCGCGAGGATGAGCAGAAGATGAGGTGGCTAGAGAAGCCCAGAGCCCCAGTGTTCTTAGGCCTTCAAAAGCGCTTCCAAGGAAGGGTGCTGGCTAGCAACAGCTTTCAGTGCTGGCACTTTTCATCTCTGAGCAATTGCTCGACGTTTGCAATTTCTCAGCTCGTGTCTACCGACGGAAAGAGAAGGACCGTGACGTTTGGTGGCTAGAGAAGCGCAAAGCCCCAGTGTTGCTGCGCCTGTGAAAGCGCTTCCAAGGAAGGGTGCTGGCTAGCAAGAGCTTTCAGTGCTGGCACTTTTCATCTCTGAGCAATTGCTCGACGTTTGCAATTTCTCACCTGAGCTCTCTTTAGAGTGCGCGAGAGGATGAGCAGAAGATGAGGTGGCTAGAGAAGCCCAGAGCCCCAGTGTTCTTAGGCCTACAAAAGCGCTTCCAAGGAAGGGTGCTGGCTAGCAAGAGCTTTCAGTGCTGGCACTTTTCATCTCTGAGCAATTGCTCGACGTTTGCAATTTCTCAGCTCGTGTCTAGGAGACGGAAAGAGAAGGACCGTGACGCTTGGTGGCTAGAGAAGCGCAAAGCCCCAGTGTTGCTGCGCCTGTGAAAGCGCTTCCAAGGAAGGGTGCTGGCTAGCAACAGCTTTCAGTACTGGCACTTTTCATCTCGGAGCAATTGCTGGACGTTTGCAATTTCTCAGCTCGTGTCTACCCACAGAAAGAGAAGGACCGTGATGTTTGGTGGCTAGAGAAGCGCAAAGCCCCAGTGTTGCTGCGCCTGTGAAAGCGCTTCCAAGGAAGGGTGCTGGCTAGCAACAGCTTTCAGTGCTGGCACTTTTCATCTCTGAGCAATTGCTCGACGTTTGCAATTTTTCACCTGAGCTCTCTTTAGAGTGCGCGAGAGGATGAGCAGAGGATTAGGTGGCTAGAGAAGCCCAGAGCCCCAGTGTTCTTAGGCCTACAAAAGCGCTTCCAAGGAAGGGTGCTGGCTAGCAACAGCTTTCAGTGCTGGCACTTTTCATCTCTGAGCAATTGCTCGACGTTTGCAATTTCTCAGCTCGTGTCTACCGACGGAAAGAGAAGGACCGTGACGTTTGGTGGCTAGAGAAGCGCAAAGCCCCAGTGTTGCTGCGCCTGTGAAAGCGCTTCCAAGGAAGGGTGCTGGCTAGCAAGAGCTTTCAGTGCTGGCACTTTTCATCTCTGAGCAATTGCTCGACGTTTGCAATTTCTCACCTGAGCTCTCTTTAGAGTGCGCGAGAGGATGAGCAGAAGATGAGGTGGCTAGAGAAGCCCAGAGCCCCAGTGTTCTTAGGCCTACAAAAGCGCTTCCAAGGAAGGGTGCTGGCTAGCAACAGCTTTCAGTGCTGGCACTTTTCATCTCTGAGCAATTGCTCGACGTTTGCAATTTCTCAGCTCGTGTCTACCGACAGAAAGAGAAGGACCGTGACGTTTGGTGGCTAGAGAAGCGCAAAGCCCCAGTGTTGCTGCGCCTGTGAAAGCGCTTCCAAGGAAGGGTGCTGGCTAGCAAGAGCTTTCAGTGCTGGCACTTTTCATCTCTGAGCAATTGCTCGACGTTTGCAATTTCTCACCTGAGCTCTCTTTAGAGTGCGCGAGAGGATGAGCAGAAGATGAGGTGGCTAGAGAAGCCCAGAGCCCCAGTGTTCTTAGGCCTACAAAAGCGCTTCCAAGGAAGGGTGCTGGCTAGCAAGAGCTTTCAGTGCTGGCACTTTTCATCTCTGAGCAATTGCTCGACGTTTGCAATTTCTCAGCTCGTGTCTACGAGACAGAAAGAGAAGGACCGTGACGTTTGGTGCGTAGAGAAGCGCAAAGCCCCAGTGTTGCTGCGCCTGTGAAAGCGCTTCCAAGGAAGGGTGCTGGCTAGCAAGAGCTTTCAGTGCTGGCACTTTTCATCTCTGAGCAATTGCTCGACGTTTGCAATTTCTCACCTGAGCTCTCTTTAGAGTGCGCGAGAGGATGAGCAGAAGATGAGGTGGCTAGAGAAGCCCAGAGCCCCAGTGTTCTTAGGCCTACAAAAGCGCTTCCAAGGAAGGGTGCTGGCTAGCAACAGCTTTCAGTGCTGGCACTTTTCATCTCTGAGCAATTGCTCGACGTTTGCAATTTCTCAGCTCGTGTCTACCGACGGAAAGAGAAGGACCGTGACTTTTGGTGGCTAGAGAAGCGCAAAGCCCCAGTGTTGCTGCGCCTGTGAAAGCGCTTCCAAGGAAGGGTGCTGGCTAGCAACAGCTTTCAGTGCTGGCACTTTTCATCTCTGAGCAATTGCTCGACGTTTGCAATTTCTCACCTGAGCTCTCTTTAGAGTGCGCGAGAGGATGAGCAGAAGATGAGGTGGCTAGAGAAGCCCAGAGCCCCAGTGTTCTTAGGCCTACAAAAGCGCTTCCAAGGAAGGGTGCTGGCTAGCAACAGCTTTCAGTGCTGGCACTTTTCATCTCTGAGCAATTGCTCGACGTTTGCAATTTCTCAGCTCGTGTCTACCGACGGAAAGAGAAGGACCGTGACGTTTGGTGGCTAGAGAAGCGCAAAGCCCCAGTGTTGCTGCGCCTGTGAAAGCGCTTCCAAGGAAGGGTGCTGGCTAGCAACAGCTTTCAGTGCTGGCACTTTTCATCTCTGAGCAATTGCTCGACGTTTGCAATTTCTCACCTGAGCTCTCTTTAGAGTGCGCGAGAGGATGAGCAGAAGATGAGGTGGCTAGAGAAGCCCAGAGCCCCAGTGTTCTTAGGCCTACAAAAGCGCTTCCAAGGAAGGGGGCTGGCTAGCAACAGCTTTCAGTGCTGGCACTTTTCATCTCTGAGCAATTGCTCGACGTTTGCAATTTCTCAGCTCGTGTCTACGAGACAGAAAGAGAATGACCGTGACGTTTGGTGCGTAGAGAAGTGCAAAGCCCCAGTGTTACTGCGCCTGTGAAAGCGCTTCCAAGGAAGGGTGCTGGCTAGCAACAGCTTTCAGTGCTGGCACTTTTCATCTCTGAGCAATTGCTGGACGTTTGCAATTTCTCACCTGAGCTCTCTTTAGAGTGCGCGAGAGGATGAGCAGAAGATGAGGTGGCTAGAGAAGCCCAGAGCCCCAGTGTTCTTAGGCCTACAAAAGCGCTTCCAAGGAAGGGGGCTGGCTAGCAACAGCTTTCAGTGCTGGCACTTTTCATCTCTGAGCAATTGCTGGACGTTTGCAATTTCTCAGCTCGTGTCTACGAGACGGAAAGAGAAGGACCGTGATATTTGGTGGCTAGAGAAGCGCAAAGCCCCAGTGTTGCTGCTCCTGTGAAAGCGCTTCCAAGGAAGGGTGCTGGCTAGCAACAGCTTTCAGTGCTGGCACTTTTCATCTCTGAGCAATTGCTCGACCTTTGCAATTTCTCACCTGAGCTCTCTTTAGACTGCGCGAGAGGATGAGCAGAAGATGAGGTGGCTAGAGAAGCCCAGAGCCCCAGTGTTCTTAGGCCTACAAAAGCGCTTCCAAGGAAGGGTGCTGGCTAGCAACAGCTTTCAGTGCTGGCACTTTTCATCTCTGAGCAATTGCTCGACGTTTGCAATTTCTCAGCTCGTGTCTAGGAGACGGAAAGAGAAGGACCGTGACGTTTGGTGGCTAGAGAAGCGCAAAGCCCCAGTGTTGCTGCGCCTGTGAAAGCGCTTCCAAGGAAGGGTGCTGGCTAGCAACAGCTTTCAGTGCTGGCACTTTTCATCTCTGAGCAATTGCTCGACGTTTGTAATTTCTCACCTGAGCTCTCTTTAGAGTGTGCGAGAGGATGAGCAGAAGATGAGGTGGCTAGAGAAGCCCAGAGCCCCAGTGTTCTTAGGCCTACAAAAGCGCTTCCAAGGAAGGGTGCTGGCTAGCAAGAGCTTTCAGTGCTGGCACTTTTCATCTCTGAGCAATTGCTCGACGTTTGCAATTTCTCAGCTCGTGTCTACGAGACGGAAAGAGAATGACCGTGACGTTTGGTGCGTAGAGAAGTGCAAAGCCCCAGTGTTACTGCGCCTGTGAAAGCGCTTCCAAGGAAGGGTGCTGGCTAGCAACAGCTTTCAGTGCTGGCACTTTTCATCTCTGAGCAATTGCTCGACGTTTGTAATTTCTCACCTGAGCTCTCTTTAGAGTGCGCGTGAGGATGAGCAGAAGATTAGGTGGCTAGAGAAGCCCAGAGCCCCAGTGTTCTTAGGCCTACAAAAGCGCTTCCAAGGAAGGGTGCTGGCTAGCAACAGCTTTCAGTGCTGGCACTTTTCATCTCTGAGCAATTGCTGGACGTTTGCAATTTCTCAGCTCGTGTCTAGGAGACGGAAAGAGAAGGACCGTGACGCTTGGTGGCTAGAGAAGCGCAAAGCCCCAGTGTTGCTGCGCCTGTGAAAGCGCTTCCAAGGAAGGGTGCTGGCTAGCAACAGCTTTCAGTGCTGGCACTTTTCATCTCTGAGCAATTGCTGGACGTTTGCAATTTCTCAGCTCGTGTCTACCCACAGAAAGAGAAGGACCGTGATGTTTGGTGGGTAGAGAAGCGCAAAGCCCCAGTGTTGCTGCGCCTGTGAAAGCGCTTCCAAGGAAGGGTGCTGGCTAGCAACAGCTTTCAGTGCTGGCACTTTTCATCTCTGAGCAATTGCTGGACGTTTGCAATTTTTCACCTGAGCTCTCTTTAGAGTGCGCGAGAGGATGAGCAGAAGATGAGGTGGCTAGAGAAGCCCAGAGCCCCAGTGTTCTTAGGCCTACAAAAGCGCTTCCAAGGAAGGGTGCTGGCTAGCAACAGCTTTCAGTGCTGGCACTTTTCATCTCGGAGCAATTGCTGGACGTTTGCAATTTCTCAGCTCGTGTCTACGAGACGGAAAGAGAAGGACCGTGACGTTTGGTGCGTATAGAAGCGCAAAGCCCCAGTGTTGCTGCTCCTGTGAAAGCGCTTCCAAGGAAGGGTGCTGGCTAGCAACAGCTTTCAGTGCTGGCACTTTTCATCTCTGAGCAATTGCTCGACCTTTGCAATTTCTCACCTGAGCTCTCTTTAGAGTGCGCGAGAGGATGAGCAGAAGATGAGGTGGCTAGAGAAGCCCAGAGCCCCAGTGTTCTTAGGCCTACAAAAGCGCTTCCAAGGAAGGGGGCTGGCTAGCAACAGCTTTCAGTGCTGGCACTTTTCATCTCTGAGCAATTGCTCGACGTTTGCAATTTCTCACCTGAGCTCTCTTTAGAGTGCGCGAGAGGATGAGCAGAAGATGAGGTGGCTAGAGAAGCCCAGAGCCCCAGTGTTCTTAGGCCTACAAAAGCGCTTCCAAGGAAGGGTGCTGGCTAGCAACAGCTTTCAGTGCTGGCACTTTTCATCTCTGAGCAATTGCTCGACGTTTGCAATTTCTCAGCTCGTGTCTACCGACGGAAAGAGAAGGACCGTGACGTTTGGTGGCTAGAGAAGCGCAAAGCCCCAGTGTTGCTGCGCCTGTGAAAGCGCTTCCAAGGAAGGGTGCTGGCTAGCAAGAGCTTTCAGTGCTGGCACTTTTCATCTCTGAGCAATTGCTCGACGTTTGCAATTTCTCACCTGAGCTCTCTTTAGAGTGCGCGAGAGGATGAGCAGAAGATGAGGTGGCTAGAGAAGCCCAGAGCCCCAGTGTTCTTAGGCCTACAAAAGCGCTTCCAAGGAAGGGGGCTGGCTAGCAACAGCTTTCAGTGCTGGCACTTTTCATCTCGGAGCAATTGCTCGACGTTTGCAATTTCTCAGCTCGTGTCTACAAGACAGAAAGAGAAGGACCGTGACGTTTGGTGCGTAGAGAAGCGCAAAGCCCCAGTGTTGCTGCGCCTGTGAAAGCGCTTCCAAGGAAGGGTGCTGGCTAGCAACAGCTTTCAGTGCTGGCACTTTTCATCTCTGAGCAATTGCTCGACGTTTGCAATTTCTCACCTGAGCTCTCTTTAGAGTGCGCGAGAGGATGAGCAGAAGATGAGGTGGCTAGAGAAGCCCAGAGCCCCAGTGTTCTTAGGCCTACAAAAGCGCTTCCAAGGAAGGGGGCTGGCTAGCAACAGCTTTCAGTGCTGGCACTTTTCATCTCTGAGCAATTGCTCGACGTTTGCAATATCTCAGCTCGTGTCTACCGACGGAAAGAGAAGGACCGTGACGTTTGGTGGGTAGAGAAGCGCAAAGCCCCAGTGTTGCTGCGCCTGTGTAAGCGCTTCCAAGGAAGGGTGCTGGCTAGCAAGAGCTTTCAGTGCTGGCACTTTTCATCTCTGAGCAATTGCTGGACGTTTGCAATTTCTCACCTGAGCTCTCTTGAGACTGCGCGAGAGGATGAGCAGAAGATGAGGTGGCTAGAGAAGCCCAGAGCCCCAGTGTTCTTAGGCCTACAAAAGCGCTTCCAAGGAAGGGTGCTGGCTAGCAAGAGCTTTCAGTGCTGGCACTTTTCATCTCTGAGCAATTGCTCGACGTTTGCAATTTCTCACCTGAGCTCTCTTTAGAGTGCGCGAGAGGATGAGCAGAAGATGAGGTGGCTAGAGAAGCCCAGAGCCCCAGTGTTCTTAGGCCTACAAAAGCGCTTCCAAGGAAGGGTGCTGGCTAGCAACAGCTTTCAGTGCTGGCACTTTTCATCTCGGAGCAATTGCTCGACGTTTGCAATTTCTCAGCTCGTGTCTAGGAGACGGAAAGAGAAGGACCGTTACATTTGGTGCGTATAGAAGCGCAAAGCCCCAGTGTTGCTGCGCCTGTGAAAGCGCTTCCAAGGAAGGGTGCTGGCTAGCAAGAGCTTTCAGTGCTGGCACTTTTCATCTCTGAGCAATTGCTCGACGTTTGCAATTTCTCACCTGAGCTCTCTTTAGAGTGCGCGAGAGGATGAGCAGAAGATGAGGTGGCTAGAGAAGCCCAGAGCCCCAGTGTTCTTAGGCCTACAAAAGCGCTTCCAAGGAAGGGGGCTGGCTAGCAACAGCTTTCAGTGCTGGCACTTTTCATCTCTGAGCAATTGCTCGACGTTTGCAATGTCTCAGCTCGTGTCTACGAGATGGAAAGAGAATGACCATGACGTTTGATGGCTAGAAAAGCGCAAAGCCCCAGTGTTGCTGCGCCTGTGAAAGCGCTTCCAAGGAAGGGTGCTGGCTAGCAAGAGCTTTCAGTGCTGGCACTTTTCATCTCTGAGCAATTGCTCGACGTTTGCAATTTCTCAGCTCGTGTCTAGGAGACGGAAAGAGAAGGACCGTGACGTTTGGTGCGTACAGAAGTGCAAAGCCCCAGTGTTACTGCGCCTGTGAAAGCGCTTCCAAGGAAGGGTGCTGGCTAGCAACAGCTTTCAGTGCTGGCACTTTTCATCTCTGAGCAATTGCTGGACGTTTGCAATTTCTCAGCTCGTGTCTACGAGGCGGAAAGAGAAGGACCGTGACGTTTGGTGGCTAGAGAAGCGCAAAGCCCCAGTGTTGCTGCGCCTGTGAAAGCGCTTCCAAGGAAGGGTGCTGGCTAGCAACAGCTTTCAGTACTGGCACTTTTCATCTCTGAGCAATTGCTCGACGTTTGCAATTTCTCAGCTCGTGTCTACGCACAGAAAGAGAAGGACCGTGATGTTTGGTGGCTAGAGAAGCGCAAAGCCCCAGTGTTGCTGCGCCTGTGAAAGCGCTTCCAAGGAAGGGTGCTGGCTAGCAACAGCTTTCAGTGCTGGCACTTTTCATCTCTGAGCAATTGCTCGACGTTTGCAATTTCTCACCTGAGCTCTCTTTAGAGTGCGCGAGAGGATGAGCAGAGGATTAGGTGGCTAGAGAAGCCCAGAGCCCCAGTGTTCTTAGGCCTACAAAAGCGCTTCCAAGGAAGGGTGCTGGCTAGCAACAGCTTTCAGTGCTGGCACTTTTCATCTCTGAGCAATTGCTGGACGTTTGCAATTTCTCAGCTCGTGTCTAGGAGACGGAAAGAGAATGACCGTGACATTTGGTGGCTAGAGAAGCGCAAAGCCCCAGTGTTGCTGCGCCTGTGAAAGCGCTTCCAAGGAAGGGTGCTGGCTAGCAAGAGCTTTCAGTGCTGGCACTTTTCATCTCTGAGCAATTGCTGGACGTTTGCAATTTCTCACCTGAGCTCTCTTTAGAGTGCGCGAGAGGATGAGCAGAAGATGAGGTGGCTAGAGAAGCCCAGAGCCCCAGTGTTCTTAGGCCTACAAAAGCGCTTCCAAGGAAGGGGGCTGGCTAGCAACAGCTTTCAGTGCTGGCACTTTTCATCTCTGAGCAATTGCTCGACGTTTGCAATTTCTCAGCTCGTGTCTACCGACGGAAAGAGAAGGACCGTGACGTTTGGTGGCTAGAGAAGCGCAAAGCCCCAGTGTTGCTGCGCCTGTGAAAGCGCTTCCAAGGAAGGGTGCTGGCTAGCAACAGCTTTCAGTGCTGGCACTTTTCATCTCTGAGCAATTGCTCGACGTTTGCAATTTCTCAGCTCGTGTCTACCCACAGAAAGAGAAGGACCGTGATGTTTGGTGGCTAGAGAAGCGCAAAGCCCCAGTGTTGCTGCGCCTGTGAAAGCGCTTCCAAGGAAGGGTGCTGGCTAGCAACAGCTTTCAGTGCTGGCACTTTTCATCTCTGAGCAATTGCTCGACGTTTGTAATTTCTCACCTGAGCTCTCTTTAGAGTGCGCGTGAGGATGAGCAGAAGATGAGGTGGCTAGAGAAGCCCAGAGCCCCAGTGTTCTTAGGCCTACAAAAGCGCTTCCAAGGAAGGGTGCTGGCTAGCAAGAGCTTTCAGTGCTGGCACTTTTCATCTCGGAGCAATTGCTGGACGTTTGCAATTTCTCAGCTCGTGTCTACGAGACGGAAAGAGAAGGACCGTGACATTTGGTGGCTAGAGAAGCGCAAAGCCCCAGTGTTGCTGCGCCTGTGAAAGCGCTTCCAAGGAAGGGTGCTGGCTAGCAAGAGCTTTCAGTGCTGGCACTTTTCATCTCTGAGCAATTGCTCGACGTTTGCAATTTCTCACCTGAGCTCTCTTTAGAGTGCGCGAGAGGATGAGCAGAAGATGAGGTGGCTAGAGAAGCCCAGAGCCCCAGTGTTCTTAGGCCTACAAAAGCGCTTCCAAGGAAGGGTGCTGGCTAGCAAGAGCTTTCAGTGCTGGCACTTTTCATCTCTGAGCAATTGCTCGACGTTTGCAATTTCTCAGCTCGTGTCTAGGAGACGGAAAGAGAAGGACCGTGACGTTTGGTGGCTAGAGAAGCGCAAAGCCCCAGTGTTGCTGCGCCTGTGAAAGCGCTTCCAAGGAAGGGTGCTGGCTAGCAACAGCTTTCAGTGCTGGCACTTTTCATCTCTGAGCAATTGCTCGACGTTTGCAACTTCTCACCTGAGCTCTCTTTAGAGTGCGCGAGAGGATGAGCAGAAGATGAGGTGGCTAGAGAAGCGCAAAGCCCCAGTGTTGCTGCGCCTGTGAAAGCGCTTCCAAGGAAGGGTGCTGGCTAGCAAGAGCTTTCAGTGCTGGCACTTTTCATCTCTGAGCAATTGCTCGACGTTTGCAATTTCTCAGCTCGTGTCTAGGAGACGGAAAGAGAAGGACCGTGACATTTGGTGCGTATAGAAGCGCAAAGCCCCAGTGTTGCTGCGCCTGTGAAAGCGCTTCCAAGGAAGGGTGCTGGCTAGCAAGAGCTTTCAGTGCTGGCACTTTTCATCTCTGAGCAATTGCTGGACGTTTGCAATTTCTCACCTGAGCTCTCTTTAGAGTGCGCGAGAGGATGAGCAGAAGATGAGGTGGCTAGAGAAGCCCAGAGCCCCAGTGTTCTTAGGCCTACAAAAGCGCTTCCAAGGAAGGGTGCTGGCTAGCAACAGCTTTCAGTGCTGGCACTTTTCATCTCTGAGCAATTGCTCGACGTTTGCAATGTCTCAGCTCGTGTCTACGAGATGGAAAGAGAATGACCATGACGTTTGATGGCTAGAAAAGCGCAAAGCCCCAGTGTTACTGCGCCTGTGAAAGCGCTTCCAAGGAAGGGTGCTGGCTAGCAAGAGCTTTCAGTGCTGGCACTTTTCATCTCTGAGCAATTGCTCGACGTTTGCAATTTCTCAGCTCGTGTCTACGAGACGGAAAGAGAAGGACCGTGATGATTGGTGCGTATAGAAGTGCAAAGCCCCAGTGTTGCTGCGCCTGTGAAAGCGCTTCCAAGGAAGGGTGCTGGCTAGCAACAGCTTTCAGTGCTGGCACTTTTCATCTCTGAGCAATTGCTCGACGTTTGCAATTTCTCAGCTCGTGTCTAGGAGACGGAAAGAGAAGGACCGTGACGTTTGGTGGGTAGAGAAGCGCAAAGCCCCAGTGTTGCTGCGCCTGTGAAAGCGCTTCCAAGGAAGGGTGCTGGCTAGCAACAGCTTTCAGTGCTGGCACTTTTCATCTCTGAGCAATTGCTCGACGTTTGCAATTTCTCAGCTCGTGTCTAGGAGACGGAAAGAGAAGGACCGTGACGTTTGGTAGCTAGAGAAGTGCAAAGCCCCAGTGTTACTGCGCCTGTGAAAGCACTTCCAAGGAAGGGTGCTGGCTAGCAACAGCTTTCAGTGCTGGCACTTTTCATCTCTGAGCAATTGCTCGACGTTTGCAATTTCTCACCTGAGCTCTCTTTAGAGTGCGCGAGAGGATGAGCAGAAGATGAGGTGGCTAGAGAAGCCCAGAGCCCCAGTGTTCTTAGGCCTACAAAAGCGCTTCCAAGGAAGGGTGCTGGCTAGCAACAGCTTTCAGTGCTGGCACTTTTCATCTCTGAGCAATTGCTCGACGTTTGCAATGTCTCAGCTCGTGTCTACGAGACGGAAAGAGAATGACCGTGATGCTTCGTGCGTTTAGAAGCGCAAAGCCCCAGTGTTACTGCGCCTGTGAAAGCGCTTCCAAGGAAGGGTGCTGGCTAGCAACAGCTTTCAGTGCTGGCACTTTTCATCTCTGAGCAATTGCTCGACGTTTGTAATTTCTCACCTGAGCTCTCTTTAGAGTGCGCGTGAGGATGAGCAGAAGATTAGGTGGCTAGAGAAGCCCAGAGCCCCAGTGTTCTTAGGCCTACAAAAGCGCTTCCAAGGAAGGGTGCTGGCTAGCAAGAGCATTCAGTGCTGGCACTTTTCATCTCTGAGCAATTGCTCGACGTTTGCAATTTCTCAGCTCGTGTCTAGGAGACGGAAAGAGAAGGACCGTGACGCTTGGTGGCTAGAGAAGCGCAAAGCCCCAGTGTTGCTGCGCCTGTGAAAGCGCTTCCAAGGAAGGGTGCTGGCTAGCAAGAGCTTTCAGTGCTGGCACTTTTCATCTCTGAGCAATTGCTCGACGTTTGCAATTTCTCAGCTCGTGTCTACCCACAGAAAGAGAAGGACCGTGATGTTTGGTGGCTAGAGAAGCGCAAAGCCCCAGTGTTGCTGCGCCTGTGAAAGCGCTTCCAAGGAAGGGTGCTGGCTAGCAACAGCTTTCAGTGCTGGCACTTTTCATCTCTGAGCAATTGCTGGACGTTTGCAATTTTTCACCTGAGCTCTCTTTAGAGTGCGCGAGAGGATGAGCAGAAGATGAGGTGGCTAGAGAAGCCCAGAGCCCCAGTGTTCTTAGGCCTACAAAAGCGCTTCCAAGGAAGGGTGCTGGCTAGCAACAGCTTTCAGTGCTGGCACTTTTCATCTCGGAGCAATTGCTGGACGTTTGCAATTTCTCAGCTCGTGTCTACGAGACGGAAAGAGAAGGACCGTGACATTTGGTGGCTAGAGAAGCGCAAAGCCCCAGTGTTGCTGCTCCTGTGAAAGCGCTTCCAAGGAAGGGTGCTGGCTAGCAACAGCTTTCAGTGCTGGCACTTTTCATCTCTGAGCAATTGCTCGACGTTTGCAATTTCTCACCTGAGCTCTCTTTAGAGTGCGCGAGAGGATGAGCAGAAGATGAGGTGGCTAGAGAAGCCCAGAGCCCCAGTGTTCTTAGGCCTACAAAAGCGCTTCCAAGGAAGGGTGCTGGCTAGCAAGAGCTTTCAGTGCTGGCACTTTTCATCTCTGAGCAATTGCTCGACGTTTGCAATTTCTCACCTGAGCTCTCTTTAGAGTGCGCGAGAGGATGAGCAGAAGATTAGGTGGCTAGAGAAGCCCAGAGCCCCAGTGTTCTTAGGCCTACAAAAGCGCTTCCAAGGAAGGGTGCTGGCTAGCAACAGCTTTCAGTGCTGGCACTTTTCATCTCTGAGCAATTGCTCGACGTTTGCAATTTCTCACCTGAGCTCTCTTTAGAGTGCGCGAGAGGATGAGCAGAAGATGAGGTGGCTAGAGAAGCCCAGAGCCCCAGTGTTCTTAGGCCTACAAAAGCGCTTCCAAGGAAGGGGGCTGGCTAGCAACAGCTTTCAGTGCTGGCACTTTTCATCTCTGAGCAATTGCTCGACGTTTGCAATGTCTCAGCTCGTGTCTACGAGACGGAAAGAGAATGACCGTGATGATTCGTGCGTTTAGAAGCGCAAAGCCCGAGTGTTACTGCGCCTGTGAAAGCGCTTCCAAGGAAGGGTGCTGGCTAGCAAGAGCTTTCAGTGCTGGCACTTTTCATCTCTGAGCAATTGCTCGACGTTTGCAATTTCTCAGCTCGTGTCTACGAGACGGAAAGAGAAGGACCGTGAAGTTTGGTAGTTAGAGAAGTGCAAAGCCCCAGTGTTGCTGCGCCTGTGAAAGCGCTTCCAAGGAAGGGTGCTGGCTAGCAACAGCTTTCAGTGCTGGCACTTTTCATCTCTGAGCAATTGCTCGACGTTTGCAATTTCTCAGCTCGTGTCTAGGAGACGGAAAGAGAATGACCGTGACGTTTGGTGGGTAGAGAAGCGCAAAGCCCCAGTGTTGCTGCGCCTGTGAAAGCGCTTCCAAGGAAGGGTGCTGGCTAGCAACAGCTTTCAGTGCTGGCACTTTTCATCTCTGAGCAATTGCTCGACGTTTGCAATGTCTCAGCTCGTGTCTACGAGATGGAAAGAGAATGACCATGACGTTTGATGGCTAGAAAAGCGCAAAGCCCCAGTGTTGCTGCGCCTGTGAAAGCGCTTCCAAGGAAGGGTGCTGGCTAGCAAGAGCTTTCAGTGCTGGCACTTTTCATCTCTGAGCAATTGCTCGACGTTTGCAATTTCTCAGCTCGTGTCTACGAGACAGAAAGAGAAGGACCGTGACGTTTGGTGCGTACAGAAGTGCAAAGCCCCAGTGTTACTGCGCCTGTGAAAGCGCTTCCAAGGAAGGGTGCTGGCTAGCAACAGCTTTCAGTGCTGGCACTTTTCATCTCTGAGCAATTGCTCGACGTTTGCAATTTCTCAGCTCGTGTCTAGGAGACGGAAAGAGAAGGACCGTGACGTTTGGTGGCTAGAGAAGCGCAAAGCCCCAGTGTTGCTGCGCCTGTGAAAGCGCTTCCAAGGAAGGGTGCTGGCTAGCAACAGCTTTCAGTGCTGGCACTTTTCATCTCTGAGCAATTGCTCGACGTTTGCAATTTCTCAGCTCGTGTCTACGAGGCGGAAAGAGAAGGACCGTGACGTTTGGTGGGTAGAGAAGCGCAAAGCCCCAGTGTTGCTGCGCCTGTGAAAGCGCTTCCAAGGAAGGGTGCTGGCTAGCAAGAGCTTTCAGTGCTGGCACTTTTCATCTCTGAGCAATTGCTCGACGTTTGCAATTTCTCAGCTCGTGTCTAGGAGACGGAAAGAGAAGGACCGTGACATTTGGTGCGTATAGAAGCGCAAAGCCCCAGTGTTGCTGCGCCTGTGAAAGCACTTCCAAGGAAGGGTGCTGGCTAGCAACAGCTTTCAGTGCTGGCACTTTTCATCTCTGAGCAATTGCTGGACGTTTGCAATTTCTCACCTGAGCTCTCTTTAGAGTGCGCGAGAGGATGAGCAGAAGATGAGGTGGCTAGAGAAGCCCAGAGCCCCAGTGTTCTTCGGCCTACAAAAGCGCTTCCAAGGAAGGGTGCTGGCTAGCAACAGCTTTCAGTGCTGGCACTTTTCATCTCTGAGCAATTGCTCGACGTTTGCAATTTCTCAGCTCGTGTCTACGAGATGGAAAGAGAATGACCATGACGTTTGATGGCTAGAAAAGCGCAAAGCCCGAGTGTTACTGCGCCTGTGAAAGCGCTTCCAAGGAAGGGTGCTGGCTAGCAACAGCTTTCAGTGCTGGCACTTTTCATCTCTGAGCAATTGCTCGACGTTTGCAATTTCTCAGCTCGTGTCTACGAGACGGAAAGAGAAGGACCGTGACGTTTGGTGGCTAGAGAAGCGCAAAGCCCCAGTGTTGCTGCGCCTGTGAAAGCGCTTCCAAGGAAGGGTGCTGGCTAGCAAGAGCTTTCAGTGCTGGCACTTTTCATCTCTGAGCAATTGCTCGACGTTTGCAATTTCTCAGCTCGTGTCTAGGAGACGGAAAGAGAAGGACCGTGACGTTTGGTAGCTAGAGAAGTGCAAAGCCCCAGTGTTACTGCGCCTGTGAAAGCACTTCCAAGGAAGGGTGCTGGCTAGCAACAGCTTTCAGTGCTGGCACTTTTCATCTCGGAGCAATTGCTGGACGTTTGCAATTTCTCACCTGAGCTCTCTTTAGAGTGCGCGAGAGGATGAGCAGAAGATGAGGTGGCTAGAGAAGCCCAGAGCCCCAGTGTTCTTAGGCCTACAAAAGCGCTTCCAAGGAAGGGTGCTGGCTAGCAAGAGCTTTCAGTGCTGGCACTTTTCATCTCTGAGCAATTGCTCGACGTTTGCAATTTCTCAGCTCGTGTCTACGAGACGGAAAGAGAATGACCGTGATGCTTCGTGCGTTTAGAAGCGCAAAGCCCCAGTGTTGCTGCGCCTGTGAAAGCGCTTCCAAGGAAGGGTGCTGGCTAGCAACAGCTTTCAGTGCTGGCACTTTTCATCTCTGAGCAATTGCTCGACGTTTGCAATTTCTCAGCTCGTGTCTACGAGACGGAAAGAGAAGGACCGTGACGTTTGGTGCGTACAGAAGTGCAAAGCCCCAGTGTTACTGCGCCTGTGAAAGCGCTTCCAAGGAAGGGTGCTGGCTAGCAACAGCTTTCAGTGCTGGCACTTTTCATCTCTGAGCAATTGCTGGACGTTTGCAATTTCTCAGCTCGTGTCTACGAGGCGGAAAGAGAAGGACCGTGACGTTTGGTGGCTAGAGAAGCGCAAAGCCCCAGTGTTGCTGCGCCTGTGAAAGCGCTTCCAAGGAAGGGTGCTGGCTAGCAAGAGCTTTCAGTGCTGGCACTTTTCATCTCTGAGCAATTGCTCGACTTTTGCAATTTCTCAGCTCGTGTCTAGGAGACGGAAAGAGAAGGACCGTGACATTTGGTGCGTATAGAAGCGCAAAGCCCCAGTGTTGCTGCGCCTGTGAAAGCGCTTCCAAGGAAGGGTGCTGGCTAGCAAGAGCTTTCAGTGCTGGCACTTTTCATCTCTGAGCAATTGCTCGACGTTTGCAATTTCTCAGCTCGTGTCTACGAGACAGAAAGAGAAGGACCGTGACGTTTGGTGCGTTTAGAAGCGCAAAGCCCCAGTGTTGCTGCGCCTGTGAAAGCGCTTCCAAGGAAGGGTGCTGGCTAGCAACAGCTTTCAGTGCTGGCACTTTTCATCTCTGAGCAATTGCTCGACGTTTGCAATTTCTCACCTGAGCTCTCTTTAGAGTGCGCGAGAGGATGAGCAGAAGATGAGGTGGCTAGAGAAGCCCAGAGCCCCAGTGTTCTTAGGCCTACAAAAGCGCTTCCAAGGAAGGGTGCTGGCTAGCAACAGCTTTCAGTGCTGGCACTTTTCATCTCTGAGCAATTGCTCGACGTTTGCAATTTCTCAGCTCGTGTCTACCGACGGAAAGAGAAGGACCGTGACGTTTGGTGGCTAGAGAAGCGCAAAGCCCCAGTGTTGCTGTGCCTGTGAAAGCGCTTCCAAGGAAGGGTGCTGGCTAGCAACAGCTTTCAGTGCTGGCACTTTTCATCTCTGAGCAATTGCTCGACGTTTGCAATTTCTCACCTGAGCTCTCTTTAGAGTGTGCGAGAGGATGAGCAGAAGATGAGGTGGCTAGAGAAGCCCAGAGCCCCAGTGTTCTTAGGCCTACAAAAGCGCTTCCAAGGAAGGGTGCTGGCTAGCAAGAGCTTTCAGTGCTGGCACTTTTCATCTCTGAGCAATTGCTCGACGTTTGCAATTTCTCAGCTCGTGTCTACGAGACGGAAAGAGAATGACCGTGATGCTTCGTGCGTTTAGAAGCGCAAAGCCCCGGTGTTGCTGCGCCTGTGAAAGCGCTTCCAAGGAAGGGTGCTGGCTAGCAAGAGCTTTCAGTGCTGGCACTTTTCATCTCTGAGCAATTGCTCGACGTTTGCAATTTCTCAGCTCGTGTCTACCGATGGAAAGAGAAGGACCGTGACTTTTGGTGGCTAGAGAAGCGCAAAGCCCCAGTGTTACTGCGCCTGTGAAAGCGCTTCCAAGGAAGGGTGCTGGCTAGCAACAGCTTTCAGTGCTGGCACTTTTCATCTCTGAGCAATTGCTCGACGTTTGTAATTTCTCACCTGAGCTCTCTTTAGAGTGCGCGAGAGGATGAGCAGAAGATTAGGTGGCTAGAGAAGCCCAGAGCCCCAGTGTTCTTAGGCCTACAAAAGCGCTTCCAAGGAAGGGTGCTGGCTAGCAAGAGCATTCAGTGCTGGCACTTTTCATCTCTGAGCAATTGCTCGACGTTTGCAATTTCTCAGCTCGTGTCTAGGAGACGGAAAGAGAAGGACCGTGACGCTTGGTGGGTAGAGAAGCGCAAAGCCCCAGTGTTGCTGCGCCTGTGAAAGCGCTTCCAAGGAAGGGTGCTGGCTAGCAACAGCTTTCAGTGCTGGCACTTTTCATCTCTGAGCAATTGCTCGACGTTTGCAATTTCTCAGCTCGTGTCTACCCACAGAAAGAGAAGGACCGTGATGTTTGGTGGCTAGAGAAGCGCAAAGCCCCAGTGTTGCTGCGCCTGTGAAAGCGCTTCCAAGGAAGGGTGCTGGCTAGCAACAGCTTTCAGTGCTGGCACTTTTCATCTCTGAGCAATTGCTGGACGTTTGCAATTTTTCACCTGAGCTCTCTTTAGAGTGCGCGAGAGGATGAGCAGAAGATGAGGTGGCTAGAGAAGCCCAGAGCCCCAGTGTTCTTAGGCCTACAAAAGCGCTTCCAAGGAAGGGTGCTGGCTAGCAACAGCTTTCAGTGCTGGCACTTTTCATCTCTGAGCAATTGCTTGACGTTTGCAATTTCTCAGCTCGTGTCTACGAGACGGAAAGAGAAGGACTGTGACATTTTGTGGCTAGAGAAGCGCAAAGCCCCAGTGTTGCTGCTCCTGTGAAAGCGCTTCCAAGGAAGGGTGCTGGCTAGCAAGAGCTTTCAGTGCTGGCACTTTTCATCTCTGAGCAATTGCTCGACGTTTGCAATTTCTCACCTGAGCTCTCTTTAGAGTGCGCGAGAGGATGAGCAGAAGATGAGGTGGCTAGAGAAGCCCAGAGCCCCAGTGTTCTTAGGCCTACAAAAGCGCTTCCAAGGAAGGGTGCTGGCTAGCAAGAGCTTTCAGTGCTGGCACTTTTCATCTCTGAGCAATTGCTCGACGTTTGCAATTTCTCACCTGAGCTCTCTTTAGAGTGCGCGAGAGGATGAGCAGAAGATGAGGTGGCTAGAGAAGCCCAGAGCCCCAGTGTTCTTAGGCCTACAAAAGCGCTTCCAAGGAAGGGGGCTGGCTAGCAACAGCTTTCAGTGCTGACACTTTTCATCTCTGAGCAATTGCTCGACGTTTGCAATTTCTCAGCTCGTGTCTACCGACGGAAAGAGAAGGACCGTGACGTTTGGTGGCTAGAGAAGCGCAAAGCCCCAGTGTTGCTGCGCCTGTGAAAGCGCTTCCAAGGAAGGGTGCTGGCTAGCAAGAGCTTTCAGTGCTGGCACTTTTCATCTCTGAGCAATTGCTCGACGTTTGCAATTTCTCACCTGAGCTCTCTTTAGAGTGCGCGAGAGGATGAGCAGAAGATGAGGTGGCTAGAGAAGCCCAGAGCCCCAGTGTTCTTAGGCCTACAAAAGCGCTTCCAAGGAAGGGTGCTGGCTAGCAAGAGCTTTCAGTGCTGGCACTTTTCATCTCTGAGCAATTGCTCGACGTTTGCAATTTCTCAGCTCGTGTCTACGAGACAGAAAGAGAAGGACCGTGAAGTTTGGTGGCTAGAGAAGCGCAAAGCCCCAGTGTTGCTGCGCCTGTGAAAGCGCTTCCAAGGAAGGGTGCTGGCTAGCAACAGCTTTCAGTGCTGGCACTTTTCATCTCTGAGCAATTGCTCGACGTTTGCAATTTCTCACCTGAGCTCTCTTTAGAGTGCGCGAGAGGATGAGCAGAAGATGAGGTGGCTAGAGAAGCCCAGAGCCCCAGTGTTCTTAGGCCTACAAAAGCGCTTCCAAGGAAGGGTGCTGGCTAGCAACAGCTTTCAGTGCTGGCACTTTTCATCTCTGAGCAATTGCTCGACGTTTGCAATTTCTCAGCTCGTGTCTACCGACGGAAAGAGAAGGACCGTGACGTTTGGTGGCTAGAGAAGCGCAAAGCCCCAGTGTTGCTGCGCCTGTGTAAGCGCTTCCAAGGAAGGGTGCTGGCTAGCAACAGCTTTCAGTGCTGGCACTTTTCATCTCTGAGCAATTGCTCGACGTTTGCAATTTCTCAGCTCGTGTCTACGAGACGGAAAGAGAAGGACCGTGACGTTTGGTGCGTAGAGAAGCGCAAAGCCCCAGTGTTGCTGCGCCTGTGAAAGCGCTTCCAAGGAAGGGTGCTGGCTAGCAACAGCTTTCAGTGCTGGCACTTTTCATCTCTGAGCAATTGCTCGACGTTTGTAATTTCTCACCTGAGCTCTCTTTAGAGTGCGCGTGAGGATGAGCAGAAGATGAGGTGGCTAGAGAAGCCCAGAGCCCCAGTGTTCTTAGGCCTACAAAAGCGCTTCCAAGGAAGGGTGCTGGCTAGCAACAGCTTTCAGTGCTGGCACTTTTCATCTCTGAGCAATTGCTCGACGTTTGCAATTTCTCAGCTCGTGTCTAGGAGACGGAAAGAGAAGGACCGTGACGCTTGGTGGCTAGAGAAGCGCAAAGCCCCAGTGTTGCTGCGCCTGTGAAAGCGCTTCCAAGGAAGGGTGCTGGCTAGCAAGAGCTTTCAGTGCTGGCACTTTTCATCTCTGAGCAATTGCTCGACGTTTGCAATTTCTCAGCTCGTGTCTACCCACAGAAAGAGAAGGACCGTGATGTTTGGTGGCTAGAGAAGCGCAAAGCCCCAGTGTTGCTGCGCCTGTGAAAGCGCTTCCAAGGAAGGGTGCTGGCTAGCAAGAGCTTTCAGTGCTGGCACTTTTCATCTCTGAGCAATTGCTCGACGTTTGCAATTTTTCACCTGAGCTCTCTTTAGAGTGCGCGAGAGGATGAGCAGAATATGAGGTGGCTAGAGAAGCCCAGAGCCCCAGTGTTCTTAGGCCTACAAAAGCGCTTCCAAGGAAGGGGGCTGGCTAGCAACAGCTTTCAGTGCTGGCACTTTTCATCTCGGAGCAATTGCTGGACGTTTGCAATTTCTCAGCTCGTGTCTACGAGACGGAAAGAGAAGGACCGTGACATTTGGTGGCTAGAGAAGCGCAAAGCCCCAGTGTTGCTGCTCCTGTGAAAGCGCTTCCAAGGAAGGGTGCTGGCTAGCAACAGCTTTCAGTGCTGGCACTTTTCATCTCTGAGCAATTGCTCGACCTTTGCAATTTCTCACCTGAGCTCTCTTTAGAGTGCGCGAGAGGATGAGCAGAAGATGAGGTGGCTAGAGAAGCCCAGAGCCCCAGTGTTCTTAGGCCTACAAAAGCGCTTCCAAGGAAGGGTGCTGGCTAGCAACAGCTTTCAGTGCTGGCACTTTTCATCTCTGAGCAATTGCTCGACGTTTGCAATTTCTCACCTGAGCTCTCTTTAGAGTGCGCGAGAGGATGAGCAGAAGATGAGGTGGCTAGAGAAGCCCAGAGCCCCAGTGTTCTTAGGCCTACAAAAGCGCTTCCAAGGAAGGGTGCTGGCTAGCAAGAGCTTTCAGTGCTGGCACTTTTCATCTCTGAGCAATTGCTCGACGTTTGCAATTTCTCAGCTCGTGTCTACCGACGGAAAGAGAAGGACCGTGACGTTTGGTGGCTAGAGAAGCGCAAAGCCCCAGTGTTGCTGCGCCTGTGAAAGCGCTTCCAAGGAAGGGTGCTGGCTAGCAACAGCTTTCAGTGCTGGCACTTTTCATCTCTGAGCAATTGCTCGACGTTTGCAATTTCTCAGCTGAGCTCTCTTTAGAGTGCGCGAGAGGATGAGCAGAAGATTAGGTGGCTAGAGAAGCCCAGAGCCCCAGTGTTCTTAGGCCTACAAAAGCGCTTCCAAGGAAGGGTGCTGGCTAGCAACAGCTTTCAGTGCTGGCACTTTTCATCTCTGAGCAATTGCTCGACGTTTGCAATTTCTCACCTGAGCTCTCTTTAGAGTGCGCAAGAGGATGAGCAGAAGATGAGGTGGCTAGAGAAGCCCAGAGCCCCAGTGTTCTTAGGCCTACAAAAGCGCTTCCAAGGAAGGGGGCTGGCTAGCAACAGCTTTCAGTGCTGGCACTTTTCATCTCTGAGCAATTGCTCGACGTTTGCAATGTCTCAGCTCGTGTCTACGAGATGGAAAGAGAATGACCATGACGTTTGATGGCTAGAAAAGCGCAAAGCCCGAGTGTTACTGCGCCTGTGAAAGCGCTTCCAAGGAAGGGTGCTGGCTAGCAAGAGCTTTCAGTGCTGGCACTTTTCATCTCTGAGCAATTGCTCGACGTTTGCAATTTCTCAGCTCGTGTCTACGAGACGGAAAGAGAAGGACCGTGAAGTTTGGTAGTTAGAGAAGTGCAAAGCCCCAGTGTTGCTGCGCCTGTGAAAGCGCTTCCAAGGAAGGGTGCTGGCTAGCAAGAGCTTTCAGTGCTGGCACTTTTCATCTCTGAGCAATTGCTCGACGTTTGCAATTTCTCAGCTCGTGTCTAGGAGACGGAAAGAGAAGGACCGTGACGTTTGGTGGCTAGAGAAGCGCAAAGCCCCAGTGTTGCTGCGCCTGTGAAAGCGCTTCCAAGAAAGGGTGCTGGCTAGCAACAGCTTTCAGTGCTGGCACTTTTCATCTCTGAGCAATTGCTCGACGTTTGCAATTTCTCAGCTCGTGTCTACGAGACGGAAAGAGAAGGACCGTGACGTTTGGTAGCTAGAGAAGTGCAAAGCCCCAGTGTTACTGCGCCTGTGAAAGCACTTCCAAGGAAGGGTGCTGGCTAGCAAGAGCTTTCAGTGCTGGCACTTTTCATCTCTGAGCAATTGCTCGACGTTTGCAATTTCTCAGCTCGTGTCTACCGACGGAAAGAGAAGGACCGTGACATTTGGTGGCTAGAGAAGCGCAAAGCCCCAGTGTTGCTGCGCCTGTGTAAGCGCTTCCAAGGAAGGGTGCTGGCTAGCAACAGCTTTCAGTGCTGGCACTTTTCAGCTCTGAGCAATTGCTCGACGTTTGCAATTTCTCACCTGAGCTCTCTTTAGAGTGCGCGAGAGGATGAGCAGAAGATGAGGTGGCTAGAGAAGCCCAGAGCCCCAGTGTTCTTAGGCCTACAAAAGCGCTTCCAAGGAAGGGTGCTGGCTAGCAAGAGCTTTCAGTGCTGGCACTTTTCATCTCTGAGCAATTGCTCGACGTTTGCAATTTCGCAGCTCGTGTCTACGAGACGGAAAGAGAATGACCGTGATGCTTCGTGCGTTTAGAAGCGCAAAGCCCCAGTGTTACTGCGCCTGTGAAAGCGCTTCCAAGGAAGGGTGCTGGCTAGCAACAGCTTTCAGTGCTGGCACTTTTCATCTCTGAGCAATTGCTCGACGTTTGTAATTTCTCACCTGAGCTCTCTTTAGAGTGCGCGTGAGGATGAGCAGAAGATTAGGTGGCTAGAGAAGCCCAGAGCCCCAGTGTTCTTAGGCCTACAAAAGCGCTTCCAAGGAAGGGTGCTGGCTAGCAACAGCTTTCAGTGCTGGCACTTTTCATCTCTGAGCAATTGCTCGACGTTTGCAATTTCTCAGCTCGTGTCTAGGAGACGGAAAGAGAAGGACCGTGACGCTTGGTGGCTAGAGAAGCGCAAAGCCCCAGTGTTGCTGCGCCTGTGAAAGCGCTTCCAAGGAAGGGTGCTGGCTAGCAAGAGCTTTCAGTGCTGGCACTTTTCATCTCTGAGCAATTGCTCGACGTTTGCAATTTCTCAGCTCGTGTCTACCCACAGAAAGAGAAGGACCGTGATGTTTGGTGGCTAGAGAAGCGCAAAGCCCCAGTGTTGCTGCGCCTGTGAAAGCGCTTCCAAGGAAGGGTGCTGGCTAGCAACAGCTTTCAGTGCTGGCACTTTTCATCTCTGAGCAATTGCTGGACGTTTGCAATTTTTCACCTGAGCTCTCTTTAGAGTGCGCGAGAGGATGAGCAGAAGATGAGGTGGCTAGAGAAGCCCAGAGCCCCAGTGTTCTTAGGCCTACAAAAGCGCTTCCAAGGAAGGGTGCTGGCTAGCAACAGCTTTCAGTGCTGGCACTTTTCATCTCTGAGCAATTGCTCGACGTTTGCAATTTCTCAGCTCGTGTCTACGAGACGGAAAGAGAAGGACCGTGACATTTGGTGGCTAGAGAAGCGCAAAGCCCCAGTGTTGCTGCGCCTGTGAAAGCGCTTCCAAGGAAGGGTGCTGGCTAGCAAGAGCTTTCAGTGCTGGCACTTTTCATCTCTGAGCAATTGCTCGACGTTTGCAATTTCTCACCTGAGCTCTCTTTAGAGTGCGTGAGAGGATGAGCAGAAGATGAGGTGGCTAGAGAAGCCCAGAGCCCCAGTGTTCTTAGGCCTACAAAAGCGCTTCCAAGGAAGGGTGCTGGCTAGCAACAGCTTTCAGTGCTGGCACTTTTCATCTCTGAGCAATTGCTCGACGTTTGCAATTTCTCACCTGAGCTCTCTTTAGAGTGCGCGAGAGGATGAGCAGAAGATGAGGTGGCTAGAGAAGCCCAGAGCCCCAGTGTTCTTAGGCCTACAAAAGCGCTTCCAAGGAAGGGTGCTGGCTAGCAACAGCTTTCAGTGCTGGCACTTTTCATCTCTGAGCAATTGCTCGACGTTTGCAATTTCTCAGCTCGTGTCTACCGACGGAAAGAGAAGGACCGTGACGTTTGGTGGCTAGAGAAGCGCAAAGCCCCAGTGTTGCTGCGCCTGTGTAAGCGCTTCCAAGGAAGGGTGCTGGCTAGCAACAGCTTTCAGTGCTGGCACTTTTCATCTCTGAGCAATTGCTCGACGTTTGCAATTTCTCACCTGAGCTCTCTTTAGAGTGCGCGAGAGGATGAGCAGAAGATTAGGTGGCTAGAGAAGCCCAGAGCCCCAGTGTTCTTAGGCCTACAAAAGCGCTTCCAAGGAAGGGTGCTGGCTAGCAACAGCTTTCAGTGCTGGCACTTTTCATCTCTGAGCAATTGCTCGACGTTTGCAATTTCTCACCTGAGCTCTCTTTAGAGTGCGCGAGAGGATGAGCAGAAGATGAGGTGGCTAGAGAAGCCCAGAGCCCCAGTGTTCTTAGGCCTACAAAAGCGCTTCCAAGGAAGGGGGCTGGCTAGCAACAGCTTTCAGTGCTGGCACTTTTCATCTCTGAGCAATTGCTCGACGTTTGCAATTTCTCAGCTCGTGTCTACCGACGGAAAGAGAAGGACCGTGACGTTTGGTGGCTAGAGAAGCGCAAAGCCCCAGTGTTGCTGCGCCTGTGAAAGCGCTTCCAAGGAAGGGTGCTGGCTAGCAACAGCTTTCAGTGCTGGCACTTTTCATCTCTGAGCAATTGCTCGACGTTTGTAATTTCTCACCTGAGCTCTCTTTAGAGTGCGCGAGAGGATGAGCAGAAGATGAGGTGGCTAGAGAAGCCCAGAGCCCCAGTGTTCTTAGGCCTACAAAAGCGCTTCCAAGGAAGGGTGCTGGCTAGCAACAGCTTTCAGTGCTGGCACTTTTCATCTCTGAGCAATTGCTTGACGTTTTCGATTTCTCAGCTCGTGTCTACGAGGCGGAAAGAGAATGACCGTGACATTTGGTGCGTAGAGAAGCGCAAAGCCCCAGTGTTACTGCGCCTGTGAAAGCGCTTCCAAGGAAGGGTGCTGGCTAGCAAGAGCTTTCAGTGCTGGCACTTTTCATCTCTGAGCAATTGCTGGACGTTTGCAATTTCTCACCTGAGCTCTCTTTAGAGTGCGCGAGAGGATGAGCAGAAGATGAGGTGGCTAGAGAAGCCCAGAGCCCCAGTGTTCTTAGGCCTACAAAAGCGCTTCCAAGGAAGGGTGCTGGCTAGCAACAGCTTTCAGTGCTGGCACTTTTCATCTCTGAGCAATTGCTCGACGTTTGCAATGTCTCAGCTCGTGTCTACGAGATGGAAAGAGAATGACCATGACGTTTGATGGCTAGAAAAGCGCAAAGCCCCAGTGTTGCTGCGCCTGTGAAAGCGCTTCCAAGGAAGGGTGCTGGCTAGCAAGAGCTTTCAGTGCTGGCACTTTTCATCTCTGAGCAATTGCTCGACGTTTGCAATTTCTCAGCTCGTGTCTACGAGACGGAAAGAGAAGGACCGTGACGTTTGGTGCGTACAGAAGTGCAAAGCCCCAGTGTTACTGCGCCTGTGAAAGCGCTTCCAAGGAAGGGTGCTGGCTAGCAACAGCTTTCAGTGCTGGCACTTTTCATCTCGGAGCAATTGCTCGACGTTTGCAATTTCTCAGCTCGTGTCTAGGAGACGGAAAGAGAAGGACCGTGACGTTTGGTGGCTAGAGAAGCGCAAAGCCCCAGTGTTGCTGCGCCTGTGAAAGCGCTTCCAAGGAAGGGTGCTGGCTAGCAACAGCTTTCAGTGCTGGCACTTTTCATCTCTGAGCAATTGCTGGACGTTTGCAATTTCTCAGCTCGTGTCTACGAGGCGGAAAGAGAAGGACCGTGACGTTTGGTGGGTAGAGAAGCGCAAAGCCCCAGTGTTGCTGCGCCTGTGAAAGCGCTTCCAAGGAAGGGTGCTGGCTAGCAAGAGCTTTCAGTGCTGGCACTTTTCATCTCTGAGCAATTGCTCGACGTTTGCAATTTCTCAGCTCGTGTCTAGGAGACGGAAAGAGAAGGACCGTGACATTTGGTGCGTATAGAAGCGCAAAGCCCCAGTGTTGCTGCGCCTGTGAAAGCGCTTCCAAGGAAGGGTGCTGGCTAGCAACAGCTTTCAGTGCTGGCACTTTTCATCTCTGAGCAATTGCTGGACGTTTGCAATTTCTCACCTGAGCTCTCTTTAGAGTGCGCGAGAGGATGAGCAGAAGATGAGGTGGCTAGAGAAGCCCAGAGCCCCAGTGTTCTTCGGCCTACAAAAGCGCTTCCAAGGAAGGGTGCTGGCTAGCAACAGCTTTCAGTGCTGGCACTTTTCATCTCGGAGCAATTGCTCGACGTTTGCAATTTCTCAGCTCGTGTCTACGAGATGGAAAGAGAATGACCATGACGTTTGATGGCTAGAAAAGCGCAAAGCCCCAGTGTTACTGCGCCTGTGAAAGCGCTTCCAAGGAAGGGTGCTGGCTAGCAAGAGCTTTCAGTGCTGGCACTTTTCATCTCGGAGCAATTGCTCGACGTTTGCAATTTCTCAGCTCGTGTCTACGAGACGGAAAGAGAATGACCGTGACGTTTGGTGGGTAGAGAAGCGCAAAGCCCCAGTGTTGCTGCGCCTGTGAAAGCGCTTCCAAGGAAGGGTGCTGGCTAGCAAGAGCTTTCAGTGCTGGCACTTTTCATCTCTGAGCAATTGCTCGACGTTTGCAATTTCTCAGCTCGTGTCTAGGAGACGGAAAGAGAAGGACCGTGACGTTTGGTAGCTAGAGAAGTGCAAAGCCCCAGTGTTACTGCGCCTGTGAAAGCACTTCCAAGGAAGGGTGCTGGCTAGCAACAGCTTTCAGTGCTGGCACTTTTCATCTCTGAGCAATTGCTGGACGTTTGCAATTTCTCACCTGAGCTCTCTTTAGAGTGCGCGAGAGGATGAGCAGAAGATGAGGTGGCTAGAGAAGCCCAGAGCCCCAGTGTTCTTAGGCCTACAAAAGCGCTTCCAAGGAAGGGTGCTGGCTAGCAAGAGCTTTCAGTGCTGGCACTTTTCATCTCGGAGCAATTGCTCGACGTTTGCAATTTCTCAGCTCGTGTCTACGAGACGGAAAGAGAATGACCGTGATGCTTCGTGCGTTTAGAAGCGCAAAGCCCCAGTGTTACTGCGCCTGTGAAAGCGCTTCCAAGGAAGGGTGCTGGCTAGCAACAGCTTTCAGTGCTGGCACTTTTCATCTCTGAGCAATTGCTCGACGTTTGTAATTTCTCACCTGAGCTCTCTTTAGAGTGCGCGTGAGGATGAGCAGAAGATGAGGTGGCTAGAGAAGCCCAGAGCCCCAGTGTTCTTAGGCCTACAAAAGCGCTTCCAAGGAAGGGTGCTGGCTAGCAAGAGCATTCAGTGCTGGCACTTTTCATCTCTGAGCAATTGCTCGACGTTTGCAATTTCTCAGCTCGTGTCTAGGAGACGGAAAGAGAAGGACCGTGACGCTTGGTGGCTAGAGAAGCGCAAAGCCCCAGTGTTGCTGCGCCTGTGAAAGCGCTTCCAAGGAAGGGTGCTGGCTAGCAAGAGCTTTCAGTGCTGGCACTTTTCATCTCTGAGCAATTGCTCGACGTTTGCAATTTCTCACCTGAGCTCTCTTTAGAGTGCGCGAGAGGATGAGCAGAAGATGAGGTGGCTAGAGAAGCCCAGAGCCCCAGTGTTCTTAGGCCTACAAAAGCGCTTCCAAGGAAGGGTGCTGGCTAGCAACAGCTTTCAGTGCTGGCACTTTTCATCTCTGAGCAATTGCTCGACGTTTGCAATTTCTCACCTGAGCTCTCTTTAGAGTGCGCGAGAGGATGAGCAGAAGATGAGGTGGCTAGAGAAGCCCAGAGCCCCAGTGTTCTTAGGCCTACAAAAGCGCTTCCAAGGAAGGGTGCTGGCTAGCAACAGCTTTCAGTGCTGGCACTTTTCATCTCTGAGCAATTGCTCGACGTTTGCAATTTCTCAGCTCGTGTCTACCGACGGAAAGAGAAGGACCGTGACTTTTGGTGGCTAGAGAAGCGCAAAGCCCCAGTGTTGCTGCGCCTGTGAAAGCGCTTCCAAGGAAGGGTGCTGGCTAGCAAGAGCTTTCAGTGCTGGCACTTTTCATCTCTGAGCAATTGCTCGACGTTTGCAATTTCTCACCTGAGCTCTCTTTAGAGTGCGCGAGAGGATGAGCAGAAGATGAGGTGGCTAGAGAAGCCCAGAGCCCCAGTGTTCTTAGGCCTACAAAAGCGCTTCCAAGGAAGGGTGCTGGCTAGCAACAGCTTTCAGTGCTGGCACTTTTCATCTCGGAGCAATTGCTCGACGTTTGCAATTTCTCAGCTCGTGTCTACGAGACAGAAAGAGAAGGACCGTGACGTTTGGTGGCTAGAGAAGCGCAAAGCCCCAGTGTTGCTGCGCCTGTGAAAGCGCTTCCAAGGAAGGGTGCTGGCTAGCAACAGCTTTCAGTGCTGGCACTTTTCATCTCTGAGCAATTGCTCGACGTTTGCAATTTCTCACCTGAGCTCTCTTTAGAGTGCGCGAGAGGATGAGCAGAAGATGAGGTGGCTAGAGAAGCCCAGAGCCCCAGTGTTCTTAGGCCTACAAAAGCGCTTCCAAGGAAGGGTGCTGGCTAGCAACAGCTTTCAGTGCTGGCACTTTTCATCTCTGAGCAATTGCTCGACGTTTGCAATTTCTCAGCTCGTTTCTACCGACGGAAAGAGAAGGACCGTGACATTTGGTGGCTAGAGAAGCGCAAAGCCCCAGTGTTGCTGCGCCTGTGTAAGCGCTTCCAAGGAAGGGTGCTGGCTAGCAACAGCTTTCAGTGCTGGCACTTTTCAGCTCTGAGCAATTGCTCGACGTTTGCAATTTCTCACCTGAGCTCTCTTTAGAGTGCGCGAGAGGATGAGCAGAAGATGAGGTGGCTAGAGAAGCCCAGAGCCCCAGTGTTCTTAGGCCTACAAAAGCGCTTCCAAGGAAGGGGGCTGGCTAGCAACAGCTTTCAGTGCTGGCACTTTTCATCTCTGAGCAATTGCTCGACGTTTGCAATTTCTCACCTGAGCTCTCTTTAGAGTGCGCGAGAGGATGAGCAGAAGATGAGGTGGCTAGAGAAGCCCAGAGCCCCAGTGTTCTTCGGCCTACAAAAGCGCTTCCAAGGAAGGGGGCTGGCTAGCAACAGCTTTCAGTGCTGGCACTTTTCATCTCTGAGCAATTGCTCGACGTTTGCAATTTCTCAGCTCGTGTCTACCGACGGAAAGAGAAGGACCGTGACGTTTGGTGGCTAGAGAAGCGCAAAGCCCCAGTGTTGCTGCGCCTGTGAAAGCGCTTCCAAGGAAGGGTGCTGGCTATCAACAGCTTTCAGTGCTGGCACTTTTCATCTCTGAGCAATTGCTGGACGTTTGCAATTTCTCAGCTCGTGTCTACGAGGCGGAAAGAGAAGGACCGTGACGTTTGGTGGCTAGAGAAGCGCAAAGCCCCAGTGTTGCTGCGCCTGTGAAAGCGCTTCCAAGGAAGGGTGCTGGCTAGCAACAGCTTTCAGTGCTGGCACTTTTCATCTCTGAGCAATTGCTCGACGTTTGCAATTTCTCAGCTCGTGTCTAGGAGACGGAAAGAGAAGGACCGTGACATTTGGTGCGTATAGAAGCGCAAAGCCCCAGTGTTGCTGCGCCTGTGAAAGCGCTTCCAAGGAAGGGTGCTGGCTAGCAAGAGCTTTCAGTGCTGGCACTTTTCATCTCTGAGCAATTGCTGGACGTTTGCAATTTCTCACCTGAGCTCTCTTTAGAGTGCGCGAGAGGATGAGCAGAAGATGAGGTGGCTAGAGAAGCCCAGAGCCCCAGTGTTCTTCGGCCTACAAAAGCGCTTCCAAGGAAGGGTGCTGGCTAGCAACAGCTTTCAGTGCTGGCACTTTTCATCTCTGAGCAATTGCTCGACGTTTGCAATTTCTCAGCTCGTGTCTAGGAGACGGAAAGAGAAGGACCGTGACGTTTGGTAGCTAGAGAAGTGCAAAGCCCCAGTGTTACTGCGCCTGTGAAAGCGCTTCCAAGGAAGGGTGCTGGCTAGCAAGAGCTTTCAGTGCTGGCACTTTTCATCTCTGAGCAATTGCTGGACGTTTGCAATTTCTCACCTGAGCTCTCTTTAGAGTGCGCGAGAGGATGAGCAGAAGATGAGGTGGCTAGAGAAGCCCAGAGCCCCAGTGTTCTTCGGCCTACAAAAGCGCTTCCAAGGAAGGGTGCTGGCTAGCAACAGCTTTCAGTGCTGGCACTTTTCATCTCTGAGCAATTGCTCGACGTTTGCAATTTCTCAGCTCGTGTCTACGAGACGGAAAGAGAAGGACCGTGACGTTTGGTAGCTAGAGAAGTGCAAAGCCCCAGTGTTACTGCGCCTGTGAAAGCGCTTCCAAGGAAGGGGGCTGGCTAGCAAGAGCTTTCAGTGCTGGCACTTTTCATCTCTGAGCAATTGCTGGACGTTTGCAATTTCTCACCTGAGCTCTCTTTAGAGTGCGCGAGAGGATGAGCAGAAGATGAGGTGGCTAGAGAAGCCCAGAGCCCCAGTGTTCTTAGGCCTACAAAAGCGCTTCCAAGGAAGGGTGCTGGCTAGCAACAGCTTTCAGTGCTGGCACTTTTCATCTCTGAGCAATTGCTCGACGTTTGCAATGTCTCAGCTCGTGTCTACGAGATGGAAAGAGAATGACCATGACGTTTGATGGCTAGAAAAGCGCAAAGCCCCAGTGTTGCTGCGCCTGTGAAAGCGCTTCCAAGGAAGGGTGCTGGCTAGCAAGAGCTTTCAGTGCTGGCACTTTTCATCTCTGAGCAATTGCTCGACGTTTGCAATTTCTCAGCTCGTGTCTACGAGACGGAAAGAGAAGGACCGTGACGTTTGGTGCGTACAGAAGTGCAAAGCCCCAGTGTTACTGCGCCTGTGAAAGCGCTTCCAAGGAAGGGTGCTGGCTAGCAACAGCTTTCAGTGCTGGCACTTTTCATCTCTGAGCAATTGCTCGACGTTTGCAATTTCTCAGCTCGTGTCTAGGAGACGGAAAGAGAAGGACCGTGACGTTTGGTGGCTAGAGAAGCGCAAAGCCCCAGTGTTGCTGCGCCTGTGAAAGCGCTTCCAAGGAAGGGTGCTGGCTAGCAACAGCTTTCAGTGCTGGCACTTTTCATCTCTGAGCAATTGCTGGACGTTTGCAATTTCTCAGCTCGTGTCTACGAGGCGGAAAGAGAAGGACCGTGACGTTTGGTGGCTAGAGAAGCGCAAAGCCCCAGTGTTGCTGCGCCTGTGAAAGCGCTTCCAAGGAAGGGTGCTGGCTAGCAACAGCTTTCAGTGCTGGCACTTTTCATCTCTGAGCAATTGCTCGACGTTTGCAATTTCTCAGCTCGTGTCTAGGAGACGGAAAGAGAAGGACCGTGACATTTGGTGCGTATAGAAGCGCAAAGCCCCAGTGTTGCTGCGCCTGTGAAAGCGCTTCCAAGGAAGGGTGCTGGCTAGCAAGAGCTTTCAGTGCTGGCACTTTTCATCTCTGAGCAATTGCTGGACGTTTGCAATTTCTCACCTGAGCTCTCTTTAGAGTGCGCGAGAGGATGAGCAGAAGATGAGGTGGCTAGAGAAGCCCAGAGCCCCAGTGTTCTTCGGCCTACAAAAGCGCTTCCAAGGAAGGGTGCTGGCTAGCAACAGCTTTCAGTGCTGGCACTTTTCATCTCTGAGCAATTGCTCGACGTTTGCAATTTCTCAGCTCGTGTCTACGAGATGGAAAGAGAATGACCATGACGTTTGATGGCTAGAAAAGCGCAAAGCCCGAGTGTTACTGCGCCTGTGAAAGCGCTTCCAAGGAAGGGTGCTGGCTAGCAAGAGCTTTCAGTGCTGGCACTTTTCATCTCTGAGCAATTGCTCGACGTTTGCAATTTCTCAGCTCGTGTCTACGAGACGGAAAGAGAATGACCGTGACGTTTGGTGGGTAGAGAAGCGCAAAGCCCCAGTGTTGCTGCGCCTGTGAAAGCGCTTCCAAGGAAGGGTGCTGGCTAGCAAGAGCTTTCAGTGCTGGCACTTTTCATCTCTGAGCAATTGCTCGACGTTTGCAATTTCTCAGCTCGTGTCTACAAGACGGAAAGAGAAGGACCGTGACGTTTGGTAGCTAGAGAAGTGCAAAGCCCCAGTGTTACTGCGCCTGTGAAAGCACTTCCAAGGAAGGGTGCTGGCTAGCAACAGCTTTCAGTGCTGGCACTTTTCATCTCTGAGCAATTGCTGGACGTTTGCAATTTCTCACCTGAGCTCTCTTTAGAGTGCGCGAGAGGATGAGCAGAAGATGAGGTGGCTAGAGAAGCCCAGAGCCCCAGTGTTCTTAGGCCTACAAAAGCGCTTCCAAGGAAGGGTGCTGGCTAGCAAGAGCTTTCAGTGCTGGCACTTTTCATCTCTGAGCAATTGCTCGACGTTTGCAATTTCTCAGCTCGTGTCTACGAGACGGAAAGAGAATGACCGTGATGCTTCGTGCGTTTAGAAGCGCAAAGCCCCAGTGTTACTGCGCCTGTGAAAGCGCTTCCAAGGAAGGGTGCTGGCTAGCAACAGCTTTCAGTGCTGGCACTTTTCATCTCTGAGCAATTGCTGGACGTTTGCAATTTTTCACCTGAGCTCTCTTTAGAGTGCGCGAGAGGATGAGCAGAAGATGAGGTGGCTAGAGAAGCCCAGAGCCCCAGTGTTCTTAGGCCTACAAAAGCGCTTCCAAGGAAGGGTGCTGGCTAGCAACAGCTTTCAGTGCTGGCACTTTTCATCTCGGAGCAATTGCTCGACGTTTGCAATTTCTCAGCTCGTGTCTACGAGACGGAAAGAGAAGGACCGTGACATTTGGTGGCTAGAGAAGCGCAAAGCCCCAGTGTTGCTGCGCCTGTGAAAGCGCTTCCAAGGAAGGGTGCTGGCTAGCAAGAGCTTTCAGTGCTGGCACTTTTCATCTCTGAGCAATTGCTCGACGTTTGCAATTTCTCACCTGAGCTCTCTTTAGAGTGCGCGAGAGGATGAGCAGAAGATGAGGTGGCTAGAGAAGCCCAGAGCCCCAGTGTTCTTAGGCCTACAAAAGCGCTTCCAAGGAAGGGTGCTGGCTAGCAACAGCTTTCAGTGCTGGCACTTTTCATCTCTGAGCAATTGCTCGACGTTTGCAATTTCTCAGCTCGTGTCTACCGACGGAAAGAGAAGGACCGTGACGTTTGGTGGCTAGAGAAGCGCAAAGCCCCAGTGTTGCTGCGCCTGTGAAAGCGCTTCCAAGGAAGGGGGCTGGCTAGCAAGAGCTTTCAGTGCTGGCACTTTTCATCTCTGAGCAATTGCTCGATGTTTGCAATTTCTCACCTGAGCTCTCTTTAGAGTGCGCGAGAGGATGAGCAGAAGATGAGGTGGCTAGAGAAGCCCAGAGCCCCAGTGTTCTTAGGCCTACAAAAGCGCTTCCAAGGAAGGGGGCTGGCTAGCAAGAGCTTTCAGTGCTGGCACTTTTCATCTCTGAGCAATTGCTCGACGTTTGCAATTTCTCAGCTCGTGTCTACGAGACAGAAAGAGAAGGACCGTGACGTTTGGTGCGTAGAGAAGCGCAAAGCCCCAGTGTTGCTGCGCCTGTGAAAGCGCTTCCAAGGAAGGGTGCTGGCTAGCAACAGCTTTCAGTGCTGGCACTTTTCATCTCTGAGCAATTGCTGGACGTTTGCAATTTCTCACCTGAGCTCTCTTTAGAGTGCGCGAGAGGATGAGCAGAAGATGAGGTGGCTAGAGAAGCCCAGAGCCCCAGTGTTCTTAGGCCTACAAAAGCGCTTCCAAGGAAGGGTGCTGGCTAGCAACAGCTTTCAGTGCTGGCACTTTTCATCTCTGAGCAATTGCTCGACGTTTGCAATTTCTCAGCTCGTGTCTACCGACGGAAAGAGAAGGACCGTGACGTTTGGTGGCTAGAGAAGCGCAAAGCCCCAGTGTTGCTGCGCCTGTGTAAGCGCTTCCAAGGAAGGGTGCTGGCTAGCAACAGCTTTCAGTGCTGGCACTTTTCATCTCTGAGCAATTGCTCGACGTTTGCAATTTCTCACCTGAGCTCTCTTTAGAATGCGCGAGAGGATGAGCAGAAGATGAGGTGGCTAGAGAAGCCCAGAGCCCCAGTGTTCTTAGGCCTACAAAAGCGCTTCCAAGGAAGGGTGCTGGCTAGCAAGAGCTTTCAGTGCTGGCACTTTTCATCTCTGAGCAATTGCTCGACGTTTGCAATTTCTCACCTGAGCTCTCTTTAGAGTGCGCGAGAGGATGAGCAGAAGATGAGGTGGCTAGAGAAGCCCAGAGCCCCAGTGTTCTTAGGCCTACAAAAGCGCTTCCAAGGAAGGGGGCTGGCTAGCAACAGCTTTCAGTGCTGGCACTTTTCATCTCTGAGCAATTGCTCGACGTTTGCAATTTCTCAGCTCGTGTCTACCGACGGAAAGAGAAGGACCGTGACGTTTGGTGGCTAGAGAAGCGCAAAGCCCCAGTGTTGCTGCGCCTGTGTAAGCGCTTCCAAGGAAGGGTGCTGGCTAGCAACAGCTTTCAGTGCTGGCACTTTTCATCTCTGAGCAATTGCTCGACGTTTGCAATTTCTCACCTGAGCTCTCTTTAGAGTGCGCGAGAGGATGAGCAGAAGATGAGGTGGCTAGAGAAGCCCAGAGCCCCAGTGTTCTTAGGCCTACAAAAGCGCTTCCAAGGAAGGGTGCTGGCTAGCAACAGCTTTCAGTGCTGGCACTTTTCATCTCGGAGCAATTGCTCGACGTTTGCAATTTCTCAGCTCGTGTCTACGAGGCGGAAAGAGAAGGACCGTGACGTTTGATAGCTAGAGAAGTGCAAAGCCCCAGTGTTACTGCGCCTGTGAAAGCGCTTCCAAGGAAGGGTGCTGGCTAGCAAGAGCTTTCAGTGCTGGCACTTTTCATCTCTGAGCAATTGCTGGACGTTTGTAATTTCTCACCTGAGCTCTCTTTAGAGTGCGCGAGAGGATGAGCAGAAGATGAGGTGGCTAGAGAAGCCCAGAGCCCCAGTGTTCTTAGGCCTACAAAAGCGCTTCCAAGGAAGGGTGCTGGCTAGCAACAGCTTTCAGTGCTGGCACTTTTCATCTCTGAGCAATTGCTGGACGTTTGCAATTTCTCAGCTCGTGTCTACGAGATGGAAAGAGAATGACCATGACGTTTGATGGCTAGAGAAGCGCAAAGCCCCAGTGTTGCTGCGCCTGTGAAAGCGCTTCCAAGGAAGGGTGCTGGCTAGCAAGAGCTTTCAGTGCTGGCACTTTTCATCTCTGAGCAATTGCTCGACGTTTGCAATTTCTCAGCTCGTGTCTACGAGACGGAAAGAGAAGGACCGTGACGTTTGGTGCGTACAGAAGTGCAAAGCCCCAGTGTTACTGCGCCTTTGAAAGCGCTTCCAAGAAAGGGTGCTGGCTAGCAACAGCTTTCAGTGCTGGCACTTTTCATCTCTGAGCAATTGCTGGACGTTTGCAATTTCTCAGCTCGTGTCTACGAGGCGGAAAGAGAAGGACCGTGACGTTTGGTGGGTAGAGAAGCGCAAAGCCCCAGTGTTGCTGCGCCTGTGAAAGCGCTTCCAAGGAAGGGTGCTGGCTAGCAAGAGCTTTCAGTGCTGGCACTTTTCATCTCTGAGCAATTGCTCGACGTTTGCAATTTCTCAGCTCGTGTCTACGAGACGGAAAGAGAAGGACCGTGACATTTGGTGCGTATAGAAGCGCAAAGCCCCAGTGTTGCTGCGCCTGTGAAAGCGCTTCCAAGGAAGGGGGCTGGCTAGCAAGAGCTTTCAGTGCTGGCACTTTTCATCTCTGAGCAATTGCTGGACGTTTGCAATTTCTCACCTGAGCTCTCTTTAGAGTGCACGAGAGGATGAGCAGAAGATGAGGTGGCTAGAGAAGCCCAGAGCCCCAGTGTTCTTAGGCCTACAAAAGCGCTTCCAAGGAAGGGTGCTGGCTAGCAACAGCTTTCAGTGCTGGCACTTTTCATCTCTGAGCAATTGCTCGACGTTTGCAATTTCTCAGCTCGTGTCTACGAGATGGAAAGAGAATGACCATGACGTTTGATGGCTAGAAAAGCGCAAAGCCCGAGTGTTACTGCGCCTGTGAAAGCGCTTCCAAGGAAGGGTGCTGGCTAGCAAGAGCTTTCAGTGCTGGCACTTTTCATCTCTGAGCAATTGCTCGACGTTTGCAATTTCTCAGCTCGTGTCTACGAGACGGAAAGAGAAGGACCGTGAAGTTTGGTAGTTAGAGAAGCGCAAAGCCCCAGTGTTGCTGCGCCTGTGAAAGCGCTTCCAAGGAAGGGTGCTGGCTAGCAACAGCTTTCAGTGCTGGCACTTTTCATCTCGGAGCAATTGCTGGACGTTTGCAATTTCTCAGCTCGTGTCTACGAGACGGAAAGAGAAGGACCGTGACGTTTGGTGGGTAGAGAAGCGCAAAGCCCCAGTGTTGCTGCGCCTGTGAAAGCGCTTCCAAGGAAGGGTGCTGGCTAGCAAGAGCTTTCAGTGCTGGCACTTTTCATCTCTGAGCAATTGCTCGACGTTTGCAATTTCTCAGCTCGTGTCTATGAGACGGAAAGAGAAGGACCGTGACGTTTGGTAGCTAGAGAAGTGCAAAGCCCCAGTGTTACTGCGCCTGTGAAAGCGCTTCCAAGGAAGGGTGCTGGCTAGCAAGAGCTTTCAGTGCTGGCACTTTTCATCTCTGAGCAATTGCTGGACGTTTGCAATTTCTCACCTGAGCTCTCTTTAGAGTGCGCGAGAGGATGAGCAGAAGATGAGGTGGCTAGAGAAGCCCAGAGCCCCAGTGTTCTTAGGCCTACAAAAGCGCTTCCAAGGAAGGGTGCTGGCTAGCAAGAGCTTTCAGTGCTGGCACTTTTCATCTCTGAGCAATTGCTCGACGTTTGCAATTTCTCAGCTCGTGTCTACGAGATGGAAAGAGAATGACCATGACGTTTGATGGCTAGAAAAGCGCAAAGCCCGAGTGTTACTGCGCCTGTGAAAGCGCTTCCAAGGAAGGGTGCTGGCTAGCAAGAGCTTTCATTGCTGGCACTTTTCATCTCTGAGCAATTGCTCGACGTTTGCAATTTCTCAGCTCGTGTCTACGAGACGGAAAGAGAAGGACCGTGACGTTTGGTGCGTACAGAAGTGCAAAGCCCCAGTGTTGCTGCACCTGTGAAAGCGCTTCCAAGGAAGGGTGCTGGCTAGCAAGAGCTTTCAGTGCTGGCACTTTTCATCTCTGAGCAATTGCTCGACGTTTGCAATTTCTCAGCTCGTGTCTACGAGATGGAAAGAGAAGGACCGTGACATATGGTGCGTATAGAAGCGCAAAGCCCCAGTGTTGCTGCGCCTGTGAAAGCGCTTCCAAGGAAGGGTGCTGGCTAGCAACAGCTTTCAGTGCTGGCACTTTTCATCTCGGAGCAATTGCTCGACGTTTGCAATTTCTCAGCTCGTGTCTACCGACGGAAAGAGAAGGACCGTGACGTTTGGTGGCTAGAGAAGCGCAAAGCCCCAGTGTTGCTGCGCCTGTGAAAGCGCTTCCAAGGAAGGGTGCTGGCTAGCAACAGCTTTCAGTGCTGGCACTTTTCATCTCTGAGCAATTGCTCGACGTTTGCAATTTCTCAGCTCATGTCTCCGAGACGGAAAGAGAATGACTGTGACGTTTGGTGGCTAGAGAAGCGCAAAGCCCCAGTGTTGCTGCGCCTGTGAAAGCGCTTCCAAGGAAGGGTGCTGGCTAGCAACAGCTTTCAGTGCTGGCACTTTTCATCTCTGAGCAATTGCTCGACGTTTGCAATTTCTCAGCTCATGTCTACGAGGCGGAAAGAGAAGGACCGTGACGTTTGGTAGCTAGAGAAGCGCAAAGCCCCAGTGTTGCTGCGCCTGTGAAAGCGCTTCCAAGGAAGGGTGCTGGCTAGCAAGAGCTTTCAGTGCTGGCACTTTTCATCTCGGAGCAATTGCTCGACGTTTGCAATTTCTCAGCTCGTGTCTACCGACGGAAAGAGAAGGACCGTGACGTTTGGTGGCTAGAGAAGCGCAAAGCCCCAGTGTTGCTGCGCCTGTGAAAGCGCTTCCAAGGAAGGGTGCTGGCTAGCAAGAGCTTTCAGTGCTGGCACTTTTCATCTCTGAGCAATTGCTCGACGTTTGCAATTTCTCACCTGAGCTCTCTTTAGAGTGCGCGAGAGGATGAGCAGAAGATGAGGTGGCTAGAGAAGCCCAGAGCCCCAGTGTTCTTAGGCCTACAAAAGCGCTTCCAAGGAAGGGTGCTGGCTAGCAAGAGCTTTCAGTGCTGGCACTTTTCATCTCGGAGCAATTGCTGGACGTTTGCAATTTCTCAGCTCGTGTCTACGAGACGGAAAGAGAAGGACCGTGACGTTTGGTGGCTAGAGAAGCGCAAAGCCCCAGTGTTGCTGCGCCTGTGAAAGCGCTTCCAAGGAAGGGTGCTGGCTAGCAAGAGCTTTCAGTGCTGGCACTTTTCATCTCGGAGCAATTGCTCGACGTTTGCAATTTCTCAGCTCGTGTCTACGAGACGGAAAGAGAAGGACCGTGACGTTTGGTAGCTAGAGAAGTGCAAAGCCCCAGTGTTGCTGCGCCTGTGAAAGCGCTTCCAAGGAAGGGTGCTGGCTAGCAAGAGCTTTCAGTGGTGGCACTTTTCATCTCTGAGCAATTGCTCGTCGTTTGCAATTTCTCAGCTCGTGTCTACGAGATGGAAAGAGAAGGACCGTGACATATGGTGCGTATAGAAGCGCAAAGCCCCAGTGTTGCTGCGCCTGTGAAAGCGCTTCCAAGGAAGGGTGCTGGCTAGCAACAGCTTTCAGTGCTGGCACTTTTCATCTCTGAGCAATTGCTCGACGTTTGCAATTTCTCAGCTCGTGTCTACGAGACGGAAAGAGAAGGACCGTGACGTTTGGTGCGTACAGAAGTGCAAAGCCCCAGTGTTGCTGCACCTGTGAAAGCGCTTCCAAGGAAGGGTGCTGGCTAGCAAGAGCTTTCAGTGCTGGCACTTTTCATCTCTGAGCAATTGCTCGACGTTTGCAATTTCTCAGCTCGTGTCTACGAGATGGAAAGAGAAGGACCGTGACATATGGTGCGTATAGAAGCGCAAAGCCCCAGTGTTGCTGCGCCTGTGAAAGCGCTTCCAAGGAAGGGTGCTGGCTAGCAACAGCTTTCAGTGCTGGCACTTTTCATCTCTGAGCAATTGCTCGACGTTTGCAATTTCTCAGCTCGTGTCTACGAGATGGAAAGAGAAGGACCGTGACATATGGTGCGTATAGAAGCGCAAAGCCCCAGTGTTGCTGCGCCTGTGAAAGCGCTTCCAAGGAAGGGTGCTGGCTAGCAACAGCTTTCAGTGCTGGCACTTTTCATCTCGGAGCAATTGCTCGACGTTTGCAATTTCTCAGCTCGTGTCTACCGACGGAAAGAGAAGGACCGTGACGTTTGGTGGCTAGAGAAGCGCAAAGCCCCAGTGTTGCTGCGCCTGTGAAAGCGCTTCCAAGGAAGGGTGCTGGCTAGCAACAGCTTTCAGTGCTGGCACTTTTCATCTCTGAGCAATTGCTCGACGTTTGCAATTTCTCAGCTCATGTCTCCGAGACGGAAAGAGAATGACTGTGACGTTTGGTGGCTAGAGAAGCGCAAAGCCCCAGTGTTGCTGCGCCTGTGAAAGCGCTTCCAAGGAAGGGTGCTGGCTAGCAACAGCTTTCAGTGCTGGCACTTTTCATCTCGGAGCAATTGCTGGACGTTTGCAATTTCTCAGCTCGTGTCTACGAGACGGAAAGAGAAGGACCGTGACGTTTGGTGGGTAGAGAAGCGCAAAGCCCCAGTGTTGCTGCGCCTGTGAAAGCGCTTCCAAGGAAGGGTGCTGGCTAGCAAGAGCTTTCAGTGCTGGCACTTTTCATCTCTGAGCAATTGCTCGACGTTTGCAATTTCTCAGCTCGTGTCTATGAGACGGAAAGAGAAGGACCGTGACGTTTGGTAGCTAGAGAAGTGCAAAGCCCGAGTGTTACTGCGCCTGTGAAAGCGCTTCCAAGGAAGGGTGCTGGCTAGCAAGAGCTTTCAGTGCTGGCACTTTTCATCTCTGAGCAATTGCTGGACGTTTGCAATTTCTCACCTGAGCTCTCTTTAGAGTGCGCGAGAGGATGAGCAGAAGATGAGGTGGCTAGAGAAGCCCAGAGCCCCAGTGTTCTTAGGCCTACAAAAGCGCTTCCAAGGAAGGGTGCTGGCTAGCAAGAGCTTTCAGTGCTGGCACTTTTCATCTCTGAGCAATTGCTCGACGTTTGCAATTTCTCAGCTCGTGTCTACGAGATGGAAAGAGAATGACCATGACGTTTGATGGCTAGAAAAGCGCAAAGCCCGAGTGTTACTGCGCCTGTGAAAGCGCTTCCAAGGAAGGGTGCTGGCTAGCAAGAGCTTTCATTGCTGGCACTTTTCATCTCTGAGCAATTGCTCGACGTTTGCAATTTCTCAGCTCGTGTCTACGAGACGGAAAGAGAAGGACCGTGACGTTTGGTGCGTACAGAAGTGCAAAGCCCCAGTGTTGCTGCACCTGTGAAAGCGCTTCCAAGGAAGGGTGCTGGCTAGCAAGAGCTTTCAGTGCTGGCACTTTTCATCTCTGAGCAATTGCTCGACGTTTGCAATTTCTCAGCTCGTGTCTACGAGATGGAAAGAGAAGGACCGTGACATATGGTGCGTATAGAAGCGCAAAGCCCCAGTGTTGCTGCGCCTGTGAAAGCGCTTCCAAGGAAGGGTGCTGGCTAGCAACAGCTTTCAGTGCTGGCACTTTTCATCTCGGAGCAATTGCTCGACGTTTGCAATTTCTCAGCTCGTGTCTACCGACGGAAAGAGAAGGACCGTGACGTTTGGTGGCTAGAGAAGCGCAAAGCCCCAGTGTTGCTGCGCCTGTGAAAGCGCTTCCAAGGAAGGGTGCTGGCTAGCAACAGCTTTCAGTGCTGGCACTTTTCATCTCTGAGCAATTGCTCGACGTTTGCAATTTCTCAGCTCATGTCTCCGAGACGGAAAGAGAATGACTGTGACGTTTGGTGGCTAGAGAAGCGCAAAGCCCCAGTGTTGCTGCGCCTGTGAAAGCGCTTCCAAGGAAGGGTGCTGGCTAGCAACAGCTTTCAGTGCTGGCACTTTTCATCTCTGAGCAATTGCTCGACGTTTGCAATTTCTCAGCTCGTGTCTACGAGGCGGAAAGAGAAGGACCGTGACGTTTGGTAGCTAGAGAAGCGCAAAGCCCCAGTGTTGCTGCGCCTGTGAAAGCGCTTCCAAGGAAGGGTGCTGGCTAGCAAGAGCTTTCAGTGCTGGCACTTTTCATCTCGGAGCAATTGCTCGACGTTTGCAATTTCTCAGCTCGTGTCTACCGACGGAAAGAGAAGGACCGTGACGTTTGGTGGCTAGAGAAGCGCAAAGCCCCAGTGTTGCTGCGCCTGTGAAAGCGCTTCCAAGGAAGGGTGCTGGCTAGCAAGAGCTTTCAGTGCTGGCACTTTTCATCTCTGAGCAATTGCTCGACGTTTGCAATTTCTCACCTGAGCTCTCTTTAGAGTGCGCGAGAGGATGAGCAGAAGATGAGGTGGCTAGAGAAGCCCAGAGCCCCAGTGTTCTTAGGCCTACAAAAGCGCTTCCAAGGAAGGGTGCTGGCTAGCAAGAGCTTTCAGTGCTGGCACTTTTCATCTCGGAGCAATTGCTGGACGTTTGCAATTTCTCAGCTCGTGTCTACGAGACGGAAAGAGAAGGACCGTGACGTTTGGTGGCTAGAGAAGCGCAAAGCCCCAGTGTTGCTGCGCCTGTGAAAGCGCTTCCAAGGAAGGGTGCTGGCTAGCAAGAGCTTTCAGTGCTGGCACTTTTCATCTCGGAGCAATTGCTCGACGTTTGCAATTTCTCAGCTCGTGTCTACGAGACGGAAAGAGAAGGACCGTGACGTTTGGTAGCTAGAGAAGTGCAAAGCCCCAGTGTTGCTGCGCCTGTGAAAGCGCTTCCAAGGAAGGGTGCTGGCTAGCAAGAGCTTTCAGTGGTGGCACTTTTCATCTCTGAGCAATTGCTCGTCGTTTGCAATTTCTCAGCTCGTGTCTACGAGATGGAAAGAGAAGGACCGTGACATATGGTGCGTATAGAAGCGCAAAGCCCCAGTGTTGCTGCGCCTGTGAAAGCGCTTCCAAGGAAGGGTGCTGGCTAGCAACAGCTTTCAGTGCTGGCACTTTTCATCTCTGAGCAATTGCTCGACGTTTGCAATTTCTCAGCTCGTGTCTACGAGACGGAAAGAGAAGGACCGTGACGTTTGGTGCGTACAGAAGTGCAAAGCCCCAGTGTTGCTGCACCTGTGAAAGCGCTTCCAAGGAAGGGTGCTGGCTAGCAAGAGCTTTCAGTGCTGGCACTTTTCATCTCTGAGCAATTGCTCGACGTTTGCAATTTCTCAGCTCGTGTCTACGAGATGGAAAGAGAAGGACCGTGACATATGGTGCGTATAGAAGCGCAAAGCCCCAGTGTTGCTGCGCCTGTGAAAGCGCTTCCAAGGAAGGGTGCTGGCTAGCAACAGCTTTCAGTGCTGGCACTTTTCATCTCTGAGCAATTGCTCGACGTTTGCAATTTCTCAGCTCGTGTCTACGAGATGGAAAGAGAAGGACCGTGACATATGGTGCGTATAGAAGCGCAAAGCCCCAGTGTTGCTGCGCCTGTGAAAGCGCTTCCAAGGAAGGGTGCTGGCTAGCAACAGCTTTCAGTGCTGGCACTTTTCATCTCGGAGCAATTGCTCGACGTTTGCAATTTCTCAGCTCGTGTCTACCGACGGAAAGAGAAGGACCGTGACGTTTGGTGGCTAGAGAAGCGCAAAGCCCCAGTGTTGCTGCGCCTGTGAAAGCGCTTCCAAGGAAGGGTGCTGGCTAGCAACAGCTTTCAGTGCTGGCACTTTTCATCTCTGAGCAATTGCTCGACGTTTGCAATTTCTCAGCTCATGTCTCCGAGACGGAAAGAGAATGACTGTGACGTTTGGTGGCTAGAGAAGCGCAAAGCCCCAGTGTTGCTGCGCCTGTGAAAGCGCTTCCAAGGAAGGGAGCTGGCTAGCAACAGCTTTCAGTGCTGGCACTTTTCATCTCTGAGCAATTGCTCGACGTTTGCAATTTCTCAGCTCGTGTCTACGAGGCGGAAAGAGAAGGACCGTGACGTTTGGTAGCTAGAGAAGCGCAAAGCCCCAGTGTTGCTGCGCCTGTGAAAGCGCTTCCAAGGAAGGGTGCTGGCTAGCAACAGCTTTCAGTGCTGGCACTTTTCATCTCGGAGCAATTGCTCGACGTTTGCAATTTCTCAGCTCGTGTCTACCGACGGAAAGAGAAGGACCGTGACGTTTGGTGGCTAGAGAAGCGCAAAGCCCCAGTGTTGCTGCGCCTGTGAAAGCGCTTCCAAGGAAGGGTGCTGGCTAGCAACAGCTTTCATTGCTGGCACTTTTCATCTCTGAGCAATTGCTCGACGTTTGCAATTTCTCAGCTCGTGTCTACGAGACGGAAAGAGAAGGACCGTGACGTTTGGTGCGTACAGAAGTGCAAAGCCCCAGTGTTGCTGCGCCTGTGAAAGCGCTTCCAAGGAAGGGTGCTGGCTAGCAAGAGCTTTCAGTGCTGGCACTTTTCATCTCTGAGCAATTGCTCGACGTTTGCAATTTCTCAGCTCGTGTCTACGAGATGGAAAGAGAAGGACCGTGACATATGGTGCGTATAGAAGCGCAAAGCCCCAGTGTTGCTGCGCCTGTGAAAGCGCTTCCAAGGAAGGGTGCTGGCTAGCAACAGCTTTCAGTGCTGGCACTTTTCATCTCGGAGCAATTGCTCGACGTTTGCAATTTCTCAGCTCGTGTCTACGAGATGGAAAGAGAAGGACCGTGACATATGGTGCGTATAGAAGCGCAAAGCCCCAGTGTTGCTGCGCCTGTGAAAGCGCTTCCAAGGAAGGGTGCTGGCTAGCAACAGCTTTCAGTGCTGGCACTTTTCATCTCGGAGCAATTGCTCGACGTTTGCAATTTCTCAGCTCGTGTCTACCGACGGAAAGAGAAGGACCGTGACGTTTGGTGGCTAGAGAAGCGCAAAGCCCCAGTGTTGCTGCGCCTGTGAAAGCGCTTCCAAGGAAGGGTGCTGGCTAGCAACAGCTTTCAGTGCTGGCACTTTTCATCTCTGAGCAATTGCTCGACGTTTGCAATTTCTCAGCTCATGTCTCCGAGACGGAAAGAGAATGACTGTGACGTTTGGTGGCTAGAGAAGCGCAAAGCCCCAGTGTTGCTGCGCCTGTGAAAGCGCTTCCAAGGAAGGGTGCTGGCTAGCAACAGCTTTCAGTGCTGGCACTTTTCATCTCTGAGCAATTGCTCGACGTTTGCAATTTCTCAGCTCGTGTCTACGAGGCGGAAAGAGAAGGACCGTGATGTTTGGTAGCTAGAGAAGCGCAAAGCCCCAGTGTTGCTGCGCCTGTGAAAGCGCTTCCAAGGAAGGGTGCTGGCTAGCAACAGCTTTCAGTGCTGGCACTTTTCATCTCGGAGCAATTGCTCGACGTTTGCAATTTCTCAGCTCGTGTCTAGGAGACGGAAAGAGAAGGACCGTGACGTTTGGTGGCTAGAGAAGCGCAAAGCCCCAGTGTTGCTGCGCCTGTGAAAGCGCTTCCAAGGAAGGGTGCTGGCTAGCAAGAGCTTTCAGTGCTGGCACTTTTCATCTCTGAGCAATTGCTCGACGTTTGCAATTTCTCAGGTCGTGTCTACCGACGGAAAGAGAAGGACCGTGACGTTTGGTGGCTAGAGAAGCGCAAAGCCCCAGTGTTGCTGCGCCTGTGAAAGCGCTTCCAAGGAAGGGGGCTGGCTAGCAAGAGCTTTCAGTGCTGGCACTTTTCATCTCTGAGCAATTGCTCGACGTTTGCAATTTCTCACCTGAGCTCTCTTTAGAGTGCGCGAGAGGATGAGCAGAAGATGAGGTGGCTAGAGAAGGCCAGAGCCCCAGTGTTCTTAGGCCTACAAAAGCGCTTCCAAGGAAGGGTGCTGGCTAGCAAAAGCTTTCAGTGCTGGCACTTTTCATCTCTGAGCAATTGCTCGACGTTTGCAATTTCTCAGCTCGTGTCTCCGAGACGGAAAGAGAAGGACCGTGACATTTGGTGGCTAGAGAAGCGCAAAGCCCCAGTGTTGCTGCGCCTGTGAAAGCGCTTCCAAGGAAGGGTGCTGGCTAGCAACAGCTTTCAGTGCTGGCACTTTTCATCTCGGAGCAATTGCTCGACGTTTGCAATTTCTCAGCTCGTGTCTAGGAGACGGAAAGAGAAGGACCGTGACATATGGTGCGTATAGAAGCGCAAAGCCCCAGTGTTGCTGCGCCTGTGAAAGCGCTTCCAAGGAAGGGTGCTGGCTAGCAACAGCTTTCAGTGCTGGCACTTTTCATCTCGGAGCAATTGCTCGACGTTTGCAATTTCTCAGCTCGTGTCTACCGACGGAAAGAGAAGGACCGTGACGTTTGGTGGCTAGAGAAGCGCAAAGCCCCAGTGTTGCTGCGCCTGTGAAAGCGCTTCCAAGGAAGGGTGCTGGCTAGCAAGAGCTTTCAGTGCTGGCACTTTTCATCTCTGAGCAATTGCTCGACGTTTGCAATTTCTCAGCTCATGTCTCCGAGACGGAAAGAGAATGACTGTGACGTTTGGTGGCTAGAGAAGCGCAAAGCCCCAGTGTTGCTGCGCCTGTGAAAGCGCTTCCAAGGAAGGGTGCTGGCTAGCAACAGCTTTCAGTGCTGGCACTTTTCATCTCTGAGCAATTGCTCGACGTTTGCAATTTCTCAGCTCGTGTCTACGAGGCGGAAAGAGAAGGACCGTGACGTTTGGTAGCTAGAGAAGCGCAAAGCCCCAGTGTTGCTGCGCCTGTGAAAGCGCTTCCAAGGAAGGGTGCTGGCTAGCAAGAGCTTTCAGTGCTGGCACTTTTCATCTCTGAGCAATTGCTCGACGTTTGCAATTTCTCACCTGAGCTCTCTTTAGAGTGCGCGAGAGGATGAGCAGAAGATGAGGTGGCTAGAGAAGCCCAGAGCCCCAGTGTTCTTAGGCCTACAAAAGCGCTTCCAAGGAAGGGTGCTGGCTAGCAAGAGCTTTCAGTGCTGGCACTTTTCATCTCGGAGCAATTGCTGGACGTTTGCAATTTCTCAGCTCGTGTCTACGAGACGGAAAGAGAAGGACCGTGACGTTTGGTGGCTAGAGAAGCGCAAAGCCCCAGTGTTGCTGCGCCTGTGAAAGCGCTTCCAAGGAAGGGTGCTGGCTAGCAAGAGCTTTCAGTGCTGGCACTTTTCATCTCGGAGCAATTGCTCGACGTTTGCAATTTCTCAGCTCGTGTCTACGAGACGGAAAGAGAAGGACCGTGACGTTTGGTAGCTAGAGAAGTGCAAAGCCCCAGTGTTGCTGCGCCTGTGAAAGCGCTTCCAAGGAAGGGTGCTGGCTAGCAAGAGCTTTCAGTGGTGGCACTTTTCATCTCTGAGCAATTGCTCGTCGTTTGCAATTTCTCACCTGAGCTCTCTTTAGAGTGCGCGAGAGGATGAGCAGAAGATGAGGTGGCTAGAGAAGCCCAGAGCCCCAGTGTTCTTAGGCCTACAAAAGCGCTTCCAAGGAAGGGTGCTGGCTAGCAAGAGCTTTCAGTGCTGGCACTTTTCATCTCGGAGCAATTGCTCGACGTTTGCAATTTCTCAGCTCGTGTCTACGAGATGGAAAGAGAATAACCATGACGTTTGATGGCTTGAGAAGCGCAAGGCCCCAGTGTTACTGCGCCTGTGAAAGCGCTTCCAAGGAAGGGTGCTGGCTAGCAAGAGCTTTCAGTGCTGGCACTTTTCATCTCTGAGCAATTGCTGGACGTTTGCAATTTCTCACCTGAGCTCTCTTTAGAGTGCGCGAGAGGATGAGCAGAAGATGAGGTGGCTAGAGAAGCCCAGAGCCCCAGTGTTCTTAGGCCTACAAAAGCGCTTCCAAGGAAGGGTGCTGGCTAGCAAAAGCTTTCAGTGCTGGCACTTTTCATCTCTGAGCAATTGCTCGACGTTTGCAATTTCTCAGCTCATGTCTACGAGACGGAAAGAGAATGACTGTGACATTTGGTGGCTAGAGAAGCGCAAAGCCCCAGTGTTGCTGCACCTGTGAAAGCGCTTCCAAGGAAGGGTGCTGGCTAGCAAGAGCTTTCAGTGCTGGCACTTTTCATCTCGGAGCAATTGCTCGACGTTTGCAATTTCTCAGCTCGTGTCTACAAGACGGAAAGAGAAGGACTGTGACGTTTGGTGGCTAGAGAAGCGCAAAGCCCCAGTGTTGCTGCGCCTGTGAAAGCGCTTCCAAGGAAGGGTGCTGGCTAGCAAGAGCTTTCAGTGCTGGCACTTTTCATCTCTGAGCAATTGCTCGACGTTTGCAATTTCTCAGGTCGTGTCTACCGACGGAAAGAGAAGGACCGTGACGTTTGGTGGCTAGAGAAGCGCAAAGCCCCAGTGTTGCTGCGCCTGTGAAAGCGCTTCCAAGGAAGGGTGCTGGCTAGCAAGAGCTTTCAGTGCTGGCACTTTTCATCTCTGAGCAATTGCTCGACGTTTGCAATTTCTCACCTGAGCTCTCTTTAGAGTGCGCGAGAGGATGAGCAGAAGATGAGGTGGCTAGAGAAGGCCAGAGCCCCAGTGTTCTTAGGCCTACAAAAGCGCTTCCAAGGAAGGGTGCTGGCTAGCAAAAGCTTTCAGTGCTGGCACTTTTCATCTCTGAGCAATTGCTCGACGTTTGCAATTTCTCAGCTCGTGTCTCCGAGACGGAAAGAGAAGGACCGTGACATTTGGTGGCTAGAGAAGCGCAAAGCCCCAGTGTTGCTGCGCCTGTGAAAGCGCTTCCAAGGAAGGGTGCTGGCTAGCAACAGCTTTCAGTGCTGGCACTTTTCATCTCGGAGCAATTGCTCGACGTTTGCAATTTCTCAGCTCGTGTCTAGGAGACGGAAAGAGAAGGACCGTGACGTTTGGTGGCTAGAGAAGCGCAAAGCCCCAGTGTTGCTGCGCCTGTGAAAGCGCTTCCAAGGAAGGGTGCTGGCTAGCAACAGCTTTCAGTGCTGGCACTTTTCATCTCGGAGCAATTGCTCGACGTTTGCAATTTCTCAGCTCGTGTCTACGAGACGGAAAGAGAAGGACCGTGACGTTTGGTGGGTAGAGAAGCGCAAAGCCCCAGTGTTGCTGCGCCTGTGAAAGCGCTTCCAAGGAAGGGTGCTGGCTAGCAAGAGCTTTCAGTGCTGGCACTTTTCATCTCGGAGCAATTGCTCGACGTTTGCAATTTCTCACCTGAGCTCTCTTTAGAGTGCGCGAGAGGATGAGCAGAAGATTAGGTGGCTAGAGAAGCCCAGAGCCCCAGTGTTCTTAGGCCTACAAAAGCGCTTCCAAGGAAGGGTGCTGGCTAGCAAAAGCTTTCAGTGCTGGCACTTTTCATCTCTGAGCAATTGCTCGACGTTTGCAATTTGTCAGCTCATGTCTACGAGACGGAAAGAGAATGACTGTGACATTTGGTGGCTAGAGAAGCGCAAAGCCCCAGTGTTGCTGCGCCTGTGAAAGCGCTTCCAAGGAAGGGGGCTGGCTAGCAAGAGCTTTCAGTGCTGGCACTTTTCATCTCTGAGCAATTGCTCGACGTTTGCAATTTCTCAGCTCGTGTCTAGGAGACGGAAAGAGAAGGACCGTGACGTTTGGTGGCTAGAGAAGCGCAAAGCCCCAGTGTTGCTGCGCCTGTGAAAGCGCTTCCAAGGAAGGGTGCTGGCTAGCAACAGCTTTCAGTGCTGGCACTTTTCATCTCTGAGCAATTGCTCGACGTTTGCAATTTCTCAGCTCGTGTCTAGGAGACGGAAAGAGAAGGACCGTGACGTTTGGTGGGTAGAGAAGCGCAAAGCCCCAGTGTTGCTGCGCCTGTGAAAGCGCTTCCAAGGAAGGGTGCTGGCTAGCAACAGCTTTCAGTGCTGGCACTTTTCATCTCTGAGCAATTGCTCGACGTTTGCAAATTCTCAGCTCGTGTCTACGAGTCGGAAAGAGAAGGACCGTGACGCTTGGTGGCTAGAGAAGCACAAAGCCCCAGTGTTACTGCGCCTGTGAAAGCGCTTCCAAGGAAGGGTGCTGGCTAGCAACAGCTTTCAGTGCTGGCACTTTTCATCTCTGAGCAATTGCTCGACGTTTGCAATTTCTCACCTGAGCTCTCTTTAGAGTGCGCGAGAGGATGAGCAGAAGATGAGGTGGCTAGAGAAGCCCAGAGCCCCAGTGTTCTTAGGCCTACAAAAGCGCTTCCAAGGAAGGGTGCTGGCTAGCAACAGCTTTCAGTGCTGGCACTTTTCATCTCTGAGCAATTGCTCGACGTTTGCAATTTCTCAGCTCGTGTCTACCGACGGAAAGAGAAGGACCGTGACGTTTGGTGGCTAGAGAAGCGCAAAGCCCCAGTGTTGCTGCGCCTGTGAAAGCGCTTCCAAGGAAGGGTGCTGGCTAGCAACAGCTTTCAGTGCTGGCACTTTTCATCTCGGAGCAATTGCTCGACGTTTGCAATTTCTCAGCTCGTGTCTACGAGACGGAAAGAGAAGGACCGTGACGTTTGGTAGCTAGAGAAGTGCAAAGCCCCAGTGTTGCTGCGCCTGTGAAAGCGCTTCCAAGGAAGGGTGCTGGCTATCAACAGCTTTCAGTGCTGGCACTTTTCATCTCTGAGCAATTGCTCGACGTTTGCAATTTCTCACCTGAGCTCTCTTTAGAGTGCGCGAGAGGATGAGCAGAAGATGAGGTGGCTAGAGAAGCCCAGAGCCCCAGTGTTCTTAGGCCTACAAAAGCGCTTCCAAGGAAGGGTGCTGGCTAGCAAGAGCTTTCAGTGCTGGCACTTTTCATCTCTGAGCAATTGCTCGACGTTTGCAATTTCTCAGCTCGTGTCTAGGAGACGGAAAGAGAAGGACCGTGACGTTTGGTGGCTAGAGAAGCGCAAAGCCCCAGTGTTGCTGCGCCTGTGAAAGCGCTTCCAAGGAAGGGGGCTGGCTAGCAACAGCTTTCAGTGCTGGCACTTTTCATCTCTGAGCAATTGCTCGACGTTTGCAATTTCTCACCTGAGCTCTCTTTAGAGTGCGCGAGAGGATGAGCAGAAGATGAGGTGGCTAGAGAAGCCCAGAGCCCCAGTGTTCTTAAGCCTACAAAAGCGCTTCCAAGGAAGGGTGCTGGCTAGCAAGAGCTTTCAGTGCTGGCACTTTTCATCTCTGAGCAATTGCTGGACGTTTGCAATTTCTCAGCTCGTGTCTACGAGACGGAAAGAGAAGGACCGTGACGTTTGGTGGCTAGAGAAGCGCAAAGCCCCAGTGTTGCTGCGCCTGTGAAAGCGCTTCCAAGGAAGGGTGCTGGCTAGCAAAAGCTTTCAGTGCTGGCACTTTTCATCTCTGAGCAATTGCTCGACGTTTGCAATTTCTCAGCTCGTGTCTATGAGACGGAAAGAGAAGGACCGTGACGTTTGGTAGCTAGAGAAGTGCAAAGCCCCAGTGTTACTGCGCCTGTGAAAGCGCTTCCAAGGAAGGGTGCTGGCTAGCAAGAGCTTTCAGTGCTGGCACTTTTCATCTCTGAGCAATTGCTCGACGTTTGCAATTTCTCACCTGAGCTCTCTTTAGAGTGCGCGAGAGGATGAGCAGAAGATGAGGTGGCTAGAGAAGCCCAGAGCCCCAGTGTTCTTAGGCCTACAAAAGCGCTTCCAAGGAAGGGTGCTGGCTAGCAAGAGCTTTCAGTGCTGGCACTTTTCATCTCTGAGCAATTGCTCGACGTTTGCAATTTCTCAGCTCGTGTCTACGAGATGGAAAGAGAATGACCATGACGTTTGATGGCTAGAAAAGCGCAAAGCCCCAGTGTTGCTGCGCCTGTGAAAGAGCTTCCAAGGAAGGGTGCTGGCTAGCAAGAGCTTTCAGTGCTGGCACTTTTCATCTCTGAGCAATTGCTCGACGTTTGCAATTTCTCAGCTCGTGTCTACAAGACGGAAAGAGAAGGACCGTGACGTTTGGTGGCTAGAGAAGCGCAAAGCCCCAGTGTTACTGCACCTGTGAAAGCGCTTCCAAGGAAGGGTGCTGGCTAGCAAGAGCTTTCAGTGCTGGCACTTTTCATCTCTGAGCAATTGCTCGACGTTTGCAATTTCTCAGCTCGTGTCTACGAGATGGAAAGAGAAGGACCGTGACATTTGGTGCGTATAGAAGCGCAAAGCCCCAGTGTTGCTGCGCCTGTGAAAGCGCTTCCAAGGAAGGGTGCTGGCTAGCAACAGCTTTCAGTGCTGGCACTTTTCATCTCGGAGCAATTGCTCGACGTTTGCAATTTCTCAGCTCGTGTCTACCGACGGAAAGAGAAGGACCGTGACGTTTGGTGGCTAGAGAAGCGCAAAGCCCCAGTGTTGCTGCGCCTGTGAAAGCGCTTCCAAGGAAGGGTGCTGGCTAGCAACAGCTTTCAGTGCTGGCACTTTTCATCTCTGAGCAATTGCTCGACGTTTGCAATTTCTCAGCTCATGTCTACGAGACGGAAAGAGAATGACTGTGACGTTTGGTGGCTAGAGAAGCGCAAAGCCCCAGTGTTGCTGCGCCTGTGAAAGCGCTTCCAAGGAAGGGTGCTGGCTAGCAACAGCTTTCAGTGCTGGCACTTTTCATCTCTGAGCAATTGCTCGACGTTTGCAATTTCTCAGCTCGTGTCTACGAGGCGGAAAGAGAAGGACCGTGACGTTTGGTGGGTAGAGAAGCGCAAAGCCCCAGTGTTGCTGCGCCTGTGAAAGCGCTTCCAAGGAAGGGGGCTGGCTAGCAAGAGCTTTCAGTGCTGGCACTTTTCATCTCTGAGCAATTGCTCGACGTTTGCAATTTCTCAGCTCGTGTCTAGGAGACGGAAAGAGAAGGACCGTGACGTTTGGTGGGTAGAGAAGCGCAAAGCCCCAGTGTTGCTGCGCCTGTGAAAGCGCTTCCAAGGAAGGGTGCTGGCTAGCAACAGCTTTCAGTGCTGGCACTTTTCATCTCTGAGCAATTGCTCGACGTTTGCAATTTCTCACCTGAGCTCTCTTTAGAGTGCGCGCGAGGATGAGCAGAAGATGAGGTGGCTAGAGAAGCCCAGAGCCCCAGTGTTCTTAGGCCTACAAAAGCGCTTCCAAGGAAGGGTGCTGGCTAGCAACAGCTTTCAGTGCTGGCACTTTTCATCTCGGAGCAATTGCTGGACGTTTGCAATTTCTCAGCTCGTGTCTACGAGACGGAAAGAGAAGGACCGTGACGTTTGGTGGCTAGAGAAGCGCAAAGCCCCAGTGTTGCTGCGCCTGTGAAAGCGCTTCCAAGGAAGGGTGCTGGCTAGCAAGAGCTTTCAGTGCTGGCACTTTTCATCTCTGAGCAATTGCTCGACGTTTGCAATTTCTCAGCTCGTGTCTAGGAGACGGAAAGAGAAGGACCGTGACGTTTGGTGGGTAGAGAAGCGCAAAGCCCCAGTGTTGCTGCGCCTGTGAAAGCGCTTCCAAGGAAGGGTGCTGGCTAGCAACAGCTTTCAGTGCTGGCACTTTTCATCTCTGAGCAATTGCTCGACGTTTGCAATTTCTCACCTGAGCTCTCTTTAGAGTGCGCGCGAGGATGAGCAGAAGATGAGGTGGCTAGAGAAGCCCAGAGCCCCAGTGTTCTTAGGCCTACAAAAGCGCTTCCAAGGAAGGGTGCTGGCTAGCAAGAGCTTTCAGTGCTGGCACTTTTCATCTCTGAGCAATTGCTCGTCGTTTGCAATTTCTCACCTGAGCTCTCTTTAGAGTGCGCGAGAGGATGAGCAGAAGATGAGGTGGCTAGAGAAGCCCAGAGCCCCAGTGTTCTTAGGCCTACAAAAGCGCTTCCAAGGAAGGGGGCTGGCTAGCAAGAGCTTTCAGTGCTGGCACTTTTCATCTCGGAGCAATTGCTCGACGTTTGCAATTTCTCAGCTCGTGTCTACGAGATGGAAAGAGAATAACCATGACGTTTGATGGCTAGAGAAGCGCAAAGCCCCAGTGTTACTGCGCCTGTGAAAGCGCTTCCAAGGAAGGGTGCTGGCTAGCAAGAGCTTTCAGTGCTGGCACTTTTCATCTCTGAGCAATTGCTCGACGTTTGCAATTTCTCACCTGAGCTCTCTTTAGAGTGCGCGAGAGGATGAGCAGAAGATGAGGTGGCTAGAGAAGCCCAGAGCCCCAGTGTTACTGCGCCTGTGAAAGCGCTTCCAAGGAAGGGTGCTGGCTAGCAAGAGCTTTCAGTGCTGGCACTTTTCATCTCTGAGCAATTGCTCGACGTTTGCAATTTCTCAGCTCATGTCTACGAGACGGAAAGAGAATGACTGTGACATTTGGTGGCTAGAGAAGCGCAAAGCCCCAGTGTTGCTGCGCCTGTGAAAGCGCTTCCAAGGAAGGGTGCTGGCTAGCAACAGCTTTCAGTGCTGGCACTTTTCATCTCTGAGCAATTGCTCGACGTTTGCAATTTCTCAGCTCGTGTCTACAAGACAGAAAGAGAAGGACCGTGACGTTTGGTGCGTAGAGAAGCGCAAAGCCCCAGTGTTGCTGCGCCTGTGAAAGCGCTTCCAAGGAAGGGTGCTGGCTAGCAACAGCTTTCAGTGCTGGCACTTTTCATCTCTGAGCAATTGCTCGACGTTTGCAATTTCTCACCTGAGCTCTCTTTAGAGTGCGCGAGAGGATGAGCAGAAGATGAGGTGGCTAGAGAAGCCCAGAGCCCCAGTGTTCTTAGGCCTACAAAAGCGCTTCCAAGGAAGGGTGCTGGCTAGCAAAAGCTTTCAGTGCTGGCACTTTTCATCTCTGAGCAATTGCTCGACGTTTGCAATTTCTCAGCTCATGTCTACGAGACGGAAAGAGAATGACTGTGACATTCGGTGGCTAGAGAAGCGCAAAGCCCCAGTGTTGCTGCGCCTGTGAAAGCGCTTCCAAGGAAGGGTGCTGGCTAGCAACAGCTTTCAGTGCTGGCACTTTTCATCTCTGAGCAATTGCTCGACGTTTGCAATTTCTCAGCTCGTGTCTAGGAGACGGAAAGAGAAGGACCGTGACGTTTGGTGGCTAGAGAAGCGCAAAGCCCCAGTGTTGCTGCGCCTGTGAAAGCGCTTCCAAGGAAGGGTGCTGGCTAGCAACAGCTTTCAGTGCTGGCACTTTTCATCTCGGAGCAATTGCTCGACGTTTGCAATTTCTCAGCTCGTGTCTAGGAGACGGAAAGAGAAGGACCGTGACGTTTGGTGGCTAGAGAAGCGCAAAGCCCCAGTGTTGCTGCGCCTGTGAAAGCGCTTCCAAGGAAGGGGGCTGGCTAGCAACAGCTTTCAGTGCTGGCACTTTTCATCTCTGAGCAATTGCTCGACGTTTGCAATTTCTCACCTGAGCTCTCTTTGGAGTGCGCGAGAGGATGAGCAGAAGATGAGGTGGCTAGAGAAGCCCAGAGCCCCAGTGTTCTTAGGCCTACAAAATCGCTTCCAAGGAAGGGGGCTGGCTAGCAAGAGCTTTCAGTGCTGGCACTTTTCATCTCGGAGCAATTGCTCGACGTTTGCAATTTCTCAGCTCGTGTCTACGAGATGGAAAGAGAATAACCATGACGTTTGATGGCTTGAGAAGCGCAAAGCCCCAGTGTTACTGCGCCTGTGAAAGCGCTTCCAAGGAAGGGTGCTGGCTAGCAAGAGCTTTCAGTGCTGGCACTTTTCATCTCTGAGCAATTGCTGGACGTTTGCAATTTCTCACCTGAGCTCTCTTTAGAGTGCGCGAGAGGATGAGCAGAAGATGAGGTGGCTAGAGAAGCCCAGAGCCCCAGTGTTCTTAGGCCTACAAAAGCGCTTCCAAGGAAGGGTGCTGGCTAGCAACAGCTTTCAGTGCTGGCACTTTTCATCTCTGAGCAATTGCTCGACGTTTGCAATTTCTCAGCTCATGTCTACGAGACGGAAAGAAAATGACTGTGACATTTGGTGGCTAGAGAAGCGCAAAGCCCCAGTGTTGCTGCGCCTGTGAAAGCGCTTCCAAGGAAGGGTGCTGGCTAGCAACAGCTTTCAGTGCTGGCACTTTTCATCTCTGAGCAATTGCTCGACGTTTGCAATTTCTCAGCTCGTGTCTAGGAGACGGAAAGAGAAGGACCGTGACGTTTGGTGGCTAGAGAAGCGCAAAGCCCCAGTGTTGCTGCGCCTGTGAAAGCGCTTCCAAGGAAGGGTGCTGGCTAGCAACAGCTTTCAGTGCTGGCACTTTTCATCTCTGAGCAATTGCTCGACGTTTGCAATTTCTCACCTGAGCTCTCTTTGGAGTGCGCGAGAGGATGAGCAGAAGATGAGGTGGCTAGAGAAGCCCAGAGCCCCAGTGTTCTTAGGCCTACAAAAGCGCTTCCAAGGAAGGGTGCTGGCTAGCAAGAGCTTTCAGTGCTGGCACTTTTCATCTCTGAGCAATTGCTCGACGTTTGCAATTTCTCAGCTCGTGTCTACGAGACGGAAAGAGAAGGACCGTGACGTTTGGTGGCTAGAGAAGCGCAAAGCCCCAGTGTTGCTGCGCCTGTGAAAGCGCTTCCAAGGAAGGGTGCTGGCTAGCAAGAGCTTTCAGTGCTGGCACTTTTCATCTCTGAGCAATTGCTCGACGTTTGCAATTTCTCAGCTCGTGTCTACGAGACGGAAAGAGAAGGACCGTGACGTTTGGTGGGTAGAGAAGCGCAAAGCCCCAGTGTTGCTGCGCCTGTGAAAGCGCTTCCAAGGAAGGGGGCTGGCTAGCAAGAGCTTTCAGTGCTGGCACTTTTCATCTCTGAGCAATTGCTCGACGTTTGTAATTTCTCACCTGAGCTCTCTTTAGAGTGCGCGAGAGGATGAGCAGAAGATGAGGTGGCTAGAGAAGCCCAGAGCCCCAGTGTGCTTAGGCCTACAAAAGCGCTTCCAAGGAAGGGTGCTGGCTAGCAACAGCTTTCAGTGCTGGCACTTTTCATCTCTGAGCAATTGCTCGACGTTTGCAATTTCTCACCTGAGCTCTCTTTAGAGTGCGCGAGAGGATGAGCAGAAGATGAGGTGGCTAGAGAAGCCCAGAGCCCCAGTGTTCTTAGGCCTACAAAAGCGCTTCCAAGGAAGGGGGCTGGCTAGCAAGAGCTTTCAGTGCTGGCACTTTTCATCTCGGAGCAATTGCTGGACGTTTGCAATTTCTCAGCTCGTGTCTACGAGACGGAAAGAGAAGGACCGTGACGTTTGGTGGCTAGAGAAGCGCAAAGCCCCAGTGTTGCTGCGCCTGTGAAAGCGCTTCCAAGGAAGGGTGCTGGCTAGCAAGAGCTTTCAGTGCTGGCACTTTTCATCTCTGAGCAATTGCTCGACGTTTGCAATTTCTCAGCTCGTGTCTAGGAGACGGAAAGAGAAGGACTGTGACGTTTGGTGGGTAGAGAAGCGCAAAGCCCCAGTGTTGCTGCGCCTGTGAAAGCGCTTCCAAGGAAGGGGGCTGGCTAGCAACAGCTTTCAGTGCTGGCACTTTTCATCTCTGAGCAATTGCTCGACGTTTGCAATTTCTCACCTGAGCTCTCTTTGGAGTGCGCGAGAGGATGAGCAGAAGATGAGGTGGCTAGAGAAGCCCAGAGCCCCAGTGTTCTTAGGCCTACAAAAGCGCTTCCAAGGAAGGGGGCTGGCTAGCAAGAGCTTTCAGTGCTGGCACTTTTCATCTCGGAGCAATTGCTCGACGTTTGCAATTTCTCAGCTCGTGTCTACGAGATGGAAAGAGAATAACCATGACCTTTGGTGGCTAGAGAAGCGCAAAGCCCCAGTGTTGCTGCGCCTGTGAAAGCGCTTCCAAGGAAGGGTGCTGGCTAGCAAGAGCTTTCAGTGCTGGCACTTTTCATCTCTGAGCAATTGCTCGACGTTTGCAATTTCTCACCTGAGCTCTCTTTAGAGTGCGCGAGAGGATGAGCAGAAGATGAGGTGGCTAGAGAAGCCCAGAGCCCCAGTGTTCTTAGGCCTACAAAAGCGCTTCCAAGGAAGGGTGCTGGCTAGCAAGAGCTTTCAGTGCTGGCACTTTTCATCTCTGAGCAATTGCTCGACGTTTGCAATTTCTCAGCTCGTGTCTACAAGACAGAAAGAGAAGGACCGTGACGTTTGGTGCGTAGAGAAGCGCAAAGCCCCAGTGTTGCTGCGCCTGTGAAAGCGCTTCCAAGGAAGGGTGCTGGCTAGCAACAGCTTTCAGTGCTGGCACTTTTCATCTCTGAGCAATTGCTCGACGTTTGCAATTTCTCACCTGAGCTCTCTTTAGAGTGTGCGAGAGGATGAGCAGAAGATGAGGTGGCTAGAGAAGCCCAGAGCCCCAGTGTTCTTAGGCCTACAAAAGCGCTTCCAAGGAAGGGTGCTGGCTAGCAAAAGCTTTCAGTGCTGGCACTTTTCATCTCTGAGCAATTGCTCGACGTTTGCAATTTCTCAGCTCATGTCTACGAGACGGAAAGAGAATGACTGTGACATTCGGTGGCTAGAGAAGCGCAAAGCCCCAGTGTTGCTGCGCCTGTGAAAGCGCTTCCAAGGAAGGGTGCTGGCTAGCAACAGCTTTCAGTGCTGGCACTTTTCATCTCTGAGCAATTGCTCGACGTTTGCAATTTCTCAGCTCGTGTCTAGGAGACGGAAAGAGAAGGACCGTGACGTTTGGTGGCTAGAGAAGCGCAAAGCCCCAGTGTTGCTGCGCCTGTGAAAGCGCTTCCAAGGAAGGGTGCTGGCTAGCAAGAGCTTTCAGTGCTGGCACTTTTCATCTCTGAGCAATTGCTCGACGTTTGCAATTTCTCAGCTCGTGTCTAGGAGACGGAAAGAGAAGGACCGTGACGTTTGGTGGCTAGAGAAGCGCAAAGCCCCAGTGTTGCTGCGCCTGTGAAAGCGCTTCCAAGGAAGGGGGCTGGCTAGCAACAGCTTTCAGTGCTGGCACTTTTCATCTCTGAGCAATTGCTCGACGTTTGCAATTTCTCACCTGAGCTCTCTTTAGAGTGCGCGAGAGGATGAGCAGAAGATGAGGTGGCTAGAGAAGCCCAGAGCCCCAGTGTTCTTAGGCCTACAAAATCGCTTCCAAGGAAGGGGGCTGGCTAGCAAGAGCTTTCAGTGCTGGCACTTTTCATCTCGGAGCAATTGCTCGACGTTTGCAATTTCTCAGCTCGTGTCTACGAGATGGAAAGAGAATAACCATGACGTTTGATGGCTTGAGAAGCGCAAAGCCCCAGTGTTACTGCGCCTGTGAAAGCGCTTCCAAGGAAGGGTGCTGGCTAGCAAGAGCTTTCAGTGCTGGCACTTTTCATCTCTGAGCAATTGCTGGACGTTTGCAATTTCTCACCTGAGCTCTCTTTAGAGTGCGCGAGAGGATGAGCAGAAGATGAGGTGGCTAGAGAAGCCCAGAGCCCCAGTGTTCTTAGGCCTACAAAAGCGCTTCCAAGGAAGGGTGCTGGCTAGCAACAGCTTTCAGTGCTGGCACTTTTCATCTCTGAGCAATTGCTCGACGTTTGCAATTTCTCAGCTCATGTCTACGAGACGGAAAGAAAATGACTGTGACATTTGGTGGCTAGAGAAGCGCAAAGCCCCAGTGTTGCTGCGCCTGTGAAAGCGCTTCCAAGGAAGGGTGCTGGCTAGCAACAGCTTTCAGTGCTGGCACTTTTCATCTCTGAGCAATTGCTCGACGTTTGCAATTTCTCAGCTCGTGTCTAGGAGACGGAAAGAGAAGGACCGTGACGTTTGGTGGCTAGAGAAGCGCAAAGCCCCAGTGTTGCTGCGCCTGTGAAAGCGCTTCCAAGGAAGGGTGCTGGCTAGCAACAGCTTTCAGTGCTGGCACTTTTCATCTCTGAGCAATTGCTCGACGTTTGCAATTTCTCACCTGAGCTCTCTTTGGAGTGCGCGAGAGGATGAGCAGAAGATGAGGTGGCTAGAGAAGCCCAGAGCCCCAGTGTTCTTAGGCCTACAAAAGCGCTTCCAAGGAAGGGTGCTGGCTAGCAAGAGCTTTCAGTGCTGGCACTTTTCATCTCTGAGCAATTGCTCGACATTTGCAATTTCTCAGCTCGTGTCTACGAGACGGAAAGAGAAGGACCGTGACGTTTGGTGGCTAGAGAAGCGCAAAGCCCCAGTGTTGCTGCGCCTGTGAAAGCGCTTCCAAGGAAGGGTGCTGGCTAGCAAGAGCTTTCAGTGCTGGCACTTTTCATCTCTGAGCAATTGCTCGACGTTTGCAATTTCTCAGCTCGTGTCTACGAGACGGAAAGAGAAGGACCGTGACGTTTGGTGGGTAGAGAAGCGCAAAGCCCCAGTGTTGCTGCGCCTGTGAAAGCGCTTCCAAGGAAGGGGGCTGGCTAGCAAGAGCTTTCAGTGCTGGCACTTTTCATCTCTGAGCAATTGCTCGACGTTTGTAATTTCTCACCTGAGCTCTCTTTAGAGTGCGCGAGAGGATGAGCAGAAGATGAGGTGGCTAGAGAAGCCCAGAGCCCCAGTGTGCTTAGGCCTACAAAAGCGCTTCCAAGGAAGGGTGCTGGCTAGCAACAGCTTTCAGTGCTGGCACTTTTCATCTCTGAGCAATTGCTCGACGTTTGCAATTTCTCACCTGAGCTCTCTTTAGAGTGCGCGAGAGGATGAGCAGAAGATGAGGTGGCTAGAGAAGCCCAGAGCCCCAGTGTTCTTAGGCCTACAAAAGCGCTTCCAAGGAAGGGGGCTGGCTAGCAAGAGCTTTCAGTGCTGGCACTTTTCATCTCGGAGCAATTGCTGGACGTTTGCAATTTCTCAGCTCGTGTCTACGAGACGGAAAGAGAAGGACCGTGACGTTTGGTGGCTAGAGAAGCGCAAAGCCCCAGTGTTGCTGCGCCTGTGAAAGCGCTTCCAAGGAAGGGTGCTGGCTAGCAAGAGCTTTCAGTGCTGGCACTTTTCATCTCTGAGCAATTGCTCGACGTTTGCAATTTCTCAGCTCGTGTCTAGGAGACGGAAAGAGAAGGACTGTGACGTTTGGTGGGTAGAGAAGCGCAAAGCCCCAGTGTTGCTGCGCCTGTGAAAGCGCTTCCAAGGAAGGGGGCTGGCTAGCAACAGCTTTCAGTGCTGGCACTTTTCATCTCTGAGCAATTGCTCGACGTTTGCAATTTCTCACCTGAGCTCTCTTTGGAGTGCGCGAGAGGATGAGCAGAAGATGAGGTGGCTAGAGAAGCCCAGAGCCCCAGTGTTCTTAGGCCTACAAAAGCGCTTCCAAGGAAGGGGGCTGGCTAGCAAGAGCTTTCAGTGCTGGCACTTTTCATCTCGGAGCAATTGCTCGACGTTTGCAATTTCTCAGCTCGTGTCTACGAGATGGAAAGAGAATAACCATGACCTTTGATGGCTTGAGAAGCGCAAAGCCCCAGTGTTACTGCGCCTGTGAAAGCGCTTCCAAGGAAGGGTGCTGGCTAGCAAGAGCTTTCAGTGCTGGCACTTTTCATCTCTGAGCAATTGCTCGACGTTTGCAATTTCTCACCTGAGCTCTCTTTAGAGTGCGCGAGAGGATGAGCAGAAGATGAGGTGGCTAGAGAAGCCCAGAGACCCAGTGTTCTTAGGCCTACAAAAGCGCTTCCAAGGAAGGGTGCTGGCTAGCAACAGCTTTCAGTGCTGGCACTTTTCATCTCTGAGCAATTGCTCGACGTTTGCAATTTCTCAGCTCATGTCTACGAGACGGAAAGAGAATGACTGTGACATTTGGTGGCTAGAGAAGCGCAAAGCCCCAGTGTTGCTGCGCCTGTGAAAGCGCTTCCAAGGAAGGGTGCTGGCTAGCAACAGCTTTCAGTGCTGGCACTTTTCATCTCGGAGCAATTGCTCGACGTTTGCAATTTCTCAGCTCGTGTCTAGGAGACGGAAAGAGAAGGACCGTGACGTTTGGTGGCTAGAGAAGCGCAAAGCCCCAGTGTTGCTGCGCCTGTGAAAGCGCTTCCAAGGAAGGGTGCTGGCTAGCAACAGCTTTCAGTGCTGGCACTTTTCATCTCTGAGCAATTGCTCGACGTTTGCAATTTCTCACCTGAGCTCTCTTTGGAGTGCGCGAGAGGATGAGCAGAAGATTAGGTGGCTAGAGAAGCCCAGAGCCCCAGTGTTCTTAGGCCTACAAAAGCGCTTCCAAGGAAGGGTGCTGGCTAGCAACAGCTTTCAGTGCTGGCACTTTTCATCTCTGAGCAATTGCTCGACGTTTGCAATTTCTCAGCTCGTGTCTACGAGACGGAAAGAGAAGGACCGTGACGTTTGGTGGCTAGAGAAGCGCAAAGCCCCAGTGTTGCTGCGCCTGTGAAAGCGCTTCCAAGGAAGGGTGCTGGCTAGCAAGAGCTTTCAGTGCTGGCACTTTTCATCTCGGAGCAATTGCTCGACGTTTGCAATTTCTCAGCTCGTGTCTACGAGACGGAAAGAGAAGGACCGTGACGTTTGGTGGGTAGAGAAGCGCAAAGCCCCAGTGTTCTTAGGCCTACAAAAGCGCTTCCAAGGAAGGGTGCTGGCTAGCAAGAGCTTTCAGTGCTGGCACTTTTCATCTCTGAGCAATTGCTGGACGTTTGTAATTTCTCACCTGAGCTCTCTTTAGAGTGCGCGAGAGGATGAGCAGAAGATGAGGTGGCTAGAGAAGCCCAGAGCCCCAGTGTTCTTAGGCCTACAAAAGCGCTTCCAAGGAAGGGTGCTGGCTAGCAACAGCTTTCAGTGCTGGCACTTTTCATCTCTGAGCAATTGCTGGACGTTTGCAATTTCTCACCTGAGCTCTCTTTAGAGTGCGCGAGAGGATGAGCAGAAGATGAGGTGGCTAGAGAAGCCCAGAGCCCCAGTGTTCTTAGGCCTACAAAAGCGCTTCCAAGGAAGGGTGCTGGCTAGCAAGAGCTTTCAGTGCTGGCACTTTTCATCTCTGAGCAATTGCTCGACGTTTGCAATTTCTCAGCTCGTGTCTACGAGACGGAAAGAGAAGGACCGTGACGTTTGGTGGCTAGAGAAGCGCAAAGCCCCAGTGTTGCTGCGCCTGTGAAAGCGCTTCCAAGGAAGGGTGCTGGCTAGCAACAGCTTTCAGTGCTGGCACTTTTCATCTCTGAGCAATTGCTCGACGTTTGCAATTTCTCAGCTCGTGTCTATCGACGGAAAGAGAAGGACCGTGACGTTTGGTGGCTAGAGAAGCGCAAAGCCCCAGTGTTGCTGCGCCTGTGAAAGCGCTTCCAAGGAAGGGTGCTGGCTAGCAACAGCTTTCAGTGCTGGCACTTTTCATCTCTGAGCAATTGCTCGACATTTGCAATTTCTCAGCTCGTGTCTACCGACGGAAAGAGAAGGACCGTGACGTTTGGTGGCTAGAGAAGCGCAAAGCCCCAGTGTTGCTGCGCCTGTGAAAGCGCTTCCAAGGAAGGGGGCTGGCTAGCAACAGCTTTCAGTGCTGGCACTTTTCATCTCTGAGCAATTGCTCGACGTTTGCAATTTCTCACCTGAGCTCTCTTTGGAGTGCGCGAGAGGATGAGCAGAAGATGAGGTGGCTAGAGAAGCCCAGAGCCCCAGTGTTCTTAGGCCTACAAAAGCGCTTCCAAGGAAGGGTGCTGGCTAGCAAGAGCTTTCAGTGCTGGCACTTTTCATCTCGGAGCAATTGCTCGACGTTTGCAATTTCTCAGCTCGTGTCTACGAGATGGAAAGAGAATAACCATGACGTTTGATGGCTTGAGAAGCGCAAAGCCCCAGTGTTACTGCGCCTGTGAAAGCGCTTCCAAGGAAGGGTGCTGGCTAGCAAGAGCTTTCAGTGCTGGCACTTTTCATCTCTGAGCAATTGCTCGACGTTTGCAATTTCTCACCTGAGCTCTCTTTAGAGTGCGCGAGAGGATGAGCAGAAGATGAGGTGGCTAGAGAAGCCCAGAGCCCCAGTGTTCTTAGGCCTACAAAAGCGCTTCCAAGGAAGGGTGCTGGCTAGCAAAAGCTTTCAGTGCTGGCACTTTTCATCTCTGAGCAATTGCTCGACGTTTGCAATTTCTCAGCTCGTGTCTACGAGACGGAAAGAGAAGGACCGTGACGTTTGGTGGCTAGAGAAGCGCAAAGCCCCAGTGTTGCTGCGCCTGTGAAAGCGCTTCCAAGGAAGGGTGCTGGCTAGCAACAGCTTTCAGTGCTGGCACTTTTCATCTCTGAGCAATTGCTCGACGTTTGCAATTTCTCAGCTCGTGTCTACGAGACGGAAAGAGAAGGACCGTGACGTTTGGTGGCTAGAGAAGCGCAAAGCCCCAGTGTTGCTGCGCCTGTGAAAGCGCTTCCAAGGAAGGGTGCTGGCTAGCAACAGCTTTCAGTGCTGGCACTTTTCATCTCGGAGCAATTGCTCGACGTTTGCAATTTCTCAGCTCGTGTCTACCGACGGAAAGAGAAGGACCGTGACGTTTGGTGGCTAGAGAAGCGCAAAGCCCCAGTGTTGCTGCGCCTGTGAAAGCGCTTCCAAGGAAGGGGGCTGGCTAGCAAGAGCTTTCAGTGCTGGCACTTTTCATCTCTGAGCAATTGCTGGACGTTTGCAATTTCTCACCTGAGCTCTCTTTGGAGTGCGCGAGAGGATGAGCAGAAGATGAGGTGGCTAGAGAAGCCCAGAGCCCCAGTGTTCTTAGGCCTACAAAAGCGCTTCCAAGGAAGGGTGCTGGCTAGCAACAGCTTTCAGTGCTGGCACTTTTCATCTCTGAGCAATTGCTCGACGTTTGCAATTTCTCAGCTCGTGTCTACCGATGGAAAGAGAAGGACCGTGACGTTTGGTGGGTAGAGAAGCGCAAAGCCCCAGTGTTGCTGCGCCTGTGAAAGCGCTTCCAAGGAAGGGTGCTGGCTAGCAAGAGCTTTCAGTGCTGGCACTTTTCATCTCTGAGCAATTGCTCGACGTTTGCAATTTCTCAGCTCGTGTCTACGAGACGGAAAGAGAAGGACCGTGACGTTTGGTGGGTAGAGAAGCGCAAAGCCCCAGTGTTGCTGCGCCTGTGAAAGCGCTTCCAAGGAAGGGGGCTGGCTAGCAAGAGCTTTCAGTGCTGGCACTTTTCATCTCTGAGCAATTGCTCGACGTTTGTAATTTCTCACCTGAGCTCTCTTTAGAGTGCGCGAGAGGATGAGCAGAAGATGAGGTGGCTAGAGAAGCCCAGAGCCCCAGTGTTCTTAGGCCTACAAAAGCGCTTCCAAGGAAGGGTGCTGGCTAGCAAGAGCTTTCAGTGCTGGCACTTTTCATCTCTGAGCAATTGCTCGACGTTTGCAATTTCTCACCTGAGCTCTCTTTAGAGTGCGCGAGAGGATGAGCAGAAGATGAGGTGGCTAGAGAAGCCCAGAGACCCAGTGTTCTTAGGCCTACAAAAGCGCTTCCAAGGAAGGGGGCTGGCTAGCAACAGCTTTCAGTGCTGGCACTTTTCATCTCGGAGCAATTGCTCGACGTTTGCAATTTCTCAGCTCGTGTCTACGAGACGGAAAGAGAAGGACCGTGACGTTTGGTGGCTAGAGAAGCGCAAAGCCCCAGTGTTGCTGCGCCTGTGAAAGCGCTTCCAAGGAAGGGTGCTGGCTAGCAACAGCTTTCAGTGCTGGCACTTTTCATCTCTGAGCAATTGCTCGACGTTTGCAATTTCTCAGCTCGTGTCTAGGAGACGGAAAGAGAAGGACCGTGACGTTTGGTAGCTAGAGAAGTGCAAAGCCCAAGTGTTGCTGCGCCTGTGAAAGCGCTTCCAAGGAAGGGTGCTGGCTAGCAAGAGCTTTCAGTGCTGGCACTTTTCATCTCTGAGCAATTGCTCGACGTTTGCAATTTCTCACCTGAGCTCTCTTTAGAGTGCGCGAGAGGATGAGCAGAAGATGAGGTGGCTAGAGAAGCCCAGAGCCCCAGTGTTCTTAGGCCTACAAAAGCGCTTCCAAGGAAGGGTGCTGGCTAGCAACAGCTTTCAGTGCTGGCACTTTTCATCTCGGAGCAATTGCTCGACGTTTGCAATTTCTCAGCTCGTGTCTACCGACGGAAAGAGAAGGACCGTGACGTTTGGTGGCTAGAGAAGCGCAAAGCCCCAGTGTTGCTGCGCCTGTGAAAGCGCTTCCAAGGAAGGGGGCTGGCTAGCAAGAGCTTTCAGTGCTGGCACTTTTCATCTCTGAGCAATTGCTCGACGTTTGCAATTTCTCAGCTCGTGTCTACGAGACGGAAAGAGAAGGACCGTGACGTTTGGTGGCTAGAGAAGCGCAAAGCCCCAGTGTTGCTGCGCCTGTGAAAGCGCTTCCAAGGAAGGGTGCTGGCTAGCAAGAGCTTTCAGTGCTGGCACTTTTCATCTCTGAGCAATTGCTGGACATTTGTAATTTCTCAACTGAGCTCTCTTTAGAGTGCGCGAGAGGATGAGCAGAAGATGAGGTGGCTAGAGAAGCCCAGAGCCCCAGTGTTCTTAGGCCTACAAAAGCGCTTCCAAGGAAGGGTGCTGGCTAGCAACAGCTTTCAGTGCTGGCACTTTTCATCTCTGAGCAATTGCTCGACGTTTGCAATTTCTCACCTGAGCTCTCTTTAGAGTGCGCGAGAGGATGAGCAGAAGATGAGGTGGCTAGAGAAGCCCAGAGCCCCAGTGTTCTTAGGCCTACAAAAGCGCTTCCAAGGAAGGGTGCTGGCTAGCAAGAGCTTTCAGTGCTGGCACTTTTCATCTCGGAGCAATTGCTCGACGTTTGCAATTTCTCAGCTCGTGTCTACGAGACGGAAAGAGAAGGACCGTGACGTTTGGTGGCTAGAGAAGCGCAAAGCCCCAGTGTTGCTGCGCCTGTGAAAGCGCTTCCAAGGAAGGGTGCTGGCTAGCAAGAGCTTTCAGTGCTGGCACTTTTCATCTCTGAGCAATTGCTCGACGTTTGCAATTTCTCAGCTCGTGTCTACGAGACGGAAAGAGAAGGACCGTGACGTTTGGTAGCTAGAGAAGTGCAAAGCCCCAGTGTTGCTGCGCCTGTGAAAGCGCTTCCAAGGAAGGGTGCTGGCTAGCAAGAGCTTTCAGTGCTGGCCCTTTTCATCTCTGAGCAATTGCTCGTCGTTTGCAATTTCTCACCTGAGCTCTCTTTAGAGTGCGCGAGAGGATGAGCAGAAGATGAGGTGGCTAGAGAAGCCCAGAGCCCCAGTGTTCTTAGGCCTACAAAAGCGCTTCCAAGGAAGGGTGCTGGCTAGCAACAGCTTTCAGTGCTGGCACTTTTCATCTCTGAGCAATTGCTCGACGTTTGCAATTTCTCACCTGAGCTCTCTTTAGAGTGCGCGAGAGGATGAGCAGAAGATGAGGTGGCTAGAGAAGCCCAGAGCCCCAGTGTTCTTAGGCCTACAAAAGCGCTTCCAAGGAAGGGTGCTGGCTAGCAAAAGCTTTCAGTGCTGGCACTTTTCATCTCTGAGCAATTGCTCGACGTTTGCGATTTCTCAGCTCATGTCTACGAGACGGAAAGAGAATGACTGTGACATTTGGTGGCTAGAGAAGCGCAAAGCCCCAGTGTTGCTGCGCCTGTGAAAGCGCTTCCAAGGAAGGGTGCTGGCTAGCAACAGCTTTCAGTGCTGGCACTTTTCATCTCTGAGCAATTGCTCGACGTTTGCAATTTCTCAGCTCGTGTCTACGAGACGGAAAGAGAAGGACCGTGACGTTTGGTGCGTATAGAAGCGCAAAGCCCCAGTGTTGCTGCGCCTGTGAAAGCGCTTCCAAGGAAGGGTGCTGGCTAGCAACAGCTTTCAGTGCTGGCACTTTTCATCTCGGAGCAATTGCTCGACGTTTGCAATTTCTCAGCTCGTGTCTACCGACGGAAAGAGAAGGACTGTGACGTTTGGTGGCTAGAGAAGCGCAAAGCCCCAGTGTTGCTGCGCCTGTGAAAGCGCTTCCAAGGAAGGGGGCTGGCTAGCAACAGCTTTCAGTGCTGGCACTTTTCATCTCTGAGCAATTGCTGGACGTTTGTAATTTCTCACCTGAGCTCTCTTTAGAGTGCGCGAGAGGATGAGCAGAAGATGAGGTGGCTAGAGAAGCCCAGAGCCCCAGTGTTCTTAGGCCTACAAAAGCGCTTCCAAGGAAGGGTGCTGGCTAGCAAAAGCTTTCAGTGCTGGCACTTTTCATCTCTGAGCAATTGCTCGACGTTTGCAATTTCTCAGCTCATGTCTACGAGACGGAAAGAGAATGACTGTGACATTTGGTGGCTAGAGAAGCGCAAAGCCCCAGTGTTGCTGCGCCTGTGAAAGCGCTTCCAAGGAAGGGTGCTGGCTAGCAAGAGCTTTCAGTGCTGGCACTTTTCATCTCTGAGCAATTGCTCGACGTTTGCAATTTCTCAGCTCGTGTCTACGAGACGGAAAGAGAAGGACCGTGACGTTTGGTGGCTAGAGAAGCGCAAAGCCCCAGTGTTGCTGCGCCTGTGAAAGCGCTTCCAAGGAAGGGTGCTGGCTAGCAACAGCTTTCAGTGCTGGCACTTTTCATCTCGGAGCAATTGCTCGACGTTTGCAATTTCTCAGCTCGTGTCTACCGACGGAAAGAGAAGGACCGTGACGTTTGGTGCGTATAGAAGCGCAAAGCCCCAGTGTTCTTAGGCCTACAAAAGCGCTTCCAAGGAAGGGTGCTGGCTAGCAACAGCTTTCAGTGCTGGCACTTTTCATCTCTGAGCAATTGCTCGACGTTTGCAATTTCTCACCTGAGCTCTCTTTGGAGTGCGCGAGAGGATGAGCAGAAGATGAGGTGGCTAGAGAAGCCCAGAGCCCCAGTGTTCTTAGGCCTACAAAAGCGCTTCCAAGGAAGGGGGCTGGCTAGCAAGAGCTTTCAGTGCTGGCACTTTTCATCTCGGAGCAATTGCTGGACGTTTGCAATTTCTCAGCTCGTGTCTACGAGATGGAAAGAGAATAACCATGACGTTTGATGGCTTGAAAAGCGCAAAGCCCCAGTGTTACTGCGCCTGTGAAAGCGCTTCCAAGGAAGGGTGCTGGCTAGCAAGAGCTTTCAGTGCTGGCACTTTTCATCTCTGAGCAATTGCTCGACGTTTGCAATTTCTCACCTGAGCTCTCTTTAGAGTGCGCGAGAGGATGAGCAGAAGATGAGGTGGCTAGAGAAGCCCAGAGCCCCAGTGTTCTTAGGCCTACAAAAGCGCTTCCAAGGAAGGGTGCTGGCTAGCAAGAGCTTTCAGTGCTGGCACTTTTCATCTCTGAGCAATTGCTCGACGTTTGCAATTTCTCAGCTCATGTCTACGAGACGGAAAGAGAATGACTGTGACATTTGGTGGCTAGAGAAGCGCAAAGCCCCAGTGTTGCTGCGCCTGTGAAAGCGCTTCCAAGGAAGGGTGCTGGCTAGCAACAGCTTTCAGTGCTGGCACTTTTCATCTCTGAGCAATTGCTCAACGTTTGCAATTTCTCAGCTCGTGTCTAGGAGACGGAAAGAGAAGGACCGTGACGTTTGGTGGCTAGAGAAGCGCAAAGCCCCAGTGTTGCTGCGCCTGTGAAAGCGCTTCCAAGGAAGGGTGCTGGCTAGCAAGAGCTTTCAGTGCTGGCACTTTTCATCTCGGAGCAATTGCTCGACGTTTGCAATTTCTCAGCTCGTGTCTACCGACGGAAAGAGAAGGACCGTGACGTTTGGTGGCTAGAGAAGCGCAAAGCCCCAGTGTTGCTGCGCCTGTGAAAGCGCTTCCAAGGAAGGGGGCTGGCTAGCAACAGCTTTCAGTGCTGGCACTTTTCATCTCTGAGCAATTGCTCGACGTTTGCAATTTCTCACCTGAGCTCTCTTTGGAGTGCGCGAGAGGATGAGCAGAAGATGAGGTGGCTAGAGAAGCCCAGAGCCCCAGTGTTCTTAGGCCTACAAAAGCGCTTCCAAGGAAGGGTGCTGGCTAGCAACAGCTTTCAGTGCTGGCACTTTTCATCTCTGAGCAATTGCTCGACGTTTGCAATTTGTCACCTGAGCTCTCTTTAGAGTGCGCGAGAGGATGAGCAGAAGATGAGGTGGCTAGAGAAGCCCAGAGCCCCAGTGTTCTTAGGCCTACAAAAGCGCTTCCAAGGAAGGGTGCTGGCTAGCAACAGCTTTCAGTGCTGGCACTTTTCATCTCTGAGCAATTGCTCGACGTTTGCAATTTCTCACCTGAGCTCTCTTTAGAGTGCGCGAGAGGATGAGCAGAAGATGAGGTGGCTAGAGAAGCCCAGAGCCCCAGTGTTCTTAGGCCTACAAAAGCGCTTCCAAGGAAGGGGGCTGGCTAGCAACAGCTTTCAGTGCTGGCACTTTTCATCTCTGAGCAATTGCTCGACGTTTGCAATTTCTCAGCTCGTGTCTACCGACGGAAAGAGAAGGACCGTGACGTTTGGTGGCTAGAGAAGCGCAAAGCCCCAGTGTTGCTGCGCCTGTGAAAGCGCTTCCAAGGAAGGGTGCTGGCTAGCAAGAGCTTTCAGTGCTGGCACTTTTCATCTCTGAGCAATTGCTCGACGTTTGCAATTTCTCAGCTCGTGTCTACGAGACGGAAAGAGAAGGACCGTGACGTTTGGTGGGTAGAGAAGCGCAAAGCCCCAGTGTTGCTGCGCCTGTGAAAGCGCTTCCAAGGAAGGGGGCTGGCTAGCAAGAGCTTTCAGTGCTGGCACTTTTCATCTCTGAGCAATTGCTGGACATTTGTAATTTCTCAACTGAGCTCTCTTTAGAGTGCGCGAGAGGATGAGCAGAAAATGAGGTGGCTAGAGAAGCCCAGAGCCCCAGTGTGCTTAGGCCTACAAAAGCGCTTCCAAGGAAGGGTGCTGGCTAGCAACAGCTTTCAGTGCTGGCACTTTTCATCTCTGAGCAATTGCTCGACGTTTGCAATTTCTCACCTGAGCTCTCTTTAGAGTGCGCGAGAGGATGAGCAGAAGATGAGGTGGCTAGAGAAGCCCAGAGCCCCAGTGTTCTTAGGCCTACAAAAGCGCTTCCAAGGAAGGGTGCTGGCTAGCAAGAGCTTTCAGTGCTGGCACTTTTCATCTCGGAGCAATTGCTCGACGTTTGCAATTTCTCAGCTCGTGTCTACGAGACGGAAAGAGAAGGACCGTGACGTTTGGTGGCTAGAGAAGCGCAAAGCCCCAGTGTTGCTGCGCCTGTGAAAGCGCTTCCAAGGAAGGGTGCTGGCTAGCAAGAGCTTTCAGTGCTGGCACTTTTCATCTCTGAGCAATTGCTCGACGTTTGCAATTTCTCAGCTCGTGTCTACGAGACGGAAAGAGAAGGACCGTGACGTTTGGTAGCTAGAGAAGTGCAAAGCCCCAGTGTTGCTGCGCCTGTGAAAGCGCTTCCAAGGAAGGGTGCTGGCTAGCAAGAGCTTTCAGTGCTGGCCCTTTTCATCTCTGAGCAATTGCTCGTCGTTTGCAATTTCTCACCTGAGCTCTCTTTAGAGTGCGCGAGAGGATGAGCAGAAGATGAGGTGGCTAGAGAAGCCCAGAGCCCCAGTGTTCTTAGGCCTACAAAAGCGCTTCCAAGGAAGGGTGCTGGCTAGCAACAGCTTTCAGTGCTGGCACTTTTCATCTCTGAGCAATTGCTCGACGTTTGCAATTTCTCACCTGAGCTCTCTTTAGAGTGCGCGAGAGGATGAGCAGAAGATGAGGTGGCTAGAGAAGCCCAGAGCCCCAGTGTTCTTAGGCCTACAAAAGCGCTTCCAAGGAAGGGTGCTGGCTAGCAAAAGCTTTCAGTGCTGGCACTTTTCATCTCTGAGCAATTGCTCGACGTTTGCGATTTCTCAGCTCATGTCTACGAGACGGAAAGAGAATGACTGTGACATTTGGTGGCTAGAGAAGCGCAAAGCCCCAGTGTTGCTGCGCCTGTGAAAGCGCTTCCAAGGAAGGGGGCTGGCTAGCAACAGCTTTCAGTGCTGGCACTTTTCATCTCTGAGCAATTGCTCGACGTTTGCAATTTCTCAGCTCGTGTCTACGAGACGGAAAGAGAAGGACCGTGACGTTTGGTGCGTATAGAAGCGCAAAGCCCCAGTGTTGCTGCGCCTGTGAAAGCGCTTCCAAGGAAGGGTGCTGGCTAGCAACAGCTTTCAGTGCTGGCACTTTTCATCTCTGAGCAATTGCTCGACGTTTGCAATTTCTCAGCTCGTGTCTACCGACGGAAAGAGAAGGACTGTGACGTTTGGTGGCTAGAGAAGCGCAAAGCCCCAGTGTTGCTGCGCCTGTGAAAGCGCTTCCAAGGAAGGGGGCTGGCTAGCAACAGCTTTCAGTGCTGGCACTTTTCATCTCTGAGCAATTGCTGGACGTTTGTAATTTCTCACCTGAGCTCTCTTTAGAGTGCGCGAGAGGATGAGCAGAAGATGAGGTGGCTAGAGAAGCCCAGAGCCCCAGTGTTCTTAGGCCTACAAAAGCGCTTCCAAGGAAGGGTGCTGGCTAGCAAAAGCTTTCAGTGCTGGCACTTTTCATCTCTGAGCAATTGCTCGACGTTTGCAATTTCTCAGCTCATGTCTACGAGACGGAAAGAGAATGACTGTTACATTTGGTGGCTAGAGAAGCGCAAAGCCCCAGTGTTGCTGCGCCTGTGAAAGCGCTTCCAAGGAAGGGTGCTGGCTAGCAAGAGCTTTCAGTGCTGGCACTTTTCATCTCTGAGCAATTGCTCGACGTTTGCAATTTCTCAGCTCGTGTCTAGGAGACGGAAAGAGAAGGACCGTGACGTTTGGTGGCTAGAGAAGCGCAAAGCCCCAGTGTTGCTGCGCCTGTGAAAGCGCTTCCAAGGAAGGGTGCTGGCTAGCAACAGCTTTCAGTGCTGGCACTTTTCATCTCGGAGCAATTGCTCGACGTTTGCAATTTCTCAGCTCGTGTCTACCGACGGAAAGAGAAGGACCGTGACGTTTGGTGCGTATAGAAGCGCAAAGCCCCAGTGTTGCTGCGCCTGTGAAAGCGCTTCCAAGGAAGGGTGCTGGCTAGCAACAGCTTTCAGTGCTGGCACTTTTCATCTCTGAGCAATTGCTCGACGTTTGCAATTTCTCACCTGAGCTCTCTTTGGAGTGCGCGAGAGGATGAGCAGAAGATGAGGTGGCTAGAGAAGCCCAGAGCCCCAGTGTTCTTAGGCCTACAAAAGCGCTTCCAAGGAAGGGGGCTGGCTAGCAAGAGCTTTCAGTGCTGGCACTTTTCATCTCGGAGCAATTGCTGGACGTTTGCAATTTCTCAGCTCGTGTCTACGAGATGGAAAGAGAATAACCATGACGTTTGATGGCTTGAAAAGCGCAAAGCCCCAGTGTTACTGCGCCTGTGAAAGCGCTTCCAAGGAAGGGTGCTGGCTAGCAAGAGCTTTCAGTGCTGGCACTTTTCATCTCTGAGCAATTGCTCGACGTTTGCAATTTCTCACCTGAGCTCTCTTTAGAGTGCGCGAGAGGATGAGCAGAAGATGAGGTGGCTAGAGAAGCCCAGAGCCCCAGTGTTCTTAGGCCTACAAAAGCGCTTCCAAGGAAGGGTGCTGGCTAGCAACAGCTTTCAGTGCTGGCACTTTTCATCTCTGAGCAATTGCTCGACGTTTGCAATTTCTCAGCTCATGTCTACGAGACGGAAAGAGAATGACTGTGACATTTGGTGGCTAGAGAAGCGCAAAGCCCCAGTGTTGCTGCGCCTGTGAAAGCGCTTCCAAGGAAGGGTGCTGGCTAGCAACAGCTTTCAGTGCTGGCACTTTTCATCTCTGAGCAATTGCTCGACGTTTGCAATTTCTCAGCTCGTGTCTAGGAGACGGAAAGAGAAGGACCGTGACGTTTGGTGGCTAGAGAAGCGCAAAGCCCCAGTGTTGCTGCGCCTGTGAAAGCGCTTCCAAGGAAGGGTGCTGGCTAGCAACAGCTTTCAGTGCTGGCACTTTTCATCTCGGAGCAATTGCTCGACGTTTGCAATTTCTCAGCTCGTGTCTACCGACGGAAAGAGAAGGACCGTGACGTTTGGTGGCTAGAGAAGCGCAAAGCCCCAGTGTTGCTGCGCCTGTGAAAGCGCTTCCAAGGAAGGGGGCTGGCTAGCAACAGCTTTCAGTGCTGGCACTTTTCATCTCTGAGCAATTGCTCGACGTTTGCAATTTCTCACCTGAGCTCTCTTTGGAGTGCGCGAGAGGATGAGCAGAAGATGAGGTGGCTAGAGAAGCCCAGAGCCCCAGTGTTCTTAGGCCTACAAAAGCGCTTCCAAGGAAGGGTGCTGGCTAGCAACAGCTTTCAGTGCTGGCACTTTTCATCTCTGAGCAATTGCTCGACGTTTGCAATTTCTCACCTGAGCTCTCTTTAGAGTGCGCGAGAGGATGAGCAGAAGATGAGGTGGCTAGAGAAGCCCAGAGCCCCAGTGTTCTTAGGCCTACAAAAGCGCTTCCAAGGAAGGGTGCTGGCTAGCAAGAGCTTTCAGTGCTGGCACTTTTCATCTCTGAGCAATTGCTCGACGTTTGCAATTTCTCACCTGAGCTCTCTTTAGAGTGCGCGAGAGGATGAGCAGAAGATGAGGTGGCTAGAGAAGCCCAGAGCCCCAGTGTTCTTAGGCCTACAAAAGCGCTTCCAAGGAAGGGTGCTGGCTAGCAACAGCTTTCAGTGCTGGCACTTTTCATCTCTGAGCAATTGCTGGACGTTTGCAATTTCTCAGCTCGTGTCTACCGACGGAAAGAGAAGGACCGTGACGTTTGGTGGCTAGAGAAGCGCAAAGCCCCAGTGTTGCTGCGCCTGTGAAAGCGCTTCCAAGGAAGGGTGCTGGCTAGCAAGAGCTTTCAGTGCTGGCACTTTTCATCTCTGAGCAATTGCTCGACGTTTGCAATTTCTCAGCTCGTGTCTACGAGACGGAAAGAGAAGGACCGTGACGTTTGGTGGCTAGAGAAGCGCAAAGCCCCAGTGTTGCTGCGCCTGTGAAAGCGCTTCAAAGGAAGGGGGCTGGCTAGCAAGAGCTTTCAGTGCTGGCACTTTTCATCTCTGAGCAATTGCTGGACATTTGTAATTTCTCAACTGAGCTCTCTTTAGAGTGCGCGAGAGGATGAGCAGAAAATGAGGTGGCTAGAGAAGCCCAGAGCCCCAGTGTTCTTAGGCCTACAAAAGCGCTTCCAAGGAAGGGTGCTGGCTAGCAACAGCTTTCAGTGCTGGCACTTTTCATCTCTGAGCAATTGCTCGACGTTTGCAATTTCTCACCTGAGCTCTCTTTAGAGTGCGCGAGAGGATGAGCAGAAGATGAGGTGGCTAGAGAAGCCCAGAGCCCCAGTGTTCTTAGGCCTACAAAAGCGCTTCCAAGGAAGGGTGCTGGCTAGCAAGAGCTTTCAGTGCTGGCACTTTTCATCTCGGAGCAATTGCTCGACGTTTGCAATTTCTCAGCTCGTGTCTACGAGACGGAAAGAGAAGGACCGTGACGTTTGGTGGCTAGAGAAGCGCAAAGCCCCAGTGTTGCTGCGCCTGTGAAAGCGCTTCCAAGGAAGGGTGCTGGCTAGCAAGAGCTTTCAGTGCTGGCACTTTTCATCTCTGAGCAATTGCTCGACGTTTGCAATTTCTCAGCTCGTGTCTACGAGACGGAAAGAGAAGGACCGTGACGTTTGGTAGCTAGAGAAGTGCAAAGCCCCAGTGTTGCTGCGCCTGTGAAAGCGCTTCCAAGGAAGGGTGCTGGCTAGCAAGAGCTTTCAGTGCTGGCCCTTTTCATCTCTGAGCAATTGCTCGTCGTTTGCAATTTCTCACCTGAGCTCTCTTTAGAGTGCGCGAGAGGATGAGCAGAAGATGAGGTGGCTAGAGAAGCCCAGAGCCCCAGTGTTCTTAGGCCTACAAAAGCGCTTCCAAGGAAGGGTGCTGGCTAGCAACAGCTTTCAGTGCTGGCACTTTTCATCTCTGAGCAATTGCTCGACGTTTGCAATTTCTCACCTGAGCTCTCTTTAGAGTGCGCGAGAGGATGAGCAGAAGATGAGGTGGCTAGAGAAGCCCAGAGCCCCAGTGTTCTTAGGCCTACAAAAGCGCTTCCAAGGAAGGGTGCTGGCTAGCAAAAGCTTTCAGTGCTGGCACTTTTCATCTCTGAGCAATTGCTCGACGTTTGCAATTTCTCAGCTCATGTCTACGAGACGGAAAGAGAATGACTGTGACATTTGGTGGCTAGAGAAGCGCAAAGCCCCAGTGTTGCTGCGCCTGTGAAAGCGCTTCCAAGGAAGGGGGCTGGCTAGCAACAGCTTTCAGTGCTGGCACTTTTCATCTCTGAGCAATTGCTCGACGTTTGCAATTTCTCAGCTCGTGTCTACGAGACGGAAAGAGAAGGACCGTGACGTTTGGTGCGTATAGAAGCGCAAAGCCCCAGTGTTGCTGCGCCTGTGAAAGCGCTTCCAAGGAAGGGTGCTGGCTAGCAACAGCTTTCAGTGCTGGCACTTTTCATCTCGGAGCAATTGCTCGACGTTTGCAATTTCTCAGCTCGTGTCTACCGACGGAAAGAGAAGGACTGTGACGTTTGGTGGCTAGAGAAGCGCAAAGCCCCAGTGTTGCTGCGCCTGTGAAAGCGCTTCCAAGGAAGGGTGCTGGCTAGCAAGAGCTTTCAGTGCTGGCACTTTTCATCTCTGAGCAATTGCTGGACGTTTGTAATTTCTCACCTGAGCTCTCTTTAGAGTGCGCGAGAGGATGAGCAGAAGATGAGGTGGCTAGAGAAGCCCAGAGCCCCAGTGTTCTTAGGCCTACAAAAGCGCTTCCAAGGAAGGGTGCTGGCTAGCAAAAGCTTTCAGTGCTGGCACTTTTCATCTCTGAGCAATTGCTCGACGTTTGCAATTTCTCAGCTCATGTCTACGAGACGGAAAGAGAATGACTGTGACATTTGGTGGCTAGAGAAGCGCAAAGCCCCAGTGTTGCTGCGCCTGTGAAAGCGCTTCCAAGGAAGGGTGCTGGCTAGCAAGAGCTTTCAGTGCTGGCACTTTTCATCTCTGAGCAATTGCTCGACGTTTGCAATTTCTCAGCTCGTGTCTAGGAGACGGAAAGAGAAGGACCGTGACGTTTGGTGGCTAGAGAAGCGCAAAGCCCCAGTGTTGCTGCGCCTGTGAAAGCGCTTCCAAGGAAGGGTGCTGGCTAGCAAGAGCTTTCAGTGCTGGCACTTTTCATCTCGGAGCAATTGCTCGACGTTTGCAATTTCTCAGCTCGTGTCTACCGACGGAAAGAGAAGGACCGTGACGTTTGGTGCGTATAGAAGCGCAAAGCCCCAGTGTTGCTGCGCCTGTGAAAGCGCTTCCAAGGAAGGGTGCTGGCTAGCAACAGCTTTCAGTGCTGGCACTTTTCATCTCTGAGCAATTGCTCGACGTTTGCAATTTCTCACCTGAGCTCTCTTTGGAGTGCGCGAGAGGATGAGCAGAAGATGAGGTGGCTAGAGAAGCCCAGAGCCCCAGTGTTCTTAGGCCTACAAAAGCGCTTCCAAGGAAGGGGGCTGGCTAGCAAGAGCTTTCAGTGCTGGCACTTTTCATCTCTGAGCAATTGCTCGACGTTTGCAATTTCTCAGCTCGTGTCTACGAGATGGAAAGAGAATAACCATGACGTTTGATGGCTTGAAAAGCGCAAAGCCCCAGTGTTACTGCGCCTGTGAAAGCGCTTCCAAGGAAGGGTGCTGGCTAGCAAGAGCTTTCAGTGCTGGCACTTTTCATCTCTGAGCAATTGCTCGACGTTTGCAATTTCTCACCTGAGCTCTCTTTAGAGTGCGCGAGAGGATGAGCAGAAGATGAGGTGGCTAGAGAAGCCCAGAGCCCCAGTGTTCTTAAGCCTACAAAAGCGCTTCCAAGGAAGGGTGCTGGCTAGCAACAGCTTTCAGTGCTGGCACTTTTCATCTCTGAGCAATTGCTCGACGTTTGCAATTTCTCAGCTCATGTCTACGAGACGGAAAGAGAATGACTGTGACATTTGGTGGCTAGAGAAGCGCAAAGCCCCAGTGTTGCTGCGCCTGTGAAAGCGCTTCCAAGGAAGGGTGCTGGCTAGCAACAGCTTTCAGTGCTGGCACTTTTCATCTCTGAGCAATTGCTCGACGTTTGCAATTTCTCAGCTCGTGTCTAGGAGACGGAAAGAGAAGGACCGTGACGTTTGGTGGCTAGAGAAGCGCAAAGCCCCAGTGTTGCTGCGCCTGTGAAAGCGCTTCCAAGGAAGGGTGCTGGCTAGCAACAGCTTTCAGTGCTGGCACTTTTCATCTCGGAGCAATTGCTCGACGTTTGCAATTTCTCAGCTCGTGTCTACCGACGGAAAGAGAAGGACCGTGACGTTTGGTGGGTAGAGAAGCGCAAAGCCCCAGTGTTGCTGCGCCTGTGAAAGCGCTTCCAAGGAAGGGTGCTGGCTAGCAAGAGCTTTCAGTGCTGGCACTTTTCATCTCTGAGCAATTGCTCGACGTTTGCAATTTCTCAGCTCGTGTCTACGAGACGGAAAGAGAAGGACCGTGACGTTTGGTGGCTAGAGAAGCGCAAAGCCCCAGTGTTGCTGCGCCTGTGAAAGCGCTTCCAAGGAAGGGGGCTGGCTAGCAAGAGCTTTCAGTGCTGGCACTTTTCATCTCTGAGCAATTGCTGGACGTTTGTAATTTCTCACCTGAGCTCTCTTTAGAGTGCGCGAGAGGATGAGCAGAAGATGAGGTGGCTAGAGAAGCCCAGAGCCCCAGTGTTCTTAGGCCTACAAAAGCGCTTCCAAGGAAGGGTGCTGGCTAGCAACAGCTTTCAGTGCTGGCACTTTTCATCTCTGAGCAATTGCTCGACGTTTGCAATTTCTCACCTGAGCTCTCTTTAGAGTGCGCGAGAGGATGAGCAGAAGATGAGGTGGCTAGAGAAGCCCAGAGCCCCAGTGTTCTTAGGCCTACAAAAGCGCTTCCAAGGAAGGGGGCTGGCTAGCAACAGCTTTCAGTGCTGGCACTTTTCATCTCTGAGCAATTGCTCGACGTTTGCAATTTCTCAGCTCGTGTCTACCGACGGAAAGAGAAGGACCGTGACGTTTGGTGCGTATAGAAGCGCAAAGCCCCAGTGTTGCTGCGCCTGTGAAAGCGCTTCCAAGGAAGGGTGCTGGCTAGCAAGAGCTTTCAGTGCTGGCACTTTTCATCTCTGAGCAATTGCTCGACGTTTGCAATTTCTCAGCTCGTGTCTACCCACAGAAAGAGAAGGACCGTGACGTTTGGTGGCTAGAGAAGCGCAAAGCCCCAGTGTTGCTGCGCCTGTGAAAGCGCTTCCAAGGAAGGGGGCTGTCTAGCAAGAGCTTTCAGTGCTGGCACTTTTCATCTCTGAGCAATTGCTGGACGTTTGTAATTTCTCACCTGAGCTCTCTTTAGAGTGCGCGAGAGGATGAGCAGAAGATGAGGTGGCTAGAGAAGCCCAGAGCCCCAGTGTTCTTAGGCCTACAAAAGCGCTTCCAAGGAAGGGGGCTGTCTAGCAACAGCTTTCAGTGCTGGCACTTTTCATCTCGGAGCAATTGCTGGACGTTTGCAATTTCTCAGCTCGTGTCTACGAGACAGAAAGAGAAGGACCGTGACGTTTGGTGGCTAGAGAAGCGCAAAGCCCCAGTGTTGCTGCGCCTGTGAAAGCGCTTCCAAGGAAGGGTGCTGGCTAGCAAGAGCTTTCAGTGCTGGCACTTTTCATCTCTGAGCAATTGCTCAACGTTTGCAATTTCTCAGCTCGTGTCTACGAGACGGAAAGAGAATGACTGTGACGTTTGGTAGCTAGAGAAGTGCAAAGCCCCAGTGTTGCTGCGCCTGTGAAAGCGCTTCCAAGGAAGGGTGCTGGCTAGCAAGAGCTTTCAGTGCTGGCCCTTTTCATCTCTGAGCAATTGCTCGTCGTTTGCAATTTCTCACCTGAGCTCTCTTTAGAGTGCGCGAGAGGATGAGCAGAAGATGAGGTGGCTAGAGAAGCCCAGAGCCCCAGTGTTCTTAGGCCTACAAAAGCGCTTCCAAGGAAGGGTGCTGGCTAGCAACAGCTTTCAGTGCTGGCACTTTTCATCTCTGAGCAATTGCTGGACGTTTGCAATTTTTCACCTGAGCTCTCTTTAGAGTGCGCGAGAGGATGAGCAGAAGATGAGGTGGCTAGAGAAGCCCAGAGCCCCAGTGTTCTTAGGCCTACAAAAGCGCTTCCAAGGAAGGGGGCTGGCTAGCAACAGCTTTCAGTGCTGGCACTTTTCATCTCGGAGCAATTGCTCGACGTTTGCAATTTCTCAGCTCGTGTCTACGAGATGGAAAGAGAAGGACCGTGACGTTTGGTGCGTATAGAAGCGCAAAGCCCCAGTGTTACTGCGCCTGTGAAAGCGCTTCCAGGGAAGGGTGCTGGCTAGCAACAGCTTTCAGTGCTGGCACTTTTCATCTCTGAGCAATTGCTCGACGTTTGCAATTTCTCACCTGAGCTCTCTTTAGAGTGCGCGAGAGGATGAGCAGAAGATGAGGTGGCTAGAGAAGCCCAGAGCCCCAGTGTTCTTAGGCCTACAAAAGCGCTTCCAAGGAAGGGTGCTGGCTAGCAAAAGCTTTCAGTGCTGGCACTTTTCATCTCGGAGCAATTGCTCGACGTTTGCAATTTCTCAGCTCATGTCTACGAGACGGAAAGAGAATGACTGTGACATTTGGTGGCTAGAGAAGCGCAAAGCCCCAGTGTTGCTGCGCCTGTGAAAGCGCTTCCAAGGAAGGGTGCTGGCTAGCAAGAGCTTTCAGTGCTGGCACTTTTCATCTCTGAGCAATTGCTCGACATTTGCAATTTCTCAGCTCATGTCTACGAGACGGAAAGAGAATGACCGTGACGTTTGGTGCGTATAGAAGCGCAAAGCCCTAGTGTTGCTGCGCCTGTGAAAGCGCTTCCAAGGAAGGGTGCTGGCTAGCAAGAGCTTTCAGTGCTGGCACTTTTCATCTCTGAGCAATTGCTTGACGTTTGCAATTTCTCAGCTCGTGTCTACGAGGCGGAAAGAGAATGACCGTGACATTTGGTGGCTAGAGAAGCGCAAAGCCCCAGTGTTGCTTCGCCTGTGAAAGCGCTTCCAAGGAAGGGTGCTGGCTAGCAACAGCTTTCAGTGCTGGCACTTTTCATCTCTGAGCAATTGCTCGACGTTTGCAATTTCTCAGCTCGTGTCTAGGAGACGGAAAGAGAAGGACCGTGACGTTTGGTGGGTAGAGAAGCGCAAAGCCCCAGTGTTGCTGCGCCTGTGAAAGCGCTTCCAAGGAAGGGTGCTGGCTAGCAAGAGCTTTCAGTGCTGGCACTTTTCATCTCGGAGCAATTGCTCGACGTTTGCAATTTCTCAGCTCGTGTCTACGAGACGGAAAGAGAAGGACCGTGACGTTTGGTGGCTAGAGAAGCGCAAAGCCCCAGTGTTGCTGCGCCTGTGAAAGCGCTTCCAAGGAAGGGTGCTGGCTAGCAAGAGCTTTCAGTGCTGGCACTTTTCATCTCTGAGCAATTGCTCGACGTTTGCAATTTCTCACCTGAGCTCTCTTTGGAGTGCGCGAGAGGATGAGCAGAAGATGAGGTGGCTAGAGAAGCCCAGAGCCCCAGTGTTCTTAGGCCTACAAAAGCGCTTCCAAGGAAGGGTGCTGGCTAGCAACAGCTTTCAGTGCTGGCACTTTTCATCTCGGAGCAATTGCTCGACGTTTGCAATTTCTCAGCTCGTGTCTACGAGACGGAAAGAGAAGGACCGTGACGCTTGGTGGCTAGAGAAGCACAAAGCCCGAGTGTTACTGCGCCTGTGAAAGCGCTTCCAAGGAAGGGTGCTGGCTAGCAAGAGCTTTCAGTGCTGGCACTTTTCATCTCTGAGCAATTGCTCGACGTTTGCAATTTCTCACCTGAGCTCTCTTTAGAGTGCGCGAGAGGATGAGCAGAAGATGAGGTGGCTAGAGAAGCCCAGAGCCCCAGTGTTCTTAGGCCTACAAAAGCGCTTCCAAGGAAGGGTGCTGGCTAGCAACAGCTTTCAGTGCTGGCACTTTTCATCTCTGAGCAATTGCTCGACGTTTGCAATTTCTCAGCTCGTGTCTACGAGATGGAAAGAGAAGGACCGTGACGCTTGGTGGCTAGAGAAGCGCAAAGCCCCAGTGTTGCTGCGCCTGTGAAAGCGCTTCCAAGGAAGGGTGCTGGCTAGCAAGAGCTTTCAGTGCTGGCACTTTTCATCTCTGAGCAATTGCTCGACGTTTGCAATTTCTCAGCTCGTGTCTAGGAGACGGAAAGAGAAGGACCGTGACGTTTGGTGGCTAGAGAAGCGCAAAGCCCCAGTGTTGCTGCGCCTGTGTAAGCGCTTCCAAGGAAGGGTGCTGGCTAGCAAGAGCTTTCAGTGCTGGCACTTTTCATCTCTGAGCAATTGCTGGACGTTTGTAATTTCTCACCTGAGCTCTCTTTAGAGTGCGCGAGAGGATGAGCAGAAGATGAGGTGGCTAGAGAAGCCCAGAGCCCCAGTGTTCTTAGGCCTACAAAAGCACTTCCAAGGAAGGGTGCTGGCTAGCAACAGCTTTCAGTGCTGGCACTTTTCATCTCTGAGCAATTGCTCGACGTTTGCAATTTCTCACCTGAGCTCTCTTTAGAGTGCGCGAGAGGATGAGCAGAAGATGAGGTGGCTAGAGAAGCCCAGAGCCCCAGTGTTCTTAGGCCTACAAAAGCGCTTCCAAGGAAGGGTGCTGGCTAGCAAGAGCTTTCAGTGCTGGCACTTTTCATCTCTGAGCAATTGCTCGACGTTTGCAATTTCTCAGCTCGTGTCTACGAGATGGAAAGAGAAGGACCGTGACGTTTGGTGCGTATAGAAGCGCAAAGCCCCAGTGTTACTGCGCCTGTGAAAGCGCTTCCAAGGAAGGGTGCTGGCTAGCAACAGCTTTCAGTGCTGGCACTTTTCATCTCGGAGCAATTGCTCGACGTTTGCAATTTCTCACCTGAGCTCTCTTTAGAGTGCGCGAGAGGATGAGCAGAAGATGAGGTGGCTAGAGAAGCCCAGAGCCCCAGTGTTCTTAGGCCTACAAAAGCGCTTCCAAGGAAGGGGGCTGGCTAGCAACAGCTTTCAGTGCTGGCACTTTTCATCTCTGAGCAATTGCTCGACGTTTGCAATTTCTCAGCTCGTGTCTAGGAGACGGAAAGAGAAGGACCGTGACGTTTGGTGGCTAGAGAAGCGCAAAGCCCCAGTGTTGCTGCGCCTGTGAAAGCGCTTCCAAGGAAGGGTGCTGGCTAGCAAGAGCTTTCAGTGCTGGCACTTTTCATCTCGGAGCAATTGCTCGACGTTTGCAATTTCTCAGCTCGTGTCTAGGAGACGGAAAGAGAAGGACCGTGACGTTTGGTGGCTAGAGAAGCGCAAAGCCCCAGTGTTGCTGCGCCTGTGAAAGCGCTTCCAAGGAAGGGTGCTGGCTAGCAAGAGCTTTCAGTGCTGGCACTTTTCATCTCTGAGCAATTGCTGGACGTTTGTAATTTCTCACCTGAGCTCTCTTTAGAGTGCGCGAGAGGATGAGCAGAAGATGAGGTGGCTAGAGAAGCCCAGAGCCCCAGTGTTCTTCGGCCTACAAAAGCGCTTCCAAGGAAGGGTGCTGGCTAGCAACAGCTTTCAGTGCTGGCACTTTTCATCTCTGAGCAATTGCTCGACGTTTGCAATTTCTCAGCTCGTGTCTAGGAGACGGAAAGAGAAGGACCGTGACGTTTGGTGGCTAGAGAAGGGCAAAGCCCCAGTGTTGCTGCGCCTGTGAAAGCGCTTCCAAGGAAGGGTGCTGGCTAGCAACAGCTTTCAGTGCTGGCACTTTTCATCTCTGAGCAATTGCTGGACGTTTGCAATTTCTCACCTGAGCTCTCTTTAGAGTGCGCGAGAGGATGAGCAGAAGATGAGGTGGCTAGAGAAGCCCAGAGCCCCAGTGTTCTTAGGCCTACAAAAGCGCTTCCAAGGAAGGCTGCTGGCTAGCAACAGCTTTCAGTGCTGGCACTTTTCATCTCTGAGCAATTGCTGGACGTTTGCAATTTCTCAGCTCGTGTCTACGAGACGGAAAGAGAAGGACCGTGACATTTGGTGCGTATAGAAGCGCAAAGCCCCAGTGTTGCTGCGCCTGTGAAAGCGCTTCCAAGGAAGGGTGCTGGCTAGCAACAGCTTTCAGTGCTGGCACTTTTCATCTCTGAGCAATTGCTCAACGTTTGCAATTTCTCAGCTCGTGTCTACGAGACGGAAAGAGAATGACCGTGACGTTTGGTAGCTAGAGAAGTGCAAAGCCCCAGTGTTGCTGCGCCTGTGAAAGCGCTTCCAAGGAAGGCTGCTGGCTAGCAAGAGCTTTCAGTGCTGGCCCTTTTCATCTCTGAGCAATTGCTCGACGTTTGCAATTTCTCACCTGAGCTCTCTTTAGAGTGCGCGAGAGGATGAGCAGAAGATGAGGTGGCTAGAGAAGCCCAGAGCCCCAGTGTTCTTAGGCCTACAAAAGCGCTTCCAAGGAAGGGTGCTGGCTAGCAAGAGCTTTCAGTGCTGGCACTTTTCATCTCGGAGCAATTGCTCGACGTTTGCAATTTCTCAGCTCGTGTCTACGAGACGGAAAGAGAAGGACCGTGACGCTTGGTGGCTAGAGAAGCACAAAGCCCCAGTGTTACTGCGCCTGTGAAAGCGCTTCCAAGGAAGGGTGCTGGCTAGCAAGAGCTTTCAGTGCTGGCACTTTTCATCTCTGAGCAATTGCTCGACGTTTGCAATTTCTCACCTGAGCTCTCTTTAGAGTGCGCGAGAGGATGAGCAGAAGATGAGGTGGCTAGAGAAGCCCAGAGCCCCAGTGTTCTTAGGCCTACAAAAGCGCTTCCAAGGAAGGGTGCTGGCTAGCAACAGCTTTCAGTGCTGGCACTTTTCATCTCTGAGCAATTGCTCGACGTTTGCAATTTCTCAGCTCGTGTCTACGAGATGGAAAGAGAAGGACCGTGACGCTTGGTGGCTAGAGAAGCGCAAAGCCCCAGTGTTGCTGCGCCTGTGAAAGCGCTTCCAAGGAAGGGTGCTGGCTAGCAAGAGCTTTCAGTGCTGGCACTTTTCATCTCTGAGCAATTGCTCGACGTTTGCAATTTCTCAGCTCGTGTCTACGAGACGGAAAGAGAAGGACCGTGACGTTTGGTGGCTAGAGAAGCGCAAAGCCCCAGTGTTGCTGCGCCTGTGTAAGCGCTTCCAAGGAAGGGTGCTGGCTAGCAAGAGCTTTCAGTGCTGGCACTTTTCATCTCTGAGCAATTGCTGGACGTTTGTAATTTCTCACCTGAGCTCTCTTTAGAGTGCGCGAGAGGATGAGCAGAAGATGAGGTGGCTAGAGAAGCCCAGAGCCCCAGTGTTCTTAGGCCTACAAAAGCGCTTCCAAGGAAGGGTGCTGGCTAGCAACAGCTTTCAGTGCTGGCACTTTTCATCTCTGAGCAATTGCTCGACGTTTGCAATTTCTCACCTGAGCTCTCTTTAGAGTGCGCGAGAGGATGAGCAGAAGATGAGGTGGCTAGAGAAGCCCAGAGCCCCAGTGTTCTTAGGCCTACAAAAGCGCTTCCAAGGAAGGGTGCTGGCTAGCAAGAGCTTTCAGTGCTGGCACTTTTCATCTCGGAGCAATTGCTCGACGTTTGCAATTTCTCAGCTCGTGTCTACGAGATGGAAAGAGAAGGACCGTGACGTTTGGTGCGTATAGAAGCGCAAAGCCCCAGTGTTACTGCGCCTGTGAAAGCGCTTCCAAGGAAGGGTGCTGGCTAGCAACAGCTTTCAGTGCTGGCACTTTTCATCTCGGAGCAATTGCTCGACGTTTGCAATTTCTCACCTGAGCTCTCTTTAGAGTGCGCGAGAGGATGAGCAGAAGATGAGGTGGCTAGAGAAGCCCAGAGCCCCAGTGTTCTTAGGCCTACAAAAGCGCTTCCAAGGAAGGGTGCTGGCTAGCAACAGCTTTCAGTGCTGGCACTTTTCATCTCTGAGCAATTGCTCGACGTTTGCAATTTCTCAGCTCGTGTCTAGGAGACGGAAAGAGAAGGACCGTGACGTTTGGTGGCTAGAGAAGCGCAAAGCCCCAGTGTTGCTGCGCCTGTGAAAGCGCTTCCAAGGAAGGGTGCTGGCTAGCAAGAGCTTTCAGTGCTGGCACTTTTCATCTCGGAGCAATTGCTCGACGTTTGCAATTTCTCAGCTCGTGTCTAGGAGACGGAAAGAGAAGGACCGTGACGTTTGGTGGCTAGAGAAGCGCAAAGCCCCAGTGTTGCTGCGCCTGTGAAAGCGCTTCCAAGGAAGGGTGCTGGCTAGCAAGAGCTTTCAGTGCTGGCACTTTTCATCTCTGAGCAATTGCTGGACGTTTGTAATTTCTCACCTGAGCTCTCTTTAGAGTGCGCGAGAGGATGAGCAGAAGATGAGGTGGCTAGAGAAGCCCAGAGCCCCAGTGTTCTTCGGCCTACAAAAGCGCTTCCAAGGAAGGGTGCTGGCTAGCAACAGCTTTCAGTGCTGGCACTTTTCATCTCTGAGCAATTGCTCGACGTTTGCAATTTCTCAGCTCGTGTCTAGGAGACGGAAAGAGAAGGACCGTGACGTTTGGTGGCTAGAGAAGGGCAAAGCCCCAGTGTTGCTGCGCCTGTGAAAGCGCTTCCAAGGAAGGGTGCTGGCTAGCAACAGCTTTCAGTGCTGGCACTTTTCATCTCTGAGCAATTGCTGGACGTTTGCAATTTCTCACCTGAGCTCTCTTTAGAGTGCGCGAGAGGATGAGCAGAAGATGAGGTGGCTAGAGAAGCCCAGAGCCCCAGTGTTCTTAGGCCTACAAAAGCGCTTCCAAGGAAGGCTGCTGGCTAGCAACAGCTTTCAGTGCTGGCACTTTTCATCTCTGAGCAATTGCTGGACGTTTGCAATTTCTCAGCTCGTGTCTACGAGACGGAAAGAGAAGGACCGTGACATTTGGTGCGTATAGAAGCGCAAAGCCCCAGTGTTGCTGCGCCTGTGAAAGCGCTTCCAAGGAAGGGTGCTGGCTAGCAAGAGCTTTCAGTGCTGGCACTTTTCATCTCTGAGCAATTGCTCAACGTTTGCAATTTCTCAGCTCGTGTCTACGAGACGGAAAGAGAATGACCGTGACGTTTGGTAGCTAGAGAAGTGCAAAGCCCCAGTGTTGCTGCGCCTGTGAAAGCGCTTCCAAGGAAGGGTGCTGGCTAGCAAGAGCTTTCAGTGCTGGCCCTTTTCATCTCTGAGCAATTGCTCGTCGTTTGCAATTTCTCACCTGAGCTCTCTTTAGAGTGCGCGAGAGGATGAGCAGAAGATGAGGTGGCTAGAGAAGCCCAGAGCCCCAGTGTTCTTAGGCCTACAAAAGCGCTTCCAAGGAAGGGTGCTGGCTAGCAACAGCTTTCAGTGCTGGCACTTTTCATCTCTGAGCAATTGCTGGACGTTTGCAATTTTTCACCTGAGCTCTCTTTAGAGTGCGCGAGAGGATGAGCAGAAGATGAGGTGGCTAGAGAAGCCCAGAGCCCCAGTGTTCTTAGGCCTACAAAAGCGCTTCCAAGGAAGGGTGCTGGCTAGCAAGAGCTTTCAGTGCTGGCACTTTTCATCTCGGAGCAATTGCTCGACGTTTGCAATTTCTCAGCTCGTGTCTACGAGATGGAAAGAGAAGGACCGTGACGTTTGGTGCGTATAGAAGCGCAAAGCCCCAGTGTTACTGCGCCTGTGAAAGCGCTTCCAAGGAAGGGTGCTGGCTAGCAACAGCTTTCAGTGCTGGCACTTTTCATCTCTGAGCAATTGCTCGACGTTTGCAATTTCTCACCTGAGCTCTCTTTAGAGTGCGCGAGAGGATGAGCAGAAGATGAGGTGGCTAGAGAAGCCCAGAGCCCCAGTGTTCTTAGGCCTACAAAAGCGCTTCCAAGGAAGGGTGCTGGCTAGCAAAAGCTTTCAGTGCTGGCACTTTTCATCTCGGAGCAATTGCTCGACGTTTGCAATTTCTCAGCTCATGTCTACGAGACGGAAAGAGAATGACTGTGACATTTGGTGGCTAGAGAAGCGCAAAGCCCCAGTGTTGCTGCGCCTGTGAAAGCGCTTCCAAGGAAGGGTGCTGGCTAGCAAGAGCTTTCAGTGCTGGCACTTTTCATCTCTGAGCAATTGCTCGACATTTGCAATTTCTCAGCTCATGTCTACGAGACGGAAAGAGAATGACCGTGACGTTTGGTGCGTATAGAAGCGCAAAGCCCCAGTGTTGCTGCGCCTGTGAAAGCGCTTCCAAGGAAGGGTGCTGGCTAGCAAGAGCTTTCAGTGCTGGCACTTTTCATCTCTGAGCAATTGCTTGACGTTTGCAATTTCTCAGCTCGTGTCTACGAGGCGGAAAGAGAATGACCGTGACATTTGGTGGCTAGAGAAGCGCAAAGCCCCAGTGTTGCTTCGCCTGTGAAAGCGCTTCCAAGGAAGGGTGCTGGCTAGCAACAGCTTTCAGTGCTGGCACTTTTCATCTCTGAGCAATTGCTCGACGTTTGCAATTTCTCAGCTCGTGTCTAGGAGACGGAAAGAGAAGGACCGTGACGTTTGGTGGCTAGAGAAGCGCAAAGCCCCAGTGTTGCTGCGCCTGTGAAAGCGCTTCCAAGGAAGGGTGCTGGCTAGCAAGAGCTTTCAGTGCTGGCACTTTTCATCTCGGAACAATTGCTCGACGTTTGCAATTTCTCACCTGAGCTCTCTTTGGAGTGCGCGAGAGGATGAGCAGAAGATGAGGTGGCTAGAGAAGCCCAGAGCCCCAGTGTTCTTAGGCCTACAAAAGCGCTTCCAAGGAAGGGTGCTGGCTAGCAAGAGCTTTCAGTGCTGGCACTTTTCATCTCGGAGCAATTGCTCGACGTTTGCAATTTCTCAGCTCGTGTCTACGAGACGGAAAGAGAAGGACCGTGACGTTTGGTGGCTAGAGAAGCACAAAGCCCCAGTGTTACTGCGCCTGTGAAAGCGCTTCCAAGGAAGGGTGCTGGCTAGCAAGAGCTTTCAGTGCTGGCACTTTTCATCTCTGAGCAATTGCTCGACGTTTGCAATTTCTCACCTGAGCTCTCTTTAGAGTGCGCGAGAGGATGAGCAGAAGATGAGGTGGCTAGAGAAGCCCAGAGCCCCAGTGTTCTTAGGCCTACAAAAGCGCTTCCAAGGAAGGGTGCTGGCTAGCAACAGCTTTCAGTGCTGGCACTTTTCATCTCTGAGCAATTGCTCGACGTTTGCAATTTCTCAGCTCGTGTCTACGAGATGGAAAGAGAAGGACCGTGACGTTTGGTGGCTAGAGAAGCGCAAAGCCCCAGTGTTGCTGCGCCTGTGAAAGCGCTTCCAAGGAAGGGTGCTGGCTAGCAAGAGCTTTCAGTGCTGGCACTTTTCATCTCTGAGCAATTGCTCGACGTTTGCAATTTCTCAGCTCGTGTCTACGAGACGGAAAGAGAAGGACCGTGACGTTTGGTGGCTAGAGAAGCGCAAAGCCCCAGTGTTGCTGCGCCTGTGTAAGCGCTTCCAAGGAAGGGTGCTGGCTAGCAAGAGCTTTCAGTGCTGGCACTTTTCATCTCTGAGCAATTGCTCGACGTTTGTAATTTCTCACCTGAGCTCTCTTTAGAGTGCGCGAGAGGATGAGCAGAAGATGAGGTGGCTAGAGAAGCCCAGAGCCCCAGTGTTCTTAGGCCTACAAAAGCGCTTCCAAGGAAGGGTGCTGGCTAGCAACAGCTTTCAGTGCTGGCACTTTTCATCTCTGAGCAATTGCTCGACGTTTGCAATTTCTCACCTGAGCTCTCTTTAGAGTGCGCGAGAGGATGAGCAGAAGATGAGGTGGCTAGAGAAGCCCAGAGCCCCAGTGTTCTTAGGCCTACAAAAGCGCTTCCAAGGAAGGGTGCTGGCTAGCAAGAGCTTTCAGTGCTGGCACTTTTCATCTCTGAGCAATTGCTCGACGTTTGCAATTTCTCAGCTCGTGTCTACGAGATGGAAAGAGAAGGACCGTGACGTTTGGTGCGTATAGAAGCGCAAAGCCCCAGTGTTACTGCGCCTGTGAAAGCGCTTCCAAGGAAGGGTGCTGGCTAGCAAGAGCTTTCAGTGCTGGCACTTTTCATCTCGGAGCAATTGCTCGACGTTTGCAATTTCTCACCTGAGCTCTCTTTAGAGTGCGCGAGAGGATGAGCAGAAGATGAGGTGGCTAGAGAAGCCCAGAGCCCCAGTGTTCTTAGGCCTACAAAAGCGCTTCCAAGGAAGGCTGCTGGCTAGCAAAAGCTTTCAGTGCTGGCACTTTTCATCTCTGAGCAATTGCTCGACGTTTGCAATTTCTCAGCTCATGTCTACAAGACGGAAAGAGAATGACTGTGACATTTGGTGGCTAGAGAAGCGCAAAGCCCCAGTGTTGCTGCGCCTGTGAAAGCGCTTCCAAGGAAGGGTGCTGGCTAGCAAGAGCTTTCAGTGCTGGCACTTTTCATCTCTGAGCAATTGCTCGACATTTGCAATTTCTCAGCTCATGTCTACGAGACGGAAAGAGAATGACCGTGACGTTTGGTGCGTATAGAAGCGCAAAGCCCCAGTGTTGCTGCGCCTGTGAAAGCGCTTCCAAGGAAGGGTGCTGGCTAGCAAGAGCTTTCAGTGCTGGCACTTTTCATCTCTGAGCAATTGCTTGACGTTTGCAATTTCTCAGCTCGTGTCTACGAGGCGGAAAGAGAATGACCGTGACATTTGGTGGCTAGAGAAGCGCAAAGCCCCAGTGTTGCTGCGCCTGTGAAAGCGCTTCCAAGAAAGGGTGCTGGCTAGCAACAGCTTTCAGTGCTGGCACTTTTCATCTCTGAGCAATTGCTCGACGTTTGCAATTTCTCAGCTCGTGTCTAGGAGACGGAAAGAGAAGGACCGTGACGTTTGGTGGCTAGAGAAGCGCAAAGCCCCAGTGTTGCTGCGCCTGTGAAAGCGCTTCCAAGGAAGGGGGCTGGCTAGCAAGAGCTTTCAGTGCTGGCACTTTTCATCTCGGAGCAATTGCTCGACGTTTGCAATTTCTCAGCTCGTGTCTAGGAGACGGAAAGAGAAGGACCGTGACGTTTGGTGGGTAGAGAAGCGCAAAGCCCCAGTGTTGCTGCGCCTGTGAAAGCGCTTCCAAGGAAGGGTGCTGGCTAGCAAGAGCTTTCAGTGCTGGCACTTTTCATCTCTGAGCAATTGCTGGACGTTTGTAATTTCTCACCTGAGCTCTCTTTAGAGTGCGCGAGAGGATGAGCAGAAGATGAGGTGGCTAGAGAAGCCCAGAGCCCCAGTGTTCTTAGGCCTACAAAAGCGCTTCCAAGGAAGGGTGCTGGCTAGCAAGAGCTTTCAGTGCTGGCACTTTTCATCTCTGAGCAATTGCTCGACGTTTGCAATTTCTCAGCTCGTGTCTAGGAGACGGAAAGAGAAGGACTGTGACGTTTGGTGGCTAGAGAAGGGCAAAGCCCCAGTGTTGCTGCGCCTGTGAAAGCGCTTCCAAGGAAGGGTGCTGGCTAGCAAGAGCTTTCAGTGCTGGCACTTTTCATCTCTGAGCAATTGCTGGACGTTTGCAATTTCTCACCTGAGCTCTCTTTAGAGTGCGCGAGAGGATGAGCAGAAGATGAGGTGGCTAGAGAAGCCCAGAGCCCCAGTGTTCTTAGGCCTACAAAAGCGCTTCCAAGGAAGGGTGCTGGCTAGCAACAGCTTTCAGTGCTGGCACTTTTCATCTCTGAGCAATTGCTGGACGTTTGCAATTTCTCAGCTCGTGTCTACGAGACGGAAAGAGAAGGACCGTGACATTTGGTGCGTATAGAAGCGCAAAGCCCCAGTGTTGCTGCGCCTGTGAAAGCGCTTCCAAGGAAGGGTGCTGGCTAGCAACAGCTTTCAGTGCTGGCACTTTTCATCTCTGAGCAATTGCTCGACGTTTGCAATTTCTCACCTGAGCTCTCTTTCGAGTGCGCGAGAGGATGAGCAGAAGATGAGGTGGCTAGAGAAGCCCAGAGCCCCAGTGTTCTTAGGCCTACAAAAGCGCTTCCAAGGAAGGGTGCTGGCTAGCAAGAGCTTTCAGTGCTGGCACTTTTCATCTCTGAGCAATTGCTCGACATTTGCAATTTCTCAGCTCTTGTCTACAAGACGGAAAGAGAAGGACCGTGACGTTTGGTGGCTAGAGAAGCGCAAAGCCCCAGTGTTACTGCGCCTGTGAAAGCGCTTCCAAGGAAGGGTGCTGGCTAGCAACAGCTTTCAGTGCTGGCCCCTTTCATCTCTGAGCAATTGCTCGACGTTTGCAATTTCTCACCTGAGCTCTCTTTAGAGTGCGCGAGAGGATGAGCAGAAGATGAGGTGGCTAGAGAAGCCCAGAGCCCCAGTGTTCTTAGGCCTACAAAAGCGCTTCCAAGGAAGGGTGCTGGCTAGCAACAGCTTTCAGTGCTGGCACTTTTCATCTCTGAGCAATTGCTCGACGTTTGCAATTTCTCAGCTCGTGTCTAGGAGACGGAAAGAGAAGGACCGTGACGTTTGGTGGCTAGAGAAGCGCAAAGCCCCAGTGTTGCTGCACCTGTGAAAGCGCTTCCAAGGAAGGGTGCTGGCTAGCAAGAGCTTTCAGTGCTGGCACTTTTCATCTCTGAGCAATTGCTCGACGTTTGCAATTTCTCAGCTCGTGTCTAGGAGACGGAAAGAGAAGGACCGTGACGTTTGGTGCGTATAGAAGCGCAAAGCCCCAGTGTTGCTGCGCCTGTGAAAGCGCTTCCAAGGAAGGGTGCTGGCTAGCAAGAGCTTTCAGTGCTGGCACTTTTCATCTCGGAGCAATTGCTCGACGTTTGCAATTTCTCAGCTCGTGTCTACGAGACGGAAAGAGAAGGACCGTGACGTTTGGTGGCTAGAGAAGCGCAAAGCCCCAGTGTTACTGCGCTTGTGAAAGCGCTTCCAAGGAAGGGTGCTGGCTAGCAAGAGCTTTCAGTGCTGGCCCTTTTCATCTCTGAGCAATTGCTCGACGTTTGCAATTTCTCACCTGAGCTCTCTTTAGAGTGCGCGAGAGGATGAGCAGAAAATGAGGTGGCTAGAGAAGCCCAGAGCCCCAGTGTTCTTAGGCCTACAAAAGCGCTTCCAAGGAAGGGTGCTGGCTAGCAACAGCTTTCAGTGCTGGCACTTTTCATCTCTGAGCAATTGCTCGACGTTTGCAATTTCTCAGCTCGTGTCTAGGAGACGGAAAGAGAAGGACCGTGACGTTTGGTGCGTACAGAAGTGCAAAGCCCCAGTGTTACTGCGCCTGTGAAAGCGCTTCCAAGGAAGGGTGCTGGCTAGCAACAGCTTTCAGTGCTGGCACTTTTCATCTCTGAGCAATTGCTCGACGTTTGCAATTTCTCACCTGAGCTCTCTTTAGAGTGCGCGAGAGGATGAGCAGAAGATGAGGTGGCTAGGGAAGCCCAGAGCCCCAGTGTTCTTAGGCCTACAAAAGCGCTTCCAAGGAAGGGTGCTGGCTAGCAACAGCTTTCAGTGCTGGCACTTTTCATCTCGGAGCAATTGCTCGACGTTTGCAATTTCTCAGCTCATGTCTACGAGACGGAAAGAGAATGACTGTGACGTTTGGTGGCTAGAGAAGCGCAAAGCCCCAGTGTTGCTGCGCCTGTGAAAGCGCTTCCAAGGAAGGGTGCTGGCTAGCAACAGCTTTCAGTGCTGGCACTTTTCATCTCTGAGCAATTGCTCGACGTTTGCAATTTCTCACCTGAGCTCTCTTTAGAGTGCGCGAGAGGATGAGCAGAAGATGAGGTGGCTAGAGAAGCCCAGAGCCCCAGTGTTCTTAGGCCTACAAAAGCGCTTCCAAGGAAGGCTGCTGGCTAGCAAGAGCTTTCAGTGCTGGCACTTTTCATCTCTGAGCAATTGCTCGACGTTTGCAATTTCTCAGCTCGTGTCTACGAGACGGAAAGAGAAGGACCGTGACGTTTGGTGCGTATAGAAGCGCAAAGCCCCAGTGTTGCTGCGCCTGTGAAAGCGCTTCCAAGGAAGGGTGCTGGCTAGCAACAGCTTTCAGTGCTGGCACTTTTCATCTCTGAGCAATTGCTCGACGTTTGCAATTTCTCACCTGAGCTCTCTTTAGAGTGCGCGAGAGGATGAGCAGAAGATGAGGTGGCTAGAGAAGCCCAGAGCCCCAGTGTTCTTAGGCCTACAAAAGCGCTTCCAAGGAAGGGAGCTGGCTAGCAACAGCTTTCAGTGCTGGCACTTTTCATCTCTGAGCAATTGCTCGACGTTTGCAATTTCTCAGCTCGTGTCTACGAGACGGAAAGAGAAGGACCGTGACGTTTGGTGGGTAGAGAAGCGCAAAGCCCCAGTGTTGCTGTGCCTGTGAAAGCGCTTCCAAGGAAGGGTGCTGGCTAGCAAGAGCTTTCAGTGCTGGCACTTTTCATCTCGGAGCAATTGCTCGACGTTTGCAATTTCTCAGCTCGTGTCTACCGACGGAAAGAGAAGGACCGTGACGTTTGGTGGCTAGAGAAGCGCAAAGCCCCAGTGTTGCTGCGCCTGTGAAAGCGCTTCCAAGGAAGGGTGCTGGCTAGCAAGAGCTTTCAGTGCTGGCACTTTTCATCTCTGAGCAATTGCTCGACGTTTGCAATTTCTCACCTGAGCTCTCTTTAGAGTGCGCGAGAGGATGAGCAGAAGATGAGGTGGCTAGAGAAGCCCAGAGCCCCAGTGTTCTTAGGCCTACAAAAGCGCTTCCAAGGAAGGGGGCTGGCTAGCAACAGCTTTCAGTGCTGGCACTTTTCATCTCGGAGCAATTGCTGGACGTTTGCAATTTCTCAGCTCGTGTCTACGAGACGGAAAGAGAATGACCGAGATGCTTGGTGCGTTTAGAAGCGCAAAGCCCCAGTGTTGCTGCGCCTGTGAAAGCGCTTCCAAGGAAGGGTGCTGGCTAGCAACAGCTTTCAGTGCTGGCACTTTTCATCTCTGAGCAATTGCTCGACGTTTGCAATTTCTCAGCTCATGTCTACGAGACGGAAAGAGAAGGACCGTGACGTTTGGTGCGTAGAGAAGGGCAAAGCCCCAGTGTTACTGCGCCTGTGAAAGCGCTTCCAAGGAAGGGTGCTGGCTAGCAAGAGCTTTCAGTGCTGGCACTTTTCATCTCTGAGCAATTGCTGGACGTTTGTATTTTCTCACCTGAGCTCTCTTTAGAGTGCGCGAGAGGATGAGCAGAAGATGAGGTGGCTAGAGAAGCCCAGAGCCCCAGTGTTCTTAGGCCTACAAAAGCGCTTCCAAGGAAGGGTGCTGGCTAGCAACAGCTTTCAGTGCTGGCACTTTTCATCTCTGAGCAATTGCTCGACGTTTGCAATTTCTCACCTGAGCTCTCTTTAGAGTGCGCGAGAGGATGAGCAGAAGATGAGGTGGCTAGAGAAGCCCAGAGCCCCAGTGTTCTTAGGCCTACAAAAGCGCTTCCAAGGAAGGGTGCTGGCTAGCAACAGCTTTCAGTGCTGGCACTTTTCATCTCGGAGCAATTGCTCGACGTTTGCAATTTCTCAGCTCGTGTCTACGAGATGGAAAGAGAAGGACCATGACGTTTGGTGCGTATAGAAGCGCAAAGCCCCAGTGTTACTGCGCCTGTGAAAGCGCTTCCAAGGAAGGGTGCTGGCTAGCAAGAGCTTTCAGTGCTGGCACTTTTCATCTCTGAGCAATTGCTCGACATTTGCAATTTCTCAGCTCATGTCTACGAGACGGAAAGAGAATGACCGTGACGTTTGGTGCGTATAGAAGCGCAAAGCCCCAGTGTTGCTGCGCCTGTGCAAGCGCTTCCAAGGAAGGGTGCTGGCTAGCAACAGCTTTCAGTGCTGGCACTTTTCATCTCTGAGCAATTGCTCGACGTTTGCAATTTCTCAGCTCGTGTCTATGAGACGGAAAGAGAATGACTGTGACATTTGGTGGCTAGAGAAGCGCAAAGCCCCAGTGTTGCTGCGCCTGTGAAAGCGCTTCCAAGAAAGGGTGCTGGCTAGCAACAGCTTTCAGTGCTGGCACTTTTCATCTCTGAGCAATTGCTCGACGTTTGCAATTTCTCAGCTCGTGTCTAGGAGACGGAAAGAGAAGGACCGTGACGTTTGGTGGGTAGAGAAGCGCAAAGCCCCAGTGTTGCTGCGCCTGTGAAAGCGCTTCCAAGGAAGGGTGCTGGCTAGCAAGAGCTTTCAGTGCTGGCACTTTTCATCTCGGAGCAATTGCTCGACGTTTGCAATTTCTCAGCTCGTGTCTACCGACGGAAAGAGAAGGACCGTGACGTTTGGTGGCTAGAGAAGCGCAAAGCCCCAGTGTTGCTGCGCCTGTGAAAGCGCTTCCAAGGAAGGCGGCTGGCTAGCAACAGCTTTCAGTGCTGGCACTTTTCATCTCTGAGCAATTGCTGGACGTTTGCAATTTCTCACCTGAGCTCTCTTTGGAGTGCGCGAGAGGATGAGCAGAAGATGAGGTGGCTAGAGAAGCCCAGAGCCCCAGTGTTCTTAGGCCTACAAAAGCGCTTCCAAGGAAGGGTGCTGGCTAGCAAGAGCTTTCAGTGCTGGCACTTTTCATCTCTGAGCAATTGCTGGACGTTTGCAATTTCTCAGCTCGTGTCTACGAGACGGAAAGAGAAGGACCGTGACGCTTGGTGGCTAGAGAAGCACAAAGCCCCAGTGTTACTGCGCCTGTGAAAGCGCTTCCAAGGAAGGGAGCTGGCTAGCAACAGCTTTCAGTGCTGGCACTTTTCATCTCTGAGCAATTGCTGGACGTTTGCAATTTCTCACCTGAGCTCTCTTTAGAGTGCGCGAGAGGATGAGCAGAAGATGAGGTGGCTAGAGAAGCCCAGAGCCCCAGTGTTCTTAGGGCTACAAAAGCGCTTCCAAGGAAGGGGGCTGGCTAGCAAGAGCTTTCAGTGCTGGCACTTTTCATCTCTGAGCAATTGCTCGACGTTTGCAATTTCTCAGCTCGTGTCTACCGACGGAAAGAGAAGGACCGTGACGTTTGGTGGCTAGAGAAGCGCAAAGCCCCAGTGTTGCTGCGCCTGTGAAAGCGCTTCCAAGGAAGGGTGCTGGCTAGCAACAGCTTTCAGTGCTGGCACTTTTCATCTCTGAGCAATTGCTCGACGTTTGCAATTTCTCACCTGAGCTCTCTTTCGAGTGCGCGAGAGGATGAGCAGAAGATGAGGTGGCTAGAGAAGCCCAGAGCCCCAGTGTTCTTAGGCCTACAAAAGCGCTTCCAAGGAAGGGTGCTGGCTAGCAAGAGCTTTCAGTGCTGGCACTTTTCATCTCTGAGCAATTGCTCGACATTTGCAATTTCTCAGCTCGTGTCTACAAGACGGAAAGAGAAGGACCGTGACGTTTGGTGGCTAAAGAAGCGCAAAGCCCCAGTGTTACTGCGCCTGTGAAAGCGCTTCCAAGGAAGGGTGCTGGCTAGCAACAGCTTTCAGTGCTGGCCCCTTTCATCTCTGAGCAATTGCTCGACGTTTGCAATTTCTCACCTGAGCTCTCTTTAGAGTGCGCGAGAGGATGAGCAGAAGATGAGGTGGCTAGAGAAGCCCAGAGCCCCAGTGTTCTTAGGCCTACAAAAGCGCTTCCAAGGAAGGGGGCTGGCTAGCAACAGCTTTCAGTGCTGGCACTTTTCATCTCTGAGCAATTGCTCGACGTTTGCAATTTCTCAGCTCGTGTCTAGGAGACGGAAAGAGAAGGACCGTGACGTTTGGTGGCTAGAGAAGCGCAAAGCCCCAGTGTTGCTGCACCTGTGAAAGCGCTTCCAAGGAAGGGTGCTGGCTAGCAAGAGCTTTCAGTGCTGGCACTTTTCATCTCTGAGCAATTGCTCGACGTTTGCAATTTCTCAGCTCGTGTCTAGGAGACGGAAAGAGAAGGACCGTGACGTTTGGTGCGTATAGAAGCGCAAAGCCCCAGTGTTGCTGCGCCTGTGAAAGCGCTTCCAAGGAAGGGTGCTGGCTAGCAAGAGCTTTCAGTGCTGGCACTTTTCATCTCGGAGCAATTGCTCGACGTTTGCAATTTCTCAGCTCGTGTCTACGAGACGGAAAGAGAAGGACCGTGACGTTTGGTGGCTAGAGAAGCGCAAAGCCCCAGTGTTACTGCGCTTGTGAAAGCGCTTCCAAGGAAGGGTGCTGGCTAGCAAGAGCTTTCAGTGCTGGCCCTTTTCATCTCTGAGCAATTGCTCGACGTTTGCAATTTCTCACCTGAGCTCTCTTTAGAGTGCGCGAGAGGATGAGCAGAAGATGAGGTGGCTAGAGAAGCCCAGAGCCCCAGTGTTCTTAGGCCTACAAAAGCGCTTCCAAGGAAGGGTGCTGGCTAGCAACAGCTTTCAGTGCTGGCACTTTTCATCTCTGAGCAATTGCTCGACGTTTGCAATTTCTCAGCTCGTGTCTAGGAGACGGAAAGAGAAGGACCGTGACGTTTGGTGCGTACAGAAGTGCAAAGCCCCAGTGTTACTGCGCCTGTGAAAGCGCTTCCAAGGAAGGGTGCTGGCTAGCAACAGCTTTCAGTGCTGGCACTTTTCATCTCTGAGCAATTGCTCGACGTTTGCAATTTCTCACCTGAGCTCTCTTTAGAGTGCGCGAGAGGATGAGCAGAAGATGAGGTGGCTAGGGAAGCCCAGAGCCCCAGTGTTCTTAGGCCTACAAAAGCGCTTCCAAGGAAGGGTGCTGGCTAGCAACAGCTTTCAGTGCTGGCACTTTTCATCTCGGAGCAATTGCTGGACGTTTGCAATTTCTCAGCTCATGTCTACGAGACGGAAAGAGAATGACTGTGACGTTTGGTGGCTAGAGAAGCGCAAAGCCCCAGTGTTGCTGCGCCTGTGAAAGCGCTTCCAAGGAAGGGTGCTGGCTAGCAACAGCTTTCAGTGCTGGCACTTTTCATCTCTGAGCAATTGCTCGACGTTTGCAATTTCTCACCTGAGCTCTCTTTAGAGTGCGCGAGAGGATGAGCAGAAGATGAGGTGGCTAGAGAAGCCCAGAGCCCCAGTGTTCTTAGGCCTACAAAAGCGCTTCCAAGGAAGGCTGCTGGCTAGCAAGAGCTTTCAGTGCTGGCACTTTTCATCTCTGAGCAATTGCTCGACGTTTGCAATTTCTCAGCTCGTGTCTACGAGACGGAAAGAGAAGGACCGTGACGTTTGGTGCGTATAGAAGCGCAAAGCCCCAGTGTTGCTGCGCCTGTGAAAGCGCTTCCAAGGAAGGGTGCTGGCTAGCAAGAGCTTTCAGTGCTGGCACTTTTCATCTCTGAGCAATTGCTGGACGTTTGCAATTTCTCACCTGAGCTCTCTTTAGAGTGCGCGAGAGGATGAGCAGAAGATGAGGTGGCTAGAGAAGCCCAGAGCCCCAGTGTTCTTAGGCCTACAAAAGCGCTTCCAAGGAAGGGAGCTGGCTAGCAACAGCTTTCAGTGCTGGCACTTTTCATCTCTGAGCAATTGCTCGACGTTTGCAATTTCTCAGCTCGTGTCTACGAGACGGAAAGAGAAGGACCGTGACGTTTGGTGGGTAGAGAAGCGCAAAGCCCCAGTGTTGCTGCGCCTGTGAAAGCGCTTCCAAGGAAGGGTGCTGGCTAGCAAGAGCTTTCAGTGCTGGCACTTTTCATCTCGGAGCAATTGCTCGACGTTTGCAATTTCTCAGCTCGTGTCTACCGACGGAAAGAGAAGGACCGTGACGTTTGGTGGCTAGAGAAGCGCAAAGCCCCAGTGTTGCTGCGCCTGTGAAAGCGCTTCCAAGGAAGGGTGCTGGCTAGCAAGAGCTTTCAGTGCTGGCACTTTTCATCTCTGAGCAATTGCTCGACGTTTGCAATTTCTCACCTGAGCTCTCTTTAGAGTGCGCGAGAGGATGAGCAGAAGATGAGGTGGCTAGAGAAGCCCAGAGCCCCAGTGTTCTTAGGCCTACAAAAGCGCTTCCAAGGAAGGGGGCTGGCTAGCAACAGCTTTCAGTGCTGGCACTTTTCATCTCGGAGCAATTGCTGGACGTTTGCAATTTCTCAGCTCGTGTCTACGAGACGGAAAGAGAATGACCGAGATGCTTGGTGCGTTTAGAAGCGCAAAGCCCCAGTGTTGCTGCGCCTGTGAAAGCGCTTCCAAGGAAGGGTGCTGGCTAGCAACAGCTTTCAGTGCTGGCACTTTTCATCTCTGAGCAATTGCTCGACGTTTGCAATTTCTCAGCTCATGTCTACGAGACGGAAAGAGAAGGACCGTGACGTTTGGTGCGTAGAGAAGGGCAAAGCCCCAGTGTTACTGCGCCTGTGAAAGCGCTTCCAAGGAAGGGTGCTGGCTAGCAAGAGCTTTCAGTGCTGGCACTTTTCATCTCTGAGCAATTGCTGGACGTTTGTATTTTCTCACCTGAGCTCTCTTTAGAGTGCGCGAGAGGATGAGCAGAAGATGAGGTGGCTAGAGAAGCCCAGAGCCCCAGTGTTCTTAGGCCTACAAAAGCGCTTCCAAGGAAGGGTGCTGGCTAGCAACAGCTTTCAGTGCTGGCACTTTTCATCTCTGAGCAATTGCTCGACGTTTGCAATTTCTCACCTGAGCTCTCTTTAGAGTGCGCGAGAGGATGAGCAGAAGATGAGGTGGCTAGAGAAGCCCAGAGCCCCAGTGTTCTTAGGCCTACAAAAGCGCTTCCAAGGAAGGGTGCTGGCTAGCAACAGCTTTCAGTGCTGGCACTTTTCATCTCGGAGCAATTGCTCGACGTTTGCAATTTCTCAGCTCGTGTCTACGAGATGGAAAGAGAAGGACCATGACGTTTGGTGCGTATAGAAGCGCAAAGCCCCAGTGTTACTGCGCCTGTGAAAGCGCTTCCAAGGAAGGGTGCTGGCTAGCAAGAGCTTTCAGTGCTGGCACTTTTCATCTCTGAGCAATTGCTCGACATTTGCAATTTCTCAGCTCATGTCTACGAGACGGAAAGAGAATGACCGTGACGTTTGGTGCGTATAGAAGCGCAAAGCCCCAGTGTTGCTGCGCCTGTGCAAGCGCTTCCAAGGAAGGGTGCTGGCTAGCAACAGCTTTCAGTGCTGGCACTTTTCATCTCTGAGCAATTGCTCGACGTTTGCAATTTCTCAGCTCGTGTCTATGAGACGGAAAGAGAATGACCGTGACATTTGGTGGCTAGAGAAGCGCAAAGCCCCAGTGTTGCTGCGCCTGTGAAAGCGCTTCCAAGAAAGGGTGCTGGCTAGCAACAGCTTTCAGTGCTGGCACTTTTCATCTCTGAGCAATTGCTCGACGTTTGCAATTTCTCAGCTCGTGTCTAGGAGACGGAAAGAGAAGGACCGTGACGTTTGGTGGGTAGAGAAGCGCAAAGCCCCAGTGTTGCTGCGCCTGTGAAAGCGCTTCCAAGGAAGGGTGCTGGCTAGCAAGAGCTTTCAGTGCTGGCACTTTTCATCTCGGAGCAATTGCTCGACGTTTGCAATTTCTCAGCTCGTGTCTACCGACGGAAAGAGAAGGACCGTGACGTTTGGTGCGTAGAGAAGCGCAAAGCCCCAGTGTTGCTGCGCCTGTGAAAGCGCTTCCAAGGAAGGCGGCTGGCTAGCAACAGCTTTCAGTGCTGGCACTTTTCATCTCTGAGCAATTGCTGGACGTTTGCAATTTCTCACCTGAGCTCTCTTTGGAGTGCGCGAGAGGATGAGCAGAAGATGAGGTGGCTAGAGAAGCCCAGAGCCCCAGTGTTCTTAGGCCTACAAAAGCGCTTCCAAGGAAGGGTGCTGGCTAGCAACAGCTTTCAGTGCTGGCACTTTTCATCTCTGAGCAATTGCTGGACGTTTGCAATTTCTCAGCTCGTGTCTAGGAGACGGAAAGAGAAGGACCGTGACGCTTGGTGGCTAGAGAAGCACAAAGCCCCAGTGTTACTGCGCCTGTGAAAGCGCTTCCAAGGAAGGGAGCTGGCTAGCAACAGCTTTCAGTGCTGGCACTTTTCATCTCTGAGCAATTGCTGGACGTTTGCAATTTCTCACCTGAGCTCTCTTTAGAGTGCGCGAGAGGATGAGCAGAAGATGAGGTGGCTAGAGAAGCCCAGAGCCCCAGTGTTCTTAGGGCTACAAAAGCGCTTCCAAGGAAGGGTGCTGGCTAGCAAGAGCTTTCAGTGCTGGCACTTTTCATCTCTGAGCAATTGCTCGACGTTTGCAATTTCTCAGCTCGTGTCTACCGACGGAAAGAGAAGGACCGTGACGTTTGGTGGCTAGAGAAGCGCAAAGCCCCAGTGTTGCTGCGCCTGTGAAAGCGCTTCCAAGGAAGGGTGCTGGCTAGCAACAGCTTTCAGTGCTGGCACTTTTCATCTCTGAGCAATTGCTCGACGTTTGCAATTTCTCAGCTCGTGTCTAGGAGACGGAAAGAGAAGGACCGTGACGTTTGGTGGGTAGAGAAGCGCAAAGCCCCAGTGTTGCTGCGCCTGTGAAAGCGCTTCCAAGGAAGGGTGCTGGCTAGCAAGAGCTTTCAGTGCTGGCACTTTTCATCTCTGAGCAATTGCTGGACGTTTGTAATTTCTCACCTGAGCTCTCTTTAGAGTGCGCGAGAGGATGAGCAGAAGATGAGGTGGCTAGAGAAGCCCAGAGCCCCAGTGTTCTTAGGCCTACAAAAGCGCTTCCAAGGAAGGGTGCTGGCTAGCAAGAGCTTTCAGTGCTGGCACTTTTCATCTCGGAGCAATTGCTCGACGTTTGCAATTTCTCAGCTCGTGTCTAGGAGACGGAAAGAGAAGGACCGTGACGTTTGGTGGGTAGAGAAGCGCAAAGCCCCAGTGTTGCTGCGCCTGTGAAAGCGCTTCCAAGGAAGGGTGCTGGCTAGCAAGAGCTTTCAGTGCTGGCACTTTTCATCTCTGAGCAATTGCTGGACGTTTGCAATTTCTCACCTGAGCTCTCTTTAGAGTGCGCGAGAGGATGAGCAGAAGATGAGGTGGCTAGAGAAGCCCAGAGCCCCAGTGTTCTTAGGCCTACAAAAGCGCTTCCAAGGAAGGGTGCTGGCTAGCAACAGCTTTCAGTGCTGGCACTTTTCATCTCTGAGCAATTGCTCGACGTTTGCAATTTCTCAGCTCGTGTCTACGAGACGGAAAGAGAAGGACCGTGACGTTTGGTGCGTATAGAAGCGCAAAGCCCCAGTGTTGCTGCGCCTGTGAAAGCGCTTCCAAGGAAGGGTGCTGGCTAGCAACAGCTTTCAGTGCTGGCACTTTTCATCTCTGAGCAATTGCTCGACGTTTGCAATTTCTCACCTGAGCTCTCTTTAGAGTGTGCGAGAGGATGAGCAGAAGATGAGGTGGCTAGAGAAGCCCAGAGCCCCAGTGTTCTTAGGCCTACAAAAGCGCTTCCAAGGAAGGGTGCTGGCTAGCAAGAGCTTTCAGTGCTGGCACTTTTCATCTCTGAGCAATTGCTCGACGTTTGCAATTTCTCAGCTCGTGTCTCCGAGACGGAAAGAGAAGGACCGTGACGTTTGGTGGCTAGAGAAGCGCAAAGCCCCAGTGTTACTGCGCCTGTGAAAGCGCTTCCAAGGAAGGGTGCTGGCTAGCAACAGCTTTCAGTGCTGGCCCTTTTCATCTCTGAGCAATTGCTCGACGTTTGCAATTTCTCACCTGAGCTCTCTTTAGAGTGCGCGAGAGGATGAGCAGAAGATGAGGTGGCTAGAGAAGCCCAGAGCCCCAGTGTTCTTAGGCCTACAAAAGCGCTTCCAAGGAAGGGTGCTGGCTAGCAAGAGCTTTCAGTGCTGGCACTTTTCATCTCTGAGCAATTGCTCGACGTTTGCAATTTCTCAGCTCGTGTCTACGAGACGGAAAGAGAAGGACCGTGACGTTTGGTGGGTAGAGAAGCGCAAAGCCCCAGTGTTGCTGCGCCTGTGAAAGCGCTTCCAAGGAAGGGTGCTGGCTAGCAAGAGCTTTCAGTTCTGGCACTTTTCATCTCTGAGCAATTGCTCGACGTTTGCAATTTCTCAGCTCGTGTCTAGGAGACGGAAAGAGAAGGACCGTGACGTTTGGTGCGTATAGAAGCGCAAAGCCCCAGTGTTGCTGCGCCTGTGAAAGCGCTTCCAAGGAAGGGTGCTGGCTAGCAACAGCTTTCAGTGCTGGCACTTTTCATCTCTGAGCAATTGCTCGACGTTTGCAATTTCTCAGCTCGTGTCTACAAGACGGAAAGAGAAGGACCGTGACGTTTGGTGGCTAGAGAAGCGCAAAGCCCCAGTGTTGCTGCGCTTGTGAAAGCGCTTCCAAGGAAGGGTGCTGGCTAGCAACAGCTTTCAGTGCTGGCACTTTTCATCTCTGAGCAATTGCTCGACGTTTGCAATTTCTCACCTGAGCTCTCTTTAGAGTGCGCGAGAGGATGAGCAGAAGATGAGGTGGCTAGAGAAGCCCAGAGCCCCAGTGTTCTTAGGCCTACAAAAGCGCTTCCAAGGAAGGGTGCTGGCTAGCAACAGCTTTCAGTGCTGGCACTTTTCATCTCGGAGCAATTGCTCGACGTTTGCAATTTCTCAGCTCGTGTCTACGAGATGGAAAGAGAATGACCGTGACGTTTGATGGCTAGAGAAGCGCAAAGCCCCAGTGTTACTGCGCCTGTGAAAGCGCTTCCAAGGAAGGGTGCTGGCTAGCAAGAGCTTTCAGTGCTGGCACTTTTCATCTCTGAGCAATTGCTTGACGTTTGCAATTTCTCAGCTCGTGTCTACGAGACGGAAAGAGAAGGACCGTGACGTTTGGTGCGTACAGAAGTGCAAAGCCCCAGTGTTACTGCGCCTGTGAAAGCGCTTCCAAGGAAGGGTGCTGGCTAGCAACAGCTTTCAGTGCTGGCACTTTTCATCTCTGAGCAATTGCTCGACGTTTGCAATTTCTCACCTGAGCTCTCTTTAGAGTGCGCGAGAGGATGAGCAGAAGATGAGGTGGCTAGAGAAGCCCAGAGCCCCAGTGTTCTTAGGCCTACAAAAGCGCTTCCAAGGAAGGGTGCTGGCTAGCAACAGCTTTCAGTGCTGGCACTTTTCATCTCTGAGCAATTGCTCGACGTTTGCAATTTCTCAGCTCATGTCTACGAGACGGAAAGAGAATGACTGTGACGTTTGGTGGCTAGAGAAGCGCAAAGCCCCAGTGTTGCTGCGCCTGTGAAAGCGCTTCCAAGGAAGGGTGCTGGCTAGCAAGAGCTTTCAGTGCTGGCACTTTTCATCTCTGAGCAATTGCTCGACGTTTGCAATTTCTCACCTGAGCTCTCTTTAGAGTGCGCAAGAGGATGAGCAGAAGATGAGGTGGCTAGAGAAGCCCAGAGCCCCAGTGTTCTTAGGCCTACAAAAGCGCTTCCAAGGAAGGGAGCTGGCTAGCAACAGCTTTCAGTGCTGGCACTTTTCATCTCTGAGCAATTGCTCGATGTTTGCAATTTCTCAGCTCGTGTCTACGAGACGGAAAGAGAAGGACTGTGACGTTTGGTGGCTAGAGAAGCGCAAAGCCCCAGTGTTGCTGCGCCTGTGAAAGCGCTTCCAAGGAAGGGTGCTGGCTAGCAACAGCTTTCAGTGCTGGCACTTTTCATCTCGGAGCAATTGCTGGACGTTTGCAATTTCTCACCTGAGCTCTCTTTAGAGTGCGCGAGAGGATGAGCAGAAGATGAGGTGGCTAGAGAAGCCCAGAGCCCCAGTGTTCTTAGGCCTACAAAAGCGCTTCCAAGGAAGGGAGCTGGCTAGCAACAGCTTTCAGTGCTGGCACTTTTCATCTCTGAGCAATTGCTCGACGTTTGCAATTTCTCAGCTCGTGTCTAGGAGACGGAAAGAGAAGGACCGTGACGTTTGGTGGGTAGAGAAGCGCAAAGCCCCAGTGTTGCTGCGCCTGTGAAAGCGCTTCCAAGGAAGGGTGCTGGCTAGCAACAGCTTTCAGTGCTGGCACTTTTCATCTCGGAGCAATTGCTCGACGTTTGCAATTTCTCAGCTCGTGTCTATCGACGGAAAGAGAAGGACCGTGACGTTTGGTGGCTAGAGAAGCGCAAAGCCCCAGTGTTGCTGCGCCTGTGAAAGCGCTTCCAAGGAAGGGTGCTGGCTAGCAAGAGCTTTCAGTGCTGGCACTTTTCATCTCTGAGCAATTGCTGGACGTTTGCAATTTCTCACCTGAGCTCTCTTTAGAGTGCGCGAGAGGATGAGCAGAAGATGAGGTGGCTAGAGAAGCCCAGAGCCCCAGTGTTCTTAGGCCTACAAAAGCGCTTCCAAGGAAGGGGGCTGGCTAGCAACAGCTTTCAGTGCTGGCACTTTTCATCTCGGAGCAATTGCTGGACGTTTGCAATTTCTCAGCTCGTGTCTACGAGACGGAAAGAGAATGACCGAGATGCTTGGTGCGTTTAGAAGCGCAAAGCCCCAGTGTTGCTGCGCCTGTGAAAGCGCTTCCAAGGAAGGGTGCTGGCTAGCAAGAGCTTTCAGTGCTGGCACTTTTCATCTCTGAGCAATTGCTGGACGTTTGCAATTTCTCAGCTCGTGTCTACCGACGGAAAGAGAAGGACCGTGACGTTTGGTGCGTAGAGAAGGGCAAAGCCCCAGTGTTACTGCGCCTGTGAAAGCGCTTCCAAGGAAGGGTGCTGGCTAGCAACAGCTTTCAGTGCTGGCACTTTTCATCTCTGAGCAATTGCTCGACGTTTGCAATTTCTCACCTGAGCTCTCTTTAGAGTGCGCGAGAGGATGAGCAGAAGATGAGGTGGCTAGAGATGCCCAGAGCCCCAGTGTTCTTAGGCCTACAAAAGCGCTTCCAAGGAAGGGTGCTGGCTAGCAACAGCTTTCAGTGCTGGCACTTTTCATCTCTGAGCAATTGCTCGACGTTTGCAATTTCTCAGCTCGTGTCTACGAGACGGAAAGAGAAGGACCGTGACGTTTGGTGGCTAGAGAAGCGCAAAGCCCCAGTGTTACTGCGCCTGTGAAAGCGCTTCCAAGGAAGGGTGCTGGCTAGCAAGAGCTTTCAGTGCTGGCACTTTTCATCTCTGAGCAATTGCTCGACGTTTGCAATTTCTCAGCTCGTGTCTACAAGACGGAAAGAGAAGGACCGTGACGTTTGGTGCGTATAGAAGCGCAAAGCCCCAGTGTTGCTGCGCCTGTGAAAGCGCTTCCAAGGAAGGGTGCTGGCTAGCAACAGCTTTCAGTGCTGGCACTTTTCATCTCTGAGCAATTGCTCGACGTTTGCAATTTCTCAGCTCGTGTCTCCGAGACGGAAAGAGAAGGACCGTGACGTTTGGTGCGTAGAGAAGCGCAAAGCCCCAGTGTTGCTGCGCCTGTGAAAGCGCTTCCAAGGAAGGGTGCTGGCTAGCAAGAGCTTTCAGTGCTGGCCCTTTTCATCTCTGAGCAATTGCTCGACGTTTGCAATTTCTCACCTGAGCTCTCTTTAGAGTGCGCGAGAGGATGAGCAGAAGATGAGGTGGCTAGAGAAGCCCAGAGCCCCAGTGTTCTTAGGCCTACAAAAAGCGCTTCCAATGAAGGGGGCTGGCTAGCAAGAGCTTTCAGTGCTGGCACTTTTCATCTCTGAGCAATTGCTCGACGTTTGCAATTTCTCAGCTCGTGTCTACGAGACGGAAAGAGAAGGACCGTGACGTTTGGTGCGTATAGAAGCGCAAAGCCCCAGTGTTGCTGCGCCTGTGAAAGCGCTTCCAAGGAAGGGTGCTGGCTAGCAAGAGCTTTCAGTGCTGGCACTTTTCATCTCGGAGCAATTGCTCGACGTTTGCAATTTCTCACCTGAGCTCTCTTTAGAGTGCGCGAGAGGATGAGCAGAAGATGAGGTGGCTAGAGAAGCCCAGAGCCCCAGTGTTCTTAGGCCTACAAAAGCGCTTCCAAGGAAGGGTGCTGGCTAGCAACAGCTTTCAGTGCTGGCACTTTTCATCTCGGAGCAATTGCTCGACGTTTGCAATTTCTCACCTGAGCTCTCTTTAGAGTGCGCGAGAGGATGAGCAGAAGATGAGGTGGCTAGAGAAGCCCAGAGCCCCAGTGTTCTTAGGCCTACAAAAGCGCTTCCAAGGAAGGGAGCTGGCTAGCAAGAGCTTTCAGTGCTGGCACTTTTCATCTCTGAGCAATTGCTCGACGTTTGCAATTTCTCAGCTCGTGTCTACGAGACGGAAAGAGAATGACCGTGACGTTTGGTGCGTATAGAAGCGCAAAGCCCCAGTGTTGCTGCGCCTGTGAAAGCGCTTCCAAGGAAGGGTGCTGGCTAGCAACAGCTTTCAGTGCTGGCACTTTTCATCTCTGAGCAATTGCTCGACGTTTGCAATTTCTCACCTGAGCTCTCTTTAGAGTGCGCGAGAGGATGAGCAGAAGATGAGGTGGCTAGAGAAGCCCAGAGCCCCAGTGTTCTTAGGCCTACAAAAGCGCTTCCAAGGAAGGGGGCTGGCTAGCAAGAGCATTCAGTGCTGGCACTTTTCATCTCTGAGCAATTGCTCGACGTTTGCAATTTCTCAGCTCGTGTCTACGAGACGGAAAGAGAAGGACCGTGACGTTTGGTGGCTAGAGAAGCGCAAAGCCCCAGTGTTACTGCGCCTGTGAAAGCGCTTCCAAGGAAGGGTGCTGGCTAGCAAGAGCTTTCAGTGCTGGCACTTTTCATCTCTGAGCAATTGCTCGACGTTTGCAATTTCTCAGCTCGTGTCTACGAGACGGAAAGAGAAGGACCGTGACGTTTGGTGGGTAGAGAAGCGCAAAGCCCCAGTGTTGCTGCGCCTGTGAAAGCGCTTCCAAGGAAGGGTGCTGGCTAGCAACAGCTTTCAGTGCTGGCACTTTTCATCTCTGAGCAATTGCTCGACGTTTGCAATTTCTCAGCTCGTGTCTACGAGACGGAAAGAGAAGGACCGTGACGTTTGGTGCGTATAGAAGCGCAAAGCCCCAGTGTTGCTGCGCCTGTGAAAGCGCTTCCAAGGAAGGGTGCTGGCTAGCAAGAGCTTTCAGTGCTGGCACTTTTCATCTCGGAGCAATTGCTCGACGTTTACAATTTCTCACCTGAGCTCTCTTTAGAGTGCGCGAGAGGATGAGCAGAAGATGAGGTGGCTAGAGAAGCCCAGAGCCCCAGTGTTCTTAGGCCTACAAAAGCGCTTCCAAGGAAGGGTGCTGGCTAGCAACAGCTTTCAGTGCTGGCACTTTTCATCTCTGAGCAATTGCTCGACGTTTGCAATTTCTCACCTGAGCTCTCTTTAGAGTGCGCGAGAGGATGAGCAGAAAATGAGGTGGCTAGAGAAGCCCAGAGCCCCAGTGTTCTTAGGGCTACAAAAGTGCTTCCAAGGAAGGGTGCTGGCTAGCAACAGCTTTCAGTGCTGGCACTTTTCATCTCTGAGCAATTGCTCGACGTTTGCAATTTCTCACCTGAGCTCTCTTTAGAGTGCGTGAGAGGATGAGCAGAAGATGAGGTGGCTAGAGAAGCCCAGAGCCCCAGTGTTCTTAGGCCTACAAAAGCGCTTCCAATGAAGGGGGCTGGCTAGCAAGAGCTTTCAGTGCTGGCACTTTTCATCTCTGAGCAATTGCTCGACGTTTGCAATTTCTCAGCTCGTGTCTACGAGACGGAAAGAGAAGGACCGTGACGTTTGGTGCGTATAGAAGCGCAAAGCCCCAGTGTTGCTGCGCCTGTGAAAGCGCTTCCAAGGAAGGGTGCTGGCTAGCAACAGCTTTCAGTGCTGGCACTTTTCATCTCTGAGCAATTGCTCGACGTTTGCAATTTCTCACCTGAGCTCTCTTTAGAGTGCGCGAGAGGATGAGCAGAAGATGAGGTGGCTAGAGAAGCCCAGAGCCCCAGTGTTCTTAGGCCTACAAAAGCGCTTCCAAGGAAGGGTGCTGGCTAGCAAGAGCATTCAGTGCTGGCACTTTTCATCTCTGAGCAATTGCTCGACGTTTGCAATTTCTCAGCTCGTGTCTACGAGACGGAAAGAGAAGGACCGTGACGTTTGGTGGCTAGAGAAGCGCAAAGCCCCAGTGTTACTGCGCCTGTGAAAGCGCTTCCAAGGAAGGGTGCTGGCTAGCAAGAGCTTTCAGTGCTGGCACTTTTCATCTCTGAGCAATTGCTCGACGTTTGCAATTTCTCAGCTCGTGTCTACGAGACGGAAAGAGAAGGACCGTGACGTTTGGTGGCTAGAGAAGCGCAAAGCCCCAGTGTTGCTGCGCCTGTGAAAGCGCTTCCAAGGAAGGGTGCTGGCTAGCAAGAGCTTTCAGTGCTGGCACTTTTCATCTCTGAGCAATTGCTCGACGTTTGCAATTTCTCAGCTCGTGTCTAGGAGACGGAAAGAGAAGGACCGTGACGTTTGGTGGCTAGAGAAGCGCAAAGCCCCAGTGTTGCTGCGCCTGTGAAAGCGCTTCCAAGGAAGGGTGCTGGCTAGCAAGAGCTTTCAGTGCTGGCACTTTTCATCTCTGAGCAATTGCTCGACGTTTGCAATTTCTCACTTGAGCTCTCTTTAGAGTGCGCGAGAGGATGAGCAGAAAATGAGGTGGCTAGAGAAGCCCAGAGCCCCAGTGTTCTTAGGCCTACAAAAAGCGCTTCCAATGAAGGGGGCTGGCTAGCAAGAGCTTTCAGTGCTGGCACTTTTCATCTCTGAGCAATTGCTCGACGTTTGCAATTTCTCAGCTCGTGTCTACGAGACGGAAAGAGAAGGACCTTGACGTTTGGTGCGTATAGAAGCGCAAAGCCCCAGTGTTACTGCGCCTGTGAAAGCGCTTCCAAGGAAGGGTGCTGGCTAGCAAGAGCTTTCAGTGCTGGCACTTTTCATCTCTGAGCAATTGCTCGACGTTTGCAATTTCTCACCTGAGCTCTCTTTAGAGTGCGCGAGAGGATGAGCAGAAGATGAGGTGGCTAGAGAAGCCCAGAGCCCCAGTGTTCTTAGGCCTACAAAAGCGCTTCCAAGGAAGGGTGCTGGCTAGCAAGAGCTTTCAGTGCTGGCACTTTTCATCTCTGAGCAATTGCTCGACGTTTGCAATTTCTCACCTGAGCTCTCTTGAGACTGCGCGAGAGGATGAGCAGAAAATGAGGTGGCTAGAGAAGCCCAGAGCCCCAGTGTTCTTAGGCCTACAAAAGCGCTTCCAAGGAAGGGTGCTGGCTAGCAACAGCTTTCAGTGCTGGCACTTTTCATCTCTGAGCAATTGCTCGACGTTTGCAATTTCTCAGCTCGTGTCTACGAGACGGAAAGAGAAGGACCGTGACGTTTGGTGGCTAGAGAAGCGCAAAGCCCCAGTGTTGCTGCGCCTGTGAAAGCGCTTCCAAGGAAGGGTGCTGGCTAGCAAGAGCTTTCAGTGCTGGCACTTTTCATCTCTGAGCAATTGCTCGACGTTTGCAATTTCTCAGCTCGTGTCTACCGACGGAAAGAGAAGGACCGTGACGTTTGGTGCGTATAGAAGCGCAAAGCCCCAGTGTTGCTGCGCCTGTGAAAGCGCTTCCAAGGAAGGGTGCTGGCTAGCAAGAGCTTTCAGTGCTGGCACTTTTCATCTCTGAGCAATTGCTGGACGTTTGCAATTTCTCACCTGAGCTCTCTTTAGAGTGCGCGAGAGGATGAGCAGAAGATGAGGTGGCTAGAGAAGCCCAGAGCCCCAGTGTTCTTAGGGCTACAAAAGCGCTTCCAAGGAAGGGTGCTGGCTAGCAACAGCTTTCAGTGCTGGCACTTTTCATCTCTGAGCAATTGCTCGACGTTTGCAATTTCTCACCTGAGCTCTCTTTAGAGTGCGCGAGAGGATGAGCAGAAGATGAGGTGGCTAGAGAAGCCCAGAGCCCCAGTGTTCTTAGGCCTACAAAAGCGCTTCCAAGGAAGGGTGCTGGCTAGCAACAGCTTTCAGTGCTGGCACTTTTCATCTCTGAGCAATTGCTCGACGTTTGCAATTTCTCACCTGAGCTCTCTTTAGAGTGCGCGAGAGGATGAGCAGAAGATGAGGTGGCTAGAGAAGCCCAGAGCCCCAGTGTTCTTAGGCCTACAAAAGCGCTTCCAAGGAAGGGGGCTGGCTAGCAACAGCTTTCAGTGCTGGCACTTTTCATCTCTGAGCAATTGCTCGACGTTTGCAATTTCTCAGCTCGTGTCTCCGAGACGGAAAGAGAAGGACCGTGACGTTTGGTGGCTAGAGAAGCGCAAAGCCCCAGTGTTGCTGCGCCTGTGAAAGCGCTTCCAAGGAAGGGTGCTGGCTAGCAAGAGCTTTCAGTGCTGGCACTTTTCATCTCTGAGCAATTGCTCGACGTTTGCAATTTCTCAGCTCGTGTCTACCGACGGAAAGAGAAGGACCGTGACGTTTGGTGCGTAGAGAAGGGCAAAGCCCCAGTGTTACTGCGCCTGTGAAAGCGCTTCCAAGGAAGGGTGCTGGCTAGCAACAGCTTTCAGTGCTGGCACTTTTCATCTCTGAGCAATTGCTGGACGTTTGCAATTTCTCACCTGAGCTCTCTTTAGAGTGCGCGAGAGGATGAGCAGAAGATGAGGTGGCTAGAGAAGCCCAGAGACCCAGTGTTCTTAGGCCTACAAAAGCGCTTCCAAGGAAGGGTGCTGGCTAGCAAGAGCATTCAGTGCTGGCACTTTTCATCTCTGAGCAATTGCTCGACGTTTGCAATTTCTCACCTGAGCTCTCTTTAGAGTGCGCGAGCGGATGTGCAGAAGATTAGGTGGCTAGAGAAGCCCAGAGCCCCAGTGTTCTTAGGCCTACAAAAAGCGCTTCCAATGAAGGGGGCTGGCTAGCAAGAGCTTTCAGTGCTGGCACTTTTCATTTCTGAGCAATTGCTCGACGTTTGCAATTTCTCAGCTCGTGTCTACGAGACGGAAAGAGAAGGACCGTGACGTTTGGTGCGTATAGAAGCGCAAAGCCCCAGTGTTGCTGCGCCTGTGAAAGCGCTTCCAAGGAAGGGTGCTGGCTAGCAAGAGCTTTCAGTGCTGGCACTTTTCGTCTCTGAGCAATTGCTGGACGTTTGCAATTTCTCACCTGAGCTCTCTTTAGAGTGCGCGAGAGGATGAGCAGAAGATGAGGTGGCTAGAGAAGCCCAGAGCCCCAGTGTTCTTAGGCCTACAAAAGCGCTTCCAAGGAAGGGTGCTGGCTAGCAAGAGCTTTCAGTGCTGGCACTTTTCATCTCTGAGCAATTGCTCGACGTTTGCAATTTCTCACCTGAGCTCTCTTCAGAGTGCGCGAGAGGATGAGCAGAAAATGAGGTGGCTAGAGAAGCCCAGAGCCCCAGTGTTCTTAGGCCTACAAAAGCGCTTCCAAGGAAGGGTGCTGGCTAGCAACAGCTTTCAGTGCTGGCACTTTTCATCTCTGAGCAATTGCTCGACGTTTGCAATTTCTCAGCTCGTGTCTAGGAGACGGAAAGAGAAGGACCGTGACGTTTGGTGGCTAGAGAAGCCCAAAGCCCCAGTGTTGCTGCGCCTGTGAAAGCGCTTCCAAGGAAGGGTGCTGGCTAGCAAGAGCTTTCAGTGCTGGCACTTTTCATCTCTGAGCAATTGCTCGACGTTTGCAAGTGCTCAGCTCGTGTCTAGGAGACGGAAAGGAAAGGACCGTGACGTTTGGTGCGTATAGAAGCGCAAAGCCCCAGTGTTGCTGCGCCTGTGAAAGCGCTTCCAAGGAAGGGTGCTGGCTAGCAACAGCTTTCAGTGCTGGCACTTTTCATCTCTGAGCAATTGCTCGACGTTTGCAATTTCTCACCTGAGCTCTCTTTAGAGTGCGCGAGAGGATGAGCAGAAGATGAGGTGGCTAGAGAAGCCCAGAGCCCCAGTGTTCTTAGGCCTACAAAAGCGCTTCCAAGGAAGGGTGCTGGCTAGCAAGAGCTTTCAGTGCTGGCACTTTTCATCTCTGAGCAATTGCTGGATGTTTGCAATTTCTCACCTGAGCTCTCTTTAGAGTGCGCGAGAGGATGAGCAGAAGATGAGGTGGCTAGAGAAGCCCAGAGCCCCAGTGTTCTTAGGCCTACAAAAGCACTTGCAAGGAAGGGTGCTGGCTAGCAAGAGCTTTCCGTGCTGGCACTTTTCATCTCTGAGCAATTGCTTGACGTTTGCATTTTCTCAGCTCGTGTCTACGAGACGGAAAGAGAAGGACCGTGACGTTTGGTGGCTAGAGAAGCGCAAAGCCCCAGTGTTGCTGCGCCTGTGAAAGCGCTTCCAAGGAAGGGTGCTGGCTAGCAACAGCTTTCAGTGCTGGCACTTTTCATCTCGGAGCAATTGCTCGACGTTTGCAATTTCTCAGCTCGTGTCTACCGACGGAAAGAGAAGGACCGTGACGTTTGGTGCGTATAGAAGGGCAAAGCCCCAGTGTTACTGCGCCTGTGAAAGCGCTTCCAAGGAAGGGTGCTGGCTAGCAACAGCTTTCAGTGCTGGCACTTTTCATCTCTGAGCAATTGCTCGACGTTTGCAATTTCTCACCTGAGCTCTCTTTAGAGTGCGCGAGAGGATGAGCAGAAGATGAGGTGGCTAGAGAAGCCCAGAGCCCCAGTGTTCTTAGGCCTACAAAAGCGCTTCCAAGGAAGGGTGCTGGCTAGCAAGAGCATTCAGTGCTGGCACTTTTCATCTCTGAGCAATTGCTCGACGTTTGCAATTTCTCAGCTCGTGTCTAGGAGACGGAAAGAGAAGGACCGTGACGTTTGGTGGCTAGAGAAGCGCAAAGCCCCAGTGTTACTGCGCCTGTGAAAGCGCTTCCAAGGAAGGGTGCTGGCTAGCAAGAGCATTCAGTGCTGGCACTTTTCATCTCTGAGCAATTGCTCGACGTTTGCAATTTCTCAGCTCGTGTCTACGAGACGGAAAGAGAAGGACCGTGACGTTTGGTGGCTAGAGAAGCGCAAAGCCCCAGTGTTGCTGCGCCTGTGAAAGCGCTTCCAAGGAAGGGTGCTGGCTAGCAAGAGCTTTCAGTGCTGGCACTTTTCATCTCTGAGCAATTGCTCGACGTTTGCAATTTCTCACCTGAGCTCTCTTTAGAGTGCGCGAGAGGATGTGCAGAAGATTAGGTGGCTAGAGAAGCCCAGAGCCCCAGTGTTCTTAGGCCTACAAAAAGCGCTTCCAATGAAGGGGGCTGGCTAGCAACAGCTTTCAGTGCTGGCACTTTTCATCTCTGAGCAATTGCTCGACGTTTGCAATTTCTCAGCTCGTGTCTACGAGACGGAAAGAGAAGGACCGTGACGTTTGGTGCGTATAGAAGCGCAAAGCCCCAGTGTTGCTGTGCCTGTGAAAGCGCTTCCAAGGAAGGGTGCTGGCTAGCAACAGCTTTCAGTGCTGGCACTTTTCATCTCTGAGCAATTGCTCGTCGTTTGCAATTTCTCACCTGAGCTCTCTTTAGAGTGCGCGAGAGGATGAGCAGAAGATGAGGTGGCTAGAGAAGCCCAGAGCCCCAGTGTTCTTAGGCCTACAAAAGCGCTTCCAAGGAAGGGTGCTGGCTAGCAACAGCTTTCAGTGCTGGCACTTTTCATCTCTGAGCAATTGCTCGACGTTTGCAATTTCTCACCTGAGCTCTCTTTAGAGTGCATGAGAGGATGAGCAGAAGATTAGGTGGCTAGAGAAGCCCAGAGCCCCAGTGTTCTTAGGCCTACAAAAGCGCTTCCAATGAAGGGGGCTGGCTAGCAAGAGCTTTCAGTGCTGGCACTTTTCATCTCTGAGCAATTGCTCGACGTTTGCAATTTCTCAGCTCGTGTCTACGAGACGGAAAGAGAAGGACCGTGACGTTTGGTGGGTAGAGAAGCGCAAAGCCCCAGTGTTGCTGCGCCTGTGAAAGCGCTTCCAAGGAAGGGTGCTGGCTAGCAAGAGCTTTCAGTGCTGGCACTTTTCATCTCTGAGCAATTGCTGGACTTTTGCAATTTCTCAGCTCGTGTCTACGAGACGGAAAGAGAAGGACTGTGACGTTTGGTGCGTATAGAAGCGCAAAGCCCCAGTGTTGCTGCGCCTGTGAAAGCGCTTCCAAGGAAGGGTGCTGGCTAGCAAGAGCTTTCAGTGCTGGCACTTTTCATCTCTGAGCAATTGCTGGATGTTTGCAATTTCTCACCTGAGCTCTCTTTAGAGTGCGCGAGAGGATGAGCAGAAGATGAGGTGGCTAGAGAAGCCCAGAGCCCCAGTGTTCTTAGGCCTACAAAAGCGCTTCCAAGGAAGGGTGCTGGCTAGCAAGAGCTTTCAGTGCTGGCACTTTTCATCTCGGAGCAATTGCTGGACGTTTGCAATTTCTCAGCTCGTGTCTAGGAGACGGAAAGAGAAGGACCGTGACGTTTGGTAGCTAGAGAAGTGCAAAGCCCCAGTGTTACTGCGCCTGTGAAAGCGCTTCCAAGGAAGGGTGCTGGCTAGCAACAGCTTTCAGTGCTGGCACTTTTCATCTCTGAGCAATTGCTCGACGTTTGCAATTTCTCAGCTCGTGTCTCCGAGACGGAAAGAGAAGGACCGTGATGTTTGGTGGCTAGAGAAGCGCAAAGCCCCAGTGTTGCTGCGCCTGTGAAAGCGCTTCCAAGGAAGGGTGCTGGCTAGCAAGAGCTTTCAGTGCTGGCACTTTTCATCTCTGAGCAATTGCTCGACGTTTGCAATTTCTCACCTGAGCTCTCTTTAGAGTGCGCGAGAGGATGAGCAGAAGATGAGGTGGCTAGAGAAGCCCAGAGCCCCAGTGTTCTTAGGCCTACAAAAGCACTTGCAAGGAAGGGTGCTGGCTAGCAAGAGCTTTCCGTGCTGGCACTTTTCATCTCTGAGCAATTGCTTGACGTTTGCATTTTCTCAGCTCGTGTCTACGAGACGGAAAGAGAAGGACCGTGACGTTTGGTGGCTAGAGAAGCGCAAAGCCCCAGTGTTGCTGCGCCTGTGAAAGCGCTTCCAAGGAAGGGTGCTGGCTAGCAACAGCTTTCAGTGCTGGCACTTTTCATCTCGGAGCAATTGCTCGACGTTTGCAATTTCTCAGCTCGTGTCTACCGACGGAAAGAGAAGGACCGTGACGTTTGGTGCGTATAGAAGGGCAAAGCCCCAGTGTTACTGCGCCTGTGAAAGCGCTTCCAAGGAAGGGTGCTGGCTAGCAACAGCTTTCAGTGCTGGCACTTTTCATCTCTGAGCAATTGCTCGACGTTTGCAATTTCTCACCTGAGCTCTCTTTAGAGTGCGCGAGAGGATGAGCAGAAGATGAGGTGGCTAGAGAAGCCCAGAGCCCCAGTGTTCTTAGGCCTACAAAAGCGCTTCCAAGGAAGGGTGCTGGCTAGCAAGAGCATTCAGTGCTGGCACTTTTCATCTCTGAGCAATTGCTCGACGTTTGCAATTTCTCAGCTCGTGTGTAGGAGACGGAAAGAGAAGGACCGTGACGTTTGGTGGCTAGAGAAGCGCAAAGCCCCAGTGTTACTGCGCCTGTGAAAGCGCTTCCAAGGAAGGGTGCTGGCTAGCAAGAGCATTCAGTGCTGGCACTTTTCATCTCTGAGCAATTGCTCGACGTTTGCAATTTCTCAGCTCGTGTCTACGAGACGGAAAGAGAAGGACCGTGACGTTTGGTGGCTAGAGAAGCGCAAAGCCCCAGTGTTGCTGCGCCTGTGAAAGCGCTTCCAAGGAAGGGTGCTGGCTAGCAAGAGCTTTCAGTGCTGGCACTTTTCATCTCTGAGCAATTGCTCGACGTTTGCAATTTCTCACCTGAGCTCTCTTTAGAGTGCGCGAGAGGATGTGCAGAAGATTAGGTGGCTAGAGAAGCCCAGAGCCCCAGTGTTCTTAGGCCTACAAAAAGCGCTTCCAATGAAGGGGGCTGGCTAGCAACAGCTTTCAGTGCTGGCACTTTTCATCTCTGAGCAATTGCTCGACGTTTGCAATTTCTCAGCTCGTGTCTACGAGACGGAAAGAGAAGGACCGTGACGTTTGGTGCGTATAGAAGCGCAAAGCCCCAGTGTTGCTGTGCCTGTGAAAGCGCTTCCAAGGAAGGGTGCTGGCTAGCAACAGCTTTCAGTGCTGGCACTTTTCATCTCTGAGCAATTGCTCGTCGTTTGCAATTTCTCACCTGAGCTCTCTTTAGAGTGCGCGAGAGGATGAGCAGAAGATGAGGTGGCTAGAGAAGCCCAGAGCCCCAGTGTTCTTAGGCCTACAAAAGCGCTTCCAAGGAAGGGTGCTGGCTAGCAACAGCTTTCAGTGCTGGCACTTTTCATCTCGGAGCAATTGCTCGACGTTTGCAATTTCTCACCTGAGCTCTCTTTAGAGTGCATGAGAGGATGAGCAGAAGATTAGGTGGCTAGAGAAGCCCAGAGCCCCAGTTTTCTTAGGCCTACAAAAGCGCTTCCAATGAAGGGGGCTGGCTAGCAAGAGCTTTCAGTGCTGGCACTTTTCATCTCTGAGCAATTGCTCGACGTTTGCAATTTCTCAGCTCGTGTCTACGAGACGGAAAGAGAAGGACCGTGACGTTTGGTGGCTAGAGAAGCGCAAAGCCCCAGTGTTGCTGCGCCTGTGAAAGCGCTTCCAAGGAAGGGTGCTGGCTAGCAAGAGCTTTCAGTGCTGGCACTTTTCATCTCTGAGCAATTGCTGGACTTTTGCAATTTCTCAGCTCGTGTCTACGAGACGGAAAGAGAAGGACTGTGACGTTTGGTGCGTATAGAAGCGCAAAGCCCCAGTGTTGCTGCGCCTGTGAAAGCGCTTCCAAGGAAGGGTGCTGGCTAGCAAGAGCTTTCAGTGCTGGCACTTTTCATCTCTGAGCAATTGCTGGATGTTTGCAATTTCTCACCTGAGCTCTCTTTAGAGTGCGCGAGAGGATGAGCAGAAGATGAGGTGGCTAGAGAAGCCCAGAGCCCCAGTGTTCTTAGGCCTACAAAAGCGCTTCCAAGGAAGGGTGCTGGCTAGCAAGAGCTTTCAGTGCTGGCACTTTTCATCTCGGAGCAATTGCTGGACGTTTGCAATTTCTCAGCTCGTGTCTAGGAGACGGAAAGAGAAGGACCGTGACGTTTGGTAGCTAGAGAAGTGCAAAGCCCCAGTGTTACTGCGCCTGTGAAAGCGCTTCCAAGGAAGGGTGCTGGCTAGCAACAGCTTTCAGTGCTGGCACTTTTCATCTCTGAGCAATTGCTCGACGTTTGCAATTTCTCAGCTCGTGTCTCCGAGACGGAAAGAGAAGGACCGTGATGTTTGGTGGCTAGAGAAGCGCAAAGCCCCAGTGTTGCTGCGCCTGTGAAAGCGCTTCCAAGGAAGGGTGCTGGCTAGCAACAGCTTTCAGTGCTGGCACTTTTCATCTCTGAGCAATTGCTCGACGTTTGCAATTTCTCACCTGAACTCTCTTTAGAGTGCGCGAGAGGATGAGCAGAAGATGAGGTGGCTAGAGAAGCCCAGAGCCCCAGTGTTCTTAGGCCTACAAAAGCGCTTCCAAGGAAGGGTGCTGGCTAGCAACAGCTTTCAGTGCTGGCACTTTTCATCTCTGAGCAATTGCTCGACGTTTGCAATTTCTCAGCTCGTGTCTAGGAGACGGAAAGAGAAGGACCGTGACGTTTGGTGCGTATAGAAGCGCAAAGCCCCAGTGTTGCTGCGCCTGTGAAAGCGCTTCCAAGGAAGGGTGCTGGCTAGCAACAGCTTTCAGTGCTGGCACTTTTCATCTCTGAGCAATTGCTCGACGTTTGCAATTTCTCCCCTGAGCTCTCTTTAGAGTGCGCGAGAGGATGAGCAGAAGATGAGGTGGCTAGAGAAGCCCAGAGCCCCAGTGTTCTTAGGCCTACAAAAGCGCTTCCAAGGAAGGGTGCTGGCTAGCAACAGCTTTCAGTGCTGGCACTTTTCATCTCTGAGCAATTGATCGACGTTTGCAATTTCTCACCTGAGCTCTCTTTAGAGTGCGCGAGAGGATGAGCAGAAGATGAGGTGGCTAGAGAAGCCCAGAGCCCCAGTGTTCTTAGGCCTACAAAAGCGCTTCCAAGGAAGGGTGCTGGCTAGCAACAGCTTTCAGTGCTGGCACTTTTCATCTCTGAGCAATTGCTCGACGTTTGCAATTTCTCAGCTGAGCTCTCTTTAGAGTGCGCGAGAGGATGAGCAGAAAATGAGGTGGCTAGATAAGCCCAGAGCCCCAGTGTTCTTAGGCCTACAAAAGCGCTTCCAAGGAAGGGGGCTGGCTAGCAAGAGCTTTCAGTGCTGGCACTTTTCATCTCTGAGCAATTGCTCGACGTTTGCAATTTCTCAGCTCGTGTCTACGAGACGGAAAGAGAAGGACCGTGACGTTTGGTGGGTAGAGAAGCGCAAAGCCCCAGTGTTGCTGCGCCTGTGAAAGCGCTTCCAAGGAAGGGTGCTGGCTAGCAACAGCTTTCAGTGCTGGCACTTTTCATCTCTGAGCAATTGCTCGACGTTTGCAATTTCTCAGCTCGTGTCTACGAGACGGAAAGAGAAGGACCGTGACGTTTGGTGCGTATAGAAGTGCAAAGCCCCAGTGTTACTGCGCCTGTGAAAGCGCTTCCAAGGAAGGGTGCTGGCTAGCAAGAGCTTTCAGTGCTGGCACTTTTCATCTCTGAGCAATTGCTCGACGTTTGCAATTTCTCACCTGAGCTCTCTTTAGAGTGCACGAGAGGATGAGCAGAAGATGAGGTGGCTAGAGAAGCCCAGAGCCCCAGTGTTCTTAGGCCTACAAAAGCGCTTCCAAGGAAGGGTGCTGGCTAGCAAGAGCTTTCAGTGCTGGCACTTTTCATCTCGGAGCAATTGCTCGACGTTTGCAATTTCTCACCTGAGCTCTCTTTAGAGTGCATGAGAGGATGAGCAGAAGATTAGGTGGCTAGAGAAGCCCAGAGCCCCAGTGTTCTTAGGCCTACAAAAAGCGCTTCCAATGAAGGGTGCTGGCTAGCAAGAGCTTTCAGTGCTGGCACTTTTCATCTCTGAGCAATTGCTCGACGTTTGCAATTTCTCAGCTCGTGTCTACGAGACGGAAAGAGAAGGACCGTGACGTTTGGTGCGTATAGAAGCGCAAAGCCCCAGTGTTGCTGTGCCTGTGAAAGCGCTTCCAAGGAAGGGTGCTGGCTAGCAAGAGCTTTCAGTGCTGGCACTTTTCATCTCTGAGCAATTGCTCGACGTTTGCAATTTCTCACCTGAGCTCTCTTTAGAGTGCGCGAGAGGATGAGCAGAAGATGAGGTGGCTAGAGAAGCCCAGAGCCCCAGTGTTCTTAGGCCTACAAAAGCGCTTCCAATGAAGGGTGCTGGCTAGCAACAGCTTTCAGTGCTGGCACTTTTCATCTCTGAGCAATTGCTCGACGTTTGCAATTTCTCCCCTGAGCTCTCTTTAGAGTGCGCGAGAGGATGAGCAGAAGATGAGGTGGCTAGAGAAGCCCAGAGCCCCAGTGTTCTTAGGCCTACAAAAGCGCTTCCAAGGAAGGGTGCTGGCTAGCAACAGCTTTCAGTGCTGGCACTTTTCATCTCTGAGCAATTGATCGACGTTTGCAATTTCTCACCTGAGCTCTCTTTAGAGTGCGCGAGAGGATGAGCAGAAGATGAGGTGGCTAGAGAAGCCCAGAGCCCCAGTGTTCTTAGGCCTACAAAAGCGCTTCCAAGGAAGGGTGCTGGCTAGCAAGAGCTTTCAGTGCTGGCACTTTTCATCTCTGAGCAATTGCTCGACGTTTGCAATTTCTCCCCTGAGCTCTCTTTAGAGTGCGCGAGAGGATGAGCAGAAGATGAGGTGGCTAGAGAAGCCCAGAGCCCCAGTGTTCTTAGGCCTACAAAAGCGCTTCCAAGGAAGGGTGCTGGCTAGCAACAGCTTTCAGTGCTGGCACTTTTCATCTCTGAGCAATTGATCGACGTTTGCAATTTCTCAGCTGAGCTCTCTTTAGAGTGCGCGAGAGGATGAGCAGAAGATTAGGTGGCTAGAGAAGCCCAGAGCCCCAGTGTTCTTAGGCCTACAAAAGCGCTTCCAAGGAAGGGTGCTGGCTAGCAAGAGCATTCAGTGCTGGCACTTTTCATCTCTGAGCAATTGCTCGACGTTTGCAATTTCTCAGCTCGTGTCTACGAGACGGAAAGAGAAGGACCGTGACGTTTGGTGGCTAGAGAAGCGCAAAGCCCCAGTGTTGCTGCGCCTGTGAAAGCGCTTCCAAGGAAGGGTGCTGGCTAGCAAGAGCTTTCAGTGCTGGCACTTTTCATCTCTGAGCAATTGCTCGACGTTTGCAATTTCTCACCTGAGCTCTCTTTAGAGTGCGCGAGAGGATGTGCAGAAGATTAGGTGGCTAGAGAAGCCCAGAGCCCCAGTGTTCTTAGGCCTACAAAAAGCGCTTCCAATGAAGGGTGCTGGCTAGCAACAGCTTTCAGTGCTGGCACTTTTCATCTCGGAGCAATTGCTCGACGTTTGCAATTTCTCAGCTCGTGTCTACGAGACGGAAAGAGAAGGACCGTGACGTTTGGTGCGTATAGAAGCGCAAAGCCCCAGTGTTGCTGTGCCTGTGAAAGCGCTTCCAAGGAAGGGTGCTGGCTAGCAACAGCTTTCAGTGCTGGCACTTTTCATCTCTGAGCAATTGCTCGACGTTTGCAATTTCTCACCTGAGCTCTCTTTAGAGTGCGCGAGAGGATGAGCAGAAGATTAGGTGGCTAGAGAAGCCCAGAGCCCCACTGTTCTTAGGCCTACAAAAGCGCTTCCAAGGAAGGGTGCTGGCTAGCAAGAGCTTTCAGTGCTGGCACTTTTCATCTCTGAGCAATTGCTCGACGTTTGCAATTTCTCACCTGAGCTCTCTTCAGAGTGCGCGAGAGGATGAGCAGAAAATGAGGTGGCTAGAGAAGCCCAGAGCCCCAGTGTTCTTAGGCCTACAAAAGCGCTTCCAAGGAAGGGTGCTGGCTAGCAACAGCTTTCAGTGCTGGCACTTTTCATCTCTGAGCAATTGCTCGACATTTGCAATTTCTCAGCTCGTGTCTAGGAGACGGAAAGAGAAGGACCGTGACGTTTGGTGGCTAGAGAAGCGCAAAGCCCCAGTGTTGCTGCGCCTGTGAAAGCGCTTCCAAGGAAGGGTGCTGGCTAGCAACAGCTTTCAGTGCTGGCACTTTTCATCTCTGAGCAATTGCTCGACGTTTGCAATTGCTCAGCTCGTGTCTAGGAGACGGAAAGGAAAGGACCGTGACGTTTGGTGCGTATAGAAGCGCAAAGCCCCAGTGTTGCTGCGCCTGTGAAAGCGCTTCCAAGGAAGGGTGCTGGCTAGCAAGAGCTTTCAGTGCTGGCACTTTTCATCTCTGAGCAATTGCTCGACGTTTGCAATTTCTCACCTGAGCTCTCTTTAGAGTGCGCGAGAGGATGAGCAGAAGATGAGGTGGCTAGAGAAGCCCAGAGCCCCAGTGTTCTTAGGCCTACAAAAGCGCTTCCAAGGAAGGGTGCTGGCTAGCAAGAGCTTTCAGTGCTGGCACTTTTCATCTCTGAGCAATTGCTCGACGTTTGCAATTTCTCACCTGAGCTCTCTTTAGAGTGCGCGAGAGGATGAGCAGAAGATTAGGTGGCTAGAGAAGCCCAGAGCCCCAGTGTTCTTAGGCCTACAAAAGCGCTTCCAATGAAGGGGGCTGGCTAGCAAGAGCTTTCAGTGCTGGCACTTTTCATCTCTGAGCAATTGCTCGACGTTTGCAATTTCTCAGCTCGTGTCTACGAGACGGAAAGAGAAGGACCGTGACGTTTGGTGGGTAGAGAAGCGCAAAGCCCCAGTGTTGCTGCGCCTGTGAAAGCGCTTCCAAGGAAGGGTGCTGGCTAGCAACAGCTTTCAGTGCTGGCACTTTTCATCTCTGAGCAATTGCTCGACGTTTGCAATTTCTCAGCTCGTGTCTCCGAGACGGAAAGAGAAGGACCGTGATGTTTGGTGGCTAGAGAAGCGCAAAGCCCCAGTGTTGCTGCGCCTGTGAAAGCGCTTCCAAGGAAGGGTGCTGGCTAGCAAGAGCTTTCAGTGCTGGCACTTTTCATCTCTGAGCAATTGCTCGACGTTTGCAATTTCTCACCTGAGCTCTCTTTAGAGTGCGCGAGAGGATGAGCAGAAGATGAGGTGGCTAGAGAAGCCCAGAGCCCCAGTGTTCTTAGGCCTACAAAAGCGCTTCCAAGGAAGGGTGCTGGCTAGCAACAGCTTTCAGTGCTGGCACTTTTCATCTCTGAGCAATTGCTCGACGTTTGCAATTTCTCAGCTCGTGTCTACAAGACGGAAAGAGAAGGACCGTGACGTTTGGTGCGTATAGAAGCGCAAAGCCCCAGTGTTGCTGCGCCTGTGAAAGCGCTTCCAAGGAAGGGTGCTGGCTAGCAAGAGCTTTCAGTGCTGGCACTTTTCATCTCTGAGCAATTGCTCGACGTTTGCAATTTCTCACCTGAGCTCTCTTTAGAGTGCGCGAGAGGATGAGCAGAAGATGAGGTGGCTAGAGAAGCCCAGAGCCCCAGTGTTCTTAGGCCTACAAAAGCGCTTCCAAGGAAGGGTGCTGGCTAGCAAGAGCTTTCAGTGCTGGCACTTTTCATCTCTGAGCAATTGCTCGACGTTTGCAATTTCTCACCTGAGCTCTCTTTAGAGTGCGCGAGAGGATGAGCAGAAGATGAGGTGGCTAGAGAAGCCCAGAGCCCCAGTGTTCTTAGGCCTACAAAAGCGCTTCCAAGGAAGGGTGCTGGCTAGCAACAGCTTTCAGTGCTGGCACTTTTCATCTCTGAGCAATTGCTCGACGTTTGCAATTTCTCCCCTGAGCTCTCTTTAGAGTGCGCGAGAGGATGAGCAGAAAATGAGGTGGCTAGAGAAGCCCAGAGCCCCAGTGTTCTTAGGCCTACAAAAGCGCTTCCAAGGAAGGGTGCTGGCTAGCAACAGCTTTCAGTGCTGGCACTTTTCATCTCTGAGCAATTGATCGACGTTTGCAATTTCTCAGCTCGTGTCTAGGAGACGGAAAGAGAAGGACCGTGACGTTTGGTGGGTAGAGAAGCGCAAAGCCCCAGTGTTGCTGCGCCTGTGAAAGCGCTTCCAAGGAAGGGTGCTGGCTAGCAACAGCTTTCAGTGCTGGCACTTTTCATCTCTGAGCAATTGCTGGACGTTTGCAATTTCTCAGCTCGTGTCTACGAGACGGAAAGAGAAGGACCGTGACGTTTGGTGCGTATAGAAGTGCAAAGCCCCAGTGTTACTGCGCCTGTGAAAGCGCTTCCAAGGAAGGGTGCTGGCTAGCAAGAGCTTTCAGTGCTGGCACTTTTCATCTCTGAGCAATTGCTCGACGTTTGCAATTTCTCACCTGAGCTCTCTTTAGAGTGCGCGAGAGGATGAGCAGAAGATGAGGTGGCTAGAGAAGCCCAGAGCCCCAGTGTTCTTAGGCCTACAAAAGCGCTTCCAAGGAAGGGGGCTGGCTAGCAAGAGCTTTCAGTGCTGGCACTTTTCATCTCTGAGCAATTGCTCGACGTTTGCAATTTCTCAGCTCGTGTCTACGAGACGGAAAGAGAAGGACCGTGATGTTTGGTGGCTAGAGAAGCGCAAAGCCCCAGTGTTGCTGCGCCTGTGAAAGCGCTTCCAAGGAAGGGTGCTGGCTAGCAAGAGCTTTCAGTGCTGGCACTTTTCATCTCTGAGCAATTGCTGGACTTTTGCAATTTCTCAGCTCGTGTCTAGGAGACGGAAAGAGAAGGACTGTGACGTTTGGTGCGTATAGAAGCGCAAAGCCCCAGTGTTGCTGCGCCTGTGAAAGCGCTTCCAAGGAAGGGTGCTGGCTAGCAAGAGCTTTCAGTGCTGGCACTTTTCATCTCTGAGCAATTGCTGGATGTTTGCAATTTCTCACCTGAGCTCTCTTTAGAGTGCGCGAGAGGATGAGCAGAAGATTAGGTGGCTAGAGAAGCCCAGAGCCCCAGTGTTCTTAGGCCTACAAAAGCGCTTCCAAGGAAGGGTGCTGGCTAGCAAGAGCTTTCAGTGCTGGCACTTTTCATCTCGGAGCAATTGCTGGACGTTTGCAATTTCTCAGCTCGTGTCTACGAGACGGAAAGAGAAGGACCGTGACGTTTGGTAGCTAGAGAAGTGCAAAGCCCCAGTGTTACTGCGCCTGTGAAAGCGCTTCCAAGGAAGGGTGCTGGCTAGCAACAGCTTTCAGTGCTGGCACTTTTCATCTCTGAGCAATTGCTCGACGTTTGCAATTTCTCAGCTCGTGTCTACGAGACGGAAAGAGAATGACCGTGACGTTTGGTGCGTATAGAAGCGCAAAGCCCCAGTGTTGCTGCGCCTGTGAAAGCGCTTCCAAGGAAGGGTGCTGGCTAGCAACAGCTTTCAGTGCTGGCACTTTTCATCTCTGAGCAATTGCTCGACGTTTGCAATTTCTCACCTGAGCTCTCTTTAGAGTGCGCGAGAGGATGAGCAGAAGATGAGGTGGCTAGAGAAGCCCAGAGCCCCAGTGTTCTTAGGCCTACAAAAGCGCTTCCAAGGAAGGGGGCTGGCTAGCAAGAGCATTCAGTGCTGGCACTTTTCATCTCTGAGCAATTGCTCGACGTTTGCAATTTCTCAGCTCGTGTCTACGAGACGGAAAGAGAAGGACCGTGACGTTTGGTGGCTAGAGAAGCGCAAAGCCCCAGTGTTACTGCGCCTGTGAAAGCGCTTCCAAGGAAGGGTGCTGGCTAGCAAGAGCTTTCAGTGCTGGCACTTTTCATCTCTGAGCAATTGCTCGACGTTTGCAATTTCTCAGCTCGTGTCTACGAGACGGAAAGAGAAGGACCGTGACGTTTGGTGGGTAGAGAAGCGCAAAGCCCCAGTGTTGCTGCGCCTGTGAAAGCGCTTCCAAGGAAGGGTGCTGGCTAGCAACAGCTTTCAGTGCTGGCACTTTTCATCTCTGAGCAATTGCTCGACGTTTGCAATTTCTCAGCTCGTGTCTACGAGACGGAAAGAGAAGGACCGTGACGTTTGGTGCGTATAGAAGCGCAAAGCCCCAGTGTTGCTGCGCCTGTGAAAGCGCTTCCAAGGAAGGGTGCTGGCTAGCAAGAGCTTTCAGTGCTGGCACTTTTCATCTCGGAGCAATTGCTCGACGTTTACAATTTCTCACCTGAGCTCTCTTTAGAGTGCGCGAGAGGATGAGCAGAAGATGAGGTGGCTAGAGAAGCCCAGAGCCCCAGTGTTCTTAGGCCTACAAAAGCGCTTCCAAGGAAGGGTGCTGGCTAGCAAGAGCTTTCAGTGCTGGCACTTTTCATCTCTGAGCAATTGCTCGACGTTTGCAATTTCTCACCTGAGCTCTCTTTAGAGTGCGCGAGAGGATGAGCAGAAAATGAGGTGGCTAGAGAAGCCCAGAGCCCCAGTGTTCTTAGGCCTACAAAAGCGCTTCCAAGGAAGGGTGCTGGCTAGCAACAGCTTTCAGTGCTGGCACTTTTCATCTCTGAGCAATTGCTCGACGTTTGCAATTTCTCAGCTCGTGTCTAGGAGACGGAAAGAGAAGGACCGTGACGTTTGGTGGCTAGAGAAGCGCAAAGCCCCAGTGTTGCTGCGCCTGTGAAAGCGCTTCCAAGGAAGGGTGCTGGCTAGCAAGAGCTTTCAGTGCTGGCACTTTTCATCTCTGAGCAATTGCTCGACGTTTGCAATTGCTCAGCTCGTGTCTAGGAGACGGAAAGAGAAGGACCGTGACGTTTGGTGCGTATAGAAGCGCAAAGCCCCAGTGTTGCTGCGCCTGTGAAAGCGCTTCCAAGGAAGGGTGCTGGCTAGCAAGAGCTTTCAGTGCTGGCACTTTTCATCTCTGAGCAATTGCTCGACGTTTGCAATTTCTCACCTGAGCTCTCTTTAGAGTGCGCGAGAGGATGAGCAGAAGATGAGGTGGCTAGAGAAGCCCAGAGCCCCAGTGTTCTTAGGGCTACAAAAGTGCTTCCAAGGAAGGGTGCTGGCTAGCAACAGCTTTCAGTGCTGGCACTTTTCATCTCTGAGCAATTGCTCGACGTTTGCAATTTCTCACCTGAGCTCTCTTTAGAGTGCGTGAGAGGATGAGCAGAAGATGAGGTGGCTAGAGAAGCCCAGAGCCCCAGTGTTCTTAGGCCTACAAAAGCGCTTCCAATGAAGGGGGCTGGCTAGCAAGAGCTTTCAGTGCTGGCACTTTTCATCTCTGAGCAATTGCTCGACGTTTGCAATTTCTCAGCTCGTGTCTACGAGACGGAAAGAGAAGGACCGTGACGTTTGGTGCGTATAGAAGCGCAAAGCCCCAGTGTTGCTGTGCCTGTGAAAGCGCTTCCAAGGAAGGGTGCTGGCTAGCAAGAGCTTTCAGTGCTGGCACTTTTCATCTCTGAGCAATTGCTCGACGTTTGCAATTTCTCACCTGAGCTCTCTTTAGAGTGCGCGAGAGGATGAGCAGAAGATGAGGTGGCTAGAGAAGCCCAGAGCCCCAGTGTTCTTAGGCCTACAAAAGCGCTTCCAAGGAAGGGTGCTGGCTAGCAAGAGCATTCAGTGCTGGCACTTTTCATCTCTGAGCAATTGCTCGACGTTTGCAATTTCTCAGCTCGTGTCTACGAGACGGAAAGAGAAGGACCGTGACGTTTGGTGGCTAGAGAAGCGCAAAGCCCCAGTGTTACTGCGCCTGTGAAAGCGCTTCCAAGGAAGGGTGCTGGCTAGCAAGAGCTTTCAGTGCTGGCACTTTTCATCTCTGAGCAATTGCTCGACGTTTGCAATTTCTCAGCTCGTGTCTACGAGACGGAAAGAGAAGGACCGTGATGTTTGGTGGCTAGAGAAGCGCAAAGCCCCAGTGTTGCTGCGCCTGTGAAAGCGCTTCCAAGGAAGGGTGCTGGCTAGCAAGAGCTTTCAGTGCTGGCACTTTTCATCTCTGAGCAATTGCTCGACGTTTGCAATTTCTCAGCTCGTGTCTAGGAGACGGAAAGAGAAGGACCGTGACGTTTGGTGGCTAGAGAAGCGCAAAGCCCCAGTGTTGCTGCGCCTGTGAAAGCGCTTCCAAGGAAGGGTGCTGGCTAGCAAGAGCTTTCAGTGCTGGCACTTTTCATCTCTGAGCAATTGCTCGACGTTTGCAATTTCTCACCTGAGCTCTCTTTAGAGTGCGCGAGAGGATGAGCAGAAAATGAGGTGGCTAGAGAAGCCCAGAGCCCCAGTGTTCTTAGGCCTACAAAAAGCGCTTCCAATGAAGGGGGCTGGCTAGCAAGAGCTTTCAGTGCTGGCACTTTTCATCTCTGAGCAATTGCTCGACGTTTGCAATTTCTCAGCTCGTGTCTACGAGACGGAAAGAGAAGGACCTTGACGTTTGGTGCGTATAGAAGCGCAAAGCCCCAGTGTTACTGCGCCTGTGAAAGCGCTTCCAAGGAAGGGTGCTGGCTAGCAAGAGCTTTCAGTGCTGGCACTTTTCATCTCTGAGCAATTGCTCGACGTTTGCAATTTCTCACCTGAGCTCTCTTTAGAGTGCGCGAGAGGATGAGCAGAAGATGAGGTGGCTAGAGAAGCCCAGAGCCCCAGTGTTCTTAGGCCTACAAAAGCGCTTCCAAGGAAGGGTGCTGGCTAGCAAGAGCTTTCAGTGCTGGCACTTTTCATCTCTGAGCAATTGCTCGACGTTTGCAATTTCTCACCTGAGCTCTCTTGAGACTGCGCGAGAGGATGAGCAGAAAATGAGGTGGCTAGAGAAGCCCAGAGCCCCAGTGTTCTTAGGCCTACAAAAGCGCTTCCAAGGAAGGGTGCTGGCTAGCAACAGCTTTCAGTGCTGGCACTTTTCATCTCTGAGCAATTGCTCGACGTTTGCAATTTCTCAGCTCGTGTCTACGAGACGGAAAGAGAAGGACCGTGACGTTTGGTGGCTAGAGAAGCGCAAAGCCCCAGTGTTGCTGCGCCTGTGAAAGCGCTTCCAAGGAAGGGTGCTGGCTAGCAAGAGCTTTCAGTGCTGGCACTTTTCATCTCTGAGCAATTGCTCGACGTTTGCAATTTCTCAGCTCGTGTCTACCGACGGAAAGAGAAGGACCGTGACGTTTGGTGCGTATAGAAGCGCAAAGCCCCAGTGTTGCTGCGCCTGTGAAAGCGCTTCCAAGGAAGGGTGCTGGCTAGCAAGAGCTTTCAGTGCTGGCACTTTTCATCTCTGAGCAATTGCTGGACGTTTGCAATTTCTCACCTGAGCTCTCTTTAGAGTGCGCGAGAGGATGAGCAGAAGATGAGGTGGCTAGAGAAGCCCAGAGCCCCAGTGTTCTTAGGGCTACAAAAGCGCTTCCAAGGAAGGGTGCTGGCTAGCAACAGCTTTCAGTGCTGGCACTTTTCATCTCTGAGCAATTGCTCGACGTTTGCAATTTCTCACCTGAGCTCTCTTTAGAGTGCGCGAGAGGATGAGCAGAAGATGAGGTGGCTAGAGAAGCCCAGAGCCCCAGTGTTCTTAGGCCTACAAAAGCGCTTCCAAGGAAGGGTGCTGGCTAGCAACAGCTTTCAGTGCTGGCACTTTTCATCTCTGAGCAATTGCTCGACGTTTGCAATTTCTCACCTGAGCTCTCTTTAGAGTGCGCGAGAGGATGAGCAGAAGATGAGGTGGCTAGAGAAGCCCAGAGCCCCAGTGTTCTTAGGCCTACAAAAGCGCTTCCAAGGAAGGGGGCTGGCTAGCAACAGCTTTCAGTGCTGGCACTTTTCATCTCTGAGCAATTGCTCGACGTTTGCAATTTCTCAGCTCGTGTCTCCGAGACGGAAAGAGAAGGACCGTGACGTTTGGTGGCTAGAGAAGCGCAAAGCCCCAGTGTTGCTGCGCCTGTGAAAGCGCTTCCAAGGAAGGGTGCTGGCTAGCAAGAGCTTTCAGTGCTGGCACTTTTCATCTCTGAGCAATTGCTCGACGTTTGCAATTTCTCAGCTCGTGTCTACCGACGGAAAGAGAAGGACCGTGACGTTTGGTGCGTAGAGAAGGGCAAAGCCCCAGTGTTACTGCGCCTGTGAAAGCGCTTCCAAGGAAGGGTGCTGGCTAGCAACAGCTTTCAGTGCTGGCACTTTTCATCTCTGAGCAATTGCTCGACGTTTGCAATTTCTCACCTGAGCTCTCTTTAGAGTGCGCGAGAGGATGAGCAGAAGATGAGGTGGCTAGAGAAGCCCAGAGACCCAGTGTTCTTAGGCCTACAAAAGCGCTTCCAAGGAAGGGTGCTGGCTAGCAAGAGCATTCAGTGCTGGCACTTTTCATCTCTGAGCAATTGCTCGACGTTTGCAATTTCTCACCTGAGCTCTCTTTAGAGTGCGCGAGCGGATGTGCAGAAGATTAGGTGGCTAGAGAAGCCCAGAGCCCCAGTGTTCTTAGGCCTACAAAAAGCGCTTCCAATGAAGGGGGCTGGCTAGCAAGAGCTTTCAGTGCTGGCACTTTTCATTTCTGAGCAATTGCTCGACGTTTGCAATTTCTCAGCTCGTGTCTACGAGACGGAAAGAGAAGGACCGTGACGTTTGGTGCGTATAGAAGCGCAAAGCCCCAGTGTTGCTGCGCCTGTGAAAGCGCTTCCAAGGAAGGGTGCTGGCTAGCAAGAGCTTTCAGTGCTGGCACTTTTCGTCTCTGAGCAATTGCTGGACGTTTGCAATTTCTCACCTGAGCTCTCTTTAGAGTGCGCGAGAGGATGAGCAGAAGATGAGGTGGCTAGAGAAGCCCAGAGCCCCAGTGTTCTTAGGCCTACAAAAGCGCTTCCAAGGAAGGGTGCTGGCTAGCAAGAGCTTTCAGTGCTGGCACTTTTCATCTCTGAGCAATTGCTCGACGTTTGCAATTTCTCACCTGAGCTCTCTTCAGAGTGCGCGAGAGGATGAGCAGAAAATGAGGTGGCTAGAGAAGCCCAGAGCCCCAGTGTTCTTAGGCCTACAAAAGCGCTTCCAAGGAAGGGTGCTGGCTAGCAACAGCTTTCAGTGCTGGCACTTTTCATCTCTGAGCAATTGCTCGACGTTTGCAATTTCTCAGCTCGTGTCTAGGAGACGGAAAGAGAAGGACCGTGACGTTTGGTGGCTAGAGAAGCCCAAAGCCCCAGTGTTGCTGCGCCTGTGAAAGCGCTTCCAAGGAAGGGTGCTGGCTAGCAAGAGCTTTCAGTGCTGGCACTTTTCATCTCTGAGCAATTGCTCGACGTTTGCAAGTGCTCAGCTCGTGTCTAGGAGACGGAAAGGAAAGGACCGTGACGTTTGGTGCGTATAGAAGCGCAAAGCCCCAGTGTTGCTGCGCCTGTGAAAGCGCTTCCAAGGAAGGGTGCTGGCTAGCAACAGCTTTCAGTGCTGGCACTTTTCATCTCTGAGCAATTGCTCGACGTTTGCAATTTCTCACCTGAGCTCTCTTTAGAGTGCGCGAGAGGATGAGCAGAAGATGAGGTGGCTAGAGAAGCCCAGAGCCCCAGTGTTCTTAGGCCTACAAAAGCGCTTCCAAGGAAGGGTGCTGGCTAGCAAGAGCTTTCAGTGCTGGCACTTTTCATCTCTGAGCAATTGCTGGATGTTTGCAATTTCTCACCTGAGCTCTCTTTAGAGTGCGCGAGAGGATGAGCAGAAGATGAGGTGGCTAGAGAAGCCCAGAGCCCCAGTGTTCTTAGGCCTACAAAAGCACTTGCAAGGAAGGGTGCTGGCTAGCAAGAGCTTTCCGTGCTGGCACTTTTCATCTCTGAGCAATTGCTTGACGTTTGCATTTTCTCAGCTCGTGTCTACGAGACGGAAAGAGAAGGACCGTGACGTTTGGTGGCTAGAGAAGCGCAAAGCCCCAGTGTTGCTGCGCCTGTGAAAGCGCTTCCAAGGAAGGGTGCTGGCTAGCAACAGCTTTCAGTGCTGGCACTTTTCATCTCGGAGCAATTGCTCGACGTTTGCAATTTCTCAGCTCGTGTCTACCGACGGAAAGAGAAGGACCGTGACGTTTGGTGCGTATAGAAGGGCAAAGCCCCAGTGTTACTGCGCCTGTGAAAGCGCTTCCAAGGAAGGGTGCTGGCTAGCAACAGCTTTCAGTGCTGGCACTTTTCATCTCTGAGCAATTGCTCGACGTTTGCAATTTCTCACCTGAGCTCTCTTTAGAGTGCGCGACAGGATGAGCAGAAGATGAGGTGGCTAGAGAAGCCCAGAGCCCCAGTGTTCTTAGGCCTACAAAAGCGCTTCCAAGGAAGGGTGCTGGCTAGCAAGAGCATTCAGTGCTGGCACTTTTCATCTCTGAGCAATTGCTCGACGTTTGCAATTTCTCAGCTCGTGTCTAGGAGACGGAAAGAGAAGGACCGTGACGTTTGGTGGCTAGAGAAGCGCAAAGCCCCAGTGTTACTGCGCCTGTGAAAGCGCTTCCAAGGAAGGGTGCTGGCTAGCAAGAGCATTCAGTGCTGGCACTTTTCATCTCTGAGCAATTGCTCGACGTTTGCAATTTCTCAGCTCGTGTCTACGAGACGGAAAGAGAAGGACCGTGACGTTTGGTGGCTAGAGAAGCGCAAAGCCCCAGTGTTGCTGCGCCTGTGAAAGCGCTTCCAAGGAAGGGTGCTGGCTAGCAAGAGCTTTCAGTGCTGGCACTTTTCATCTCTGAGCAATTGCTCGACGTTTGCAATTTCTCACCTGAGCTCTCTTTAGAGTGCGCGAGAGGATGTGCAGAAGATTAGGTGGCTAGAGAAGCCCAGAGCCCCAGTGTTCTTAGGCCTACAAAAAGCGCTTCCAATGAAGGGGGCTGGCTAGCAACAGCTTTCAGTGCTGGCACTTTTCATCTCTGAGCAATTGCTCGACGTTTGCAATTTCTCAGCTCGTGTCTACGAGACGGAAAGAGAAGGACCGTGACGTTTGGTGCGTATAGAAGCGCAAAGCCCCAGTGTTGCTGTGCCTGTGAAAGCGCTTCCAAGGAAGGGTGCTGGCTAGCAACAGCTTTCAGTGCTGGCACTTTTCATCTCTGAGCAATTGCTCGTCGTTTGCAATTTCTCACCTGAGCTCTCTTTAGAGTGCGCGAGAGGATGAGCAGAAGATGAGGTGGCTAGAGAAGCCCAGAGCCCCAGTGTTCTTAGGCCTACAAAAGCGCTTCCAAGGAAGGGTGCTGGCTAGCAACAGCTTTCAGTGCTGGCACTTTTCATCTCGGAGCAATTGCTCGACGTTTGCAATTTCTCACCTGAGCTCTCTTTAGAGTGCATGAGAGGATGAGCAGAAGATTAGGTGGCTAGAGAAGCCCAGAGCCCCAGTGTTCTTAGGCCTACAAAAGCGCTTCCAATGAAGGGGGCTGGCTAGCAAGAGCTTTCAGTGCTGGCACTTTTCATCTCTGAGCAATTGCTCGACGTTTGCAATTTCTCAGCTCGTGTCTACGAGACGGAAAGAGAAGGACCGTGACGTTTGGTGGGTAGAGAAGCGCAAAGCCCCAGTGTTGCTGCGCCTGTGAAAGCGCTTCCAAGGAAGGGTGCTGGCTAGCAAGAGCTTTCAGTGCTGGCACTTTTCATCTCTGAGCAATTGCTGGACTTTTGCAATTTCTCAGCTCGTGTCTACGAGACGGAAAGAGAAGGACTGTGACGTTTGGTGCGTATAGAAGCGCAAAGCCCCAGTGTTGCTGCGCCTGTGAAAGCGCTTCCAAGGAAGGGTGCTGGCTAGCAAGAGCTTTCAGTGCTGGCACTTTTCATCTCTGAGCAATTGCTGGATGTTTGCAATTTCTCACCTGAGCTCTCTTTAGAGTGCGCGAGAGGATGAGCAGAAGATGAGGTGGCTAGAGAAGCCCAGAGCCCCAGTGTTCTTAGGCCTACAAAAGCGCTTCCAAGGAAGGGTGCTGGCTAGCAAGAGCTTTCAGTGCTGGCACTTTTCATCTCGGAGCAATTGCTGGACGTTTGCAATTTCTCAGCTCGTGTCTAGGAGACGGAAAGAGAAGGACCGTGACGTTTGGTAGCTAGAGAAGTGCAAAGCCCCAGTGTTACTGCGCCTGTGAAAGCGCTTCCAAGGAAGGGTGCTGGCTAGCAACAGCTTTCAGTGCTGGCACTTTTCATCTCTGAGCAATTGCTCGACGTTTGCAATTTCTCAGCTCGTGTCTCCGAGACGGAAAGAGAAGGACCGTGATGTTTGGTGGCTAGAGAAGCGCAAAGCCCCAGTGTTGCTGCGCCTGTGAAAGCGCTTCCAAGGAAGGGTGCTGGCTAGCAACAGCTTTCAGTGCTGGCACTTTTCATCTCTGAGCAATTGCTCGACGTTTGCAATTTCTCACCTGAACTCTCTTTAGAGTGCGCGAGAGGATGAGCAGAAGATTAGGTGGCTAGAGAAGCCCAGAGCCCCAGTGTTCTTAGGCCTACAAAAGCGCTTCCAAGGAAGGGTGCTGGCTAGCAACAGCTTTCAGTGCTGGCACTTTTCATCTCTGAGCAATTGCTCGACGTTTGCAATTTCTCAGCTCGTGTCTAGGAGACGGAAAGAGAATGACCGTGACGTTTGGTGCGTATAGAAGCGCAAAGCCCCAGTGTTGCTGCGCCTGTGAAAGCGCTTCCAAGGAAGGGTGCTGGCTAGCAACAGCTTTCAGTGCTGGCACTTTTCATCTCTGAGCAATTGCTCGACGTTTGCAATTTCTCCCCTGAGCTCTCTTTAGAGTGCGCGAGAGGATGAGCAGAAGATGAGGTGGCTAGAGAAGCCCAGAGCCCCAGTGTTCTTAGGCCTACAAAAGCGCTTCCAAGGAAGGGTGCTGGCTAGCAACAGCTTTCAGTGCTGGCACTTTTCATCTCTGAGCAATTGATCGACGTTTGCAATTTCTCACCTGAGCTCTCTTTAGAGTGCGCGAGAGGATGAGCAGAAGATGAGGTGGCTAGAGAAGCCCAGAGCCCCAGTGTTCTTAGGCCTACAAAAGCGCTTCCAAGGAAGGGTGCTGGCTAGCAACAGCTTTCAGTGCTGGCACTTTTCATCTCTGAGCAATTGCTCGACGTTTGCAATTTCTCACCTGAGCTCTCTTTAGAGTGCGCGAGAGGATGAGCAGAAAATGAGGTGGCTAGATAAGCCCAGAGCCCCAGTGTTCTTAGGCCTACAAAAGCGCTTCCAAGGAAGGGGGCTGGCTAGCAACAGCTTTCAGTGCTGGCACTTTTCATCTCTGAGCAATTGCTCGACGTTTGCAATTTCTCAGCTCGTGTCTACGAGACGGAAAGAGAAGGACCGTGACGTTTGGTGGGTAGAGAAGCGCAAAGCCCCAGTGTTGCTGCGCCTGTGAAAGCGCTTCCAAGGAAGGGTGCTGGCTAGCAACAGCTTTCAGTGCTGGCACTTTTCATCTCTGAGCAATTGCTCGACGTTTGCAATTTCTCAGCTCGTGTCTACGAGACGGAAAGAGAAGGACCGTGACGTTTGGTGCGTATAGAAGTGCAAAGCCCCAGTGTTACTGCGCCTGTGAAAGCGCTTCCAAGGAAGGGTGCTGGCTAGCAAGAGCTTTCAGTGCTGGCACTTTTCATCTCTGAGCAATTGCTCGACGTTTGCAATTTCTCACCTGAGCTCTCTTTAGAGTGCGCGAGAGGATGAGCAGAAGATGAGGTGGCTAGAGAAGCCCAGAGCCCCAGTGTTCTTAGGCCTACAAAAGCGCTTCCAAGGAAGGGTGCTGGCTAGCAAGAGCTTTCAGTGCTGGCACTTTTCATCTCGGAGCAATTGCTCGACGTTTGCAATTTCTCACCTGAGCTCTCTTTAGAGTGCATGAGAGGATGAGCAGAAGATGAGGTGGCTAGAGAAGCCCAGAGCCCCAGTGTTCTTAGGCCTACAAAAAGCGCTTCCAATGAAGGGTGCTGGCTAGCAAGAGCTTTCAGTGCTGGCACTTTTCATCTCTGAGCAATTGCTCGACGTTTGCAATTTCTCAGCTCGTGTCTACGAGACGGAAAGAGAAGGACCGTGACGTTTGGTGCGTATAGAAGCGCAAAGCCCCAGTGTTGCTGTGCCTGTGAAAGCGCTTCCAAGGAAGGGTGCTGGCTAGCAAGAGCTTTCAGTGCTGGCACTTTTCATCTCTGAGCAATTGCTCGACGTTTGCAATTTCTCACCTGAGCTCTCTTTAGAGTGCGCGAGAGGATGAGCAGAAGATGAGGTGGCTAGAGAAGCCCAGAGCCCCAGTGTTCTTAGGCCTACAAAAGCGCTTCCAATGAAGGGTGCTGGCTAGCAACAGCTTTCAGTGCTGGCACTTTTCATCTCTGAGCAATTGCTCGACGTTTGCAATTTCTCCCCTGAGCTCTCTTTAGAGTGCGCGAGAGGATGAGCAGAAGATGAGGTGGCTAGAGAAGCCCAGAGCCCCAGTGTTCTTAGGCCTACAAAAGCGCTTCCAAGGAAGGGTGCTGGCTAGCAACAGCTTTCAGTGCTGGCACTTTTCATCTCTGAGCAATTGATCGACGTTTGCAATTTCTCACCTGAGCTCTCTTTAGAGTGCGCGAGAGGATGAGCAGAAGATGAGGTGGCTAGAGAAGCCCAGAGCCCCAGTGTTCTTAGGCCTACAAAAGCGCTTCCAAGGAAGGGTGCTGGCTAGCAAGAGCTTTCAGTGCTGGCACTTTTCATCTCTGAGCAATTGCTCGACGTTTGCAATTTCTCCCCTGAGCTCTCTTTAGAGTGCGCGAGAGGATGAGCAGAAGATGAGGTGGCTAGAGAAGCCCAGAGCCCCAGTGTTCTTAGGCCTACAAAAGCGCTTCCAAGGAAGGGTGCTGGCTAGCAACAGCTTTCAGTGCTGGCACTTTTCATCTCTGAGCAATTGATCGACGTTTGCAATTTCTCAGCTGAGCTCTCTTTAGAGTGCGCGAGAGGATGAGCAGAAGATTAGGTGGCTAGAGAAGCCCAGAGCCCCAGTGTTCTTAGGCCTACAAAAGCGCTTCCAAGGAAGGGTGCTGGCTAGCAAGAGCATTCAGTGCTGGCACTTTTCATCTCTGAGCAATTGCTCGACGTTTGCAATTTCTCAGCTCGTGTCTACGAGACGGAAAGAGAAGGACCGTGACGTTTGGTGGCTAGAGAAGCGCAAAGCCCCAGTGTTGCTGCGCCTGTGAAAGCGCTTCCAAGGAAGGGTGCTGGCTAGCAAGAGCTTTCAGTGCTGGCACTTTTCATCTCTGAGCAATTGCTCGACGTTTGCAATTTCTCACCTGAGCTCTCTTTAGAGTGCGCGAGAGGATGTGCAGAAGATTAGGTGGCTAGAGAAGCCCAGAGCCCCAGTGTTCTTAGGCCTACAAAAAGCGCTTCCAATGAAGGGTGCTGGCTAGCAACAGCTTTCAGTGCTGGCACTTTTCATCTCGGAGCAATTGCTCGACGTTTGCAATTTCTCAGCTCGTGTCTACGAGACGGAAAGAGAAGGACCGTGACGTTTGGTGCGTATAGAAGCGCAAAGCCCCAGTGTTGCTGTGCCTGTGAAAGCGCTTCCAAGGAAGGGTGCTGGCTAGCAACAGCTTTCAGTGCTGGCACTTTTCATCTCTGAGCAATTGCTCGACGTTTGCAATTTCTCACCTGAGCTCTCTTTAGAGTGCGCGAGAGGATGAGCAGAAGATTAGGTGGCTAGAGAAGCCCAGAGCCCCACTGTTCTTAGGCCTACAAAAGCGCTTCCAAGGAAGGGTGCTGGCTAGCAAGAGCTTTCAGTGCTGGCACTTTTCATCTCTGAGCAATTGCTCGACGTTTGCAATTTCTCACCTGAGCTCTCTTCAGAGTGCGCGAGAGGATGAGCAGAAAATGAGGTGGCTAGAGAAGCCCAGAGCCCCAGTGTTCTTAGGCCTACAAAAGCGCTTCCAAGGAAGGGTGCTGGCTAGCAACAGCTTTCAGTGCTGGCACTTTTCATCTCTGAGCAATTGCTCGACATTTGCAATTTCTCAGCTCGTGTCTAGGAGACGGAAAGAGAAGGACCGTGACGTTTGGTGGCTAGAGAAGCGCAAAGCCCCAGTGTTGCTGCGCCTGTGAAAGCGCTTCCAAGGAAGGGTGCTGGCTAGCAACAGCTTTCAGTGCTGGCACTTTTCATCTCTGAGCAATTGCTCGACGTTTGCAATTGCTCAGCTCGTGTCTAGGAGACGGAAAGGAAAGGACCGTGACGTTTGGTGCGTATAGAAGCGCAAAGCCCCAGTGTTGCTGCGCCTGTGAAAGCGCTTCCAAGGAAGGGTGCTGGCTAGCAAGAGCTTTCAGTGCTGGCACTTTTCATCTCTGAGCAATTGCTGGACGTTTGCAATTTCTCACCTGAGCTCTCTTTAGAGTGCGCGAGAGGATGAGCAGAAGATGAGGTGGCTAGAGAAGCCCAGAGCCCCAGTGTTCTTAGGCCTACAAAAGCGCTTCCAAGGAAGGGTGCTGGCTAGCAAGAGCTTTCAGTGCTGGCACTTTTCATCTCTGAGCAATTGCTCGACGTTTGCAATTTCTCACCTGAGCTCTCTTTAGAGTGCGCGAGAGGATGAGCAGAAGATTAGGTGGCTAGAGAAGCCCAGAGCCCCAGTGTTCTTAGGCCTACAAAAGCGCTTCCAATGAAGGGGGCTGGCTAGCAAGAGCTTTCAGTGCTGGCACTTTTCATCTCTGAGCAATTGCTCGACGTTTGCAATTTCTCAGCTCGTGTCTACGAGACGGAAAGAGAAGGACCGTGACGTTTGGTGCGTAGAGAAGCGCAAAGCCCCAGTGTTGCTGCGCCTGTGAAAGCGCTTCCAAGGAAGGGTGCTGGCTAGCAACAGCTTTCAGTGCTGGCACTTTTCATCTCTGAGCAATTGCTCGACGTTTGCAATTTCTCAGCTCGTGTCTCCGAGACGGAAAGAGAAGGACCGTGATGTTTGGTGGCTAGAGAAGCGCAAAGCCCCAGTGTTGCTGCGCCTGTGAAAGCGCTTCCAAGGAAGGGTGCTGGCTAGCAAGAGCTTTCAGTGCTGGCACTTTTCATCTCTGAGCAATTGCTCGACGTTTGCAATTTCTCACCTGAGCTCTCTTTAGAGTGCGCGAGAGGATGAGCAGAAGATGAGGTGGCTAGAGAAGCCCAGAGCCCCAGTGTTCTTAGGCCTACAAAAGCGCTTCCAAGGAAGGGTGCTGGCTAGCAACAGCTTTCAGTGCTGGCACTTTTCATCTCTGAGCAATTGCTCGACGTTTGCAATTTCTCAGCTCGTGTCTACAAGACGGAAAGAGAAGGACCGTGACGTTTGGTGCGTATAGAAGCGCAAAGCCCCAGTGTTGCTGCGCCTGTGAAAGCGCTTCCAAGGAAGGGTGCTGGCTAGCAAGAGCTTTCAGTGCTGGCACTTTTCATCTCTGAGCAATTGCTCGACGTTTGCAATTTCTCACCTGAGCTCTCTTTAGAGTGCGCGAGAGGATGAGCAGAAGATGAGGTGGCTAGAGAAGCCCAGAGCCCCAGTGTTCTTAGGCCTACAAAAGCGCTTCCAAGGAAGGGTGCTGGCTAGCAAGAGCTTTCAGTGCTGGCACTTTTCATCTCTGAGCAATTGCTCGACGTTTGCAATTTCTCACCTGAGCTCTCTTTAGAGTGCGCGAGAGGATGAGCAGAAGATGAGGTGGCTAGAGAAGCCCAGAGCCCCAGTGTTCTTAGGCCTACAAAAGCGCTTCCAAGGAAGGGTGCTGGCTAGCAACAGCTTTCAGTGCTGGCACTTTTCATCTCTGAGCAATTGCTCGACGTTTGCAATTTCTCCCCTGAGCTCTCTTTAGAGTGCGCGAGAGGATGAGCAGAAAATGAGGTGGCTAGAGAAGCCCAGAGCCCCAGTGTTCTTAGGCCTACAAAAGCGCTTCCAAGGAAGGGTGCTGGCTAGCAACAGCTTTCAGTGCTGGCACTTTTCATCTCTGAGCAATTGATCGACGTTTGCAATTTCTCAGCTCGTGTCTAGGAGACGGAAAGAGAAGGACCGTGACGTTTGGTGGGTAGAGAAGCGCAAAGCCCCAGTGTTGCTGCGCCTGTGAAAGCGCTTCCAAGGAAGGGTGCTGGCTAGCAACAGCTTTCAGTGCTGGCACTTTTCATCTCTGAGCAATTGCTCGACGTTTGCAATTTCTCAGCTCGTGTCTACGAGACGGAAAGAGAAGGACCGTGACGTTTGGTGCGTATAGAAGTGCAAAGCCCCAGTGTTACTGCGCCTGTGAAAGCGCTTCCAAGGAAGGGTGCTGGCTAGCAAGAGCTTTCAGTGCTGGCACTTTTCATCTCTGAGCAATTGCTCGACGTTTGCAATTTCTCACCTGAGCTCTCTTTAGAGTGCGCGAGAGGATGAGCAGAAGATGAGGTGGCTAGAGAAGCCCAGAGCCCCAGTGTTCTTAGGCCTACAAAAGCGCTTCCAAGGAAGGGTGCTGGCTAGCAACAGCTTTCAGTGCTGGCACTTTTCATCTCGGAGCAATTGCTCGACGTTTGCAATTTCTCACCTGAGCTCTCTTTAGAGTGCATGAGAGGATGAGCAGAAGATTAGGTGGCTAGAGAAGCCCAGAGCCCCAGTGTTCTTAGGCCTACAAAAGCGCTTCCAATGAAGGGGGCTGGCTAGCAAGAGCTTTCAGTGCTGGCACTTTTCATCTCTGAGCAATTGCTCGACGTTTGCAATTTCTCAGCTCGTGTCTACGAGACGGAAAGAGAAGGACCGTGATGTTTGGTGGCTAGAGAAGCGCAAAGCCCCAGTGTTGCTGCGCCTGTGAAAGCGCTTCCAAGGAAGGGTGCTGGCTAGCAAGAGCTTTCAGTGCTGGCACTTTTCATCTCTGAGCAATTGCTGGACTTTTGCAATTTCTCAGCTCGTGTCTAGGAGACGGAAAGAGAAGGACTGTGACGTTTGGTGCGTATAGAAGCGCAAAGCCCCAGTGTTGCTGCGCCTGTGAAAGCGCTTCCAAGGAAGGGTGCTGGCTAGCAAGAGCTTTCAGTGCTGGCACTTTTCATCTCTGAGCAATTGCTGGATGTTTGCAATTTCTCACCTGAGCTCTCTTTAGAGTGCGCGAGAGGATGAGCAGAAGATTAGGTGGCTAGAGAAGCCCAGAGCCCCAGTGTTCTTAGGCCTACAAAAGCGCTTCCAAGGAAGGGTGCTGGCTAGCAAGAGCTTTCAGTGCTGGCACTTTTCATCTCGGAGCAATTGCTGGACGTTTGCAATTTCTCAGCTCGTGTCTACGAGACGGAAAGAGAAGGACCGTGACGTTTGGTAGCTAGAGAAGTGCAAAGCCCCAGTGTTACTGCGCCTGTGAAAGCGCTTCCAAGGAAGGGTGCTGGCTAGCAACAGCTTTCAGTGCTGGCACTTTTCATCTCTGAGCAATTGCTCGACGTTTGCAATTTCTCAGCTCGTGTCTACGAGACGGAAAGAGAAGGACCGTGACGTTTGGTGCGTATAGAAGCGCAAAGCCCCAGTGTTGCTGTGCCTGTGAAAGCGCTTCCAAGGAAGGGTGCTGGCTAGCAAGAGCTTTCAGTGCTGGCACTTTTCATCTCTGAGCAATTGCTCGACGTTTGCAATTTCTCACCTGAGTTCTCTTTAGAGTGCGCGAGAGGATGAGCAGAAGATTAGGTGGCTAGAGAAGCCCAGAGCCCCAGTGTTCTTAGGCCTACAAAAGCGCTTCCAAGGAAGGGTGCTGGCTAGCAAGAGCTTTCAGTGCTGGCACTTTTCATCTCTGAGCAATTGCTCGACGTTTGCAATTTCTCACCTGAGCTCTCTTCAGAGTGCGCGAGAGGATGAGCAGAAAATGAGGTGGCTAGAGAAGCCCAGAGCCCCAGTGTTCTTAGGCCTACAAAAGCGCTTCCAAGGAAGGGTGCTGGCTAGCAACAGCTTTCAGTGCTGGCACTTTTCATCTCTGAGCAATTGCTCGACGTTTGCAATTTCTCAGCTCGTGTCTAGGAGACGGAAAGAGAAGGACCGTGACGTTTGGTGGCTAGAGAAGCGCAAAGCCCCAGTGTTGCTGCGCCTGTGAAAGCGCTTCCAAGGAAGGGTGCTGGCTAGCAACAGCTTTCAGTGCTGGCACTTTTCATCTCTGAGCAATTGCTCGACGTTTGCAATTGCTCAGCTCGTGTCTAGGAGACGGAAAGGAAAGGACCGTGACGTTTGGTGCGTATAGAAGCGCAAAGCCCCAGTGTTGCTGCGCCTGTGAAAGCGCTTCCAAGGAAGGGTGCTGGCTAGCAAGAGCTTTCAGTGCTGGCACTTTTCATCTCTGAGCAATTGCTCGACGTTTGCAATTTCTCACCTGAGCTCTCTTTAGAGTGCGCGAGAGGATGAGCAGAAGATGAGGTGGCTAGAGAAGCCCAGAGCCCCAGTGTTCTTAGGCCTACAAAAGCGCTTCCAAGGAAGGGTGCTGGCTAGCAAGAGCTTTCAGTGCTGGCACTTTTCATCTCTGAGCAATTGCTCGACGTTTGCAATTTCTCACCTGAGCTCTCTTTAGAGTGCGCGAGAGGATGAGCAGAAGATTAGGTGGCTAGAGAAGCCCAGAGCCCCAGTGTTCTTAGGCCTACAAAAGCGCTTCCAAGGAAGGCTGCTGGCTAGCAACAGCTTTCAGTGCTGGCACTTTTCATCTCTGAGCAATTGCTCGACGTTTGCAATTTCTCAGCTCGTGTCTACGAGACGGAAAGAGAAGGACCGTGACGTTTGGTGCGTATAGAAGCGCAAAGCCCCAGTGTTGCTGTGCCTGTGAAAGCGCTTCCAAGGAAGGGTGCTGGCTAGCAAGAGCTTTCAGTGCTGGCACTTTTCATCTCTGAGCAATTGCTGGACGTTTGCAATTTCTCACCTGAGCTCTCTTTAGAGTGCGCGAGAGGATGAGCAGAAGATGAGGTGGCTAGAGAAGCCCAGAGCCCCAGTGTTCTTAGGCCTACAAAAGCGCTTCCAAGGAAGGGTGCTGGCTAGCAACAGCTTTCAGTGCTGGCACTTTTCATCTCTGAGCAATTGCTCGACGTTTGCAATTTCTCCCCTGAGCTCTCTTTAGAGTGCGCGAGAGGATGAGCAGAAGATGAGGTGGCTAGAGAAGCCCAGAGCCCCAGTGTTCTTAGGCCTACAAAAGCGCTTCCAAGGAAGGGTGCTGGCTAGCAACAGCTTTCAGTGCTGGCACTTTTCATCTCTGAGCAATTGCTCGACGTTTGCAATTTCTCACCTGAGCTCTCTTTAGAGTGCGCGAGAGGATGAGCAGAAGATGAGGTGGCTAGAGAAGCCCAGAGCCCCAGTGTTCTTAGGCCTACAAAAGCGCTTCCAAGGAAGGGTGCTGGCTAGCAACAGCTTTCAGTGCTGGCACTTTTCATCTCTGAGCAATTGCTCGACGTTTGCAATTTCTCCCCTGAGCTCTCTTTAGAGTGCGCGAGAGGATGAGCAGAAAATGAGGTGGCTAGAGAAGCCCAGAGCCCCAGTGTTCTTAGGCCTACAAAAGCGCTTCCAAGGAAGGGGGCTGGCTAGCAACAGCTTTCAGTGCTGGCACTTTTCATCTCTGAGCAATTGCTCGACGTTTGCAATTTCTCAGCTCGTGTGTAGGAGACGGAAAGAGAAGGACCGTGACGTTTGGTGCGTACAGAAGCGCAAAGCCCCAGTGTTGCTGCGCCTGTGAAAGCGCTTCCAAGGAAGGGTGCTGGCTAGCAACAGCTTTCAGTGCTGGCACTTTTCATCTCTGAGCAATTGCTCGACGTTTGCAATTTCTCACCTGAGCTCTCTTTAGAGTGCGCGAGAGGATGAGCAGAAGATTAGGTGGCTAGAGAAGCCCAGAGCCCCAGTGTTCTAAGGGCTACAAAAGCGCTTCCAAGGAAGGGTGCTGGCTAGCAAGAGCTTTCAGTGCTGGCACTTTTCATCTCTGAGCAATTGCTCGACGTTTGCAATTTCTCCCCTGAGCTCTCTTTAGAGCGCGCGAGAGGATGAGCAGAAGATGAGGTGGCTAGAGAAGCCCAGAGCCCCAGTGTTCTTAGGCCTACAAAAGCGCTTCCAAGGAAGGGTGCTGGCTAGCAACAGCTTTCAGTGCTGGCACTTTTCATCTCTGAGCAATTGCTCGACGTTTGCAATTTCTCAGCTCGTGTGTAGGAGACGGAAAGAGAAGGACCGTGACGTTTGGTGGCTAGAGAAGCGCAAAGCCCCAGTGTTGCTGCGCCTGTGAAAGCGCTTCCAAGGAAGGGTGCTGGCTAGCAAGAGCTTTCAGTGCTGGCACTTTTCATCTCTGAGCAATTGCTCGACGTTTGCAATTTCTCAGCTCGTGTCTAGGAGACGGAAAGAGAAGGACCGTGACGTTTGGTGCGTATAGAAGCGCAAAGCCCCAGTGTTGCTGCGCCTGTGAAAGCGCTTCCAAGGAAGGGTGCTGGCTAGCAACAGCTTTCAGTGCTGGCACTTTTCATCTCTGAGCAATTGCTGGACTTTTGCAATTTCTCACCTGAGCTCTCTTTAGAGTGCGCGAGAGGATGAGCAGAAGATGAGGTGGCTAGAGAAGCCCAGAGCCCCAGTGTTCTTAGGCCTACAAAAGCGCTTCCAAGGAAGGGTGCTGGCTAGCAACAGCTTTCAGTGCTGGCACTTTTCATCTCGGAGCAATTGCTGGACGTTTGCAATTTCTCAGCTCGTGTCTACGAGACGGAAAGAGAAGGACCGTGACGTTTGGTAGCTAGAGAAGTGCAAAGCCCCAGTGTTACTGAGCCTGTGAAAGCGCTTCCAAGGAAGGGTGCTGGCTAGCAACAGCTTTCAGTGCTGGCACTTTTCATCTCTGAGCAATTGCTCGACGTTTGCAATTTCTCACCTGAGCTCTCTTTAGAGTGCGCGAGAGGATGAGCAGAAGATGAGGTGGCTAGAGAAGCCCAGAGCCCCAGTGTTCTTAGGCCTACAAAAGCGCTTCCAAGGAAGGGTGCTGGCTAGCAAGAGCTTTCAGTGCTGGCACTTTTCATCTCTGAGCAATTGCTCGACGTTTGCAATTTGTCACCTGAGCTCTCTTTAGAGTGCGTGAGAGGATGAGCAGAAGATTAGGTGGCTAGAGAAGCCCAGAGCCCCAGTGTTCTTAGGCCTACAAAAGCGCTTCCAATGAAGGGGGCTGGCTAGCAAGAGCTTTCAGTGCTGGCACTTTTCATCTCTGAGCAATTGCTGGACGTTTGCAATTTCTCACCTGAGCTCTCTTTAGAGTGCGCGAGAGGATGAGCAGAAGATGAGGTGGCTAGAGAAGCCCAGAGCCCCAGTGTTCTTAGGCCTACAAAAGCGCTTCCAAGGAAGGGTGCTGGCTAGCAACAGCTTTCAGTGCTGGCACTTTTCATCTCTGAGCAATTGATCGACGTTTGCAATTTCTCAGCTCGTGTCTAGGAGACGGAAAGAGAAGGACCGTGACGTTTGGTGCGTATAGAAGCGCAAAGCCCCAGTGTTGCTGCGCCTGTGAAAGCGCTTCCAAGGAAGGGTGCTGGCTAGCAACAGCTTTCAGTGCTGGCACTTTTCATCTCTGAGCAATTGCTCGACGTTTGCAATTTCTCACCTGAGCTCTCTTTAGAGTGCGCGAGAGGATGAGCAGAAGATGAGGTGGCTAGAGAAGGCCAGAGCCCCAGTGTTCTTAGGCCTACAAAAGCGCTTCCAAGGAAGGGTGCTGGCTAGCAAGAGCTTTCAGTGCTGGCACTTTTCATCTCTGAGCAATTGCTCGACGTTTGCAATTTCTCCCCTGAGCTCTCTTTAGAGCGCGCGAGAGGATGAGCAGAAGATGAGGTGGCTAGAGAAGCCCAGAGCCCCAGTGTTCTTAGGCCTACAAAAGCGCTTCCAAGGAAGGGTGCTGGCTAGCAACAGCTTTCAGTGCTGGCACTTTTCATCTCTGAGCAATTGCTCGACGTTTGCAATTTCTCAGCTCGTGTGTAGGAGACGGAAAGAGAAGGACCGTGACGTTTGGTGGCTAGAGAAGCGCAAAGCCCCAGTGTTGCTGCGCCTGTGAAAGCGCTTCCAAGGAAGGGTGCTGGCTAGCAAGAGCTTTCAGTGCTGGCACTTTTCATCTCTGAGCAATTGCTCGACGTTTGCAATTTCTCAGCTCGTGTCTAGGAGACGGAAAGAGAAGGACCGTGACGTTTGGTGCGTATAGAAGCGCAAAGCCCCAGTGTTGCTGCGCCTGTGAAAGCGCTTCCAAGGAAGGGTGCTGGCTAGCAACAGCTTTCAGTGCTGGCACTTTTCATCTCTGAGCAATTGCTGGACTTTTGCAATTTCTCACCTGAGCTCTCTTTAGAGTGCGCGAGAGGATGAGCAGAAGATGAGGTGGCTAGAGAAGCCCAGAGCCCCAGTGTTCTTAGGCCTACAAAAGCGCTTCCAAGGAAGGGTGCTGGCTAGCAACAGCTTTCAGTGCTGGCACTTTTCATCTCGGAGCAATTGCTGGACGTTTGCAATTTCTCAGCTCGTGTCTACGAGACGGAAAGAGAAGGACCGTGACGTTTGGTAGCTAGAGAAGTGCAAAGCCCCAGTGTTACTGAGCCTGTGAAAGCGCTTCCAAGGAAGGGTGCTGGCTAGCAACAGCTTTCAGTGCTGGCACTTTTCATCTCTGAGCAATTGCTCGACGTTTGCAATTTCTCACCTGAGCTCTCTTTAGAGTGCGCGAGAGGATGAGCAGAAGATGAGGTGGCTAGAGAAGCCCAGAGCCCCAGTGTTCTTAGGCCTACAAAAGCGCTTCCAAGGAAGGGTGCTGGCTAGCAAGAGCTTTCAGTGCTGGCACTTTTCATCTCTGAGCAATTGCTCGACGTTTGCAATTTGTCACCTGAGCTCTCTTTAGAGTGCGTGAGAGGATGAGCAGAAGATTAGGTGGCTAGAGAAGCCCAGAGCCCCAGTGTTCTTAGGCCTACAAAAGCGCTTCCAATGAAGGGGGCTGGCTAGCAAGAGCTTTCAGTGCTGGCACTTTTCATCTCTGAGCAATTGCTCGACGTTTGCAATTTCTCAGCTCGTGTCTACGAGACGGAAAGAGAAGGACCGTGACGTTTGGTGCGTATAGAAGCGCAAAGCCCCAGTGTTGCTGCGCCTGTGAAAGCGCTTCCAAGGAAGGGTGCTGGCTAGCAAGAGCTTTCAGTGCTGGCACTTTTCATCTCTGAGCAATTGCTCGACGTTTGCAATTTCTCACCTGAGCTCTCTTTAGAGTGCGCGAGAGGATGAGCAGAAGATGAGGTGGCTAGAGAAGCCCAGAGCCCCAGTGTTCTTAGGCCTACAAAAGCGCTTCCAAGGAAGGGTGCTGGCTAGCAACAGCTTTCAGTGCTGGCACTTTTCATCTCTGAGCAATTGCTCGACGTTTGCAATTTCTCACCTGAGCTCTCTTTAGAGTGCGCGAGAGGATGAGCAGAAAATGAGGTGGCTAGAGAAGCCCAGAGCCCCAGTGTTCTTAGGCCTACAAAAGCGCTTCCAAGGAAGGGTGCTGGCTAGCAACAGCTTTCAGTGCTGGCACTTTTCATCTCTGAGCAATTGATCGATGTTTGCAATTTCTCAGCTCGTGTCTAGGAGACGGAAAGAGAAGGACCGTGACGTTTGGTGGGTAGAGAAGCGCAAAGCCCCAGTGTTGCTGCGCCTGTGAAAGCGCTTCCAAGGAAGGGTGCTGGCTAGCAAGAGCTTTCAGTGCTGGCACTTTTCATCTCTGAGCAATTGCTCGACGTTTGCAATTTCTCAGCTCGTGTCTAGGAGACGGAAAGAGAAGGACCGTGACGTTTGGTGGCTAGAGAAGCGCAAAGCCCCAGTGTTGCTGCGCCTGTGAAAGCGCTTCCAAGGAAGGGTGCTGGCTAGCAAGAGCTTTCAGTGCTGGCACTTTTCATCTCTGAGCAATTGCTGGACGTTTGCAATTTCTCACCTGAGCTCTCTTTAGAGTGCGCGAGAGGATGAGCAGAAGATGAGGTGGCTAGAGAAGCCCAGAGCCCCAGTGTTCTTAGGCCTACAAAAGCGCTTCCAAGGAAGGGTGCTGGCTAGCAAGAGCTTTCAGTGCTGGCACTTTTCATCTCGGAGCAATTGCTGGACGTTTGCAATTTCTCAGCTCGTGTCTACGAGACGGAAAGAGAAGGACCGTGACGTTTGGTAGCTAGAGAAGTGCAAAGCCCCAGTGTTACTGCGCCTGTGAAAGCGCTTCCAAGGAAGGGTGCTGGCTAGCAAGAGCTTTCAGTGCTGGCACTTTTCATCTCGGAGCAATTGCTCGACGTTTGCAATTTCTCAGCTCGTGTCTACCGACGGAAAGAGAAGGACCGTGATGTTTGGTGCGTATAGAAGCGCAAAGCCCCAGTGTTGCTGCGCCTGTGAAAGCGCTTCCAAGGAAGGGTGCTGGCTAGCAACAGCTTTCAGTGCTGGCACTTTTCATCTCTGAGCAATTGCTGGACGTTTGCAATTTCTCACCTGAGCTCTCTTTAGAGTGCGTGAGAGGATGAGCAGAAGATGAGGTGGCTAGAGAAGCCCAGAGCCCCAGTGTTCTTAGGCCTACAAAAGCGCTTCCAAGGAAGGGTGCTGGCTAGCAAGAGCTTTCAGTGCTGGCACTTTTCATCTCTGAGCAATTGCTCGACGTTTGCAATTTCTCACCTGAGCTCTCTTTAGAGTGCGCGAGAGGATGAGCAGAAAATGAGGTGGCTAGAGAAGCCCAGAGCCCCAGTGTTCTTAGGCCTACAAAAGCGCTTCCAAGGAAGGGTGCTGGCTAGCAAGAGCTTTCAGTGCTGGCACTTTTCATCTCTGAGCAATTGCTCGACGTTTGCAATTTCTCAGCTCGTGTCTACGAGACGGAAAGAGAATGACCGTGACGTTTGGTGGCTAGAGAAGCGCAAAGCCCCAGTGTTGCTGCGCCTGTGAAAGCGCTTCCAAGGAAGGGTGCTGGCTAGCAACAGCTTTCAGTGCTGGCACTTTTCATCTCTGAGCAATTGCTCGACGTTTGCAATTGCTCAGCTCGTGTCTAGGAGACGGAAAGAGAAGGACCGTGACGTTTGGTGCGTATAGAAGTGCAAAGCCCCAGTGTTACTGCGCCTGTGAAAGCGCTTCCAAGGAAGGGTGCTGGCTAGCAAGAGCTTTCAGTGCTGGCACTTTTCATCTCTGAGCAATTGCTGGACGTTTGCAATTTCTCACCTGAGCTCTCTTTAGAGTGCGCGAGAGGATGAGCAGAAGATGAGGTGGCTAGAGAAGCCCAGAGCCCCAGTGTTCTTAGGCCTACAAAAGCGCTTCCAAGGAAGGGTGCTGGCTAGCAAGAGCTTTCAGTGCTGGCACTTTTCATCTCTGAGCAATTGCTCGACGTTTGCAATTTCTCACCTGAGCTCTCTTTAGAGTGCATGAGAGGATGAGCAGAAGATTAGGTGGCTAGAGAAGCCCAGAGCCCCAGTGTTCTTAGGCCTACAAAAGCGCTTCCAATGAAGGGGGCTGGCTAGCAAGAGCTTTCAGTGCTGGCACTTTTCATCTCTGAGCAATTGCTGGACGTTTGCAATTTCTCACCTGAGCTCTCTTTAGAGTGCGCGAGAGGATGAGCAGAAGATGAGGTGGCTAGAGAAGCCCAGAGCCCCAGTGTTCTTAGGCCTACAAAAGCGCTTCCAAGGAAGGGTGCTGGCTAGCAACAGCTTTCAGTGCTGGCACTTTTCATCTCGGAGCAATTGCTGGACGTTTGCAATTTCTCAGCTCGTGTCTACGAGACGGAAAGAGAAGGACCGTGACGTTTGGTGCGTATAGAAGCGCAAAGCCCCAGTGTTGCTGCGCCTGTGAAAGCGCTTCCAAGGAAGGGTGCTGGCTAGCAACAGCTTTCAGTGCTGGCACTTTTCATCTCTGAGCAATTGCTCGACGTTTGCAATTTCTCACCTGAGCTCTCTTTAGAGTGCGCGAGAGGATGAGCAGAAGATGAGGTGGCTAGAGAAGCCCAGAGCCCCAGTGTTCTAAGGGCTACAAAAGCGCTTCCAAGGAAGGGTGCTGGCTAGCAACAGCTTTCAGTGCTGGCACTTTTCATCTCTGAGCAATTGCTCGACGTTTGCAATTTCTCCCCTGAGCTCTCTTTAGAGTGCGCGACAGGATGAGCAGAAGATGAGGTGGCTAGAGAAGCCCAGAGCCCCAGTGTTCTTAGGCCTACAAAAGCGCTTCCAAGGAAGGGTGCTGGCTAGCAACAGCTTTCAGTGCTGGCACTTTTCATCTCTGAGCAATTGATCGACGTTTGCAATTTCTCAGCTCGTGTGTAGGAGACGGAAAGAGAAGGACCGTGACGTTTGGTGGCTAGAGAAGCGCAAAGCCCCAGTGTTGCTGCGCCTGTGAAAGCGCTTCCAAGGAAGGGTGCTGGCTAGCAAGAGCTTTCAGTGCTGGCACTTTTCATCTCTGAGCAATTGCTCGACGTTTGCAATTTCTCAGCTCGTGTCTAGGAGACGGAAAGAGAAGAACCGTGACGTTTGGTGCGTATAGAAGCGCAAAGCCCCAGTGTTGCTGCGCCTGTGAAAGCGCTTCCAAGGAAGGGTGCTGGCTAGCAACAGCTTTCAGTGCTGGCACTTTTCATCTCTGAGCAATTGCTGGACTTTTGCAATTTCTCACCTGAGCTCTCTTTAGAGTGCGCGAGAGGATGAGCAGAAGATGAGGTGGCTAGAGAAGCCCAGAGCCCCAGTGTTCTTAGGCCTACAAAAGCGCTTCCAAGGAAGGGTGCTGGCTAGCAACAGCTTTCAGTGCTGGCACTTTTCATCTCTGAGCAATTGCTCGACGTTTGCAATTTCTCAGCTCGTGTCTACGAGACGGAAAGAGAAGGACCGTGACGTTTGGTGGCTAGAGAAGCGCAAAGCCCCAGTGTTGCTGCGCCTGTGAAAGCGCTTCCAAGGAAGGGTGCTGGCTAGCAAGAGCTTTCAGTGCTGGCACTTTTCATCTCTGAGCAATTGCTCGACGTTTGCAATTGCTCAGCTCGTGTCTACCGACGGAAAGAGAAGGACCGTGACGTTTGGTGCGTATAGAAGCGCAAAGCCCCAGTGTTGCTGCGCCTGTGAAAGCGCTTCCAAGGAAGGGTGCTGGCTAGCAACAGCTTTCAGTGCTGGCACTTTTCATCTCTGAGCAATTGCTGGACGTTTGCAATTTCTCACCTGAGCTCTCTTTAGAGTGCGCGAGAGGATGAGCAGAAGATGAGGTGGCTAGAGAAGCCCAGAGCCCCAGTGTTGTTAGGCCTACAAAAGCGCTTCCAAGGAAGGGTGCTGGCTAGCAAGAGCTTTCAGTGCTGGCACTTTTCATCTCTGAGCAATTGCTCGACGTTTGCAATTTCTCACCTGAGCTCTCTTTAGAGTGCGCGAGAGGATGAGCAGAAGATTAGGTGGCTAGAGAAGCCCAGAGCCCCAGTGTTCTTAGGCCTACAAAAGCGCTTCCAATGAAGGGGGCTGGCTAGCAAGAGCTTTCAGTGCTGGCACTTTTCATCTCTGAGCAATTGCTCGACGTTTGCAATTTCTCAGCTCGTGTCTACGAGACGGAAAGAGAAGGACCGTGACGTTTGGTGGCTAGAGAAGCGCAAAGCCCCAGTGTTGCTGCGCCTGTGAAAGCGCTTCCAAGGAAGGGTGCTGGCTAGCAAGAGCTTTCAGTGCTGGCACTTTTCATCTCTGAGCAATTGCTCGACGTTTGCAATTTCTCACCTGAGCTCTCTTTAGAGTGCGCGAGAGGATGAGCAGAAGATGAGGTGGCTAGAGAAGCCCAGAGCCCCAGTGTTCTAAGGGCTACAAAAGCGCTTCCAAGGAAGGGGGCTGGCTAGCAACAGCTTTCAGTGCTGGCACTTTTCATCTCTGAGCAATTGCTCGACGTTTGCAATTTCTCACCTGAGCTCTCTTTAGAGTGCGCGAGAGGATGAGCAGAAGATGAGGTGGCTAGAGAAGCCCAGAGCCCCAGTGTTCTTAGGCCTACAAAAGCGCTTCCAAGGAAGGGTGCTGGCTAGCAACAGCTTTCAGTGCTGGCACTTTTCATCTCTGAGCAATTGATCGACGTTTGCAATTTCTCAGCTCGTGTCTAGGAGACGGAAAGAGAAGGACCGTGACGTTTGGTGGCTAGAGAAGCGCAAAGCCCCAGTGTTGCTGCGCCTGTGAAAGCGCTTCCAAGGAAGGGTGCTGGCTAGCAAGAGCTTTCAGTGCTGGCACTTTTCATCTCTGAGCAATTGCTCGACGTTTGCAATTTCTCACCTGAGCTCTCTTTAGAGTGCGCGAGAGGATGAGCAGAAGATTAGGTGGCTAGAGAAGCCCAGAGCCCCAGTGTTCTTAGGCCTACAAAAGCGCTTCCAAGGAAGGGTGCTGGCTAGCAAGAGCTTTCAGTGCTGGCACTTTTCATCTCGGAGCAATTGCTGGACATTTGCAATTTCTCAGCTCGTGTCTACGAGACGGAAAGAGAAGGACCGTGACGTTTGGTGGCTAGAGAAGCGCAAAGCCCCAGTGTTGCTGCGCCTGTGAAAGCGCTTCCAAGGAAGGGTGCTGGCTAGCAAGAGCTTTCAGTGCTGGCACTTTTCATCTCTGAGCAATTGCTCGACGTTTGCAATTTCTCACCTGAGCTCTCTTTAGAGTGCGCGAGAGGATGAGCAGAAGATGAGGTGGCTAGAGAAGCCCAGAGCCCCAGTGTTCTTAGGCCTACAAAAGCGCTTCCAAGGAAGGGTGCTGGCTAGCAACAGCTTTCAGTGCTGGCACTTTTCATCTCTGAGCAATTGCTCGATGTTTGCAATTTCTCAGCTCGTGTCTACGAGACGGAAAGAGAAGGACCGTGACGTTTGGTGCGTATAGAAGCGCAAAGCCCCAGTGTTGCTGCGCCTGTGAAAGCGCTTCCAAGGAAGGGTGCTGGCTAGCAAGAGCTTTCAGTGCTGGCACTTTTCATCTCTGAGCAATTGCTCGACGTTTGCAATTTCTCACCTGAGCTCTCTTTAGAGTGCGCGAGAGGATGAGCAGAAGATGAGGTGGCTAGAGAAGCCCAGAGCCCCAGTGTTCTTAGGCCTACAAAAGCGCTTCCAAGGAAGGGTGCTGGCTAGCAACAGCTTTCAGTGCTGGCACTTTTCATCTCTGAGCAATTGCTCGACGTTTGCAATTTCTCACCTGAGCTCTCTTTAGAGTGCGCTAGAGGATGAGCAGAAAATGAGGTGGCTAGAGAAGCCCAGAGCCCCAGTGTTCTTAGGCCTACAAAAGCGCTTCCAAGGAAGGGTGCTGGCTAGCAACAGCTTTCAGTGCTGGCACTTTTCATCTCTGAGCAATTGATCGATGTTTGCAATTTCTCAGCTCGTGTCTAGGAGACGGAAAGAGAAGGACCGTGACGTTTGGTGGGTAGAGAAGCGCAAAGCCCCAGTGTTGCTGCGCCTGTGAAAGCGCTTCCAAGGAAGGGTGCTGGCTAGCAAGAGCTTTCAGTGCTGGCACTTTTCATCTCTGAGCAATTGCTCGACGTTTGCAATTTCTCAGCTCGTGTCTAGGAGACGGAAAGAGAAGGACCGTGACGTTTGGTGGGTAGAGAAGCGCAAAGCCCCAGTGTTGCTGCGCCTGTGAAAGCGCTTCCAAGGAAGGGTGCTGGCTAGCAACAGCTTTCAGTGCTGGCACTTTTCATCTCTGAGCAATTGCTGGACGTTTGCAATTTCTCACCTGAGCTCTCTTTAGAGTGCGCGAGAGGATGAGCAGAAGATGAGGTGGCTAGAGAAGCCCAGAGCCCCAGTGTTCTTAGGCCTACAAAAGCGCTTCCAAGGAAGGGTGCTGGCTAGCAACAGCTTTCAGTGCTGGCACTTTTCATCTCTGAGCAATTGCTCGACGTTTGCAATTTCTCAGCTCGTGTCTAGGAGACGGAAAGAGAATGACCGTGACGTTTGGTGCGTATAGAAGCGCAAAGCCCCAGTGTTGCTGCGCCTGTGAAAGCGCTTCCAAGGAAGGGGGCTGGCTAGCAAGAGCTTTCAGTGCTGGCACTTTTCATCTCTGAGCAATTGCTCGACGTTTGCAATTTCTCACCTGAGCTCTCTTTAGAGTGCGCGAGAGGATGAGCAGAAGATTAGGTGGCTAGAGAAGCCCAGAGCCCCAGTGTTCTTAGGCCTACAAAAGCGCTTCCAAGGAAGGGGGCTGGCTAGCAACAGCTTTCAGTGCTGGCACTTTTCATCTCTGAGCAATTGCTCGACGTTTGCAATTTCTCACCTGAGCTCTCTTTAGAGTGCGCGAGAGGATGAGCAGAAGATGAGGTGGCTAGAGAAGCCCAGAGCCCCAGTGTTCTTAGGCCTACAAAAGCGCTTCCAAGGAAGGGTGCTGGCTAGCAACAGCTTTCAGTGCTGGCACTTTTCATCTCTGAGCAATTGATCGACGTTTGCAATTTCTCAGCTCGTGTCTAGGAGACGGAAAGAGAAGGACCGTGACGTTTGGTGGCTAGAGAAGCGCAAAGCCCCAGTGTTGCTGCGCCTGTGAAAGCGCTTCCAAGGAAGGGTGCTGGCTAGCAACAGCTTTCAGTGCTGGCACTTTTCATCTCTGAGCAATTGCTCGACGTTTGCAATTTCTCACCTGAGCTCTCTTTAGAGTGCGCGAGAGGATGAGCAGAAGATTAGGTGGCTAGAGAAGCCCAGAGCCCCAGTGTTCTTAGGCCTACAAAAGCGCTTCCAAGGAAGGGTGCTGGCTAGCAAGAGCTTTCAGTGCTGGCACTTTTCATCTCGGAGCAATTGCTGGACATTTGCAATTTCTCAGCTCGTGTCTACGAGACGGAAAGAGAAGGACCGTGACGTTTGGTAGCTAGAGAAGTGCAAAGCCCCAGTGTTACTGCGCCTGTGAAAGCGCTTCCAAGGAAGGGTGCTGGCTAGCAACAGCTTTCAGTGCTGGCACTTTTCATCTCTGAGCAATTGCTTGACGTTTGCAATTTCTCACCTGAGCTCTCTTTAGAGTGCGCGAGAGGATGAGCAGAAGATGAGGTGGCTAGAGAAGCCCAGAGCCCCAGTGTTCTTAGGCCTACAAAAGCGCTTCCAAGGAAGGGTGCTGGCTAGCAACAGCTTTCAGTGCTGGCACTTTTCATCTCTGAGCAATTGCTCGACGTTTGCAATTTCTCAGCTCGTGTCTACGAGACGGAAAGAGAAGGACCGTGACGTTTGGTGGCTAGAGAAGCGCAAAGCCCCAGTGTTGCTGCGCCTGTGAAAGCGCTTCCAAGGAAGGGTGCTGGCTAGCAAGAGCTTTCAGTGCTGGCACTTTTCATCTCTGAGCAATTGCTCGACGTTTGCAATTTCTCACCTGAGCTCTCTTTAGAGTGCGCGAGAGGATGAGCAGAAGATGAGTTGGCTAGAGAAGCCCAGAGCCCCAGTGTTCTTAGGCCTACAAAAGCGCTTCCAAGGAAGGGTGCTGGCTAGCAACAGCTTTCAGTGCTGGCACTTTTCATCTCTGAGCAATTGCTCGATGTTTGCAATTTCTCAGCTCGTGTCTACGAGACGGAAAGAGAATGACCGTGACGTTTGGTGGCTAGAGAAGCGCAAAGCCCCAGTGTTGCTGCGCCTGTGAAAGCGCTTCCAAGGAAGGGTGCTGGCTAGCAAGAGCTTTCAGTGCTGGCACTTTTCATCTCTGAGCAATTGCTCGACGTTTGCAATTTCTCACCTGAGCTCTCTTTAGAGTGCGCGAGAGGATGAGCAGAAGATGAGGTGGCTAGAGAAGCCCAGAGCCCCAGTGTTCTTAGGCCTACAAAAGCGCTTCCAAGGAAGGGTGCTGGCTAGCAACAGCTTTCAGTGCTGGCACTTTTCATCTCTGAGCAATTGCTCGACGTTTGCAATTTCTCACCTGAGCTCTCTTTAGAGTGCGCTAGAGGATGAGCAGAAAATGAGGTGGCTAGAGAAGCCCAGAGCCCCAGTGTTCTTAGGCCTACAAAAGCGCTTCCAAGGAAGGGTGCTGGCTAGCAACAGCTTTCAGTGCTGGCACTTTTCATCTCTGAGCAATTGATCGATGTTTGCAATTTCTCAGCTCGTGTCTAGGAGACGGAAAGAGAAGGACCGTGACGTTTGGTGGGTAGAGAAGCGCAAAGCCCCAGTGTTGCTGCGCCTGTGAAAGCGCTTCCAAGGAAGGGTGCTGGCTAGCAACAGCTTTCAGTGCTGGCACTTTTCATCTCTGAGCAATTGCTGGACGTTTGCAATTTCTCACCTGAGCTCTCTTTAGAGTGCGCGAGAGGATGAGCAGAAGATGAGGTGGCTAGAGAAGCCCAGAGCCCCAGTGTTCTTAGGCCTACAAAAGCGCTTCCAAGGAAGGGTGCTGGCTAGCAAGAGCTTTCAGTGCTGGCACTTTTCATCTCTGAGCAATTGCTCGACGTTTGCAATTTCTCAGCTCGTGTCTAGGAGACGGAAAGAGAATGACCGTGACGTTTGGTGCGTATAGAAGCGCAAAGCCCCAGTGTTGCTGCGCCTGTGAAAGCGCTTCCAAGGAAGGGGGCTGGCTAGCAAGAGCTTTCAGTGCTGGCACTTTTCATCTCTGAGCAATTGCTCGACGTTTGCAATTTCTCACCTGAGCTCTCTTTAGAGTGCGCGAGAGGATGAGCAGAAGATGAGGTGGCTAGAGAAGCCCAGAGCCCCAGTGTTCTTAGGCCTACAAAAGCGCTTCCAAGGAAGGGTGCTGGCTAGCAACAGCTTTCAGTGCTGGCACTTTTCATCTCTGAGCAATTGCTCGACGTTTGCAATTTCTCACCTGAGCTCTCTTTAGAGTGCGCGAGAGGATGAGCAGAAAATGAGGTGGCTAGAGAAGCCCAGAGCCCCAGTGTTCTTAGGCCTACAAAAGCGCTTCCAAGGAAGGGGGCTGGCTAGCAACAGCTTTCAGTGCTGGCACTTTTCATCTCTGAGCAATTGCTCGACGTTTGCAATTTCTCAGCTCGTGTCTAGGAGACGGAAAGAGAAGGACCGTGACGTTTGGTGGCTAGAGAAGCGCAAAGCCCCAGTGTTGCTGCGCCTGTGAAAGCGCTTCCAAGGAAGGGTGCTGGCTAGCAACAGCTTTCAGTGCTGGCACTTTTCATCTCTGAGCAATTGCTCGACGTTTGCAATTTCTCAGCTCGTGTCTACGAGACGGAAAGAGAAGGACCGTGACGTTTGGTGCGTATAGAAGCGCAAAGCCCCAGTGTTGCTGCGCCTGTGAAAGCGCTTCCAAGGAAGGGTGCTGGCTAGCAAGAGCTTTCAGTGCTGGCACTTTTCATCTCTGAGCAATTGCTGGACGTTTGCAATTTCTCACCTGAGCTCTCTTTAGAGTGCGCGAGAGGATGAGCAGAAGATGAGGTGGCTAGAGAAGCCCAGAGCCCCAGTGTTCTTAGGCTACAAAAGCGCTTCCAAGGAAGGGTGCTGGCTAGCAAGAGCTTTCAGTGCTGGCACTTTTCATCTCTGAGCAATTGCTCGACGTTTGCAATTTCTCACCTGAGCTCTCTTTAGAGTGCGCGAGAGGATGAGCAGAAGATGAGGTGGCTAGAGAAGCCCAGAGCCCCAGTGTTCTTAGGCCTACAAAAGCGCTTCCAATGAAGGGGGCTGGCTAGCAAGAGCTTTCAGTGCTGGCACTTTTCATCTCTGAGCAATTGCTCGACGTTTGCAATTTCTCAGCTCGTGTCTACGAGACGGAAAGAGAAGGACCGTGACGTTTGGTGCGTATAGAAGCGCAAAGCCCCAGTGTTGCTGCGCCTGTGAAAGCGCTTCCAAGGAAGGGGGCTGGCTAGCAAGAGCTTTCAGTGCTGGCACTTTTCATCTCTGAGCAATTGCTCGACGTTTGCAATTTCTCACCTGAGCTCTCTTTAGAGTGCGCGAGAGGATGAGCAGAAGATTAGGTGGCTAGAGAAGCCCAGAGCCCCAGTGTTCTAAGGGCTACAAAAGCGCTTCCAAGGAAGGGTGCTGGCTAGCAAGAGCTTTCAGTGCTGGCACTTTTCATCTCTGAGCAATTGCTCGACGTTTGCAATTTCTCACCTGAGCTCTCTTTAGAGTGCGCGAGAGGATGAGCAGAAGATGAGGTGGCTAGAGAAGCCCAGAGCCCCAGTGTTCTTAGGCCTACAAAAGCGCTTCCAAGGAAGGGTGCTGGCTAGCAACAGCTTTCAGTGCTGGCACTTTTCATCTCTGAGCAATTGATCGACGTTTGCAATTTCTCAGCTCGTGTCTAGGAGACGGAAAGAGAAGGACCGTGACATTTGGTGCGTATAGAAGCGCAAAGCCCCAGTGTTGCTGCGCCTGTCAAAGCGCTTCCAAGGAAGGGTGCTGGCTAGCAACAGCTTTCAGTGCTGGCACTTTTCATCTCGGAGCAATTGCTGGACGTTTGCAATTTCTCACCTGAGATCTCTTTAGAGTGCGCGAGAGGATGAGCAGAAGATGAGGTGGCTAGAGAAGCCCAGAGCCCCAGTGTTCTTAGGCCTACAAAAGCGCTTCCAAGGAAGGGTGCTGGCTAGCAAGAGCTTTCAGTGCTGGCACTTTTCATCTCGGAGCAATTGCTGGACGTTTGCAATTTCTCAGCTCGTGTCTACGAGACGGAAAGAGAAGGACCGTGACGTTTGGTAGCTAGAGAAGTGCAAAGCCCCAGTGTTACTGCGCCTGTGAAAGCGCTTCCAAGGAAGGGTGCTGGCTAGCAACAGCTTTCAGTGCTGGCACTTTTCATCTCTGAGCAATTGCTCGACGTTTGCAATTTCTCACCTGAGCTCTCTTTAGAGTGCGCGAGAGGATGAGCAGAAGATGAGGTGGCTAGAGAAGCCCAGAGCCCCACTGTTCTTAGGCCTACAAAAGCGCTTCCAAGGAAGGGTGCTGGCTAGCAACAGCTTTCAGTGCTGGCACTTTTCATCTCTGAGCAATTGCTCGACGTTTGCAATTTCTCAGCTCGTGTCTACGAGACGGAAAGAGAAGGACCGTGACGTTTGGTGGCTAGAGAAGCGCAAAGCCCCAGTGTTGCTGCGCCTGTGAAAGCGCTTCCAAGGAAGGGTGCTGGCTAGCAAGAGCTTTCAGTGCTGGCACTTTTCATCTCTGAGCAATTGCTCGACGTTTGCAATTTCTCAGCTGAGCTCTCTTTAGAGTGCGCGAGAGGATGAGCAGAAGATGAGGTGGCTAGAGAAGCCCAGAGCCCCAGTGTTCTTAGGCCTACAAAAGCGCTTCCAAGGAAGGGTGCTGGCTAGCAACAGCTTTCAGTGCTGGCACTTTTCATCTCTGAGCAATTGCTCGACGTTTGCAATTTCTCAGCTCGTGTCTACGAGACGGAAAGAGAATGACCGTGACATTTGGTGCGTATAGAAGCGCAAAGCCCCAGTGTTGCTGCTCCTGTGAAAGCGCTTCCAAGGAAGGGTGCTGGCTAGCAACAGCTTTCAGTGCTGGCACTTTTCATCTCTGAGCAATTGCTCGACGTTTGCAATTTCTCACCTGAGCTCTCTTTAGAGTGCGCGAGAGGATGAGCAGAAGATGAGGTGGCTAGAGAAGCCCAGAGCCCCAGTGTTCTTAGGCCTACAAAAGCGCTTCCAAGGAAGGGTGCTGGCTAGCAAGAGCTTTCAGTGCTGGCACTTTTCATCTCGGAGCAATTGCTGGACGTTTGCAATTTCTCAGCTCGTGTCTACGAGACGGAAAGAGAATGACCGTGACATTTGGTGGCTAGAGAAGCGCAAAGCCCCAGTGTTGCTGCGCCTGTGAAAGCGCTTCCAAGGAAGGGTGCTGGCTAGCAAGAGCTTTCAGTGCTGGCACTTTTCATCTCTGAGCAATTGCTCGACGTTTGCAATTTCTCAGCTCGTGTCTACCGACGGAAAGAGAAGGACCGTGACGTTTGGTGGCTAGAGAAGCGCAAAGCCCCAGTGTTGCTGCGCCTGTGAAAGCGCTTCCAAGGAAGGGTGCTGGCTAGCAAGAGCTTTCAGTGCTGGCACTTTTCATCTCTGAGCAATTGCTCGACGTTTGCAATTTCTCACCTGAGCTCTCTTTAGAGTGCGCGAGAGGATGAGCAGAAGATGAGGTGGCTAGAGAAGCCCAGAGCCCCAGTGTTCTTAGGGCTACAAAAGCGCTTCCAATGAAGGGGGCTGGCTAGCAACAGCTTTCAGTGCTGGCACTTTTCATCTCTGAGCAATTGCTGGACGTTTGCAATTTCTCAGCTCGTGTCTACCGACGGAAAGAGAAGGACCGTGACGTTTGGTGGCTAGAGAAGCGCAAAGCCCCAGTGTTGCTGCACCTGTGAAAGCGCTTCCAAGGAAGGGTGCTGGCTAGCAACAGCTTTCAGTGCTGGCACTTTTCATCTCTGAGCAATTGCTCGACGTTTGCAATTTCTCAGCTCGTGTCTAGGAGACGGAAAGAGAAGGACCGTGACGTTTGGTGGCTAGAGAAGCGCAAAGCCCCAGTGTTGCTGCGCCTGTGAAAGCACTTCCAAGGAAGGGTGCTGGCTAGCAAGAGCTTTCAGTGCTGGCACTTTTCATCTCTGAGCAATTGCTGGACGTTTGCAATTTCTCACCTGAGCTCTCTTTAGAGTGCGCGAGAGGATGAGCAGAAGATGAGGTGGCTAGAGAAGCCCAGAGCCCCAGTGTTCTTAGGCCTACAAAAGCGCTTCCAAGGAAGGGTGCTGGCTAGCAACAGCTTTCAGTGCTGGCACTTTTCATCTCTGAGCAATTGCTCGACGTTTGCAATTTCTCAGCTCGTGTCTAGGAGACGGAAAGAGAAGGACCGTGACGTTTGGTGGCTAGAGAAGCGCAAAGCCCCAGTGTTGCTGCGCCTGTGAAAGCGCTTCCAAGGAAGGGTGCTGGCTAGCAACAGCTTTCAGTGCTGGCACTTTTCATCTCTGAGCAATTGCTCGACGTTTGCAATTTCTCAGCTCGTGTCTACGAGACAGAAAGAGAATGACCGTGACGTTTGGTAGCTAGAGAAGCGCAAAGCCCCAGTGTCACTGCGCCTGTGAAAGCGCTTCCAAGGAAGGGTGCTGGCTAGCAAGAGCTTTCAGTGCTGGCACTTTTCATCTCTGAGCAATTGCTCGACGTTTGCAATTTCTCACCTGAGCTCTCTTTAGAGTGCGCGAGAGGATGAGCAGAAGATTAGGTGGCTAGAGAAGCCCAGAGCCCCAGTGTTCTTAGGCCTACAAAAGCGCTTCCAAGGAAGGGTGCTGGCTAGCAACAGCTTTCAGTGCTGGCACTTTTCATCTCTGAGCAATTGCTCGACGTTTGCAATTTCTCAGCTCGTGTTTACGAGACGGAAAGAGAATGACCATGACGTCTGATGGCTAGAGAAGCGCAAAGCCCCAGTTTACTGCGCCTGTGAAAGCGCTTCCAAGGAAGGGTGCTGGCTAGCAACAGCTTTCAGTGCTGGCACTTTTCATCTCTGAGCAATTGCTCGACGTTTGCAATTTCTCACCTGAGCTCTCTTTAGAGTGCGCGAGAGGATGAGCAGAAGATGAGGTGGCTAGAGAAGCCCAGAGCCCCAGTGTTCTTAGGCCTACAAAAGCGCTTCCAAGGAAGGGTGCTGGCTAGCAACAGCTTTCAGTGCTGGCACTTTTCATCTCTGAGCAATTGCTCGACGTTTGCAATTTCTCCCCTGAGCTCTCTTTAGAGTGCGCGAGAGGATGAGCAGAAGATGAGGTGGCTAGAGAAGCCCAGAGCCCCAGTGTTCTTAGGCCTACAAAAGCGCTTCCAAGGAAGGGTGCTGGCTAGCAACAGCTTTCAGTGCTGGCACTTTTCATCTCTGAGCAATTGATCGACGTTTGCAATTTCTCAGCTCGTGTGTAGGAGACGGAAAGAGAAGGACCGTGACGTTTGGTGGGTAGAGAAGTGCAAAGCCCCAGTGTTGCTGCGCCTGTGAAAGCGCTTCCAAGGAAGGGTGCTGGCTAGCAAGAGCTTTCAGTGCTGGCACTTTTCATCTCTGAGCAATTGCTCGACGTTTGCAATTTCTCAGCTCGTGTCTAGGAGACGGAAAGAGAAGGACCGTGACGTTTGGTGCGTATAGAAGCGCAAAGCCCCAGTGTTGCTGCGCCTGTGAAAGCGCTTCCAAGGAAGGGTGCTGGCTAGCAACAGCTTTCAGTGCTGGCACTTTTCATCTCTGAGCAATTGCTGGACGTTTGCAATTTCTCACCTGAGCTCTCTTTAGAGTGCGCGAGAGGATGAGCAGAAGATGAGGTGGCTAGAGAAGCCCAGAGCCCCAGTGTTCTTAGGCCTACAAAAGCGCTTCCAAGGAAGGGGGCTGGCTAGCAAGAGCTTTCAGTGCTGGCACTTTTCATCTCGGAGCAATTGCTGGACGTTTGCAATTTCTCAGCTCGTGTCTAGGAGACGGAAAGAGAAGGACCGTGACGTTTGGTAGCTAGAGAAGTGCAAAGCCCCAGTGTTACTGAGCCTGTGAAAGCGCTTCCAAGGAAGGGTGCTGGCTAGCAACAGCTTTCAGTGCTGGCACTTTTCATCTCTGAGCAATTGCTCGACGTTTGCAATTTCTCACCTGAGCTCTCTTTAGAGTGCGCGAGAGGATGAGCAGAAGATGAGGTGGCTAGAGAAGCCCAGAGCCCCAGTGTTCTTAGGCCTACAAAAGCGCTTCCAAGGAAGGGTGCTGGCTAGCAAGAGCTTTCAGTGCTGGCACTTTTCATCTCTGAGCAATTGCTCGACGTTTGCAATTTGTCACCTGAGCTCTCTTTAGAGTGCGTGAGAGGATGAGCAGAAGATTAGGTGGCTAGAGAAGCCCAGAGCCCCAGTGTTCTTAGGCCTACAAAAGCGCTTCCAATGAAGGGGGCTGGCTAGCAAGAGCTTTCAGTGCTGGCACTTTTCATCTCTGAGCAATTGCTCGACGTTTGCAATTTCTCAGCTCGTGTCTATGAGACGGAAAGAGAAGGACCGTGACGTTTGGTGCGTATAGAAGCGCAAAGCCCCAGTGTTGCTGCGCCTGTGAAAGCGCTTCCAAGGAAGGGTGCTGGCTAGCAAGAGCTTTCAGTGCTGGCACTTTTCATCTCTGAGCAATTGCTCGACGTTTGCAATTTCTCACCTGAGCTCTCTTTAGAGTGCGCGAGAGGATGAGCAGAAGATGAGGTGGCTAGAGAAGCCCAGAGCCCCAGTGTTCTTAGGCCTACAAAAGCGCTTCCAAGGAAGGGTGCTGGCTAGCAAGAGCTTTCAGTGCTGGCACTTTTCATCTCTGAGCAATTGCTCGACGTTTGCAATTTCTCACCTGAGCTCTCTTTAGAGTGCGCGAGAGGATGAGCAGAAAATGAGGTGGCTAGAGAAGCCCAGAGCCCCAGTGTTCTTAGGCCTACAAAAGCGCTTCCAATGAAGGGGGCTGGCTAGCAAGAGCTTTCAGTGCTGGCACTTTTCATCTCTGAGCAATTGCTCGACGTTTGCAATTTCTCAGCTCGTGTCTACGAGACGGAAAGAGAAGGACCGTGACGTTTGGTGCGTATAGAAGCGCAAAGCCCCAGTGTTGCTGCGCCTGTGAAAGCGCTTCCAAGGAAGGGGGCTGGCTAGCAAGAGCTTTCAGTGCTGGCACTTTTCATCTCTGAGCAATTGCTCGACGTTTGCAATTTCTCACCTGAGCTCTCTTTAGAGTGCGCGAGAGGATGAGCAGAAGATGAGGTGGCTAGAGAAGCCCAGAGCCCCAGTGTTCTTAGGCCTACAAAAGCGCTTCCAAGGAAGGGTGCTGGCTAGCAACAGCTTTCAGTGCTGGCACTTTTCATCTCTGAGCAATTGCTCGACGTTTGCAATTTCTCACCTGAGCTCTCTTTAGAGTGCGCGAGAGGATGAGCAGAAAATGAGGTGGCTAGAGAAGCCCAGAGCCCCAGTGTTCTTAGGCCTACAAAAGCGCTTCCAAGGAAGGGTGCTGGCTAGCAACAGCTTTCAGTGCTGGCACTTTTCATCTCTGAGCAATTGCTCGACGTTTGCAATTGCTCAGCTCGTGTCTACGAGACGGAAAGAGAAGGACCGTGACGTTTGGTGCGTATAGAAGCGCAAAGCCCCAGTGTTGCTGCGCCTGTGAAAGCGCTTCCAAGGAAGGGTGCTGGCTAGCAAGAGCTTTCAGTGCTGGCACTTTTCATCTCTGAGCAATTGCTGGACGTTTGCAATTTCTCACCTGAGCTCTCTTTAGAGTGCGCGAGAGGATGAGCAGAAGATGAGGTGGCTAGAGAAGCGCAAAGCCCCAGTGTTCTTAGGCTACAAAAGCGCTTCCAAGGAAGGGTGCTGGCTAGCAAGAGCTTTCAGTGCTGGCACTTTTCATCTCTGAGCAATTGCTCGACGTTTGCAATTTCTCACCTGAGCTCTCTTTAGAGTGCGCGAGAGGATGAGCAGAAGATGAGGTGGCTAGAGAAGCCCAGAGCCCCAGTGTTCTTAGGCCTACAAAAGCGCTTCCAATGAAGGGGGCTGGCTAGCAACAGCTTTCAGTGCTGGCACTTTTCATCTCTGAGCAATTGCTGGACGTTTGCAATTTCTCAGCTCGTGTCTAGGAGACGGAAAGAGAAGGACCGTGACGTTTGGTGCGTATAGAAGCGCAAAGCCCCAGTGTTGCTGCGCCTGTGAAAGCGCTTCCAAGGAAGGGGGCTGGCTAGCAAGAGCTTTCAGTGCTGGCACTTTTCATCTCTGAGCAATTGCTCGACGTTTGCAATTTCTCACCTGAGCTCTCTTTAGAGTGCGCGAGAGGATGAGCAGAAGATTAGGTGGCTAGAGAAGCCCAGAGCCCCAGTGTTCTTAGGCCTACAAAAGCGCTTCCAAGGAAGGGGGCTGGCTAGCAACAGCTTTCAGTGCTGGCACTTTTCATCTCTGAGCAATTGCTCGACGTTTGCAATTTCTCACCTGAGCTCTCTTTAGAGTGCGCGAGAGGATGAGCAGAAGATGAGGTGGCTAGAGAAGCCCAGAGCCCCAGTGTTCTTAGGCCTACAAAAGCGCTTCCAAGGAAGGGTGCTGGCTAGCAACAGCTTTCAGTGCTGGCACTTTTCATCTCTGAGCAATTGATCGACGTTTGCAATTTCTCAGCTCGTGTCTAGGAGACGGAAAGAGAAGGACCGTGACGTTTGGTGCGTATAGAAGCGCAAAGCCCCAGTGTTGCTGCGCCTGTCAAAGCGCTTCCAAGGAAGGGTGCTGGCTAGCAAGAGCTTTCAGTGCTGGCACTTTTCATCTCGGAGCAATTGCTGGACGTTTGCAATTTCTCACCTGAGCTCTCTTTAGAGTGCGCGAGAGGATGAGCAGAAGATGAGGTGGCTAGAGAAGCCCAGAGCCCCAGTGTTCTTAGGCCTACAAAAGCGCTTCCAAGGAAGGGTGCTGGCTAGCAAGAGCTTTCAGTGCTGGCACTTTTCATCTCGGAGCAATTGCTGGACGTTTGCAATTTCTCAGCTCGTGTCTACGAGACGGAAAGAGAAGGACCGTGACGTTTGGTAGCTAGAGAAGTGCAAAGCCCCAGTGTTACTGCGCCTGTGAAAGCGCTTCCAAGGAAGGGTGCTGGCTAGCAACAGCTTTCAGTGCTGGCACTTTTCATCTCTGAGCAATTGCTCGACGTTTGCAATTTCTCACCTGAGCTCTCTTTAGAGTGCGCGAGAGGATGAGCAGAAGATGAGGTGGCTAGAGAAGCCCAGAGCCCCAGTGTTCTTAGGCCTACAAAAGCGCTTCCAAGGAAGGGTGCTGGCTAGCAACAGCTTTCAGTGCTGGCACTTTTCATCTCGGAGCAATTGCTCGACGTTTGCAATTTCTCAGCTCGTGTCTACGAGACGGAAAGAGAAGGACCGTGACGTTTGGTGGCTAGAGAAGCGCAAAGCCCCGGTGTTGCTGCGCCTGTGAAAGCGCTTCCAAGGAAGGGTGCTGGCTAGCAAGAGCTTTCAGTGCTGGCACTTTTCATCTCTGAGCAATTGCTCGACGTTTGCAATTTCTCAGCTGAGCTCTCTTTAGAGTGCGTGAGAGGATGAGCAGAAGATGAGGTGGCTAGAGAAGCCCAGAGCCCCAGTGTTCTTAGGCCTACAAAAGCGCTTCCAAGGAAGGGTGCTGGCTAGCAACAGCTTTCAGTGCTGGCACTTTTCATCTCTGAGCAATTGCTCGACGTTTGCAATTTCTCAGCTCGTGTCTACGAGACGGAAAGAGAATGACCGTGACATTTGGTGCGTATAGAAGCGCAAAGCCCCAGTGTTGCTGCTCCTGTGAAAGCGCTTCCAAGGAAGGGTGCTGGCTAGCAAGAGCTTTCAGTGCTGGCACTTTTCATCTCTGAGCAATTGCTCGACGTTTGCAATTTCTCACCTGAGCTCTCTTTAGAGTGCGCGAGAGGATGAGCAGAAGATGAGGTGGCTAGAGAAGCCCAGAGCCCCAGTGTTCTTAGGCCTACAAAAGCGCTTCCAAGGAAGGGTGCTGGCTAGCAAGAGCTTTCAGTGCTGGCACTTTTCATCTCGGAGCAATTGCTGGACGTTTGCAATTTCTCAGCTCGTGTCTACGAGACGGAAAGAGAATGACCGTGACATTTGGTGGCTAGAGAAGCGCAAAGCCCCAGTGTTGCTGCGCCTGTGAAAGCGCTTCCAAGGAAGGGTGCTGGCTAGCAAGAGCTTTCAGTGCTGGCACTTTTCATCTCTGAGCAATTGCTCGACGTTTGCAATTTCTCACCTGAGCTCTCTTTAGAGTGCGCGAGAGGATGAGCAGAAGATGAGGTGGCTAGAGAAGCCCAGAGCCCCAGTGTTCTTAGGCCTACAAAAGCGCTTCCAAGGAAGGGTGCTGGCTAGCAAGAGCTTTCAGTGCTGGCACTTTTCATCTCTGAGCAATTGCTCGATGTTTGCAATTTCTCAGCTCGTGTCTACGAGACGGAAAGAGAAGGACCGTGACGTTTGGTGGCTAGAGAAGCGCAAAGCCCCAGTGTTGCTGCGCCTGTGAAAGCGCTTCCAAGGAAGGGTGCTGGCTAGCAAGAGCTTTCAGTGCTGGCACTTTTCATCTCTGAGCAATTGCTCGACGTTTGCAATTTCTCACCTGAGCTCTCTTTAGAGTGCGCGAGAGGATGAGCAGAAGATGAGGTGGCTAGAGAAGCCCAGAGCCCCAGTGTTCTTAGGCCTACAAAAGCGCTTCCAAGGAAGGGTGCTGGCTAGCAACAGCTTTCAGTGCTGGCACTTTTCATCTCTGAGCAATTGCTCGACGTTTGCAATTTCTCACCTGAGCTCTCTTTAGAGTGCGCTAGAGGATGAGCAGAAGATGAGGTGGCTAGAGAAGCCCAGAGCCCCAGTGTTCTTAGGCCTACAAAAGCGCTTCCAAGGAAGGGTGCTGGCTAGCAACAGCTTTCAGTGCTGGCACTTTTCATCTCTGAGCAATTGATCGATGTTTGCAATTTCTCAGCTCGTGTCTAGGAGACGGAAAGAGAAGGACCGTGACGTTTGGTGGGTAGAGAAGCGCAAAGCCCCAGTGTTGCTGCGCCTGTGAAAGCGCTTCCAAGGAAGGGTGCTGGCTAGCAAGAGCTTTCAGTGCTGGCACTTTTCATCTCTGAGCAATTGCTCGACGTTTGCAATTTCTCAGCTCGTGTCTAGGAGACGGAAAGAGAAGGACCGTGACGTTTGGTGGGTAGAGAAGCGCAAAGCCCCAGTGTTGCTGCGCCTGTGAAAGCGCTTCCAAGGAAGGGTGCTGGCTAGCAACAGCTTTCAGTGCTGGCACTTTTCATCTCTGAGCAATTGCTGGACGTTTGCAATTTCTCACCTGAGCTCTCTTTAGAGTGCGCGAGAGGATGAGCAGAAGATGAGGTGGCTAGAGAAGCCCAGAGCCCCAGTGTTCTTAGGCCTACAAAAGCGCTTCCAAGGAAGGGTGCTGGCTAGCAACAGCTTTCAGTGCTGGCACTTTTCATCTCTGAGCAATTGCTCGACGTTTGCAATTTCTCAGCTCGTGTCTAGGAGACGGAAAGAGAATGACCGTGACGTTTGGTGCGTATAGAAGCGCAAAGCCCCAGTGTTGCTGCGCCTGTGAAAGCGCTTCCAAGGAAGGGGGCTGGCTAGCAAGAGCTTTCAGTGCTGGCACTTTTCATCTCTGAGCAATTGCTCGACGTTTGCAATTTCTCACCTGAGCTCTCTTTAGAGTGCGCGAGAGGATGAGCAGAAGATGAGGTGGCTAGAGAAGCCCAGAGCCCCAGTGTTCTTAGGCCTACAAAAGCGCTTCCAAGGAAGGGTGCTGGCTAGCAACAGCTTTCAGTGCTGGCACTTTTCATCTCTGAGCAATTGCTCGACGTTTGCAATTTCTCAGCTCGTGTCTAGGAGACGGAAAGAGAAGGACCGTGACGTTTGGTGGCTAGAGAAGCGCAAAGCCCCAGTGTTGCTGCGCCTGTGAAAGCGCTTCCAAGGAAGGGTGCTGGCTAGCAACAGCTTTCAGTGCTGGCACTTTTCATCTCTGAGCAATTGCTCGACGTTTGCAATTGCTCAGCTCGTGTCTACGAGACGGAAAGAGAAGGACCGTGACGTTTGGTGCGTATAGAAGCGCAAAGCCCCAGTGTTGCTGCGCCTGTGAAAGCGCTTCCAAGGAAGGGTGCTGGCTAGCAAGAGCTTTCAGTGCTGGCACTTTTCATCTCTGAGCAATTGCTGGACGTTTGCAATTTCTCACCTGAGCTCTCTTTAGAGTGCGCGAGAGGATGAGCAGAAGATGAGGTGGCTAGAGAAGCCCAGAGCCCCAGTGTTCTTAGGCTACAAAAGCGCTTCCAAGGAAGGGTGCTGGCTAGCAACAGCTTTCAGTGCTGGCACTTTTCATCTCTGAGCAATTGCTCGACGTTTGCAATTTCTCACCTGAGCTCTCTTTAGAGTGCGCGAGAGGATGAGCAGAAGATGAGGTGGCTAGAGAAGCCCAGAGCCCCAGTGTTCTTAGGCCTACAAAAGCGCTTCCAATGAAGGGGGCTGGCTAGCAAGAGCTTTCAGTGCTGGCACTTTTCATCTCTGAGCAATTGCTCGACGTTTGCAATTTCTCAGCTCGTGTCTACGAGACGGAAAGAGAAGGACCGTGACGTTTGGTGCGTATAGAAGCGCAAAGCCCCAGTGTTGCTGCGCCTGTGAAAGCGCTTCCAAGGAAGGGGGCTGGCTAGCAAGAGCTTTCAGTGCTGGCACTTTTCATCTCTGAGCAATTGCTCGACGTTTGCAATTTCTCACCTGAGCTCTCTTTAGAGTGCGCGAGAGGATGAGCAGAAGATTAGGTGGCTAGAGAAGCCCAGAGCCCCAGTGTTCTAAGGGCTACAAAAGCGCTTCCAAGGAAGGGGGCTGGCTAGCAACAGCTTTCAGTGCTGGCACTTTTCATCTCTGAGCAATTGCTCGACGTTTGCAATTTCTCACCTGAGCTCTCTTTAGAGTGCGCGAGAGGATGAGCAGAAGATGAGGTGGCTAGAGAAGCCCAGAGCCCCAGTGTGCTTAGGCCTACAAAAGCGCTTCCAAGGAAGGGTGCTGGCTAGCAACAGCTTTCAGTGCTGGCACTTTTCATCTCTGAGCAATTGATCGACGTTTGCAATTTCTCAGCTCGTGTCTAGGAGACGGAAAGAGAAGGACCGTGACGTTTGGTGCGTATAGAAGCGCAAAGCCCCAGTGTTGCTGCGCCTGTCAAAGCGCTTCCAAGGAAGGGTGCTGGCTAGCAACAGCTTTCAGTGCTGGCACTTTTCATCTCGGAGCAATTGCTGGACGTTTGCAATTTCTCACCTGAGCTCTCTTTAGAGTGCGCGAGAGGATGAGCAGAAGATGAGGTGGCTAGAGAAGCCCAGAGCCCCAGTGTTCTTAGGCCTACAAAAGCGCTTCCAAGGAAGGGTGCTGGCTAGCAAGAGCTTTCAGTGCTGGCACTTTTCATCTCGGAGCAATTGCTGGACGTTTGCAATTTCTCAGCTCGTGTCTACGAGACGGAAAGAGAAGGACCGTGACGTTTGGTAGCTAGAGAAGTGCAAAGCCCCAGTGTTACTGCGCCTGTGAAAGCGCTTCCAAGGAAGGGTGCTGGCTAGCAACAGCTTTCAGTGCTGGCACTTTTCATCTCTGAGCAATTGCTCGACGTTTGCAATTTCTCACCTGAGCTCTCTTTAGAGTGCGCGAGAGGATGAGCAGAAGATGAGGTGGCTAGAGAAGCCCAGAGCCCCAGTGTTCTTAGGCCTACAAAAGCGCTTCCAAGGAAGGGTGCTGGCTAGCAACAGCTTTCAGTGCTGGCACTTTTCATCTCTGAGCAATTGCTCGACGTTTGCAATTTCTCAGCTCGTGTCTACGAGACGGAAAGAGAAGGACCGTGACGTTTGGTGGCTAGAGAAGCGCAAAGCCCCAGTGTTGCTGCGCCTGTGAAAGCGCTTCCAAGGAAGGGTGCTGGCTAGCAACAGCTTTCAGTGCTGGCACTTTTCATCTCTGAGCAATTGCTCGACGTTTGCAATTTCTCAGCTGAGCTCTCTTTAGAGTGCGCGAGAGGATGAGCAGAAGATGAGGTGGCTAGAGAAGCCCAGAGCCCCAGTGTTCTTAGGCCTACAAAAGCGCTTCCAAGGAAGGGTGCTGGCTAGCAACAGCTTTCAGTGCTGGCACTTTTCATCTCGGAGCAATTGCTCGACGTTTGCAATTTCTCAGCTCGTGTCTACGAGACGGAAAGAGAATGACCGTGACATTTGGTGCGTATAGAAGCGCAAAGCCCCAGTGTTGCTGCTCCTGTGAAAGCGCTTCCAAGGAAGGGTGCTGGCTAGCAACAGCTTTCAGTGCTGGCACTTTTCATCTCTGAGCAATTGCTCGACGTTTGCAATTTCTCACCTGAGCTCTCTTTAGAGTGCGCGAGAGGATGAGCAGAAGATGAGGTGGCTAGAGAAGCCCAGAGCCCCAGTGTTCTTAGGCCTACAAAAGCGCTTCCAAGGAAGGGTGCTGGCTAGCAAGAGCTTTCAGTGCTGGCACTTTTCATCTCGGAGCAATTGCTGGACGTTTGCAATTTCTCAGCTCGTGTCTAGGAGACGGAAAGAGAATGACCGTGACATTTGGTGGGTAGAGAAGCGCAAAGCCCCAGTGTTGCTGCGCCTGTGAAAGCGCTTCCAAGGAAGGGTGCTGGCTAGCAAGAGCTTTCAGTGCTGGCACTTTTCATCTCTGAGCAATTGCTCGACGTTTGCAATTTCTCAGCTCGTGTCTACCGACGGAAAGAGAAGGACCGTGACGTTTGGTGGCTAGAGAAGCGCAAAGCCCCAGTGTTGCTGCGCCTGTGAAAGCGCTTCCAAGGAAGGGTGCTGGCTAGCAAGAGCTTTCAGTGCTGGCACTTTTCATCTCTGAGCAATTGCTCGACGTTTGCAATTTCTCACCTGAGCTCTCTTTAGATTGCGCGAGAGGATGAGCAGAAGATGAGGTGGCTAGAGAAGCCCAGAGCCCCAGTGTTCTTAGGGCTACAAAAGCGCTTCCAATGAAGGGGGCTGGCTAGCAACAGCTTTCAGTGCTGGCACTTTTCATCTCTGAGCAATTGCTGGACGTTTGCAATTTCTCAGCTCGTGTCTACCGACGGAAAGAGAAGGACCGTGACGTTTGGTGGCTAGAGAAGCGCAAAGCCCCAGTGTTGCTGCGCCTGTGAAAGCGCTTCCAAGGAAGGGTGCTGGCTAGCAACAGCTTTCAGTGCTGGCACTTTTCATCTCTGAGCAATTGCTCGACGTTTGCAATTTCTCAGCTCGTGTCTAGGAGACGGAAAGAGAAGGACCGTGACGTTTGGTGGCTAGAGAAGCGCAAAGCCCCAGTGTTGCTGCGCCTGTGAAAGCACTTCCAAGGAAGGGTGCTGGCTAGCAAGAGCTTTCAGTGCTGGCACTTTTCATCTCTGAGCAATTGCTGGACGTTTGCAATTTCTCACCTGAGCTCTCTTTAGAGTGCGCGAGAGGATGAGCAGAAGATGAGGTGGCTAGAGAAGCCCAGAGCCCCAGTGTTCTTAGGCCTACAAAAGCGCTTCCAAGGAAGGGGGCTGGCTAGCAACAGCTTTCAGTGCTGGCACTTTTCATCTCTGAGCAATTGCTCGACGTTTGCAATTTCTCAGCTCGTGTCTAGGAGACGGAAAGAGAAGGACCGTGACGTTTGGTGGCTAGAGAAGCGCAAAGCCCCAGTGTTGCTGCGCCTGTGAAAGCGCTTCCAAGGAAGGGTGCTGGCTAGCAAGAGCTTTCAGTGCTGGCACTTTTCATCTCTGAGCAATTGCTCGACGTTTGCAATTTCTCAGCTCGTGTCTAGGAGACGGAAAGAGAAGGACCGTGACGTTTGGTGCGTATAGAAGCGCAAAGCCCCAGTGTTGCTGCGCCTGTGAAAGCGCTTCCAAGGAAGGGTGCTGGCTAGCAACAGCTTTCAGTGCTGGCACTTTTCATCTCTGAGCAATTGCTGGACGTTTGCAATTTCTCACCTGAGCTCTCTTTAGAGTGCGCGAGAGGATGAGCAGAAGATTAGGTGGCTAGAGAAGCCCAGAGCCCCAGTGTTCTTAGGCCTACAAAAGCGCTTCCAAGGAAGGGGGCTGGCTAGCAAGAGCTTTCAGTGCTGGCACTTTTCATCTCGGAGCAATTGCTGGACGTTTGCAATTTCTCAGCTCGTGTCTAGGAGACGGAAAGAGAAGGACCGTGACGTTTGGTGGGTAGAGAAGCGCAAAGCCCCAGTGTTGCTGCGCCTGTGAAAGCGCTTCCAAGGAAGGGTGCTGGCTAGCAACAGCTTTCAGTGCTGGCACTTTTCATCTCTGAGCAATTGCTCGACGTTTGCAATTTCTCACCTGAGCTCTCTTTAGAGTGCGCGAGAGGATGAGCAGAAGATGAGGTGGCTAGAGAAGCCCAGAGCCCCAGTGTTCTTAGGCCTACAAAAGCGCTTCCAAGGAAGGGTGCTGGCTAGCAAGAGCTTTCAGTGCTGGCACTTTTCATCTCTGAGCAATTGCTCGACGTTTGCAATTTGTCACCTGAGCTCTCTTTAGAGTGCGTGAGAGGATGAGCAGAAGATTAGGTGGCTAGAGAAGCCCAGAGCCCCAGTGTACTTAGGCCTACAAAAGCGCTTACAATGAAGGGGGCTGGCTAGCAAGAGCTTTCAGTGCTGGCACTTTTCATCTCTGAGCAATTGCTCGACGTTTGCAATTTCTCAGCTCGTGTGTAGGAGACGGAAAGAGAAGGACCGTGACGTTTGGTGCGTATAGAAGCGCAAAGCCCCAGTGTTGCTGCGCCTGTGAAAGCGCTTCCAAGGAAGGGTGCTGGCTAGCAAGAGCTTTCAGTGCTGGCACTTTTCATCTCTGAGCAATTGCTCGACGTTTGCAATTTCTCACCTGAGCTCTCTTTAGAGTGCGCGAGAGGATGAGCAGAAGATGAGGTGGCTAGAGAAGCCCAGAGCCCCAGTGTTCTTAGGCCTACAAAAGCGCTTCCAAGGAAGGGTGCTGGCTAGCAAGAGCTTTCAGTGCTGGCACTTTTCATCTCTGAGCAATTGCTCGACGTTTGCAATTTCTCACCTGAGCTCTCTTTAGAGTGCGCGAGAGGATGAGCAGAAAATGAGGTGGCTAGAGAAGCCCAGAGCCCCAGTGTTCTTAGGCCTACAAAAGCGCTTCCAAGGAAGGGTGCTGGCTAGCAAGAGCTTTCAGTGCTGGCACTTTTCATCTCTGAGCAATTGCTCGACGTTTGCAATTTCTCAGCTCGTGTCTACGAGACGGAAAGAGAAGGACCGTGACGTTTGGTGCGTATAGAAGCGCAAAGCCCCAGTGTTGCTGCGCCTGTGAAAGCGCTTCCAAGGAAGGGGGCTGGCTAGCAAGAGCTTTCAGTGCTGGCACTTTTCATCTCTGAGCAATTGCTGGACGTTTGCAATTTCTCACCTGAGCTCTCTTTAGAGTGCGCGAGAGGATGAGCAGAAGATGAGGTGGCTAGAGAAGCCCAGAGCCCCAGTGTTCTTAGGCCTACAAAAGCGCTTCCAAGGAAGGGTGCTGGCTAGCAACAGCTTTCAGTGCTGGCACTTTTCATCTCTGAGCAATTGCTCGACGTTTGCAATTTCTCACCTGAGCTCTCTTTAGAGTGCGCGAGAGGATGAGCAGAAAATGAGGTGGCTAGAGAAGCCCAGAGCCCCAGTGTTCTTAGGCCTACAAAAGCGCTTCCAAGGAAGGGTGCTGGCTAGCAACAGCTTTCAGTGCTGGCACTTTTCATCTCTGAGCAATTGCTCGACGTTTGCAATTGCTCAGCTCGTGTCTACGAGACGGAAAGAGAAGGACCGTGACGTTTGGTGCGTATAGAAGCGCAAAGCCCCAGTGTTGCTGCGCCTGTGAAAGCGCTTCCAAGGAAGGGTGCTGGCTAGCAAGAGCTTTCAGTGCTGGCACTTTTCATCTCTGAGCAATTGCTGGACGTTTGCAATTTCTCACCTGAGCTCTCTTTAGAGTGCGCGAGAGGATGAGCAGAAGATTAGGTGGCTAGAGAAGCCCAGAGCCCCAGTGTTCTTAGGCTACAAAAGCGCTTCCAAGGAAGGGTGCTGGCTAGCAAGAGCTTTCAGTGCTGGCACTTTTCATCTCTGAGCAATTGCTCGACGTTTGCAATTTCTCACCTGAGCTCTCTTTAGAGTGCGCGAGAGGATGAGCAGAAGATGAGGTGGCTAGAGAAGCCCAGAGCCCCAGTGTTCTTAGGCCTACAAAAGCGCTTCCAATGAAGGGGGCTGGCTAGCAAGAGCTTTCAGTGCTGGCACTTTTCATCTCTGAGCAATTGCTGGACGTTTGCAATTTCTCAGCTCGTGTCTAGGAGACGGAAAGAGAAGGACCGTGACGTTTGGTGCGTATAGAAGCGCAAAGCCCCAGTGTTGCTGCGCCTGTGAAAGCGCTTCCAAGGAAGGGGGCTGGCTAGCAAGAGCTTTCAGTGCTGGCACTTTTCATCTCTGAGCAATTGCTCGACGTTTGCAATTTCTCACCTGAGCTCTCTTTAGAGTGCGCGAGAGGATGAGCAGAAGATTAGGTGGCTAGAGAAGCCCAGAGCCCCAGTGTTCTAAGGGCTACAAAAGCGCTTCCAAGGAAGGGGGCTGGCTAGCAAGAGCTTTCAGTGCTGGCACTTTTCATCTCTGAGCAATTGCTCGACGTTTGCAATTTCTCACCTGAGCTCTCTTTAGAGTGCGCGAGAGGATGAGCAGAAGATGAGGTGGCTAGAGAAGCCCAGAGCCCCAGTGTTCTTAGGCCTACAAAAGCGCTTCCAAGGAAGGGTGCTGGCTAGCAACAGCTTTCAGTGCTGGCACTTTTCATCTCTGAGCAATTGATCGACGTTTGCAATTTCTCAGCTCGTGTCTAGGAGACGGAAAGAGAAGGACCGTGACGTTTGGTGCGTATAGAAGCGCAAAGCCCCAGTGTTGCTGCGCCTGTCAAAGCGCTTCCAAGGAAGGGTGCTGGCTAGCAAGAGCTTTCAGTGCTGGCACTTTTCATCTCGGAGCAATTGCTGGACGTTTGCAATTTCTCACCTGAGCTCTCTTTAGAGTGCGCGAGAGGATGAGCAGAAGATGAGGTGGCTAGAGAAGCCCAGAGCCCCAGTGTTCTTAGGCCTACAAAAGCGCTTCCAAGGAAGGGTGCTGGCTAGCAAGAGCTTTCAGTGCTGGCACTTTTCATCTCGGAGCAATTGCTGGACGTTTGCAATTTCTCAGCTCGTGTCTACGAGACGGAAAGAGAAGGACCGTGACGTTTGGTAGCTAGAGAAGTGCAAAGCCCCAGTGTTACTGCGCCTGTGAAAGCGCTTCCAAGGAAGGGTGCTGGCTAGCAACAGCTTTCAGTGCTGGCACTTTTCATCTCTGAGCAATTGCTCGACGTTTGCAATTTCTCACCTGAGCTCTCTTTAGAGTGCGCGAGAGGATGAGCAGAAGATGAGGTGGCTAGAGAAGCCCAGAGCCCCAGTGTTCTTAGGCCTACAAAAGCGCTTCCAAGGAAGGGTGCTGGCTAGCAACAGCTTTCAGTGCTGGCACTTTTCATCTCGGAGCAATTGCTCGACGTTTGCAATTTCTCAGCTCGTGTCTACGAGACGGAAAGAGAAGGACCGTGACGTTTGGTGGCTAGAGAAGCGCAAAGCCCCGGTGTTGCTGCGCCTGTGAAAGCGCTTCCAAGGAAGGGTGCTGGCTAGCAAGAGCTTTCAGTGCTGGCACTTTTCATCTCTGAGCAATTGCTCGACGTTTGCAATTTCTCAGCTGAGCTCTCTTTAGAGTGCGTGAGAGGATGAGCAGAAGATGAGGTGGCTAGAGAAGCCCAGAGCCCCAGTGTTCTTAGGCCTACAAAAGCGCTTCCAAGGAAGGGTGCTGGCTAGCAACAGCTTTCAGTGCTGGCACTTTTCATCTCTGAGCAATTGCTCGACGTTTGCAATTTCTCAGCTCGTGTCTACGAGACGGAAAGAGAATGACCGTGACATTTGGTGCGTATAGAAGCGCAAAGCCCCAGTGTTGCTGCTCCTGTGAAAGCGCTTCCAAGGAAGGGTGCTGGCTAGCAAGAGCTTTCAGTGCTGGCACTTTTCATCTCTGAGCAATTGCTCGACGTTTGCAATTTCTCACCTGAGCTCTCTTTAGAGTGCGCGAGAGGATGAGCAGAAGATGAGGTGGCTAGAGAAGCCCAGAGCCCCAGTGTTCTTAGGCCTACAAAAGCGCTTCCAAGGAAGGGTGCTGGCTAGCAAGAGCTTTCAGTGCTGGCACTTTTCATCTCGGAGCAATTGCTGGACGTTTGCAATTTCTCAGCTCGTGTCTACGAGACGGAAAGAGAATGACCGTGACATTTGGTGGCTAGAGAAGCGCAAAGCCCCAGTGTTGCTGCGCCTGTGAAAGCGCTTCCAAGGAAGGGTGCTGGCTAGCAAGAGCTTTCAGTGCTGGCACTTTTCATCTCTGAGCAATTGCTCGACGTTTGCAATTTCTCAGCTCGTGTCTACCGACGGAAAGAGAAGGACCGTGACGTTTGGTGGCTAGAGAAGCGCAAAGCCCCAGTGTTGCTGCGCCTGTGAAAGCGCTTCCAAGGAAGGGTGCTGGCTAGCAAGAGCTTTCAGTGCTGGCACTTTTCATCTCTGAGCAATTGCTCGACGTTTGCAATTTCTCACCTGAGCTCTCTTTAGATTGCGCGAGAGGATGAGCAGAAGATGAGGTGGCTAGAGAAGCCCAGAGCCCCAGTGTTCTTAGGGCTACAAAAGCGCTTCCAATGAAGGGGGCTGGCTAGCAACAGCTTTCAGTGCTGGCACTTTTCATCTCTGAGCAATTGCTGGACGTTTGCAATTTCTCAGCTCGTGTCTACCGACGGAAAGAGAAGGACCGTGACGTTTGGTGGCTAGAGAAGCGCAAAGCCCCAGTGTTGCTGCACCTGTGAAAGCGCTTCCAAGGAAGGGTGCTGGCTAGCAACAGCTTTCAGTGCTGGCACTTTTCATCTCTGAGCAATTGCTCGACGTTTGCAATTTCTCAGCTCGTGTCTAGGAGACGGAAAGAGAAGGACCGTGACGTTTGGTGGCTAGAGAAGCGCAAAGCCCCAGTGTTGCTGCGCCTGTGAAAGCACTTCCAAGGAAGGGTGCTGGCTAGCAAGAGCTTTCAGTGCTGGCACTTTTCATCTCTGAGCAATTGCTGGACGTTTGCAATTTCTCACCTGAGCTCTCTTTAGAGTGCGCGAGAGGATGAGCAGAAGATGAGGTGGCTAGAGAAGCCCAGAGCCCCAGTGTTCTTAGGCCTACAAAAGCGCTTCCAAGGAAGGGTGCTGGCTAGCAAGAGCTTTCAGTGCTGGCACTTTTCATCTCTGAGCAATTGCTCGACGTTTGCAATTTCTCAGCTCGTGTCTAGGAGACGGAAAGAGAATGACCGTGACGTTTGGTGGCTAGAGAAGCGCAAAGCCCCAGTGTTGCTGCGCCTGTGAAAGCGCTTCCAAGGAAGGGTGCTGGCTAGCAAGAGCTTTCAGTGCTGGCACTTTTCATCTCTGAGCAATTGCTCGACGTTTGCAATTTCTCAGCTCGTGTCTACGAGACAGAAAGAGAATGACCGTGACGTTTGGTAGCTAGAGAAGCGCAAAGCCCCAGTGTCACTGCGCCTGTGAAAGCGCTTCCAAGGAAGGGTGCTGGCTAGCAAGAGCTTTCAGTGCTGGCACTTTTCATCTCTGAGCAATTGCTCGACGTTTGCAATTTCTCACCTGATCTCTCTTTAGAGTGCGCGAGAGGATGAGCAGAAGATTAGGTGGCTAGAGAAGCCCAGAGCCCCAGTGTTCTTAGGCCTACAAAAGCGCTTCCAAGGAAGGGTGCTGGCTAGCAACAGCTTTCAGTGCTGGCACTTTTCATCTCTGAGCAATTGCTCGACGTTTGCAATTTCTCAGCTCGTGTTTACGAGACGGAAAGAGAATGACCATGACGTCTGATGGCTAGAGAAGCGCAAAGCCCCAGTTTACTGCGCCTGTGAAAGCGCTTCCAAGGAAGGGTGCTGGCTAGCAACAGCTTTCAGTGCTGGCACTTTTCATCTCTGAGCAATTGCTCGACGTTTGCAATTTCTCACCTGAGCTCTCTTTAGAGTGCGCGAGAGGATGAGCAGAAGATGAGGTGGCTAGAGAAGCCCAGAGCCCCAGTGTTCTTAGGCCTACAAAAGCGCTTCCAAGGAAGGGTGCTGGCTAGCAACAGCTTTCAGTGCTGGCACTTTTCATCTCTGAGCAATTGCTCGACGTTTGCAATTTCTCACCTGAGCTCTCTTTAGAGTGCGCGAGAGGATGAGCAGAAGATGAGGTGGCTAGAGAAGCCCAGAGCCCCAGTGTTCTTAGGCCTACAAAAGCGCTTCCAAGGAAGGGTGCTGGCTAGCAACAGCTTTCAGTGCTGGCACTTTTCATCTCTGAGCAATTGATCGACGTTTGCAATTTCTCAGCTCGTGTGTAGGAGACGGAAAGAGAAGGACCGTGACGTTTGGTGGGTAGAGAAGTGCAAAGCCCCAGTGTTGCTGCGCCTGTGAAAGCGCTTCCAAGGAAGGGTGCTGGCTAGCAAGAGCTTTCAGTGCTGGCACTTTTCATCTCTGAGCAATTGCTCGACGTTTGCAATTTCTCAGCTCGTGTCTAGGAGACGGAAAGAGAAGGACCGTGACGTTTGGTGCGTATAGAAGCGCAAAGCCCCAGTGTTGCTGCGCCTGTGAAAGCGCTTCCAAGGAAGGGTGCTGGCTAGCAACAGCTTTCAGTGCTGGCACTTTTCATCTCTGAGCAATTGCTGGACGTTTGCAATTTCTCACCTGAGCTCTCTTTAGAGTGCGCGAGAGGATGAGCAGAAGATGAGGTGGCTAGAGAAGCCCAGAGCCCCAGTGTTCTTAGGCCTACAAAAGCGCTTCCAAGGAAGGGGGCTGGCTAGCAAGAGCTTTCAGTGCTGGCACTTTTCATCTCGGAGCAATTGCTGGACGTTTGCAATTTCTCAGCTCGTGTCTAGGAGACGGAAAGAGAAGGACCGTGACGTTTGGTAGCTAGAGAAGTGCAAAGCCCCAGTGTTACTGAGCCTGTGAAAGCGCTTCCAAGGAAGGGTGCTGGCTAGCAACAGCTTTCAGTGCTGGCACTTTTCATCTCTGAGCAATTGCTCGACGTTTGCAATTTCTCACCTGAGCTCTCTTTAGAGTGCGCGAGAGGATGAGCAGAAGATGAGGTGGCTAGAGAAGCCCAGAGCCCCAGTGTTCTTAGGCCTACAAAAGCGCTTCCAAGGAAGGGTGCTGGCTAGCAAGAGCTTTCAGTGCTGGCACTTTTCATCTCTGAGCAATTGCTCGACGTTTGCAATTTGTCACCTGAGCTCTCTTTAGAGTGCGTGAGAGGATGAGCAGAAGATTAGGTGGCTAGAGAAGCCCAGAGCCCCAGTGTTCTTAGGCCTACAAAAGCGCTTCCAATGAAGGGGGCTGGCTAGCAAGAGCTTTCAGTGCTGGCACTTTTCATCTCTGAGCAATTGCTCGACGTTTGCAATTTCTCAGCTCGTGTCTACGAGACGGAAAGAGAAGGACCGTGACGTTTGGTGCGTATAGAAGCGCAAAGCCCCAGTGTTGCTGCGCCTGTGAAAGCGCTTCCAAGGAAGGGTGCTGGCTAGCAAGAGCTTTCAGTGCTGGCACTTTTCATCTCTGAGCAATTGCTCGACGTTTGCAATTTCTCACCTGAGCTCTCTTTAGAGTGCGCGAGAGGATGAGCAGAAGATGAGGTGGCTAGAGAAGCCCAGAGCCCCAGTGTTCTTAGGCCTACAAAAGCGCTTCCAAGGAAGGGTGCTGGCTAGCAAGAGCTTTCAGTGCTGGCACTTTTCATCTCTGAGCAATTGCTCGACGTTTGCAATTTCTCACCTGAGCTCTCTTTAGAGTGCGCGAGAGGATGAGCAGAAAATGAGGTGGCTAGAGAAGCCCAGAGCCCCAGTGTTCTTAGGCCTACAAAAGCGCTTCCAATGAAGGGTGCTGGCTAGCAAGAGCTTTCAGTGCTGGCACTTTTCATCTCTGAGCAATTGCTCGACGTTTGCAATTTCTCAGCTCGTGTCTACGAGACGGAAAGAGAAGGACCGTGACGTTTGGTGCGTATAGAAGCGCAAAGCCCCAGTGTTGCTGCGCCTGTGAAAGCGCTTCCAAGGAAGGGGGCTGGCTAGCAAGAGCTTTCAGTGCTGGCACTTTTCATCTCGGAGCAATTGCTGGACGTTTGCAATTTCTCACCTGAGCTCTCTTTAGAGTGCGCGAGAGGATGAGCAGAAGATGAGGTGGCTAGAGAAGCCCAGAGCCCCAGTGTTCTAAGGGCTACAAAAGCGCTTCCAAGGAAGGGTGCTGGCTAGCAAGAGCTTTCAGTGCTGGCACTTTTCATCTCTGAGCAATTGCTCGACGTTTGCAATTTCTCACCTGAGCTCTCTTTAGAGTGCGCGAGAGGATGAGCAGAAGATGAGGTGGCTAGAGAAGCCCAGAGCCCCAGTGTTCTTAGGCCTACAAAAGCGCTTCCAAGGAAGGGTGCTGGCTAGCAAGAGCTTTCAGTGCTGGCACTTTTCATCTCTGAGCAATTGCTCGACGTTTGCAATTTCTCAGCTCGTGTCTACGAGACGGAAAGAGAATGACCGTGACATTTGGTGCGTATAGAAGCGCAAAGCCCCAGTGTTGCTGCTCCTGTGAAAGCGCTTCCAAGGAAGGGTGCTGGCTAGCAACAGCTTTCAGTGCTGGCACTTTTCATCTCTGAGCAATTGCTCGACGTTTGCAATTTCTCACCTGAGCTCTCTTTAGAGTGCGCGAGAGGATGAGCAGAAGATGAGGTGGCTAGAGAAGCCCAGAGCCCCAGTGTTCTTAGGCCTACAAAAGCGCTTCCAAGGAAGGGTGCTGGCTAGCAAGAGCTTTCAGTGCTGGCACTTTTCATCTCTGAGCAATTGCTGGACGTTTGCAATTTCTCAGCTCGTGTCTACGAGACGGAAAGAGAAGGACCGTGACGTTTGGTAGCTAGAGAAGTGCAAAGCCCCAGTGTTACTGCGCCTGTGAAAGCGCTTCCAAGGAAGGGTGCTGGCTAGCAAGAGCTTTCAGTGCTGGCACTTTTCATCTCTGAGCAATTGCTCGACGTTTGCAATTTCTCAGCTCGTGTCTACGAGACGGAAAGAGAAGGACCGTGATGTTTGGTGGCTAGAGAAGCGCAAAGCCCCAGTGTTGCTGCGCCTGTGAAAGCGCTTCCAAGGAAGGGTGCTGGCTAGCAACAGCTTTCAGTGCTGGCACTTTTCATCTCTGAGCAATTGCTGGACGTTTGCAATTTCTCACCTGAGCTCTCTTTAGAGTGCGCGAGAGGATGAGCAGAAGATGAGGTGGCTAGAGAAGCCCAGAGCCCCAGTGTTCTTAGGCCTACAAAAGCGCTTCCAAGGAAGGGTGCTGGCTAGCAACAGCTTTCAGTGCTGGCACTTTTCATCTCTGAGCAATTGCTCGACGTTTGCAATTTCTCAGCTCGTGTCTACGAGACGGAAAGAGAAGGACCGTGACGTTTGGTGGCTAGAGAAGCGCAAAGCCCAGTGTTGCTGCGCCTGTGAAAGCGCTTCCAAGGAAGGGTGCTGGCTAGCAACAGCTTTCAGTGCTGGCACTTTTCATCTCTGAGCAATTGCTCGACGTTTGCAATTGCTCAGCTCGTGTCTAGGAGACGGAAAGAGAAGGACCGTGACGTTTGGTGCGTATAGAAGCGCAAAGCCCCAGTGTTGCTGCGCCTGTGAAAGCGCTTCCAAGGAAGGGTGCTGGCTAGCAAGAGCTTTCAGTGCTGGCACTTTTCATCTCTGAGCAATTGCTGGACGTTTGCAATTTCTCACCTGAGCTCTCTTTAGAGTGCGCGAGAGGATGAGCAGAAGATGAGGTGGCTAGAGAAGCCCAGAGCCCCAGTGTTCTTAGGCCTACAAAAGCGCTTCCAAGGAAGGGTGCTGGCTAGCAAGAGCTTTCAGTGCTGGCACTTTTCATCTCTGAGCAATTGCTCGACGTTTGCAATTTCTCACCTGAGCTCTCTTTAGAGTGCGCGAGAGGATGAGCAGAAGATTAGGTGGCTAGAGAAGCCCAGAGCCCCAGTGTTCTTAGGCCTACAAAAGCGCTTCCAATGAAGGGGGCTGGCTAGCAACAGCTTTCAGTGCTGGCACTTTTCATCTCTGAGCAATTGCTCGACGTTTGCAATTTCTCAGCTCGTGTCTAGGAGACGGAAAGAGAAGGACCGTGACGTTTGGTGCGTATAGAAGCGCAAAGCCCCAGTGTTGCTGCGCCTGTGAAAGCGCTTCCAAGGAAGGGGGCTGGCTAGCAAGAGCTTTCAGTGCTGGCACTTTTCATCTCTGAGCAATTGCTCGACGTTTGCAATTTCTCACCTGAGCTCTCTTTAGAGTGCGCGAGAGGATGAGCAGAAGATGAGGTGGCTAGAGAAGCCCAGACCCCCAGTGTTCTAAGGGCTACAAAAGCGCTTCCAAGGAAGGGGGCTGGCTAGCAACAGCTTTCAGTGCTGGCACTTTTCATCTCTGAGCAATTGCTCGACGTTTGCAATTTCTCACCTGAGCTCTCTTCAGAGTGCGCGAGAGGATGAGCAGAAAATGAGGTGGCTAGAGAAGCCCAGAGCCCCAGTGTTCTTAGGCCTACAAAAGCGCTTCCAAGGAAGGGTGCTGGCTAGCAACAGCTTTCAGTGCTGGCACTTTTCATCTCTGAGCAATTGATCGACGTTTGCAATTTCTCAGCTCGTGTCTAGGAGACGGAAAGAGAAGGACCGTGACGTTTGGTGCGTATAGAAGCGCAAAGCCCCAGTGTTGCTGCGCCTGTGAAAGCGCTTCCAAGGAAGGGTGCTGGCTAGCAACAGCTTTCAGTGCTGGCACTTTTCATCTCTGAGCAATTGCTGGACGTTTGCAATTTCTCACCTGAGCTCTCTTTAGAGTGCGCGAGAGGATGAGCAGAAGATGAGGTGGCTAGAGAAGCCCAGAGCCCCAGTGTTCTTAGGCCTACAAAAGCGCTTCCAAGGAAGGGTGCTGGCTAGCAAGAGCTTTCAGTGCTGGCACTTTTCATCTCGGAGCAATTGCTGGACGTTTGCAATTTCTCAGCTCGTGTCTACGAGACGGAAAGAGAAGGACCGTGACATTTGGTGCGTATAGAAGCGCAAAGCCCCAGTGTTGCTGCGCCTGTGAAAGCGCTTCCAAGGAAGGGTGCTGGCTAGCAAGAGCTTTCAGTGCTGGCACTTTTCATCTCTGAGCAATTGCTCGACGTTTGCAATTTCTCAGCTCGTGTCTAGGAGACGGAAAGAGAAGGACCGTGACGTTTGGTGCGTATAGAAGCGCAAAGCCCCAGTGTTGCTGCGCCTGTGAAAGCGCTTCCAAGGAAGGGTGCTGGCTAGCAACAGCTTTCAGTGCTGGCACTTTTCATCTCTGAGCAATTGCTCGACGTTTGCAATTTCTCACCTGAGCTCTCTTTAGAGTGCGCGAGAGGATGAGCAGAAGATGAGGTGGCTAGAGAAGCCCAGAGCCCCAGTGTTCTTAGGCCTACAAAAGCGCTTCCAAGGAAGGGTGCTGGCTAGCAAGAGCTTTCAGTGCTGGCACTTTTCATCTCTGAGCAATTGCTCGACGTTTGCAATTTCTCAGCTCGTGTCTACGAGACGGAAAGAGAAGGACCGTGACATTTGGTGGTTAGAGAAGCGCAAAGCCCCAGTGTTGCTGCGCCTGTGAAAGCGCTTCCAAGGAAGGGTGCTGGCTAGCAAGAGCTTTCAGTGCTGGCACTTTTCATCTCTGAGCAATTGCTGGACGTTTGCAATTTCTCACCTGAGCTCTCTTTAGAGTGCGCGAGAGGATGAGCAGAAGATGAGGTGGCTAGAGAAGCCCAGAGCCCCAGTGTTCTTAGGCCTACAAAAGCGCTTCCAAGGAAGGGTGCTGGCTAGCAAGAGCTTTCAGTGCTGGCACTTTTCATCTCTGAGCAATTGCTCGACGTTTGCAATTTCTCAGCTCGTGTCTACGAGACGGAAAGAGAAGGACCGTGACATTTGGTGCGTATAGAAGCGCAAAGCCCCAGTGTTGCTGCTCCTGTGAAAGCGCTTCCAAGGAAGGGTGCTGGCTAGCAAGAGCTTTCAGTGCTGGCACTTTTCATCTCTGAGCAATTGCTGGACGTTTGCAATTTCTCACCTGAGCTCTCTTTAGAGTGCGCGAGAGGATGAGCAGAAGATGAGGTGGCTAGAGAAGCCCAGAGCCCCAGTGTTCTTAGGCCTACAAAAGCGCTTCCAAGGAAGGGTGCTGGCTAGCAAGAGCTTTCAGTGCTGGCACTTTTCATCTCTGAGCAATTGCTGGACGTTTGCAATTTCTCAGCTCGTGTCTACGAGACGGAAAGAGAATGACCGTGACATTTGGTGGCTAGAGAAGCGCAAAGCCCCAGTGTTGCTGCGCCTGTGAAAGCGCTTCCAAGGAAGGGTGCTGGCTAGCAAGAGCTTTCAGTGCTGGCACTTTTCATCTCTGAGCAATTGCTCGACGTTTGCAATTTCTCAGCTCGTGTCTACCGACGGAAAGAGAAGGACCGTGACGTTTGGTGGCTAGAGAAGCGCAAAGCCCCAGTGTTGCTGCGCCTGTGAAAGCGCTTCCAAGGAAGGGTGCTGGCTAGCAAGAGCTTTCAGTGCTGGCACTTTTCATCTCTGAGCAATTGCTCGACGTTTGCAATTTCTCACCTGAGCTCTCTTTAGATTGCGCGAGAGGATGAGCAGAAGATGAGGTGGCTAGAGAAGCCCAGAGCCCCAGTGTTCTTAGGGCTACAAAAGCGCTTCCAATGAAGGGGGCTGGCTAGCAACAGCTTTCAGTGCTGGCACTTTTCATCTCTGAGCAATTGCTGGACGTTTGCAATTTCTCAGCTCGTGTCTACCGACGGAAAGAGAAGGACCGTGACGTTTGGTGGCTAGAGAAGCGCAAAGCCCCAGTGTTGCTGCACCTGTGAAAGCGCTTCCAAGGAAGGGTGCTGGCTAGCAACAGCTTTCAGTGCTGGCACTTTTCATCTCTGAGCAATTGCTCGACGTTTGCAATTTCTCAGCTCGTGTCTAGGAGACGGAAAGAGAAGGACCGTGACGTTTGGTGGCTAGAGAAGCGCAAAGCCCCAGTGTTGCTGCGCCTGTGAAAGCACTTCCAAGGAAGGGTGCTGGCTAGCAAGAGCTTTCAGTGCTGGCACTTTTCATCTCTGAGCAATTGCTGGACGTTTGCAATTTCTCACCTGAGCTCTCTTTAGAGTGCGCGAGAGGATGAGCAGAAGATGAGGTGGCTAGAGAAGCCCAGAGCCCCAGTGTTCTTAGGCCTACAAAAGCGCTTCCAAGGAAGGGTGCTGGCTAGCAACAGCTTTCAGTGCTGGCACTTTTCATCTCTGAGCAATTGCTCGACGTTTGCAATTTCTCAGCTCGTGTCTAGGAGACGGAAAGAGAATGACCGTGACGTTTGGTGGCTAGAGAAGCGCAAAGCCCCAGTGTTGCTGCGCCTGTGAAAGCGCTTCCAAGGAAGGGTGCTGGCTAGCAACAGCTTTCAGTGCTGGCACTTTTCATCTCTGAGCAATTGCTCGACGTTTGCAATTTCTCAGCTCGTGTCTACGAGACAGAAAGAGAATGACCGTGACGTTTGGTAGCTAGAGAAGCGCAAAGCCCCAGTGTCACTGCGCCTGTGAAAGCGCTTCCAAGGAAGGGTGCTGGCTAGCAAGAGCTTTCAGTGCTGGCACTTTTCATCTCTGAGCAATTGCTCGACGTTTGCAATTTCTCACCTGATCTCTCTTTAGAGTGCGCGAGAGGATGAGCAGAAGATTAGGTGGCTAGAGAAGCCCAGAGCCCCAGTGTTCTTAGGCCTACAAAAGCGCTTCCAAGGAAGGGTGCTGGCTAGCAACAGCTTTCAGTGCTGGCACTTTTCATCTCTGAGCAATTGCTCGACGTTTGCAATTTCTCAGCTCGTGTTTACGAGACGGAAAGAGAATGACCATGACTTCTGATGGCTAGAGAAGCGCAAAGCCCCAGTTTACTGCGCCTGTGAAAGCGCTTCCAAGGAAGGGTGCTGGCTAGCAACAGCTTTCAGTGCTGGCACTTTTCATCTCTGAGCAATTGCTCGACGTTTGCAATTTCTCACCTGAGCTCTCTTTAGAGTGCGCGAGAGGATGAGCAGAAGATGAGGTGGCTAGAGAAGCCCAGAGCCCCAGTGTTCTTAGGCCTACAAAAGCGCTTCCAAGGAAGGGTGCTGGCTAGCAACAGCTTTCAGTGCTGGCACTTTTCATCTCTGAGCAATTGCTCGACGTTTGCAATTTCTCCCCTGAGCTCTCTTTAGAGTGCGTGAGAGGATGAGCAGAAGATGAGGTGGCTAGAGAAGCCCAGAGCCCCAGTGTTCTTAGGCCTACAAAAGCGCTTCCAAGGAAGGGGGCTGGCTAGCAACAGCTTTCAGTGCTGGCACTTTTCATCTCGGAGCAATTGCTCGACGTTTGCAATTTCTCAGCTCGTGTCTACGAGACAGAAAGAGAATGACCGTGACGTTTGGTGGGTAGAGAAGTGCAAAGCCCCAGTGTTGCTGCGCCTGTGAAAGCGCTTCCAAGGAAGGGTGCTGGCTAGCAAGAGCTTTCAGTGCTGGCACTTTTCATCTCTGAGCAATTGCTCGACGTTTGCAATTTCTCAGCTCGTGTCTAGGAGACGGAAAGAGAAGGACCGTGACGTTTGGTGCGTATAGAAGCGCAAAGCCCCAGTGTTGCTGCGCCTGTGAAAGCGCTTCCAAGGAAGGGTGCTGGCTAGCAACAGCTTTCAGTGCTGGCACTTTTCATCTCTGAGCAATTGCTGGACGTTTGCAATTTCTCACCTGAGCTCTCTTTAGAGTGCGCGAGAGGATGAGCAGAAGATGAGGTGGCTAGAGAAGCCCAGAGCCCCAGTGTTCTTAGGCCTACAAAAGCGCTTCCAAGGAAGGGGGCTGGCTAGCAAGAGCTTTCAGTGCTGGCACTTTTCATCTCGGAGCAATTGCTGGACGTTTGCAATTTCTCAGCTCGTGTCTAGGAGACGGAAAGAGAAGGACCGTGACGTTTGGTAGCTAGAGAAGTGCAAAGCCCCAGTGTTACTGAGCCTGTGAAAGCGCTTCCAAGGAAGGGTGCTGGCTAGCAAGAGCTTTCAGTGCTGGCACTTTTCATCTCTGAGCAATTGCTCGACGTTTGCAATTTCTCACCTGATCTCTCTTTAGAGTGCGCGAGAGGATGAGCAGAAGATTAGGTGGCTAGAGAAGCCCAGAGCCCCAGTGTTCTTAGGCCTACAAAAGCGCTTCCAAGGAAGGGTGCTGGCTAGCAACAGCTTTCAGTGCTGGCACTTTTCATCTCTGAGCAATTGCTCGACGTTTGCAATTTGTCACCTGAGCTCTCTTTAGAGTGCGTGAGAGGATGAGCAGAAGATTAGGTGGCTAGAGAAGCCCAGAGCCCCAGTGTTCTTAGGCCTACAAAAGCGCTTCCAATGAAGGGGGCTGGCTAGCAAGAGCTTTCAGTGCTGGCACTTTTCATCTCTGAGCAATTGCTCGACGTTTGCAATTTCTCAGCTCGTGTCTACGAGACGGAAAGAGAAGGACCGTGACGTTTGGTGCGTATAGAAGCGCAAAGCCCCAGTGTTGCTGCGCCTGTGAAAGCGCTTCCAAGGAAGGGTGCTGGCTAGCAAGAGCTTTCAGTGCTGGCACTTTTCATCTCTGAGCAATTGCTCGACGTTTGCAATTTCTCACCTGAGCTCTCTTTAGAGTGCGCGAGAGGATGAGCAGAAGATGAGGTGGCTAGAGAAGCCCAGAGCCCCAGTGTTCTTAGGCCTACAAAAGCGCTTCCAAGGAAGGGTGCTGGCTAGCAAGAGCTTTCAGTGCTGGCACTTTTCATCTCTGAGCAATTGCTCGACGTTTGCAATTTCTCACCTGAGCTCTCTTTAGAGTGCGCGAGAGGATGAGCAGAAAATGAGGTGGCTAGAGAAGCCCAGAGCCCCAGTGTTCTTAGGCCTACAAAAGCGCTTCCAATGAAGGGGGCTGGCTAGCAAGAGCTTTCAGTGCTGGCACTTTTCATCTCTGAGCAATTGCTCGACGTTTGCAATTTCTCAGCTCGTGTCTACGAGACGGAAAGAGAAGGACCGTGACGTTTGGTGCGTATAGAAGCGCAAAGCCCCAGTGTTGCTGCGCCTGTGAAAGCGCTTCCAAGGAAGGGGGCTGGCTAGCAAGAGCTTTCAGTGCTGGCACTTTTCATCTCTGAGCAATTGCTCGACGTTTGCAATTTCTCACCTGAGCTCTCTTTAGAGTGCGCGAGAGGATGAGCAGAAGATGAGGTGGCTAGAGAAGCCCAGAGCCCCAGTGTTCTAAGGGCTACAAAAGCGCTTCCAAGGAAGGGTGCTGGCTAGCAAGAGCTTTCAGTGCTGGCACTTTTCATCTCTGAGCAATTGCTCGACGTTTGCAATTTCTCACCTGAGCTCTCTTTAGAGTGCGCGAGAGGATGAGCAGAAGATGAGGTGGCTAGAGAAGCCCAGAGCCCCAGTGTTCTTAGGCCTACAAAAGCGCTTCCAAGGAAGGGTGCTGGCTAGCAAGAGCTTTCAGTGCTGGCACTTTTCATCTCTGAGCAATTGCTCGACGTTTGCAATTTCTCAGCTCGTGTCTACGAGACGGAAAGAGAAGGACCGTGACATTTGGTGCGTATAGAAGCGCAAAGCCCCAGTGTTGCTGCTCCTGTGAAAGCGCTTCCAAGGAAGGGTGCTGGCTAGCAACAGCTTTCAGTGCTGGCACTTTTCATCTCTGAGCAATTGCTCGACGTTTGCAATTTCTCACCTGAGCTCTCTTTAGAGTGCGCGAGAGGATGAGCAGAAGATGAGGTGGCTAGAGAAGCCCAGAGCCCCAGTGTTCTTAGGCCTACAAAAGCGCTTCCAAGGAAGGGTGCTGGCTAGCAAGAGCTTTCAGTGCTGGCACTTTTCATCTCTGAGCAATTGCTGGACGTTTGCAATTTCTCAGCTCGTGTCTACGAGACGGAAAGAGAATGACCGTGACGTTTGGTGCGTATAGAAGCGCAAAGCCCCAGTGTTGCTGCGCCTGTGAAAGCGCTTCCAAGGAAGGGGGCTGGCTAGCAAGAGCTTTCAGTGCTGGCACTTTTCATCTCTGAGCAATTGCTCGACGTTTGCAATTTCTCAGCTCGTGTCTACGAGACGGAAAGAGAAGGACCGTGATGTTTGGTGGCTAGAGAAGCGCAAAGCCCCAGTGTTGCTGCGCCTGTGAAAGCGCTTCCAAGGAAGGGTGCTGGCTAGCAACAGCTTTCAGTGCTGGCACTTTTCATCTCTGAGCAATTGCTGGACGTTTGCAATTTCTCACCTGAGCTCTCTTTAGAGTGCGCGAGAGGATGAGCAGAAGATGAGGTGGCTAGAGAAGCCCAGAGCCCCAGTGTTCTTAGGCCTACAAAAGCGCTTCCAAGGAAGGGTGCTGGCTAGCAACAGCTTTCAGTGCTGGCACTTTTCATCTCTGAGCAATTGCTCGACGTTTGCAATTTCTCAGCTCGTGTCTACGAGACGGAAAGAGAAGGACCGTGACGTTTGGTGCGTATAGAAGCGCAAAGCCCCAGTGTTGCTGCGCCTGTGAAAGCGCTTCCAAGGAAGGGTGCTGGCTAGCAACAGCTTTCAGTGCTGGCACTTTTCATCTCTGAGCAATTGCTCGACGTTTGCAATTTCTCACCTGAGCTCTCTTTAGAGTGCGCGAGAGGATGAGCAGAAGATTAGGTGGCTAGAGAAGCCCAGAGCCCCAGTGTTCTTAGGCCTACAAAAGCGCTTCCAAGGAAGGGTGCTGGCTAGCAACAGCTTTCAGTGCTGGCACTTTTCATCTCTGAGCAATTGCTCGACGTTTGCAATTTCTCCCCTGAGCTCTCTTTAGAGTGCGCGAGAGGATGAGCAGAAAATGAGGTGGCTAGAGAAGCCCAGAGCCTCAGTGTTCTTAGGCCTACAAAAGCGCTTCCAAGGAAGGGTGCTGGCTAGCAAGAGCTTTCAGTGCTGGCACTTTTCATCTCTGAGCAATTGCTCGACGTTTGCAATTTCTCAGCTCGTGTCTAGGAGACGGAAAGAGAAGGACCGTGACGTTTGGTGGCTAGAGAAGCGCAAAGCCCCAGTGTTGCTGCGCCTGTGAAAGCGCTTCCAAGGAAGGGGGCTGGCTAGCAAGAGCTTTCAGTGCTGGCACTTTTCATCTCTGAGCAATTGCTCGACGTTTGCAATTGCTCAGCTCGTGTCTAGGAGACGGAAAGAGAAGGACCGTGACGTTTGGTGCGTATAGAAGCGCAAAGCCCCAGTGTTGCTGCGCCTGTGAAAGCGCTTCCAAGGAAGGGTGCTGGCTAGCAAGAGCTTTCAGTGCTGGCACTTTTCATCTCTGAGCAATTGCTGGACGTTTGCAATTTCTCACCTGAGCTCTCTTTAGAGTGCGCGAGAGGATGAGCAGAAGATGAGGTGGCTAGAGAAGCCCAGAGCCCCAGTGTTCTTAGGCCTACAAAAGCGCTTCCAAGGAAGGGTGCTGGCTAGCAAGAGCTTTCAGTGCTGGCACTTTTCATCTCTGAGCAATTGCTCGACGTTTGCAATTTCTCACCTGAGCTCTCTTTAGAGTGCGCGAGAGGATGAGCAGAAGATTAGGTGGCTAGAGAAGCCCAGAGCCCCAGTGTTCTTAGGCCTACAAAAGCGCTTCCAATGAAGGGGGCTGGCTAGCAAGAGCTTTCAGTGCTGGCACTTTTCATCTCTGAGCAATTGCTCGACGTTTGCAATTTCTCAGCTCGTGTCTAGGAGACGGAAAGAGAAGGACCGTGACGTTTGGTGCGTATAGAAGCGCAAAGCCCCAGTGTTGCTGCGCCTGTGAAAGCGCTTCCAAGGAAGGGGGCTGGCTAGCAAGAGCTTTCAGTGCTGGCACTTTTCATCTCTGAGCAATTGCTCGACGTTTGCAATTTCTCACCTGAGCTCTCTTTAGAGTGCGCGAGAGGATGAGCAGAAGATGAGGTGGCTAGAGAAGCCCAGACCCCCAGTGTTCTAAGGGCTACAAAAGCGCTTCCAAGGAAGGGGGCTGGCTAGCAACAGCTTTCAGTGCTGGCACTTTTCATCTCTGAGCAATTGCTCGACGTTTGCAATTTCTCACCTGAGCTCTCTTCAGAGTGCGCGAGAGGATGAGCAGAAAATGAGGTGGCTAGAGAAGCCCAGAGCCCCAGTGTTCTTAGGCCTACAAAAGCGCTTCCAAGGAAGGGTGCTGGCTAGCAAGAGCTTTCAGTGCTGGCACTTTTCATCTCTGAGCAATTGATCGACGTTTGCAATTTCTCAGCTCGTGTCTAGGAGACGGAAAGAGAAGGACCGTGACGTTTGGTGCGTATAGAAGCGCAAAGCCCCAGTGTTGCTGCGCCTGTGAAAGCGCTTCCAAGGAAGGGTGCTGGCTAGCAACAGCTTTCAGTGCTGGCACTTTTCATCTCTGAGCAATTGCTGGACGTTTGCAATTTCTCACCTGAGCTCTCTTTAGAGTGCGCGAGAGGATGAGCAGAAGATGAGGTGGCTAGAGAAGCCCAGAGCCCCAGTGTTCTTAGGCCTACAAAAGCGCTTCCAAGGAAGGGTGCTGGCTAGCAAGAGCTTTCAGTGCTGGCACTTTTCATCTCGGAGCAATTGCTGGACGTTTGCAATTTCTCAGCTCGTGTCTACGAGACGGAAAGAGAAGGACCGTGACATTTGGTGCGTATAGAAGCGCAAAGCCCCAGTGTTGCTGCGCCTGTGAAAGCGCTTCCAAGGAAGGGTGCTGGCTAGCAAGAGCTTTCAGTGCTGGCACTTTTCATCTCTGAGCAATTGCTCGACGTTTGCAATTTCTCAGCTCGTGTCTAGGAGACGGAAAGAGAAGGACCGTGACGTTTGGTGCGTATAGAAGCGCAAAGCCCCAGTGTTGCTGCGCCTGTGAAAGCGCTTCCAAGGAAGGGTGCTGGCTAGCAACAGCTTTCAGTGCTGGCACTTTTCATCTCTGAGCAATTGCTCGACGTTTGCAATTTCTCACCTGAGCTCTCTTTAGAGTGCGCGAGAGGATGAGCAGAAGATGAGGTGGCTAGAGAAGCCCAGAGCCCCAGTGTTCTTAGGCCTACAAAAGCGCTTCCAAGGAAGGGTGCTGGCTAGCAAGAGCTTTCAGTGCTGGCACTTTTCATCTCGGAGCAATTGCTCGACGTTTGCAATTTCTCAGCTCGTGTCTAGGAGACGGAAAGAGAAGGACCGTGACATTTGGTGCGTATAGAAGCGCAAAGCCCCAGTGTTGCTGCTCCTGTGAAAGCGCTTCCAAGGAAGGGTGCTGGCTAGCAACAGCTTTCAGTGCTGGCACTTTTCATCTCTGAGCAATTGCTCGACGTTTGCAATTTCTCACCTGAGCTCTCTTTAGAGTGCGCGAGAGGATGAGCAGAAGATGAGGTGGCTAGAGAAGCCCAGAGCCCCAGTGTTCTTAGGCCTACAAAAGCGCTTCCAAGGAAGGGTGCTGGCTAGCAACAGCTTTCAGTGCTGGCACTTTTCATCTCGGAGCAATTGCTGGACGTTTGCAATTTCTCAGCTCGTGTCTACGAGACGGAAAGAGAAGGACCGTGACATTTGGTGGCTAGAGAAGCGCAAAGCCCCAGTGTTGCTGCGCCTGTGAAAGCGCTTCCAAGGAAGGGTGCTGGCTAGCAAGAGCTTTCAGTGCTGGCACTTTTCATCTCTGAGCAATTGCTCGACGTTTGCAATTTCTCAGCTCGTGTCTACCGACGGAAAGAGAAGGACCGTGACGTTTGGTGGCTAGAGAAGCGCAAAGCCCCAGTGTTGCTGCGCCTGTGAAAGCGCTTCCAAGGAAGGGTGCTGGCTAGCAAGAGCTTTCAGTGCTGGCACTTTTCATCTCTGAGCAATTGCTCGAAGTTTGCAATTTCTCACCTGAGCTCTCTTTAGAGTGCGCGAGAGGATGAGCAGAAGATGAGGTGGCTAGAGAAGCCCAGAGCCCCAGTGTTCTTAGGGCTACAAAAGCGCTTCCAATGAAGGGTGCTGGCTAGCAACAGCTTTCAGTGCTGGCACTTTTCATCTCTGAGCAATTGCTCGACGTTTGCAATTTCTCAGCTCGTGTCTAGGAGACGGAAAGAGAAGGACCGTGACGTTTGGTGCGTATAGAAGCGCAAAGCCCCAGTGTTGCTGCGCCTGTGAAAGCGCTTCCAAGGAAGGGTGCTGGCTAGCAACAGCTTTCAGTGCTGGCACTTTTCATCTCTGAGCAATTGCTCGACGTTTGCAATTTCTCAGCTCGTGTCTACGAGACGGAAAGAGAAGGACCGTGATGTTTGGTGGCTAGAGAAGCGCAAAGCCCCAGTGTTGCTGCGCCTGTGAAAGCACTTCCAAGGAAGGGTGCTGGCTAGCAAGAGCTTTCAGTGCTGGCACTTTTCATCTCTGAGCAATTGCTGGACGTTTGCAATTTCTCACCTGAGCTCTCTTTAGAGTGCGCGAGAGGATGAGCAGAAGATGAGGTGGCTAGAGAAGCCCAGAGCCCCAGTGTTCTTAGGCCTACAAAAGCGCTTCCAAGGAAGGGTGCTGGCTAGCAACAGCTTTCAGTGCTGGCACTTTTCATCTGTGAGCAATTGCTCGACGTTTGCAATTTCTCAGCTCGTGTCTAGGAGACGGAAAGAGAAGGACCGTGACGTTTGGTGGGTAGAGAAGCGCAAAGCCCCAGTGTTGCTGCGCCTGTGAAAGCGCTTCCAAGGAAGGGTGCTGGCTAGCAACAGCTTTCAGTGCTGGCACTTTTCATCTCTGAGCAATTGCTCGACGTTTGCAATTTCTCAGCTCGTGTCTACCGACGGAAAGAGAAGGACCGTGACGTTTGGTGCGTATAGAAGCGCAAAGCCCCAGTGTTGCTGCGCCTGTGAAAGCGCTTCCAAGGAAGGGTGCTGGCTAGCAAGAGCTTTCAGTGCTGGCACTTTTCATCTCTGAGCAATTGCTCGACGTTTGCAATTTCTCACCTGATCTCTCTTTAGAGTGCGCGAGAGGATGAGCAGAAGATTAGGTGGCTAGAGAAGCCCAGAGCCCCAGTGTTCTTAGGCCTACAAAAGCGCTTCCAAGGAAGGGTGCTGGCTAGCAACAGCTTTCAGTGCTGGCACTTTTCATCTCGGAGCAATTGCTCGACGTTTGCAATTTCTCAGCTCGTGTTTACGAGATGGAAAGAGAATGACCATGACGTCTGATGGCTAGAGAAGCGCAAAGCCCCAGTTTACTGCGCCTGTGAAAGCGCTTCCAAGGAAGGGTGCTGGCTAGCAACAGCTTTCAGTGCTGGCACTTTTCATCTCTGAGCAATTGCTCGACGTTTGCAATTTCTCAGCTCGTGTGTAGGAGACGGAAAGAGAAGGACCGTGACGTTTGGTGCGTACAGAAGTGCAAAGCCCCAGTGTTACTGCGCCTGTGAAAGCGCTTCCAAGGAAGGGTGCTGGCTAGCAAGAGCTTTCAGTGCTGGCACTTTTCATCTCTGAGCAATTGCTCGACGTTTGCAATTTCTCAGCTCATGTCTAGGAGACGGAAAGAGAAGGACCGTGACGTTTGGTGGCTAGAGAAGCGCAAAGCCCCAGTGTTGCTGCGCCTGTGAAAGCGCTTCCAAGGAAGGGTGCTGGCTAGCAACAGCTTTCAGTGCTGGCACTTTTCATCTCTGAGCAATTGCTCGACGTTTGCAATTTCTCAGCTCGTGTCTACGAGACGGAAAGAGAAGGACCGTGACGTTTGGTGGCTAGAGAAGCGCAAAGCCCCAGTGTTGCTGCGCCTGTGAAAGCGCTTCCAAGGAAGGGTGCTGGCTAGCAACAGCTTTCAGTGCTGGCACTTTTCATCTCTGAGCAATTGCTCGACGTTTGCAATTTCTCACCTGAGCTCTCTTTAGAGTGCGCGAGAGGATGAGCAGAAGATGAGGTGGGTAGAGAAGCCCAGAGCCCCAGTGTTCTTAGGCCTACAAAAGCGCTTCCAAGGAAGGGTGCTGGCTAGCAACAGCTTTCAGTGCTGGCACTTTTCATCTCTGAGCAATTGCTCGACGTTTGCAATTTCTCAGCTCCTGTCTAGGAGACGGAAAGAGAAGGACCGTGACGTTTGGTGGCTAGAGAAGCGCAAAGCCCCAGTGTTGCTGCGCCTGTGAAAGCGCTTCCAAGGAAGGGTGCTGGCTAGCAAGAGCTTTCAGTGCTGGCACTTTTCATCTCTGAGCAATTGCTCGACGTTTGCAATTTCTCACCTGAGCTCTCTTTAGAGTGCGCGAGAGGATGAGCAGAAGATGAGGTGGCTAGAGAAGCCCAGAGCCCCAGTGTTCTTAGGCCTACAAAAGCGCTTCCAAGGAAGGGTGCTGGCTAGCAACAGCTTTCAGTGCTGGCACTTTTCATCTCGGAGCAATTGCTGGACGTTTGCAATTTCTCAGCTCGTGTCTACGAGACGGAAAGAGAATGACCGTGACGTTTGGTGGCTAGAGAAGCGCAAAGCCCCAGTGTTGCTGCGCCTGTGAAAGCGCTTCCAAGGAAGGGTGCTGGCTAGCAACAGCTTTCAGTGCTGGCACTTTTCATCTCTGAGCAATTGCTCGACGTTTGCAATTTCTCAGCTCGTGTCTACGAGACGGAAAGAGAAGGACCGTGAAGTTTGGTAGCTAGAGAAGTGCAAAGCCCCAGTGTTGCTGCGCCTGTGAAAGCGCTTCCAAGGAAGGGTGCTGGCTAGCAAGAGCTTTCAGTGCTGGCACTTTTCATCTCTGAGCAATTGCTGGACGTTTGCAATTTCTCACCTTAGCTCTCTTTAGAGTGCGCGAGAGGATGAGCAGAAGATGAGGTGGCTAGAGAAGCCCAGAGCCCCAGTGTTCTTAGGCCTACAAAAGCGCTTCCAAGGAAGGGTGCTGGCTAGCAACAGCTTTCAGTGCTGGCACTTTTCATCTCGGAGCAATTGCTCAACGTTTGCAATTTCTCAGCTCGTGTCTACGAGGCGGAAAGAGAAGGACCGTGACGTTTGGTGCGTATAGAAGCGCAAAGCCCCAGTGTTACTGCGCCTGTGAAAGCGCTTCCAAGGAAGGGTGCTGGCTAGCAAGAGCTTTCAGTGCTGGCACTTTTCATCTCTGAGCAATTGCTCGACGTTTGCAATTTCTCACCTGAGCTCTCTTTAGAGTGCGCAAGAGGATGAGCAGAAGATGAGGTGGCTAGAGAAGCCCAGAGCCCCAGTGTTCTTAGGGCTACAAAAGCGCTTCCAATGAAGGGGGCTGGCTAGCAACAGCTTTCAGTGCTGGCACTTTTCATCTCTGAGCAATTGCTGGACGTTTGCAATTTCTCAGCTCGTGTCTACCGACGGAAAGAGAAGGACCGTGACGTTTGGTGGCTAGAGAAGCGCAAAGCCCCAGTGTTGCTGCGCCTGTGAAAGCGCTTCCAAGGAAGGGTGCTGGCTAGCAACAGCTTTCAGTGCTGGCACTTTTCATCTCTGAGCAATTGCTCGTCGTTTGCAATTTCTCACCTGAGCTCTCTTTAGAGTGCGCGAGAGGATGAGCAGAAGATGAGGTGGCTAGAGAAGCCCAGAGCCCCAGTGTTCTTAGGCCTACAAAAGCGCTTCCAAGGAAGGGTGCTGGCTAGCAACAGCTTTCAGTGCTGGCACTTTTCATCTCTGAGCAATTGCTCGACGTTTGCAATTTCTCAGCTCGTGTCTACAAGACGGAAAGAGAAGGACCGTGACGTTTGGTGGCTAGAGAAGCGCAAAGCCCCAGTGTTGCTGCGCCTGTGAAAGCGCTTCCAAGGAAGGGTGCTGGCTAGCAACAGCTTTCAGTGCTGGCACTTTTCATCTCTGAGCAATTGCTCGACGTTTGCAATTTCTCAGCTCGTGTCTACGAGACAGAAAGAGAATGACCGTGACGTTTGGTAGCTAGAGAAGCGCAAAGCCCCAGTGTCACTGCGCCTGTGAAAGCGCTTCCAAGGAAGGGTGCTGGCTAGCAAGAGCTTTCAGTGCTGGCACTTTTCATCTCTGAGCAATTGCTCGACGTTTGCAATTTCTCACCTGATCTCTCTTTAGAGTGCGCGAGAGGATGAGCAGAAGATTAGGTGGCTAGAGAAGCCCAGAGCCCCAGTGTTCTTAGGCCTACAAAAGCGCTTCCAAGGAAGGGTGCTGGCTAGCAACAGCTTTCAGTGCTGGCACTTTTCATCTCTGAGCAATTGCTCGACGTTTGCAATTTCTCAGCTCGTGTTTACGAGATGGAAAGAGAATGACCATGACGTCTGATGGCTAGAGAAGCGCAAAGCCCCAGTTTACTGCGCCTGTGAAAGCGCTTCCAAGGAAGGGTGCTGGCTAGCAACAGCTTTCAGTGCTGGCACTTTTCATCTCTGAGCAATTGCTCAACGTTTGCAATTTCTCAGCTCGTGTCTACGAGGCGGAAAGAGAAGGACCGTGACGTTTGGTGCGTATAGAAGCGCAAAGCCCCAGTGTTACTGCGCCTGTGAAAGCGCTTCCAAGGAAGGGTGCTGGCTAGCAACAGCTTTCAGTGCTGGCACTTTTCATCTCTGAGCAATTGCTCGACGTTTGCAATTTCTCCCCTGAGCTCTCTTTAGAGTGCGCGAGAGGATGAGCAGAAGATGAGGTGGCTAGAGAAGCCCAGAGCCCCAGTGTTCTTAGGGCTACAAAAGCGCTTCCAATGAAGGGGGCTGGCTAGCAACAGCTTTCAGTGCTGGCACTTTTCATCTCGGAGCAATTGCTGGACGTTTGCAATTTCTCAGCTCGTGTCTACCGACGGAGAGAGAAGGACCGTGACGTTTGGTGGCTAGAGAAGCGCAAAGCCCCAGTGTTGCTGCGCCTGTGAAAGCGCTTCCAAGGAAGGGTGCTGGCTAGCAACAGCTTTCAGTGCTGGCACTTTTCATCTCTGAGCAATTGCTCGACGTTTGCAATTTCTCAGCTCGTGTCTACGAGACGGAAAGAGAAGGACCGTGACGTTTGGTGGCTAGAGAAGCGCAAAGCCCCAGTGTTGCTGCGCCTGTGAAAGCACTTCCAAGGAAGGGTGCTGGCTAGCAAGAGCTTTCAGTGCTGGCACTTTTCATCTCTGAGCAATTGCTGGACGTTTGCAATTTCTCACCTGAGCTCTCTTTAGAGTGCGCGAGAGGATGAGCAGAAGATGAGGTGGCTAGAGAAGCCCAGAGCCCCAGTGTTCTTAGGCCTACAAAAGCGCTTCCAAGGAAGGGTGCTGGCTAGCAACAGCTTTCAGTGCTGGCACTTTTCATCTCTGAGCAATTGCTCGACGTTTGCAATTTCTCAGCTCGTGTCTAGGAGACGGAAAGAGAAGGACCGTGACGTTTGGTGGCTAGAGAAGCGCAAAGCCCCAGTGTTGCTGCGCCTGTGAAAGCGCTTCCAAGGAAGGGTGCTGGCTAGCAACAGCTTTCAGTGCTGGCACTTTTCATCTCTGAGCAATTGCTCGACGTTTGCAATTTCTCAGCTCGTGTCTACGAGACAGAAAGAGAATGACCGTGACGTTTGGTAGCTAGAGAAGCGCAAAGCCCCAGTGTCCCTGCGCCTGTGAAAGCGCTTCCAAGGAAGGGTGCTGGCTAGCAAGAGCTTTCAGTGCTGGCACTTTTCATCTCTGAGCAATTGCTCGACGTTTGCAATTTCTCACCTGATCTCTCTTTAGAGTGCGCGAGAGGATGAGCAGAAGATTAGGTGGCTAGAGAAGCCCAGAGACCCAGTGTTCTTAGGCCTACAAAAGCGCTTCCAAGGAAGGGTGCTGGCTAGCAACAGCTTTCAGTGCTGGCACTTTTCATCTCTGAGCAATTGCTCGACGTTTGCAATTTCTCAGCTCGTGTTTACGAGATGGAAAGAGAATGACCATGACGTCTGATGGCTAGAGAAGCGCAAAGCCCCAGTTTACTGCGCCTGTGAAAGCGCTTCCAAGGAAGGGTGCTGGCTAGCAACAGCTTTCAGTGCTGGCACTTTTCATCTCTGAGCAATTGCTCGACGTTTGCAATTTCTCAGCTCGTGTGTAGGAGACGGAAAGAGAAGGACCGTGACGTTTGGTGCGTACAGAAGTGCAAAGCCCCAGTGTTACTGCGCCTGTGAAAGCGCTTCCAAGGAAGGGTGCTGGCTAGCAACAGCTTTCAGTGCTGGCACTTTTCATCTCTGAGCAATTGCTCGACTTTTGCAATTTCTCAGCTCATGTCTAGGAGACGGAAAGAGAAGGACCGTGACGTTTGGTGGCTAGAGAAGCGCAAAGCCCCAGTGTTGCTGCGCCTGTGAAAGCGCTTCCAAGGAAGGGTGCTGGCTAGCAACAGCTTTCAGTGCTGGCACTTTTCATCTCTGAGCAATTGCTCGACGTTTGCAATTTCTCACCTGAGCTCTCTTTAGAGTGCGCGAGAGGATGAGCAGAAGATGAGGTGGCTAGAGAAGCCCAGAGCCCCAGTGTTCTTAGGCCTACAAAAGCGCTTCCAAGGAAGGGTGCTGGCTAGCAACAGCTTTCAGTGCTGGCACTTTTCATCTCTGAGCAATTGCTCGACGTTTGCAATTTCTCAGCTCGTGTCTACCGACGGAAAGAGAAGGACCGTGACGTTTGGTGGCTAGAGAAGCGCAAAGCCCCAGTGTTGCTGCGCCTGTGAAAGCGCTTCCAAGGAAGGGTGCTGGCTAGCAACAGCTTTCAGTGCTGGCACTTTTCATCTCTGAGCAATTGCTCGACGTTTGCAATTGCTCAGCTCGTGTCTACGAGACGGAAAGAGAAGGACCGTGACGTTTGGTGCGTATAGAAGCGCAAAGCCCCAGTGTTGCTGCGCCTGTGAAAGCGCTTCCAAGGAAGGGTGCTGGCTAGCAAGAGCTTTCAGTGCTGGCACTTTTCATCTCTGAGCAATTGCTGGACGTTTGCAATTTCTCACCTGAGCTCTCTTTAGAGTGCGCGAGAGGATGAGCAGAAGATGAGGTGGCTAGAGAAGCCCAGAGACCCAGTGTTCTTAGGCCTACAAAAGCGCTTCCAAGGAAGGGTGCTGGCTAGCAACAGCTTTCAGTGCTGGCACTTTTCATCTCTGAGCAATTGCTCGACGTTTGCAATTTCTCAGCTCCTGTCTAGGAGACGGAAAGAGAATGACCGTGACGTTTGGTGGCTAGAGAAGCGCAAAGCCCCAGTGTTGCTGCGCCTGTGAAAGCGCTTCCAAGGAAGGGTGCTGGCTAGCAACAGCTTTCAGTGCTGGCACTTTTCATCTCTGAGCAATTGCTCGACGTTTGCAATTTCTCACCTCGTGTCTAGGAGACGGAAAGAGAAGGACCGTGAAGTTTGGTAGCTAGAGAAGTGCAAAGCCCCAGTGTTGCTGCGCCTGTGAAAGCGCTTCCAAGGAAGGGTGCTGGCTAGCAAGAGCTTTCAGTGCTGGCACTTTTCATCTCTGAGCAATTGCTCGACGTTTGCAATTTCTCACCTGAGCTCTCTTTAGAGTGCGCGAGAGGATGAGCAGAAGATGAGGTGGCTAGAGAAGCCCAGAGCCCCAGTGTTCTTAGGCCTACAAAAGCGCTTCCAAGGAAGGGTGCTGGCTAGCAACAGCTTTCAGTGCTGGCACTTTTCATCTCAGAGCAATTGCTCAACGTTTGCAATTTCTCAGCTCGTGTCTACGAGACGGAAAGAGAAGGACCGTGACGTTTGGTGCGTATAGAAGCGCAAAGCCCCAGTGTTACTGCGCCTGTGAAAGCGCTTCCAAGGAAGGGTGCTGGCTAGCAACAGCTTTCAGTGCTGGCACTTTTCATCTCGGAGCAATTGCTCGACGTTTGCAATTTCTCAGCTCGTGTCTAGGAGACGGAAAGAGAAGGACCGTGACGTTTGGTGGGTAGAGAAGCGCAAAGCCCCAGTGTTACTGCGCCTGTGAAAGCGCTTCCAAGGAAGGGTGCTGGCTAGCAACAGCTTTCAGTGCTGGCACTTTTCATCTCTGAGCAATTGCTCGACGTTTGCAATTTCTCACCTGAGCTCTCTTTAGAGTGCGCGAGAGGATGAGCAGAAGATGAGGTGGCCTGGGAAGCCCAGAGCCCCAGTGTTCTTAGGCCTACAAAAGCGCTTCCAAGGAAGGGTGCTGGCTAGCAACAGCTTTCAGTGCTGGCACTTTTCATCTCTGAGCAATTGCTCGACGTTTGCAATTTCTCAGCTCATGTCTACGAGACGGAAAGAGAATGACCGTGACGTTTGGTGGCTAGAGAAGCGCAAAGCCCCAGTGTTACTGCGCTTGTGAAAGCGCTTCCAAGGAAGGGTGCTGGCTAGCAAGAGCTTTCAGTGCTGGCACTTTTCATCTCTGAGCAATTGCTCGACATTTGCAATTTCTCAGCTCGTGTCTACGAGACGGAAAGAGAATGACCGTGACGTTTGGTGGCTAGAGAAGCGCAAAGCCCCAGTGTTGCTGCGCCTGTGAAAGCGCTTCCAAGGAAGGGTGCTGGCTAGCAAGAGCTTTCAGTGCTGGCACTTTTCATCTCTGAGCAATTGCTCTACGTTTGCAATTTCTCAGCTCGTGTCTAGGAGACGGAAAGAGAAGGACCGTGACGCTTGGTGGCTAGAGAAGCGCAAAGCCCCAGTGTTACTGCGCCTGTGAAAGCGCTTCCAAGGAAGGGTGCTGGCTAGCAAGAGCTTTCAGTGCTGGCACTTTTCATCTCTGAGCAATTGCTGGACGTTTGCAATTTCTCACCTGAGCTCTCTTTAAAGTGCGCGAGAGGATGAGCAGAAGATGAGGTGGCTAGAGAAGCCCAGAGCCCCAGTGTTCTTAGGCCTACAAAAGCGCTTCCAAGGAAGGGTGCTGGCTAGCAAGAGCATTCAGTGCTGGCACTTTTCATCTCTGAGCAATTGCTCGACGTTTGCAATTTCTCAGCTCGTGTCTATGAGACGGAAAGAGAAGGACCGTGACGTTTGGTGCGTATAGAAGCGCAAAGCCCCAGTGTTGCTGCGCCTGTGAAAGCGCTTCCAAGGAAGGGTGCTGGCTAGCAACAGCTTTCAGTGCTGGCACTTTTCATCTCTGAGCAATTGATCGACGTTTGCAATTTCTCAGCTCGTGTCTACGAGACGGAAAGAGAAGGACCGTGACGTTTGGTGGGTAGAGAAGCGCAAAGCCCCAGTGTTGCTGCGCCTGTGAAAGCGCTTCCAAGGAAGGGTGCTGGCTAGCAAGAGCTTTCAGTGCTGGCACTTTTCATCTCTGAGCAATTGCTCGACGTTTGTAATTTCTCACCTGAGCTCTCTTTAGAGTGCGCGAGAGGATGAGCAGAAGATGAGGTGGCTAGAGAAGCCCAGAGCCCCAGTGTTCTTAGGCCTACAAAAGCGCTTCCAAGGAAGGGTGCTGGCTAGCAAGAGCTTTCAGTGCTGGCACTTTTCATCTCTGAGCAATTGCTCGACGTTTGCAATTTCTCAGCGCGTGTCTACGAGACGGAAAGAGAAGGACCGTGACGTTTGGTGCGTATAGAAGCGCAAAGCCCCAGTGTTGCTGCGCCTGTGAAAGCGCTTCCAAGGAAGGGTGCTGGCTAGCAAGAGCTTTCAGTGCTGGCACTTTTCATCTCTGAGCAATTGCTCGACGTTTGCAATTTCTCACCTGAGCTCTCTTGAGACTGCGCGAGAGGATGAGCAGAAGATGAGGTGGCTAGAGAAGCCCAGAGCCCCAGTGTTCTTAGGCCTACAAAAGCGCTTCCAAGGAAGGGGGCTGGCTAGCAACAGCTTTCAGTGCTGGCACTTTTCATCTCTGAGCAATTGCTCGACGTTTGCAATTTCTCAGCTCGTGTCTACCGACGGAAAGAGAAGGACCGTGACGTTTGGTGGCTAGAGAAGCGCAAAGCCCCAGTGTTACTGCGCCTGTGAAAGCGCTTCCAAGGAAGGGTGCTGGCTAGCAACAGCTTTAAGTGCTGGCACTTTTCATCTCTGAGCAATTGCTGGACATTTGCAATTTCTCACCTGAGCTCTCTTTAGAGTGCGCGAGAGGATGGGCAGAAGATGAGGTGGCTAGAGAAGCCCAGAGCCCCAGTGTTCTTAGGCCTACAAAAGCGCTTCCAAGGAAGGGTGCTGGCTAGCAACAGCTTTCAGTGCTGGCACTTTTCATCTCTGAGCAATTGCTCGACGTTTGCAATTTCTCAGCTCGTGTCTAGGAGACGGAAAGAGAAGGACCGTGACTTTTGGTGGCTAGAGAAGCGCAAAGCCCCAGTGTTGCTGCGCCTGTGAAAGCGCTTCCAAGGAAGGGTGCTGGCTAGCAACAGCTTTCAGTGCTGGCACTTTTCATCTCTGAGCAATTGCTCGACGTTTGCAATTTCTCAGCTCGTGTCTACGAGACGGAAAGAGAAGGACCGTGACGTTTGGTGGCTAGAGAAGCGCAAAGCCCCAGTGTTGCTGCGCCTGTGAAAGCGCTTCCAAGGAAGGGTGCTGGCTAGCAACAGCTTTCAGTGCTGGCACTTTTCATCTCTGAGCAATTGCTCGACGTTTGCAATTTCTCACCTGAGCTCTCTTGAGACTGCGCGAGAGGATGAGCAGAAGATGAGGTGGCTAGAGAAGCCCAGAGCCCCAGTGTTCTTAGGCCTACAAAAGCGCTTCCAAGGAAGGGTGCTGGCTAGCAACAGCTTTCAGTGCTGGCACTTTTCATCTCTGAGCAATTGCTCGACGTTTGCAATTTCTCAGCTCGTGTCTACCGACGGAAAGAGAAGGACCGTGACGTTTGGTGGCTAGAGAAGCGCAAAGCCCCAGTGTTACTGCGCCTGTGAAAGCGCTTCCAAGGAAGGGTGCTGGCTAGCAACAGCTTTCAGTGCTGGCACTTTTCATCTCTGAGCAATTGCTGGACTTTTGCAATTTCTCAGCTCGTGTCTACGAGACGGAAAGAGAAGGACCGTGACGTTTGGTGCGTATAGAAGCGCAAAGCCCCAGTGTTGCTGCGCCTGTGAAAGCGCTTCCAAGGAAGGGTGCTGGCTAGCAAGAGCTTTCAGTGCTGGCACTTTTCATCTCTGAGCAATTGCTCGACGTTTGCAATTTCTCAGCTCGTGTCTACGAGACGGAAAGAGAAGGACCGTGAAGTTTGGTAGCTAGAGAAGTGCAAAGCCCCAGTGTTGCTGCGCCTGTGAAAGCGCTTCCAAGGAAGGGTGCTGGCTAGCAAGAGCTTTCAGTGCTGGCACTTTTCATCTCGGAGCAATTGCTCGACGTTTGCAATTTCTCACCTGAGCTCTCTTTAGAGTGCGCGAGAGGATGAGCAGAAGATGAGGTGGCTAGAGAAGCCCAGAGCCCCAGTGTTCTTAGGCCTACAAAAGCGCTTCCAAGGAAGGGTGCTGGCTAGCAACAGCTTTCAGTGCTGGCACTTTTCATCTCTGAGCAATTGCTCGACGTTTGCAATTTCTCAGCTCGTGTCTACGAGATGGAAAGAGAAGGACCATGACGTTTGGTGGCTAGAGAAGCGCAAAGCCCCAGTGTTACTGCGCCTGTGAAAGCGCTTCCAAGGAAGGGTGCTGGCTAGCAACAGCTTTCAGTGCTGGCACTTTTCATCTCTGAGCAATTGCTCGACGTTTGTAATTTCTCACCTGAGCTCTCTTTAGAGTGCGCGCGAGGATGAGCAGAAGATGAGGTGGCTAGAGAAGCCCAGAGCCCCAGTGTTCTTAGGCCTACAAAAGCGCTTCCAAGGAAGGGTGCTGGCTAGCAACAGCTTTCAGTGCTGGCACTTTTCATCTCTGAGCAATTGCTGGACGTTTGCAATTTCTCAGCTCATGTCTACGAGACAGAAAGAGAATGACCGTGACGTTTGGTGGCTAGAGAAGCGCAAAGCCCCAGTGTTGCTGCGCCTGTGAAAGCGCTTCCAAGGAAGGGTGCTGGCTAGCAACAGCTTTCAGTGCTGGCACTTTTCATCTCTGAGCAATTGCTCGACGTTTGCAATTGCTCAGCTCGTGTCTACGAGACGGAAAGAGAAGGACCGTGACGTTTGGTGGCTAGAGAAGCGCAAAGCCCCAGTGTTGCTGCGCCTGTGAAAGCGCTTCCAAGGAAGGGTGCTGGCTAGCAAGAGCTTTCAGTGCTGGCACTTTTCATCTCTGAGCAATTGCTCGACGTTTGCAATTTCTCACCTGAGCTCTCTTTAGAGTGCGCGAGAGGATGAGCAGAAGATGAGGTGGCTAGAGAAGCCCAGAGCCCCAGTGTTCTTAGGCCTACAAAAGCGCTTCCAAGGAAGGGGGCTGGCTAGCAACAGCTTTCAGTGCTGGCACTTTTCATCTCTGAGCAATTGCTCGACGTTTGCAATTTCTCAGCTCGTGTCTACGAGACGGAAAGAGAACGACCGTGACGCTTGGTGGCTAGAGAAGCGCAAAGCCCCAGTGTTACTGCGCCTGTGAAAGCGCTTCCAAGGAAGGGTGCTGGCTAGCAACAGCTTTCAGTGCTGGCACTTTTCATCTCTGAGCAATTGCTCGACGTTTGCAATTTCTCACCTGAGCTCTCTTTAGAGTGCGCGAGAGGATGAGCAGAAGATGAGGTGGCTAGAGAAGCCCAGAGCCCCAGTGTTCTTAGGCCTACAAAAGCGCTTCCAAGGAAGGGTGCTGGCTAGCAACAGCTTTCAGTGCTGGCACTTTTCATCTCTGAGCAATTGCTCGACGTTTGCAATTTCTCAGCTCGTGTCTAGGAGACGGAAAGAGAAGGACCGTGACGTTTGGTGCGTATAGAAGCGCAAAGCCCCAGTGTTGCTGCGCCTGTGAAAGCGCTTCCAAGGAAGGGTGCTGGCTAGCAACAGCTTTCAGTGCTGGCACTTTTCATCTCTGAGCAATTGCTCGACGTTTGCAATTTCTCAGCTCGTGTCTAGGAGACGGAAAGAGAAGGACCGTGACGCTTGGTGCGTATGGAAGCGCAAAGCACCAGTGTTGCTGCGCCTGTGAAAGCGCTTCCAAGGAAGGGTGCTGGCTAGCAAGAGCTTTCAGTGCTGGCACTTTTCATCTCTGAGCAATTGCTCGACGTTTGCAATTTCTCACCTGAGCTCTCTTTAAAGTGCGCGAGAGGATGAGCAGAAGATGAGGTGGCTAGAGAAGCCCAGAGCCCCAGTGTTCTTAGGCCTACAAAAGCGCTTCCAAGGAAGGGTGCTGGCTAGCAAGAGCTTTCAGTGCTGGCACTTTTCATCTCTGAGCAATTGCTGGACTTTTGCAATTTCTCAGCTCGTGTCTAGGGGACGGAAAGAGAAGGACCGTGACGTTTGGTGCGTATAGAAGCGCAAAGCCCCAGTGTTGCTGCACCTGTGAAAGCGCTTCCAAGGAAGGGTGCTGGCTAGCAAGAGCTTTCAGTGCTGGCACTTTTCATCTCTGAGCAATTGCTCGACGTTTGCAATTTCTCACCTGAGCTCTCTTTAGAGTGCGCGAGAGGATGAGCAGAAGATGAGGTGGCTAGAGAAGCCCAGAGCCCCAGTGTTCTTAGGCCTACAAAAGCGCTTCCAAGGAAGGGTGCTGGCTAGCAACAGCTTTCAGTGCTGGCACTTTTCATCTCGGAGCAATTGCTCGACGTTTGCAATTTCTCAGCTCGTGTCTAGGAGACGGAAAGAGAAGGACCGTGACGTTTGGTGGCTAGAGAAGCGCAAAGCCCCAGTGTTGCTGCGCCTGTGAAAGCGCTTCCAAGGAAGGGTGCTGGCTAGCAAGAGCTTTCAGTGCTGGCACTTTTCATCTCTGAGCAATTGCTCGATGTTTGTAATTTCTCACCTGAGCTCTCTTTAGAGTGCGCGAGAGGATGAGCAGAAGATGAGGTGGCTAGAGAAGCCCAGAGCCCCAGTGTTCTTAGGCCTACAAAAGCGCTTCCAAGGAAGGGTGCTGGCTAGCAACAGCTTTCAGTGCTGGCACTTTTCATCTCGGAGCAATTGCTCGACGTTTGCAATTTCTCAGCGCGTGTCTACGAGACGGAAAGAGAAGGACCGTGACGTTTGGTGCGTATAGAAGCGCAAAGCCCCAGTGTTGCTGCGCCTGTGAAAGCGCTTCCAAGGAAGGGTGTTGGCTAGCAACAGCTTTCAGTGCTGGCACTTTTCATCTCTGAGCAATTGCTGGACGTTTGCAATTTCTCACCTGAGCTCTCTTTAGAGTGCGCGAGAGGATGAGCAGAAGATGAGGTGGCTAGGGAAGCCCAGAGCCCCAGTGTTCTTAGGCCTACAAAAGCGCTTCCAAGGAAGGGTGCTGGCTAGCAACAGCTTTCAGTGCTGGCACTTTTCATCTCTGAGCAATTGCTCGACGTTTGCAATTTCTCAGCTCGTGTCTAGGAGACGGAAAGAGAAGGACCGTGACGTTTGGTGCGTATAGAAGCGCAAAGCCCCAGTGTTGCTGCGCCTGTGAAAGCGCTTCCAAGGAAGGGTGCTGGCTAGCAACAGCTTTCAGTGCTGGCACTTTTCATCTCTGAGCAATTGCTCGACGTTTGCAATTTCTCAGCTCGTGTCTACCGACGGAAAGAGAAGGACCGTGACGTTTGGTGGCTAGAGAAGCGCAAAGCCCCAGTGTTACTGCGCCTGTGAAAGCGCTTCCAAGGAAGGGTGCTGGCTAGCAAGAGCTTTCAGTGCTGGCACTTTTCATCTCTGAGCAATTGCTGGACGTTTGCAATTTCTCACCTGAGCTCTCTTTAGAGTGCGCGAGAGGATGAGCAGAAGATGAGGTGGCTAGAGAAGCCCAGAGCCCCAGTGTTCTTAGGCCTACAAAAGCGCTTCCAAGGAAGGGTGCTGGCTAGCAACAGCTTTCAGTGCTGGCACTTTTCATCTCTGAGCAATTGCTCGACGTTTGCAATTTCTCAGCTCGTGTCTACCGACGGAAAGAGAAGGACCGTGATGTTTGGTGGCTAGAGAAGCGCAAAGCCCCAGTGTTACTGCGCCTGTGAAAGCGCTTCCAAGGAAGGGTGCTGGCTAGCAAGAGCTTTCAGTGCTGGCACTTTTCATCTCTGAGCAATTGCTCGACGTTTGCAATTTCTCAGCTTGTGTCTACCGACGGAAAGAGAAGGACCGTGACTTTTGGTGGCTAGAGAAGCGCAAAGCCCCAGTTTTGCTGCGCCTGTGAAAGCGCTTCCAAGGAAGGGTGCTGGCTAGCAAGAGCTTTCAGTGCTGGCACTTTTCATCTCTGAGCAATTGCTCGACGTTTGCAATTTCTCAGCTCGTGTCTACCGACGGAAAGAGAATGACCGTGACGTTTGGTGGCTAGAGAAGCGCAAAGCCCCAGTGTTGCTGCGCCTGTGAAAGCGCTTCCAAGGAAGGGTGCTGGCTAGCAAGAGCTTTCAGTGCTGGCACTTTTCATCTCTGAGCAATTGCTCGACGTTTGCAATTTCTCACCTGAGCTCTCTTTAGAGTGCGCGAGAGGATGAGCAGAAGATGAGGTGGCTAGAGAAGCCCAGAGCCCCAGTGTTCTTAGGCCTACAAAAGCGCTTCCAAGGAAGGGGGCTGGCTAGCAACAGCTTTCAGTGCTGGCACTTTTCATCTCTGAGCAATTGCTCGATGTTTGCAATTTCTCAGCTCGTGTCTACCGACGGAAAGAGAAGGACCGTGACGTTTGGTGGGTAGAGAAGCGCAAAGCCCCAGTGTTACTGCGCCTGTGAAAGCGCTTCCAAGGAAGGGTGCTGGCTAGCAAGAGCTTTCAGTGCTGGCACTTTTCATCTCTGAGCAATTGCTGGACGTTTGCAATTTCTCACCTGAGCTCTCTTTAGAGTGCGCGAGAGGATGAGCAGAAGATGAGGTGGCTAGAGAAGCCCAGAGCCCCAGTGTTCTTAGGCCTACAAAAGCGCTTCCAAGGAAGGGTGCTGGCTAGCAACAGCTTTCAGTGCTGGCACTTTTCATCTCTGAGCAATTGCTCGACGTTTGCAATTTCTCAGCTCGTGTCTAGGAGACGGAAAGAGAAGGACCGTGACGCTTGGTGCGTATGGAAGCGCAAAGCACCAGTGTTGCTGCGCCTGTGAAAGCGCTTCCAAGGAAGGGTGCTGGCTAGCAAGAGCTTTCAGTGCTGGCACTTTTCATCTCTGAGCAATTGCTCGACGTTTGCAATTTCTCACCTGAGCTCTCTTTAAAGTGCGCGAGAGGATGAGCAGAAGATGAGGTGGCTAGAGAAGCCCAGAGCCCCAGTGTTCTTAGGCCTACAAAAGCGCTTCCAAGGAAGGGTGCTGGCTAGCAAGAGCTTTCAGTGCTGGCACTTTTCATCTCTGAGCAATTGCTGGACTTTTGCAATTTCTCAGCTCGTGTCTAGGGGACGGAAAGAGAAGGACCGTGACGTTTGGTGCGTATAGAAGCGCAAAGCCCCAGTGTTGCTGCACCTGTGAAAGCGCTTCCAAGGAAGGGTGCTGGCTAGCAAGAGCTTTCAGTGCTGGCACTTTTCATCTCTGAGCAATTGCTCGACGTTTGCAATTTCTCACCTGAGCTCTCTTTAGAGTGCGCGAGAGGATGAGCAGAAGATGAGGTGGCTAGAGAAGCCCAGAGCCCCAGTGTTCTTAGGCCTACAAAAGCGCTTCCAAGGAAGGGTGCTGGCTAGCAACAGCTTTCAGTGCTGGCACTTTTCATCTCGGAGCAATTGCTCGACGTTTGCAATTTCTCAGCTCGTGTCTAGGAGACGGAAAGAGAAGGACCGTGACGTTTGGTGGCTAGAGAAGCGCAAAGCCCCAGTGTTGCTGCGCCTGTGAAAGCGCTTCCAAGGAAGGGTGCTGGCTAGCAAGAGCTTTCAGTGCTGGCACTTTTCATCTCTGAGCAATTGCTCGATGTTTGTAATTTCTCACCTGAGCTCTCTTTAGAGTGCGCGAGAGGATGAGCAGAAGATGAGGTGGCTAGAGAAGCCCAGAGCCCCAGTGTTCTTAGGCCTACAAAAGCGCTTCCAAGGAAGGGTGCTGGCTAGCAACAGCTTTCAGTGCTGGCACTTTTCATCTCGGAGCAATTGCTCGACGTTTGCAATTTCTCAGCGCGTGTCTACGAGACGGAAAGAGAAGGACCGTGACGTTTGGTGCGTATAGAAGCGCAAAGCCCCAGTGTTGCTGCGCCTGTGAAAGCGCTTCCAAGGAAGGGTGTTGGCTAGCAACAGCTTTCAGTGCTGGCACTTTTCATCTCTGAGCAATTGCTGGACGTTTGCAATTTCTCACCTGAGCTCTCTTTAGAGTGCGCGAGAGGATGAGCAGAAGATGAGGTGGCTAGGGAAGCCCAGAGCCCCAGTGTTCTTAGGCCTACAAAAGCGCTTCCAAGGAAGGGTGCTGGCTAGCAACAGCTTTCAGTGCTGGCACTTTTCATCTCTGAGCAATTGCTCGACGTTTGCAATTTCTCAGCTCGTGTCTAGGAGACGGAAAGAGAAGGACCGTGACGTTTGGTGCGTATAGAAGCGCAAAGCCCCAGTGTTGCTGCGCCTGTGAAAGCGCTTCCAAGGAAGGGTGCTGGCTAGCAACAGCTTTCAGTGCTGGCACTTTTCATCTCTGAGCAATTGCTCGACGTTTGCAATTTCTCAGCTCGTGTCTACCGACGGAAAGAGAAGGACCGTGACGTTTGGTGGCTAGAGAAGCGCAAAGCCCCAGTGTTACTGCGCCTGTGAAAGCGCTTCCAAGGAAGGGTGCTGGCTAGCAAGAGCTTTCAGTGCTGGCACTTTTCATCTCTGAGCAATTGCTGGACGTTTGCAATTTCTCACCTGAGCTCTCTTTAGAGTGCGCGAGAGGATGAGCAGAAGATGAGGTGGCTAGAGAAGCCCAGAGCCCCAGTGTTCTTAGGCCTACAAAAGCGCTTCCAAGGAAGGGTGCTGGCTAGCAACAGCTTTCAGTGCTGGCACTTTTCATCTCTGAGCAATTGCTCGACGTTTGCAATTTCTCAGCTCGTGTCTACCGACGGAAAGAGAAGGACCGTGATGTTTGGTGGCTAGAGAAGCGCAAAGCCCCAGTGTTACTGCGCCTGTGAAAGCGCTTCCAAGGAAGGGTGCTGGCTAGCAAGAGCTTTCAGTGCTGGCACTTTTCATCTCTGAGCAATTGCTCGACGTTTGCAATTTCTCAGCTTGTGTCTACCGACGGAAAGAGAAGGACCGTGACTTTTGGTGGCTAGAGAAGCGCAAAGCCCCAGTTTTGCTGCGCCTGTGAAAGCGCTTCCAAGGAAGGGTGCTGGCTAGCAAGAGCTTTCAGTGCTGGCACTTTTCATCTCTGAGCAATTGCTCGACGTTTGCAATTTCTCAGCTCGTGTCTACCGACGGAAAGAGAATGACCGTGACGTTTGGTGGCTAGAGAAGCGCAAAGCCCCAGTGTTGCTGCGCCTGTGAAAGCGCTTCCAAGGAAGGGTGCTGGCTAGCAAGAGCTTTCAGTGCTGGCACTTTTCATCTCTGAGCAATTGCTCGACGTTTGCAATTTCTCACCTGAGCTCTCTTTAGAGTGCGCGAGAGGATGAGCAGAAGATGAGGTGGCTAGAGAAGCCCAGAGCCCCAGTGTTCTTAGGCCTACAAAAGCGCTTCCAAGGAAGGGGGCTGGCTAGCAACAGCTTTCAGTGCTGGCACTTTTCATCTCTGAGCAATTGCTCGATGTTTGCAATTTCTCAGCTCGTGTCTACCGACGGAAAGAGAAGGACCGTGACGTTTGGTGGGTAGAGAAGCGCAAAGCCCCAGTGTTACTGCGCCTGTGAAAGCGCTTCCAAGGAAGGGTGCTGGCTAGCAAGAGCTTTCAGTGCTGGCACTTTTCATCTCTGAGCAATTGCTGGACGTTTGCAATTTCTCACCTGAGCTCTCTTTAGAGTGCGCGAGAGGATGAGCAGAAGATGAGGTGGCTAGAGAAGCCCAGAGCCCCAGTGTTCTTAGGCCTACAAAAGCGCTTCCAAGGAAGGGTGCTGGCTAGCAACAGCTTTCAGTGCTGGCACTTTTCATCTCTGAGCAATTGCTCGACGTTTGCAATTTCTCACCTGAGCTCTCTTTAGAGTGCGCGAGAGGATGAGCAGAAGATGAGGTGGCTAGAGAAGCCCAGAGCCCCAGTGTTCTTAGGCCTACAAAAACGCTTCCAAGGAAGGGTGCTGGCTAGCAACAGCTTTCAGTGCTGGCACTTTTCATCTCTGAGCAATTGCTCGACGTTTGCAATTTCTCAGCTCGTGTCTAGGAGACGGAAAGAGAAGGACCGTGACGTTTGGTGCGTATAGAAGCGCAAAGCCCCAGTGTTGCTGCGCCTGTGAAAGCGCTTCCAAGGAAGGGTGCTGGCTAGCAACAGCTTTCAGTGCTGGCACTTTTCATCTCTGAGCAATTGCTTGACGTTTTCAATTTCTCAGCTCGTGTCTACCGACGGAAAGAGAAGGACCGTGACGTTTGGTGGCTAGAGAAGCGCAAAGCCCCAGTGTTGCTGCGCCTGTGAAAGTGCTTCCAAGGAAGGGTGCTGGCTAGCAACAGCTTTCAGTGCTGGCACTTTTCATCTCTGAGCAATTGCTCGACGTTTGCAATTTCTCACCTGAGCTCTCTTTAGAGTGCGCGAGAGGATGAGCAGAAGATGAGGTGGCTAGAGAAGCCCAGAGCCCCAGTGTTCTTAGGCCTACAAAAGCGCTTCCAAGGAAGGGGGCTGGCTAGCAACAGCTTTCAGTGCTGGCACTTTTCATCTCGGAGCAATTGCTCGACGTTTGCAATTTCTCAGCTCGTGTCTAGGAGACGGAAAGAGAAGGACCGTGACGTTTGGTGGCTAGAGAAGCGCAAAGCCCCAGTGTTACTGCGCCTGTGAAAGCGCTTCCAAGGAAGGGTGCTGGCTAGCAACAGCTTTCAGTGCTGGCACTTTTCATCTCTGAGCAATTGCTCGATGTTTGCAATTTCTCACCTGAGCTCTCTTTAGAGTGCGCGAGAGGATGAGCAGAAGATGAGGTGGCTAGAGAAGCCCAGAGCCCCAGTGTTCTTAGGCCTACAAAAGCGCTTCCAAGGAAGGGTGCTGGCTAGCAACAGCTTTCAGTGCTGGCACTTTTCATCTCGGAGCAATTGCTCGACGTTTGCAATTTCTCAGCTCGTGTCTACGAGACGGAAAGAGAAGGACTGTGACGTTTGGTGGCTAGAGAAGCGCAAAGCCCCAGTGTTGCTGCGCCTGTGAAAGCGCTTCCAAGGAAGGGTGCTGGCTAGCAAGAGCTTTCAGTGCTGGCACTTTTCATCTCTGAGCAATTGCTCGACGTTTGCAATTTCTCAGCTCGTGTCTACGAGACGGAAAGAGAAGGACCGTGACGTTTGGTGGGTAGAGAAGCGCAAAGCCCCAGTGTTGCTGCGCCTGTGAAAGCGCTTCCAAGGAAGGGTGCTGGCTAGCAAGAGCTTTCAGTGCTGGCACTTTTCATCTCTGAGCAATTGCTCGACGTTTGCAATTTCTCACCTGAGCTCTCTTTAGAGTGCGCGAGAGGATGAGCAGAAGATGAGGTGGCTAGAGAAGCCCAGAGCCCCAGTGTTCTTAGGCCTACAAAAGCGCTTCCAAGGAAGGGTGCTGGCTAGCAACAGCTTTCAGTGCTGGCACTTTTCATCTCGGAGCAATTGCTGGACGTTTGCAATTTCTCAGCTCGTGTCTACGAGACGGAAAGAGAATGACCGTGACGCTTGGTGGCTAGAGAAGCGCAAAGCCCCAGTGTTACTGCGCCTGTGAAAGCGCTTCCAAGGAAGGGTGCTGGCTAGCAAGAGCTTTCAGTGCTGGCACTTTTCATCTCTGAGCAATTGCTGGACGTTTGCAATTTCTCAGCTCGTGTCTAGGAGACGGAAAGAGAAGGACCGTGACGTTTGGTGCGTACAGAAGTGCAAAGCCCCAGTGTTACTGCGCCTGTGAAAGCGCTTCCAAGGAAGGGTGCTGGCTAGCAAGAGCTTTCAGTGCTGGCACTTTTCATCTCTGAGCAATTGCTCGACGTTTGCAATTTCTCACCTGAGCTCTCTTTAGAGTGCGCGAGAGGATGAGCAGAAGATGAGGTGGCTAGGGAAGCCCAGAGCCCCAGTGTTCTTAGGCCTACAAAAGCGCTTCCAAGGAAGGGTGCTGGCTAGCAACAGCTTTCAGTGCTGGCACTTTTCATCTCTGAGCAATTGCTCGACGTTTGCAATTTCTCAGCTCGTGTCTACGAGACGGAAAGAGAAGGACCGTGACGTTTGGTGGGTAGAGAAGCGCAAAGCCCCAGTGTTGCTGCGCCTGTGAAAGCGCTTCCAAGGAAGGGTGCTGGCTAGCAACAGCTTTCAGTGCTGGCACTTTTCATCTCTGAGCAATTGCTCGACGTTTGCAATTTCTCAGCTCGTGTCTACGAGACGGAAAGAGAAGGACCGTGATGTTTGGTGGCTAGAGAAGCGCAAAGCCCCAGTGTTGCTGCGCCTGTGAAAGCGCTTCCAAGGAAGGGTGCTGGCTAGCAACAGCTTTCAGTGCTGGCACTTTTCATCTCTGAGCAATTGCTCGACGTTTGCAATTTCTCAGCTCGTGTCTACAAGACGGAAAGAGAATGACCGTGATGCTTGGTGCGTATAGAAGCGCAAAGCCCCAGTGTTGCTGCGCCTGTGAAAGCGCTTCCAAGGAAGGGTGCTGGCTAGCAACAGCTTTCAGTGCTGGCACTTTTCATCTCTGAGCAATTGCTGGACGTTTGCAATTTCTCAGCTCGTGTCTAGGAGACGGAAAGAGAAGGACCGTGACGTTTGGTGCGTATAGAAGCCCAGAGCCCCAGTGTTGCTGCGCCTGTGAAAGCGCTTCCAAGGAAGGGTGCTGGCTAGCAAGAGCTTTCAGTGCTGGCACTTTTCATCTCTGAGCAATTGCTCGACGTTTGCAATTTCTCACCTGAGCTCTCTTTAGAGTGCGCGAGAGGATGAGCAGAAGATGAGGTGGCTAGAGAAGCCCAGAGCCCCAGTGTTCTTAGGCCTACAAAAGCGCTTCCAAGGAAGGGTGCTGGCTAGCAACAGCTTTCAGTACTGGCACTTTTCATCTCTGAGCAATTGCTCGACGTTAGCTATTTCTCAGCTCGTGTCTACGAGATGGAAAGAGAATGACCATGACGTTTGATGGCTAGAGAAGCGCAAAGCCCCAGTGTTACTGCGCTTGTGAAAGCGCTTCCAAGGAAGGGTGCTGGCTAGCAACAGCTTTCAGTGCTGGCACTTTTCATCTCTGAGCAATTGCTTGACGTTTGCAATTTCTCAGCTCGTGTCTACGAGGCTTTATGAGAATGACCGTGACGTTTGGTGGCTAGAGAAGCGCAAAGCCCCAGTGTTACTGCGCCTGTGAAAGCGCTTCCAAGGAAGGGTGCTGGCTAGCAAGAGCTTTCAGTGCTGGCACTTTTCATCTCTGAGCAATTGCTCGACGTTTGCAATTTCTCAGCTCGTGTCTACAAGACGGAAAGAGAAGGACCGTGACTTTTGGTGCGTATAGAAGCGCAAAGCCCCAGTGTTGCTGCGCCTGTGAAAGCGCTTCCAAGGAAGGGTGCTGGCTAGCAAGAGCTTTCAGTGCTGGCACTTTTCATCTCTGAGCAATTGATCGACGTTTGCAATTTTTCAGCTCGTGTCTAGGAGACGGAAAGAGAAGGACCGTGACGTTTGGTGCGTACAGAAGTGCAAAGCCCCAGTGTTACTGCGCCTGTGAAAGCGCTTCCAAGGAAGGGTGCTGGCTAGCAAGAGCTTTCAGTGCTGGCACTTTTCATCTCTGAGCAATTGCTCGACGTTTGCAATTTCTCACCTGAGCTCTCTTTAGAGTGCGCGAGAGGATGAGCAGAAGATGAGGTGGCTAGGGAAGCCCAGAGCCCCAGTGTTCTTAGGCCTACAAAAGCGCTTCCAAGGAAGGGTGCTGGCTAGCAACAGCTTTCAGTGCTGGCACTTTTCATCTCGGAGCAATTGCTCGACGTTTGCAATTTCTCAGCTCGTGTCTACGAGACGGAAAGAGAAGGACCGTGACGTTTGGTGCGTATAGAAGCGCAAAGCCCCAGTGTTGCTGCGCCTGTGAAAGCGCTTCCAAGGAAGGGTGCTGGCTAGCAACAGCTTTCAGTGCTGGCACTTTTCATCTCTGAGCAATTGCTCGACGTTTGCAATTTCTCAGCTCGTGTCTACGAGACGGAAAGAGAAGGACCGTGATGTTTGGTGGCTAGAGAAGCGCAAAGCCCCAGTGTTGCTGCGCCTGTGAAAGCGCTTCCAAGGAAGGGTGCTGGCTAGCAACAGCTTTCAGTGCTGGCACTTTTCATCTCTGAGCAATTGCTCGACGTTTGCAATTTCTCAGCTCGTGTCTACAAGACGGAAAGAGAATGACCGTGATGCTTGGTGCGTATAGAAGCGCAAAGCCCCAGTGTTGCTGCGCCTGTGAAAGCGCTTCCAAGGAAGGGTGCTGGCTAGCAACAGCTTTCAGTGCTGGCACTTTTCATCTCTGAGCAATTGCTGGACGTTTGCAATTTCTCAGCTCGTGTCTAGGAGACGGAAAGAGAAGGACCGTGACGTTTGGTGCGTATAGAAGCCCAGAGCCCCAGTGTTGCTGCGCCTGTGAAAGCGCTTCCAAGGAAGGGTGCTGGCTAGCAAGAGCTTTCAGTGCTGGCACTTTTCATCTCTGAGCAATTGCTCGACGTTTGCAATTTCTCACCTGAGCTCTCTTTAGAGTGCGCGAGAGGATGAGCAGAAGATGAGGTGGCTAGAGAAGCCCAGAGCCCCAGTGTTCTTAGGCCTACAAAAGCGCTTCCAAGGAAGGGGGCTGGCTAGCAACAGCTTTCAGTGCTGGCACTTTTCATCTCTGAGCAATTGCTCGACGTTAGCTATTTCTCAGCTCGTGTCTACGAGATGGAAGGAGAATGACCATGACGTTTGATGGCTAGAGAAGCGCAAAGCCCCAGTGTTACTGCGCTTGTGAAAGCGCTTCCAAGGAAGGGTGCTGGCTAGCAACAGCTTTCAGTGCTGGCACTTTTCATCTCTGAGCAATTGCTTGACGTTTGCAATTTCTCAGCTCGTGTCTACGAGGCTTTATGAGAATGACCGTGACGTTTGGTGGCTAGAGAAGCGCAAAGCCCCAGTGTTACTGCGCCTGTGAAAGCGCTTCCAAGGAAGGGTGCTGGCTAGCAAGAGCTTTCAGTGCTGGCACTTTTCATCTCTGAGCAATTGCTCGACGTTTGCAATTTCTCAGCTCGTGTCTACAAGACGGAAAGAGAAGGACCGTGACTTTTGGTGCGTATAGAAGCGCAAAGCCCCAGTGTTGCTGCGCCTGTGAAAGCGCTTCCAAGGAAGGGTGCTGGCTAGCAAGAGCTTTCAGTGCTGGCACTTTTCATCTCTGAGCAATTGATCGACGTTTGCAATTTTTCAGCTCGTGTCTAGGAGACGGAAAGAGAAGGACCGTGACGTTTGGTGCGTACAGAAGTGCAAAGCCCCAGTGTTACTGCGCCTGTGAAAGCGCTTCCAAGGAAGGGTGCTGGCTAGCAAGAGCTTTCAGTGCTGGCACTTTTCATCTCTGAGCAATTGCTCGACGTTTGCAATTTCTCACCTGAGCTCTCTTTAGAGTGCGCGAGAGGATGAGCAGAAGATGAGGTGGCTAGAGAAGCCCAGAGCCCCAGTGTTCTTAGGCCTACAAAAGCGCTTCCAAGGAAGGGTGCTGGCTAGCAACAGCTTTCAGTGCTGGCACTTTTCATCTCTGAGCAATTGCTCGATGTTTGCAATTTCTCAGCTCGTGTCTACAAGACGGAAAGAGAAGGACCGTGACATTTGGTGCGTATAGAAGCGCAAAGCCCCAGTGTTGCTGCGCCTGTGAAAGCGCTTCCAAGGAAGGGTGCTGGCTAGCAACAGCTTTCAGTGCTGGCACTTTTCATCTCTGAGCAATTGCTCGACGTTTGCAATTTCTCAGCTCGTGTCTAGGAGACGGAAAGAGAAGGACCGTGACGTTTGGTGCGTATAGAAGCGCAAAGCCCCAGTGTTGCTGCGCCTGTGAAAGCGCTTCCAAGGAAGGGTGCTGGCTAGCAAGAGCTTTCAGTGCTGGCACTTTTCATCTCTGAGCAATTGCTCGACGTTTGCAATTTCTCACCTGAGCTCTCTTTAGAGTGCGCGAGAGGATGAGCAGAAGATGAGGTGGCTAGAGAAGCCCAGAGCCCCAGTGTTCTTAGGCCTACAAAAGCGCTTCCAAGGAAGGGTGCTGGCTAGCAACAGCTTTCAGTGCTGGCACTTTTCATCTCGGAGCAATTGCTCGACGTTTGCAATTTCTCAGCTCGTGTCTACGAGATGGAAAGAGAATGACCATGACGTTTGGTGGCTAGAGAAGCGCAAAGCCCCAGTGTTGCTGCGCCTGTGAAAGCGCTTCCAAGGAAGGGTGCTGGCTAGCAAGAGCTTTCAGTGCTGGCACTTTTCATCTCTGAGCAATTGCTCGACGTTTGCAATTTCTCACCTGAGCTCTCTTTAGAGTGCGCGAGAGGATGAGCAGAAGATGAGGTGGCTAGAGAAGCCCAGAGCCCCAGTGTGCTTAGGCCTACAAAAGCGCTTCCAAGGAAGGGTGCTGGCTAGCAAGAGCTTTCAGTGCTGGCACTTTTCATCTCTGAGCAATTGCTCGACGTTTGCAATTTCTCAGCTCGTGTCTACAAGACGGAAAGAGAAGGACCGTGACATTTGGTGCGTATAGAAGCGCAAAGCCCCAGTGTTGCTGCGCCTCTGAAAGCGCTTCCAAGGAAGGGTGCTGGCTAGCAACAGCTTTCAGTGCTGGCACTTTTCATCTCTGAGCAATTGCTCGACGTTTGCAATTTCTCAGCTCGTGTCTACGAGACGGAAAGAGAAGGACCGTGACGTTTGGTGCGTATAGAAGCGCAAAGCCCCAGTGTTGCTGCGCCTGTGAAAGCGCTTCCAAGGAAGGGTGCTGGCTAGCAAGAGCTTTCAGTGCTGGCACTTTTCATCTCTGAGCAATTGCTCGACGTTTGCAATTTCTCACCTGAGCTCTCTTTAGAGTGCGCGAGAGGATGAGCAGAAGATGAGGTGGCTAGAGAAGCCCAGAGCCCCAGTGTTCTTAGGCCTACAAAAGCGCTTCCAAGGAAGGGTGCTGGCTAGCAAGAGCTTTCAGTGCTGGCACTTTTCATCTCGGAGCAATTGCTCGACGTTTGCATTTTCTCAGCTCGTGTCTAGGAGACGGAAAGAGAAGGACCGTGACGTTTGGTGGCTAGAGAAGCGCAAAGCCCCAGTGTTGCTGCGCCTGTGAAAGCGCTTCCAAGGAAGGGTGCTGGCTAGCAAGAGCTTTCAGTGCTGGCACTTTTCATCTCTGAGCAATTGCTCGACGTTTGCAATTTCTCAGCTCGTGTCTACCAACGGAAAGAGAAGGACCGTGACGTTTGGTGGCTAGAGAAGCGCAAAGCCCCAGTGTTGCTGCGCCTGTGAAAGCGCTTCCAAGGAAGGGTGCTGGCTAGCAAGAGCTTTCAGTGCTGGCACTTTTCATCTCTGAGCAATTGCTCGACGTTTGCAATTTCTCAGCTCGTGTCTAGGAGACGGAAAGAGAATGACCGTGACGTTTGGTGCGTATAGAAGCGCAAAGCCCCAGTGTTGCTGCACCTGTGAAAGCGCTTCCAAGGAAGGGTGCTGGCTAGCAAGAGCTTTCAGTGCTGGCACTTTTCATCTCTGAGCAATTGCTCGACGTTTGCAATTTCTCAGCTCGTGTCTACGAGACGGAAAGAGAAGGACCGTGACGTTTGGTGGCTAGAGAAGCGCAAAGCCCCAGTGTTGCTGCGCCTGTGAAAGCGCTTCCAAGGAAGGGTGCTGGCTAGCAAGAGCTTTCAGTGCTGGCACTTTTCATCTCTGAGCAATTGCTGGACGTTTGCAATTTCTCACCTGAGCTCTCTTTAGAGTGCGCGAGAGGATGAGCAGAAGATGAGGTGGCTAGAGAAGCCCAGAGCCCCAGTGTTCTTAGGCCTACAAAAGCGCTTCCAAGGAAGGGTGCTGGCTAGCAACAGCTTTCAGTGCTGGCACTTTTCATCTCTGAGCAATTGCTCGACGTTAGCTATTTCTCAGCTCGTGTCTACGAGATGGAAAGAGAATGACCATGATGTTTGGTGCGTATAGAAGCGCAAAGCCCCAGTGTTACTGCGCTTGTGAAAGCGCTTCCAAGGAAGGGTGCTGGCTAGCAACAGCTTTCAGTGCTGGCACTTTTCATCTCTGAGCAATTGCTTGACGTTTGCAATTTCTCAGCTCGTGTCTACGAGGCTTTAAGAGAATGACCGTGACGTTTGGTGGCTAGAGAAGCGCAAAGCCCCAGTGTCACTGCGCCTGTGAAAGCGCTTCCAAGGAAGGGTGCTGGCTAGCAACAGCTTTCAGTGCTGGCACTTTTCATCTCTGAGCAATTGCTCGACGTTTGCAATTTCTCAACTCGTGTCTACAAGACGGAAAGAGAAGGACCGTGACGTTTGGTGCGTATAGAAGCGCAAAGCCCCAGTGTTGCTGCGCCTGTGAAAGCGCTTCCAAGGAAGGGTGCTGGCTAGCAACAGCTTTCAGTGCTGGCACTTTTCATCTCTGAGCAATTGCTCGACGTTTGCAATTTCTCAGCTCGTGTCTACAAGACGGAAAGAGAAGGACCGTGACATTTGGTGCGTATAGAAGCGCAAAGCCCCAGTGTTGCTGCGCCTCTGAAAGTGCTTCCAAGGAAGGGTGCTGGCTAGCAACAGCTTTCAGTGCTGGCACTTTTCATCTCTGAGCAATTGCTCGACGTTTGCAATTTCTCAGCTCGTGTCTACGAGACGGAAAGAGAAGGACCGTGACGTTTGGTGGCTAGAGAAGCGCAAAGCCCCAGTGTTACTGCGCCTGTGAAAGCGCTTCCAAGGAAGGGTGCTGGCTAGCAACAGCTTTCAGTGCTGGCACTTTTCATCTCTGAGCAATTGCTCGACGTTTGCAATTTCTCACCTGAGCTCTCTTTAGAGTGCGCGAGAGGATGAGCAGAAGATGAGGTGGCTAGAGAAGCCCAGAGCCCCAGTGTTCTTAGGCCTACAAAAGCGCTTCCAAGGAAGGGTGCTGGCTAGCAAGAGCTTTCAGTGCTGGCACTTTTCATCTCTGAGCAATTGCTCGACGTTTGCATTTTCTCAGCTCGTGTCTATGAGACGGAAAGAGAAGGACCGTGACGTTTGGTGGCTAGAGAAGCGCAAAGCCCCAGTGTTGCTGCGCCTGTGAAAGCGCTTCCAAGGAAGGGTGCTGGCTAGCAACAGCTTTCAGTGCTGGCACTTTTCATCTGTGAGCAATTGCTCGACGTTTGCAATTTCTCAGCTCGTGTCTAGGAGACGGAAAGAGAAGGACCGTGACGTTTGGTGGGTAGAGAAGCGCAAAGCCCCAGTGTTGCTGCGCCTGTGAAAGCGCTTCCAAGGAAGGGTGCTGGCTAGCAAGGGCTTTCAGTGCTGGCACTTTTCATCTCTGAGCAATTGCTGGATGTTTGCAATTTCTCACCTGAGCTCTCTTTAGAGTGCGCGAGAGGATGAGCAGAAGATGAGGTGGCTAGAGAAGCCCAGAGCCCCAGTGTGCTTAGGCCTACAAAAGCGCTTCCAAGGAAGGGTGCTGGCTAGCAACAGCTTTCAGTGCTGGCACTTTTCATCTCTGAGCAATTGCTCGACGTTAGCTATTTCTCAGCTCGTGTCTACGAGATGGAAAGAGAATGACCATGACGTTTGGTGCGTATAGAAGCGCAAAGCCCCAGTGTTACTGCGCTTGTGAAAGCGCTTCCAAGGAAGGGTGCTGGCTAGCAACAGCTTTCAGTGCTGGCACTTTTCATCTCTGAGCAATTGCTTGACGTTTGCAATTTCTCAGCTCGTGTCTACGAGGCTTTAAGAGAATGACCGTGACGTTTGGTGGCTAGAGAAGCGCAAAGCCCCAGTGTCACTGCGCCTGTGAAAGCGCTTCCAAGGAAGGGTGCTGGCTAGCAACAGCTTTCAGTGCTGGCACTTTTCATCTCTGAGCAATTGCTCGACGTTTGCAATTTCTCAACTCGTGTCTACAAGACGGAAAGAGAAGGACCGTGACGTTTGGTGCGTATAGAAGCGCAAAGCCCCAGTGTTGCTGCGCCTGTGAAAGCGCTTCCAAGGAAGGGTGCTGGCTAGCAAGAGCTTTCAGTGCTGGCACTTTTCATCTCTGAGCAATTGCTCGACGTTTGCAATTTTTCAGCTCGTGTCTAGGAGACGGAAAGAGAAGGACCGTGACGTTTGGTGCGTACAGAAGTGCAAAGCCCCAGTGTTACTGCGCCTGTGAAAGCGCTTCCAAGGAAGGGTGCTGGCTAGCAAGAGCTTTCAGTGCTGGCACTTTTCATCTCTGAGCAATTGCTGGACGTTTGCAATTTCTCACCTGAGCTCTCTTTAGAGTGCGCGAGAGGATGAGCAGAAGATGAGGTGGCTAGAGAAGCCCAGAGCCCCAGTGTTCTTAGGCCTACAAAAGCGCTTCCAAGGAAGGGTGCTGGCTAGCAACAGCTTTCAGTGCTGGCACTTTTCATCTCGGAGCAATTGCTCGACGTTTGCAATTTCTCAGCTCGTGTCTACGAGATGGAAAGAGAATGACCATGACGTTTGATGGCTAGAGAAGCGCAAAACCCCAGTGTTACTGCGCCTGTGAAAGCGCTTCCAAGGAAGGGTGCTGGCTAGCAACAGCTTTCAGTGCTGGCCCTTTTCATCTCTGAGCAATTGCTGGACGTTTGCAATTTCTCACCTGAGCTCTCTTTAGAGTGCGCGAGAGGATGAGCAGAAGATGAGGTGGCTAGAGAAGCCCAGAGCCCCAGTGTTCTTAGGCCTACAAAAGCGCTTCCAAGGAAGGGTGCTGGCTAGCAAGAGCTTTCAGTGCTGGCACTTTTCATCTCTGAGCAATTGCTCGACGTTTGCAATTTCTCAGCTCGTGTCTACAAGACGGAAAGAGAAGGACCGTGACATTTGGTGCGTATAGAAGCGCAAAGCCCCAGTGTTGCTGCGCCTCTGAAAGTGCTTCCAAGGAAGGGTGCTGGCTAGCAACAGCTTTCAGTGCTGGCACTTTTCATCTCTGAGCAATTGCTCGACGTTTGCAATTTCTCAGCTCGTGTCTACGAGACGGAAAGAGAAGGACCGTGACGTTTGGTGCGTATAGAAGCGCAAAGCCCCAGTGTTACTGCGCCTGTGAAAGCGCTTCCAAGGAAGGGTGCTGGCTAGCAACAGCTTTCAGTGCTGGCACTTTTCATCTCTGAGCAATTGCTCGACGTTTGCAATTTCTCACCTGAGCTCTCTTTAGAGTGCGCGAGAGGATGAGCAGAAGATGAGGTGGCTAGAGAAGCCCAGAGCCCCAGTGTTCTTAGGCCTACAAAAGCGCTTCCAAGGAAGGGTGCTGGCTAGCAAGAGCTTTCAGTGCTGGCACTTTTCATCTCTGAGCAATTGCTCGACGTTTGCATTTTCTCAGCTCGTGTCTATGAGACGGAAAGAGAAGGACCGTGACGTTTGGTGGCTAGAGAAGCGCAAAGCCCCAGTGTTGCTGCGCCTGTGAAAGCGCTTCCAAGGAAGGGTGCTGGCTAGCAACAGCTTTCAGTGCTGGCACTTTTCATCTCTGAGCAATTGCTCGACGTTTGCAATTTCTCAGCACGTGTCTAGGAGACGGAAAGAGAAGGACCGTGACGTTTGGTGGGTAGAGAAGCGCAAAGCCCCAGTGTTGCTGCGCCTGTGAAAGCGCTTCCAAGGAAGGGTGCTGGCTAGCAAGGGCTTTCAGTGCTGGCACTTTTCATCTCTGAGCAATTGCTGGATGTTTGCAATTTCTCACCTGAGCTCTCTTTAGAGTGCGCGAGAGGATGAGCAGAAGATGAGGTGGCTAGAGAAGCCCAGAGCCCCAGTGTGCTTAGGCCTACAAAAGCGCTTCCAAGGAAGGGTGCTGGCTAGCAAGAGCTTTCAGTGCTGGCACTTTTCATCTCTGAGCAATTGCTCGACGTTTGCAATTTCTCAGCTCGTGTCTACCCACAGAAAGAGAAGGACCGTGATGTTTGGTGGCTAGAGAAGCGCAAAGCCCCAGTGTTGCTGCGCCTGTGAAAGCGCTTCCAAGGAAGGGTGCTGGCTAGCAACAGCTTTCAGTGCTGGCACTTTTCATCTCTGAGCAATTGCTCGACCTTTGCAATTTCTCACCTGAGCTCTCTTTAGAGTGCGCGAGAGGATGAGCAGAAGATGAGGTGGCTAGAGAAGCCCAGAGCCCCAGTGTTCTTAGGCCTACAAAAGCGCTTCCAAGGAAGGGTGCTGGCTAGCAAGAGCTTTCAGTGCTGGCACTTTTCATCTCTGAGCAATTGCTCGACGTTTGCATTTTCTCAGCTCGTGTCTATGAGACGGAAAGAGAAGGACCGTGACGTTTGGTGGCTAGAGAAGCGCAAAGCCCCAGTGTTGCTGCGCCTGTGAAAGCGCTTCCAAGGAAGGGTGCTGGCTAGCAACAGCTTTCAGTGCTGGCACTTTTCATCTCTGAGCAATTGCTCGACGTTTGCAATTTCTCACCTGAGCTCTCTTTAGAGTGCGCGCGAGGATGAGCAGAAGATGAGGTGGCTAGAGAAGCCCAGAGCCCCAGTGTTCTTAGGCCTACAAAAGCGCTTCCAAGGAAGGGTGCTGGCTAGCAACAGCTTTCAGTGCTGGCACTTTTCATCTCTGAGCAATTGCTCGACGTTTGCAATTTCTCACCTCGTGTCTACGAGACGGAAAGAGAAGGACCGTGACGTTTGGTGGGTAGAGAAGCGCAAAGCCCCAGTGTTGCTGCGCCTGTGAAAGCGCTTCCAAGGAAGGGTGCTGGCTAGCAACAGCTTTCAGTGCTGGCACTTTTCATCTCTGAGCAATTGCTCGACGTTTGCAATTTCTCAGCTCGTGTCTACAAGACGGAAAGAGAAGGACCGTGACTTTTGGTGCGTATAGAAGCGCAAAGCCCCAGTGTTGCTGCGCCTGTGAAAGCGCTTCCAAGGAAGGGTGCTGGCTAGCAAGAGCTTTCAGTGCTGGCACTTTTCATCTCTGAGCAATTGCTCGACGTTTGCAATTTCTCAGCTCGTGTCTACCGACGGAAAGAGAATGACCGTGACGTTTGGTGGCTAGAGAAGCGCAAAGCCCCAGTGTTGCTGCGCCTGTGAAAGAGCTTCCAAGGAAGGGTGCTGGCTAGCAACAGCTTTCAGTGCTGGCACTTTTCATCTCTGAGCAATTGCTCGACGTTTGCAATTTCTCACCTGAGCTCTCTTTAGAGTGCGCGAGAGGATGAGCAGAAGATGAGGTGGCTAGAGAAGCCCAGAGCCCCAGTGTTCTTAGGCCTACAAAAGCGCTTCCAAGGAAGGGTGCTGGCTAGCAAGAGCTTTCAGTGCTGGCACTTTTCATCTCTGAGCAATTGCTCGACGTTTGCAATTTCTCAGCTCGTGTCTACAAGACGGAAAGAGAAGGACCGTGACATTTGGTGCGTATAGAAGCGCAAAGCCCCAGTGTTGCTGCGCCTGTGAAAGCGCTTCCAAGGAAGGGTGCTGGCTAGCAAGAGCTTTCAGTGCTGGCACTTTTCATCTCTGAGCAATTGCTCGACGTTTGCAATTTCTCACCTGAGCTCTCTTTAGAGTGCGCGAGAGGATGAGCAGAAGATGAGGTGGCTAGAGAAGCCCAGAGCCCCAGTGTTCTTAGGCCTACAAAAGCGCTTCCAAGGAAGGGTGCTGGCTAGCAAGAGCTTTCAGTGCTGGCACTTTTCATCTCTGAGCAATTGCTCGACGTTTGCAATTTCTCAGCTCGTGTGTAGGAGACGGAAAGAGAATGACCGTGACATTTGGTGCGTATAGAAGCGCAAAGCCCCAGTGTTGCTGCGCCTGTGAAAGCGCTTCCAAGGAAGGGTGCTGGCTAGCAACAGCTTTCAGTGCTGGCACTTTTCATCTCTGAGCAATTGCTCGACGTTTGCAATTTCTCAGCTCGTGTCTAGGAGACGGAAAGAGAAGGACCGTGACGTTTGGTGCGTATAGAAGCGCAAAGCCCCAGTGTTGCTGCGCCTGTGAAAGCGCTTCCAAGGAAGGGTGCTGGCTAGCAACAGCTTTCAGTGCTGGCACTTTTCATCTCTGAGCAATTGCTCGACGTTTGCAATTTCTCACCTGAGCTCTCTTTAGAGTGCGCGAGAGGATGAGCAGAAGATGAGGTGGCTAGAGAAGCCCAGAGCCCCAGTGTTCTTAGGCCTACAAAAGCGCTTCCAAGGAAGGGTGCTGGCTAGCAACAGCTTTCAGTGCTGGCACTTTTCATCTCTGAGCAATTGCTCGACGTTTGCAATTTCTCAGCTCGTGTCTACAAGACGGAAAGAGAAGGACCGTGACTTTTGGTGGCTAGAGAAGCGCAAAGCCCCAGTGTTGCTGCGCCTGTGAAAGCGCTTCCAAGGAAGGGTGCTGGCTAGCAACAGCTTTCAGTGCTGGCACTTTTCATCTCTGAGCAATTGCTTGACGTTTGCAATTTCTCAGCTCGTGTCTAGGAGACGGAAAGAGAAGGACCGTGACGTTTGGTGCGTATAGAAGCGCAAAGCCCCAGTGTTGCTGCGCCTGTGAAAGCGCTTCCAAGGAAGGGTGCTGGCTAGCAAGAGCTTTCAGTGCTGGCACTTTTCATCTCTGAGCAATTGCTCGACGTTTGCAATTTCTCACCTGAGCTCTCTTTAGAGTGCGCGAGAGGATGAGCAGAAGATGAGGTGGCTAGAGAAGCCCAGAGCCCCAGTGTTCTTAGGCCTACAAAAGCGCTTCCAAGGAAGGGTGCTGGCTAGCAAGAGCTTTCAGTGCTGGCACTTTTCATCTCTGAGCAATTGCTCGACGTTTGCAATTTCTCAGCTCGTGTCTAGGAGACGGAAAGAGAAGGACCGTGACGTTTGGTGGCTAGAGAAGCGCAAAGCCCCAGTGTTGCTGCGCCTGTGAAAGCGCTTCCAAGGAAGGGGGCTGGCTAGCAAGAGCTTTCAGTGCTGGCACTTTTCATCTCTGAGCAATTGCTGGACGTTTGCAATTTCTCACCTGAGCTCTCTTTAGAGTGCGCGAGAGGATGAGCAGAAGATGAGGTGGCTAGAGAAGCCCAGAGCCCCAGTGTTATTAGGCCTACAAAAGCGCTTCCAAGGAAGGGTGCTGGCTAGCAAGAGCTTTCAGTGCTGGCACTTTTCATCTCTGAGCAATTGCTCGACGTTTGCAATTTCTCAGCTCGTGTCTACAAGACGGAAAGAGAAGGACCGTGACATTTGGTGCGTATAGAAGTGCAAAGCCCCAGTGTTGCTGCGCCTGTGAAAGCGCTTCCAAGGAAGGGTGCTGGCTAGCAAGAGCTTTCAGTGCTGGCACTTTTCATCTCTGAGCAATTGCTCGACGTTTGCAATTTCTCAGCTCGTGTCTACGAGACGGAAAGAGAAGGACCGTGACGTTTGGTGGGTAGAGAAGCGCAAAGCCCCAGTGTTACTGCGCCTGTGAAAGCGCTTCCAAGGAAGGGTGCTGGCTAGCAAGAGCTTTCAGTGCTGGCACTTTTCATCTCTGAGCAATTGCTGGACGTTTGCAATTTCTCACCTGAGCTCTCTTTAGAGTGCGCGAGAGGATGAGCAGAAGATGAGGTGGCTAGAGAAGCCCAGAGCCCCAGTGTTCTTAGGCCTACAAAAGCGCTTCCAAGGAAGGGTGCTGGCTAGCAACAGCTTTCAGTGCTGGCACTTTTCATCTCGGAGCAATTGCTCGACGTTTGCAATTTCTCAGCTCGTGTCTACAAGACGGAAAGAGAAGGACCATGACATTTGGTGCGTATAGAAGCGCAAAGCCCCAGTGTTGCTGCGCCTGTGAAAGCGCTTCCAAGGAAGGGTGCTGGCTAGCAACAGCTTTCAGTGCTGGCACTTTTCATCTCTGAGCAATTGCTGGACGTTTGCAATTTCTCAGCTGGTGTCTACGAGACGGAAAGAGAAGGACCGTGACGTTTGGTGGCTAGAGAAGCGCAAAGCCCCAGTGTTGCTGCGCCTGTGAAAGCGCTTCCAAGGAAGGGTGCTGGCTAGCAACAGCTTTCAGTGCTGGCACTTTTCATCTCTGAGCAATTGCTGGACGTTTGCAATTTCTCACCTGAGCTCTCTTTAGAGTGCGCGAGAGGATGAGCAGAAGATGAGGTGGCTAGAGAAGCCCAGAGCCCCAGTGTTCTTAGGCCTACAAAAGCGCTTCCAAGGAAGGGTGCTGGCTAGCAAGAGCTTTCAGTGCTGGCACTTTTCATCTCTGAGCAATTGCTCGACGTTTGCATTTTCTCAGCTCGTGTCTACGAGACGGAAAGAGAAGGACCGTGACGTTTGGTGGGTAGAGAAGCGCAAAGCCCCAGTGTTGCTGCGCCTGTGAAAGCGCTTCCAAGGAAGGGTGCTGGCTAGCAAGAGCTTTCAGTGCTGGCACTTTTCATCTCTGAGCAATTGCTCGACGTTTGCAATTTCTCACCTGAGCTCTCTTTAGAGTGCGCGAGAGGATGAGCAGAAGATGAGGTGGCTAGAGAAGCCCAGAGCCCCAGTGTTCTTAGGCCTACAAAAGCGCTTCCAAGGAAGGGTGCTGGCTAGCAACAGCTTTCAGTGCTGGCACTTTTCATCTCTGAGCAATTGCTCGACGTTTGCAATTTCTCAGCTCATGTCTACGAGACGGAAAGAGAATGACTGTGACGTTTGGTGGCTAGAGAAGCGCAAAGCCCCAGTGTTGCTGCGCCTGTGAAAGCGCTTCCAAGGAAGGGTGCTGGCTAGCAACAGCTTTCAGTGCTGGCACTTTTCATCTCGGAGCAATTGCTCGACATTTGCAATTTCTCAGCTCATGTCTACGAGACGGAAAGAGAAGGACCGTGACGTTTGGTGCGTATAGAAGCGCAAAGCCCCAGTGTTACTGCGCTTGTGAAAGCGCTTCCAAGGAAGGGTGCTGGCTAGCAAGAGCTTTCAGTGCTGGCACTTTTCATCTCTGAGCAATTGCTTGACGTTTGCAATTTCTCAGCTCGTGTCTACCGACGGAAAGAGAAGGACCGTGACGTTTGGTGGCTAGAGAAGCGCAAAGCCCCAGTGTTACTGCGCCTGTGAAAGCGCTTCCAAGGAAGGGTGCTGGCTAGCAAGAGCTTTCAGTGCTGGCACTTTTCATCTCTGAGCAATTGCTCGACGTTTGCAATTTCTCAGCTCGTGTCTACCGCCGGAAAGAGAAGGACCGTGACGTTTGGTGGGTAGAGAAGCGCAAAGCCCCAGTGTTGCTGCGCCTGTGAAAGCGCTTCCAAGGAAGGGTGCTGGCTAGCAACAGCTTTCAGTGCTGGCACTTTTCATCTCTGAGCAATTGCTCGACGTTTGCAATTTCTCACCTGAGCTCTCTTTAGAGTGCGCGAGAGGATGAGCAGAAGATGAGGTGGCTAGAGAAGCCCAGAGCCCCAGTGTTCTTAGGCCTACAAAAGCGCTTCCAAGGAAGGGTGCTGGCTAGCAAGAGCTTTCAGTGCTGGCACTTTTCATCTCTGAGCAATTGCTCGACGTTTGCAATTTCTCAGCTCGTGTCTACGAGACGGAAAGAGAAGGACCGTGACGTTTGGTGGCTAGAGAAGCGCAAAGCCCCAGTGTTGCTGCGCCTGTGAAAGCGCTTCCAAGGAAGGGTGCTGGCTAGCAAGAGCTTTCAGTGCTGGCACTTTTCATCTCTGAGCAATTGCTCGACGTTTGCAATTTCTCACCTGAGCTCTCTTTAGAGTGCGCGAGAGGATGAGCAGAAGATGAGGTGGCTAGAGAAGCCCAGAGCCCCAGTGTTCTTAGGCCTACAAAAGCGCTTCCAAGGAAGGGTGCTGGCTAGCAAGAGCTTTCAGTGCTGGCACTTTTCATCTCGGAGCAATTGCTCGACGTTTGCAATTTCTCAGCTCGTGTCTACAAGACGGAAAGAGAAGGACCGTGACATTTGGTGCGTATAGAAGCGCAAAGCCCCAGTGTTGCTGCGCCTGTGAAAGCGCTTCCAAGGAAGGGTGCTGGCTAGCAACAGCTTTCAGTGCTGGCACTTTTCATCTCTGAGCAATTGCTCGACGTTTGCAATTTCTCAGCTCGTGTCTACGAGACGGAAAGAGAAGGACCGTGACGTTTGGTGGGTAGAGAAGCGCAAAGCCCCAGTGTTACTGCGCCTGTGAAAGCGCTTCCAAGGAAGGGTGCTGGCTAGCAAGAGCTTTCAGTGCTGGCACTTTTCATCTCTGAGCAATTGCTGGACGTTTGCAATTTCTCACCTGAGCTCTCTTTAGAGTGCGCGAGAGGATGAGCAGAAGATGAGGTGGCTAGAGAAGCCCAGAGCCCCAGTGTTCTTAGGCCTACAAAAGCGCTTCCAAGGAAGGGTGCTGGCTAGCAACAGCTTTCAGTGCTGGCACTTTTCATCTCTGAGCAATTGCTCGACGTTTGCAATTTCTCAGCTCATGTCTACAAGACGGAAAGAGAAGGACCGTGACATTTGGTGCGTATAGAAGCGCAAAGCCCCAGTGTTGCTGCGCCTGTGAAAGCGCTTCCAAGGAAGGGTGCTGGCTAGCAACAGCTTTCAGTGCTGGCACTTTTCATCTCTGAGCAATTGCTCGACGTTTGCAATTTCTCAGCTCGTGTCTACGAGACGGAAAGAGAAGGACCGTGACGTTTGGTGGCTAGAGAAGCGCAAAGCCCCAGTGTTGCTGCGCCTGTGAAAGCGCTTCCAAGGAAGGGTGCTGGCTAGCAACAGCTTTCAGTGCTGGCACTTTTCATCTCTGAGCAATTGCTGGATGTTTGCAATTTCTCACCTGAGCTCTCTTTAGAGTGCGCGAGAGGATGAGCAGAAGATGAGGTGGCTAGAGAAGCCCAGAGCCCCACTGTTCTTAGGCCTACAAAAGCGCTTCCAAGGAAGGGTGCTGGCTAGCAAGAGCTTTCAGTGCTGGCACTTTTCATCTCTGAGCAATTGCTTGACGTTTGCATTTTCTCAGCTCGTGTCTACGAGACGGAAATAGAAGGACCGTGACGTTTGGTGGGTAGAGAAGCGCAAAGCCCCAGTGTTGCTGCGCCTGTGAAAGCGCTTCCAAGGAAGGGTGCTGGCTAGCAAGAGCTTTCAGTGCTGGCACTTTTCATCTCTGAGCAATTGCTCGACGTTTGCAATTTCTCACCTGAGCTCTCTTTAGAGTGCGCGAGAGGATGAGCAGAAGATGAGGTGGCTAGAGAAGCCCAGAGCCCCAGTGTTCTTAGGCCTACAAAAGCGCTTCCAAGGAAGGGTGCTGGCTAGCAACAGCTTTCAGTGCTGGCACTTTTCATCTCTGAGCAATTGCTCGACGTTTGCAATTTCTCAGCTCGTGTCTAGGAGACGGAAAGAGAATGACCGTGACATTTGGTGCGTATAGAAGCGCAAAGCCCCAGTGTTGCTGCGCCTGTGAAAGCGCTTCCAAGGAAGGGTGCTGGCTAGCAACAGCTTTCAGTGCTGGCACTTTTCATCTCGGAGCAATTGCTCGACGTTTGCAATTTCTCAGCTCGTGTCTAGGAGACGGAAAGAGAAGGACCGTGACGTTTGGTGCGTATAGAAGCGCAAAGCCCCAGTGTTGCTGCGCCTGTGAAAGCGCTTCCAAGGAAGGGTGCTGGCTAGCAACAGCTTTCAGTGCTGGCACTTTTCATCTCTGAGCAATTGCTCGACGTTTGCAATTTCTCACCTGAGCTCTCTTTAGAGTGCGCGAGAGGATGAGCAGAAGATGAGGTGGCTAGAGAAGCCCAGAGCCCCAGTGTTCTTAGGCCTACAAAAGCGCTTCCAAGGAAGGGTGCTGGCTAGCAAGAGCTTTCAGTGCTGGCACTTTTCATCTCTGAGCAATTGCTCGACGTTTGCAATTTCTCAGCTCGTGTGTACAAGACAGAAAGAGAAGGACCGTGACTTTTGGTGGCTAGAGAAGCGCAAAGCCCCAGTGTTGCTGCGCCTGTGAAAGCGCTTCCAAGGAAGGGTGCTGGCTAGCAACAGCTTTCAGTGCTGGCACTTTTCATCTCTGAGCAATTGCTCGACGTTTGCAATTTCTCAGCTCGTGTCTAGGAGACGGAAAGAGAAGGACCGTGACATTTGGTGGGTAGAGAAGCGCAAAGCCCCAGTGTTCTTAGGCCTACAAAAGCGCTTCCAAGGAAGGGTGCTGGCTAGCAAGAGCTTTCAGTGCTGGCACTTTTCATCTCTGAGCAATTGCTCGACGTTTGCAATTTCTCACCTGAGCTCTCTTTAGAGTGCGCGAGAGGATGAGCAGAAGATGAGGTGGCTAGAGAAGCCCAGAGCCCCAGTGTTCTTAGGCCTACAAAAGCGCTTCCAAGGAAGGGTGCTGGCTAGCAACAGCTTTCAGTGCTGGCACTTTTCATCTCTGAGCAATTGCTCGACGTTTGCAATTTCTCAGCTCGTGTCTAGGAGACGGAAAGAGAAGGACCGTGACGTTTGGTGGCTAGAGAAGCGCAAAGCCCCAGTGTTGCTGCGCCTGTGAAAGCGCTTCCAAGGAAGGGTGCTGGCTAGCAAGAGCTTTCAGTGCTGGCACTTTTCATCTCTGAGCAATTGCTGGATGTTTGCAATTTCTCACCTGAGCTCTCTTTAGAGTGCGCGAGAGGATGAGCAGAAGATGAGGTGGCTAGAGAAGCCCAGAGCCCCAGTGTTCTTAGGCCTACAAAAGCGCTTCCAAGGAAGGGTGCTGGCTAGCAAGAGCTTTCAGTGCTGGCACTTTTCATCTCTGAGCAATTGCTCGACGTTTGCAATTTCTCAGCTCGTGTCTACAAGACGGAAAGAGAAGGACCGTGACATTTGGTGCGTATAGAAGCGCAAAGCCCCAGTGTTGCTGCGCCTGTGAAAGCGCTTCCAAGGAAGGGTGCTGGCTAGCAACAGCTTTCAGTGCTGGCACTTTTCATCTCTGAGCAATTGCTCGACGTTTGCAATTTCTCAGCTCGTGTCTACGAGACGGAAAGAGAAGGACCGTGACGTTTGGTGGCTAGAGAAGCGCAAAGCCCCAGTGTTGCTGCGCCTGTGAAAGCGCTTCCAAGGAAGGGTGCTGGCTAGCAAGAGCTTTCAGTGCTGGCACTTTTCATCTCTGAGCAATTGCTCGACGTTTGCAATTTCTCACCTGAGCTCTCTTTAGAGTGCGCGAGAGGATGAGCAGAAGATGAGGTGGCTAGAGAAGCCCAGAGCCCCAGTGTTCTTAGGCCTACAAAAGCGCTTCCAAGGAAGGGTGCTGGCTAGCAAGAGCTTTCAGTGCTGGCACTTTTCATCTCTGAGCAATTGCTTGACGTTTGCATTTTCTCAGCTCGTGTCTACGAGACGGAAAGAGAAGGACCGTGACGTTTGGTGGGTAGAGAAGCGCAAAGCCCCAGTGTTGCTGCGCCTGTGAAAGCGCTTCCAAGGAAGGGTGCTGGCTAGCAAGAGCTTTCAGTGCTGGCACTTTTCATCTCTGAGCAATTGCTCGACGTTTGCAATTTCTCACCTGAGCTCTCTTTAGAGTGCGCGAGAGGATGAGCAGAAGATGAGGTGGCTAGAGAAGCCCAGAGCCCCAGTGTTCTTAGGCCTACAAAAGCGCTTCCAAGGAAGGGTGCTGGCTAGCAACAGCTTTCAGTGCTGGCACTTTTCATCTCTGAGCAATTGCTCGACGTTTGCAATTTCTCAGCTCGTGTCTAGGAGACGGAAAGAGAATGACCGTGACATTTGGTGCGTATAGAAGCGCAAAGCCCCAGTGTTGCTGCGCCTGTGAAAGCGCTTCCAAGGAAGGGTGCTGGCTAGCAACAGCTTTCAGTGCTGGCACTTTTCATCTCGGAGCAATTGCTCGACGTTTGCAATTTCTCACCTGAGCTCTCTTTAGAGTGCGCGAGAGGATGAGCAGAAGATGAGGTGGCTAGAGAAGCCCAGAGCCCCAGTGTTCTTAGGCCTACAAAAGCGCTTCCAAGGAAGGGTGCTGGCTAGCAAGAGCTTTCAGTGCTGGCACTTTTCATCTCTGAGCAATTGCTCGACGTTTGCAATTTCTCAGCTCGTGTGTACAAGACAGAAAGAGAAGGACCGTGACTTTTGGTGGCTAGAGAAGCGCAAAGCCCCAGTGTTGCTGCGCCTGTGAAAGCGCTTCCAAGGAAGGGTGCTGGCTAGCAAGAGCTTTCAGTGCTGGCACTTTTCATCTCTGAGCAATTGCTCGACGTTTGCAATTTCTCAGCTCGTGTCTAGGAGACGGAAAGAGAAGGACCGTGACATTTGGTGGCTAGAGAAGCGCAAAGCCCCAGTGTTCTTAGGCCTACAAAAGCGCTTCCAAGGAAGGGTGCTGGCTAGCAACAGCTTTCAGTGCTGGCACTTTTCATCTCTGAGCAATTGCTCGACGTTTGCAATTTCTCACCTGAGCTCTCTTTAGAGTGCGCGAGAGGATGAGCAGAAGATGAGGTGGCTAGAGAAGCCCAGAGCCCCAGTGTTCTTAGGCCTACAAAAGCGCTTCCAAGGAAGGGTGCTGGCTAGCAACAGCTTTCAGTGCTGGCACTTTTCATCTCTGAGCAATTGCTGGACGTTTGCAATTTCTCAGCTCGTGTCTACAAGACGGAAAGAGAAGGACCGTGACATTTGGTGCGTATAGAAGTGCAAAGCCCCAGTGTTGCTGCGCCTGTGAAAGCGCTTCCAAGGAAGGGTGCTGGCTAGCAAGAGCTTTCAGTGCTGGCACTTTTCATCTCTGAGCAATTGCTGGACGTTTGCAATTTCTCAGCTCGTGTCTACGAGACGGAAAGAGAAGGACCGTGACGTTTGGTGGCTAGAGAAGCGCAAAGCCCCAGTGTTGCTGCGCCTGTGAAAGCGCTTCCAAGGAAGGGTGCTGGCTAGCAAGAGCTTTCAGTGCTGGCACTTTTCATCTCTGAGCAATTGCTGGACGTTTGCAATTTCTCACCTGAGCTCTCTTTAGAGTGCGCGAGAGGATGAGCAGAAGATGAGGTGGCTAGAGAAGCCCAGAGCCCCAGTGTTCTTAGGCCTACAAAAGCGCTTCCAAGGAAGGGTGCTGGCTAGCAACAGCTTTCAGTGCTGGCACTTTTCATCTCTGAGCAATTGCTCGACGTTTGCAATTTCTCAGCTCGTGTCTACAAGACGGAAAGAGAAGGACCATGACATTTGGTGCGTATAGAAGCGCAAAGCCCCAGTGTTGCTGCGCCTGTGAAAGCGCTTCCAAGGAAGGGTGCTGGCTAGCAAGAGCTTTCAGTGCTGGCACTTTTCATCTCTGAGCAATTGCTGGACGTTTGCAATTTCTCAGCTCGTGTCTACGAGACGGAAAGAGAAGGACCGTGACGTTTGGTGGCTAGAGAAGCGCAAAGCCCCAGTGTTGCTGCGCCTGTGAAAGCGCTTCCAAGGAAGGGTGCTGGCTAGCAACAGCTTTCAGTGCTGGCACTTTTCATCTCTGAGCAATTGCTGGACGTTTGCAATTTCTCACCTGAGCTCTCTTTAGAGTGCGCGAGAGGATGAGCAGAAGATGAGGTGGCTAGAGAAGCCCAGAGCCCCAGTGTTCTTAGGCCTACAAAAGCGCTTCCAAGGAAGGGTGCTGGCTAGCAAGAGCTTTCAGTGCTGGCACTTTTCATCTCTGAGCAATTGCTCGACGTTTGCATTTTCTCAGCTCGTGTCTACGAGACGGAAAGAGAAGGACCGTGACGTTTGGTGGGTAGAGAAGCGCAAAGCCCCAGTGTTGCTGCGCCTGTGAAAGCGCTTCCAAGGAAGGGTGCTGGCTAGCAAGAGCTTTCAGTGCTGGCACTTTTCATCTCTGAGCAATTGCTCGACGTTTGCAATTTCTCACCTGAGCTCTCTTTAGAGTGCGCGAGAGGATGAGCAGAAGATGAGGTGGCTAGAGAAGCCCAGAGCCCCAGTGTTCTTAGGCCTACAAAAGCGCTTCCAAGGAAGGGTGCTGGCTAGCAACAGCTTTCAGTGCTGGCACTTTTCATCTCTGAGCAATTGCTCGACGTTTGCAATTTCTCAGCTCATGTCTACGAGACGGAAAGAGAAGGACCGTGACGTTTGGTGGCTAGAGAAGCGCAAAGCCCCAGTGTTGCTGCGCCTGTGAAAGCGCTTCCAAGGAAGGGTGCTGGCTAGCAACAGCTTTCAGTGCTGGCACTTTTCATCTCTGAGCAATTGCTCGACATTTGCAATTTCTCAGCTCATGTCTACGAGACGGAAAGAGAAGGACCGTGACGTTTGGTGCGTATAGAAGCGCAAAGCCCCAGTGTTACTGCGCTTGTGAAAGCGCTTCCAAGGAAGGGTGCTGGCTAGCAACAGCTTTCAGTGCTGGCACTTTTCATCTCTGAGCAATTGCTTGACGTTTGCAATTTCTCAGCTCGTGTCTACCGACGGAAAGAGAAGGACCGTGACGTTTGGTGGCTAGAGAAGCGCAAAGCCCCAGTGTTACTGCGCCTGTGAAAGCGCTTCCAAGGAAGGGTGCTGGCTAGCAAGAGCTTTCAGTGCTGGCACTTTTCATCTCTGAGCAATTGCTCGACGTTTGCAATTTCTCAGCTCGTGTCTACCGCCGGAAAGAGAAGGACCGTGACGTTTGGTGGCTAGAGAAGCGCAAAGCCCCAGTGTTGCTGCGCCTGTGAAAGCGCTTCCAAGGAAGGGTGCTGGCTAGCAAGAGCTTTCAGTGCTGGCACTTTTCATCTCTGAGCAATTGCTCGACGTTTGCAATTTCTCACCTGAGCTCTCTTTAGAGTGCGCGAGAGGATGAGCAGAAGATGAGGTGGCTAGAGAAGCCCAGAGCCCCAGTGTTCTTAGGCCTACAAAAGCGCTTCCAAGGAAGGGTGCTGGCTAGCAAGAGCTTTCAGTGCTGGCACTTTTCATCTCTGAGCAATTGCTCGACGTTTGCAATTTCTCAGCTCGTGTCTACAAGACGGAAAGAGAAGGACCGTGACATTTGGTGCGTATAGAAGCGCAAAGCCCCAGTGTTGCTGCGCCTGTGAAAGCGCTTCCAAGGAAGGGTGCTGGCTAGCAAGAGCTTTCAGTGCTGGCACTTTTCATCTCTGAGCAATTGCTCGACGTTTGCAATTTCTCAGCTCGTGTCTACGAGACGGAAAGAGAAGGACCGTGACGTTTGGTGGGTAGAGAAGCGCAAAGCCCCAGTGTTACTGCGCCTGTGAAAGCGCTTCCAAGGAAGGGTGCTGGCTAGCAAGAGCTTTCAGTGCTGGCACTTTTCATCTCTGAGCAATTGCTGGACGTTTGCAATTTCTCACCTGAGCTCTCTTTAGAGTGCGCGAGAGGATGAGCAGAAGATGAGGTGGCTAGAGAAGCCCAGAGCCCCAGTGTTCTTAGGCCTACAAAAGCGCTTCCAAGGAAGGGTGCTGGCTAGCAACAGCTTTCAGTGCTGGCACTTTTCATCTCTGAGCAATTGCTCGACGTTTGCAATTTCTCAGCTCGTGTCTACAAGACGGAAAGAGAAGGACCGTGACGTTTGGTGGGTAGAGAAGCGCAAAGCCCCAGTGTTGCTGCGCCTGTGAAAGCGCTTCCAAGGAAGGGTGCTGGCTAGCAACAGCTTTCAGTGCTGGCACTTTTCATCTCTGAGCAATTGCTCGACGTTTGCAATTTCTCAGCTCGTGTCTACGAGACGGAAAGAGAAGGACCGTGACGTTTGGTGGCTAGAGAAGCGCAAAGCCCCAGTGTTGCTGCGCCTGTGAAAGCGCTTCCAAGGAAGGGTGCTGGCTAGCAAGAGCTTTCAGTGCTGGCACTTTTCATCTCTGAGCAATTGCTGGATGTTTGCAATTTCTCACCTGAGCTCTCTTTAGAGTGCGCGAGAGGATGAGCAGAAGATGAGGTGGCTAGAGAAGCCCAGAGCCCCACTGTTCTTAGGCCTACAAAAGCGCTTCCAAGGAAGGGTGCTGGGTAGCAAGAGCTTTCAGTGCTGGCACTTTTCATCTCTGAGCAATTGCTTGACGTTTGCATTTTCTCAGCTCGTGTCTACGAGACGGAAATAGAAGGACCGTGACGTTTGGTGGGTAGAGAAGCGCAAAGCCCCAGTGTTGCTGCGCCTGTGAAAGCGCTTCCAAGGAAGGGTGCTGGCTAGCAAGAGCTTTCAGTGCTGGCACTTTTCATCTCTGAGCAATTGCTCGACGTTTGCAATTTCTCACCTGAGCTCTCTTTAGAGTGCGCGAGAGGATGAGCAGAAGATGAGGTGGCTAGAGAAGCCCAGAGCCCCAGTGTTCTTAGGCCTACAAAAGCGCTTCCAAGGAAGGGTGCTGGCTAGCAACAGCTTTCAGTGCTGGCACTTTTCATCTCTGAGCAATTGCTCGACGTTTGCAATTTCTCAGCTCGTGTCTAGGAGACGGAAAGAGAATGACCGTGACATTTGGTGCGTATAGAAGCGCAAAGCCCCAGTGTTGCTGCGCCTGTGAAAGCGCTTCCAAGGAAGGGTGCTGGCTAGCAACAGCTTTCAGTGCTGGCACTTTTCATCTCGGAGCAATTGCTCGACGTTTGCAATTTCTCAGCTCGTGTCTAGGAGACGGAAAGAGAAGGACCGTGACGTTTGGTGCGTATAGAAGCGCAAAGCCCCAGTGTTGCTGCGCCTGTGAAAGCGCTTCCAAGGAAGGGTGCTGGCTAGCAACAGCTTTCAGTGCTGGCACTTTTCATCTCTGAGCAATTGCTCGACGTTTGCAATTTCTCACCTGAGCTCTCTTTAGAGTGCGCGAGAGGATGAGCAGAAGATGAGGTGGCTAGAGAAGCCCAGAGCCCCAGTGTTCTTAGGCCTACAAAAGCGCTTCCAAGGAAGGGTGCTGGCTAGCAAGAGCTTTCAGTGCTGGCACTTTTCATCTCTGAGCAATTGCTCGACGTTTGCAATTTCTCAGCTCGTGTGTAGGAGACGGAAAGAGAAGGACCGTGACTTTTGGTGGCTAGAGAAGCGCAAAGCCCCAGTGTTGCTGCGCCTGTGAAAGCGCTTCCAAGGAAGGGTGCTGGCTAGCAAGAGCTTTCAGTGCTGGCACTTTTCATCTCTGAGCAATTGCTCGACGTTTGCAATTTCTCAGCTCGTGTCTAGGAGACGGAAAGAGAAGGACCGTGACATTTGGTGGTTAGAGAAGCGCAAAGCCCCAGTGTTCTTAGGCCTACAAAAGCGCTTCCAAGGAAGGGTGCTGGCTAGCAAGAGCTTTCAGTGCTGGCACTTTTCATCTCTGAGCAATTGCTCGACTTTTGCAATTTCTCACCTGAGCTCTCTTTAGAGTGCGCGAGAGGATGAGCAGAAGATGAGGTGGCTAGAGAAGCCCAGAGCCCCAGTGTTCTTAGGCCTACAAAAGCGCTTCCAAGGAAGGGTGCTGGCTAGCAAGAGCTTTCAGTGCTGGCACTTTTCATCTCTGAGCAATTGCTCGACGTTTGCAATTTCTCAGCTCGTGTCTAGGAGACGGAAAGAGAAGGACCGTGACGTTTGGTGGCTAGAGAAGCGCAAAGCCCCAGTGTTGCTGCGCCTGTGAAAGCGCTTCCAAGGAAGGGTGCTGGCTAGCAAGAGCTTTCAGTGCTGGCACTTTTCATCTCTGAGCAATTGCTGGATGTTTGCAATTTCTCACCTGAGCTCTCTTTAGAGTGCGCGAGAGGATGAGCAGAAGATGAGGTGGCTAGAGAAGCCCAGAGCCCCAGTGTTCTTAGGCCTACAAAAGCGCTTCCAAGGAAGGGTGCTGGCTAGCAAGAGCTTTCAGTGCTGGCACTTTTCATCTCTGAGCAATTGCTCGACGTTTGCAATTTCTCAGCTCGTGTCTACAAGACGGAAAGAGAAGGACCGTGACATTTGGTGCGTATAGAAGCGCAAAGCCCCAGTGTTGCTGCGCCTGTGAAAGCGCTTCCAAGGAAGGGTGCTGGCTAGCAAGAGCTTTCAGTGCTGGCACTTTTCATCTCTGAGCAATTGCTGGACGTTTGCAATTTCTCAGCTCGTGTCTACGAGACGGAAAGAGAAGGACCGTGACGTTTGGTGGCTAGAGAAGCGCAAAGCCCCAGTGTTGCTGCGCCTGTGAAAGCGCTTCCAAGGAAGGGTGCTGGCTAGCAAGAGCTTTCAGTGCTGGCACTTTTCATCTCTGAGCAATTGCTGGACGTTTGCAATTTCTCACCTGAGCTCTCTTTAGAGTGCGCGAGAGGATGAGCAGAAGATGAGGTGGCTAGAGAAGCCCAGAGCCCCAGTGTTCTTAGGCCTACAAAAGCGCTTCCAAGGAAGGGTGCTGGCTAGCAAGAGCTTTCAGTGCTGGCACTTTTCATCTCTGAGCAATTGCTCGACGTTTGCATTTTCTCAGCTCGTGTCTACGAGACGGAAAGAGAAGGACCGTGACGTTTGGTGGGTAGAGAAGCGCAAAGCCCCAGTGTTGCTGCGCCTGTGAAAGCGCTTCCAAGGAAGGGTGCTGGCTAGCAAGAGCTTTCAGTGCTGGCACTTTTCATCTCTGAGCAATTGCTCGACGTTTGCAATTTCTCAGCTCGTGTCTACGAGACGGAAAGAGAAGGACCGTGACGTTTGGTGGCTAGAGAAGCGCAAAGCCCCAGTGTTGCTGCGCCTGTGAAAGCGCTTCCAAGGAAGGGTGCTGGCTAGCAAGAGCTTTCAGTGCTGGCACTTTTCATCTCTGAGCAATTGCTGGACGTTTGCAATTTCTCACCTGAGCTCTCTTTAGAGTGCGCGAGAGGATGAGCAGAAGATGAGGTGGCTAGAGAAGCCCAGAGCCCCAGTGTTCTTAGGCCTACAAAAGCGTTTCCAAGGAAGGGTGCTGGCTAGCAAGAGCTTTCAGTGCTGGCACTTTTCATCTCTGAGCAATTGCTCGACGTTTGCATTTTCTCAGCTCGTGTCTACGAGACGGAAAGAGAAGGACCGTGACGTTTGGTGGGTAGAGAAGCGCAAAGCCCCAGTGTTGCTGCGCCTGTGAAAGCGCTTCCAAGGAAGGGTGCTGGCTAGCAACAGCTTTCAGTGCTGGCACTTTTCATCTCTGAGCAATTGCTCGACGTTTGCAATTTCTCACCTGAGCTCTCTTTAGAGTGCGCGAGAGGATGAGCAGAAGATGAGGTGGCTAGAGAAGCCCAGAGCCCCAGTGTTCTTAGGCCTACAAAAGCGCTTCCAAGGAAGGGTGCTGGCTAGCAAGAGCTTTCAGTGCTGGCACTTTTCATCTCTGAGCAATTGCTCGACGTTTGCAATTTCTCAGCTCGTGTCTACCGCCGGAAAGAGAAGGACCGTGACGTTTGGTGGCTAGAGAAGCGCAAAGCCCCAGTGTTGCTGCGCCTGTGAAAGCGCTTCCAAGGAAGGGTGCTGGCTAGCAAGAGCTTTCAGTGCTGGCACTTTTCATCTCTGAGCAATTGCTCGACGTTTGCAATTTCTCACCTGAGCTCTCTTTAGAGTGCGCGAGAGGATGAGCAGAAGATGAGGTGGCTAGAGAAGCCCAGAGCCCCAGTGTTCTTAGGCCTACAAAAGCGCTTCCAAGGAAGGGTGCTGGCTAGCAAGAGCTTTCAGTGCTGGCACTTTTCATCTCTGAGCAATTGCTCGACGTTTGCAATTTCTCAGCTCGTGTCTACGAGACGGAAAGAGAAGGACCGTGACGTTTGGTGGCTAGAGAAGCGCAAAGCCCCAGTGTTGCTGCGCCTGTGAAAGCGCTTCCAAGGAAGGGTGCTGGCTAGCAAGAGCTTTCAGTGCTGGCACTTTTCATCTCTGAGCAATTGCTCGACGTTTGCAATTTCTCAGCTCGTGTCTACAAGACGGAAAGAGAAGGACCGTGACATTTGGTGCGTATAGAAGCGCAAAGCCCCAGTGTTGCTGCGCCTGTGAAAGCGCTTCCAAGGAAGGGTGCTGGCTAGCAACAGCTTTCAGTGCTGGCACTTTTCATCTCTGAGCAATTGCTCGACGTTTGCAATTTCTCAGCTCGTGTCTACGAGACGGAAAGAGAAGGACCGTGACGTTTGGTGGGTAGAGAAGCGCAAAGCCCCAGTGTTACTGCGCCTGTGAAAGCGCTTCCAAGGAAGGGTGCTGGCTAGCAAGAGCTTTCAGTGCTGGCACTTTTCATCTCTGAGCAATTGCTGGACGTTTGCAATTTCTCACCTGAGCTCTCTTTAGAGTGCGCGAGAGGATGAGCAGAAGATGAGGTGGCTAGAGAAGCCCAGAGCCCCAGTCTTCTTAGGCCTACAAAAGCGCTTCCAAGGAAGGGTGCTGGCTAGCAACAGCTTTCAGTGCTGGCACTTTTCATCTCTGAGCAATTGCTCGACGTTTGCAATTTCTCAGCTCGTGTCTACAAGACGGAAAGAGAAGGACCGTGACATTTGGTGCGTATAGAAGCGCAAAGCCCCAGTGTTGCTGCGCCTGTGAAAGCGCTTCCAAGGAAGGGTGCTGGCTAGCAAGAGCTTTCAGTGCTGGCACTTTTCATCTCTGAGCAATTGCTGGACGTTTGCAATTTCTCAGCTCGTGTCTACGAGACGGAAAGAGAAGGACCGTGACGTTTGGTGGCTAGAGAAGCGCAAAGCCCCAGTGTTGCTGCGCCTGTGAAAGCGCTTCCAAGGAAGGGTGCTGGCTAGCAAGAGCTTTCAGTGCTGGCACTTTTCATCTCTGAGCAATTGCTGGATGTTTGCAATTTCTCACCTGAGCTCTCTTTAGAGTGCGCGAGAGGATGAGCAGAAGATGAGGTGGCTAGAGAAGCCCAGAGCCCCAGTGTTCTTAGGCCTACAAAAGCGCTTCCAAGGAAGGGTGCTGGCTAGCAAGAGCTTTCAGTGCTGGCACTTTTCATCTCTGAGCAATTGCTTGACGTTTGCATTTTCTCAGCTCGTGTCTACGAGACGGAAAGAGAAGGACCGTGACGTTTGGTGGCTAGAGAAGCGCAAAGCCCCAGTGTTGCTGCGCCTGTGAAAGCGCTTCCAAGGAAGGGTGCTGGCTAGCAAGAGCTTTCAGTGCTGGCACTTTTCATCTCTGAGCAATTGCTCGACGTTTGCAATTTCTCACCTGAGCTCTCTTTAGAGTGCGCGAGAGGATGAGCAGAAGATGAGGTGGCTAGAGAAGCCCAGAGCCCCACTGTTCTTAGGCCTACAAAAGTGCTTCCAAGGAAGGGTGCTGGCTAGCAACAGCTTTCAGTGCTGGCACTTTTCATCTCTGAGCAATTGCTCGACGTTTGCAATTTCTCAGCTCGTGTCTACAAGACGGAAAGAGAAGGACCGTGACTTTTGGTGCGTATAGAAGCGCAAAGCCCCAGTGTTGCTGCGCCTGTGAAAGCGCTTCCAAGGAAGGGTGCTGGCTAGCAAGAGCTTTCAGTGCTGGCACTTTTCATCTCTGAGCAATTGCTCGACATTTGCAATTTCTCAGCTCATGTCTACGAGACGGAAAGAGAATGACCGTGACGTTTGGTGCGTATAGAAGCGCAAAGCCCCAGTGTTACTGCGCTTGTGAAAGCGCTTCCAAGGAAGGGTGCTGGCTAGCAACAGCTTTCAGTGCTGGCACTTTTCATCTCTGAGCAATTGCTTGACGTTTGCAATTTCTCAGCTCGTGTCTACCGACGGAAAGAGAAGGACCGTGACGTTTGGTGCGTATAGAAGCGCAAAGCCCCAGTGTTACTGCGCCTGTGAAAGCGCTTCCAAGGAAGGGTGCTGGCTAGCAAGAGCTTTCAGTGCTGGCACTTTTCATCTCTGAGCAATTGCTCGACGTTTGCAATTTCTCAGCTCGTGTGTACAAGACGGAAAGAGAAGGACCGTGACTTTTGGTGCGTATAGAAGCGCAAAGCCCCAGTGTTGCTGCGCCTGTGAAAGCGCTTCCAAGGAAGGGTGCTGGCTAGCAAGAGCTTTCAGTGCTGGCACTTTTCATCTCTGAGCAATTGCTCGACGTTTGCAATTTCTCAGCTCGTGTCTACCGCCGGAAAGAGAATGACCGTGACGTTTGGTGGGTAGAGAAGCGCAAAGCCCCAGTGTTGCTGCGCCTGTGAAAGCGCTTCCAAGGAAGGGTGCTGGCTAGCAAGAGCTTTCAGTGCTGGCACTTTTCATCTCTGAGCAATTGCTCGACGTTTGCAATTTCTCACCTGAGCTCTCTTTAGAGTGCGCGAGAGGATGAGCAGAAGATGAGGTGGCTAGAGAAGCCCAGAGCCCCAGTGTTCTTAGGCCTACAAAAGCGCTTCCAAGGAAGGGTGCTGGCTAGCAACAGCTTTCAGTGCTGGCACTTTTCATCTCTGAGCAATTGCTCGACGTTTGCAATTTCTCAGCTCGTGTCTACGAGACGGAAAGAGAAGGACCATGACGTTTGGTGGCTAGAGAAGCGCAAAGCCCCAGTGTTGCTGCGCCTGTGAAAGCGCTTCCAAGGAAGGGTGCTGGCTAGCAACAGCTTTCAGTGCTGGCACTTTTCATCTCTGAGCAATTGCTCGACGTTTGCAATTTCTCAGCTCGTGTCTACGAGACGGAAAGAGAAGGACCGTGACGTTTGGTGGCTAGAGAAGCGCAAAGCCCCAGTGTTACTGCGCCTGTGAAAGCGCTTCCAAGGAAGGGTGCTGGCTAGCAACAGCTTTCAGTGCTGGCACTTTTCATCTCTGAGCAATTGCTCGACGTTTGCAATTTCTCACCTGAGGTCTCTTTAGAGTGCGCGAGAGTATGAGCAGAAGATGAGGTGGCTAGAGAAGCCCAGAGCCCCAGTGTTCTTAGGCCTACAAAAGCGCTTCCAAGGAAGGGTGCTGGCTAGCAACAGCTTTCAGTGCTGGCACTTTTCATCTCTGAGCAATTGCTCGACGTTTGCAATTTCTCAGCTCGTGTCTACGAGACGGAAAGAGAAGGACCGTGACGTTTGGTGGGTAGAGAAGCGCAAAGCCCCAGTGTTACTGCGCCTGTGAAAGCGCTTCCAAGGAAGGGTGCTGGCTAGCAAGAGCTTTCAGTGCTGGCACTTTTCATCTCTGAGCAATTGCTCGACGTTTGCAATTTCTCACCTGAGCTCTCTTTAGAGTGCGCGAGAGGATGAGCAGAAGATGAGGTGGCTAGAGAAGCCCAGAGCCCCAGTGTTCTTAGGCCTACAAAAGCGCTTCCAAGGAAGGGTGCTGGCTAGCAACAGCTTTCAGTGCTGGCACTTTTCATCTCTGAGCAATTGCTCGACGTTTGCAATTTCTCAGCTCGTGTCTACAAGACGGAAAGAGAAGGACCGTGACATTTGGTGCGTATAGAAGCGCAAAGCCCCAGTGTTGCTGCGCCTGTGAAAGCGCTTCCAAGGAAGGGTGCTGGCTAGCAACAGCTTTCAGTGCTGGCACTTTTCATCTCTGAGCAATTGCTCGACGTTTGCAATTTCTCAGCTCGTGTCTACGAGACGGAAAGAGAAGGACCGTGACGTTTGGTGGCTAGAGAAGCGCAAAGCCCCAGTGTTGCTGCGCCTGTGAAAGCGCTTCCAAGGAAGGGTGCTGGCTAGCAAGAGCTTTCAGTGCTGGCACTTTTCATCTCTGAGCAATTGCTGGATGTTTGCAATTTCTCACCTGAGCTCTCTTTAGAGTGCGCGAGAGGATGAGCAGAAGATGAGGTGGCTAGAGAAGCCCAGAGCCCCAGTGTTCTTAGGCCTACAAAAGCGCTTCCAAGGAAGGGTGCTGGCTAGCAAGAGCTTTCAGTGCTGGCACTTTTCATCTCTGAGCAATTGCTTGACGTTTGCATTTTCTCAGCTCGTGTCTACGAGACGGAAAGAGAAGGACCGTGACGTTTGGTGGCTAGAGAAGCGCAAAGCCCCAGTGTTGCTGCGCCTGTGAAAGCGCTTCCAAGGAAGGGTGCTGGCTAGCAAGAGCTTTCAGTGCTGGCACTTTTCATCTCGGAGCAATTGCTCGACGTTTGCAATTTCTCACCTGAGCTCTCTTTAGAGTGCGCGAGAGGATGAGCAGAAGATGAGGTGGCTAGAGAAGCCCAGAGCCCCACTGTTCTTAGGCCTACAAAAGTGCTTCCAAGGAAGGGTGCTGGCTAGCAACAGCTTTCAGTGCTGGCACTTTTCATCTCTGAGCAATTGCTCGACGTTTGCAATTTCTCAGCTCGTGTCTACAAGACGGAAAGAGAAGGACCGTGACTTTTGGTGCGTATAGAAGCGCAAAGCCCCAGTGTTGCTGCGCCTGTGAAAGCGCTTCCAAGGAAGGGTGCTGGCTAGCAAGAGCTTTCAGTGCTGGCACTTTTCATCTCTGAGCAATTGCTCGACATTTGCAATTTCTCAGCTCATGTCTACGAGACGGAAAGAGAATGACCGTGACGTTTGGTGCGTATAGAAGCGCAAAGCCCCAGTGTTACTGCGCTTGTGAAAGCGCTTCCAAGGAAGGGTGCTGGCTAGCAACAGCTTTCAGTGCTGGCACTTTTCATCTCTGAGCAATTGCTTGACGTTTGCAATTTCTCAGCTCGTGTCTACCGACGGAAAGAGAAGGACCGTGACGTTTGGTGGCTAGAGAAGCGCAAAGCCCCAGTGTTACTGCGCCTGTGAAAGCGCTTCCAAGGAAGGGTGCTGGCTAGCAACAGCTTTCAGTGCTGGCACTTTTCATCTCTGAGCAATTGCTCGACGTTTGCAATTTCTCAGCTCGTGTGTACAAGACGGAAAGAGAAGGACCGTGACTTTTGGTGCGTATAGAAGCGCAAAGCCCCAGTGTTGCTGCGCCTGTGAAAGCGCTTCCAAGGAAGGGTGCTGGCTAGCAAGAGCTTTCAGTGCTGGCACTTTTCATCTCTGAGCAATTGCTCGACGTTTGCAATTTCTCAGCTCGTGTCTACCGCCGGAAAGAGAAGGACCGTGACGTTTGGTGGCTAGAGAAGCGCAAAGCCCCAGTGTTGCTGCGCCTGTGAAAGCGCTTCCAAGGAAGGGTGCTGGCTAGCAAGAGCTTTCAGTGCTGGCACTTTTCATCTCTGAGCAATTGCTCGACGTTTGCAATTTCTCACCTGAGCTCTCTTTAGAGTGCGCGAGAGGATGAGCAGAAGATGAGGTGGCTAGAGAAGCCCAGAGCCCCAGTGTTCTTAGGCCTACAAAAGCGCTTCCAAGGAAGGGTGCTGGCTAGCAACAGCTTTCAGTGCTGGCACTTTTCATCTCTGAGCAATTGCTCGACGTTTGCAATTTCTCAGCTCGTGTCTACGAGACGGAAAGAGAAGGACCATGACGTTTGGTGGGTAGAGAAGCGCAAAGCCCCAGTGTTGCTGCGCCTGTGAAAGCGCTTCCAAGGAAGGGTGCTGGCTAGCAACAGCTTTCAGTGCTGGCACTTTTCATCTCTGAGCAATTGCTCGACGTTTGCAATTTCTCAGCTCGTGTCTAGGAGACGGAAAGAGAAGGACCGTGACGTTTGGTGGCTAGAGAAGCGCAAAGCCCCAGTGTTACTGCGCCTGTGAAAGCGCTTCCAAGGAAGGGTGCTGGCTAGCAACAGCTTTCAGTGCTGGCACTTTTCATCTCTGAGCAATTGCTCGACGTTTGCAATTTCTCACCTGAGGTCTCTTTAGAGTGCGCGAGAGTATGAGCAGAAGATGAGGTGGCTAGAGAAGCCCAGAGCCCCAGTGTTCTTAGGCCTACAAAAGCGCTTCCAAGGAAGGGTGCTGGCTAGCAACAGCTTTCAGTGCTGGCACTTTTCATCTCTGAGCAATTGCTCGACGTTTGCAATTTCTCAGCTCGTGTCTACGAGACGGAAAGAGAAGGACCGTGACGTTTGGTGGGTAGAGAAGCGCAAAGCCCCAGTGTTACTGCGCCTGTGAAAGCGCTTCCAAGGAAGGGTGCTGGCTAGCAAGAGCTTTCAGTGCTGGCACTTTTCATCTCTGAGCAATTGCTCGACGTTTGCAATTTCTCACCTGAGCTCTCTTTAGAGTGCGCGAGAGGATGAGCAGAAGATGAGGTGGCTAGAGAAGCCCAGAGCCCCAGTGTTCTTAGGCCTACAAAAGCGCTTCCAAGGAAGGGTGCTGGCTAGCAACAGCTTTCAGTGCTGGCACTTTTCATCTCTGAGCAATTGCTCGACGTTTGCAATTTCTCAGCTCGTGTCTACAAGACGGAAAGAGAAGGACCGTGACATTTGGTGCGTATAGAAGCGCAAAGCCCCAGTGTTGCTGCGCCTGTGAAAGCGCTTCCAAGGAAGGGTGCTGGCTAGCAACAGCTTTCAGTGCTGGCACTTTTCATCTCTGAGCAATTGCTCGACGTTTGCAATTTCTCAGCTCGTGTCTACGAGACGGAAAGAGAAGGACCGTGACGTTTGGTGGCTAGAGAAGCGCAAAGCCCCAGTGTTGCTGCGCCTGTGAAAGCGCTTCCAAGGAAGGGTGCTGGCTAGCAAGAGCTTTCAGTGCTGGCACTTTTCATCTCTGAGCAATTGCTGGATGTTTGCAATTTCTCACCTGAGCTCTCTTTAGAGTGCGCGAGAGGATGAGCAGAAGATGAGGTGGCTAGAGAAGCCCAGAGCCCCAGTGTTCTTAGGCCTACAAAAGCGCTTCCAAGGAAGGGTGCTGGCTAGCAAGAGCTTTCAGTGCTGGCACTTTTCATCTCTGAGCAATTGCTTGACGTTTGCATTTTCTCAGCTCGTGTCTACGAGACGGAAAGAGAAGGACCGTGACGTTTGGTGGCTAGAGAAGCGCAAAGCCCCAGTGTTGCTGCGCCTGTGAAAGCGCTTCCAAGGAAGGGTGCTGGCTAGCAAGAGCTTTCAGTGCTGGCACTTTTCATCTCTGAGCAATTGCTCGACGTTTGCAATTTCTCACCTGAGCTCTCTTTAGAGTGCGCGAGAGGATGAGCAGAAGATGAGGTGGCTAGAGAAGCCCAGAGCCCCACTGTTCTTAGGCCTACAAAAGTGCTTCCAAGGAAGGGTGCTGGCTAGCAACAGCTTTCAGTGCTGGCACTTTTCATCTCTGAGCAATTGCTCGACGTTTGCAATTTCTCAGCTCGTGTCTACAAGACGGAAAGAGAAGGACCGTGACTTTTGGTGCGTATAGAAGCGCAAAGCCCCAGTGTTGCTGCGCCTGTGAAAGCGCTTCCAAGGAAGGGTGCTGGCTAGCAAGAGCTTTCAGTGCTGGCACTTTTCATCTCTGAGCAATTGCTCGACATTTGCAATTTCTCAGCTCATGTCTACGAGACGGAAAGAGAATGACCGTGACGTTTGGTGCGTATAGAAGCGCAAAGCCCCAGTGTTACTGCGCTTGTGAAAGCGCTTCCAAGGAAGGGTGCTGGCTAGCAACAGCTTTCAGTGCTGGCACTTTTCATCTCTGAGCAATTGCTTGACGTTTGCAATTTCTCAGCTCGTGTCTACCGACGGAAAGAGAAGGACCGTGACGTTTGGTGGCTAGAGAAGCGCAAAGCCCCAGTGTTACTGCGCCTGTGAAAGCGCTTCCAAGGAAGGGTGCTGGCTAGCAAGAGCTTTCAGTGCTGGCACTTTTCATCTCTGAGCAATTGCTCGACGTTTGCAATTTCTCAGCTCGTGTGTACAAGACGGAAAGAGAAGGACCGTGACTTTTGGTGCGTATAGAAGCGCAAAGCCCCAGTGTTGCTGCGCCTGTGAAAGCGCTTCCAAGGAAGGGTGCTGGCTAGCAAGAGCTTTCAGTGCTGGCACTTTTCATCTCTGAGCAATTGCTCGACGTTTGCAATTTCTCAGCTCGTGTCTACCGCCGGAAAGAGAAGGACCGTGACGTTTGGTGGGTAGAGAAGCGCAAAGCCCCAGTGTTGCTGCGCCTGTGAAAGCGCTTCCAAGGAAGGGTGCTGGCTAGCAAGAGCTTTCAGTGCTGGCACTTTTCATCTCTGAGCAATTGCTCGACGTTTGCAATTTCTCACCTGAGCTCTCTTTAGAGTGCGCGAGAGGATGAGCAGAAGATGAGGTGGCTAGAGAAGCCCAGAGCCCCAGTGTTCTTAGGCCTACAAAAGCGCTTCCAAGGAAGGGTGCTGGCTAGCAACAGCTTTCAGTGCTGGCACTTTTCATCTCTGAGCAATTGCTGGACGTTTGCAATTTCTCAGCTCGTGTCTACGAGACGGAAAGAGAAGGACCATGACGTTTGGTGGGTAGAGAAGCGCAAAGCCCCAGTGTTGCTGCGCCTGTGAAAGCGCTTCCAAGGAAGGGTGCTGGCTAGCAACAGCTTTCAGTGCTGGCACTTTTCATCTCTGAGCAATTGCTCGACGTTTGCAATTTCTCAGCTCGTGTCTACGAGACGGAAAGAGAAGGACCGTGACGTTTGGTGGCTAGAGAAGCGCAAAGCCCCAGTGTTACTGCGCCTGTGAAAGCGCTTCCAAGGAAGGGTGCTGGCTAGCAACAGCTTTCAGTGCTGGCACTTTTCATCTCTGAGCAATTGCTCGACGTTTGCAATTTCTCACCTGAGGTCTCTTTAGAGTGCGCGAGAGTATGAGCAGAAGATGAGGTGGCTAGAGAAGCCCAGAGCCCCAGTGTTCTTAGGCCTACAAAAGCGCTTCCAAGGAAGGGTGCTGGCTAGCAACAGCTTTCAGTGCTGGCACTTTTCATCTCTGAGCAATTGCTCGACGTTTGCAATTTCTCAGCTCGTGTCTACAAGACGGAAAGAGAAGGACCGTGACATTTGGTGCGTATAGAAGCGCAAAGCCCCAGTGTTGCTGCGCCTGTGAAAGCGCTTCCAAGGAAGGGTGCTGGCTAGCAACAGCTTTCAGTGCTGGCACTTTTCATCTCTGAGCAATTGCTCGACGTTTGCAATTTCTCAGCTCGTGTCTAGGAGACGGAAAGAGAAGGACCGTGACGTTTGGTGGCTAGAGAAGCGCAAAGCCCCAGTGTTGCTGCGCCTGTGAAAGCGCTTCCAAGGAAGGGTGCTGGCTAGCAACAGCTTTCAGTGCTGGCACTTTTCAGCTCTGAGCAATTGCTGGATGTTTGCAATTTCTCACCTCTGCTCTCTTTAGAGTGCGCAAGAGGATGAGCAGAAGATGAGGTGGCTAGAGAAGCCCAGAGCCCCAGTGTTCTTAGGCCTACAAAAGCGCTTCCAAGGAAGGGTGCTGGCTAGCAAGAGCTTTCAGTGCTGGCACTTTTCATCTCTGAGCAATTGCTCGACGTTTGCAATTTCTCAGCTCGTGTCTACCGACGGAAAGAGAAGGACCGTGACGTTTGGTGCGTATAGAAGCGCAAAGCCCCAGTGTTGCTGCGCCTGTGAAAGCGCTTCCAAGGAAGGGTGCTGGCTAGCAACAGCTTTCAGTGCTGGCACTTTTCATCTCTGAGCAATTGCTCGACGTTTGCAATTTCTCACCTGAGCTCTCTTTAGAGTGCGCGAGAGGATGAGCAGAAGATTAGGTGGCTAGAGAAGCCCAGAGCCCCAGTGTTCTTAGGCCTACAAAAGCGCTTCCAAGGAAGGGTGCTGGCTAGCAACAGCTTTCAGTGCTGGCACTTTTCATCTCTGAGCAATTGCTCGACGTTTGCATTTTCTCAGCTCGTGTCTACCGATGGAAAGAGAAGGACCGTGACGTTTGGTGGCTAGAGAAGCGCAAAGCCCCAGTGTTGCTGCGCCTGTGAAAGCGCTTCCAAGGAAGGGTGCTGGCTAGCAAGAGCTTTCAGTGCTGGCACTTTTCATCTCTGAGCAATTGCTGGATGTTTGCAATTTCTCACCTGAGCTCTCTTTAGAGTGCGCGAGAGGATGAGCAGAAGATGAGGTGGCTAGAGAAGCCCAGAGCCCCAGTGTTCTTAGGCCTACAAAAGCGCTTCCAAGGAAGGGTGCTGGCTAGCAAGAGCTTTCAGTGCTGGCACTTTTCATCTCTGAGCAATTGCTTGACGTTTGCATTTTCTCAGCTCGTGTCTACGAGACGGAAAGAGAAGGACCGTGACGTTTGGTGGCTAGAGAAGCGCAAAGCCCCAGTGTTGCTGCGCCTGTGAAAGCGCTTCCAAGGAAGGGTGCTGGCTAGCAAGAGCTTTCAGTGCTGGCACTTTTCATCTCTGAGCAATTGCTCGACGTTTGCAATTTCTCACCTGAGCTCTCTTTAGAGTGCGCGAGAGGATGAGCAGAAGATGAGGTGGCTAGAGAAGCCCAGAGCCCCACTGTTCTTAGGCCTACAAAAGTGCTTCCAAGGAAGGGTGCTGGCTAGCAACAGCTTTCAGTGCTGGCACTTTTCATCTCTGAGCAATTGCTCGACGTTTGCAATTTCTCAGCTCGTGTCTACAAGACGGAAAGAGAAGGACCGTGACTTTTGGTGCGTATAGAAGCGCAAAGCCCCAGTGTTGCTGTGCTTGTGAAAGCGCTTCCAAGGAAGGGTGCTGGCTAGCAAGAGCTTTCAGTGCTGGCACTTTTCATCTCTGAGCAATTGCTCGACATTTGCAATTTCTCAGCTCATGTCTACGAGACGGAAAGAGAATGACCGTGACGTTTGGTGCGTATAGAAGCGCAAAGCCCCAGTTTTACTGCGCTTGTGAAAGCGCTTCCAAGGAAGGGTGCTGGCTAGCAACAGCTTTCAGTGCTGGCACTTTTCATCTCTGAGCAATTGCTTGACGTTTGCAATTTCTCAGCTCGTGTCTACCGACGGAAAGAGAAGGACCGTGACGTTTGGTGGCTAGAGAAGCGCAAAGCCCCAGTGTTACTGCGCCTGTGAAAGCGCTTCCAAGGAAGGGTGCTGGCTAGCAAGAGCTTTCAGTGCTGGCACTTTTCATCTCTGAGCAATTGCTCGACGTTTGCAATTTCTCAGCTCGTGTGTACAAGACGGAAAGAGAATGACCGTGACTTTTGGTGCGTATAGAAGCGCAAAGCCCCAGTGTTGCTGCGCCTGTGAAAGCGCTTCCAAGGAAGGGTGCTGGCTAGCAAGAGCTTTCAGTGCTGGCACTTTTCATCTCTGAGCAATTGCTCGACGTTTGCAATTTCTCAGCTCGTGTCTACCGCCGGAAAGAGAAGGACCGTGACGTTTGGTGGCTAGAGAAGCGCAAAGCCCCAGTGTTGCTGCGCCTGTGAAAGCGCTTCCAAGGAAGGGTGCTGGCTAGCAAGAGCTTTCAGTGCTGGCACTTTTCATCTCTGAGCAATTGCTCGACGTTTGCAATTTCTCACCTGAGCTCTCTTTAGAGTGCGCGAGAGGATGAGCAGAAGATGAGGTGGCTAGAGAAGCCCAGAGCCCCAGTGTTCTTAGGCCTACAAAAGCGCTTCCAAGGAAGGGTGCTGGCTAGCAACAGCTTTCAGTGCTGGCACTTTTCATCTCTGAGCAATTGCTCGACGTTTGCAATTTCTCAGCTCGTGTCTACGAGACGGAAAGAGAAGGACCATGACGTTTGGTGGGTAGAGAAGCGCAAAGCCCCAGTGTTGCTGCGCCTGTGAAAGCGCTTCCAAGGAAGGGTGCTGGCTAGCAACAGCTTTCAGTGCTGGCACTTTTCATCTCTGAGCAATTGCTCGACGTTTGCAATTTCTCAGCTCGTGTCTACGAGACGGAAAGAGAAGGACCGTGACGTTTGGTGGCTAGAGAAGCGCAAAGCCCCAGTGTTACTGCGCCTGTGAAAGCGCTTCCAAGGAAGGGTGCTGGCTAGCAACAGCTTTCAGTGCTGGCACTTTTCATCTCTGAGCAATTGCTCGACGTTTGCAATTTCTCACCTGAGGTCTCTTTAGAGTGCGCGAGAGTATGAGCAGAAGATGAGGTGGCTAGAGAAGCCCAGAGCCCCAGTGTTCTTAGGCCTACAAAAGCGCTTCCAAGGAAGGGTGCTGGCTAGCAACAGCTTTCAGTGCTGGCACTTTTCATCTCTGAGCAATTGCTCGACGTTTGCAATTTCTCAGCTCGTGTCTACGAGACGGAAAGAGAAGGACCGTGACGTTTGGTGGGTAGAGAAGCGCAAAGCCCCAGTGTTACTGCGCCTGTGAAAGCGCTTCCAAGGAAGGGTGCTGGCTAGCAAGAGCTTTCAGTGCTGGCACTTTTCATCTCTGAGCAATTGCTGGACGTTTGCAATTTCTCACCTGAGCTCTCTTTAGAGTGCGCGAGAGGATGAGCAGAAGATGAGGTGGCTAGAGAAGCCCAGAGCCCCAGTCTTCTTAGGCCTACAAAAGCGCTTCCAAGGAAGGGTGCTGGCTAGCAACAGCTTTCAGTGCTGGCACTTTTCATCTCTGAGCAATTGCTCGACGTTTGCAATTTCTCAGCTCGTGTCTACAAGACAGAAAGAGAAGGACCGTGACATTTGGTGCGTATAGAAGCGCAAAGCCCCAGTGTTGCTGCGCCTGTGAAAGCGCTTCCAAGGAAGGGTGCTGGCTAGCAACAGCTTTCAGTGCTGGCACTTTTCATCTCTGAGCAATTGCTGGACGTTTGCAATTTCTCAGCTCGTGTCTACGAGACGGAAAGAGAAGGACCGTGACGTTTGGTGGCTAGAGAAGCGCAAAGCCCCAGTGTTGCTGCGCCTGTGAAAGCGCTTCCAAGGAAGGGTGCTGGCTAGCAAGAGCTTTCAGTGCTGGCACTTTTCATCTCTGAGCAATTGCTGGATGTTTGCAATTTCTCACCTGAGCTCTCTTTAGAGTGCGCGAGAGGATGAGCAGAAGATGAGGTGGCTAGAGAAGCCCAGAGCCCCAGTGTTCTTAGGCCTACAAAAGCGCTTCCAAGGAAGGGTGCTGGCTAGCAAGAGCTTTCAGTGCTGGCACTTTTCATCTCTGAGCAATTGCTTGACGTTTGCATTTTCTCAGCTCGTGTCTACGAGACGGAAAGAGAAGGACCGTGACGTTTGGTGGCTAGAGAAGCGCAAAGCCCCAGTGTTGCTGCGCCTGTGAAAGCGCTTCCAAGGAAGGGTGCTGGCTAGCAAGAGCTTTCAGTGCTGGCACTTTTCATCTCTGAGCAATTGCTCGACGTTTGCAATTTCTCAGCTCGTGTCTACGAGACGGAAAGAGAAGGACCGTGACGTTTGGTGGGTAGAGAAGCGCAAAGCCCCAGTGTTACTGCGCCTGTGAAAGCGCTTCCAAGGAAGGGTGCTGGCTAGCAAGAGCTTTCAGTGCTGGCACTTTTCATCTCTGAGCAATTGCTGGACGTTTGCAATTTCTCACCTGAGCTCTCTTTAGAGTGCGCGAGAGGATGAGCAGAAGATGAGGTGGCTAGAGAAGCCCAGAGCCCCAGTCTTCTTAGGCCTACAAAAGCGCTTCCAAGGAAGGGTGCTGGCTAGCAACAGCTTTCAGTGCTGGCACTTTTCATCTCTGAGCAATTGCTCGACGTTTGCAATTTCTCAGCTCGTGTCTACAAGACGGAAAGAGAAGGACCGTGACATTTGGTGCGTATAGAAGCGCAAAGCCCCAGTGTTGCTGCGCCTGTGAAAGCGCTTCCAAGGAAGGGTGCTGGCTAGCAACAGCTTTCAGTGCTGGCACTTTTCATCTCTGAGCAATTGCTGGACGTTTGCAATTTCTCAGCTCGTGTCTACGAGACGGAAAGAGAAGGACCGTGACGTTTGGTGGCTAGAGAAGCGCAAAGCCCCAGTGTTGCTGCGCCTGTGAAAGCGCTTCCAAGGAAGGGTGCTGGCTAGCAAGAGCTTTCAGTGCTGGCACTTTTCATCTCTGAGCAATTGCTGGATGTTTGCAATTTCTCACCTGAGCTCTCTTTAGAGTGCGCGAGAGGATGAGCAGAAGATGAGGTGGCTAGAGAAGCCCAGAGCCCCAGTGTTCTTAGGCCTACAAAAGCGCTTCCAAGGAAGGGTGCTGGCTAGCAAGAGCTTTCAGTGCTGGCACTTTTCATCTCTGAGCAATTGCTTGACGTTTGCATTTTCTCAGCTCGTGTCTACGAGACGGAAAGAGAAGGACCGTGACGTTTGGTGGCTAGAGAAGCGCAAAGCCCCAGTGTTGCTGCGCCTGTGAAAGCGCTTCCAAGGAAGGGTGCTGGCTAGCAAGAGCTTTCAGTGCTGGCACTTTTCATCTCTGAGCAATTGCTCGACGTTTGCAATTTCTCACCTGAGCTCTCTTTAGAGTGCGCGAGAGGATGAGCAGAAGATGAGGTGGCTAGAGAAGCCCAGAGCCCCACTGTTCTTAGGCCTACAAAAGTGCTTCCAAGGAAGGGTGCTGGCTAGCAACAGCTTTCAGTGCTGGCACTTTTCATCTCTGAGCAATTGCTCGACGTTTGCAATTTCTCAGCTCGTGTCTACAAGACGGAAAGAGAAGGACCGTGACTTTTGGTGCGTATAGAAGCGCAAAGCCCCAGTGTTGCTGCGCCTGTGAAAGCGCTTCCAAGGAAGGGTGCTGGCTAGCAAGAGCTTTCAGTGCTGGCACTTTTCATCTCTGAGCAATTGCTCGACATTTGCAATTTCTCAGCTCATGTCTACGAGACGGAAAGAGAATGACCGTGACGTTTGGTGCGTATAGAAGCGCAAAGCCCCAGTGTTACTGCGCTTGTGAAAGCGCTTCCAAGGAAGGGTGCTGGCTAGCAACAGCTTTCAGTGCTGGCACTTTTCATCTCTGAGCAATTGCTTGACGTTTGCAATTTCTCAGCTCGTGTCTACCGACGGAAAGAGAAGGACCGTGACGTTTGGTGGCTAGAGAAGCGCAAAGCCCCAGTGTTACTGCGCCTGTGAAAGCGCTTCCAAGGAAGGGTGCTGGCTAGCAAGAGCTTTCAGTGCTGGCACTTTTCATCTCTGAGCAATTGCTCGACGTTTGCAATTTCTCAGCTCGTGTGTACAAGACGGAAAGAGAAGGACCGTGACTTTTGGTGCGTATAGAAGCGCAAAGCCCCAGTGTTGCTGCGCCTGTGAAAGCGCTTCCAAGGAAGGGTGCTGGCTAGCAAGAGCTTTCAGTGCTGGCACTTTTCATCTCTGAGCAATTGCTCGACGTTTGCAATTTCTCAGCTCGTGTCTACCGCCGGAAAGAGAAGGACCGTGACGTTTGGTGGCTAGAGAAGCGCAAAGCCCCAGTGTTGCTGCGCCTGTGAAAGCGCTTCCAAGGAAGGGTGCTGGCTAGCAAGAGCTTTCAGTGCTGGCACTTTTCATCTCTGAGCAATTGCTCGACGTTTGCAATTTCTCACCTGAGCTCTCTTTAGAGTGCGCGAGAGGATGAGCAGAAGATGAGGTGGCTAGAGAAGCCCAGAGCCCCAGTGTTCTTAGGCCTACAAAAGCGCTTCCAAGGAAGGGTGCTGGCTAGCAACAGCTTTCAGTGCTGGCACTTTTCATCTCTGAGCAATTGCTCGACGTTTGCAATTTCTCAGCTCGTGTCTACGAGACGGAAAGAGAAGGACCATGACGTTTGGTGGGTAGAGAAGCGCAAAGCCCCAGTGTTGCTGCGCCTGTGAAAGCGCTTCCAAGGAAGGGTGCTGGCTAGCAACAGCTTTCAGTGCTGGCACTTTTCATCTCTGAGCAATTGCTCGACGTTTGCAATTTCTCAGCTCGTGTCTACGAGACGGAAAGAGAAGGACCGTGACGTTTGGTGGCTAGAGAAGCGCAAAGCCCCAGTGTTACTGCGCCTGTGAAAGCGCTTCCAAGGAAGGGTGCTGGCTAGCAACAGCTTTCAGTGCTGGCACTTTTCATCTCTGAGCAATTGCTCGACGTTTGCAATTTCTCACCTGAGGTCTCTTTAGAGTGCGCGAGAGTATGAGCAGAAGATGAGGTGGCTAGAGAAGCCCAGAGCCCCAGTGTTCTTAGGCCTACAAAAGCGCTTCCAAGGAAGGGTGCTGGCTAGCAACAGCTTTCAGTGCTGGCACTTTTCATCTCTGAGCAATTGCTCGACGTTTGCAATTTCTCAGCTCGTGTCTACAAGACGGAAAGAGAAGGACCGTGACATTTGGTGGGTAGAGAAGCGCAAAGCCCCAGTGTTGCTGTGCCTGTGAAAGCGCTTCCAAGGAAGGGTGCTGGCTAGCAACAGCTTTCAGTGCTGGCACTTTTCATCTCTGAGCAATTGCTCGACGTTTGCAATTTCTCAGCTCGTGTCTATGAGACGGAAAGAGAATGACCGTGACGTTTGGTGGGTAGAGAAGCGCAAAGCCCCAGTGTTGCTGCGCCTGTGAAAGCGCTTCCAAGGAAGGGTGCTGGCTAGCAAGAGCTTTCAGTGCTGGCACTTTTCATCTCTGAGCAATTGCTGGATGTTTGCAATTTCTCACCTCTGCTCTCTTTAGAGTGCGCAAGAGGATGAGCAGAAGATGAGGTGGCTAGAGAAGCCCAGAGCCCCAGTGTTCTTAGGCCTACAAAAGCGCTTCCAAGGAAGGGTGCTGGCTAGCAAGAGCTTTCAGTGCTGGCACTTTTCATCTCTGAGCAATTGCTCGACGTTTGCAATTTCTCAGCTCGTGTCTAGGAGACGGAAAGAGAAGGACCGTGACGTTTGGTGCGTATAGAAGCGCAAAGCCCCAGTGTTGCTGCGCCTGTGAAAGCGCTTCCAAGGAAGGGTGCTGGCTAGCAAGAGCTTTCAGTGCTGGCACTTTTCATCTCTGAGCAATTGCTGGACGTTTGCAATTTCTCACCTGAGCTCTCTTTAGAGTGCGCGAGAGGATGAGCAGAAGATTAGGTGGCTAGAGAAGCCCAGAGCCCCAGTGTTCTTAGGCCTACAAAAGCGCTTCCAAGGAAGGGTGCTGGCTAGCAACAGCTTTCAGTGCTGGCACTTTTCATCTCTGAGCAATTGCTCGACGTTTGCATTTTCTCAGCTCGTGTCTACCGATGGAAAGAGAAGGACCGTGACGTTTGGTGGCTAGAGAAGCGCAAAGCCCCAGTGTTGCTGCGCCTGTGAAAGCGCTTCCAAGGAAGGGTGCTGGCTAGCAAGAGCTTTCAGTGCTGGCACTTTTCATCTCTGAGCAATTGCTCGACGTTTGCAATTTCTCAGCTCGTGTCTACAAGACGGAAAGAGAAGGACCGTGACTTTTGGTGCGTATAGAAGCGCAAAGCCCCAGTGTTGCTGCGCCTGTGAAAGCGCTTCCAAGGAAGGGTGCTGGCTAGCAACAGCTTTCAGTGCTGGCACTTTTCATCTCTGAGCAATTGCTCGACGTTTGCAATTTCTCAGCTCGTGTCTATGAGACGGAAAGAGAAGGACCGTGACGTTTGGTGGCTAGAGAAGCGCAAAGCCCCAGTGTTGCTGCGCCTGTGAAAGCGCTTCCAAGGAAGGGTGCTGGCTAGCAACAGCTTTCAGTGCTGGCACTTTTCATCTCTGAGCAATTGCTCGACGTTTGCAATTTCTCAGCTCGTGTCTACAAGACGGAAAGAGAAGGACCGTGACATTTGGTGCGTATAGAAGCGCAAAGCCCCAGTGTTGCTGCGCCTGTGAAAGCGCTTCCAAGGAAGGGTGCTGGCTAGCAACAGCTTTCAGTGCTGGCACTTTTCATCTCTGAGCAATTGCTCGACGTTTGCAATTTCTCAGCTCGTGTCTAGGAGACGGAAAGAGAAGGACCGTGACGTTTGGTGCGTATAGAAGCGCAAAGCCCCAGTGTTGCTGCGCCTGTGAAAGCGCTTCCAAGGAAGGGTGCTGGCTAGCAACAGCTTTCAGTGCTGGCACTTTTCATCTCTGAGCAATTGCTCGACGTTTGCAATTTCTCACCTGAGCTCTCTTTAGAGTGCGCGAGAGGATGAGCAGAAGATTAGGTGGCTAGAGAAGCCCAGAGCCCCAGTGTTCTTAGGCCTACAAAAGCGCTTCCAAGGAAGGGTGCTGGCTAGCAACAGCTTTCAGTGCTGGCACTTTTCATCTCTGAGCAATTGCTCGACGTTTGCAATTTCGCAGCTCGTGTCTAGGAGACGGAAAGAGAAGGACCGTGATGTTTGGTGGGTAGAGAAGCGCAAAGCCCCAGTGTTGCTGCGCCTGTGAAAGCGCTTCCAAGGAAGGGTGCTGGCTAGCAAGAGCTTTCAGTGCTGGCACTTTTCATCTCTGAGCAATTGCTCGACGTTTGCAATTTCTCACCTGAGCTCTCTTTAGAGTGCGCGAGAGGATGAGCAGAAGATGAGGTGGCTAGAGAAGCCCAGAGCCCCAGTGTTCTTAGGCCTACAAAAGCGCTTCCAAGGAAGGGTGCTGGCTAGCAACAGCTTTCAGTGCTGGCACTTTTCATCTCTGAGCAATTGCTCGACGTTTGCAATTTCTCAGCTCGTGTCTACAAGACGGAAAGAGAAGGACCGTGACATTTGGTGCGTATAGAAGCGCAAAGCCCCAGTGTTGCTGCGCCTGTGAAAGCGCTTCCAAGGAAGGGTGCTGGCTAGCAACAGCTTTCAGTGCTGGCACTTTTCATCTCTGAGCAATTGCTGGACGTTTGCAATTTCTCAGCTCGTGTCTACGAGACGGAAAGAGAAGGACCGTGACGTTTGGTGCGTATAGAAGCGCAAAGCCCCAGTGTTACTGCGCCTGTGAAAGCGCTTCCAAGGAAGGGTGCTGGCTAGCAACAGCTTTCAGTGCTGGCTCTTTTCATCTCTGAGCAATTGCTCGACGTTTGCAATTTCTCAGCTCGTGTCTACAAGACGGAAAGAGAAGGACCGTGACATTTGGTGGGTAGAGAAGCGCAAAGCCCCAGTGTTGCTGCGCCTGTGAAAGCGCTTCCAAGGAAGGGTGCTGGCTAGCAACAGCTTTCAGTGCTGGCACTTTTCATCTCGGAGCAATTGCTCGACGTTTGCAATTTCTCAGCTCGTGTCTATGAGACGGAAAGAGAATGACCGTGACGTTTGGTGGCTAGAGAAGCGCAAAGCCCCAGTGTTGCTGCGCCTGTGAAAGCGCTTCCAAGGAGGGGTGCTGGCTAGCAAGAGCTTTCAGTGCTGGCACTTTTCATCTCTGAGCAATTGCTGGATGTTTGCAATTTCTCACCTGAGCTCTCTTTAGAGTGCGCGAGAGGATGAGCAGAAGATGAGGTGGCTAGAGAAGCCCAGAGCCCCAGTGTTCTTAGGCCTACAAAAGCGCTTCCAAGGAAGGGTGCTGGCTAGCAAGAGCTTTCAGTGCTGGCACTTTTCATCTCTGAGCAATTGCTCGACGTTTGCAATTTCTCAGCTCGTGTCTACCGACGGAAAGAGAAGGACCGTGACGTTTGGTGCGTATAGAAGCGCAAAGCCCCAGTGTTGCTGCGCCTGTGAAAGCGCTTCCAAGGAAGGGTGCTGGCTAGCAACAGCTTTCAGTGCTGGCACTTTTCATCTCTGAGCAATTGCTCGACGTTTGCAATTTCTCACCTGAGCTCTCTTTAGAGTGCGCGAGAGGATGAGCAGAAGATTAGGTGGCTAGAGAAGCCCAGAGCCCCAGTGTTCTTAGGCCTACAAAAGCGCTTCCAAGGAAGGGTGCTGGCTAGCAACAGCTTTCAGTGCTGGCACTTTTCATCTCTGAGCAATTGCTCGACGTTTGCAATTTCTCAGCTCGTGTCTACGAGACGGAAAGAGAATGACCGTGACGTTTGGTGGGTAGAGAAGCGCAAAGCCCCAGTGTTGCTGCGCCTGTGAAAGCGCTTCCAAGGAAGGGGGCTGGCTAGCAAGAGCTTTCAGTGCTGGCACTTTTCATCTCTGAGCAATTGCTCGACGTTTGCAATTTCTCACCTGAGCTCTCTTTAGAGTGCGCGAGAGGATGAGCAGAAGATGAGGTGGCTAGAGAAGCCCAGAGCCCCAGTGTTATTAGGCCTACAAAAGCGCTTCCAAGGAAGGGTGCTGGCTAGCAACAGCTTTCAGTGCTGGCACTTTTCATCTCTGAGCAATTGCTCGACGTTTGCAATTTCTCAGCTCATGTCTACGAGACGGAAAGAGAATGACTGTGACGTTTGGTGGCTAGAGAAGCGCAAAGCCCCAGTGTTGCTGCGCCTGTGAAAGCGCTTCCAAGGAAGGGTGCTGGCTAGCAAGAGCTTTCAGTGCTGGCACTTTTCATCTCTGAGCAATTGCTCGACGTTTGCAATTTCTCAGCTCGTGTCTACAAGACGGAAAGAGAAGGACCGTGACTTTTGGTGCGTATAGAAGCGCAAAGCCCCAGTGTTGCTGCGCCTCTGAAAGCGCTTCCAAGGAAGGGTGCTGGCTAGCAACAGCTTTCAGTGCTGGCACTTTTCATCTCTGAGCAATTGCTCGACGTTTGCAATTTCTCAGCTCGTGTCTACCGACGGAAAGAGAAGGACCGTGACGTTTGGTGGGTATAGAAGCGCAAAGCCCCAGTGTTGCTGCGCCTGTGAAAGCGCTTCCAAGGAAGGGTGCTGGCTAGCAAGAGCTTTCAGTGCTGGCACTTTTCATCTCTGAGCAATTGCTGGACGTTTGCAATTTCTCACCTGAGCTCTCTTTAGAGTGCGCGAGAGGATGAGCAGAAGATGAGGTGGCTAGAGAAGCCCAGAGCCCCAGTGTTCTTAGGCCTACAAAAGCGCTTCCAAGGAAGGGTGCTGGCTAGCGACAGCTTTCAGTGCTGGCACTTTTCATCTCGGAGCAATTGCTCGACGTTTGCAATTTCTCAGCTCGTGTCTACAAGACGGAAAGAGAATGACCGTGACGTTTGGTGCGTATAGAAGCGCAAAGCCCCAGTGTTGCTGCGCCTGTGAAAGCGCTTCCAAGGAAGGGTGCTGGCTAGCAACAGCTTTCAGTGCTGGCACTTTTCATCTCTGAGCAATTGCTCGACGTTTGCAATTTCTCAGCTCGTGTCTAGGAGACGGAAAGAGAAGGACCGTGAAGTTTGGTGCGTATAGAAGCGCAAAGCCCCAGTGTTGCTGCGCCTGTGAAAGCGCTTCCAAGGAAGGGTGCTGGCTAGCAACAGCTTTCAGTGCTGGCACTTTTCATCTCTGAGCAATTGCTGGACGTTTGCAATTTCTCACCTGAGCTCTCTTTAGAGTGCGCGAGAGGATGAGCAGAAGATGAGGTGGCTAGAGAAGCCCAGAGCCCCAGTGTTCTTAGGCCTACAAAAGCGCTTCCAAGGAAGGGTGCTGGCTAGCAAGAGCTTTCAGTGCTGGCACTTTTCATCTCTGAGCAATTGCTCGACGTTTGCAATTTCTCAGCTCGTGTCTAGGAGACGGAAAGAGAAGGACCGTGACATTTGGTGCGTATAGAAGCGCAAAGCCCCAGTGTTGCTGCGCCTGTGAAAGCGCTTCCAAGGAAGGGTGCTGGCTAGCAACAGCTTTCAGTGCTGGCACTTTTCATCTCGGAGCAATTGCTCGACGTTTGCAATTTCTCAGCTCGTGTCTAGGAGACGGAAAGAGAAGGACCGTGACGTTTGGTGGGTAGAGAAGCGCAAAGCCCCAGTGTTGCTGCGCCTGTGAAAGCGCTTCCAAGGAAGGGTGCTGGCTAGCAAGAGCTTTCAGTGCTGGCACTTTTCATCTCTGAGCAATTGCTCGACGTTTGCAATTTCTCACCTGAGCTCTCTTTAGAGTGCGCGAGAGGATGAGCAGAAGATGAGGTGGCTAGAGAAGCCCAGAGCCCCAGTGTGCTTAGGCCTACAAAAGCGCTTCCAAGGAAGGGTGCTGGCTAGCAACAGCTTTCAGTGCTGGCACTTTTCATCTCTGAGCAATTGCTCGACGTTTGCAATTTCTCAGCTCATGTCTACGAGACGGAAAGAGAATGACTGTGACGTTTGGTGGCTAGAGAAGCGCAAAGCCCCAGTGTTGCTGCGCCTGTGAAAGCGCTTCCAAGGAAGGGTGCTGGCTAGCAAGAGCTTTCAGTGCTGGCACTTTTCATCTCTGAGCAATTGCTCGACGTTTGCAATTTCTCAGCTCGTGTCTACAAGACGGAAAGAGAAGGACCGTGACTTTTGGTGCGTATAGAAGCGCAAAGCCCCAGTGTTGCTGCGCCTGTGAAAGCGCTTCCAAGGAAGGGTGCTGGCTAGCAACAGCTTTCAGTGCTGGCACTTTTCATCTCTGAGCAATTGCTCGACGTTTGCAATTTCTCAGCTCGTGTCTACCGACGGAAAGAGAAGGACCGTGACGTTTGGTGGCTAGAGAAGCGCAAAGCCCCAGTGTTGCTGCGCCTGTGAAAGCGCTTCCAAGGAAGGGTGCTGGCTAGCAAGAGCTTTCAGTGCTGGCACTTTTCATCTCTGAGCAATTGCTGGACGTTTGCAATTTCTCACCTGAGCTCTCTTTAGAGTGCGCGATAGGATGAGCAGAAGATGAGGTGGCTAGAGAAGCCCAGAGCCCCAGTGTTCTTAGGCCTACAAAAGCGCTTCCAAGGAAGGGTGCTGGCTAGCAAGAGCTTTCAGTGCTGGCACTTTTCATCTCTGAGCAATTGCTCGACGTTTGCAATTTCTCAGCTCGTGTCTACAAGACGGAAAGAGAAGGACCGTGACATTTGGTGCGTATAGAAGCGCAAAGCCCCAGTGTTGCTGCGCCTGTGAAAGCGCTTCCAAGGAAGGGTGCTGGCTAGCAACAGCTTTCAGTGCTGGCACTTTTCATCTCTGAGCAATTGCTCGACGTTTGCAATTTCTCAGCTCGTGTCTAGGAGACGGAAAGAGAAGGACCGTGACGTTTGGTGCGTATAGAAGCGCAAAGCCCCAGTGTTGCTGCGCCTGTGAAAGCGCTTCCAAGGAAGGGTGCTGGCTAGCAAGAGCTTTCAGTGCTGGCACTTTTCATCTCTGAGCAATAGCTCGACGTTTGCAATTTCTCACCTGAGCTCTCTTTAGACTGCGCGAGAGGATGAGCAGAAGATGAGGTGGCTAGAGAAGCCCAGAGCCCCAGTGTTCTTAGGCCTACAAAAGCGCTTCCAAGGAAGGGTGCTGGCTAGCAACAGCTTTCAGTGCTGGCACTTTTCATCTCTGAGCAATTGCTCGACGTTTGCAATTTCTCAGCTCGTGTCTACGAGACGGAAAGAGAAGGACCGTGACGTTTGGTGGCTAGAGAAGCGCAAAGCCCCAGCGTTGCTGCGCCTGTGAAAGCGCTTCCAAGGAAGGGTGCTGGCTAGCAACAGCTTTCAGTGCTGGCACTTTTCATCTCTGAGCAATTGCTGGACGTTTGCAATTTCTCACCTGAGCTCTCTTTAGAGTGCGCGAGAGGATGAGCAGAAGATGAGGTGGCTAGAGAAGCCCAGAGCCCCAGTGTTCTTAGGCCTACAAAAGCGCTTCCAAGGAAGGGTGCTGGCTAGCAAGAGCTTTCAGTGCTGGCACTTTTCATCTCTGAGCAATTGCTCGACGTTTGCAATTTCTCAGCTCGTGTCTACGAGACGGAAAGAGAAGGACCGTGACGTTTGGTGGCTAGAGAAGCGCAAAGCCCCAGTGTTGCTGCTCCTGTGAAAGCGCTTCCAAGGAAGGGTGCTGGCTAGCAACAGCTTTCAGTGCTGGCACTTTTCATCTCTGAGCAATTGCTCGACGTTTGCAATTTCTCAGCTCGTGTCTACGAGACGGAAAGAGAAGGACCGTGACGTTTGGTGGCTAGAGAAGCGCAAAGCCCCAGTGTTACTGCGCCTGTGAAAGCGCTTCCAAGGAAGGGTGCTGGCTAGCAAGAGCTTTCAGTGCTGGCACTTTTCATCTCTGAGCAATTGCTCGACGTTTGCAATTTCTCAGCTCGTGTCTATGAGACGGAAAGAGAAGGACCGTGACGTTTGGTGTGTATAGAAGCGCAAAGCCCCAGTGTTGCTGCGCCTGTGAAAGCGCTTCCAAGGAAGGGTGCTGGCTAGCAAGAGCTTTCAGTGCTGGCACTTTTCATCTCTGAGCAATTGCTCGACGTTTGCAATTTCTCAGCTCGTGTCTACAAGACGGAAAGAGAATGACCGTGACGTTTGGTGGGTAGAGAAGCGCAAAGCCCCAGTGTTGCTGCGCCTGTGAAAGCGCTTCCAAGGAAGGGTGCTGGCTAGCAAGAGCTTTCAGTGCTGGCACTTTTCATCTCTGAGCAATTGCTGGATGTTTGCAATTTCTCACCTCTGCTCTCTTTAGAGTGCGCGAGAGGATGAGCAGAAGATGAGGTGGCTAGAGAAGCCCAGAGCACCACTGTTCTTAGGCCTACAAAAGCGCTTCCAAGGAAGGGTGCTGGCTAGCGACAGCTTTCAGTGCTGGCACTTTTCATCTCTGAGCAATTGCTCGACGTTTGCAATTTCTCAGCTCGTGTCTACCGACGGAAAGAGAAGGACCGTGACGTTTGGTGCGTATAGAAGCGCAAAGCCCCAGTGTTGCTGCGCCTGTGAAAGCGCTTCCAAGGAAGGGTGCTGGCTAGCAAGAGCTTTCAGTGCTGGCACTTTTCATCTCTGAGCAATTGCTCGACGTTTGCAATTTCTCACCTGAGCTCTCTTTAGAGTGCGCGAGAGGATGAGCAGAAGATTAGGTGGCTAGAGAAGCCCAGAGCCCCAGTGTTCTTAGGCCTACAAAAGCGCTTCCAAGGAAGGGTGCTGGCTAGCAACAGCTTTCAGTGCTGGCACTTTTCATCTCTGAGCAATTGCTCGACGTTTGCATTTTCTCAGCTCGTGTCTATGAGACGGAAAGAGAAGGACCGTGACGTTTGGTGCGTATAGAAGCGCAAAGCCCCAGTGTTGCTGCGCCTGTGAAAGCGCTTCCAAGGAAGGGTGCTGGCTAGCAAGAGCTTTCAGTGCTGGCACTTTTCATCTCTGAGCAATTGCTCGACGTTTGCAATTTCTCACCTGAGCTCTCTTTAGAGTGCGCGAGAGGATGAGCAGAAGATTAGGTGGCTAGAGAAGCCCAGAGCCCCAGTGTGCTTAGGCCTACAAAAGCGCTTCCAAGGAAGGGTGCTGGCTAGCAACAGCTTTCAGTGCTGGCACTTTTCATCTCTGAGCAATTGCTCGACGTTTGCAATTTCTCAGCTCATGTCTACGAGACGGAAAGAGAATGACTGTGACGTTTGGTGGCTAGAGAAGCGCAAAGCCCCAGTGTTGCTGCGCCTGTGAAAGCGCTTCCAAGGAAGGGTGCTGGCTAGCAAGAGCTTTCAGTGCTGGCACTTTTCATCTCTGAGCAATTGCTCGACGTTTGCAATTTCTCAGCTCGTGTCTACAAGACGGAAAGAGAAGGACCGTGACTTTTGGTGCGTATAGAAGCGCAAAGCCCCAGTGTTGCTGCGCCTGTGAAAGCGCTTCCAAGGAAGGGTGCTGGCTAGCAACAGCTTTCAGTGCTGGCACTTTTCATCTCGGAGCAATTGCTGGACGTTTGCAATTTCTCAGCTCGTGTCTACCGACGGAAAGAGAAGGACCGTGACGTTTGGTGCGTATAGAAGCGCAAAGCCCCAGTGTTGCTGCGCCTGTGAAAGCGCTTCCAAGGAAGGGTGCTGGCTAGCAAGAGCTTTCAGTGCTGGCACTTTTCATCTCTGAGCAATTGCTCGACGTTTGCAATTTCTCACCTGAGCTCTCTTTAGAGTGCGCGAGAGGATGAGCAGAAGATGAGGTGGCTAGAGAAGCCCAGAGCCCCAGTGTTCTTAGGCCTACAAAAGCGCTTCCAAGGAAGGGTGCTGGCTAGCAACAGCTTTCAGTGCTGGCACTTTTCATCTCTGAGCAATTGCTCGACGTTTGCTATTTCTCAGCTCGTGTCTACAAGACGGAAAGAGAATGACCGTGACGTTTGGTGGCTAGAGAAGCGCAAAGCCCCAGTGTTGCTGCGCCTGTGAAAGCGCTTCCAAGGAAGGGTGCTGGCTAGCAAGAGCTTTCAGTGCTGGCACTTTTCCTCTCTGAGCAATTGCTCGACGTTTGCAATTTCTCAGCTCGTGTCTAGGAGACGGAAAGAGAAGGACCGTGACGTTTGGTGGCTAGAGAAGCGCAAAGCCCCAGTGTTGCTGCGCCTGTGAAAGCGCTTCCAAGGAAGGGTGCTGGCTAGCAAGAGCTTTCAGTGCTGGCACTTTTCATCTCTGAGCAATTGCTCGACGTTTGCAATTTCTCACCTGAGCTCTCTTTAGAGTGCGCGAGAGGATGAGCAGAAGATGAGGTGGCTAGAGAAGCCCAGAGCCCCAGTGTTCTTAGGCCTACAAAAGCGCTTCCAAGGAAGGGTGCTGGCTAGCAAGAGCTTTCAGTGCTGGCACTTTTCATCTCTGAGCAATTGCTCGACGTTTGCAATTTCTCAGCTCGTGTCTACGAGACGGAAAGAGAAGGACCGTGACGTTTGGTGGCTAGAGAAGCGCAAAGCCCCAGTGTTGCTGCGCCTGTGAAAGCGCTTCCAAGGAAGGGTGCTGGCTAGCAACAGCTTTCAGTGCTGGCACTTTTCATCTCTGAGCAATTGCTCGACGTTTGCAATTTCTCAGCTCGTGTCTACAAGACGGAAAGAGAAGGACCGTGACGTTTGGTGCGTATAGAAGCGCAAAGCCCCAATGTTGCTGCGCCTGTGAAAGCGCTTCCAAGGAAGGGTGCTGGCTAGCAAGAGCTTTCAGTGCTGGCACTTTTCATCTCTGAGCAATTGCTCGACGTTTGCAATTTCTCACCTGAGCTCTCTTTAGAGTGCGCGAGAGGATGAGCAGAAGATGAGGTGGCTAGAGAAGCCCAGAGCCCCAGTGTTCTTAGGCCTACAAAAGCGCTTCCAAGGAAGGGTGCTGGCTAGCAAGAGCTTTCAGTGCTGGCACTTTTCATCTCTGAGCAATTGCTCGACGTTTGCAATTTCTCAGCTCGTGTCTACAAGACGGAAAGAGAAGGACCGTGACGTTTGGTGGGTAGAGAAGCGCAAAGCCCCAGTGTTGCTGCGCCTGTGAAAGTGCTTCCAAGGAAGGGTGCTGGCTAGCAACAGCTTTCAGTGCTGGCACTTTTCATCTCTGAGCAATTGCTCGACGTTTGCAATTTCTCAGCTCGTGTCTAGGAGACGGAAAGAGAATGACCGTGACGTTTGGTGGGTAGAGAAGCGCAAAGCCCCAGTGTTGCTGCGCCTGTGAAAGCGCTTCCAAGGAAGGGTGCTGGCTAGCAAGAGCTCTCAGTGCTGGCACTTTTCATCTCTGAGCAATTGCTCGACGTTTGCAATTTCTCACCTGAGCTCTCTTTAGAGTGCGCGAGAGGATGAGCAGAAGATGAGGTGGCTAGAGAAGCCCAGAGCCCCAGTGTTCTTAGGCCTACAAAAGCACTTCCAAGGAAGGGTGCTGGCTAGCAAGAGCTTTCAGTGCTGGCACTTTTCATCTCTGAGCAATTGCTCGACGTTTGCAATTTCTCAGCTCCTGTCTAGGAGACGGAAAGAGAAGGACCGTGACGTTTGGTGGCTAGAGAAGCGCAAAGCCCCAGTGTTGCTGCGCCTGTGAAAGCGCTTCCAAGGAAGGGTGCTGGCTAGCAACAGCTTTCAGTGCTGGCACTTTTCATCTCTGAGCAATTGCTCGACGTTTGCAATTTCTCAGCTCGTGTCTACAAGACGGAAAGAGAAGGACCGTGACGTTTGGTGGCTAGAGAAGCGCAAAGCCCCAGTGTTGCTGCGCCTGTGAAAGCGCTTCCAAGGAAGGGTGCTGGCTAGCAAGAGCTTTCAGTGCTGGCACTTTTCATCTCTGAGCAATTGCTGGACGTTTGCAATTTCTCACCTGAGCTCTCTTTAGAGTGCGCGAGAGGATGAGCAGAAGATGAGGTGGCTAGAGAAGCCCAGAGCCCCAGTGTTCTTAGGCCTACAAAAGCGCTTCCAAGGAAGGGTGCTGGCTAGCAAGAGCTTTCAGTGCTGGCACTTTTCATCTCTGAGCAATTGCTCGATGTTTGCATTTTCTCAGCTCGTGTCTATGAGACGGAAAGAGAAGGACCGTGACGTTTGGTGGCTAGAGAAGCGCAAAGCCCCAGTGTTGCTGCGCCTGTGAAAGCGCTTCCAAGGAAGGGTGCTGGCTAGCAAGAGCTTTCAGTGCTGGCACTTTTCATCTCTGAGCAATTGCTCGACGTTTGCAATTTCTCACCTGAGCTCTCTTTAGAGTGCGCGAGAGGATGAGCAGAAGATGAGGTGGCTAGAGAAGCCCAGAGCCCCAGTGTACTTAGGCCTACAAAAGCGCTTCCAAGGAAGGGTGCTGGCTAGCAACAGCTTTCAGTGCTGGCACTTTTCATCTCTGAGCAATTGCTCGACGTTTGCAATTTCTCAGCTCGTGTCTACGAGACGGAAAGAGAAGGACCGTGACGTTTGGTGGCTAGAGAAGCGCAAAGCCCCAGTGTTGCTGCGCCTGTGAAAGCGCTTCCAAGGAAGGGTGCTGGCTAGCAACAGCTTTCAGTGCTGGCACTTTTCATCTCGGAGCAATTGCTCGACGTTTGCAATTTCTCACCTGAGCTCTCTTTAGAGTGCGCGAGAGGATGAGCAGAAGATGAGGTGGCTAGAGAAGCCCAGAGCCCCAGTGTTCTTAGGCCTACAAAAGCGCTTCCAAGGAAGGGTGCTGGCTAGCAACAGCTTTCAGTGCTGGCACTTTTCATCTCTGAGCAATTGCTCGACGTTTGCAATTTCTCAGCTCGTGTCTACGAGACGGAAAGAGAAGGACCGTGACGTTTGGTGGCTAGAGAAGCGCAAAGCCCCAGTGTTGCTGCGCCTGTGAAAGCGCTTCCAAGGAAGGGTGCTGGCTAGCAACAGCTTTCAGTGCTGGCACTTTTCATCTCGGAGCAATTGCTCGACGTTTGCAATTTCTCAGCTCGTGTCTACGAGATGGAAAGAGAATGACCATGACATTTGATGGCTAGAGAAGCGCAAAGCCCCAGTGTTGCTGCGCCTGTGAAAGCGCTTCCAAGGAAGGGGGCTGGCTAGCAAGAGCTTTCAGTGCTGGCACTTTTCATCTCTGAGCAATTGCTCGACGTTTGCAATTTCTCACCTGAGCTCTCTTTAGAGTGCGTGAGAGGATGAGCAGAAGATGAGATGGCTAGGGAAGCCCAGAGCCCCAGTGTTCTTAGGCCTACAAAAGCGCTTCCAAGGAAGGGTGCTGGCTAGCAAGAGCTTTCAGTGCTGGCACTTTTCATCTCTGAGCAATTGCTCGACGTTTGTAATTTCTCACCTGAGCTCTCTTTAGAGTGCGCGAGAGGATGAGCAGATGAGGTGGCTAGAGAAGCCCAGAGCCCCAGTGTTCTTAGGCCTACAAAAGCGCTTCCAAGGAAGGGGGCTGGCTAGCAACAGCTTTCAGTGCTGGCACTTTTCATCTCTGAGCAATTGCTCGACGTTTGCAATTTCTCAGCTCGTGTCTACAAGACGGAAAGAGAAGGACCGTGACTTTTGGTGCGTATAGAAGCGCAAAGCCCCAGTGTTGCTGCGCCTGTGAAAGCGCTTCCAAGGAAGGGTGCTGGCTAGCAACAGCTTTCAGTGCTGGCACTTTTCATCTCTGAGCAATTGCTCGACGTTTGCAATTTCTCAGCTCGTGTCTACCGACGGAAAGAGAAGGACCGTGACGTTTGGTGGCTAGAGAAGCGCAAAGCCCCAGTGTTGCTGCGCCTGTGAAAGCGCTTCCAAGGAAGGGTGCTGGCTAGCAAGAGCTTTCAGTGCTGGCACTTTTCATCTCTGAGCAATTGCTCGACGTTTGCAATTTCTCACCTGAGCTCTCTTTAGAGTGCGCGAGAGGATGAGCAGAAGATGAGGTGGCTAGAGAAGCCCAGAGCCCCAGTGTTCTTAGGCCTACAAAAGCGCTTCCAAGGAAGGGTGCTGGCTAGCAACAGCTTTCAGTGCTGGCACTTTTCATCTCTGAGCAATTGCTCGACGTTTGCAATTTCTCAGCTCGTGTCTAGGAGACGGAAAGAGAATGACCGTGACGTTTGGTGCGTATAGAAGCGCAAAGCCCCAGTGTTGCTGCGCCTGTGAAAGCGCTTCCAAGGAAGGGTGCTGGCTAGCAAGAGCTTTCAGTGCTGGCACTTTTCATCTCTGAGCAATTGCTCGACGTTTGCAATTTCTCACCTGAGCTCTCTTTAGAGTGCGCGAGAGGATGAGCAGAAGATTAGGTGGCTAGAGAAGCCCAGAGCCCCAGTGTTCTTAGGCCTACAAAAGCGCTTCCAAGGAAGGGTGCTGGCTAGCAACAGCTTTCAGTGCTGGCACTTTTCATCTCTGAGCAATTGCTCGACGTTTGCAATTTCTCAGCTCGTGTCTACGAGACGGAAACAGAATGACCGTGACGTTTGGTGGCTAGAGAAGCGCAAAGCCCCAGTGTTGCTGCGCCTGTGAAAGCGCTTCCAAGGAAGGGTGCTGGCTAGCAAGAGCTTTCAGTGCTGGCACTTTTCATCTCTGAGCAATTGCTCGACGTTTGCAATTTCTCACCTGAGCTCTCTTTAGAGTGCGCGAGAGGATGAGCAGAAGATGAGGTGGCTAGAGAAGCCCAGAGCCCCAGTGTTCTTAGGCCTACAAAAGCGCTTCCAAGGAAGGGTGCTGGCTAGCAACAGCTTTCAGTGCTGGCACTTTTCATCTCTGAGCAATTGCTCGACGTTTGCAATTTCTCAGCTCGTGTCTACGAGACGGAAAGAGAAGGACCGTGACGTTTGGTGGCTAGAGAAGCGCAAAGCCCCAGTGTTGCTGCTCCTGTGAAAGCGCTTCCAAGGAAGGGTGCTGGCTAGCAAGAGCTTTCAGTGCTGGCACTTTTCATCTCTGAGCAATTGCTCGACGTTTGCAATTTCTCAGCTCGTGTCTACAAGACGGAAAGAGAAGGACCGTGACGTTTGGTGGCTAGAGAAGCGCAAAGCCCCAGTGTTGCTGCGCCTGTGAAAGCGCTTCCAAGGAAGGGTGCTGGCTAGCAAGAGCTTTCAGTGCTGGCACTTTTCATCTCTGAGCAATTGCTGGACGTTTGCAATTTCTCACCTGAGCTCTCTTTAGAGTGCGCGAGAGGATGAGCAGAAGATGAGGTGGCTAGAGAAGCCCAGAGCCCCAGTGTTCTTAGGCCTACAAAAGCGCTTCCAAGGAAGGGTGCTGGCTAGCAAGAGCTTTCAGTGCTGGCACTTTTCATCTCTGAGCAATTGCTCGATGTTTGCATTTTCTCAGCTCGTGTCTATGAGACGGAAAGAGAAGGACCGTGACGTTTGGTGGCTAGAGAAGCGCAAAGCCCCAGTGTTGCTGCGCCTGTGAAAGCGCTTCCAAGGAAGGGTGCTGGCTAGCAAGAGCTTTCAGTGCTGGCACTTTTCATCTCTGAGCAATTGCTCGACGTTTGCAATTTCTCACCTGAGCTCTCTTTAGAGTGCGCGAGAGGATGAGCAGAAGATGAGGTGGCTAGAGAAGCCCAGAGCCCCAGTGTACTTAGGCCTACAAAAGCGCTTCCAAGGAAGGGTGCTGGCTAGCAACAGCTTTCAGTGCTGGCACTTTTCATCTCTGAGCAATTGCTCGACGTTTGCAATTTCTCAGCTCGTGTCTACGAGACGGAAAGAGAAGGACCGTGACGTTTGGTGGCTAGAGAAGCGCAAAGCCCCAGTGTTGCTGCGCCTGTGAAAGCGCTTCCAAGGAAGGGTGCTGGCTAGCAACAGCTTTCAGTGCTGGCACTTTTCATCTCGGAGCAATTGCTCGACGTTTGCAATTTCTCACCTGAGCTCTCTTTAGAGTGCGCGAGAGGATGAGCAGAAGATGAGGTGGCTAGAGAAGCCCAGAGCCCCAGTGTTCTTAGGCCTACAAAAGCGCTTCCAAGGAAGGGTGCTGGCTAGCAACAGCTTTCAGTGCTGGCACTTTTCATCTCTGAGCAATTGCTCGACGTTTGCAATTTCTCAGCTCGTGTCTACGAGACGGAAAGAGAAGGACCGTGACGTTTGGTGGCTAGAGAAGCGCAAAGCCCCAGTGTTGCTGCGCCTGTGAAAGCGCTTCCAAGGAAGGGTGCTGGCTAGCAACAGCTTTCAGTGCTGGCACTTTTCATCTCGGAGCAATTGCTCGACGTTTGCAATTTCTCAGCTCGTGTCTACGAGATGGAAAGAGAATGACCATGACATTTGATGGCTAGAGAAGCGCAAAGCCCCAGTGTTGCTGCGCCTGTGAAAGCGCTTCCAAGGAAGGGGGCTGGCTAGCAAGAGCTTTCAGTGCTGGCACTTTTCATCTCTGAGCAATTGCTCGACGTTTGCAATTTCTCACCTGAGCTCTCTTTAGAGTGCGTGAGAGGATGAGCAGAAGATGAGATGGCTAGGGAAGCCCAGAGCCCCAGTGTTCTTAGGCCTACAAAAGCGCTTCCAAGGAAGGGTGCTGGCTAGCAAGAGCTTTCAGTGCTGGCACTTTTCATCTCTGAGCAATTGCTCGACGTTTGTAATTTCTCACCTGAGCTCTCTTTAGAGTGCGCGAGAGGATGAGCAGATGAGGTGGCTAGAGAAGCCCAGAGCCCCAGTGTTCTTAGGCCTACAAAAGCGCTTCCAAGGAAGGGGGCTGGCTAGCAACAGCTTTCAGTGCTGGCACTTTTCATCTCTGAGCAATTGCTCGACGTTTGCAATTTCTCAGCTCGTGTCTACAAGACGGAAAGAGAAGGACCGTGACTTTTGGTGCGTATAGAAGCGCAAAGCCCCAGTGTTGCTGCGCCTGTGAAAGCGCTTCCAAGGAAGGGTGCTGGCTAGCAACAGCTTTCAGTGCTGGCACTTTTCATCTCTGAGCAATTGCTCGACGTTTGCAATTTCTCAGCTCGTGTCTACCGACGGAAAGAGAAGGACCGTGACGTTTGGTGGCTAGAGAAGCGCAAAGCCCCAGTGTTGCTGCGCCTGTGAAAGCGCTTCCAAGGAAGGGTGCTGGCTAGCAAGAGCTTTCAGTGCTGGCACTTTTCATCTCTGAGCAATTGCTCGACGTTTGCAATTTCTCACCTGAGCTCTCTTTAGAGTGCGCGAGAGGATGAGCAGAAGATGAGGTGGCTAGAGAAGCCCAGAGCCCCAGTGTTCTTAGGCCTACAAAAGCGCTTCCAAGGAAGGGTGCTGGCTAGCAAGAGCTTTCAGTGCTGGCACTTTTCATCTCTGAGCAATTGCTCGACGTTTGCAATTTCTCAGCTCGTGTCTAGGAGACGGAAAGAGAATGACCGTGACGTTTGGTGCGTATAGAAGCGCAAAGCCCCAGTGTTGCTGCGCCTGTGAAAGCGCTTCCAAGGAAGGGTGCTGGCTAGCAAGAGCTTTCAGTGCTGGCACTTTTCATCTCTGAGCAATTGCTCGACGTTTGCAATTTCTCACCTGAGCTCTCTTTAGAGTGCGCGAGAGGATGAGCAGAAGATTAGGTGGCTAGAGAAGCCCAGAGCCCCAGTGTTCTTAGGCCTACAAAAGCGCTTCCAAGGAAGGGTGCTGGCTAGCAACAGCTTTCAGTGCTGGCACTTTTCATCTCTGAGCAATTGCTCGACGTTTGCAATTTCTCAGCTCGTGTCTACGAGACGGAAACAGAATGACCGTGACGTTTGGTGGCTAGAGAAGCGCAAAGCCCCAGTGTTGCTGCGCCTGTGAAAGCGCTTCCAAGGAAGGGTGCTGGCTAGCAAGAGCTTTCAGTGCTGGCACTTTTCATCTCTGAGCAATTGCTCGACGTTTGCAATTTCTCACCTGAGCTCTCTTTAGAGTGCGCGAGAGGATGAGCAGAAGATGAGGTGGCTAGAGAAGCCCAGAGCCCCAGTGTTCTTAGGCCTACAAAAGCGCTTCCAAGGAAGGGTGCTGGCTAGCAACAGCTTTCAGTGCTGGCACTTTTCATCTCTGAGCAATTGCTCGACGTTTGCAATTTCTCAGCTCGTGTCTACGAGACGGAAAGAGAATGACCGTGACGTTTGGTGGCTAGAGAAGCGCAAAGCCCCAGTGTTGCTGCTCCTGTGAAAGCGCTTCCAAGGAAGGGTGCTGGCTAGCAAGAGCTTTCAGTGCTGGCACTTTTCATCTCTGAGCAATTGCTGGACGTTTGCAATTTCTCACCTGAGCTCTCTTTAGAGTGCGCGAGAGGATGAGCAGAAGATGAGGTGGCTAGAGAAGCCCAGAGCCCCAGTGTTCTAAGGCCTACAAAAGCGCTTCCAAGGAAGGGTGCTGGCTAGCAAGAGCTTTCAGTGCTGGCACTTTTCATCTCTGAGCAATTGCTCGACGTTTGCAATTTCTCAGCTCGTGTCTACAAGACGGAAAGAGAAGGACCGTGACATTTGGTGCGTATAGAAGCGCAAAGCCCCAGTGTTGCTGCGCCTGTGAAAGCGCTTCCAAGGAAGGGTGCTGGCTAGCAAGAGCTTTCAGTGCTGGCACTTTTCATCTCTGAGCAATTGCTCGACGTTTGCAATTTCTCAGCTCGTGTCTACGAGACGGAAAGAGAAGGACCGTGACGTTTGGTGGCTAGAGAAGCGCAAAGCCCCAGTGTTACTGCGCCTGTGAAAGCGCTTCCAAGGAAGGGTGCTGGCTAGCAAGAGCTTTCAGTGCTGGCACTTTTCATCTCTGAGCAATTGCTGGACGTTTGCAATTTCTCACCTGAGCTCTCTTTAGAGTGCGCGCGAGGATGAGCAGAAGATGAGGTGGCTAGAGAAGCCCAGAGCCCCAGTGTTCTTAGGCCTACAAAAGCGCTTCCAAGGAAGGGTGCTGGCTAGCAAGAGCTTTCAGTGCTGGCACTTTTCATCTCTGAGCAATTGCTCGACGTTTGCAATTTCTCAGCTCGTGTCTACAAGACGGAAAGAGAAGGACCGTGACATTTGGTGCGTATAGAAGCGCAAAGCCCCAGTGTTGCTGCGCCTGTGAAAGCGCTTCCAAGGAAGGGTGCTGGCTAGCAAGAGCTTTCAGTGCTGGCACTTTTCATCTCTGAGCAATTGCTCGACGTTTGCAATTTCTCAGCTCGTGTCTATGAGACGGAAAGAGAATGACCGTGACGTTTGGTGGGTAGAGAAGCGCAAAGCCCCAGTGTTGCTGCGCCTGTGAAAGCGCTTCCAAGGAAGGGTGCTGGCTAGCAACAGCTTTCAGTGCTGGCACTTTTCATCTCTGAGCAATTGCTCGACGTTTGCAATTTCTCACCTGAGCTCTCTTTAGAGTGCGCGAGAGGATGAGCAGAAGATGAGGTGGCTAGAGAAGCCCAGAGCCCCAGTGTTCTTAGGCCTACAAAAGCGCTTCCAAGGAAGGGTGCTGGCTAGCAAGAGCTTTCAGTGCTGGCACTTTTCATCTCTGAGCAATTGCTCGACGTTTGCAATTTCTCAGCTCGTGTCTGTAAGACGGAAAGAGAAGGACCGTGACGTTTGGTGGCTAGAGAAGCGCAAAGCCCCAGTGTTGCTGCGCCTGTGAAAGCGCTTCCAAGGAAGGGTGCTGGCTAGCAACAGCTTTCAGTGCTGGCACTTTTCATCTCGGAGCAATTGCTCGACGTTTGCAATTTCTCAGCTCGTGTCTACAAGACGGAAAGAGAAGGACCGTGACGTTTGGTGGGTAGAGAAGCGCAAAGCCCCAGTGTTGCTGCGCCTGTGAAAGCGCTTCCAAGGAAGGCTGCTGGCTAGCAACAGCTTTCAGTGCTGGCACTTTTCATCTCTGAGCAATTGCTCGACGTTTGCAATTTCTCACCTGAGCTCTCTTTAGAGTGCGCGAGAGGATGAGCAGAAGATGAGGTGGCTAGAGAAGCCCAGAGCCCCAGTGTTCTTAGGCCTACAAAAGCGCTTCCAAGGAAGGGTGCTGGCTAGCAACAGCTTTCAGTGCTGGCACTTTTCATCTCGGAGCAATTGCTCGACGTTTGCATTTTCTCAGCTCGTGTCTAGGAGACGGAAAGAGAAGGACCGTGACGTTTGGTGGGTAGAGAAGCGCAAAGCCCCAGTGTTGCTGCGCCTGTGAAAGCGCTTCCAAGGAAGGGTGCTGGCTAGCAACAGCTTTCAGTGCTGGCACTTTTCATCTCTGAGCAATTGCTCGACGTTTGCAATTTCTCACCTGAGCTCTCTTTAGAGTGCGCGAGAGGATGAGCAGAAGATGAGGTGGCTAGAGAAGCCCAGAGCCCCAGTGTTCTTAGGCCTACAAAAGCGCTTCCAAGGAAGGGTGCTGGCTAGCAACAGCTTTCAGTGCTGGCACTTTTCATCTCTGAGCAATTGCTCGACGTTTGCAATTTCTCAGCTCGTGTCTAGGAGACGGAAAGAGAATGACCGTGAAGTTTGGTGCGTATAGAAGCGCAAAGCCCCAGTGTTGCTGCACCTGTGAAAGCGCTTCCAAGGAAGGGTGCTGGCTAGCAAGAGCTTTCAGTGCTGGCACTTTTCATCTCTGAGCAATTGCTCGACGTTTGCAATTTCTCACCTGAGCTCTCTTTAGAGTGCGCGAGAGGATGAGCAGAAGATTAGGTGGCTAGAGAAGCCCAGAGCCCCAGTGTTCTTAGGCCTACAAAAGCGCTTCCAAGGAAGGGTGCTGGCTAGCAACAGCTTTCAGTGCTGGCCCTTTTCATCTCTGAGCAATTGCTGGACGTTTGCAATTTCTCACCTGAGCTCTCTTTAGAGTGCGCGAGAGGATGAGCAGAAGATGAGGTGGCTAGAGAAGCCCAGAGCCCCAGTGTTCTTAGGCCTACAAAAGCACTTCCAAGGAAGGGTGCTGGCTAGCAACAGCTTTCAGTGCTGGCACTTTTCATCTCTGAGCAATTGCTCGACGTTTGCAATTTCTCAGCTCGTGTCTACAAGACGGAAAGAGAAGGACCGTGACATTTGGTGCGTATAGAAGCGCAAAGCCTCAGTGTTGCTGCGCCTGTGAAAGCGCTTCCAAGGAAGGGTGCTGGCTAGCAAGAGCTTTCAGTGCTGGCACTTTTCATCTCTGAGCAATTGCTCGACGTTTGCAATTTCTCAGCTCGTGTCTACGAGATGGAAAGAGAATGACCATGACATTTGATGGCTAGAGAAGCGCAAAGCCCCAGTGTTGCTGCGCCTGTGAAAGCGCTTCCAAGGAAGGGTGCTGGCTAGCAAGAGCTTTCAGTGCTGGCACTTTTCATCTCTGAGCAATTGCTCGACGTTTGCAATTTCTCAGCTCGTGTCTAGGAGACGGAAAGAGAAGGACCGTGACGTTTGGTGGCTAGAGAAGCGCAAAGCCCCAGTGTTGCTGCGCCTGTGAAAGCGCTTCCAAGGAAGGGTGCTGGCTAGCAAGAGCTTTCAGTGCTGGCACTTTTCATCTCTGAGCAATTGCTCGACGTTTGCAATTTCTCAGCTCGTGTCTAGGAGACGGAAAGAGAAGGACCGAGACGTTTGGTGGCTAGAGAAGCGCAAAGCCCCAGTGTTGCTGCTCCTGTGAAAGCGCTTCCAAGGAAGGGTGCTGGCTAGCAACAGCTTTCAGTGCTGGCACTTTTCATCTCTGAGCAATTGCTCGACGTTTGCAATTTCTCACAAGAGCTCTCTTTAGAGTGCGCGAGAGGATGAGCAGAAGATTAGGTGGCTAGAGATGCCCAGAGCCCCAGTGTTCTTAGGCCTACAAAAGCGCTTCCAAGGAAGGGTGCTGGCTAGCAACAGCTTTCAGTGCTGGCACTTTTCATCTCTGAGCAATTGCTCGACGTTTGCAATTTCTCAGCTCGTGTCTACGAGACGGAAAGAGAAGGACCGTGACGCTTGGTGGCTAGAGAAGCGCAAAGCCCCAGTGTTACTGCGCCTGTGAAAGCGCTTCCAAGGAAGGGTGCTGGCTAGCAAGAGCTTTCAGTGCTGGCACTTTTCATCTCTGAGCAATTGCTGGACGTTTGCAATTTCTCACCTGAGCTCTCTTTAGAGTGCGCGAGAGGATGAGCAGAAGATGAGGTGGCTAGAGAAGCCCAGAGCCCCAGTGTTCTTAGGCCTACAAAAGCGCTTCCAAGGAAGGGTGCTGGCTAGCAACAGCTTTCAGTGCTGGCACTTTTCATCTCTGAGCAATTGCTCGACGTTTGCAATTTCTCAGCTCGTGTCTACAAGACGGAAAGAGAAGGACCGTGACATTTGGTGCGTATAGAAGCGCAAAGCCCCAATGTTGCTGCGCCTGTGAAAGCGCTTCCAAGGAAGGGTGCTGGCTAGCAACAGCTTTCAGTGCTGGCACTTTTCATCTCTGAGCAATTGCTCGACGTTTGTAATTTCTCACCTGAGCTCTCTTTAGAGTGCGCGAGAGGATGAGCAGAAGATGAGGTGGCTAGAGAAGCCCAGAGCCCCAGTGTTCTTAGGCCTACAAAAGCGCTTCCAAGGAAGGGTGCTGGCTAGCAACAGCTTTCAGTGCTGGCACTTTTCATCTCTGAGCAATTGCTGGACGTTTGCAATTTCTCAGCTCGTGTCTAGGAGACGGAAAGAGAAGGACCGTGACGTTTGGTGGCTAGAGAAGCGCAAAGCCCCAGTGTTGCTGCGCCTGTGAAAGCGCTTCCAAGGAAGGGTGCTGGCTAGCAAGAGCTTTCAGTGCTGGCACTTTTCATCTCTGAGCAATTGCTCGACGTTTGCAATTTCTCAGCTCGTGTCTACCGACGGAAAGAGAATGACCGTGACGTTTGGTGGGTAGAGAAGCGCAAAGCCCCAGTGTTGCTGCGCCTGTGAAAGCGCTTCCAAGGAAGGGTGCTGGCTAGCAACAGCTTTCAGTGCTGGCACTTTTCATCTCTGAGCAATTGCTCGACGTTTGCAATTTCTCACCTGAGCTCTCTTTAGAGTGCGCGAGAGGATGAGCAGAAGATTAGGTGGCTAGAGATGCCCAGAGCCCCAGTGTTCTTAGGCCTACAAAAGCGCTTCCAAGGAAGGGTGCTGGCTAGCAACAGCTTTCAGTGCTGGCACTTTTCATCTCTGAGCAATTGCTGGACGTTTGCAATTTCTCAGCTCGTGTCTACGAGACGGAAAGAGAATGACCGTGACGTTTGGTGCGTATAGAAGCGCAAAGCCCCAGTGTTGCTGCTCCTGTGAAAGCGCTTCCAAGGAAGGGTGCTGGCTAGCAAGAGCTTTCAGTGCTGGCACTTTTCATCTCTGAGCAATTGCTCGACGTTTGCAATTTCTCAGCTCGTGTCTACGAGACGGAAAGAGAAGGACCGTGACGCTTGGTGGCTAGAGAAGCGCAAAGCCCCAGTGTTACTGCGCCTGTGAAAGCGCTTCCAAGGAAGGGTGCTGGCTAGCAAGAGCTTTCAGTGCTGGCACTTTTCATCTCTGAGCAATTGCTGGACGTTTGCAATTTCTCACCTGAGCTCTCTTTAGAGTGCGAGAGAGGATGAGCAGAAGATGAGGTGGCTAGAGAAGCCCAGAGCCCCAGTGTTCTTAGGCCTACAAAAGCGCTTCCAAGGAAGGGTGCTGGCTAGCAACAGCTTTCAGTGCTGGCACTTTTCATCTCTGAGCAATTGCTCGACGTTTGCAATTTCTCAGCTCGTGTCTACAAGACGGAAAGAGAAGGACCGTGACATTTGGTGCGTATAGAAGCGCAAAGCCCCAGTGTTGCTGCGCCTGTGAAAGCGCTTCCAAGGAAGGGTGCTGGCTAGCAAGAGCTTTCAGTGCTGGCACTTTTCATCTCTGAGCAATTGCTCGACGTTTGTAATTTCTCACCTGAGCTCTCTTTAGAGTGCGCGAGAGGATGAGCAGAAGATGAGGTGGCTAGAGAAGCCCAGAGCCCCAGTGTTCTTAGGCCTACAAAAGCGCTTCCAAGGAAGGGTGCTGGCTAGCAAGAGCTTGCAGTGCTGGCACTTTTCATCTCTGAGCAATTGCTCGACGTTTGCAATTTCTCAGCTCGTGTCTACAAGACGGAAAGAGAAGGACCGTGACGTTTGGTGGCTAGAGAAGCGCAAAGCCCCAGTGTTGCTGCGCCTGTGAAAGCGCTTCCAAGGAAGGGTGCTGGCTAGCAACAGCTTTCAGTGCTGGCACTTTTCATCTCTGAGCAATTGCTCGACGTTTGCAATTTCTCAGCTCGTGTCTACAAGACGGAAAGAGAATGACCGTGACGTTTGGTGGGTAGAGAAGCGCAAAGCCCCAGGGTTGCTGCGCCTGTGAAAGCGCTTCCAAGGAAGGGTGCTGGCTAGCAACAGCTTTCAGTGCTGGCACTTTTCATCTCTGAGCAATTGCTGGACGTTTGCAATTTCTCACCTGAGCTCTCTTTAGAGTGCGCGAGAGGATGAGCAGAAGATTAGGTGGCTAGAGAAGCCCAGAGCCCCAGTGTTCTTAGGCCTACAAAAGCGCTTCCAAGGAAGGGTGATGGCTAGCAACAGCTTTCAGTGCTGGCACTTTTCATCTCGGAGCAATTGCTCGACGTTTGCAATTTCTCAGCTCGTGTCTACCGACGGAAAGAGAAGGACCGTGACGTTTGGTGGCTAGAGAAGCGCAAAGCCCCAGTGTTGCTGCGCCTGTGAAAGCGCTTCCAAGGAAGGGTGCTGGCTAGCAAGAGCTTTCAGTGCTGGCACTTTTCATCTCTGAGCAATTGCTCGACGTTTGCAATTTCTCACCTGAGCTCTCTTTAGAGTGCGCGAGAGGATGAGCAGAAGATGAGGTGGCTAGAGAAGCCCAGAGCCCCAGTGTTCTTAGGCCTACAAAAGCGCTTCCAAGGAAGGGTGCTGGCTAGCAACAGCTTTCAGTGCTGGCACTTTTCATCTCTGAGCAATTGCTCGACGTTTGCATTTTCTCAGCTCGTGTCTACGAGACGGAAAGAGAATGACCGTGACGTTTGGTGGCTAGAGAAGCGCAAAGCCCCAGTGTTGCTGCGCCTGTGAAAGCGCTTCCAAGGAAGGGTGCTGGCTAGCAAGAGCTTTCAGTGCTGGCACTTTTCATCTCTGAGCAATTGATCGACGTTTGCAATTTCTCACCTGAGCTCTCTTTAGAGTGCGCGAGAGGATGAGCAGAAGATGAGGTGGCTAGAGAAGCCCAGAGCCCCAGTGTTCTTAGGCCTACAAAAGCGCTTCCAAGGAAGGGTGCTGGCTAGCAACAGCTTTCAGTGCTGGCACTTTTCATCTCTGAGCAATTGCTCGACGTTTGCAATTTCTCACCTGAGCTCTCTTTAGAGTGCGCGAGAGGATGAGCAGAAGATGAGGTGGCTAGAGAAGCCCAGAGCCCCAGTGTTCTTAGGCCTACAAAAGCGCTTCCAAGGAAGGGTGATGGCTAGCAACAGCTTTCAGTGCTGGCACTTTTCATCTCTGAGCAATTGCTCGCCGTTTGCAATTTCTCAGCTCGTGTCTACCGACGGAAAGAGAAGGACCGTGACGTTTGGTGGGTAGAGAAGCGCAAAGCCCCAGTGTTGCTGCGCCTGTGAAAGCGCTTCCAAGGAAGGGTGCTGGCTAGCAAGAGCTTTCAGTGCTGGCACTTTTCATCTCTGAGCAATTGCTCGACGTTTGCAATTTCTCACCTGAGCTCTCTTTAGAGTGCGCGAGAGGATGAGCAGAAGATGAGGTGGCTAGAGAAGCCCAGAGCCCCAGTGTTCTTAGGCCTACAAAAGCACTTCCAAGGAAGGGTGCTGGCTAGCAACAGCTTTCAGTGCTGGCACTTTTCATCTCTGAGCAATTGCTCGACGTTTGCAATTTCTCAGCTCGTGTCTACAAGACGGAAAGAGAAGGACCGTGACATTTGGTGCGTATAGAAGCGCAAAGCCCCAGTGTTGCTGCGCCTCTGAAAGCGCTTCCAAGGAAGGGTGCTGGCTAGCAACAGCTTTCAGTGCTGGCACTTTTCATCTCTGAGCAATTGCTCGACGTTTGCAATTTCTCACCTGAGCTCTCTTTAGAGTGCGCGAGAGGATGAGCAGAAGATGAGGTGGCTAGAGAAGCCCAGAGCCCCAGTGTTCTTAGGCCTACAAAAGCGCTTCCAAGGAAGGGGGCTGGCTAGCAACAGCTTTCAGTGCTGGCACTTTTCATCTCTGAGCAATTGCTCGACGTTTGCAATTTCTCAGCTCGTGTCTACGAGATGGAAAGAGAATGACCATGACATTTGATGGCTAGAGAAGCGCAAAGCCCCAGTGTTGCTGCGCCTGTGAAAGTGCTTCCAAGGAAGGGTGCTGGCTAGCAACAGCTTTCAGTGCTGGCACTTTTCATCTCTGAGCAATTGCTGGACGTTTGCAATTTCTCACCTGAGCTCTCTTTAGAGTGCGTGAGAGGATGAGCAGAAGATGAGATGGCTAGGGAAGCCCAGAGCCCCAGTGTTCTAAGGGCTACAAAAGCGCTTCCAAGGAAGGGTGCTGGCTAGCAACAGCTTTCAGTGCTGGCACTTTTCATCTCTGAGCAATTGCTCGACGTTTGTAATTTCTCACCTGAGCTCTCTTTAGACTGCGCGAGAGGATGAGCAGAAGATGAGGTGGCTAGAGAAGCCCAGAGCCCCAGTGTTCTTAGGCCTACAAAAGCGCTTCCAAGGAAGGGTGCTGGCTAGCAACAGCTTTCAGTGCTGGCACTTTTCATCTCTGAGCAATTGCTCGACATTTGCAATTTCTCAGCTCGTGTCTACGAGACGGAAAGAGAAGGACCGTGACGCTTGGTGCGTATAGAAGCGCAAAGCCCCAGTGTTACTGCGCCTGTGAAAGCGCTTCCAAGGAAGGGTGCTGGCTAGCAAGAGCTTTCAGTGCTGGCACTTTTCATCTCTGAGCAATTGCTGGACGTTTGCAATTTCTCACCTGAGCTCTCTTTAGAGTGCGCGAGAGGATGAGCAGAAGATGAGGTGGCTAGAGAAGCCCAGAGCCCCAGTGTTCTTAGGCCTACAAAAGCGCTTCCAAGGAAGGGTGCTGGCTAGCAAGAGCTTTCAGTGCTGGCACTGTTCATCTCTGAGCAATTGCTCGACGTTTGCAATTTCTCAGCTCGTGTCTACCGACGGAAAGAGAAGGACCGTGACGTTTGGTGGCTAGAGAAGCGCAAAGCCCCAGTGTTGCTGCGCCTGTGAAAGCGCTTCCAAGGAAGGGTGCTGGCTAGCAACAGCTTTCAGTGCTGGCACTTTTCATCTCTGAGCAATTGCTCGACGTTTGCAATTTCTCAGCTCGTGTCTAGGAGACGGAAAGAGAATGACCGTGACGTTTGGTGGCTAGAGAAGCGCAAAGCCCCAGTGTTGCTGCGCCTGTGAAAGCGCTTCCAAGGAAGGGTGCTGGCTAGCAACAGCTTTCAGTGCTGGCACTTTTCATCTCTGAGCAATTGCTCGACGTTTGCAATTTCTCACCTGAGCTCTCTTTAGAGTGCGCGAGAGGATGAGCAGAAGATGAGGTGGCTAGAGAAGCCCAGAGCCCCAGTGTTCTTAGGCCTACAAAAGCGCTTCCAAGGAAGGGTGCTGGCTAGCAACAGCTTTCAGTGCTGGCACTTTTCATCTCTGAGCAATTGCTCGACGTTTGCAATTTCTCAGCTCGTGTCTACGAGACGGAAAGAGAAGGACCGTGACGTTTGGTGGCTAGAGAAGCGCAAAGCCCCAGTGTTGCTGCGCCTGTGAAAGCGCTTCCAAGGAAGGGTGCTGGCTAGCAAGAGCTTTCAGTGCTGGCACTTTTCATCTCTGAGCAATTGCTCGACGTTTGCAATTTCTCACCTGAGCTCTCTTTAGAGTGCGCGAGAGGATGAGCAGAAGATGAGGTGGCTAGAGAAGCCCAGAGCCCCAGTGTTCTTAGGCCTACAAAAGCGCTTCCAAGGAAGGGTGCTGGCTAGCAAGAGCTTTCAGTGCTGGCACTTTTCATCTCTGAGCAATTGCTCGACGTTTGCAATTTCTCAGCTCGTGTCTACCGACGGAAAGAGAAGGACCGTGACGATTGATGCGTATAGAAGCGCAAAGCCCCAGTGTTGCTGCGCCTGTGAAAGCGCTTCCAAGGAAGGGTGCTGGCTAGCAAGAGCTTTCAGTGCTGGCACTTTTCATCTCTGAGCAATTGCTCGACGTTTGCAATTTCTCACCTGAGCTCTCTTTAGAGTGCGCGAGAGGATGAGCAGAAGATGAGGTGGCTAGAGAAGCCCAGAGCCCCAGTGTTCTTAGGCCTACAAAAGCGCTTCCAAGGAAGGGTGCTGGCTAGCAAGAGCTTTCAGTGCTGGCACTTTTCATCTCTGAGCAATTGCTCGACATTTGCAATTTCTCACCTGAGCTCTCTTTAGAGTGCGCGAGAGGATGAGCAGAAGATGAGGTGGCTAGAGAAGCCCAGAGCCCCAGTGTTCTTAGGCCTACAAAAGCGCTTCCAAGGAAGGGTGCTGGCTAGCAAGAGCTTTCAGTGCTGGCACTTTTCATCTCTGAGCAATTGCTCGACGTTTGCAATTTCTCAGCTCGTGTCTACGAGATGGAAAGAGAATGACCATGACATTTGATGGCTAGAGAAGCGCAAAGCCCCAGTGTTGCTGCGCCTGTGAAAGTGCTTCCAAGGAAGGGTGCTGGCTAGCAACAGCTTTCAGTGCTGGCACTTTTCATCTCTGAGCAATTGCTGGACGTTTGCAATTTCTCACCTGAGCTCTCTTTAGAGTGCGTGAGAGGATGAGCAGAAGATGAGATGGCTAGGGAAGCCCAGAGCCCCAGTGTTCTAAGGGCTACAAAAGCGCTTCCAAGGAAGGGTGCTGGCTAGCAACAGCTTTCAGTGCTGGCACTTTTCATCTCTGAGCAATTGCTCGACGTTTGTAATTTCTCACCTGAGCTCTCTTTAGACTGCGCGAGAGGATGAGCAGAAGATGAGGTGGCTAGAGAAGCCCAGAGACCCAGTGTTCTTAGGCCTACAAAAGCGCTTCCAAGGAAGGGGGCTGGCTAGCAACAGCTTTCAGTGCTGGCACTTTTCATCTCTGAGCAATTGCTCGACGTTTGCAATTTCTCAGCTCGTGTCTACGAGACGGAAAGAGAAGGACCGTGACGCTTGGTGCGTATAGAAGCGCAAAGCCCCAGTGTTACTGCGCCTGTGAAAGCGCTTCCAAGGAAGGGTGCTGGCTAGCAAGAGCTTTCAGTGCTGGCACTTTTCATCTCTGAGCAATTGCTCGACGTTTGCAATTTCTCAGCTCGTGTCTACCGACGGAAAGAGAAGGACCGTGACGTTTGGTGGCTAGAGAAGCGCAAAGCCCCAGTGTTGCTGCGCCTGTGAAAGCGCTTCCAAGGAAGGGTGCTGGCTAGCAACAGCTTTCAGTGCTGGCACTTTTCATCTCTGAGCAATTGCTCGACGTTTGCAATTTCTCAGCTCGTGTCTACGAGACGGAAAGAGAAGGACCGTGACGTTTGGTGGCTAGAGAAGCGCAAAGCCCCAGTGTTGCTGCGCCTGTGAAAGCGCTTCCAAGGAAGGGTGCTGGCTAGCAAGAGCTTTCAGTGCTGGCACTTTTCATCTCGGAGCAATTGCTCGACGTTTGCAATTTCTCACCTGAGCTCTCTTTAGAGTGCGCGCGAGGATGAGCAGAAGATGAGGTGGCTAGAGAAGCCCAGAGCCCCAGTGTTCTTAGGCCTACAAAAGCGCTTCCAAGGAAGGGTGCTGGCTAGCAACAGCTTTCAGTGCTGGCACTTTTCATCTCTGAGCAATTGCTCGACGTTTGCAATTTCTCAGCTCGTGTCTACGAGACGGAAAGAGAAGGACCGTGACGTTTGGTGGCTAGAGAAGCGCAAAGCCCCAGTGTTGCTGCGCCTGTGAAAGCGCTTCCAAGGAAGGGTGCTGGCTAGCAAGAGCTTTCAGTGCTGGCACTTTTCATCTCTGAGCAATTGCTGGACGTTTGCAATTTCTCACCTGAGCTCTCTTTAGAGTGCGCGAGAGGATGAGCAGAAGATGAGGTGGCTAGAGAAGCCCAGAGCCCCAGTGTTCTTAGGCCTACAAAAGCACTTCCAAGGAAGGGTGCTGGCTAGCAACAGCTTTCAGTGCTGGCACTTTTCATCTCTGAGCAATTGCTCGACGTTTGCTATTTCTCAGCTCGTGTCTACCGACGGAAAGAGAAGGACCGTGACGTTTGGTGCGTATAGAAGCGCAAAGCCCCAGTGTTGCTGCGCCTGTGAAAGCGCTTCCAAGGAAGGGTGCTGGCTAGCAAGAGCTTTCAGTGCTGGCACTTTTCATCTCTGAGCAATTGCTCGACGTTTGCAATTTCTCACCTGAGCTCTCTTTAGAGTGCGCGAGAGGATGAGCAGAAGATGAGGTGGCTAGAGAAGCCCAGAGCCCCAGTGTTCTTAGGCCTACAAAAGCGCTTCCAAGGAAGGGTGCTGGCTAGCAAGAGCTTTCAGTGCTGGCACTTTTCATCTCTGAGCAATTGCTCGACGTTTGCAATTTCTCAGCTCGTGTCTACCGACGGAAAGAGAAGGACCGTGACGTTTGGTGGCTAGAGAAGCGCAAAGCCCTAGTGTTGCTGCGCCTGTGAAAGCGCTTCCAAGGAAGGGTGCTGGCTAGCAACAGCTTTCAGTGCTGGCACTTTTCATCTCTGAGCAATTGCTGGACGTTTGCAATTTCTCACCTGAGCTCTCTTTAGAGTGCGCGAGAGGATGAGCAGAAGATGAGGTGGCTAGAGAAGCCCAGAGCCCCAGTGTTCTTAGGCCTACAAAAGCACTTCCAAGGAAGGGTGCTGGCTAGCAACAGCTTTCAGTGCTGGCACTTTTCATCTCTGAGCAATTGCTCGACGTTTGCTATTTCTCAGCTCGTGTCTACCGACGGAAAGAGAAGGACCGTGACGTTTGGTGCGTATAGAAGCGCAAAGCCCCAGTGTTGCTGCGCCTGTGAAAGCGCTTCCAAGGAAGGGTGCTGGCTAGCAACAGCTTTCAGTGCTGGCACTTTTCATCTCGGAGCAATTGCTCGACGTTTGCAATTTCTCACCTGAGCTCTCTTTAGAGTGCGCGAGAGGATGAGCAGAAGATTAGGTGGCTAGAGAAGCCCAGAGCCCCAGTGTTCTTAGGCCTACAAAAGCGCTTCCAAGGAAGGGTGCTGGCTAGCAAGAGCTTTCAGTGCTGGCACTTTTCATCTCTGAGCAATTGCTCGACGTTTGCAATTTCTCAGCTCGTGTCTACGAGACGGGAAGAGAATGACCGTGACGTTTGGTGCATATAGAAGCGCAAAGCCCCAGTGTTACTGTGCCTGTGAAAGCGCTTCCAAGGAAGGGTGCTGGCTAGCAAGAGCTTTCAGTGCTGGCACTTTTCATCTCGGAGCAATTGCTTGACGTTTGCAATTTCTCAGCTCGTGTCTACGAGACGGAAAGAGAAGGACCGTGACGCTTGGTGGCTAGAGAAGCGCAAAGCCCCAGTGTTACTGCGCCTGTGAAAGCGCTTCCAAGGAAGGGTGCTGGCTAGCAAGAGCTTTCAGTGCTGGCACTTTTCATCTCTGAGCAATTGCTGGACGTTTGCAATTTCTCACCTGAGCTCTCTTTAGAGTGCGCGAGAGGATGAGCAGAAGATGAGGTGGCTAGAGAAGCCCAGAGACCCAGTGTTCTTAGGCCTACAAAAGCGCTTCCAAGGAAGGGTGCTGGCTAGCAACAGCTTTCAGTGCTGGCACTTTTCATCTCTGAGCAATTGCTCGACGTTTGCAATTTCTCAGCTCGTGTCTACAAGACGGAAAGAGAAGGACCGTGACATTTGGTGCGTATAGAAGCGCAAAGCCCCAGTGTTGCTGCGCCTGTGAAAGCGCTTCCAAGGAAGGGTGCTGGCTAGCAAGAGCTTTCAGTGCTGGCACTTTTCATCTCTGAGCAATTGCTCGACGTTTGTAATTTCTCACCTGAGCTCTCTTTAGAGTGCGCGAGAGGATGAGCAGAAGATGAGGTGGCTAGAGAAGCCCAGAGCCCCAGTGTTCTTAGGCCTACAAAAGCGCTTCCAAGGAAGGGTGCTGGCTAGCAACAGCTTTCAGTGCTGGCACTTTTCATCTCTGAGCAATTGCTCGACGTTTGCAATTTCTCAGCTCGTGTCTAGGAGACGGAAAGAGAAGGACCGTGACGTTTGGTGGCTAGAGAAGCGCAAAGCCCCAGTGTTGCTGCGCCTGTGAAAGCGCTTCCAAGGAAGGGTGCTGGCTAGCAACAGCTTTCAGTGCTGGCACTTTTCATCTCTGAGCAATTGCTCGACGTTTGCAATTTCTCAGCTCGTGTCTACCGACGGAAAGAGAATGACCGTGACGTTTGGTGGGTAGAGAAGCGCAAAGCCCCAGTGTTGCTGCGCCTGTGAAAGCGCTTCCAAGGAAGGGTGCTGGCTAGCAACAGCTTTCAGTGCTGGCACTTTTCATCTCTGAGCAATTGCTCGACGTTTGCAATTTCTCACCTGAGCTCTCTTTAGAGTGCGCGAGAGGATGAGCAGAAGATTAGGTGGCTAGAGATGCCCAGAGCCCCAGTGTTCTTAGGCCTACAAAAGCGCTTCCAAGGAAGGGTGCTGGCTAGCAAGAGCTTTCAGTGCTGGCACTTTTCATCTCTGAGCAATTGCTGGACGTTTGCAATTTCTCAGCTCGTGTCTACCGACGGAAAGAGAATGACCGTGACGTTAGGTGCGTATAGAAGCGCAAAGCCCCAGTGTTGCTGCTCCTGTGAAAGCGCTTCCAAGGAAGGGTGCTGGCTAGCAAGAGCTTTCAGTGCTGGCACTTTTCATCTCTGAGCAATTGCTCGACGTTTGCAATTTCTCAGCTCGTGTCTACGAGACGGAAAGAGAAGGACCGTGACGCTTGGTGGCTAGAGAAGCGCAAAGCCCCAGTGTTACTGCGCCTGTGAAAGCGCTTCCAAGGAAGGGTGCTGGCTAGCAAGAGCTTTCAGTGCTGGCACTTTTCATCTCTGAGCAATTGCTGGACGTTTGCAATTTCTCACCTGAGCTCTCTTTAGAGTGCGCGAGAGGATGAGCAGAAGATGAGGTGGCTAGAGAAGCCCAGAGCCCCAGTGTTCTTAGGCCTACAAAAGCGCTTCCAAGGAAGGGTGCTGGCTAGCAACAGCTTTCAGTGCTGGCACTTTTCATCTCTGAGCAATTGCTCGACGTTTGCAATTTCTCAGCTCGTGTCTACAAGACGGAAAGAGAAGGACCGTGACATTTGGTGCGTATAGAAGCGCAAAGCCCCAGTGTTACTGCGCCTGTGAAAGCGCTTCCAAGGAAGGGTGCTGGCTAGCAAGAGCTTTCAGTGCTGGCACTTTTCATCTCTGAGCAATTGCTCGACGTTTGTAATTTCTCAGCTGAGCTCTCTTTAGAGTGTGCGAGAGGATGAGCAGAAGATGAGGTGGCTAGAGAAGCCCAGAGCCCCAGTGTTCTTAGGCCTACAAAAGCGCTTCCAAGGAAGGGTGCTGGCTAGCAAGAGCTTGCAGTGCTGGCACTTTTCATCTCTGAGCAATTGCTCGACGTTTGCAATTTCTCAGCTCGTGTCTACAAGACGGAAAGAGAAGGACCGTGACGTTTGGTGGCTAGAGAAGCGCAAAGCCCCAGTGTTGCTGCGCCTGTGAAAGCGCTTCCAAGGAAGGGTGCTGGCTAGCAACAGCTTTCAGTGCTGGCACTTTTCATCTCTGAGCAATTGCTCGACGTTTGCAATTTCTCAGCTCGTGTCTACAAGACGGAAAGAGAATGACCGTGACGTTTGGTGGGTAGAGAAGCGCAAAGCCCCAGTGTTGCTGCGCCTGTGAAAGCGCTTCCAAGGAAGGGTGCTGGCTAGCAACAGCTTTCAGTGCTGGCACTTTTCATCTCTGAGCAATTGCTCGACGTTTGCAATTTCTCAGCTCGTGTCTACCGACGGAAAGAGAAGGACCGTGACGTTTGGTGGCTAGAGAAGCGCAAAGCCCCAGTGTTGCTGCGCCTGTGAAAGCGCTTCCAAGGAAGGGTGCTGGCTAGCAACAGCTTTCAGTGCTGGCACTTTTCATCTCTGAGCAATTGCTCGACGTTTGCAATTTCTCACCTGAGCTCTCTTTAGAGTGCGCGCGAGGATGAGCAGAAGATGAGGTGGCTAGAGAAGCCCAGAGCCCCAGTGTTCTTAGGCCTACAAAAGCGCTTCCAAGGAAGGGTGCTGGCTAGCAACAGCTTTCAGTGCTGGCACTTTTCATCTCTGAGCAATTGCTCGACGTTTGCATTTTCTCAGCTCGTGTCTACGAGACGGAAAGAGAATGACCGTGACGTTTGGTGGCTAGAGAAGCGCAAAGCCCCAGTGTTGCTGCGCCTGTGAAAGCGCTTCCAAGGAAGGGTGCTGGCTAGCAAGAGCTTTCAGTGCTGGCACTTTTCATCTCGGAGCAATTGCTCGACGTTTGCAATTTCTCACCTGAGCTCTCTTTAGAGTGCGCGAGAGGATGAGCAGAAGATGAGGTGGCTAGAGAAGCCCAGAGCCCCAGTGTTCTTAGGCCTACAAAAGCGCTTCCAAGGAAGGGTGCTGGCTAGCAAGAGCTTTCAGTGCTGGCACTTTTCATCTCTGAGCAATTGCTGGACGTTTGCAATTTCTCACCTGAGCTCTCTTTAGAGTGCGCGAGAGGATGAGCAGAAGATGAGGTGGCTAGAGAAGCCCAGAGCCCCAGTGTTCTTAGGCCTACAAAAGCGCTTCCAAGGAAGGGTGCTGGCTAGCAACAGCTTTCAGTGCTGGCACTTTTCATCTCTGAGCAATTGCTCGACGTTTGCAATTTCTCAGCTCGTGTCTACAAGACGGAAAGAGAAGGACCGTGACGTTTGGTGGCTAGAGAAGCGCAAAGCCCCAGTGTTGCTGCGCCTGTGAAAGCGCTTCCAAGGAAGGGTGCTGGCTAGCAACAGCTTTCAGTGCTGGCACTTTTCATCTCTGAGCAATTGCTCGACGTTTGTAATTTCTCACCTGAGCTCTCTTTAGAGTGCGCGAGAGGATGAGCAGAAGATGAGGTGGCTAGAGAAGCCCAGAGCCCCAGTGTTCTTAGGCCTACAAAAGCGCTTCCAAGGAAGGGGGCTGGCTAGCAACAGCTTTCAGTGCTGGCACTTTTCATCTCTGAGCAATTGCTCGACGTTTGCAATTTCTCAGCTCGTGTCTACGAGATGGAAAGAGAATGACCATGACATTTGATGGCTAGAGAAGCGCAAAGCCCCAGTGTTGCTGCGCCTGTGAAAGTGCTTCCAAGGAAGGGTGCTGGCTAGCAACAGCTTTCAGTGCTGGCACTTTTCATCTCTGAGCAATTGCTCGACGTTTGCAATTTCTCACCTGAGCTCTCTTTAGAGTGCGTGAGAGGATGAGCAGAAGATGAGATGGCTAGGGAAGCCCAGAGCCCCAGTGTTCTTAGGCCTACAAAAGCGCTTCCAAGGAAGGGTGCTGGCTAGCAAGAGCTTTCAGTGCTGGCACTTTTCATCTCTGAGCAATTGCTGGACGTTTGCAATTTCTCACCTGAGCTCTCTTTAGAGTGCGCGAGAGGATGAGCAGAAGATGAGGTGGCTAGAGAAGCCCAGAGCCCCAGTGTTCTTAGGCCTACAAAAGCGCTTCCAAGGAAGGGTGCTGGCTAGCAACAGCTTTCAGTGCTGGCACTTTTCATCTCTGAGCAATTGCTCGACGTTTGCAATTTCTCAGCTCGTGTCTACGAGACGGAAAGAGAAGGACCGTGACGCTTGGTGCGTATAGAAGCGCAAAGCCCCAGTGTTACTGCTCCTGTGAAAGCGCTTCCAAGGAAGGGTGCTGGCTAGCAAGAGCTTTCAGTGCTGGCACTTTTCATCTCTGAGCAATTGCTCGACGTTTGCAATTTCTCACCTGAGCTCTCTTTAGAGTGCGCGAGAGGATGAGCAGAAGATGAGGTGGCTAGAGAAGCCCAGAGCCCCAGTGTTCTTAGGCCTACAAAAGCGCTTCCAAGGAAGGGTGCTGGCTAGCAACAGCTTTCAGTGCTGGCACTTTTCATCTCTGAGCAATTGCTCGACGTTTGCAATTTCTCAGCTCGTGTCTACCGACGGAAAGAGAAGGACCGTGACGTTTGGTGGCTAGAGAAGCGCAAAGCCCCAGTGTTGCTGCGCCTGTGAAAGCGCTTCCAAGGAAGGGTGCTGGCTAGCAACAGCTTTCAGTGCTGGCACTTTTCATCTCTGAGCAATTGCTCGACGTTTGCAATTTCTCACCTGAGCTCTCTTTAGAGTGCGCGCGAGGATGAGCAGAAGATGAGGTGGCTAGAGAAGCCCAGAGCCCCAGTGTTCTTAGGCCTACAAAAGCGCTTCCAAGGAAGGGTGCTGGCTAGCAACAGCTTTCAGTGCTGGCACTTTTCATCTCTGAGCAATTGCTCGACGTTTGCAATTTCTCACCTCGTGTCTACGAGACGGAAAGAGAAGGACCGTGACGTTTGGTGGGTAGAGAAGCGCAAAGCCCCAGTGTTGCTGCGCCTGTGAAAGCGCTTCCAAGGAAGGGTGCTGGCTAGCAAGAGCTTTCAGTGCTGGCACTTTTCATCTCTGAGCAATTGATCGACGTTTGCAATTTCTCACCTGAGCTCTCTTTAGAGTGCGCGAGAGGATGAGCAGAAGATGAGGTGGCTAGAGAAGCCCAGAGCACCACTGTTCTTAGGCCTACAAAAGCGCTTCCAAGGAAGGGTGCTGGCTAGCAAGAGCTTTCAGTGCTGGCACTTTTCATCTCTGAGCAATTGCTCGACGTTTGCAATTTCTCAGCTCGTGTCTAGGAGACGGAAAGAGAAGGACCGTGACGTTTGGTGGCTAGAGAAGCGCAAAGCCCCAGTGTTGCTGCGCCTGTGAAAGCGCTTCCAAGGAAGGGTGCTGGCTAGCAACAGCTTTCAGTGCTGGCCCTTTTCATCTCTGAGCAATTGCTGGACGTTTGCAATTTCTCACCTGAGCTCTCTTTAGAGTGCGCGAGAGGATGAGCAGAAGATGAGGTGGCTAGAGAAGCCCAGAGCCCCAGTGTTCTTAGGCCTACAAAAGCACTTCCAAGGAAGGGTGCTGGCTAGCAACAGCTTTCAGTGCTGGCACTTTTCATCTCTGAGCAATTGCTCGACGTTTGCTATTTCTCAGCTCGTGTCTACCGACGGAAAGAGAAGGACCGTGACGTTTGGTGCGTATAGAAGCGCAAAGCCCCAGTGTTGCTGCGCCTGTGAAAGCGCTTCCAAGGAAGGGTGCTGGCTAGCAAGAGCTTTCAGTGCTGGCACTTTTCATCTCTGAGCAATTGCTCGACGTTTGCAATTTCTCACCTGAGCTCTCTTTAGAGTGCGCGAGAGGATGAGCAGAAGATGAGGTGGCTAGAGAAGCCCAGAGCCCCAGTGTTCTTAGGCCTACAAAAGCGCTTCCAAGGAAGGGTGCTGGCTAGCAAGAGCTTTCAGTGCTGGCACTTTTCATCTCTGAGCAATTGCTCGACGTTTGCAATTTCTCAGCTCGTGTCTACGAGACGGAAAGAGAATGACCGTCACGTTTGGTGCATATAGAAGCGCAAAGCCCCAGTGTTACTGCGCCTGTGAAAGCGCTTCCAAGGAAGGGTGCTGGCTAGCAAGAGCTTTCAGTGCTGGCACTTTTCATCTCTGAGCAATTGCTCGACGTTTGCAATTTCTCAGCTCGTGTCTACGAGACGGAAAGAGAAGGACCGTGACGCTTGGTGGCTAGAGAAGCGCAAAGCCCCAGTGTTACTGCGCCTGTGAAAGCGCTTCCAAGGAAGGGTGCTGGCTAGCAACAGCTTTCAGTGCTGGCACTTTTCATCTCTGAGCAATTGCTCGACGTTTGCAATTTCTCACCTGAGCTCTCTTTAGAGTGCGCGAGAGGATGAGCAGAAGATGAGGTGGCTAGAGAAGCCCAGAGCCCCAGTGTTCTTAGGCCTACAAAAGCGCTTCCAAGGAAGGGTGCTGGCTAGCAAGAGCTTTCAGTGCTGGCACTTTTCATCTCTGAGCAATTGCTCGACGTTTGCAATTTCTCAGCTCGTGTCTACAAGACGGAAAGAGAAGGACCGTGACATTTGGTGCGTATAGAAGCGCAAAGCCCCAGTGTTGCTGTGCCTGTGAAAGCGCTTCCAAGGAAGGGTGCTGGCTAGCAAGAGCTTTCAGTGCTGGCACTTTTCATCTCTGAGCAATTGCTCGACGTTTGCAATTTCTCACCTGAGCTCTCTTTAGAGTGCGCGAGAGGATGAGCAGAAGATGAGGTGGCTAGAGAAGCCCAGAGCCCCAGTGTTCTTAGGCCTACAAAAGCGCTTCCAAGGAAGGGTGCTGGCTAGCAACAGCTTTCAGTGCTGGCACTTTTCATCTCTGAGCAATTGCTCGACGTTTGCAATTTCTCAGCTCGTGTCTAGGAGGCGGAAAGAGAAGGACCGTGACTTTTGGTGGCTAGAGAAGCGCAAAGCCCCAGTGTTGCTGCGCCTGTGAAAGCGCTTCCAAGGAAGGGTGCTGGCTAGCAACAGCTTTCAGTGCTGGCACTTTTCATCTCTGAGCAATTGCTCGACGTTTGCAATTTCTCAGCTCGTGTCTACAAGACGGAAAGAGAAGGACCGTGACTTTTGGTGGCTAGAGAAGCGCAAAGCCCCAGTGTTGCTGCGCCTGTGAAAGCGCTTCCAAGGAAGGGTGCTGGCTAGCAAGAGCTTTCAGTGCTGGCACTTTTCATCTCTGAGCAATTGCTCGACGTTTGCAATTTCTCACCTGAGCTCTCTTTAGAGTGCGCGAGAGGATGAGCAGAAGATGAGGTGGCTAGAGAAGCCCAGAGCCCCAGTGTTCTTAGGCCTACAAAAGCGCTTCCAAGGAAGGGTGCTGGCTAGCAACAGCTTTCAGTGCTGGCACTTTTCATCTCTGAGCAATTGCTCGACGTTTGCAATTTCTCAGCTCGTGTCTACCGACGGAAAGAGAAGGACCGTGACGTTTGGTGGCTAGAGAAGCGCAAAGCCCCAGTGTTGCTGCGCCTGTGAAAGCGCTTCCAAGGAAGGGTGCTGGCTAGCAACAGCTTTCAGTGCTGGCCCTTTTCATCTCTGAGCAATTGCTGGACGTTTGCAATTTCTCACCTGAGCTCTCTTTAGAGTGCGCGAGAGGATGAGCAGAAGATGAGGTGGCTAGAGAAGCCCAGAGCCCCAGTGTTCTTAGGCCTACAAAAGCACTTCCAAGGAAGGGTGCTGGCTAGCAACAGCTTTCAGTGCTGGCACTTTTCATCTCTGAGCAATTGCTCGACGTTTGCTATTTCTCAGCTCGTGTCTACCGACGGAAAGAGAAGGACCGTGACATTTGGTGGCTAGAGAAGCGCAAAGCCCCAGTGTTGCTGCGCCTGTGAAAGCGCTTCCAAGGAAGGGTGCTGGCTAGCAAGAGCTTTCAGTGCTGGCACTTTTCATCTCTGAGCAATTGCTCGACGTTTGCAATTTCTCACCTGAGCTCTCTTTAGAGTGCGCGAGAGGATGAGCAGAAGATGAGGTGGCTAGAGAAGCCCAGAGCCCCAGTGTTCTTAGGCCTACAAAAGCGCTTCCAAGGAAGGGTGCTGGCTAGCAAGAGCTTTCAGTGCTGGCACTTTTCATCTCTGAGCAATTGCTCGACGTTTGCAATTTCTCAGCTCGTGTCTACGAGACGGGAAGAGAATGACCGTGACGTTTGGTGCATATAGAAGCGCAAAGCCCCAGTGTTACTGCGCCTGTGAAAGCGCTTCCAAGGAAGGGTGCTGGCTAGCAAGAGCTTTCAGTGCTGGCACTTTTCATCTCTGAGCAATTGCTCGACGTTTGCAATTTCTCACCTCGTGTCTACGAGACGGAAAGAGAAGGACCGTGACGCTTGGTGGCTAGAGAAGCGCAAAGCCCCAGTGTTACTGCGCCTGTGAAAGCGCTTCCAAGGAAGGGTGCTGGCTAGCAACAGCTTTCAGTGCTGGCACTTTTCATCTCTGAGCAATTGCTCGACGTTTGCAATTTCTCACCTGAGCTCTCTTTAGAGTGCGCGAGAGGATGAGCAGAAGATGAGGTGGCTAGAGAAGCCCAGAGCCCCAGTGTGCTTAGGCCTACAAAAGCGCTTCCAAGGAAGGGTGCTGGCTAGCAAGAGCTTTCAGTGCTGGCACTTTTCATCTCTGAGCAATTGCTCGACGTTTGCAATTTCTCAGCTCGTGTCTACAAGACGGAAAGAGAAGGACCGTGACATTTGGTGCGTATAGAAGCGCAAAGCCCCAGTGTTGCTGCGCCTGTGAAAGCGCTTCCAAGGAAGGGTGCTGGCTAGCAACAGCTTTCAGTGCTGGCACTTTTCATCTCTGAGCAATTGCTCGACGTTTGCAATTTCTCAGCTCGTGTCTACGAGACGGAAAGAGAAGGACCGTGACGTTTGGTGGCTAGAGAAACGCAAAGCCCCAGTGTTGCTGCGCCTGTGAAAGCGCTTCCAAGGAAGGGTGCTGGCTAGCAAGAGCTTTCAGTGCTGGCACTTTTCATCTCTGAGCAATTGCTGGACGTTTGCAATTTCTCACCTGAGCTCTCTTTAGAGTGCGCGAGAGGATGAGCAGAAGATGAGGTGGCTAGAGAAGCCCAGAGCCCCACTGTTCTTAGGCCTACAAAAGCGCTTCCAAGGAAGGGTGCTGGCTAGCAAGAGCTTTCAGTGCTGGCACTTTTCATCTCTGAGCAATTGCTCGACGTTTGCAATTTCTCAGCTCGTGTCTAGGAGGCGGAAAGAGAAGGACCGTGACTTTTGGTGGGTAGAGAAGCGCAAAGCCCCAGTGTTGCTGCGCCTGTGAAAGCGCTTCCAAGGAAGGGTGCTGGCTAGCAACAGCTTTCAGTGCTGGCACTTTTCATCTCTGAGCAATTGCTCGACGTTTGCAATTTCTCAGCTCGTGTCTAGGAGACGGAAAGAGAAGGACCGTGACTTTTGGTGGCTAGAGAAGCGCAAAGCCCCAGTGTTGCTGCGCCTGTGAAAGCGCTTCCAAGGAAGGGTGCTGGCTAGCAACAGCTTTCAGTGCTGGCACTTTTCATCTCTGAGCAATTGATCGACGTTTGCAATTTCTCACCTGAGCTCTCTTTAGAGTGCGCGAGAGGATGAGCAGAAGATGAGGTGGCTAGAGAAGCCCAGAGCCCCAGTGTTCTTAGGCCTACAAAAGCGCTTCCAAGGAAGGGTGCTGGCTAGCAACAGCTTTCAGTGCTGGCACTTTTCATCTCTGAGCAATTGCTCGACGTTTGCAATTTCTCAGCTCGTGTCTACCGACTGAAAGAGAAGGACCGTGACGTTTGGTGGCTAGAGAAGCGCAAAGCCCCAGTGTTGCTGCGCCTGTGAAAGCGCTTCCAAGGAAGGGTGCTGGCTAGCAAGAGCTTTCAGTGCTGGCACTTTTCATCTCTGAGCAATTGCTCGACGTTTGCAATTTCTCACCTGAGCTCTCTTTAGAGTGCGCGAGAGGATGAGCAGAAGAGTAGGTGGCTAGAGAAGCCCAGAGCCCCAGTGTTCTTAGGCCTACAAAAGCGCTTCCAAGGAAGGGTGCTGGCTAGCAAGAGCTTTCAGTGCTGGCACTTTTCATCTCTGAGCAATTGCTCGACGTTTGCAATTTCTCAGCTCGTGTCTACCGACGGAAAGAGAAGGACCGTGACGTTTGGTGCGTAGAGAAGCGCAAAGCCCCAGTGTTACTGCGCCTGTGAAAGCGCTTCCAAGGAAGGGTGCTGGCTAGCAACAGCTTTCAGTGCTGGCACTTTTCATCTCTGAGCAATTGCTGGACGTTTGCAATTTCTCTCCTGAGCTCTCTTTAGAGTGCGCGAGAGGATGAGCAGAAGATGAGGTGGCTAGAGAAGCCCAGAGCCCCAGTGTTCTTAGGCCTACAAAAGCGCTTCCAAGGAAGGGTGCTGGCTAGCAACAGCTTTCAGTGCTGGCACTTTTCATCTCTGAGCAATTGCTCGACGTTTGCAATTTCTCAGCTCGTGTCTAGGAGACGGAAAGAGAAGGACCGTGACGTTTGGTGCGTATAGAAGCGCAAAGCCCCAGTGTTGCTGCGCCTGTGAAAGCGCTTCCAAGGAAGGGTGCTGGCTAGCAAGAGCTTTCAGTGCCGGCACTTTTCATCTCTGAGCAATTGCTCGACGTTTGCAATTTCTCACCTGAGCTCTCTTTAGAGTGCGCGAGAGGATGAGCAGAAGATGAGGTGGCTAGAGAAGCCCAGAGCCCCAGTGTTCTTAGGCCTACAAAAGCGCTTCCAAGGAAGGGTGCTGGCTAGCAAGAGCTTTCAGTGCTGGCACTTTTCATCTCTGAGCAATTGCTCGACGTTTGCAATTTCTCAGCTCGTGTCTAGGAGACGGAAAGAGAAGGACCGTGACATTTGGTGCGTATAGAAGCGCAAAGCCCCAGTGTTGCTGCGCCTGTGAAAGCGCTTCCAAGGAAGGGTGCTGGCTAGCAAGAGCTTTCAGTGCTGGCACTTTTCATCTCTGAGCAATTGCTCGACGTTTGCAATTTCTCAGCTCGTGTCTACGAGACGGAAAGAGAAGGACCGTGACGTTTGGTGGCTAGAGAAGCGCAAAGCCCCAGTGTTGCTGCGCCTGTGAAAGCGCTTCCAAGGAAGGGTGCTGGCTAGCAAGAGCTTTCAGTGCTGGCACTTTTCATCTCTGAGCAATTGCTCGACGTTTGCAATTTCTCACCTGAGCTCTCTTTAGAGTGCGCGAGAGGATGAGCAGAAAATGAGGTGGCTCGAGAAGCCCAGAGCAACAGTGTTCTTCGGCCTACAAAAGCGCTTCCAAGGAAGGATGCTGGCTAGCAAGAGCTTTCAGTGCTGGCACTTTTCATCTCGGAGCAATTGCTCGACGTTTGCAATTTCTCAGCTCGTGTCTAGGAGACGGAAAGAGAAGGACCGTGACGTTTGGTGCGTATAGAAGCGCAAAGCCCCAGTGTTGCTGCGCCTGTGAAAGCGCTTCCAAGGAAGGGTGCTGGCTAGCAAGAGCTTTCAGTGCTGGCACTTTTCATCTCTGAGCAATTGCTCGACGTTTGCAATTTCTCAGCTCGTGTCTACGAGACGGAAAGAGAAGGACCGTGACGTTTGGTGGGTAGAGAAGCGCAAAGCCCCAGTGTTGCTGCGCCTGTGAAAGCGCTTCCAAGGAAGGGTGCTGGCTAGCAACAGCTTTCAGTGCTGGCACTTTTCATCTCTGAGCAATTGCTCGACGTTTGCAATTTCTCACCTGAGCTCTCTTTAGAGTGCGCGAGAGGATGAGCAGAAGATGAGGTGGCTCGAGAAGCCCAGAGCAACAGTGTTCTTAGGCCTACAAAAGCGCTTCCAAGGAAGGATGCTGGCTAGCAAGAGCTTTCAGTGCTGGCACTTTTCATCTCGGAGCAATTGCTCGACGTTTGCAATTTCTCAGCTCGTGTCTAGGAGACGGAAAGAGAAGGACCGTGACGTTTGGTGGCTAGAGAAGCGCAAAGCCCCAGTGTTGCTGCGCCTGTGAAAGCACTTCCAAGGAAGGGTGCTGGCTAGCAAGAGCTTTCAGTGCTGGCACTTTTCATCTCTGAGCAATTGCTCGACGTTTGCAATTTCTCACCTGAGCTCTCTTTAGAGTGCGCGAGAGGATGAGCAGAAGATGAGGTGGCTAGAGAAGCCCAGAGCCCCAGTGTTCTTAGGCCTACAAAAGCGCTTCCAAGGAAGGGTGCTGGCTAGCAACAGCTTTCAGTGCTGGCACTTTTCATCTCTGAGCAATTGCTCGACGTTTGCAATTTCTCAGCTCGTGTCTACCGACGGAAAGAGAAGGACCGTGACGCTTGGTGGCTAGAGAAGCGCAAAGCCCCAGTGTTACTGCGCCTGTGAAAGCGCTTCCAAGGAAGGGTGCTGGCTAGCAACAGCTTTCAGTGCTGGCACTTTTCATCTCTGAGCAATTGCTCGACGTTTGCAATTTCTCACCTGAGCTCTCTTTAGAGTGCGCGAGAGGATGAGCAGAAGATGAGGTGGCTAGAGAAGCCCAGAGCCCCAGTGTGCTTAGGCCTACAAAAGCGCTTCCAAGGAAGGGTGCTGGCTAGCAAGAGCTTTCAGTGCTGGCACTTTTCATCTCTGAGCAATTGCTCGACGTTTGCAATTTCTCAGCTCGTGTCTACAAGACGGAAAGAGAAGGACCGTGACATTTGGTGCGTATAGAAGCGCAAAGCCCCAGTGTTGCTGCGCCTGTGAAAGCGCTTCCAAGGAAGGGTGCTGGCTAGCAACAGCTTTCAGTGCTGGCACTTTTCATCTCTGAGCAATTGCTCGACGTTTGCAATTTCTCAGCTCGTGTCTACGAGACGGAAAGAGAAGGACCGTGACGTCTGGTGGCTAGAGAAGCGCAAAGCCCCAGTGTTGCTGCGCCTGTGAAAGCGCTTCCAAGGAAGGGTGCTGGCTAGCAAGAGCTTTCAGTGCTGGCACTTTTCATCTCGGAGCAATTGCTCGACGTTTGCAATTTCTCACCTGAGCTCTCTTTAGAGTGCGCGAGAGGATGAGCAGAAGATGAGGTGGCTAGAGAAGCCCAGAGCCCCAGTGTTCTTAGGCCTACAAAAGCGCTTCCAAGGAAGGGTGCTGGCTAGCAACAGCTTTCAGTGCTGGCACTTTTCATCTCTGAGCAATTGCTCGACGTTTGCAATTTCTCAGCTCGTGTCTAGGAGGCGGAAAGAGAAGGACCGTGACTTTTGGTGGCTAGAGAAGCGCAAAGCCCCAGTGTTGCTGCGCCTGTGAAAGCGCTTCCAAGGAAGGGTGCTGGCTAGCAACAGCTTTCAGTGCTGGCACTTTTCATCTCTGAGCAATTGCTCGACGTTTGCAATTTCTCAGCTCGTGTCTACGAGACGGAAAGAGAAGGACCGTGACTTTTGGTGGCTAGAGAAGCGCAAAGCCCCAGTGTTGCTGCGCCTGTGAAAGCGCTTCCAAGGAAGGGTGCTGGCTAGCAAGAGCTTTCAGTGCTGGCACTTTTCATCTCTGAGCAATTGCTGGACGTTTGCAATTTCTCACCTGAGCTCTCTTTAGAGTGCGCGAGAGGATGAGCAGAAGATGAGGTGGCTAGAGAAGCCCAGAGCCCCAGTGTTCTTAGGCCTACAAAAGCGCTTCCAAGGAAGGGTGCTGGCTAGCAACAGCTTTCAGTGCTGGCACTTTTCATCTCTGAGCAATTGCTCGACGTTTGCAATTTCTCAGCTCGTGTCTACCGACGGAAAGAGAAGGACCGTGACGTTTGGTGGCTAGAGAAGCGCAAAGCCCCAGTGTTGCTGCGCCTGTGAAAGCGCTTCCAAGGAAGGGTGCTGGCTAGCAACAGCTTTCAGTGCTGGCCCTTTTCATCTCTGAGCAATTGCTGGACGTTTGCAATTTCTCACCTGAGCTCTCTTTAGAGTGCGCGAGAGGATGAGCAGAAGATGAGGTGGCTAGAGAAGCCCAGAGCCCCAGTGTTCTTAGGCCTACAAAAGCACTTCCAAGGAAGGGTGCTGGCTAGCAACAGCTTTCAGTGCTGGCACTTTTCATCTCTGAGCAATTGCTCGACGTTTGCTATTTCTCAGCTCGTGTCTACCGACGGAAAGAGAAGGACCGTGACATTTGGTGCGTATAGAAGCGCAAAGCCCCAGTGTTGCTGCGCCTGTGAAAGCGCTTCCAAGGAAGGGTGCTGGCTAGCAAGAGCTTTCAGTGCTGGCACTTTTCATCTCTGAGCAATTGCTCGACGTTTGCAATTTCTCACCTGAGCTCTCTTTAGAGTGCGCGAGAGGATGAGCAGAAGATGAGGTGGCTAGAGAAGCCCAGAGCCCCAGTGTTCTTAGGCCTACAAAAGCGCTTCCAAGGAAGGGTGCTGGCTAGCAAGAGCTTTCAGTGCTGGCACTTTTCATCTCTGAGCAATTGCTCGACGTTTGCAATTTCTCAGCTCGTGTCTACGAGACGGGAAGAGAATGACCGTGACGTTTGGTGCATATAGAAGCGCAAAGCCCCAGTGTTACTGCGCCTGTGAAAGCGCTTCCAAGGAAGGGTGCTGGCTAGCAAGAGCTTTCAGTGCTGGCACTTTTCATCTCTGAGCAATTGCTCGACGTTTGCAATTTCTCACCTCGTGTCTACGAGACGGAAAGAGAAGGACCGTGACGCTTGGTGGCTAGAGAAGCGCAAAGCCCCAGTGTTACTGCGCCTGTGAAAGCGCTTCCAAGGAAGGGTGCTGGCTAGCAACAGCTTTCAGTGCTGGCACTTTTCATCTCTGAGCAATTGCTCGACGTTTGCAATTTCTCACCTGAGCTCTCTTTAGAGTGCGCGAGAGGATGAGCAGAAGATGAGGTGGCTAGAGAAGCCCAGAGCCCCAGTGTGCTTAGGCCTACAAAAGCGCTTCCAAGGAAGGGTGCTGGCTAGCAAGAGCTTTCAGTGCTGGCACTTTTCATCTCTGAGCAATTGCTCGACGTTTGCAATTTCTCAGCTCGTGTCTACAAGACGGAAAGAGAAGGACCGTGACATTTGGTGCGTATAGAAGCGCAAAGCCCCAGTGTTGCTGCGCCTGTGAAAGCGCTTCCAAGGAAGGGTGCTGGCTAGCAAGAGCTTTCAGTGCTGGCACTTTTCATCTCTGAGCAATTGCTCGACGTTTGCAATTTCTCAGCTCGTGTCTACGAGACGGAAAGAGAAGGACCGTGACGTTTGGTGGCTAGAGAAACGCAAAGCCCCAGTGTTGCTGCGCCTGTGAAAGCGCTTCCAAGGAAGGGTGCTGGCTAGCAAGAGCTTTCAGTGCTGGCACTTTTCATCTCTGAGCAATTGCTGGACGTTTGCAATTTCTCACCTGAGCTCTCTTTAGAGTGCGCGAGAGGATGAGCAGAAGATGAGGTGGCTAGAGAAGCCCAGAGCCCCACTGTTCTTAGGCCTACAAAAGCGCTTCCAAGGAAGGGTGCTGGCTAGCAAGAGCTTTCAGTGCTGGCACTTTTCATCTCTGAGCAATTGCTCGACGTTTGCAATTTCTCAGCTCGTGTCTAGGAGGCGGAAAGAGAAGGACCGTGACGTTTGGTGGCTAGAGAAGCGCAAAGCCCCAGTGTTGCTGCGCCTGTGAAAGCGCTTCCAAGGAAGGGTGCTGGCTAGCAACAGCTTTCAGTGCTGGCACTTTTCATCTCTGAGCAATTGCTCGACGTTTGCAATTTCTCAGCTCGTGTCTAGGAGACGGAAAGAGAAGGACCGTGACTTTTGGTGGCTAGAGAAGCGCAAAGCCCCAGTGTTGCTGCGCCTGTGAAAGCGCTTCCAAGGAAGGGTGCTGGCTAGCAACAGCTTTCAGTGCTGGCACTTTTCATCTCTGAGCAATTGATCGACGTTTGCAATTTCTCACCTGAGCTCTCTTTAGAGTGCGCGAGAGGATGAGCAGAAGATGAGGTGGCTAGAGAAGCCCAGAGCCCCAGTGTTCTTAGGCCTACAAAAGCGCTTCCAAGGAAGGGTGCTGGCTAGCAACAGCTTTCAGTGCTGGCACTTTTCATCTCTGAGCAATTGCTCGACGTTTGCAATTTCTCAGCTCGTGTCTACCGACTGAAAGAGAAGGACCGTGACGTTTGGTGGCTAGAGAAGCGCAAAGCCCCAGTGTTGCTGTGCCTGTGAAAGCGCTTCCAAGGAAGGGTGCTGGCTAGCAAGAGCTTTCAGTGCTGGCACTTTTCATCTCTGAGCAATTGCTCGACGTTTGCAATTTCTCACCTGAGCTCTCTTTAGAGTGCGCGAGAGGATGAGCAGAAGATGAGGTGGCTAGAGAAGCCCAGAGCCCCAGTGTTCTTAGGCCTACAAAAGCGCTTCCAAGGAAGGGTGCTGGCTAGCAAGAGCTTTCAGTGCTGGCACTTTTCATCTCTGAGCAATTGCTCGACGTTTGCAATTTCTCAGCTCGTGTCTACCGACGGAAAGAGAAGGACCGTGACGTTTGGTGCGTAGAGAAGCGCAAAGCCCCAGTGTTACTGCGCCTGTGAAAGCGCTTCCAAGGAAGGGTGCTGGCTAGCAACAGCTTTCAGTGCTGGCACTTTTCATCTCTGAGCAATTGCTGGACGTTTGCAATTTCTCTCCTGAGCTCTCTTTAGAGTGCGCGAGAGGATGAGCAGAAGATGAGGTGGCTAGAGAAGCCCAGAGCCCCAGTGTTCTTAGGCCTACAAAAGCGCTTCCAAGGAAGGGTGCTGGGTAGCAAGAGCTTTCAGTGCTGGCACTTTTCATCTCGGAGCAATTGCTCGACGTTTGCAATTTCTCAGCTCGTGTCTAGGAGACGGAAAGAGAAGGACCGTGACGTTTGGTGCGTATAGAAGCGCAAAGCCCCAGTGTTGCTGCGCCTGTGAAAGCGCTTCCAAGGAAGGGTGCTGGCTAGCAAGAGCTTTCAGTGCTGGCACTTTTCATCTCTGAGCAATTGCTCGACGTTTGCAATTTCTCACCTGAGCTCTCTTTAGAGTGCGCGAGAGGATGAGCAGAAGATGAGGTGGCTAGAGAAGCCCAGAGCCCCAGTGTTCTTAGGCCTACAAAAGCGCTTCCAAGGAAGGGTGCTGGCTAGCAACAGCTTTCAGTGCTGGCACTTTTCATCTCTGAGCAATTGCTCGACGTTTGCTATTTCTCAGCTCGTGTCTACGAGACGGAAAGAGAAGGACCGTGACATTTGGTGCGTATAGAAGCGCAAAGCCCCAGTGTTGCTGCGCCTGTGAAAGCGCTTCCAAGGAAGGGTGCTGGCTAGCAAGAGCTTTCAGTGCTGGCACTTTTCATCTCTGAGCAATTGCTCGACGTTTGCAATTTCTCAGCTCGTGTCTACGAGACGGAAAGAGAAGGACCGTGACGTTTGGTGGGTAGAGAAGCGCAAAGCCCCAGTGTTGCTGCGCCTGTGAAAGCGCTTCCAAGGAAGGGTGCTGGCTAGCAAGAGCTTTCAGTGCTGGCACTTTTCATCTCTGAGCAATTGCTCGACGTTTGCAATTTCTCACCTGAGCTCTCTTTAGAGTGCGCGAGAGGATGAGCAGAAAATGAGGTGGCTCGAGAAGCCCAGAGCAACAGTGTTCTTAGGCCTACAAAAGCGCTTCCAAGGAAGGGTGCTGGCTAGCAAGAGCTTTCAGTGCTGGCACTTTTCATCTCGGAGCAATTGCTCGACGTTTGCAATTTCTCAGCTCGTGTCTACGAGACGGAAAGAGAAGGACCGTGACGTTTGGTGGCTAGAGAAGCGCAAAGCCCCAGTGTTGCTGCGCCTGTGAAAGCGCTTCCAAGGAAGGGTGCTGGCTAGCAAGAGCTTTCAGTGCTGGCACTTTTCATCTCTGAGCAATTGCTCGACGTTTGCAATTTCTCAGCTCGTGTCTACGAGACGGAAAGAGAAGGACCGTGACGTTTGGTGGGTAGAGAAGCGCAAAGCCCCAGTGTTGCTGCGCCTGTGAAAGCGCTTCCAAGGAAGGGTGCTGGCTAGCAACAGCTTTCAGTGCTGGCACTTTTCATCTCTGAGCAATTGCTCGACGTTTGCAATTTCTCACCTGAGCTCTCTTTAGAGTGCGCGAGAGGATGAGCAGAAGATGAGGTGGCTCGAGAAGCCCAGAGCAACAGTGTTCTTAGGCCTACAAAAGCGCTTCCAAGGAAGGATGCTGGCTAGCAAGAGCTTTCAGTGCTGGCACTTTTCATCTCGGAGCAATTGCTCGACGTTTGCAATTTCTCAGCTCGTGTCTAGGAGACGGAAAGAGAAGGACCGTGACGTTTGGTGGCTAGAGAAGCGCAAAGCCCCAGTGTTGCTGCGCCTGTGAAAGCACTTCCAAGGAAGGGTGCTGGCTAGCAAGAGCTTTCAGTGCTGGCACTTTTCATCTCTGAGCAATTGCTCGACGTTTGCAATTTCTCACCTGAGCTCTCTTTAGAGTGCGCGAGAGGATGAGCAGAAGATGAGGTGGCTAGAGAAGCCCAGAGCCCCAGTGTTCTTAGGCCTACAAAAGCGCTTCCAAGGAAGGGTGCTGGCTAGCAACAGCTTTCAGTGCTGGCACTTTTCATCTCTGAGCAATTGCTCGACGTTTGCAATTTCTCAGCTCGTGTCTACCGACGGAAAGAGAAGGACCGTGACGTTTGGTGGCTAGAGAAGTGCAAAGCCCCAGTGTTGCTGCGCCTGTGAAAGCGCTTCCAAGGAAGGGTGCTGGCTAGCAAGAGCTTTCAGTGCTGGCACTTTTCATCTCTGAGCAATTGCTGGACATTTGCAATTTCTCACCTGAGCTCTCTTTAGAGTGCGCGAGAGGATGAGCAGAAGATGAGGTGGCTAGAGAAGCCCAGAGCCCCAGTGTTCTTAGGCCTACAAAAGCGCTTCCAAGGAAGGGTGCTGGCTAGCAACAGCTTTCAGTGCTGGCACTTTTCATCTCTGAGCAATTGCTCGACGTTTGCAATTTCTCAGCTCGTGTCTACGAGACGGAAAGAGAATGACCGTGACGTTTGGTGCGTATAGAAGCGCAAAGCCCCAGTGTTGCTGCGCCTGTGAAAGCGCTTCCAAGGAAGGGTGCTGGCTAGCAAGAGCTTTCAGTGCTGGCACTTTTCATCTCTGAGCAATTGCTCGACGTTTGCAATTTCTCAGCTCGTGTCTACGAGACGGAAAGAGAAGGACCGTGACGTTTGGTGGCTAGAGAAGCGCAAAGCCCCAGTGTTGCTGCGCCTGTGAAAGCGCTTCCAAGGAAGGCTGCTGGCTAGCAACAGCTTTCAGTGCTGGCACTTTTCATCTCTGAGCAATTGCTCGACGTTTGCAATTTCTCACCTGAGCTCTCTTTAGAGTGCGCGAGAGGATGAGCAGAAGATGAGGTGGCTAGAGAAGCCCAGAGCCCCAGTGTTCTTAGGCCTACAAAAGCGCTTCCAAGGAAGGGTGCTGGCTAGCAACAGCTTTCAGTGCTGGCACTTTTCATCTCTGAGCAATTGCTGGACGTTTGCAATTTCTCAGCTCGTGTCTAGGAGACGGAAAGAGAAGGACCGTGACGTTTGGTGCGTATAGAAGCGCAAAGCCCCAGTGTTGCTGCGCCTGTGAAAGCGCTTCCAAGGAAGGGTGCTGGCTAGCAACAGCTTTCAGTGCTGGCACTTTTCATCTCTGAGCAATTGCTCGACGTTTGCAATTTCTCAGCTCGTGTCTAGGAGACGGAAAGAGAAGGACCGTGACGTTTGGTGGCTAGAGAAGCGCAAAGCCCCAGTGTTGCTGCGCCTGTGAAAGTGCTTCCAAGGAAGGGTGCTGGCTAGCAAGAGCTTTCAGTGCTGGCACTTTTCATCTCTGAGCAATTGCTCGACGTTTGCAATTTCTCACCTGAGCTCTCTTTAGAGTGCGCGAGAGGATGAGCAGAAGATGAGGTGGCTAGAGAAGCCCAGAGCCCCAGTGTTCTTAGGCCTACAAAAGCGCTTCCAAGGAAGGGTGCTGGCTAGCAACAGCTTTCAGTGCTGGCACTTTTCATCTCTGAGCAATTGCTCGACGTTTGCAATTTCTCAGCTCGTGTCTACCGACGGAAAGAGAAGGACCGTGACGTTTGGTGCGTATAGAAGCGCAAAGCCCCAGTGTTGCTGCACCTGTGAAAGCGCTTCCAAGGAAGGGTGCTGGCTAGCAACAGCTTTCAGTGCTGGCACTTTTCATCTCTGAGCAATTGCTCGACGTTTGCAATTTCTCAGCTCGTGTCTACGAGACGGAAAGAGAAGGACCGTGACGTTTGGTGGCTAGAGAAGCGCAAAGCCCCAGTGTTGCTGCGCCTGTGAAAGCGCTTCCAAGGAAGGGTGCTGGCTAGCAAGAGCTTTCAGTGCTGGCACTTTTCATCTCTGAGCAATTGCTGGACGTTTGCAATTTCTCACCTGAGCTCTCTTTAGAGTGCGCGAGAGGATGAGCAGAAGATGAGGTGGCTAGAGAAGCCCAGAGCCCCAGTGTTCTTAGGCCTACAAAAGCGCTTCCAAGGAAGGGTGCTGGCTAGCAACAGCTTTCAGTGCTGGCACTTTTCATCTCTGAGCAATTGCTCGACGTTTGCAATTTCTCAGCTCGTGTCTACCGACTGAAAGAGAAGGACCGTGACGTTTGGTGGCTAGAGAAGCGCAAAGCCCCAGTGTTGCTGTGCCTGTGAAAGCGCTTCCAAGGAAGGGTGCTGGCTAGCAAGAGCTTTCAGTGCTGGCACTTTTCATCTCTGAGCAATTGCTCGACGTTTGCAATTTCTCACCTGAGCTCTCTTTAGAGTGCGCGAGAGGATGAGCAGAAGATGAGGTGGCTAGGGAAGCCCAGAGCCCCAGTGTTCTTAGGCCTACAAAAGCGCTTCCAAGGAAGGGTGCTGGCTAGCAACAGCTTTCAGTGCTGGCACTTTTCATCTCTGAGCAATTGCTCGACGTTTGCAATTTCTCACCTGAGCTCTCTTTAGAGTGCGCGAGAGGATGAGCAGAAGATGAGGTGGCTAGAGAAGCCCAGAGCCCCAGTGTTCTTAGGCCTACAAAAGCGCTTCCAAGGAAGGGTGCTGGCTAGCAAGAGCTTTCAGTGCTGGCACTTTTCATCTCTGAGCAATTGCTCGACGTTTGCAATTTCTCACCTGAGCTCTCTTTAGAGTGCGCGAGAGGATGAGCAGAAGATGAGGTGGCTAGAGAAGCCCAGAGCCCCAGTGTTCTTAGGCCTACAAAAGCGCTTCCAAGGAAGGGTGCTGGCTAGCAACAGCTTTCAGTGCTGGCACTTTTCATCTCTGAGCAATTGCTCGACGTTTGCAATTTCTCAGCTTGTGTCTATGAGACGGAAAGAGAATGACCGTGACGTTTGGTGGCTAGAGAAGTGCAAAGCCCCAGTGTTGCTGCGCCTGTGAAAGCGCTTCCAAGGAAGGGTGCTGGCTAGCAAGAGCTTTCAGTGCTGGCACTTTTCATCTCTGAGCAATTGCTCGACGTTTGCAATTTCTCACCTGAGCTCTCTTTAGAGTGCGCGAGAGGTTGAGCAGAAGATGAGGTGGCTAGAGAAGCCCAGAGCCCCAGTGTTCTTAGGCCTACAAAAGCGCTTCCAAGGAAGGGTGCTGGCTAGCAACAGCTTTCAGTGCTGGCACTTTTCATCTCTGAGCAATTGCTCGACGTTTGCAATTTCTCAGCTCGTGTCTAGGAGACGGAAAGAGAAGGACCGTGACGTTTGGTGGCTAGAGAAGCGCAAAGCCCCAGTGTTGCTGCGCCTGTGAAAGCGCTTCCAAGGAAGGGTGCTGGCTAGCAACAGCTTTCAGTGCTGGCACTTTTCATCTCTGAGCAATTGCTCGACGTTTGCAATTTCTCAGCTCGTGTCTACGAGACGGAAAGAGAAGGACCGTGACGTTTGGTGGCTAGAGAAGCGCAAAGCCCCAGTGTTACTGCGCCTGTGAAAGCGCTTCCAAGGAAGGGTGCTGGCTAGCAAGAGCTTTCAGTGCTGGCACTTTTCATCTCTGAGCAATTGCTCGACGTTTGCAATTTCTCACCTGAGCTCTCTTTAGAGTGCGCGAGAGGATGAGCAGAAGATGAGGTGGCTAGAGAAGCCCAGAGCCCCAGTGTTCTTAGGCCTACAAAAGCGCTTCCAAGGAAGGGTGCTGGCTAGCAAGAGCTTTCAGTGCTGGCACTTTTCATCTCGGAGCAATTGCTCGACGTTTGCAATTTCTCAGCTCGTGTCTAGGAGACGGAAAGAGAAGGACCGTGACGTTTGGTGCGTATAGAAGCGCAAAGCCCCAGTGTTGCTGCACCTGTGAAAGCGCTTCCAAGGAAGGGTGCTGGCTAGCAAGAGCTTTCAGTGCTGGCACTTTTCATCTCTGAGCAATTGCTCGACGTTTGCAATTTCTCAGCTCGTGTCTACCGACGGAAAGAGAAGGACCGTGACGTTTGGTGGGTAGAGAAGCGCAAAGCCCCAGTGTTGCTGCGCCTGTGAAAGCGCTTCCAAGGAAGGGTGCTGGCTAGCAACAGCTTTCAGTGCTGGCACTTTTCATCTCTGAGCAATTGCTCGACGTTTGCAATTTCTCACCTGAGCTCTCTTTAGAGTGCGCGAGAGGATGAGCAGAAGATGAGGTGGCTAGAGAAGCCCAGAGCCCCAGTGCTCTTAGGCCTACAAAAGCGCTTCCAAGGAAGGGTGCTGGCTAGCAACAGCTTTCAGTGCTGGCACTTTTCATCTCTGAGCAATTGCTCGACGTTTGCAATTTCTCACCTGAGCTCTCTTTAGAGTGTGCGAGAGGATGAGCAGAAGATGAGGTGGCTAGAGAAGCCCAGAGCCCCAGTGTTCTTAGGCCTACAAAAGCGCTTCCAAGGAAGGGTGCTGGCTAGCAAGAGCTTTCAGTGCTGGCACTTTTCATCTCTGAGCAATTGCTCGACGTTTGCAATTTCTCAGCTCATGTCTACGAGACGGGAAGAGAAGGACCGTGACGTTTGGTGGCTAGAGACGCGCAAAGCCCCAGTGTTGCTGCACCTGTGAAAGCGCTTCCAAGGAAGGGTGCTGGCTAGCAAGAGCTTTCAGTGCTGGCACTTTTCATCTCTGAGCAATTGCTCGACGTTTGCAATTTCTCAGCTCGTGTCTACGAGACGGAAAGAGAAGGACCGTGACGTTTGGTGGCTAGAGAAGCGCAAAGCCCCAGTGTTACTGCGCCTGTGAAAGCGCTTCCAAGGAAGGGTGCTGGCTAGCAAGAGCTTTCAGTGCTGGCACTTTTCATCTCTGAGCAATTGCTCGACGTTTGCAATTTCTCACCTGAGCTCTCTTTAGAGTGCGCGAGAGGATGAGCAGAAGATGAGGTGGCTAGAGAAGCCCAGAGCCCCAGTGTTCTTAGGCCTACAAAAGCGCTTCCAAGGAAGGGTGCTGGCTAGCAAGAGCTTTCAGTGCTGGCACTTTTCATCTCTGAGCAATTGCTCGACGTTTGCAATTTCTCAGCTCGTGTCTACAAGACGGAAAGAGAATGACCGTGACGTTTGGTGCGTATAGAAGCGCAAAGCCCCAGTGTTGCTGCACCTGTGAAAGCGCTTCCAAGGAAGGGTGCTGGCTAGCAAGAGCTTTCAGTGCTGGCACTTTTCATCTCTGAGCAATTGCTCGACGTTTGCAATTTCTCAGCTCGTGTCTACCGACGGAAAGAGAAGGACCGTGACTTTTGGTGAGTAGAGAAGCGCAAAGCCCCAGTGTTGCTGCGCCTGTGAAAGCGCTTCCAAGGAAGGGTGCTGGCTAGCAACAGCTTTCAGTGCTGGCACTTTTCATCTCTGAGCAATTGCTCGACGTTTGCAATTTCTCACCTGAGCTCTCTTTAGAGTGCGCGAGAGGATGAGCAGAAGATGAGGTGGCTAGAGAAGCCCAGAGCCCCAGTGCTCTTAGGCCTACAAAAGCGCTTCCAAGGAAGGGTGCTGGCTAGCAACAGCTTTCAGTGCTGGCACTTTTCATCTCTGAGCAATTGCTCGACGTTTGCAATTTCTCACCTGAGCTCTCTTTAGAGTGTGCGAGAGGATGAGCAGAAGATGAGGTGGCTAGAGAAGCCCAGAGCCCCAGTGTTCTTAGGCCTACAAAAGCGCTTCCAAGGAAGGGTGCTGGCTAGCAACAGCTTTCAGTGCTGGCACTTTTCATCTCTGAGCAATTGCTCGACGTTTGCAATTTCTCAGCTCGTGTCTACGAGACGGGAAGAGAAGGACCGTGACGTTTGGTGGCTAGAGAAGCGCAAAGCCCCAGTGTTGCTGCACCTGTGAAAGCGCTTCCAAGGAAGGGTGCTGGCTAGCAAGAGCTTTCAGTGCTGGCACTTTTCATCTCTGAGCAATTGCTCGACGTTTGCAATTTCTCACCTGAGCTCTCTTTAGAGTGCGCGAGAGGATGAGCAGAAGATGAGGTGGCTAGAGAAGCCCAGAGCCCCAGTGTTCTTAGGCCTACAAAAGCGCTTCCAAGGAAGGGTGCTGGCTAGCAAGAGCTTTCAGTGCTGGCACTTTTCATCTCGGAGCAATTGCTCGACGTTTGCAATTTCTCAGCTCGTGTCTACAAGACGGAAAGAGAAGGACCGTGACATTTGGTGCGTATAGAAGCGCAAAGCCCCAGTGTTGCTGCGCCTGTGAAAGCGCTTCCAAGGAAGGGTGCTGGCTAGCAAGAGCTTTCAGTGCTGGCACTTTTCATCTCTGAGCAATTGCTCGACGTTTGCAATTTCTCACCTGAGCTCTCTTTAGAGTGCGCGAGAGGATGAGCAGAAGATGAGGTGGCTAGAGAAGCCCAGAGCCCCAGTGTTCTTAGGCCTACAAAAGCGCTTCCAAGGAAGGGTGCTGGCTAGCAACAGCTTTCAGTGCTGGCACTTTTCATCTCTGAGCAATTGCTCGACGTTTGCAATTTCTCAGCTCGTGTCTACCGACGGAAAGAGAAGGACCGTGACGTTTGGTGGGTAGAGAAGCGCAAAGCCCCAGTGTTGCTGCGCCTGTGAAAGCGCTTCCAAGGAAGGGTGCTGGCTAGCAACAGCTTTCAGTGCTGGCACTTTTCATCTCGGAGCAATTGCTCGACGTTTGCAATTTCTCACCTGAGCTCTCTTTAGAGTGCGCGAGAGGATGAGCAGAAGATGAGGTGGCTAGAGAAGCCCAGAGCCCCAGTGTTCTTAGGCCTACAAAAGCGCTTCCAAGGAAGGGTGCTGGCTAGCAAGAGCTTTCAGTGCTGGCACTTTTCATCTCGGAGCAATTGCTCGACGTTTGCAATTTCTCAGCTCGTGTCTAGGAGACGGAAAGAGAAGGACCGTGACGTTTGGTGGGTAGAGAAGCGCAAAGCCCCAGTGTTGCTGCACCTGTGAAAGCGCTTCCAAGGAAGGGTGCTGGCTAGCAACAGCTTTCAGTGCTGGCACTTTTCATCTCTGAGCAATTGCTCGACGTTTGCAATTTCTCACCTGAGCTCTCTTTAGAGTGCGCGAGAGGATGAGCAGAAGATGAGGTGGCTAGAGAAGCCCAGAGCCCCAGTGTTCTTAGGCCTACAAAAGCGCTTCCAAGGAAGGGTGCTGGCTAGCAACAGCTTTCAGTGCTGGCACTTTTCATCTCTGAGCAATTGCTCGACGTTTGCAATTTCTCAGCTCATGTCTACCGACTGAAAGAGAAGGACCGTGACGTTTGGTGGCTAGAGAAGCGCAAAGCCCCAGTGTTGCTGTGCCTGTGAAAGCGCTTCCAAGGAAGGGTGCTGGCTAGCAAGAGCTTTCAGTGCTGGCACTTTTCATCTCTGAGCAATTGCTCGACGTTTGCAATTTCTCACCTGAGCTCTCTTTAGAGTGCGCGAGAGGATGAGCAGAAGATGAGGTGGCTAGAGAAGCCCAGAGCCCCAGTGTTCTTAGGCCTACAAAAGCGCTTCCAAGGAAGGGTGCTGGCTAGCAACAGCTTTCAGTGCTGGCACTTTTCATCTCTGAGCAATTGCTCGACGTTTGCAATTTCTCAGCTCGTGTCTACGAGACGGGAAGAGAAGGACCGTGACGTTTGGTGGCTAGAGAAGCGCAAAGCCCCAGTGTTGCTGCACCTGTGAAAGCGCTTCCAAGGAAGGGTGCTGGCTAGCAACAGCTTTCAGTGCTGGCACTTTTCATCTCTGAGCAATTGCTCGACGTTTGCAATTTCTCAGCTCGTGTCTAGGAGACGGAAAGAGAAGGACCGTGACTTTTGGTGGGTAGAGAAGCGCAAAGCCCCAGTTTTGCTGCACCTGTGAAAGCGCTTCCAAGGAAGGGTGCTGGCTAGCAAGAGCTTTCAGTGCTGGCACTTTTCATCTCTGAGCAATTGCTCGACGTTTGCAATTTCTCAGCTCGTGTCTACCGACGGAAAGAGAAGGACCGTGACGTTTGGTGAGTAGAGAAGCGCAAAGCCCCAGTGTTGCTGCGCCTGTGAAAGCGCTTCCAAGGAAGGGTGCTGGCTAGCAAGAGCTTTCAGTGCTGGCACTTTTCATCTCTGAGCAATTGCTCGACGTTTGCAATTTCTCACCTGAGCTCTCTTTAGAGTGCGCGAGAGGATGAGCAGAAGATGAGGTGGCTAGAGAAGCCCAGAGCCCCAGTGTTCTTAGGCCTACAAAAGCGCTTCCAAGGAAGGGTGCTGGCTAGCAACAGCTTTCAGTGCTGGCACTTTTCATCTCTGAGCAATTGCTCGACGTTTGCAATTTCTCAGCTCGTGTCTAGGAGACGGAAAGAGAATGACCGTGACATTTGGTGCGTATAGAAGCGCAAAGCCCCAGTGTTGCTGCGCCTGTGAAAGCGCTTCCAAGGAAGGGTGCTGTCTAGCAACAGCTTTCAGTGCTGGCACTTTTCATCTCGGAGCAATTGCTCGACGTTTGCAATTTCTCACCTGAGCTCTCTTTAGAGTGCGCGAGAGGATGAGCAGAAGATGAGGTGGCTAGAGAAGCCCAGAGCCCCAGTGTTCTTAGGCCTACAAAAGCGCTTCCAAGGAAGGGTGCTGGCTAGCAACAGCTTTCAGTGCTGGCACTTTTCATCTCGGAGCAATTGCTCGACGTTTGCAATTTCTCACCTGAGCTCTCTTTAGAGTGCGCGAGAGGATGAGCAGAAGATGAGGTGGCTAGAGAAGCCCAGAGCCCCAGTGTTCTTAGGCCTACAAAAGCGCTTCCAAGGAAGGGTGCTGGCTAGCAACAGCTTTCAGTGCTGGCACTTTTCATCTCTGAGCAATTGCTCGACGTTTGCAATTTCTCAGCTTGTGTCTATGAGACGGAAAGAGAATGACCGTGACGTTTGGTGGCTAGAGAAGTGCAAAGCCCCAGTGTTGCTGCGCCTGTGAAAGCGCTTCCAAGGAAGGGTGCTGGCTAGCAAGAGCTTTCAGTGCTGGCACTTTTCATCTCTGAGCAATTGCTCGACGTTTGCAATTTCTCACCTGAGCTCTCTTTAGAGTGCGCGAGAGGTTGAGCAGAAGATGAGGTGGCTAGAGAAGCCCAGAGCCCCAGTGTTCTTAGGCCTACAAAAGCGCTTCCAAGGAAGGGTGCTGGCTAGCAACAGCTTTCAGTGCTGGCACTTTTCATCTCTGAGCAATTGCTCGACGTTTGCAATTTCTCAGCTCGTGTCTAGGAGACGGAAAGAGAAGGACCGTGACGTTTGGTGGCTAGAGAAGCGCAAAGCCCCAGTGTTGCTGCGCCTGTGAAAGCGCTTCCAAGGAAGGGTGCTGGCTAGCAACAGCTTTCAGTGCTGGCACTTTTCATCTCTGAGCAATTGCTCGACGTTTGCAATTTCTCAGCTCGTGTCTACGAGACGGAAAGAGAAGGACCGTGACGTTTGGTGGCTAGAGAAGCGCAAAGCCCCAGTGTTACTGCGCCTGTGAAAGCGCTTCCAAGGAAGGGTGCTGGCTAGCAAGAGCTTTCAGTGCTGGCACTTTTCATCTCTGAGCAATTGCTCGACGTTTGCAATTTCTCACCTGAGCTCTCTTTAGAGTGCGCGAGAGGATGAGCAGAAGATGAGGTGGCTAGAGAAGCCCAGAGCCCCAGTGTTCTTAGGCCTACAAAAGCGCTTCCAAGGAAGGGTGCTGGCTAGCAAGAGCTTTCAGTGCTGGCACTTTTCATCTCGGAGCAATTGCTCGACGTTTGCAATTTCTCAGCTCGTGTCTAGGAGACGGAAAGAGAAGGACCGTGACGTTTGGTGCGTATAGAAGCGCAAAGCCCCAGTGTTGCTGCACCTGTGAAAGCGCTTCCAAGGAAGGGTGCTGGCTAGCAAGAGCTTTCAGTGCTGGCACTTTTCATCTCTGAGCAATTGCTCGACGTTTGCAATTTCTCAGCTCGTGTCTACCGACGGAAAGAGAAGGACCGTGACGTTTGGTGGGTAGAGAAGCGCAAAGCCCCAGTGTTGCTGCGCCTGTGAAAGCGCTTCCAAGGAAGGGTGCTGGCTAGCAACAGCTTTCAGTGCTGGCACTTTTCATCTCTGAGCAATTGCTCGACGTTTGCAATTTCTCACCTGAGCTCTCTTTAGAGTGCGCGAGAGGATGAGCAGAAGATGAGGTGGCTAGAGAAGCCCAGAGCCCCAGTGCTCTTAGGCCTACAAAAGCGCTTCCAAGGAAGGGTGCTGGCTAGCAACAGCTTTCAGTGCTGGCACTTTTCATCTCTGAGCAATTGCTCGACGTTTGCAATTTCTCACCTGAGCTCTCTTTAGAGTGTGCGAGAGGATGAGCAGAAGATGAGGTGGCTAGAGAAGCCCAGAGCCCCAGTGTTCTTAGGCCTACAAAAGCGCTTCCAAGGAAGGGTGCTGGCTAGCAAGAGCTTTCAGTGCTGGCACTTTTCATCTCTGAGCAATTGCTCGACGTTTGCAATTTCTCAGCTCATGTCTACGAGACGGGAAGAGAAGGACCGTGACGTTTGGTGGCTAGAGACGCGCAAAGCCCCAGTGTTGCTGCACCTGTGAAAGCGCTTCCAAGGAAGGGTGCTGGCTAGCAAGAGCTTTCAGTGCTGGCACTTTTCATCTCTGAGCAATTGCTCGACGTTTGCAATTTCTCAGCTCGTGTCTACGAGACGGAAAGAGAAGGACCGTGACGTTTGGTGGCTAGAGAAGCGCAAAGCCCCAGTGTTACTGCGCCTGTGAAAGCGCTTCCAAGGAAGGGTGCTGGCTAGCAAGAGCTTTCAGTGCTGGCACTTTTCATCTCTGAGCAATTGCTCGACGTTTGCAATTTCTCACCTGAGCTCTCTTTAGAGTGCGCGAGAGGATGAGCAGAAGATGAGGTGGCTAGAGAAGCCCAGAGCCCCAGTGTTCTTAGGCCTACAAAAGCGCTTCCAAGGAAGGGTGCTGGCTAGCAAGAGCTTTCAGTGCTGGCACTTTTCATCTCTGAGCAATTGCTCGACGTTTGCAATTTCTCAGCTCGTGTCTACAAGACGGAAAGAGAATGACCGTGACGTTTGGTGCGTATAGAAGCGCAAAGCCCCAGTGTTGCTGCACCTGTGAAAGCGCTTCCAAGGAAGGGTGCTGGCTAGCAAGAGCTTTCAGTGCTGGCACTTTTCATCTCTGAGCAATTGCTCGACGTTTGCAATTTCTCAGCTCGTGTCTACCGACGGAAAGAGAAGGACCGTGACTTTTGGTGAGTAGAGAAGCGCAAAGCCCCAGTGTTGCTGCGCCTGTGAAAGCGCTTCCAAGGAAGGGTGCTGGCTAGCAACAGCTTTCAGTGCTGGCACTTTTCATCTCTGAGCAATTGCTCGACGTTTGCAATTTCTCACCTGAGCTCTCTTTAGAGTGCGCGAGAGGATGAGCAGAAGATGAGGTGGCTAGAGAAGCCCAGAGCCCCAGTGCTCTTAGGCCTACAAAAGCGCTTCCAAGGAAGGGTGCTGGCTAGCAACAGCTTTCAGTGCTGGCACTTTTCATCTCTGAGCAATTGCTCGACGTTTGCAATTTCTCACCTGAGCTCTCTTTAGAGTGTGCGAGAGGATGAGCAGAAGATGAGGTGGCTAGAGAAGCCCAGAGCCCCAGTGTTCTTAGGCCTACAAAAGCGCTTCCAAGGAAGGGTGCTGGCTAGCAACAGCTTTCAGTGCTGGCACTTTTCATCTCTGAGCAATTGCTCGACGTTTGCAATTTCTCAGCTCGTGTCTACGAGACGGGAAGAGAAGGACCGTGACGTTTGGTGGCTAGAGAAGCGCAAAGCCCCAGTGTTGCTGCACCTGTGAAAGCGCTTCCAAGGAAGGGTGCTGGCTAGCAAGAGCTTTCAGTGCTGGCACTTTTCATCTCTGAGCAATTGCTCGACGTTTGCAATTTCTCACCTGAGCTCTCTTTAGAGTGCGCGAGAGGATGAGCAGAAGATGAGGTGGCTAGAGAAGCCCAGAGCCCCAGTGTTCTTAGGCCTACAAAAGCGCTTCCAAGGAAGGGTGCTGGCTAGCAAGAGCTTTCAGTGCTGGCACTTTTCATCTCGGAGCAATTGCTCGACGTTTGCAATTTCTCAGCTCGTGTCTACAAGACGGAAAGAGAAGGACCGTGACATTTGGTGCGTATAGAAGCGCAAAGCCCCAGTGTTGCTGCGCCTGTGAAAGCGCTTCCAAGGAAGGGTGCTGGCTAGCAAGAGCTTTCAGTGCTGGCACTTTTCATCTCTGAGCAATTGCTCGACGTTTGCAATTTCTCACCTGAGCTCTCTTTAGAGTGCGCGAGAGGATGAGCAGAAGATGAGGTGGCTAGAGAAGCCCAGAGCCCCAGTGTTCTTAGGCCTACAAAAGCGCTTCCAAGGAAGGGTGCTGGCTAGCAACAGCTTTCAGTGCTGGCACTTTTCATCTCTGAGCAATTGCTCGACGTTTGCAATTTCTCAGCTCGTGTCTACCGACGGAAAGAGAAGGACCGTGACGTTTGGTGGGTAGAGAAGCGCAAAGCCCCAGTGTTGCTGCGCCTGTGAAAGCGCTTCCAAGGAAGGGTGCTGGCTAGCAACAGCTTTCAGTGCTGGCACTTTTCATCTCGGAGCAATTGCTCGACGTTTGCAATTTCTCACCTGAGCTCTCTTTAGAGTGCGCGAGAGGATGAGCAGAAGATGAGGTGGCTAGAGAAGCCCAGAGCCCCAGTGTTCTTAGGCCTACAAAAGCGCTTCCAAGGAAGGGTGCTGGCTAGCAAGAGCTTTCAGTGCTGGCACTTTTCATCTCGGAGCAATTGCTCGACGTTTGCAATTTCTCAGCTCGTGTCTAGGAGACGGAAAGAGAAGGACCGTGACGTTTGGTGGGTAGAGAAGCGCAAAGCCCCAGTGTTGCTGCACCTGTGAAAGCGCTTCCAAGGAAGGGTGCTGGCTAGCAACAGCTTTCAGTGCTGGCACTTTTCATCTCTGAGCAATTGCTCGACGTTTGCAATTTCTCACCTGAGCTCTCTTTAGAGTGCGCGAGAGGATGAGCAGAAGATGAGGTGGCTAGAGAAGCCCAGAGCCCCAGTGTTCTTAGGCCTACAAAAGCGCTTCCAAGGAAGGGTGCTGGCTAGCAACAGCTTTCAGTGCTGGCACTTTTCATCTCTGAGCAATTGCTCGACGTTTGCAATTTCTCAGCTCATGTCTACCGACTGAAAGAGAAGGACCGTGACGTTTGGTGGCTAGAGAAGCGCAAAGCCCCAGTGTTGCTGTGCCTGTGAAAGCGCTTCCAAGGAAGGGTGCTGGCTAGCAAGAGCTTTCAGTGCTGGCACTTTTCATCTCTGAGCAATTGCTCGACGTTTGCAATTTCTCACCTGAGCTCTCTTTAGAGTGCGCGAGAGGATGAGCAGAAGATGAGGTGGCTAGAGAAGCCCAGAGCCCCAGTGTTCTTAGGCCTACAAAAGCGCTTCCAAGGAAGGGTGCTGGCTAGCAACAGCTTTCAGTGCTGGCACTTTTCATCTCTGAGCAATTGCTCGACGTTTGCAATTTCTCAGCTCGTGTCTACGAGACGGGAAGAGAAGGACCGTGACGTTTGGTGGCTAGAGAAGCGCAAAGCCCCAGTGTTGCTGCACCTGTGAAAGCGCTTCCAAGGAAGGGTGCTGGCTAGCAACAGCTTTCAGTGCTGGCACTTTTCATCTCTGAGCAATTGCTCGACGTTTGCAATTTCTCAGCTCGTGTCTAGGAGACGGAAAGAGAAGGACCGTGACTTTTGGTGGGTAGAGAAGCGCAAAGCCCCAGTTTTGCTGCACCTGTGAAAGCGCTTCCAAGGAAGGGTGCTGGCTAGCAAGAGCTTTCAGTGCTGGCACTTTTCATCTCTGAGCAATTGCTCGACGTTTGCAATTTCTCAGCTCGTGTCTACCGACGGAAAGAGAAGGACCGTGACGTTTGGTGAGTAGAGAAGCGCAAAGCCCCAGTGTTGCTGCGCCTGTGAAAGCGCTTCCAAGGAAGGGTGCTGGCTAGCAAGAGCTTTCAGTGCTGGCACTTTTCATCTCTGAGCAATTGCTCGACGTTTGCAATTTCTCACCTGAGCTCTCTTTAGAGTGCGCGAGAGGATGAGCAGAAGATGAGGTGGCTAGAGAAGCCCAGAGCCCCAGTGTTCTTAGGCCTACAAAAGCGCTTCCAAGGAAGGGTGCTGGCTAGCAACAGCTTTCAGTGCTGGCACTTTTCATCTCTGAGCAATTGCTCGACGTTTGCAATTTCTCAGCTCGTGTCTAGGAGACGGAAAGAGAATGACCGTGACATTTGGTGCGTATAGAAGCGCAAAGCCCCAGTGTTGCTGCGCCTGTGAAAGCGCTTCCAAGGAAGGGTGCTGTCTAGCAACAGCTTTCAGTGCTGGCACTTTTCATCTCGGAGCAATTGCTCGACGTTTGCAATTTCTCACCTGAGCTCTCTTTAGAGTGCGCGAGAGGATGAGCAGAAGATGAGGTGGCTAGAGAAGCCCAGAGCCCCAGTGTTCTTAGGCCTACAAAAGCGCTTCCAAGGAAGGGTGCTGGCTAGCAACAGCTTTCAGTGCTGGCACTTTTCATCTCGGAGCAATTGCTCGACGTTTGCAATTTCTCACCTGAGCTCTCTTTAGAGTGCGCGAGAGGATGAGCAGAAGATGAGGTGGCTAGAGAAGCCCAGAGCCCCAGTGTTCTTAGGCCTACAAAAGCGCTTCCAAGGAAGGGTGCTGGCTAGCAAGAGCTTTCAGTGCTGGCACTTTTCATCTCTGAGCAATTGCTCGACGTTTGCAATTTCTCACCTGAGCTCTCTTTAGAGTGCGCGAGAGGATGAGCAGAAGATGAGGTGGCTAGAGAAGCCCAGAGCCCCAGTGTTCTTAGGCCTACAAAAGCGCTTCCAAGGAAGGGTGCTGGCTAGCAACAGCTTTCAGTGCTGGCACTTTTCATCTCGGAGCAATTGCTCGACGTTTGCAATTTCTCAGCTCATGTCTACCGACTGAAAGAGAAGGACCGTGACGTTTGGTGGCTAGAGAAGCGCAAAGCCCCAGTGTTGCTGCACCTGTGAAAGCGCTTCCAAGGAAGGGTGCTGGCTAGCAACAGCTTTCAGTGCTGGCACTTTTCATCTCTGAGCAATTGCTCGACGTTTGCAATTTCTCAGCTCGTGTCTAGGAGACGGAAAGAGAAGGACCGTGACTTTTGGTGGGTAGAGAAGCGCAAAGCCCCAGTTTTGCTGCACCTGTGAAAGCGCTTCCAAGGAAGGGTGCTGGCTAGCAAGAGCTTTCAGTGCTGGCACTTTTCATCTCTGAGCAATTGCTCGACGTTTGCAATTTCTCAGCTCGTGTCTACCGACGGAAAGAGAAGGACCGTGACGTTTGGTGAGTAGAGAAGCGCAAAGCCCCAGTGTTGCTGCACCTGTGAAAGCGCTTCCAAGGAAGGGTGCTGGCTAGCAAGAGCTTTCAGTGCTGGCACTTTTCATCTCTGAGCAATTGCTCGACGTTTGCAATTTCTCACCTGAGCTCTCTTTAGAGTGCGCGAGAGGATGAGCAGAAGATGAGGTGGCTAGAGAAGCCCAGAGCCCCAGTGTTCTTAGGCCTACAAAAGCGCTTCCAAGGAAGGGTGCTGGCTAGCAACAGCTTTCAGTGCTGGCACTTTTCATCTCTGAGCAATTGCTCGACGTTTGCAATTTCTCAGCTCGTGTCTACAAGACGGAAAGAGAATGACCGTGACATTTGGTGCGTATAGAAGCGCAAAGCCCCAGTGTTGCTGCGCCTGTGAAAGCGCTTCCAAGGAAGGGTGCTGGCTAGCAACAGCTTTCAGTGCTGGCACTTTTCATCTCGGAGCAATTGCTCGACGTTTGCAATTTCTCACCTGAGCTCTCTTTAGAGTGCGCGAGAGGATGAGCAGAAGATGAGGTGGCTAGAGAAGCCCAGAGCCCCAGTGTTCTTAGGCCTACAAAAGCGCTTCCAAGGAAGGGTGCTGGCTAGCAACAGCTTTCAGTGCTGGCACTTTTCATCTCGGAGCAATTGCTCGACGTTTGCAATTTCTCACCTGAGCTCTCTTTAGAGTGCGCGAGAGGATGAGCAGAAGATGAGGTGGCTAGAGAAGCCCAGAGCCCCAGTGTTCTTAGGCCTACAAAAGCGCTTCCAAGGAAGGGTGCTGGCTAGCAACAGCTTTCAGTGCTGGCACTTTTCATCTCTGAGCAATTGCTCGACGTTTGCAATTTCTCAGCTCGTGTCTAGGAGACGGAAAGAGAAGGACCGTGACATTTGGTGCGTATAGAAGCGCAAAGCCCCAGTGTTGCTGCGCCTGTGAAAGCGCTTCCAAGGAAGGGTGCTGGCTAGCAAGAGCTTTCAGTGCTGGCACTTTTCATCTCTGAGCAATTGCTCGACATTTGCAATTTCTCACCTGAGCTCTCTTTAGAGTGCGCGAGAGGATGAGCAGAAGATGAGGTGGCTAGAGAAGCCCAGAGCCCCAGTGTTCTTAGGCCTACAAAAGCGCTTCCAAGGAAGGGTGCTGGCTAGCAACAGCTTTCAGTGCTGGCACTTTTCATCTCGGAGCAATTGCTCGACGTTTGCAATTTCTCAGCTCGTGTCTACAAGACGGAAAGAGAAGGACCGTGACGTTTGGTGCGTATAGAAGCGCAAAGCCCCAGTGTTGCTGCGCCTGTGAAAGCGCTTCCAAGGAAGGGTGCTGGCTAGCAAGAGCTTTCAGTGCTGGCACTTTTCATCTCTGAGCAATTGCTCGACGTTTGCAATTTCTCACCTGAGCTCTCTTTAGAGTGCGCGAGAGGATGAGCAGAAGATGAGGTGGCTAGAGAAGCCCAGAGCCCCAGTGTTCTTAGGCCTACAAAAGCGCTTCCAAGGAAGGGTGCTGGCTAGCAACAGCTTTCAGTGCTGGCACTTTTCATCTCTGAGCAATTGCTCGACGTTTGCAATTTCTCAGCTCGTGTCTACCGACTGAAAGAGAATGACCGTGACGTTTGGTGGGTAGAGAAGCGCAAAGCCCCAGTGTTGCTGCACCTGTGAAAGCGCTTCCAAGGAAGGGTGCTGGCTAGCAACAGCTTTCAGTGCTGGCACTTTTCATCTCTGAGCAATTGCTCGACGTTTGCAATTTCTCACCTGAGCTCTCTTTAGAGTGCGCGAGAGGATGAGCAGAAGATGAGGTGGCTAGAGAAGCCCAGAGCCCCAGTGTTCTTAGGCCTACAAAAGCGCTTCCAAGGAAGGGTGCTGGCTAGCAACAGCTTTCAGTGCTGGCACTTTTCATCTCTGAGCAATTGCTCGACGTTTGCAATTTCTCAGCTCGTGTCTACGAGACGGAAAGAGAAGGACCGTGACGTTTGGTGGCTAGAGAAGCGCAAAGCCCCAGTGTTGCTGCGCCTGTGAAAGCGCTTCCAAGGAAGGGTGCTGGCTAGCAAGAGCTTTCAGTGCTGGCACTTTTCATCTCTGAGCAATTGCTCGACGTTTGTAATTTCTCACCTGAGCTCTCTTTAGAGTGCGCGAGAGGATGAGCAGAAGATGAGGTGGCTAGAGAAGCCCAGAGCCCCAGTGTTCTTAGGCCTACAAAAGCGCTTCCAAGGAAGGGTGCTGGCTAGCAAGAGCTTTCAGTGCTGGCACTTTTCATCTCTGAGCAATTGCTCGACGTTTGCAATTTCTCAGCTCATGTCTAGGAGACGGAAAGAGAAGGACCGTGACTTTTGGTGGGTAGAGAAGCGCAAAGCCCCAGTGTTGCTGCACCTGTGAAAGCGCTTCCAAGGAAGGGTGCTGGCTAGCAACAGCTTTCAGTGCTGGCACTTTTCATCTCTGAGCAATTGCTCGACGTTTGCATTTTCTCAGCTCGTGTCTACCGACGGAAAGAGAAGGACCGTGACGTTTGGTGAGTAGAGAAGCGCAAAGCCCCAGTGTTGCTGCGCCTGTGAAAGCGCTTCCAAGGAAGGGTGCTGGCTAGCAAGAGCTTTCAGTGCTGGCACTTTTCATCTCTGAGCAATTGCTGGACGTTTGCAATTTCTCACCTGAGCTCTCTTTAGAGTGCGCGAGAGGATGAGCAGAAGATGAGGTGGCTAGAGAAGCCCAGAGCCCCAGTGTTCTTAGGCCTACAAAAGCGCTTCCAAGGAAGGGTGCTGGCTAGCAAGAGCTTTCAGTGCTGGCACTTTTCATCTCTGAGCAATTGCTCGACGTTTGCAATTTCTCAGCTCGTGTCTAGGAGACGGAAACAGAAGGACCGTGACATTTGGTGCGTATAGAAGCGCAAAGCCCCAGTGTTGCTGCGCCTGTGAAAGCGCTTCCAAGGAAGGGTGCTGGCTAGCAAGAGCTTTCAGTGCTGGCACTTTTCATCTCTGAGCAATTGCTCGACGTTTGCAATTTCTCACCTGAGCTCTCTTTAGAGTGCGCGAGAGGATGAGCAGAAGATGAGGTGGCTAGAGAAGCCCAGAGCCCCAGTGTTCTTAGGCCTACAAAAGCGCTTCCAAGGAAGGGTGCTGGCTAGCAACAGCTTTCAGTGCTGGCACTTTTCATCTCGGAGCAATTGCTCGACGTTTGCAATTTCTCAGCTCGTGTCTAGGAGACGGAAAGAGAAGGACCGTGACGTTTGGTGGGTAGAGAAGCGCAAAGCCCCAGTGTTGCTGCGCCTGTGAAAGCGCTTCCAAGGAAGGGTGCTGGCTAGCAAGAGCTTTCAGTGCTGGCACTTTTCATCTCTGAGCAATTGCTCGACGTTTGCAATTTCTCACCTGAGCTCTCTTTAGAGTGCGCGAGAGGATGAGCAGAAGATGAGGTGGCTAGAGAAGCCCAGAGCCCCAGTGTTCTTAGGCCTACAAAAGCGCTTCCAAGGAAGGGGGCTGGCTAGCAACAGCTTTCAGTGCTGGCACTTTTCATCTCTGAGCAATTGCTCGACGTTTGCAATTTCTCAGCTCGTGTCTACAAGACGGAAAGAGAAGGACCGTGACATTTGGTGGCTAGAGAAGCGCAAAGCCCCAGTGTTGCTGCGCCTGTGAAAGCGCTTCCAAGGAAGGGTGCTGGCTAGCAAGAGCTTTCAGTGCTGGCACTTTTCATCTCTGAGCAATTGCTCGACGTTTGCAATTTCTCACCTGAGCTCTCTTTAGAGTGCACGAGAGGATGAGCAGAAGATGAGGTGGCTAGAGAAGCCCAGAGCCCCAGTGTTCTTAGGCCTACAAAAGCGCTTCCAAGGAAGGGTGCTGGCTAGCAACAGCTTTCAGTGCTGGCACTTTTCATCTCTGAGCAATTGCTCGACGTTTGCAATTTCTCAGCTCGTGTCTACGAGATGGAAAGAGAAGGACCGTGACGTTTGGTGGCTAGAGAAGCGCAAAGCCCCAGTGTTGCTGCGCCTGTGAAAGCGCTTCCAAGGAAGGGTGCTGGCTAGCAAGAGCTTTCAGTGCTGGCACTTTTCATCTCTGAGCAATTGCTCGACGTTTGCAATTTCTCACCTGAGCTCTCTTTAGAGTGCGCGAGAGGATGAGCAGAAGATGAGGTGGCTAGAGAAGCCCAGAGCCCCAGTGTTCTTAGGCCTACAAAAGCGCTTCCAAGGAAGGGTGCTGGCTAGCAACAGCTTTCAGTGCTGGCACTTTTCACCTCTGAGCAATTGCTCGACGTTTGCAATTTCTCACCTGAGCTCTCTTTAGAGTGCGCGAGAGGATGAGCAGAAGATGAGGTGGCTAGAGAAGCCCAGAGCCCCAGTGTTCTTAGGCCTACAAAAGCGCTTCCAAGGAAGGGTGCTGGCTAGCAACAGCTTTCAGTGCTGGCACTTTTCATCTCGGAGCAATTGCTCGACGTTTGCAATTTCTCAGCTCGTGTCTACGAGACGGAAAGAGAAGGACCGTGACGTTTGGTGGCTAGAGAAGCGCAAAGCCCCAGTGTTGCTGCACCTGTGAAAGCGCTTCCAAGGAAGGGTGCTGGCTAGCAAGAGCTTTCAGTGCTGGCACTTTTCATCTCTGAGCAATTGCTCGACGTTTGCAATTTCTCACCTGAGCTCTCTTTAGAGTGCGCGAGAGGATGAGCAGAAGATGAGGTGGCTAGAGAAGCCCAGAGCCCCAGTGTTCTTAGGCCTACAAAAGCGCTTCCAAGGAAGGGTGCTGGCTAGCAACAGCTTTCAGTGCTGGCACTTTTCATCTCTGAGCAATTGCTCGACGTTTGCAATTTCTCAGCTCGTGTCTACCGACTGAAAGAGAAGGACCGTGACGTTTGGTGGCTAGAGAAGCGCAAAGCCCCAGTGTTGCTGCGCCTGTGAAAGCGCTTCCAAGGAAGGGTGCTGGCTAGCAAGAGCTTTCAGTGCTGGCACTTTTCATCTCTGAGCAATTGCTCGACGTTTGCAATTTCTCACCTGAGCTCTCTTTAGAGTGCGCGAGAGGATGAGCAGAAGATGAGGTGGCTAGAGAAGCCCAGAGCCCCAGTGTTCTTAGGCCTACAAAAGCGCTTCCAAGGAAGGGCGCTGGCTAGCAAGAGCTTTCAGTGCTGGCACTTTTCATCTCGGAGCAATTGCTCGACGTTTGCAATTTCTCAGCTCGTGTCTACAAGACGGAAAGAGAAGGACCGTGACATTTGGTGCGTATAGAAGCGCAAAGCCCCAGTGTTGCTGCGCCTGTGAAAGCGCTTCCAAGGAAGGGTGCTGGCTAGCAAGAGCTTTCAGTGCTGGCACTTTTCATCTCTGAGCAATTGCTGGACGTTTGCAATTTCTCACCTGAGCTCTCTTTAGAGTGCGCGAGAGGATGAGCAGAAGATGAGGTGGCTAGAGAAGCCCAGAGCCCCAGTGTTCTTAGGCCTACAAAAGCGCTTCCAAGGAAGGGGGCTGGCTAGCAACAGCTTTCAGTGCTGGCACTTTTCATCTCTGAGCAATTGCTGGACGTTTGCAATTTCTCAGCTCGTGTCTACGAGATGGAAAGAGAAGGACCGTGACGTTTGGTGGCTAGAGAAGCGCAAAGCCCCAGTGTTGCTGCGCCTGTGAAAGCGCTTCCAAGGAAGGGTGCTGGCTAGCAAGAGCTTTCAGTGCTGGCACTTTTCATCTCTGAGCAATTGCTCGACGTTTGCAATTTCTCACCTGAGCTCTCTTTAGAGTGCGCGAGAGGATGAGCAGAAGATGAGGTGGCTAGAGAAGCCCAGAGCCCCAGTGTTCTTAGGCCTACAAAAGCGCTTCCAAGGAAGGGTGCTGGCTAGCAACAGCTTTCAGTGCTGGCACTTTTCATCTCTGAGCAATTGCTCGACGTTTGCAATTTCTCAGCTCGTGTCTAGGAGACGGAAAGAGAAGGACCGTGACGTTTGGTGGCTAGAGAAGCGCAAAGCCCCAGTGTTGCTGCGCCTGTGAAAGCGCTTCCAAGGAAGGGTGCTGGCTAGCAAGAGCTTTCAGTGCTGGCACTTTTCATCTCTGAGCAATTGCTCGACGTTTGCAATTTCTCACCTGAGCTCTCTTTAGAGTGCGCGAGAGGATGAGCAGAAGATTAGGTGGCTAGAGAAGCCCAGAGCCCCAGTGTTCTTAGGCCTACAAAAGCCCTTCCAAGGAAGGGTGCTGGCTAGCAACAGCTTTCAGTGCTGGCACTTTTCATCTCTGAGCAATTGCTCGACGTTTGCAATTTCTCAGCTCGTGTCTACGAGACGGAAAGAGAAGGACCGTGACGTTTGGTGGCTAGAGAAGTGCAAAGCCCCAGTGTTGCTGCGCCTGTGAAAGCGCTTCCAAGGAAGGGTGCTGGCTAGCAACAGCTTTCAGTGCTGGCCCTTTTCATCTCTGAGCAATTGCTCGACGTTTGTAATTTCTCACCTGAGCTCTCTTTAGAGTGCGCGAGAGGATGAGCAGAAGATGAGGTGGCTAGAGAAGCCCAGAGCCCCAGTGTTCTTAGGCCTACAAAAGCACTTCCAAGGAAGGGTGCTGGCTAGCAACAGCTTTCAGTGCTGGCACTTTTCATCTCTGAGCAATTGCTCGACGTTTGCAATTTCTCAGCTCGTGTCTAGGAGACGGAAAGAGAAGGACCGTGACTTTTGGTGGGTAGAGAAGCGCAAAGCCCCAGTGTTGCTGCGCCTGTGAAAGTGCTTCCAAGGAAGGGTGCTGGCTAGCAAGAGCTTTCAGTGCTGGCACTTTTCATCTCTGAGCAATTGCTCGACGTTTGCAATTTCTCACCTGAGCTCTCTTTAGAGTGCGCGAGAGGATGAGCAGAAGATGAGGTGGCTAGAGAAGCCCAGAGCCCCAGTGTTCTTAGGCCTACAAAAGCGCTTCCAAGGAAGGGTGCTGGCTAGCAACAGCTTTCAGTGCTGGCACTATTCACCTCTGAGCAATTGCTCGACGTTTGCAATTTCTCAGCTCGTGTCTATGAGACGGAAAGAGAAGGACCGTGACGTTTGGTGGGTAGAGAAGCGCAAAGCCCCAGTGTTGCTGCACCTGTGAAAGCGCTTCCAAGGAAGGGTGCTGGCTAGCAAGAGCTTTCAGTGCTGGCACTTTTCATCTCTGAGCAATTGCTCGACGTTTGCAATTTCTCAGCTCGTGTCTACCGACGGAAAGAGAAGGACCGTGACGTTTGGTGGGTAGAGAAGCGCAAAGCCCCAGTGTTGCTGCGCCTGTGAAAGCGCTTCCAAGGAAGGGTGCTGGCTAGCAACAGCTTTCAGTGCTGGCACTTTTCATCTCTGAGCAATTGCTCGACGTTTGCAATTTCTCAGCTCGTGTCTACCGACGGAAAGAGAAGGACCGTGACGTTTGGTGGCTAGAGAAGCGCAAAGCCCCAGTGTTGCTGCGCCTGTGAAAGCGCTTCCAAGGAAGGGTGCTGGCTAGCAAGAGCTTTCAGTGCTGGCACTTTTCATCTCTGAGCAATTGCTCGACGTTTGCAATTTCTCACCTGAGCTCTCTTTAGAGTGCGCGAGAGGATGAGCAGAAGATGAGGTGGCTAGAGAAGCCCAGAGCCCCAGTGTTCTTAGGCCTACAAAAGCGCTTCCAAGGAAGGGCGCTGGCTAGCAACAGCTTTCAGTGCTGGCACTTTTCATCTCGGAGCAATTGCTCGACGTTTGCAATTTCTCAGCTCGTGTCTACGAGACGGAAAGAGAAGGACCGTGACATTTGGTGGCTAGAGAAGCGCAAAGCCCCAGTGTTGCTGCGCCTGTGAAAGCGCTTCCAAGGAAGGGTGCTGGCTAGCAACAGCTTTCAGTGCTGGCACTTTTCATCTCTGAGCAATTGCTCGACGTTTGCAATTTCTCACCTGAGCTCTCTTTAGAGTGCGCGAGAGGATGAGCAGAAGATGAGGTGGCTAGAGAAGCCCAGAGCCCCAGTGTTCTTAGGCCTACAAAAGCGCTTCCACGGAAGGGTGCTGGCTAGCAAGAGCTTTCAGTGCTGGCACTTTTCATCTCTGAGCAATTGCTCGACGTTTACAATTTCTCAGCTCGTGTCTACTGTCGGAAAGAGAAGGACCGTGACGTTTGGTGGCTAGAGAAGCGCAAAGCCCCAGTGTTGCTGCACCTGTGAAAGCGCTTCCAAGGAAGGGTGCTGGCTAGCAAGAGCTTTCAGTGCTGGCACTTTTCATCTCTGAGCAATTGCTGGACGTTTGCAATTTCTCACCTGAGCTCTCTTTAGAGTGCGCGAGAGGATGAGCAGAAGATGAGGTGGCTAGAGAAGCCCAGAGCCCCAGTGTTCTTAGGCCTACAAAAGCGCTTCCAAGGAAGGGTGCTGGCTAGCAACAGCTTTCAGTGCTGGCACTTTTCATCTCTGAGCAATTGCTCGACGTTTGCAATTTCTCAGCTCGTGTCTACAAGACGGAAAGAGAAGGACCGTGACATTTGGTGCGTATAGAAGCGCAAAGCCCCAGTGTTGCTGCGCCTGTGAAAGCGCTTCCAAGGAAGGGTGCTGGCTAGCAAGAGCTTTCAGTGCTGGCACTTTTCATCTCTGAGCAATTGCTCGACGTTTGCAATTTCTCACCTGAGCTCTCTTTAGAGTGCGCGAGAGGATGAGCAGAAGATGAGGTGGCTAGAGAAGCCCAGAGCCCCAGTGTTCTTAGGCCTACAAAAGCGCTTCCAAGGAAGGGTGCTGGCTAGCAACAGCTTTCAGTGCTGGCACTTTTCGTCTCTGAGCAATTGCTCGACGTTTGCAATTTCTCAGCTCGTGTCTACGAGACGGAAAGAGAAGGACCGTGACGTTTGGTGGGTAGAGAAGCGCAAAGCCCCAGTGTTGCTGCGCCTGTGAAAGCGCTTCCAAGGAAGGGTGCTGGCTAGCAACAGCTTTCAGTGCTGGCCCTTTTCATCTCTGAGCAATTGCTCGACGTTTGTAATTTCTCACCTGAGCTCTCTTTAGAGTGCGCGAGAGGATGAGCAGAAGATGAGGTGGCTAGGGAAGCCCAGAGCCCCAGTGTTCTTAGGCCTACAAAAGCGCTTCCAAGGAAGGGTGCTGGCTAGCAACAGCTTTCAGTGCTGGCACTTTTCATCTCTGAGCAATTGCTCGACGTTTGCAATTTCTCAGCTCGTGTCTAGGAGACGGAAAGAGAAGGACCGTGACTTTTGGTGGCTAGAGAAGCGCAAAGCCCCAGTGTTGCTGCACCTGTGAAAGCGCTTCCAAGGAAGGGTGCTGGCTAGCAACAGCTTTCAGTGCTGGCACTTTTCATCTCTGAGCAATTGCTCGACGTTTGCAATTTCTCAGCTCGTGTCTACCGACGGAAAGAGAAGGACCGTGACGTTTGGTGAGTAGAGAAGCGCAAAGCCCCAGTGTTGCTGCGCCTGTGAAAGCGCTTCCAAGGAAGGGTGCTGGCTAGCAAGAGCTTTCAGTGCTGGCACTTTTCATCTCTGAGCAATTGCTCGACGTTTGCAATTTCTCACCTGAGCTCTCTTTAGAGTGCGCGAGAGGATGAGCAGAAGATGAGGTGGCTAGAGAAGCCCAGAGCCCCAGTGTTCTTAGGCCTACAAAAGCGCTTCCAAGGAAGGGTGCTGGCTAGCAAGAGCTTTCAGTGCTGGCACTTTTCATCTCGGAGCAATTGCTCGACGTTTGCAATTTCTCAGCTCGTGTCTAGGAGACGGAAAGAGAAGGACCGTGACATTTGGTGCGTATAGAAGCGCAAAGCCCCAGTGTTGCTGCGCCTGTGAAAGCGCTTCCAAAGAAGGGTGCTGGCTAGCAAGAGCTTTCAGTGCTGGCACTTTTCATCTCGGAGCAATTGCTCGACGTTTGCAATTTCTCACCTGAGCTCTCTTTAGAGTGCGCGAGAGGATGAGCAGAAGATGAGGTGGCTAGAGAAGCCCAGAGCCCCAGTGTTCTTAGGCCTACAAAAGCGCTTCCAAGGAAGGGTGCTGGCTAGCAAGAGCTTTCAGTGCTGGCACTTTTCATCTCTGAGCAATTGCTCGACGTTTGCAATTTCTCAGCTCGTGTCTACGAGACGGAAAGAGAAGGACCGTGACGTTTGGTGGCTAGAGAAGCGCAAAGCCCCAGTGTTGCTGCGCCTGTGAAAGCGCTTCCAAGGAAGGGTGCTGGCTAGCAACAGCTTTCAGTGCTGGCCCTTTTCATCTCTGAGCAATTGCTCGACGTTTGTAATTTCTCACCTGAGCTCTCTTTAGAGTGCGCGAGAGGATGAGCAGAAGATGAGGTGGCTAGGGAAGCCCAGAGCCCCAGTGTTCTTAGGCCTACAAAAGCGCTTCCAAGGAAGGGTGCTGGCTAGCAAGAGCTTTCAGTGCTGGCACTTTTCATCTCTGAGCAATTGCTCGACGTTTGCAATTTCTCAGCTCGTGTCTACAAGACGGAAAGAGAAGGACCGTGACGTTTGGTGGCTAGAGAAGCGCAAAGCCCCAGTGTTGCTGCACCTGTGAAAGCGCTTCCAAGGAAGGGTGCTGGCTAGCAAGAGCTTTCAGTGCTGGCACTTTTCATCTCTGAGCAATTGCTCGACGTTTGCAATTTCTCAGCTCGTGTCTAGGAGACGGAAAGAGAAGGACCGTGACGTTTGGTGAGTAGAGAAGCGCAAAGCCCCAGTGTTGCTGCGCCTGTGAAAGCGCTTCCAAGGAAGGGTGCTGGCTAGCAAGAGCTTTCAGTGCTGGCACTTTTCATCTCTGAGCAATTGCTCGACGTTTGCAATTTCTCACCTGAGCTCTCTTTAGAGTGCGCGAGAGGATGAGCAGAAGATGAGGTGGCTAGAGAAGCCCAGAGCCCCAGTGTTCTTAGGCCTACAAAAGCGCTTCCAAGGAAGGGTGCTGGCTAGCAACAGCTTTCAGTGCTGGCACTTTTCATCTCTGAGCAATTGCTCGACGTTTGCAATTTCTCAGCTCGTGTCTAGGAGACGGAAAGAGAAGGACCGTGACGTTTGGTGGCTAGAGAAGCGCAAAGCCCCAGTGTTGCTGCGCCTGTGAAAGCGCTTCCAAGGAAGGGTGCTGGCTAGCAAGAGCTTTCAGTGCTGGCACTTTTCATCTCTGAGCAATTGCTCGACGTTTGCAATTTCTCACCTGAGCTCTCTTTAGAGTGCGCGAGAGGATGAGCAGAAGATGAGGTGGCTAGAGAAGCCCAGAGCCCCAGTGTTCTTAGGCCTACAAAAGCACTTCCAAGGAAGGGTGCTGGCTAGCAACAGCTTTCAGTGCTGGCACTTTTCATCTCGGAGCAATTGCTCGACGTTTGCAATTTCTCAGCTCGTGTCTACGAGATGGAAAGAGAATGACCGTGACGTTTGGTGGCTAGAGAAGCGCAAAGCCCCAGTGTTGCTGCGCCTGTGAAAGCGCTTCCAAGGAAGGGTGCTGGCTAGCAAGAGCTTTCAGTGCTGGCACTTTTCATCTCTGAGCAATTGCTGGACGTTTGCAATTTCTCACCTGAGCTCTCTTTAGAGTGCGCGAGAGGATGAGCAGAAGATGAGGTGGCTAGAGAAGCCCAGAGCCCCAGTGTTCTTAGGCCTACAAAAGCGCTTCCAAGGAAGGGTGCTGGCTAGCAACAGCTTTCAGTGCTGGCACTTTTCATCTCTGAGCAATTGCTCGACGTTTGCAATTTCTCACCTGAGCTCTCTTTAGAGTGCGCGAGAGGATGAGCAGAAGATGAGGTGGCTAGAGAAGCCCAGAGCCCCAGTGTTCTTAGGCCTACAAAAGCGCTTCCAAGGAAGGGTGCTGGCTAGCAACAGCTTTCAGTGCTGGCACTTTTCATCTCGGAGCAATTGCTCGACGTTTGCAATTTCTCAGTTCGTGTCTACGAGACGGAAAGAGAAGGACCGTGACGTTTGGTGGCTAGAGAAGCGCAAAGCCCCAGTGTTGCTGCACCTGTGAAAGCGCTTCCAAGGAAGGGTGCTGGCTAGCAACAGCTTTCAGTGCTGGCACTTTTCATCTCTGAGCAATTGCTCGACGTTTGCAATTTCTCACCTGAGCTCTCTTTAGAGTGCGCGAGAGGATGAGCAGAAGATGAGGTGGCTAGAGAAGCCCAGAGCCCCAGTGTTCTTAGGCCTACAAAAGCGCTTCCAAGGAAGGGTGCTGGCTAGCAAGAGCTTTCAGTGCTGGCACTTTTCATCTCGGAGCAATTGCTGGACGTTTGCAATTTCTCAGCTCGTGTCTACGAGACGGAAAGAGAAGGACCGTGACGTTTGGTGCGCATAGAAGCGCAAAGCCCCAGTGTTGCTGCACCTGTGAAAGCGCTTCCAAGGAAGGGTGCTGGCTAGCAAGAGCTTTCAGTGCTGGCACTTTTCATCTCTGAGCAATTGCTCGACGTTTGCAATTTCTCACCTGAGCTCTCTTTAGAGTGCGCGAGAGGATGAGCAGAAGATGAGGTGGCTAGAGAAGCCCAGAGCCCCAGTGTTCTTAGGCCTACAAAAGCGCTTCCAAGGAAGGGTGCTGGCTAGCAAGAGCTTTCAGTGCTGGCACTTTTCATCTCTGAGCAATTGCTGGACGTTTGCAATTTCTCAGCTCGTGTCTACAAGACGGAAAGAGAAGGACCGTGACATTTGGTGCGTATAGAAGCGCAAAGCCCCAGTGTTGCTGCGCCTGTGAAAGCGCTTCCAAGGAAGGGTGCTGGCTAGCAAGAGCTTTCAGTGCTGGCACTTTTCATCTCGGAGCAATTGCTCGACGTTTGCAATTTCTCACCTGAGCTCTCTTTAGAGTGCGCGAGAGGATGAGCAGAAGATGAGGTGGCTAGAGAAGCCCAGAGCCCCAGTGTTCTTAGGCCTACAAAAGCGCTTCCAAGGAAGGGTGCTGGCTAGCAACAGCTTTCAGTGCTGGCACTTTTCGTCTCTGAGCAATTGCTCGACGTTTGCAATTTCTCACCTGAGCTCTCTTTAGAGTGCGCGAGAGGATGAGCAGAAGATGAGGTGGCTAGAGAAGCCCAGAGCCCCAGTGTTCTTAGGCCTACAAAAGAGCTTCCAAGGAAGGGTGCTGGCTAGCAACAGCTTTCAGTGCTGGCACTTTTCATCTCTGAGCAATTGCTCGACGTTTGCAATTTCTCAGTTCGTGTCTAGGAGACGGAAAGAGAAGGACCGTGACGTTTGGTGGCTAGAGAAGCGCAAAGCCCCAGTGTTGCTGCACCTGTGAAAGCGCTTCCAAGGAAGGGTGCTGGCTAGCAACAGCTTTCAGTGCTGGCACTTTTCATCTCTGAGCAATTGCTGGACGTTTGCAATTTCTCACCTGAGCTCTCTTTAGAGTGCGCGAGAGGATGAGCAGAAGATGAGGTGGCTAGAGAAGCCCAGAGCCCCAGTGTTCTTAGGTCTACAAAAGCGCTTCCAAGGAAGGGTGCTGGCTAGCAAGAGCTTTCAGTGCTGGCACTTTTCATCTCGGAGCAATTGCTCGACGTTTGCAATTTCTCAGCTCGTGTCTACAAGACGGAAAGAGAAGGACCGTGACATTTGGTGCGTATAGAAGCGCAAAGCCCCAGTGTTGCTGCGCCTGTGAAAGCGCTTCCAAGGAAGGGTGCTGGCTAGCAAGAGCTTTCAGTGCTGGCACTTTTCATCTCTGAGCAATTGCTCGACGTTTGCAATTTCTCACCTGAGCTCTCTTTAGAGTGTGCGAGAGGATGAGCAGAAGATGAGGTGGCTAGAGAAGCCCAGAGCCCCAGTGTTCTTAGGCCTACAAAAGCGCTTCCAAGGAAGGGTGCTGGCTAGCAACAGCTTTCAGTGCTGGCACTTTTCATCTCTGAGCAATTGCTCGACGTTTACAATTTCTCAGCTCGTGTCTACTGTCGGAAAGAGAAGGACCGTGACGTTTGGTGGCTAGAGAAGCGCAAAGCCCCAGTGTTGCTGCACCTGTGAAAGCGCTTCCAAGGAAGGGTGCTGGCTAGCAAGAGCTTTCAGTGCTGGCACTTTTCATCTCTGAGCAATTGCTGGACGTTTGCAATTTCTCACCTGAGCTCTCTTTAGAGTGCGCGAGAGGATGAGCAGAAGATGAGGTGGCTAGAGAAGCCCAGAGCCCCAGTGTTCTTAGGCCTACAAAAGCGCTTCCAAGGAAGGGTGCTGGCTAGCAAGAGCTTTCAGTGCTGGCACTTTTCACCTCTGAGCAATTGCTCGACGTTTGCAATTTCTCACCTGAGCTCTCTTTAGAGTGCGCGAGAGGATGAGCAGAAGATGAGGTGGCTAGAGAAGCCCAGAGCCCCAGTGTTCTTAGGCCTACAAAAGCGCTTCCAAGGAAGGGTGCTGGCTAGCAACAGCTTTCAGTGCTGGCACTTTTCATCTCGGAGCAATTGCTCGACGTTTGCAATTTCTCAGTTCGTGTCTAGGAGACGGAAAGAGAAGGACCGTGACGTTTGGTGGCTAGAGAAGCGCAAAGCCCCAGTGTTGCTGCACCTGTGAAAGCACTTCCAAGGAAGGGTGCTGGCTAGCAACAGCTTTCAGTGCTGGCACTTTTCATCTCTGAGCAATTGCTCGACGTTTGCAATTTCTCACCTGAGCTCTCTTTAGAGTGCGCGAGAGGATGAGCAGAAGATGAGGTGGCTAGAGAAGCCCAGAGCCCCAGTGTTCTTAGGCCTACAAAAGCGCTTCCAAGGAAGGGTGCTGGCTAGCAAGAGCTTTCAGTGCTGGCACTTTTCATCTCTGAGCAATTGCTCGACGTTTGCAATTTCTCAGCTCGTGTCTACGAGACGGAAAGAGAAGGACCGTGACGTTTGGTGCGCATAGAAGCGCAAAGTCCCAGTGTTGCTGCACCTGTGAAAGCGCTTCCAAGGAAGGGTGCTGGCTAGCAAGAGCTTTCAGTGCTGGCACTTTTCATCTCTGAGCAATTGCTCGACGTTTGCAATTTCTCACCTGAGCTCTCTTTAGAGTGCGCGAGAGGATGAGCAGAAGATGAGGTGGCTAGAGAAGCCCAGAGCCCCAGTGTTCTTAGGCCTACAAAAGCGCTTCCAAGGAAGGGTGCTGGCTAGCAAGAGCTTTCAGTGCTGGCACTTTTCATCTCTGAGCAATTGCTCGACGTTTGCAATTTCTCAGCTCGTGTCTACAAGACGGAAAGAGAAGGACCGTGACATTTGGTGCGTATAGAAGCGCAAAGCCCCAGTGTTGCTGCGCCTGTGAAAGCGCTTCCAAGGAAGGGTGCTGGCTAGCAAGAGCTTTCAGTGCTGGCACTTTTCATCTCTGAGCAATTGCTCGACGTTTGCAATTTCTCACCTGAGCTCTCTTTAGAGTGCGCGAGAGGATGAGCAGAAGATGAGGTGGCTAGAGAAGCCCAGAGCCCCAGTGTTCTTAGGCCTACAAAAGAGCTTCCAAGGAAGGGTGCTGGCTAGCAACAGCTTTCAGTGCTGGCACTTTTCATCTCGGAGCAATTGCTCGACGTTTGCAATTTCTCAGCTCGTGTCTACGAGACGGAAAGAGAATGACCGTGACATTTGGTGCGTATAGAAGCGCAAAGCCCCAGTGTTGCTGCGCCTGTGAAAGCGCTTCCAAGGAAGGGTGCTGGCTAGCAACAGCTTTCAGTGCTGGCACTTTTCATCTCTGAGCAATTGCTCGACGTTTGCAATTTCTCACCTGAGCTCTCTTTAGAGTGTGCGAGAGGATGAGCAGAAGATGAGGTGGCTAGAGAAGCCCAGAGCCCCAGTGTTCTTAGGCCTACAAAAGCGCTTCCAAGGAAGGGTGCTGGCTAGCAACAGCTTTCAGTGCTGGCACTTTTCATCTCTGAGCAATTGCTCGACGTTTACAATTTCTCAGCTCGTGTCTACTGTCGGAAAGAGAAGGACCGTGACGTTTGGTGGGTAGAGAAGCGCAAAGCCCCAGTGTTGCTGCGCCTGTGAAAGCGCTTCCAAGGAAGGGTGCTGGCTAGCAAGAGCTTTCAGTGCTGGCACTTTTCATCTCTGAGCAATTGCTCGACGTTTGCAATTTCTCACCTGAGCTCTCTTTAGAGTGCGCGAGAGGATGAGCAGAAGATGAGGTGGCTAGAGAAGCCCAGAGCCCCAGTGTTCTTAGGCCTACAAAAGCGCTTCCAAGGAAGGGTGCTGGCTAGCAACAGCTTTCAGTGCTGGCACTTTTCATCTCTGAGCAATTGCTCGACGTTTGCAATTTCTCAGCTCGTGTCTACGAGACGGAAAGAGAAGGACCGTGACGTTTGGTGGCTAGAGAAGCGCAAAGCCCCAGTGTTGCTGCGCCTGTGAAAGCGCTTCCAAGGAAGGGTGCTGGCTAGCAAGAGCTTTCAGTGCTGGCACTTTTCATCTCTGAGCAATTGCTCGACGTTTGCAATTTCTCACCTGAGCTCTCTTTAGAGTGCGCGAGAGGATGAGCAGAAGATGAGGTGGCTAGGGAAGCCCAGAGCCCCAGTGTTCTTAGGCCTACAAAAGCGCTTCCAAGGAAGGGTGCTGGCTAGCAACAGCTTTCAGTGCTGGCACTTTTCACCTCTGAGCAATTGCTCGACGTTTGCAATTTCTCACCTGAGCTCTCTTTAGAGTGCGCGAGAGGATGAGCAGAAGATGAGGTGGCTAGAGAAGCCCAGAGCCCCAGTGTTCTTAGGCCTACAAAAGAGCTTCCAAGGAAGGGTGCTGGCTAGCAACAGCTTTCAGTGCTGGCACTTTTCATCTCTGAGCAATTGCTCGACGTTTGCAATTTCTCAGTTCGTGTCTAGGAGACGGAAAGAGAAGGACCGTGACGTTTGGTGGCTAGAGAAGCGCAAAGCCCCAGTGTTGCTGCGCCTGTGAAAGCGCTTCCAAGGAAGGGTGCTGGCTAGCAACAGCTTTCAGTGCTGGCACTTTTCATCTCTGAGCAATTGCTCGACGTTTGCAATTTCTCACCTGAGCTCTCTTTAGAGTGCGCGAGAGGATGAGCAGAAGATGAGGTGGCTAGAGAAGCCCAGAGCCCCAGTGTTCTTAGGTCTACAAAAGCGCTTCCAAGGAAGGGTGCTGGCTAGCAAGAGCTTTCAGTGCTGGCACTTTTCATCTCGGAGCAATTGCTCGACGTTTGCAATTTCTCAGCTCGTGTCTAGGAGACGGAAAGAGAAGGACCGTGACGTTTGGTGGCTAGAGAAGCGCAAAGCCCCAGTGTTGCTGCGCCTGTGAAAGCGCTTCCAAGGAAGGGTGCTGGCTAGCAAGAGCTTTCAGTGCTGGCACTTTTCATCTCTGAGCAATTGCTCGACGTTTACAATTTCTCAGCTCGTGTCTACTGTCGGAAAGAGAAGGACCGTGACGTTTGGTGGCTAGAGAAGCGCAAAGCCCCAGTGTTGCTGCACCTGTGAAAGCGCTTCCAAGGAAGGGTGCTGGCTAGCAAGAGCTTTCAGTGCTGGCACTTTTCATCTCTGAGCAATTGCTGGACGTTTGCAATTTCTCACCTGAGCTCTCTTTAGAGTGCGCGAGAGGATGAGCAGAAGATGAGGTGGCTAGAGAAGCCCAGAGCCCCAGTGTTCTTAGGCCTACAAAAGCGCTTCCAAGGAAGGGTGCTGGCTAGCAACAGCTTTCAGTGCTGGCACTTTTCGTCTCTGAGCAATTGCTCGACGTTTACAATTTCTCAGCTCGTGTCTACTGTCGGAAAGAGAAGGACCGTGACTTTTGGTGGCTAGAGAAGCGCAAAGCCCCAGTGTTGCTGCGCCTGTGAAAGCGCTTCCAAGGAAGGGTGCTGGCTAGCAAGAGCTTTCAGTGCTGGCACTTTTCATCTCTGAGCAATTGCTCGACGTTTGTAATTTCTCACCTGAGCTCTCTTTAGAGTGCGCGAGAGGATGAGCAGAAGATGAGGTGGCTAGAGAAGCCCAGAGCCCCAGTGTTCTTAGGCCTACAAAAGCGCTTCCAAGGAAGGGTGCTGGCTAGCAAGAGCTTTCAGTGCTGGCACTTTTCATCTCTGAGCAATTGCTCGACGTTTGCAATTTCTCAGCTCGTGTCTAGGAGACGGAAAGAGAAGGACCGTGACGTTTGGTGGCTAGAGAAGCGCAAAGCCCCAGTGTTGCTGCGCCTGTGAAAGCGCTTCCAAGGAAGGGTGCTGGCTAGCAAAAGCTTTCAGTGCTGGCACTTTTCATCTCTGAGCAATTGCTCGACGTTTGCAATTTCTCAGCTCGTGTCTACCGACGGAAAGAGAAGGACCGTGACGTTTGGTGGCTAGAGAAGCGCAAAGCCCCAGTGTTGCTGCGCCTGTGAAAGCGCTTCCAAGGAAGGGTGCTGGCTAGCAACAGCTTTCAGTGCTGGCACTTTTCATCTCTGAGCAATTGCTCGACGTTTGCAATTTCTCACCTGAGCTCTCTTTAGAGTGCGCGAGAGGATGAGCAGAAGATGAGGTGGCTAGAGAAGCCCAGAGCCCCAGTGTTCTTAGGCCTACAAAAGCGCTTCCAAGGAAGGGGGCTGGCTAGCAACAGCTTTCAGTGCTGGCACTTTTCATCTCTGAGCAATTGCTGGACGTTTGCAATTTCTCAGCTCGTGTCTACGAGACGGAAAGAGAAGGACCGTGACGTTTGGTGGCTAGAGAAGCGCAAAGCCCCAGTGTTGCTGCGCCTGTGAAAGCGCTTCCAAGGAAGGGTGCTGGCTAGCAAGAGCTTTCAGTGCTGGCACTTTTCATCTCTGAGCAATTGCTCGACGTTTGCAATTTCTCACCTGAGCTCTCTTTAGAGTGCGCGAGAGGATGAGCAGAAGATTAGGTGGCTAGAGAAGCCCAGAGCCCCAGTGTTCTTAGGCCTACAAAAGCGCTTCCAAGGAAGGGTGCTGGCTAGCAACAGCTTTCAGTGCTGGCACTTTTCATCTCTGAGCAATTGCTCGACGTTTGCAATTTCTCAGCTCGTGTCTACCGACGGAAATAGAAGGACCGTGACTTTTGGTGGCTATATAAGCGCAAAGCCCCAGTGTTGCTGCGCCTGTGAAAGCGCTTCCAAGGAAGGGTGCTGGCTAGCAACAGCTTTCAGTGCTGGCCCTTTTCATCTCTGAGCAATTGCTCGACGTTTGTAATTTCTCACCTGAGCTCTCTTTAGAGTGCGCGAGAGGATGAGCAGAAGATGAGGTGGCTAGAGAAGCCCAGAGCCCCAGTGTTCTTAGGCCTACAAAAGCGCTTCCAAGGAAGGGTGCTGGCTAGCAACAGCTTTCAGTGCTGGCACTTTTCCTCTCTGAGCAATTGCTGGACGTTTGCAATTTCTCAGCTCGTGTCTAGGAGACGGAAAGAGAAGGACCGTGACTTTTGGTGGCTAGAGAAGCGCAAAGCCCCAGTGTTGCTGTGCCTGTGAAAGCGCTTCCAAGGAAGGGTGCTGGCTAGCAACAGCTTTCAGTGCTGGCACTTTTCATCTCTGAGCAATTGCTCGACGTTTGCAATTTCTCAGCTCGTGTCTACGAGACGGAAAGAGAAGGACCGTGACGTTTGGTGGCTAGAGAAGCGCAAAGCCCCAGTGTTGCTGCACCTGTGAAAGCGCTTCCAAGGAAGGGTGCTGGCTAGCAACAGCTTTCAGTGCTGGCACTTTTCATCTCTGAGCAATTGCTCGACGTTTGCAATTTCTCACCTGAGCTCTCTTTAGAGTGCGCGAGAGGATGAGCAGAAGATGAGGTGGCTAGAGAAGCCCAGAGCCCCAGTCTTCTTAGGCCTACAAAAGCGCTTCCAAGGAAGGGTGCTGGCTAGCAACAGCTTTCAGTGCTGGCACTTTTCATCTCTGAGCAATTGCTCGACGTTTGCAATTTCTCAGCTCGTGTCTAGGAGACGGAAAGAGAAGGACCGTGATGTTTGGTGGCTACAGAAGCGCAAAGCCCCAGTGTTGCTGCGCCTGTGAAAGCGCTTCCAAGGAAGGGTGCTGGCTAGCAACAGCTTTCAGTGCTGGCACTTTTCATCTCTGAGCAATTGCTCGACGTTTGCAATTTCTCACCTGAGCTCTCTTCAGAGTGCGCGAGAGGATGAGCAGAAGATGAGGTGGCTAGAGAAGCCCAGAGCCCCAGTGTTCTTAGGCCTACAAAAGCGCTTCCAAGGAAGGGTGCTGGCTAGCAAGAGCTTTCAGTGCTGGCCCTTTTCATCTCTGAGCAATTGCTCGACGTTTGCAATTTCTCAGCTCGTGTCTACAAGACGGAAAGAGAAGGACCGTGACATTTGGTGCGTATAGAAGCGCAAAGCCCCAGTGTTGCTGCGCCTGTGAAAGCGCTTCCAAGGAAGGGTGCTGGCTAGCAACAGCTTTCAGTGCTGGCACTTTTCATCTCGGAGCAATTGCTCGACGTTTGCAATTTCTCACCTGAGCTCTCTTTAGAGTGCGCGAGAGGATGAGCAGAAGATGAGGTGGCTAGAGAAGCCCAGAGCCCCAGTGTTCTTAGGCCTACAAAAGCGCTTCCAAGGAAGGGTGCTGGCTAGCAAGAGCTTTCAGTGCTGGCACTTTTCCTCTCTGAGCAATTGCTCGACGTTTGCAATTTCTCAGCTCGTGTCTACGAGACGGAAAGAGAATGACCGTGACGTTTGGTGGCTAGAGAAGCGCAAAGCCCCAGTGTTACTGCGCCTGTGAAAGCGCTTCCAAGGAAGGGTGCTGGCTAGCAAGAGCTTTCAGTGCTGGCACTTTTCATCTCTGAGCAATTGCTCGACGTTTGCAATTTCTCACCTGAGCTCTCTTTAGAGTGCGCGAGAGGATGAGCAGAAGATGAGGTGGCTAGAGAAGCCCAGAGCCCCAGTGTTCTTAGGCCTACAAAAGCGCTTCCAAGGAAGGGTGCTGGCTAGCAAGAGCTTTCAGTGCCGGCACTTTTCATCTCTGAGCAATTGCTCGACGTTTGCAATTTCTCAGCTCGTGTCTAGGAGATGGAAAGAGAAGGACCGTGACGTTTGGTGGCTAGAGAAGCGCAAAGCCCCAGTGTTACTTCACCTGTGAAAGCGCTTCCAAGGAAGGGTGCTGGCTAGCAAGAGCTTTCAGTGCTGGCACTTTTCATCTCTGAGCAATTGCTGGACGTTTGCAATTTCTCACCTGAGCTCTCTTTAGAGTGCGCGAGAGGATGAGCAGAAGATTAGGTGGCTAGAGAAGCCCAGAGCCCCAGTGTTCTAAGGGCTACAAAAGCACTTCCAAGGAAGGGTGCTGGCTAGCAACAGCTTTCAGTGCTGGCACTTTTCATCTCTGAGCAATTGCTCGACGTTTGCAATTTCTCAGCTCGTGTCTAGGAGACGGAAAGAGAAGGACCGTGACATTTGGTGCGTATAGAAGCGCAAAGCCCCAGTGTTGCTGCGCCTGTGAAAGCGCTTCCAAGGAAGGGTGCTGGCTAGCAAGAGCTTTCAGTGCTGGCACTTTTCATCTCTGAGCAATTGCTCGACGTTTGCAATTTCTCACCTGAGCTCTCTTTAGAGTGCGCGAGAGGATGAGCAGAAGATGAGGTGGCTAGAGAAGCCCAGAGCCCCAGTGTTCTTAGGCCTACAAAAGCGCTTCCAAGGAAGGGTGCTGGCTAGCAACAGCTTTCAGTGCTGGCACTTTTCATCTCGGAGCAATTGCTCGACGTTTGCAATTTCTCAGCTCGTGTCTAGGAGACGGAAAGAGAAGGACCGTGACGTTTGGTGGCTAGAGAAGCGCAAAGCCCCAGTGTTGCTGCGCCTGTGAAAGCGCTTCCAAGGAAGGGTGCTGGCTAGCAAGAGCTTTCAGTGCTGGCACTTTTCATCTCTGAGCAATTGCTCGACGTTTGCAATTTCTCAGCTCGTGTCTACGAGACGGAAAGAGAAGGACCGTGACGTTTGGTGCGTATAGAAGCGCAAAGCCCCATTTTTACTGCACCTGTGAAAGCGCTTCCAAGGAAGGGTGCTGGCTAGCAAGAGCTTTCAGTGCTGGCACTTTTCATCTCTGAGCAATTGCTCGACGTTTGCAATTTCTCACCTGAGCTCTCTTTAGAGTGCGCGAGAGGATGAGCAGAAGATGAGGTGGCTAGAGAAGCCCAGAGCCCCAGTGTTCTTAGGCCTACAAAAGCGTTTCCAAGGAAGGGTGCTGGCTAGCAAGAGCTTTCAGTGCTGGCACTTTTCATCTCGGAGCAATTGCTCGACGTTTGCAATTTCTCAGCTCGTGTCTAGGAGACGGAAAGAGAAGGACCGTGACGTTTGGTGGGTAGAGAAGCGCAAAGCCCCAGTGTTGCTGCGCCTGTGAAAGCGCTTCCAAGGAAGGGTGCTGGCTAGCAACAGCTTTCAGTGCTGGCACTTTTCATCTCTGAGCAATTGCTCGACGTTTGCAATTTCTCAGCTCGTGTCTAGGAGACGGAAAGAGAAGGACCGTCACGTTTGGTGGCTAGAGAAGCGCAAAGCCCCAGTGTTGCTGCGCCTGTGAAAGCGCTTCCAAGGAAGGGTGCTGGCTAGCAACAGCTTTCAGTGCTGGCACTTTTCATCTCTGAGCAATTGCTCGACGTTTGCAATTTCTCACCTGAGCTCTCTTTAGAGTGCGCGAGAGGATGAGCAGAAGATGAGGTGGCTAGAGAAGCCCAGAGCCCCAGTGTTCTTAGGCCTACAAAAGCGCTTCCAAGGAAGGGTGCTGGCTAGCAACAGCTTTCAGTGCTGGCACTTTTCATCTCTGAGCAATTGCTCGACGTTTGCAATTTCTCAGCTCGTGTCTACAAGACGGAAAGAGAAGGACCGTGACGTTTGGTGGGTAGAGAAGCGCAAAGCCCCAGTGTTGCTGCGCCTGTGAAAGCGCTTCCAAGGAAGGGTGCTGGCTAGCAAGAGCTTTCAGTGCTGCCACTTTTCATCTCTGAGCAATTGCTCGACGTTTGCAATTTCTCACCTGAGCTCTCTTTAGAGTGCGCGAGAGGATGAGCAGAAGATGAGGTGGCTAGAGAAGCCCAGAGCCCCAGTGTTCTTAGGCCTACAAAAGCGCTTCCAAGGAAGGGTGCTGGCTAGCAACAGCTTTCAGTGCTGGCACTTTTCATCTCTGAGCAATTGCTCGACGTTTGCAATTTCTCAGCTCGTGTCTATGAGATGGAAAGAGAATGACCGTGATGTTTGGTGGCTAGAGAAGCGCAAAGCCCCAGTGTTGCTGCGCCTGTGAAAGCGCTTCCAAGGAAGGGTGCTGGCTAGCAACAGCTTTCAGTGCTGGCACTTTTCATCTCTGAGCAATTGCTGGACATTTGCAATTTCTCACCTGAGCTCTCTTTAGAGTGCGCGAGAGGATGAGCAGAAGATGAGGTGGCTAGAGAAGCCCAGAGCCCCAGTGTTCTTAGGCCTACAAAAGCGCTTCCAAGGAAGGGTGCTGGCTAGCAACAGCTTTCAGTGCTGGCACTTTTCATCTCTGAGCAATTGCTCGACGTTTGCAATTTCTCAGCTCGTGTCTAGGAGACGGAAAGAGAAGGACCGTGACGTTTGGTGGGTAGAGAAGCGCAAAGCCCCAGTGTTACTGCGCCTGTGAAAGCGCTTCCAAGGAAGGGTGCTGGCTAGCAAGAGCTTTCAGTGCTGGCAATTTTCATCTCTGAGCAATTGCTCGACGTTTGCAATTTCTCAGCTCGTGTCTACGAGACGGGAAGAGAAGGACCGTGACGTTTGGTGGGTATAGAAGCGCAAAGCCCCAGTGTTGCTGCGCCTGTGAAAGCGCTTCCAAGGAAGGGTGCTGGCTAGCAAGAGCTTTCAGTGCTGGCACTTTTCATCTCTGAGCAATTGCTCGACGTTTGCAATTTCTCACCTGAGCTCTCTTTAGAGTGCGTGAGAGGATGAGCAGAAGATGAGGTGGCTAGAGAAGCCCAGAGCCCCAGTGTTCTTAGGCCTACAAAAGCGCTTCCAAGGAAGGGTGCTGGCTAGCAACAGCTTTCAGTGCTGGCACTTTTCATCTCTGAGCAATTGCTCGACGTTTGCAATTTCTCAGCTCGTGTCTACGAGACGGAAAGAGAAGGACCGTGACGTTTGGTGCGTAGAGAAGCGCAAAGCCCCAGTGTTGCTGCGCCTGTGAAAGCGCTTCCAAGGAAGGGTGCTGGCTAGCAACAGCTTTCAGTGCTGGCACTTTTCATCTCTGAGCAATTGCTGGACGTTTGCAATTTCTCACCTGAGCTCTCTTTAGAGTGCGAGAGAGGATGAGCAGAAGATGAGGTGGCTAGAGAAGCCCAGAGCCCCAGTGTTCTTAGGCCTACAAAAGCGCTTCCAAGGAAGGGTGCTGGCTAGCAAGAGCTTTCAGTGCTGGCACTTTTCATCTCTGAGCAATTGCTCGACGTTTGCAATTTCTCAGCTCGTGTCTAGGAGACGGAAAGAGAAGGACCGTGACGTTTGGTGCGTATAGAAGCGCAAAGCCCCAGTGTTACTGCGCCTGTGAAAGCGCTTCCAAGAAAGGGTGCTGGCTAGCAAGAGCTTTCAGTGCTGGCACTTTTCATCTCTGAGCAATTGCTCGACGTTTGCAATTTCTCACCTGAGCTCTCTTTAGAGTGCGCGAGAGGATGAGCAGAAGATGAGGTGGCTAGAGAAGCCCAGAGCCCCAGTGTTCTTAGGCCTACAAAAGCGCTTCCAAGGAAGGGGTCTGGCTAGCAACAGCTTTCAGTGCTGGCACTTTTCATCTCTGAGCAATTGCTCGACGTTTGCAATTTCTCAGCTCGTGTCTAGGAGACGGAAAGAGAAGGACCGTGACGTTTGGTGGCTAGAGAAGCGCAAAGCCCCAGTGTTGCTGCGCCTGTGAAAGCGCTTCCAAGGAAGGGTGCTGGCTAGCAACAGCTTTCAGTGCTGGCACTTTTCATCTCTGAGCAATTGCTCGACGTTTGCAATTTCTCACCTGAGCTCTCTTTAGAGTGCGCGAGAGGATGAGCAGAAGATGAGGTGGCTAGAGAAGCCCAGAGCCCCAGTGTTCTTAGGCCTACAAAAGCGCTTCCAAGGAAGGGCGCTGGCTAGCAAGAGCTTTCAGTGCTGGCACTTTTCATCTCTGAGCAATTGCTCGACGTTTGCAATTTCTCAGCTCGTGTCTAGGAGACGGAAAGAGAAGGACCGTGACGTTTGGTGGGTAGAGAAGCGCAAAGCCCCAGTGTTGCTGCGCCTGTGAAAGCGCTTCCAAGGAAGGGTGCTGGCTAGCAAGAGCTTTCAGTGCTGGCACTTTTCATCTCGGAGCAATTGCTCGACGTTTGCAATTTCTCAGCTCGTGTCTAGGAGACGGAAAGAGAAGGACCGTGACGTTTGGTGGCTAGAGAAGCGCAAAGCCCCAGTGTTGCTGCGCCTGTGAAAGCGCTTCCAAGGAAGGGTGCTGGCTAGCAAGAGCTTTCAGTGCTGGCACTTTTCATCTCTGAGCAATTGCTCGACGTTTGCAATTTCTCAGCTCGTGTCTAGGAGACGGAAAGAGAAGGACCGTGACGTTTGGTGGCTAGAGAAGCGCAAAGCCCCAGTGTTGCTGCGCCTGTGAAAGCGCTTCCAAGGAAGGGTGCTGGCTAGCAACAGCTTTCAGTGCTGGCACTTTTCATCTCTGAGCAATTGCTGGACATTTGCAATTTCTCACCTGAGCTCTCTTTAGAGTGCGCGAGAGGATGAGCAGAAGATGAGGTGGCTAGAGAAGCCCAGAGCCCCAGTGTTCTTAGGCCTACAAAAGCGCTTCCAAGGAAGGGTGCTGGCTAGCAAGAGCTTTCAGTGCTGGCACTTTTCATCTCTGAGCAATTGCTCGACGTTTGCAATTTCTCAGCTCGTGTCTAGGAGACGGAAAGAGAATGACAGTGACTTTTGGTGGCTAGAGAAGCGCAAAGCCCCAGTGTTACTGCGCCTGTGAAAGCGCTTCCAAGGAAGGGTGCTGGCTAGCAACAGCTTTCAGTGCTGGCCCTTTTCATCTCTGAGCAATTGCTCGACGTTTGCAATTTCTCACCTGAGCTCTCTTTAGAGTGCGCGAGAGGATGAGCAGAAGATGAGGTGGCTAGAGAAGCCCAGAGCCCCAGTGTTCTTAGGCCTACAAAAGCGCTTCCAAGGAAGGGTGCTGGCTAGCAAGAGCTTTCAGTGCTGGCACTTTTCATCTCTGAGCAATTGCTCGACGTTTGCAATTTCTCAGCTCCTGTCTACGAGACGGAAAGAGAAGGACCGTGACGTTTGGTGGCTAGAGAAGCGCAAAGCCCCAGTGTTGCTGCACCTGTGAAAGCGCTTCCAAGGAAGGGTGCTGGCTAGCAACAGCTTTCAGTGCTGGCACTTTTCATCTCGGAGCAATTGCTCGACGTTTGCAATTTCTCAGCTCGTGTCTACCGACGGAAAGAGAAGGACCGTGACGTTTGGTGGCTAGAGAAGCGCAAAGCCCCAGTGTTGCTGCGCCTGTGAAAGCGCTTCCAAGGAAGGGTGCTGGCTAGCAAGAGCTTTCAGTGCTGGCACTTTTCATCTCTGAGCAATTGCTGGACGTTTGCAATTTCTCACCTGAGCTCTCTTTAGAGTGCGCGAGAGGATGAGCAGAAGATGAGGTGGCTAGAGAAGCCCAGAGCCCCAGTGTTCTTAGGCCTACAAAAGCGCTTCCAAGGAAGGGGGCTGGCTAGCAAGAGCTTTCAGTGCTGGCACTTTTCATCTCTGAGCAATTGCTCGACGTTTGCAATTTCTCAGCTCGTGTCTAGGAGACGGAAAGAGAAGGACCGTGACGTTTGGTGGCTAGAGAAGCGCAAAGCCCCAGTGTTGCTGCGCCTGTGAAAGCGCTTCCAAGGAAGGGTGCTGGCTAGCAAGAGCTTTCAGTGCTGGCACTTTTCATCTCTGAGCAATTGCTCGACGTTTGCAATTTCTCACCTGAGCTCTCTTTAGAGTGCGCGAGAGGATGAGCAGAAGATGAGGTGGCTAGAGAAGCCCAGAGCCCCAGTGTTCTTAGGCCTACAAAAGCGCTTCCAAGGAAGGGTGCTGGCTAGCAACAGCTTTCAGTGCTGGCACTTTTCATCTCTGAGCAATTGCTCGACGTTTGCAATTTCTCAGCTCGTGTCTACGAGACGGAAAGAGAAGGACCGTGACGTTTGGTGGCTAGAGAAGCGCAAAGCCCCAGTGTTGCTGCGCCTGTGAAAGCGCTTCCAAGGAAGGGTGCTGGCTAGCAAGAGCTTTCAGTGCTGGCACTTTTCATCTCTGAGCAATTGCTGGACGTTTGCAATATCTCACCTGAGCTCTCTTTAGAGTGCGCGCGAGGATGAGCAGAAGATGAGGTGGCTAGAGAAGCCCAGAGCCCCAGTGTTCTTAGGCCTACAAAAGCGCTTCCAAGGAAGGGTGCTGGCTAGCAACAGCTTTCAGTGCTGGCACTTTTCATCTCGGAGCAATTGCTCGACGTTTGCAATTTCTCAGCTCGTGTCTAGGAGACGGAAAGAGAAGGACCGTGACGTTTGGTGCGTATAGAAGCGCAAAGCCCCAGTGTTGCTGCGCCTGTGAAAGCGCTTCCAAGGAAGGGTGCTGGCTAGCAAGAGCTTTCAGTGCTGGCACTTTTCATCTCTGAGCAATTGCTCGACGTTTGCAATTTCTCACCTGAGCTCTCTTTAGAGTGCGCGAGAGGATGAGCAGAAGATGAGGTGGCTAGAGAAGCCCAGAGCCCCAGTGTTCTTAGGCCTACAAAAGCGCTTCCAAGGAAGGGTGCTGGCTAGCAAGAGCTTTCAGTGCTGGCACTTTTCATCTCTGAGCAATTGCTCGACGTTTGCAATTTCTCAGCTCCTGTCTACGAGACGGAAAGAGAAGGACCGTGACGTTTGGTGGCTAGAGAAGCGCAAAGCCCCAGTGTTGCTGCGCCTGTGAAAGCGCTTCCAAGGAAGGGTGCTGGCTAGCAAGAGCTTTCAGTGCTGGCACTTTTCATCTCTGAGCAATTGCTGGACGTTTGCAATATCTCACCTGAGCTCTCTTTAGAGTGCGCGAGAGGATGAGCAGAAGATGAGGTGGCTAGAGAAGCCCAGAGCCCCACTTTTCTTAGGCCTACAAAAGCGCTTCCAAGGAAGGGTGCTGGCTAGCAACAGCTTTCAGTGCTGGCACTTTTCATCTCGGAGCAATTGCTCGACGTTTGCAATTTCTCAGCTCGTGTCTAGGAGACGGAAAGAGAAGGACCGTGACGTTTGGTGGGTAGAGAAGCGCAAAGCCCCAGTGTTGCTGCGCCTGTGAAAGCGCTTCCAAGGAAGGGTGCTGGCTAGCAACAGCTTTCAGTGCTGGCACTTTTCATCTCTGAGCAATTGCTCGACGTTTGCAATTTCTCACCTGAGCTCTCTTTAGAGTGCGCGAGAGGATGAGCAGAAGATGAGGTGGCTAGAGAAGCCCAGAGCCCCAGTGTTCTTAGGCCTACAAAAGCGCTTCCAAGGAAGGGTGCTGGCTAGCAACAGCTTTCAGTGCTGGCACTTTTCATCTCGGAGCAATTGCTCGACATTTGCAATTTCTCAGCTCGTGTCTAGGAGACGGAAAGAGAAGGACCGTGACATTTGGTGAGTAGAGAAGCGCAAAGCCCCAGTGTTGCTGCGCCTGTGAAAGCGCTTCCAAGGAAGGGTGCTGGCTAGCAACAGCTTTCAGTGCTGGCACTTTTCATCTCGGAGCAATTGCTCGACATTTGCAATTTCTCACCTGAGCTCTCTTTAGAGTGCGCGAGAGGATGAGCAGAAGATGAGGTGGCTAGAGAAGCCCAGAGCCCCAGTGTTCTTAGGCCTACAAAAGCGCTTCCAAGGAAGGGGGCTGGCTAGCAAGAGCTTTCAGTGCTGGCACTTTTCATCTCTGAGCAATTGCTCGACGTTTGCAATTTCTCAGCTCGTGTCTAGGAGACGGAAAGAGAATGACCGTGACGTTTGGTGGCTAGAGAAGCGCAAAGCCCCAGTGTTGCTGCGCCTGTGAAAGCGCTTCCAAGGAAGGGTGCTGGCTAGCAACAGCTTTCAGTGCTGGCACTTTTCATCTCTGAGCAATTGCTCGACGTTTGCAATTTCTCAGCTCGTGTCTAGGAGACGGAAAGAGAAGGACCGTGACGTTTGGTGGCTAGAGAAGCGCAAAGCCCCAGTGTTGCTGCGCCTGTGAAAGCGCTTCCAAGGAAGGGTGCTGGCTAGCAACAGCTTTCAGTGCTGGCACTTTTCATCTCTGAGCAATTGCTCGACGTTTGCAATTTCTCAGCTCGTGTCTACAAGACGGAAAGAGAAGGACCGTGACATTTGGTGCGTATAGAAGCGCAAAGCCCCAGTGTTGCTGCGCCTGTGAAAGCGCTTCCAAGGAAGGGTGCTGGCTAGCAAGAGCTTTCAGTGCTGGCACTTTTCATCTCTGAGCAATTGCTCGACGTTTGCAATTTCTCACCTGAGCTCTCTTTAGAGTGCGCGAGAGGATGAGCAGAAGATGAGGTGGCTAGAGAAGCCCAGAGCCCCAGTGTTCTTAGGCCTACAAAAGCGCTTCCAAGGAAGGGTGCTGGCTAGCAAGAGCTTTCAGTGCTGGCACTTTTCATCTCGGAGCAATTGCTCGACATTTGCAATTTCTCAGCTCGTGTCTAGGAGACGGAAAGAGAATGACCGTGACGTTCGGTGGCTAGAGAAGCGCAAAGCCCCAGTGTTGCTGCGCCTGTGAAAGCGCTTCCAAGGAAGGGTGCTGGCTAGCAAGAGCTTTCAGTGCTGGCACTTTTCATCTCTGAGCAATTGCTCGACGTTTGCAATTTCTCAGCTCGTGTCTACCGACGGAAAGAGAAGGACCGTGACGTTTGGTGGCTAGAGAAGCGCAAAGCCCCAGTGTTACTGCGCCTGTGAAAGCGCTTCCAAGGAAGGGTGCTGGCTAGCAACAGCTTTCAGTGCTGGCCCTTTTCATCTCTGAGCAATTGCTCGACGTTTGCAATTTCTCACCTGAGCTCTCTTTAGAGTGCGCGAGAGGATGAGCAGAAGATGAGGTGGCTAGAGAAGCCCAGAGCCCCAGTGTTCTTAGGCCTACAAAAGCGCTTCCAAGGAAGGGTGCTGGCTAGCAACAGCTTTCAGTGCTGGCACTTTTCATCTCTGAGCAATTGCTCGACGTTTGCAATTTCTCAGCTCGTGTCTACCGACGGAAAGAGAAGGACCGTGACGTTTGGTGGCTAGAGAAGCGAAAAGCCCCAGTGTTGCTGCGCCTGTGAAAGCGCTTCCAAGGAAGGGTGCTGGCTAGCAAGAGCTTTCAGTGCTGGCACTTTTCATCTCTGAGCAATTGCTCGACGTTTGCAATTTCTCAGCTCGTGTCTACCGACGGAAAGAGAAGGACCGTGACGTTTGGTGGCTAGAGAAGCGCAAAGCCCCAGTGTTGCTGCGCCTGTGAAAGCGCTTCCAAGGAAGGGTGCTGGCTAGCAACAGCTTTCAGTGCTGGCACTTTTCATCTCGGAGCAATTGCTCGACGTTTGCAATTTCTCACCTGAGCTCTCTTTAGAGTGCGCGAGAGGATGAGCAGAAGATGAGGTGGCTAGAGAAGCCCAGAGCCCCAGTGTTCTTAGGCCTACAAAAGCGCTTCCAAGGAAGGGCGCTGGCTAGCAACAGCTTTCAGTGCTGGCACTTTTCATCTCGGAGCAATTGCTCGACGTTTGCAATTTCTCAGCTCGTGTCTACGAGACGGAAAGAGAAGGACCGTGACGTTTGGTGCGTATAGAAGCGCAAAGCCCCAGTGTTGCTGCGCCTGTGAAAGCGCTTCCAAGGAAGGGTGCTGGCTAGCAAGAGCTTTCAGTGCTGGCACTTTTCATCTCTGAGCAATTGCTCGACGTTTGCAATTTCTCACCTGAGCTCTCTTTAGAGTGCGCGAGAGGATGAGCAGAAGATGAGGTGGCTAGAGAAGCCCAGAGCCCCAGTGTTCTTAGGCCTACAAAAGCGCTTCCAAGGAAGGGTGCTGGCTAGCAACAGCTTTCAGTGCTGGCACTTTTCATCTCTGAGCAATTGCTCGACGTTTGCAATTTCTCAGCTCCTGTCTACGAGACGGAAAGAGAAGGACCGTGACGTTTGGTGGCTAGAGAAGCGCAAAGCCCCAGTGTTGCTGCGCCTGTGAAAGCGCTTCCAAGGAAGGGTGCTGGCTAGCAACAGCTTTCAGTGCTGGCACTTTTCATCTCTGAGCAATTGCTCGACGTTTGCAATTTCTCACCTGAGCTCTCTTTAGATTGCGCGAGAGGATGAGCAGAAGATGAGGTGGCTAGAGAAGCCCAGAGCCCCAGTGTTCTTAGGCCTACAAAAGCGCTTCCAAGGAAGGGTGCTGGCTAGCAACAGCTTTCAGTGCTGGCACTTTTCACCTCGGAGCAATTGCTCGACGTTTGCAATTTCTCAGCTCGTGTCTAGGAGACGGAAAGAGAAGGACCGTGACGTTTGGTGGCTAGAGAAGCGCAAAGCCCCAGTGTTGCTGCGCCTGTGAAAGCGCTTCCAAGGAAGGGTGCTGGCTAGCAAGAGCTTTCAGTGCTGGCACTTTTCATCTCGGAGCAATTGCTCGACGTTTGCAATTTCTCACCTGAGCTCTCTTTAGAGTGCGCGAGAGGATGAGCAGAAGATGAGGTGGCTAGAGAAGCCCAGAGCCCCAGTGTTCTTAGGCCTACAAAAGCGCTTCCAAGGAAGGGTGCTGGCTAGCAACAGCTTTCAGTGCTGGCACTTTTCATCTCTGAGCAATTGCTCGACGTTTGCAATTTCTCAGCTCGTGTCTAGGAGACGGAAAGAGAATGACCGTGACGTTTGGTGGCTAGAGAAGCGCAAAGCCCCAGTGTTGCTGCGCCTGTGAAAGCGCTTCCAAGGAAGGGTGCTGGCTAGCAACAGCTTTCAGTGCTGGCACTTTTCATCTCTGAGCAATTGCTCGACGTTTGCAATTTCTCAGCTCGTGTCTAGGAGACGGAAAGAGAAGGACCGTGACGTTTGGTGGCTAGAGAAGCGCAAAGCCCCAGTGTTGCTGCACCTGTGAAAGCGCTTCCAAGGAAGGGTGCTGGCTAGCAAGAGCTTTCAGTGCTGGCACTTTTCATCTCTGAGCAATTGCTGGATGTTTGCAATTTCTCACCTGAGATCTCTTTAGAGTGCGCGAGAGGATGAGCAGAAGATGAGGTGGCTAGAGAAGCCCAGAGCCCCAGTGTTCTTAGGCCTACAAAAGCGCTTCCAAGGAAGGGTGCTGGCTAGCAAGAGCTTTCAGTGCTGGCACTTTTCATCTCTGAGCAATTGCTCGACGTTTGCAATTTCTCAGCTCGTGTCTAGGAGACGGAAAGAGAAGGACCGTGACGTTTGGTGGCTAGAGAAGCGAAAAGCCCCAGTGTTGCTGCGCCTGTGAAAGCGCTTCCAAGGAAGGGTGCTGGCTAGCAACAGCTTTCAGTGCTGGCACTTTTCATCTCTGAGCAATTGCTCGACGTTTGCAATTTCTCAGCTCGTGTCTACAAGACGGAAATAGAAGGACCGTGACATTTGGTGCGTATAGAAGCGCAAAGCCCCAGTGTTGCTGCGCCTATGAAAGCGCTTCCAAGGAAGGGTGCTGGCTAGCAACAGCTTTCAGTGCTGGCACTTTTCATCTCTGAGCAATTGCTCGACGTTTGCAATTTCTCACCTGAGCTCTCTTTAGAGTGCGCGAGAGGATGAGCAGAAGATGAGGTGGCTAGAGAAGCCCAGAGCCCCAGTGTTCTTAGGCCTACAAAAGCGCTTCCAAGGAAGGGTGCTGGCTAGCAAGAGCTTTCAGTGCTGGCACTTTTCATCTCGGAGCAATTGCTCGACATTTGCAATTTCTCAGCTCGTGTCTAGGAGACGGAAAGAGAATGACCGTGACGTTTGGTGGCTAGAGAAGCGCAAAGCCCCAGTGTTGCTGCGCCTGTGAAAGCGCTTCCAAGGAAGGGTGCTGGCTAGCAACAGCTTTCAGTGCTGGCACTTTTCATCTCTGAGCAATTGCTCGACGTTTGCAATTTCTCACCTGAGCTCTCTTTAGAGTGCGCAAGAGGATGAGCAGAAGATGAGGTGGCTAGAGAAGCCCAGAGCCCCAGTGTTCTTAGGCCTACAAAAGCGCTTCCAAGGAAGGGTGCTGGCTAGCAAGAGCTTTCAGTGCTGGCACTTTTCATCTCTGAGCAATTGCTCGACGTTTGCAATTTCTCAGCTCGTGTCTACCGACGGAAAGAGAAGGACCGTGACGTTTGGTGGCTAGAGAAGCGCAAAGCCCCAGTGTTGCTGCGCCTGTGAAAGCGCTTCCAAGGAAGGGTGCTGGCTAGCAACAGCTTTCAGTGCTGGCCCTTTTCATCTCTGAGCAATTGCTCGACGTTTGCAATTTCTCACCTGAGCTCTCTTTAGACTGCGCGAGAGGATGAGCAGAAGATGAGGTGGCTAGAGAAGCCCAGAGCCCCAGTGTTCTTAGGCCTACAAAAGCGCTTCCAAGGAAGGGTGCTGGCTAGCAACAGCTTTCAGTGCTGGCACTTTTCATCTCTGAGCAATTGCTCGACGTTTGCAATTTCTCAGCTCGTGTCTAGGAGACGGAAAGAGAAGGACCGTGACGTTTGGTGGCTAGAGAAGCGCAAAGCCCCAGTGTTGCTGCGCCTGTGAAAGCGCTTCCAAGGAAGGGTGCTGGCTAGCAACAGCTTTCAGTGCTGGCACTTTTCATCTCTGAGCAATTGCTCAACGTTTGCAATTTCTCACCTGAGCTCTCTTTAGAGTGCGCGAGAGGATGAGCAGAAGATGAGGTGGCTAGAGAAGCCCAGAGCCCCAGTGTTCTTAGGCCTACAAAAGCGCTTCCAAGGAAGGGCGCTGGCTAGCAACAGCTTTCAGTGCTGGCACTTTTCATCTCTGAGCAATTGCTCGACGTTTGCAATTTCTCAGCTCGTGTCTACGAGACGGAAAGAGAAGGACCGTGACGTTTGGTGCGTATAGAAGCGCAAAGCCCCAGTGTTGCTGCGCCTGTGAAAGCGCTTCCAAGGAAGGGTGCTGGCTAGCAAGAGCTTTCAGTGCTGGCACTTTTCATCTCTGAGCAATTGCTCGACGTTTGCAATTTCTCACCTGAGCTCTCTTTAGAGTGCGCGAGAGGATGAGCAGAAGATGAGGTGGCTAGAGAAGCCCAGAGCCCCAGTGTTCTTAGGCCTACAAAAGCGCTTCCAAGGAAGGGTGCTGGCTAGCAACAGCTTTCAGTGCTGGCACTTTTCATCTCGGAGCAATTGCTCGACGTTTGCAATTTCTCAGCTCGTGTCTACGAGACGGAAAGAGAAGGACCGTGACGCTTGGTGGCTAGAGAAGCGCAAAGCCCCAGTGTTGCTGCGCCTGTGAAAGCGCTTCCAAGGAAGGGTGCTGGCTAGCAAGAGCTTTCAGTGCTGGCACTTTTCATCTCTGAGCAATTGCTGGACATTTGCAATTTCTCACCTGAGCTCTCTTTAGAGTGCGCGAGAGGATGAGCAGAAGATGAGGTGGCTAGAGAAGCCCAGAGCCCCAGTGTTCTTCGGCCTACAAAAGCGCTTCCAAGGAAGGGTGCTGGCTAGCAACAGCTTTCAGTGCTGGCACTTTTCATCTCGGAGCAATTGCTCGACGTTTGCAATTTCTCAGCTCGTGTCTAGGAGACGGAAAGAGAAGCACCGTGACGTTTGGTGGCTAGAGAAGCGCAAAGCCCCAGTGTTGCTGCGCCTGTGAAAGCGCTTCCAAGGAAGGGTGCTGGCTAGCAACAGCTTTCAGTGCTGGCACTTTTCATCTCTGAGCAATTGCTCGACGTTTGCAATTTCTCAGCTCGTGTCTAGGAGACGGAAAGAGAAGGACCGTGACGTTTGGTGGCTAGAGAAGCGCAAAGCCCCAGTGTTGCTGCGCCTGTGAAAGCGCTTCCAAGGAAGGGTGCTGGCTAGCAACAGCTTTCAGTGCTGGCACTTTTCATCTCTGAGCAATTGCTCGACGTTTGCAATTTCTCACCATAGCTCTCTTTAGAGTGCGCGAGAGGATGAGCAGAAGATGAGGTGGCTAGAGAAGCCCAGAGCCCCAGTGTTCTTAGGCCTACAAAAGCGCTTCCAAGGAAGGGTGCTGGCTAGCAAGAGCTTTCAGTGCTGGCACTTTTCATCTCTGAGCAATTGCTCGACGTTTGCAATTTCTCAGCTCGTGTCTAGGAGACGGAAAGAGAAGGACCGTGACGTTTGGTGGCTAGAGAAGCGCAAAGCCCCAGTGTTGCTGCGCCTGTGAAAGCGCTTCCAAGGAAGGGTGCTGGCTAGCAACAGCTTTCAGTGCTGGCCCTTTTCATCTCTGAGCAATTGCTGGACATTTGCAATTTCTCACCTGAGCTCTCTTTAGAGTGCGCGAGAGGATGAGCAGAAGATGAGGTGGCTAGAGAAGCCCAGAGCACCACTGTTCTTAGGCCTACAAAAGCGCTTCCAAGGAAGGGTGCTGGCTAGCAACAGCTTTCAGTGCTGGCACTTTTCATCTCTGAGCAATTGCTGGACGTTTGCAATTTCTCAGCTCGTGTCTAGGAGACGGAAAGAGAAGGACCGTGACTTTTGGTGGGTAGAGAAGCGCAAAGCCCCAGTGTTGCTGCACCTGTGAAAGCGCTTCCAAGGAAGGGTGCTGGCTAGCAACAGCTTTCAGTGCTGGCACTTTTCATCTCTGAGCAATTGCTCGACGTTTGCAATTTCTCAGCTCGTGTCTACCGACGGAAAGAGAAGGACCGTGACGTTTGGTGGCTAGAGAAGCGCAAAGCCCCAGTGTTGCTGCGCCTGTGAAAGCGCTTCCAAGGAAGGGTGCTGGCTAGCAAGAGCTTTCAGTGCTGGCACTTTTCATCTCGGAGCAATTGCTGGACGTTTGCAATTTCTCACCTGAGCTCTCTTTAGAGTGCGCGAGAGGATGAGCAGAAGATGAGGTGGCTAGAGAAGCCCAGAGCCCCAGTGTTCTTAGGCCTACAAAAGCGCTTCCAAGGAAGGGTGCTGGCTAGCAAGAGCTTTCAGTGCTGGCACTTTTCATCTCTGAGCAATTGCTCGACGTTTGCAATTTCTCAGCTCGTGTCTAGGAGACGGAAAGAGAAGGACCGTGACGTTTGGTGGCTAGAGAAGCGCAAAGCCCCAGTGTTGCTGCGCCTGTGAAAGCGCTTCCAAGGAAGGGTGCTGGCTAGCAACAGCTTTCAGTGCTGGCACTTTTCATCTCTGAGCAATTGCTCGACGTTTGCAATTTCTCAGCTCGTGTCTAGGAGACGGAAAGAGAAGGACCGTGACGTTTGGTGGGTAGAGAAGCGCAAAGCCCCAGTGTTGCTGCGCCTGTGAAAGCGCTTCCAAGGAAGGGTGCTGGCTAGCAAGAGCTTTCAGTGCTGGCACTTTTCATCTCTGAGCAATTGCTGGATGTTTGCAATTTCTCACCTGAGCTCTCTTTAGAGTGCGCGAGAGGATGAGCAGAAGATGAGGTGGCTAGAGAAGCCCAGAGCCCCAGTGTTCTTAGGCCTACAAAAGCGCTTCCAAGGAAGGGTGCTGGCTAGCAAGAGCTTTCAGTGCTGGCACTTTTCATCTCTGAGCAATTGCTCGACGTTTGCAATTTCTCAGCTCGTGTCTAGGAGACGGAAAGAGAAGGACCGTGACGTTTGGTGGCTAGAGAAGCGCAAAGCCCCAGTGTTGCTGCGCCTGTGAAAGCGCTTCCAAGGAAGGGTGCTGGCTAGCAACAGCTTTCAGTGCTGGCACTTTTCATCTCTGAGCAATTGCTCGACGTTTGCAATTTCTCAGCTCGTGTCTACAAGACGGAAAGAGAAGGACCGTGACATTTGGTGGCTAGAGAAGCGCAAAGCCCCAGTGTTGCTGCGCCTGTGAAAGCGCTTCCAAGGAAGGGTGCTGGCTAGCAACAGCTTTCAGTGCTGGCACTTTTCATCTCTGAGCAATTGCTCGACGTTTGCAATTTCTCACCTGAGCTCTCTTTAGAGTGCGCGAGAGGATGAGCAGAAGATGAGGTGGCTAGAGAAGCCCAGAGCCCCAGTGTTCTTAGGCCTACAAAAGCGCTTCCAAGGAAGGGTGCTGGCTAGCAAGAGCTTTCAGTGCTGGCACTTTTCATCTCGGAGCAATTGCTCGACATTTGCAATTTCTCAGCTCGTGTCTAGGAGACGGAAAGAGAATGACCGTGACGCTTGGTGGCTAGAGAAGCGCAAAGCCCCAGTGTTGCTGCGCCTGTGAAAGCGCTTCCAAGGAAGGGTGCTGGCTAGCAACAGCTTTCAGTGCTGGCACTTTTCATCTCTGAGCAATTGCTCGACGTTTGCAATTTCTCACCTGAGCTCTCTTTAGAGTGCGCGAGAGGATGAGCAGAAGATGAGGTGGCTAGAGAAGCCCAGAGCCCCAGTGTTCTTAGGCCTACAAAAGCGCTTCCAAGGAAGGGTGCTGGCTAGCAAGAGCTTGCAGTGCTGGCACTTTTCATCTCTGAGCAATTGCTCGACGTTTGCAATTTCTCAGCTCGTGTCTACCGACGGAAAGAGAAGGACCGTGACGTTTGGTGGCTAGAGAAGCGCAAAGCCCCAGTGTTGCTGCGCCTGTGAAAGCGCTTCCAAGGAAGGGTGCTGGCTAGCAACAGCTTTCAGTGCTGGCCCTTTTCATCTCTGAGCAATTGCTGGACGTTTGTAATTTCTCACCTGAGCTCTCTTTAGAGTGCGCGAGAGGATGAGCAGAAGATGAGGTGGCTAGAGAAGCCCAGAGCCCCAGTGTTCTTAGGCCTACAAAAGCGCTTCCAAGGAAGGGTGCTGGCTAGCAAGAGCTTTCAGTGCTGGCACTTTTCATCTCTGAGCAATTGCTCGACGTTTGCAATTTCTCAGCTCGTGTCTATGAGACGGAAAGAGAAGGACCGTGACTTTTGGTGGCTAGAGAAGCGCAAAGCCCCAGTGTTGCTGCACCTGTGAAAGCGCTTCCAAGGAAGGGTGCTGGCTAGCAAGAGCTTTCAGTGCTGGCACTTTTCATCTCTGAGCAATTGCTCGACGTTTGCAATTTCTCAGCTCGTGTCTACCGACGGAAAGAGAAGGACCGTGACGTTTGGTGGGTAGAGAAGCGCAAAGCCCCAGTGTTGCTGCGCCTGTGAAAGCGCTTCCAAGGAAGGGTGCTGGCTAGCAACAGCTTTCAGTGCTGGCACTTTTCATCTCGGAGCAATTGCTCGACGTTTGCAATTTCTCAGCTCGTGTCTACCGACGGAAAGAGAAGGACCGTGACGTTTGGTGGCTAGAGAAGCGCAAAGCCCCAGTGTTGCTGCGCCTGTGAAAGCGCTTCCAAGGAAGGGTGCTGGCTAGCAACAGCTTTCAGTGCTGGCACTTTTCATCTCGGAGCAATTGCTCGACGTTTGCAATTTCTCACCTGAGCTCTCTTTAGAGTGCGCGAGAGGATGAGCAGAAGATGAGGTGGCTAGAGAAGCCCAGAGCCCCACTGTTCTTAGGCCTACAAAAGCGCTTCCAAGGAAGGGCGCTGGCTAGCAACAGCTTTCAGTGCTGGCACTTTTCATCTCTGAGCAATTGCTCGACGTTTGCAATTTCTCAGCTCGTGTCTACGAGACGGAAAGAGAAGGACCGTGACGTTTGGTGCGTATAGAAGCGCAAAGCCCCAGTGTTGCTGCGCCTGTGAAAGCGCTTCCAAGGAAGGGTGCTGGCTAGCAACAGCTTTCAGTGCTGGCACTTTTCATCTCTGAGCAATTGCTCGACGTTTGCAATTTCTCACCTGAGCTCTCTTTAGAGTGCGCGAGAGGATGAGCAGAAGATGAGGTGGCTAGAGAAGCCCGGAGCCCCAGTGTTCTTAGGCCTACAAAAGCGCTTCCAAGGAAGGGTGCTGGCTAGCAACAGCTTTCAGTGCTGGCACTTTTCATCTCTGAGCAATTGCTCGACGTTTGCAATTTCTCAGCTCGTGTCTACGAGACGGAAAGAGAAGGACCGTGACGTTTGGTGGGTAGAGAAGCGCAAAGCCCCAGTGTTGCTGCGCCTGTGAAAGCGCTTCCAAGGAAGGGTGCTGGCTAGCAAGAGCTTTCAGTGCTGGCACTTTTCATCTCTGAGCAATTGCTGGACGTTTGCAATATCTCACCTGAGCTCTCTTTAGAGTGCGCGAGAGGATGAGCAGAAGATGAGGTGGCTAGAGAAGCCCAGAGCCCCAGTGTTCTTAGGCCTACAAAAGCGCTTCCAAGGAAGGGTGCTGGCTAGCAAGAGCTTTCAGTGCTGGCACTTTTCATCTCGGAGCAATTGCTCGACGTTTGCAATTTCTCAGCTCGTGTCTAGGAGACGGAAAGAGAAGGACCGTGACGTTTGGTGGCTAGAGAAGCGCAAAGCCCCAGTGTTGCTGCGCCTGTGAAAGCGCTTCCAAGGAAGGGTGCTGGCTAGCAACAGCTTTCAGTGCTGGCACTTTTCATCTCTGAGCAATTGCTCGACGTTTGCAATTTCTCACCTGAGCTCTCTTTAGAGTGCGCGAGAGGATGAGCAGAAGATGAGGTGGCTAGAGAAGCCCAGAGCCCCAGTGTTCTTAGGCCTACAAAAGCGCTTCCAAGGAAGGGTGCTGGCTAGCAACAGCTTTCAGTGCTGGCACTTTTCATCTCTGAGCAATTGCTCGACGTTTGCAATTTCTCAGCTCGTGTCTAGGAGACGGAAAGAGAAGGACCGTGACATTTGGTGCGTAGAGAAGCGCAAAGCCCCAGTGTTGCTGCGCCTGTGAAAGCGCTTCCAAGGAAGGGTGCTGGCTAGCAACAGCTTTCAGTGCTGGCCCTTTTCATCTCTGAGCAATTGCTGGACATTTGCAATTTCTCACCTGAGCTCTCTTTAGAGTGCGCGAGAGGATGAGCAGAAGATGAGGTGGCTAGAGAAGCCCAGAGCCCCAGTGTTCTTCGGCCTACAAAAGCGCTTCCAAGGAAGGGTGCTGGCTAGCAACAGCTTTCAGTGCTGGCACTTTTCATCTCGGAGCAATTGCTCGACGTTTGCAATTTCTCAGCTCGTGTCTACCGACGGAAAGAGAAGGACCGTGACTTTTGGTGGCTAGAGAAGCGCAAAGCCCCAGTGTTACTGCGCCTGTGAAAGCGCTTCCAAGGAAGGGTGCTGGCTAGCAAGAGCTTTCAGTGCTGGCCCTTTTCATCTCTGAGCAATTGCTCGACATTTGCAATTTCTCACCTGAGCTCTCTTTAGAGTGCGCGAGAGGATGAGCAGAAGATGAGGTGGCTAGAGAAGCCCAGAGCCCCAGTGTTCTTAGGCCTACAAAAGCGCTTCCAAGGAAGGGTGCTGGCTAGCAACAGCTTTCAGTGCTGGCACTTTTCATCTCTGAGCAATTGCTCGACGTTTGCAATTTCTCAGCTCGTGTCTAGGAGACGGAAAGAGAAGGACCGTGACTTTTGGTGGGTAGAGAAGCGCAAAGCCCCAGTGTTGCTGCACCTGTGAAAGCGCTTCCAAGGAAGGGTGCTGGCTAGCAAGAGCTTTCAGTGCTGGCACTTTTCATCTCTGAGCAATTGCTCGACGTTTGCAATTTCTCAGCTCGTGTCTACCGACGGAAAGAGAATGACCGTGACGTTTGGTGGCTAGAGAAGCGCAAAGCCCCAGTGTTGCTGCGCCTGTGAAAGCGCTTCCAAGGAAGGGTGCTGGCTAGCAACAGCTTTCAGTGCTGGCACTTTTCATCTCTGAGCAATTGCTCGACGTTTGCAATTTCTCACCTGAGCTCTCTTTAGAGTGCGCGAGAGGATGAGCAGAAGATGAGGTGGCTAGAGAAGCCCAGAGCCCCAGTGTTCTTAGGCCTACAAAAGCGCTTCCAAGGAAGGGGGCTGGCTAGCAACAGCTTTCAGTGCTGGCACTTTTCATCTCTGAGCAATTGCTCGACGTTTGCAATTTCTCAGCTCGTGTCTACAAGACGGAAAGAGAAGGACCGTGACATTTGGTGCGTATAGAAGCGCAAAGCCCCAGTGTTGCTGCGCCTGTGAAAGCGCTTCCAAGGAAGGGTGCTGGCTAGCAAGAGCTTTCAGTGCTGGCACTTTTCATCTCTGAGCAATTGCTCGACGTTTGCAATTTCTCACCTGAGCTCTCTTTAGAGTGCGCGAGAGGATGAGCAGAAGATGAGGTGGCTAGAGAAGCCCAGAGCCCCAGTGTTCTTAGGCCTACAAAAGCGCTTCCAAGGAAGGGTGCTGGCTAGCAAGAGCTTTCAGTGCTGGCACTTTTCATCTCTGAGCAATTGCTCGACGTTTGCAATTTCTCAGCTCGTGTCTAGGAGACGGAAAGAGAATGACCGTGACTTTTGGTGGCTAGAGAAGCGCAAAGCCCCAGTGTTGCTGCGCCTGTGAAAGCGCTTCCAAGGAAGGGTGCTGGCTAGCAACAGCTTTCAGTGCTGGCACTTTTCATCTCTGAGCAATTGCTCGACGTTTGCAATTTCTCAGCTCGTGTCTAGGAAGCGGAAAGAGAAGGACCGTCACGTTTGGTGGCTAGAGAAGCGCAAAGCCCCAGTGTTGCTGCGCCTGTGAAAGCGCTTCCAAGGAAGGGTGCTGGCTAGCAACAGCTTTCAGTGCTGGCACTTTTCATCTCTGAGCAATTGCTGGATGTTTGCAATTTCTCACCTGAGATCTCTTTAGAGTGCGCGAGAGGATGAGCAGAAGATGAGGTGGCTAGAGAAGCCCAGAGCCCCAGTGTTCTTAGGCCTACAAAAGCGCTTCCAAGGAAGGGTGCTGGCTAGCAAGAGCTTTCAGTGCTGGCCCTTTTCATCTCTGAGCAATTGCTCGACGTTTGCAATTTCTCAGCTCGTGTCTACGAGACGGAAAGAGAAGGACCGTGACGTTTGGTGGCTAGAGAAGCGCAAAGCCCCAGTGTTGCTGCGCCTGTGAAAGCGCTTCCAAGGAAGGGTGCTGGCTAGCAACAGCTTTCAGTGCTGGCACTTTTCATCTCTGAGCAATTGCTCGACGTTTGCAATTTCTCAGCTCGTGTCTACAAGACGGAAAGAGAAGGACCGTGACATTTGGTGCGTATAGAAGCGCAAAGCCCCAGTGTTGCTGCGCCTGTGAAAGCGCTTCCAAGGAAGGGTGCTGGCTAGCAACAGCTTTCAGTGCTGGCACTTTTCATCTCTGAGCAATTGCTCGACGTTTGCAATTTCTCACCTGAGCTCTCTTTAGACTGCGCGAGAGGATGAGCAGAAGATGAGGTGGCTAGAGAAGCCCAGAGCCCCAGTGTTCTTAGGCCTACAAAAGCGCTTCCAAGGAAGGGTGCTGGCTAGCAAGAGCTTTCAGTGCTGGCACTTTTCATCTCGGAGCAATTGCTCGACGTTTGCAATTTCTCAGCTCGTGTCTAGGAGACGGGAAGAGAAGGACCGTGACGTTTGGTGGCTAGAGAAGCGCAAAGCCCCAGTGTTGCTGCGCCTGTGAAAGCGCTTCCAAGGAAGGGTGCTGGCTAGCAACAGCTTTCAGTGCTGGCACTTTTCATCTCTGAGCAATTGCTCGACGTTTGCAATTTCTCACCTGAGCTCTCTTTAGAGTGCGCGAGAGGATGAGCAGAAGATGAGGTGGCTAGAGAAGCCCAGAGCCCCAGTGTTCTTAGGCCTACAAAAGCGCTTCCAAGGAAGGGTGCTGGCTAGCAAGAGCTTTCAGTGCTGGCACTTTTCATCTCTGAGCAATTGCTCGACGTTTGCAATTTCTCAGCTCGTGTCTACCGACGGAAAGAGAAGGACCGTGACGTTTGGTGGCTAGAGAAGCGCAAAGCCCCAGTGTTACTGCGCCTGTGAAAGCGCTTCCAAGGAAGGGTGCTGGCTAGCAACAGCTTTCAGTGCTGGCCCTTTTCATCTCTGAGCAATTGCTGGACGTTTGTAATTTCTCACCTGAGCTCTCTTTAGAGTGCGCGAGAGGATGAGCAGAAGATGAGGTGGCTAGAGAAGCCCAGAGCCCCAGTGTTCTTAGGCCTACAAAAGCGCTTCCAAGGAAGGGTGCTGGCTAGCAAGAGCTTTCAGTGCTGGCACTTTTCATCTCTGAGCAATTGCTCGACGTTTGCAATTTCTCAGCTCGTGTCTACGAGACGGAAAGAGAATGACCGTGACGTTTGGTGGGTAGAGAAGCGCAAAGCCCCAGTGTTGCTGCACCTGTGAAAGCGCTTCCAAGGAAGGGTGCTGGCTAGCAAGAGCTTTCAGTGCTGGCACTTTTCATCTCTGAGCAATTGCTGGACGTTTGCAATTTCTCACCTGAGCTCTCTTTAGAGCGCGCGAGGATGAGCAGAAGATGAGGTGGCTAGAGAAGCCCAGAGCCCCAGTGTGCTTAGGTCTAGAAAAGCGCTTCCAAGGAAGGGTGCTGGCTAGCAACAGCTTTCAGTGCTGGCACTTTTCATCTCTGAGCAATTGCTCGACGTTTGCAATTTCTCAGCTCGTGTCTACAAGACGGAAAGAGAAGGACCGTGACGTTTGGTGCGTATAGAAGCGCAAAGCCCCAGTGTTGCTGCGCCTGTGAAAGCGCTTCCAAGGAAGGGTGCTGGCTAGCAAGAGCTTTCAGTGCTGGCACTTTTCATCTCTGAGCAATTGCTCGACGTTTGCAATTTCTCACCTGAGCTCTCTTTAGAGTGCGCGAGAGGATGAGCAGAAGATGAGGTGGCTAGAGAAGCCCAGAGCCCCAGTGTTCTTAGGCCTACAAAAGCGCTTCCAAGGAAGGGTGCTGGCTAGCAACAGCTTTCAGTGCTGGCACTTTTCATCTCTGAGCAATTGCTCGACGTTTGCAATTTCTCAGCTCGTGTCTAGGAGACGGAAAGAGAAGGACCGTGACGTTTGGTGGCTAGAGAAGCGCAAAGCCCCAGTGTTGCTGCGCCTGTGAAAGCGCTTCCAAGGAAGGGTGCTGGCTAGCAAGAGCTTTCAGTGCTGGCACTTTTCATCTCTGAGCAATTGCTCGACGTTTGCAATTTCTCACCTGAGCTCTCTTTAGAGCGCACGAGGATGAGCAGAAGATTAGGTGGCTAGAGAAGCCCAGAGCCCCAGTGTTCTTAGGTCTACAAAAGCGCTTCCAAGGAAGGGTGCTGGCTAGCAAGAGCTTTCAGTGCTGGCACTTTTCATCTCTGAGCAATTGCTCGACGTTTGCAATTTCTCACCTGAGCTCTCTTTAGAGTGCGCGAGAGGATGAGCAGAAGATGAGGTGGCTAGAGAAGCCCAGAGCCCCAGTGTTCTTAGGCCTACAAAAGCGCTTCCAAGGAAGGGTGCTGGCTAGCAACAGCTTTCAGTGCTGGCACTTTTCATCTCTGAGCAATTGCTCGACGTTTGCAATTTCTCACCTGAGCTCTCTTTAGATCGCGCGAGAGGATGAGCAGAAGATGAGGTGGCTAGAGAAGCCCAGAGCCCCAGTGTTCTTAGGTCTACAAAAGCGCTTCCAAGGAAGGGTGCTGGCTAGCAACAGCTTTCAGTGCTGGCACTTTTCATCTCTGAGCAATTGCTCGACGTTTGCAATTTCTCAGCTCGTGTCTAGGAGACGGAAAGAGAAGGACCGTGACATTTGGTGCGTATAGAAGCGCAAAGCCCCAGTGTTGCTGTGCCTGTGAAAGCGCTTCCAAGGAAGGGTGCTGGCTAGCAAGAGCTTTCAGTGCTGGCCCTTTTCATCTCTGAGCAATTGCTCGACGTTTGCAATTTCTCACCTGAGCTCTCTTTAGAGTGCGCGAGAGGATGAGCAGAAGATGAGGTGGCTAGAGAAGCCCAGAGCCCCAGTGTTCTTAGGCCTACAAAAGCGCTTCCAAGGAAGGGTGCTGGCTAGCAAGAGCTTTCAGTGCTGGCACTTTTCATCTCTGAGCAATTGCTCGACGTTTGCAATTTCTCAGCTCGTGTCTAGGAGACGGAAAGAGAAGGACCGTGACGTTTGGTGGCTAGAGAAGCGCAAAGCCCCAGTGTTGCTGCGCCTGTGAAAGCGCTTCCAAGGAAGGGTGCTGGCTAGCAACAGCTTTCAGTGCTGGCACTTTTCATCTCGGAGCAATTGCTCGACGTTTGCAATTTCTCACCTGAGCTCTCTTTAGAGTGCGCGAGAGGATGAGCAGAAGATGAGGTGGCTAGAGAAGCCCAGAGCCCCAGTGTTCTTAGGCCTACAAAAGCGCTTCCAAGGAAGGGTGCTGGCTAGCAACAGCTTTCAGTGCTGGCACTTTTCATCTCTGAGCAATTGCTCGACGTTTGCAATTTCTCAGCTCGTGTCTACGAGACGGAAAGAGAATGACCGTGACGTTTGGTGGCTAGAGAAGCGCAAAGCCCCAGTGTTGCTGTGCCTGTGAAAGCGCTTCCAAGGAAGGGTGCTGGCTAGCAACAGCTTTCAGTGCTGGCACTTTTCATCTCTGAGCAATTGCTGGACGTTTGCAATTTCTCACCTGAGCTCTCTTTAGAGTGCGCGAGAGGATGAGCAGAAGATGAGGTGGCTAGAGAAGACCAGAGCCCCAGTGTTCTTAGGGCTACAAAAGCGCTTCCAAGGAAGGGTGCTGGCTAGCAACAGCTTTCAGTGCTGGCACTTTTCATCTCTGAGCAATTGCTCGACGTTTGCAATTTCTCAGCTCGTGTCTAGGAGACGGAAAGAGAAGGACCGTGACTTTTGGTGGCTAGAGAAGCGCAAAGCCCCAGTGTTGCTGCGCCTGTGAAAGCGCTTCCAAGGAAGGGTGCTGGCTAGCAAGAGCTTTCAGTGCTGGCACTTTTCATCTCTGAGCAATTGCTCGACGTTTGCAATTTCTCACCTGAGCTCTCTTTAGAGTGCGCGAGAGGATGAGCAGAAGATGAGGTGGCTAGAGAAGCCCAGAGCCCCAGTGTTCTTAGGCCTACAAAAGCGCTTCCAAGGAAGGGTGCTGGCTAGCAACAGCTTTCAGTGCTGGCACTTTTCATCTCTGAGCAATTGCTCGACGTTTGCAATTTCTCAGCTCGTGTCTAGGAGACGGAAAGAGAAGGACCGTGACGTTTGGTGGCTAGAGAAGCGCAAAGCCCCAGTGTTGCTGCACCTGTGAAAGCGCTTCCAAGGAAGGGTGCTGGCTAGCAAGAGCTTTCAGTGCTGGCACTTTCCATCTCTGAGCAATTGCTCGACGTTTGCAATTTCTCACCTGAGCTCTCTTTAGAGTGCGCGCGAGGATGAGCAGAAGATGATGTGGCTAGAGAAGCCCAGAGCCCCAGTGTTCTTAGGCCTACAAAAGCGCTTCCAAGGAAGGGTGCTGGCTAGCAAGAGCTTTCAGTGCTGGCACTTTTCATCTCTGAGCAATTGCTCGACGTTTGCAATTTCTCACCTGAGCTCTCTTTAGAGTGCGCGAGAGGATGAGCAGAAGATGAGGTGGCTAGAGAAGCCCAGAGCCCCAGTGTTCTTAGGCCTACAAAAGCGCTTCCAAGGAAGGGTGCTGGCTAGCAAGAGCTTTCAGTGCTGGCACTTTTCATCTCTGAGCAATTGCTCGACGTTTGCAATTTCTCAGCTCGTGTCTACGAGACGGAAAGAGAAGGACCGTGACATTTGTTGCGTATAGAAGCGCAAAGCCCCAGTGTTGCTGCGCCTGTGAAAGCGCTTCCAAGGAAGGGTGCTGGCTAGCAAGAGCTTTCAGTGCTGGCATTTTTCATCTCTGAGCAATTGCTGGACTTTTGCAATTTCTCACCTGAGCTCTCTTTAGAGTGCGCGAGAGGATGAGCAGAAGATGAGGTGGCTAGAGAAGCCCAGAGCCCCAGTGTTCTTAGGCCTACAAAAGCGCTTCCAAGGAAGGGTGCTGGCTAGCAAGAGCTTTCAGTGCTGGCACTTTTCATCTCTGAGCAATTGCTCGACGTTTGCAATTTCTCAGCTCGTGTCTAGGAGACGGAAAGAGAATGACCGTGACGTTTGGTGGGTAGAGAAGCGCAAAGCCCCAGTGTTGCTGCGCCTGTGAAAGCGCTTCCAAGGAAGGGTGCTGGCTAGCAACAGCTTTCAGTGCTGGCACTTTTCATCTCTGAGCAATTGCTCGACGTTTGCAATTTCTCACCTGAGCTCTCTTTAGAGCGCGCGAGGATGAGCAGAAGATTAGGTGGCTAGAGAAGCCCAGAGCCCCAGTGTTCTTAGGTCTACAAAAGCGCTTCCAAGGAAGGGTGCTGGCTAGCAACAGCTTTCAGTGCTGGCACTTTTCATCTCTGAGCAATTGCTCGACGTTTGCAATTTCTCAGCTCGTGTCTAGGAGATGGAAAGAGAAGGACCGTGACATTTGGTGCGTATAGAAGCGCAAAGCCCCAGTGTTGCTGCGCCTGTGAAAGCGCTTCCAAGGAAGGGTGCTGGCTAGCAAGAGCTTTCAGTGCTGGCACTTTTCATCTCGGAGCAATTGCTCGACGTTTGCAATTTCTCACCTGAGCTCTCTTTAGAGTGCGCGAGAGGATGAGCAGAAGATGAGGTGGCTAGAGAAGCCCAGAGCCCCAGTGTTCTTAGGCCTACAAAAGCGCTTCCAAGGAAGGGTGCTGGCTAGCAAGAGCTTTCAGTGCTGGCACTTTTCATCTCGGAGCAATTGCTCGACGTTTGCAATTTCTCAGCTCGTGTCTAGGAGACGGAAAGAGAAGGACCGTGACGTTTGGTGGCTAGAGAAGCGCAAAGCCCCAGTGTTGCTGCGCCTGTGAAAGCGCTTCCAAGGAAGGGTGCTGGCTAGCAACAGCTTTCAGTGCTGGCAGTTTTCATCTCTGAGCAATTGCTCGACGTTTGCAATTTCTCACCTGAGCTCTCTTTAGAGCGCGCGAGGATGAGCAGAAGATTAGGTGGCTAGAGAAGCCCAGAGCCCCAGTGTTCTTAGGTCTACAAAAGCGCTTCCAAGGAAGGGTGCTGGCTAGCAAGAGCTTTCAGTGCTGGCACTTTTCATCTCTGAGCAATTGCTCGACGTTTGCAATTTCTCACCTGAGCTCTCTTTAGAGTGCGCGAGAGGATGAGCAGAAGATGAGGTGGCTAGAGAAGCCCAGAGCCCCAGTGTTCTTAGGCCTACAAAAGCGCTTCCAAGGAAGGGTGCTGGCTAGCAAGAGCTTTCAGTGCTGGCACTTTTCATCTCTGAGCAATTGCTCGACGTTTGCAATTTCTCAGCTCGTGTCTACCGACGGAAAGAGAAGGACCGTGACGTTTGGTGGGTAGAGAAGCGCAAAGCCCCAGTGTTGCTGCGCCTGTGAAAGCGCTTCCAAGGAAGGGTGCTGGCTAGCAACAGCTTTCAGTGCTGGCACTTTTCATCTCTGAGCAATTGCTCGACGTTTGCAATTTCTCAGCTCGTGTCTACGAGATGGAAAGAGAATGACCGTGACGTTTGGTGGGTAGAGAAGCGCAAAGCCCCAGTGTTGCTGCGCCTGTGAAAGCGCTTCCAAGGAAGGGTGCTGGCTAGCAACAGCTTTCAGTGCTGGCACTTTTCATCTCTGAGCAATTGCTCGACGTTTGCAATTTCTCACCTGAGCTCTCTTTAGAGTGCGCGAGAGGATGAGCAGAAGATGAGGTGGCTAGAGAAGCCCAGAGCCCCAGTGTTCTTAGGCCTACAAAAGCGCTTCCAAGGAAGGGTGCTGGCTAGCAAGAGCTTTCAGTGCTGGCACTTTTCATCTCTGAGCAATTGCTCGACGTTTGCAATTTCTCAGCTCGTGTCTAGGAGACGGAAAGAGAAGGACCGTGACGTTTGGTGGCTAGAGAAGCGCAAAGCCCCAGTGTTGCTGTGCCTGTGAAAGCGCTTCCAAGGAAGGGTGCTGGCTAGCAACAGCTTTCAGTGCTGGCACTTTTCATCTCTGAGCAATTGCTCGACGTTTGCAATTTCTCACCTGAGCTCTCTTTAGAGTGCGCGAGAGGATGAGCAGAAGATGAGGTGGCTAGGGAAGCCCAGAGCCCCAGTGTTCTTAGGCCTACAAAAGCGCTTCCAAGGAAGGGTGCTGGCTAGCAACAGCTTTCAGTGCTGGCACTTTTCATCTCTGAGCAATTGCTCGACGTTTGCAATTTCTCAGCTCGTGTCTAGGAGACGGAAAGAGAAGGACCGTGACGTTTGGTGGCTAGAGAAGCGCAAAGCCCCAGTGTTGCTGCACCTGTGAAAGCGCTTCCAAGGAAGGGTGCTGGCTAGCAAGAGCTTTCAGTGCTGGCACTTTCCATCTCTGAGCAATTGCTCGACGTTTGCAATTTCTCACCTGAGCTCTCTTTAGAGTGCGCGCGAGGATGAGCAGAAGATGATGTGGCTAGAGAAGCCCAGAGCCCCAGTGTTCTTAGGCCTACAAAAGCGCTTCCAAGGAAGGGTGCTGGCTAGCAAGAGCTTTCAGTGCTGGCACTTTTCATCTCTGAGCAATTGCTCGACGTTTGCAATTTCTCACCTGAGCTCTCTTTAGAGTGCGCGAGAGGATGAGCAGAAGATGAGGTGGCTAGAGAAGCCCAGAGCCCCAGTGTTCTTAGGCCTACAAAAGCGCTTCCAAGGAAGGGTGCTGGCTAGCAAGAGCTTTCAGTGCTGGCACTTTTCATCTCTGAGCAATTGCTCGACGTTTGCAATTTCTCAGCTCGTGTCTACGAGACGGAAAGAGAAGGACCGTGACATTTGTTGCGTATAGAAGCGCAAAGCCCCAGTGTTGCTGCGCCTGTGAAAGCGCTTCCAAGGAAGGGTGCTGGCTAGCAAGAGCTTTCAGTGCTGGCATTTTTCATCTCTGAGCAATTGCTGGACTTTTGCAATTTCTCACCTGAGCTCTCTTTAGAGTGCGCGAGAGGATGAGCAGAAGATGAGGTGGCTAGAGAAGCCCAGAGCCCCAGTGTTCTTAGGCCTACAAAAGCGCTTCCAAGGAAGGGTGCTGGCTAGCAAGAGCTTTCAGTGCTGGCACTTTTCATCTCTGAGCAATTGCTCGACGTTTGCAATTTCTCAGCTCGTGTCTAGGAGACGGAAAGAGAATGACCGTGACGTTTGGTGGGTAGAGAAGCGCAAAGCCCCAGTGTTGCTGCGCCTGTGAAAGCGCTTCCAAGGAAGGGTGCTGGCTAGCAACAGCTTTCAGTGCTGGCACTTTTCATCTCTGAGCAATTGCTCGACGTTTGCAATTTCTCACCTGAGCTCTCTTTAGAGCGCGCGAGGATGAGCAGAAGATTAGGTGGCTAGAGAAGCCCAGAGCCCCAGTGTTCTTAGGTCTACAAAAGCGCTTCCAAGGAAGGGTGCTGGCTAGCAACAGCTTTCAGTGCTGGCACTTTTCATCTCTGAGCAATTGCTCGACGTTTGCAATTTCTCAGCTCGTGTCTAGGAGATGGAAAGAGAAGGACCGTGACATTTGGTGCGTATAGAAGCGCAAAGCCCCAGTGTTGCTGCGCCTGTGAAAGCGCTTCCAAGGAAGGGTGCTGGCTAGCAAGAGCTTTCAGTGCTGGCACTTTTCATCTCGGAGCAATTGCTCGACGTTTGCAATTTCTCACCTGAGCTCTCTTTAGAGTGCGCGAGAGGATGAGCAGAAGATGAGGTGGCTAGAGAAGCCCAGAGCCCCAGTGTTCTTAGGCCTACAAAAGCGCTTCCAAGGAAGGGTGCTGGCTAGCAAGAGCTTTCAGTGCTGGCACTTTTCATCTCGGAGCAATTGCTCGACGTTTGCAATTTCTCAGCTCGTGTCTAGGAGACGGAAAGAGAAGGACCGTGACGTTTGGTGGCTAGAGAAGCGCAAAGCCCCAGTGTTGCTGCGCCTGTGAAAGCGCTTCCAAGGAAGGGTGCTGGCTAGCAACAGCTTTCAGTGCTGGCAGTTTTCATCTCTGAGCAATTGCTCGACGTTTGCAATTTCTCACCTGAGCTCTCTTTAGAGCGCGCGAGGATGAGCAGAAGATGAGGTGGCTAGAGAAGCCCAGAGCCCCAGTGTTCTTAGGTCTACAAAAGCGCTTCCAAGGAAGGGTGCTGGCTAGCAAGAGCTTTCAGTGCTGGCACTTTTCATCTCTGAGCAATTGCTCGACGTTTGCAATTTCTCACCTGAGCTCTCTTTAGAGTGCGCGAGAGGATGAGCAGAAGATGAGGTGGCTAGAGAAGCCCAGAGCCCCAGTGTTCTTAGGCCTACAAAAGCGCTTCCAAGGAAGGGTGCTGGCTAGCAAGAGCTTTCAGTGCTGGCACTTTTCATCTCTGAGCAATTGCTCGACGTTTGCAATTTCTCAGCTCGTGTCTACCGACGGAAAGAGAAGGACCGTGACGTTTGGTGGGTAGAGAAGCGCAAAGCCCCAGTGTTGCTGCGCCTGTGAAAGCGCTTCCAAGGAAGGGTGCTGGCTAGCAACAGCTTTCAGTGCTGGCACTTTTCATCTCTGAGCAATTGCTCGACGTTTGCAATTTCTCAGCTCGTGTCTACGAGATGGAAAGAGAATGACCGTGACGTTTGGTGGGTAGAGAAGCGCAAAGCCCCAGTGTTGCTGCGCCTGTGAAAGCGCTTCCAAGGAAGGGTGCTGGCTAGCAACAGCTTTCAGTGCTGGCACTTTTCATCTCTGAGCAATTGCTCGACGTTTGCAATTTCTCACCTGAGCTCTCTTTAGAGTGCGCGAGAGGATGAGCAGAAGATGAGGTGGCTAGAGAAGCCCAGAGCCCCAGTGTTCTTAGGCCTACAAAAGCGCTTCCAAGGAAGGGTGCTGGCTAGCAAGAGCTTTCAGTGCTGGCACTTTTCATCTCTGAGCAATTGCTCGACGTTTGCAATTTCTCAGCTCGTGTCTAGGAGACGGAAAGAGAAGGACCGTGACGTTTGGTGGCTAGAGAAGCGCAAAGCCCCAGTGTTGCTGTGCCTGTGAAAGCGCTTCCAAGGAAGGGTGCTGGCTAGCAACAGCTTTCAGTGCTGGCACTTTTCATCTCTGAGCAATTGCTCGACGTTTGCAATTTCTCACCTGAGCTCTCTTTAGAGTGCGCGAGAGGATGAGCAGAAGATGAGGTGGCTAGGGAAGCCCAGAGCCCCAGTGTTCTTAGGCCTACAAAAGCGCTTCCAAGGAAGGGTGCTGGCTAGCAAGAGCTTTCAGTGCTGGCACTTTTCATCTCGGAGCAATTGCTCGACGTTTGCAATTTCTCAGCTCGTGTCTAGGAGACGGAAAGAGAAGGACCGTGACGTTTGGTGCGTATAGAAGCGCAAAGCCCCAGTGTTACTGCGCCTGTGAAAGCGCTTCCAAGGAAGGGTGCTGGCTAGCAAGAGCTTTCAGTGCTGGCACTTTTCATCTCTGAGCAATTGCTCGACGTTTGCAATTTCTCAGCTCGTGTCTACGAGACGGAAAGAGAAGGACCGTGACTTTTGGTGGCTAGAGAAGCGCAAAGCCCCAGTGTTGCTGCACCTGTGAAAGCGCTTCCAAGGAAGGGTGCTGGCTAGCAAGAGCTTTCAGTGCTGGCACTTTCCATCTCTGAGCAATTGCTCGACGTTTGCAATTTCTCACCTGAGCTCTCTTTAGAGTGCGCGTGAGGATGAGCAGAAGATGAGGTGGCTAGAGAAGCCCAGAGCCCCAGTGTTCTTAGGCCTACAAAAGCGCTTCCAAGGAAGGGTGCTGGCTAGCAAGAGCTTTCAGTGCTGGCACTTTTCATCTCTGAGCAATTGCTCGACGTTTGCAATTTCTCACCTGAGCTCTCTTTAGAGTGCGCGAGAGGATGAGCAGAAGATGAGGTGGCTAGAGAAGCCCAGAGCCCCAGTGTTCTTAGGCCTACAAAAGCGCTTCCAAGGAAGGGTGCTGGCTAGCAACAGCTTTCAGTGCTGGCACTTTTCATCTCTGAGCAATTGCTCGACGTTTGCAATTTCTCAGCTCGTGTCTAGGAGACGGAAAGAGAAGGACCGTGACATTTGGTGCGTATAGAAGCGCAAAGCCCCAGTGTTGCTGCGCCTGTCAAAGCGCTTCCAAGGAAGGGTGCTGGCTAGCAAGAGCTTTCAGTGCTGGCACTTTTCATCTCTGAGCAATTGCTCGACGTTTGCAATTTCTCACCTGAGCTCTCTTTAGAGTGCGCGAGAGGATGAGCAGAAGATTAGGTGGCTAGAGAAGCCCAGAGCCCCAGTGTTCTTAGGCCTACAAAAGCGCTTCCAAGGAAGGGTGCTGGCTAGCAACAGCTTTCAGTGCTGGCACTTTTCATCTCTGAGCAATTGCTCGACGTTTGCAATTTCTCAGCTCGTGTCTAGGAGACGGAAAGAGAAGGACCGTGACGTTTGGTGCGTATAGAAGCGCAAAGCCCCAGTGTTACTGCGCCTGTGAAAGCGCTTCCAAGGAAGGGTGCTGGCTAGCAAGAGCTTTCAGTGCTGGCACTTTTCATCTCTGAGCAATTGCTGGACGTTTGCAATTTCTCACCTGACCTCTCTTTAGAGTGCGCGAGAGGATGAACAGAAGATGAGGTGGCTAGGGAAGCCCAGAGCCCCAGTGTTCTTAGGCCTACAAAAGCGCTTCCAAGGAAGGGTGCTGGCTAGCAACAGCTTTCAGTGCTGGCACTTTTCATCTCGGAGCAATTGCTCGACGTTTGCAATTTCTCAGCTCGTGTCTACGAGACGGAAAGAGAAGGACCGTGACGTTTGGTGCGTATAGAAGCGCAAAGCCCCAGTGTTACTGCGCCTGTGAAAGCGCTTCCAAGGAAGGGTGCTGGCTAGCAACAGCTTTCAGTGCTGGCACTTTTCATCTCTGAGCAATTGCTCGACGTTTGCAATTTCTCAGCTCGTGTCTAGGAGACGGAAAGAGAAGGACCGTGACTTTTGGTGGCTAGAGAAGCGCAAAGCCCCAGTGTTGCTGCACCTGTGAAAGCGCTTCCAAGGAAGGGTGCTGGCTAGCAACAGCTTTCAGTGCTGGCACTTTTCATCTCTGAGCAATTGCTCGACGTTTGCAATTTCTCAGCTCGTGTCTAGGAGACGGAAAGAGAAGGACCGTGACGTTTGGTGCGTATAGAAGCGCAAAGCCCCAGTGTTACTGCGCCTGTGAAAGCGCTTCCAAGGAAGGGTGCTGGCTAGCAACAGCTTTCAGTGCTGGCACTTTTCATCTCGGAGCAATTGCTCGACGTTTGCAATTTCTCACCTGAGCTCTCTTTAGAGTGCGCGAGAGGATGAGCAGAAGATGAGGTGGCTAGAGAAGCCCAGAGCCCCAGTGTTCTTAGGCCTACAAAAGCGCTTCCAAGGAAGGGTGCTGGCTAGCAAGAGCTTTCAGTGCTGGCACTTTTCATCTCTGAGCAATTGCTCGACGTTTGCAATTTCTCAGCTCGTGTCTACGAGACGGAAAGAGAAGGACCGTGACGTTTGGTGGCTAGAGAAGCGCAAAGCCCCAGTGTTGCTGCACCTGTGAAAGCGCTTCCAAGGAAGGGTGCTGGCTAGCAAGAGCTTTCAGTGCTGGCACTTTCCATCTCTGAGCAATTGCTCGACGTTTGCAATTTCTCACCTGAGCTCTCTTTAGAGTGCGCGCGAGGATGAGCAGAAGATGAGGTGGCTAGAGAAGCCCAGAGCCCCAGTGTTCTTAGGCCTACAAAAGCGCTTCCAAGGAAGGGTGCTGGCTAGCAAGAGCTTTCAGTGCTGGCACTTTTCATCTCTGAGCAATTGCTCGACGTTTGCAATTTCTCACCTGAGCTCTCTTTAGAGTGCGCGAGAGGATGAGCAGAAGATGAGGTGGCTAGAGAAGCCCAGAGCCCCAGTGTTCTTAGGCCTACAAAAGCGCTTCCAAGGAAGGGTGCTGGCTAGCAAGAGCTTTCAGTGCTGGCACTTTTCATCTCTGAGCAATTGCTCGACGTTTGCAATTTCTCAGCTCGTGTCTAGGAGACGGAAAGAGAAGGACCGTGACATTTGGTGCGTATAGAAGCGCAAAGCCCCAGTGTTGCTGCGCCTGTGAAAGCGCTTCCAAGGAAGGGTGCTGGCTAGCAAGAGCTTTCAGTGCTGGCACTTTTCATCTCTGAGCAATTGCTCGACGTTTGCAATTTCTCACCTGAGCTCTCTTTAGAGTGCGCGAGAGGATGAGCAGAAGATGAGGTGGCTAGAGAAGCCCAGAGCCCCAGTGTTCTTAGGCCTACAAAAGCGCTTCCAAGGAAGGGTGCTGGCTAGCAAGAGCTTTCAGTGCTGGCACTTTTCATCTCTGAGCAATTGCTGGACGTTTGCAATTTCTCAGCTCGTGTCTACCGACGGAAAGAGAATGACCGTGACGTTTGGTGGCTAGAGAAGCGCAAAGCCCCAGTGTTGCTGCACCTGTGAAAGCGCTTCCAAGGAAGGGTGCTGGCTAGCAAGAGCTTTCAGTGCTGGCACTTTCCATCTCTGAGCAATTGCTGGACGTTTGCAATTTCTCACCTGAGCTCTCTTTAGAGTGCGCGAGAGGATGAGCAGAAGATGAGGTGGCTAGAGAAGCCCAGAGCCCCAGTGTTCTTAGGCCTACAAAAGCGCTTCCAAGGAAGGGTGCTGGCTAGCAAGAGCTTTCAGTGCTGGCACTTTTCATCTCTGAGCAATTGCTCGACGTTTGCAATTTCTCACCTGAGCTCTCTTTAGAGTGCGCGAGAGGATGAGCAGAAGATGAGGTGGCTAGAGAAGCCCAGAGCCCCAGTGTTCTTAGGCCTACAAAAGCGCTTCCAAGGAAGGGTGCTGGCTAGCAACAGCTTTCAGTGCTGGCACTTTTCATCTCTGAGCAATTGCTCGACGTTTGCAATTTCTCAGCTCGTGTCTAGGAGACGGAAAGAGAAGGACCGTGACATTTGGTGCGTATAGAAGCGCAAAGCCCCAGTGTTGCTGCGCCTGTGAAAGCGCTTCCAAGGAAGGGTGCTGGCTAGCAAGAGCTTTCAGTGCTGGCACTTTTCATCTCTGAGCAATTGCTCGACGTTTGCAATTTCTCACCTGAGCTCTCTTTAGAGTGCGCGAGAGGATGAGCAGAAGATGAGGTGGCTAGAGAAGCCCAGAGCCCCAGTGTTCTTAGGCCTACAAAAGCGCTTCCAAGGAAGGGTGCTGGCTAGCAACAGCTTTCAGTGCTGGCACTTTTCATCTCTGAGCAATTGCTCGACGTTTGCAATTTCTCAGCTCGTGTCTAGGAGACGGAAAGAGAAGGACCGTGACGTTTGGTGCGTATAGAAGCGCAAAGCCCCAGTGTTACTGCGCCTGTGAAAGCGCTTCCAAGGAAGGGTGCTGGCTAGCAAGAGCTTTCAGTGCTGGCACTTTTCATCTCTGAGCAATTGCTGGACGTTTGCAATTTCTCACCTGACCTCTCTTTAGAGTGCGCGAGAGGATGAACAGAAGATGAGGTGGCTAGGGAAGCCCAGAGCCCCAGTGTTCTTAGGCCTACAAAAGCGCTTCCAAGGAAGGGTGCTGGCTAGCAACAGCTTTCACTGCTGGCACTTTTCATCTCTGAGCAATTGCTCGACGTTTGCAATTTCTCAGCTCGTGTCTACGAGACGGAAAGAGAAGGACCGTGACGTTTGGTGCGTATAGAAGCGCAAAGCCCCAGTGTTACTGCGCCTGTGAAAGCGCTTCCAAGGAAGGGTGCTGGCTAGCAACAGCTTTCAGTGCTGGCACTTTTCATCTCTGAGCAATTGCTCGACGTTTGCAATTTCTCAGCTTGTGTCTAGGAGACGGAAAGAGAAGGACCGTGACTTTTGGTGGCTAGAGAAGCGCAAAGCCCCAGTGTTGCTGCACCTGTGAAAGCGCTTCCAAGGAAGGGTGCTGGCTAGCAAGAGCTTTCAGTGCTGGCACTTTTCATCTCTGAGCAATTGCTCGACGTTTGCAATTTCTCAGCTCGTGTCTAGGAGACGGAAAGAGAAGGACCGTGACGTTTGGTGCGTATAGAAGCGCAAAGCCCCAGTGTTACTGCGCCTGTGAAAGCGCTTCCAAGGAAGGGTGCTGGCTAGCAACAGCTTTCAGTGCTGGCACTTTTCATCTCTGAGCAATTGCTCGACGTTTGCAATTTCTCACCTGAGCTCTCTTTAGAGTGCGCGAGAGGATGAGCAGAAGATGAGGTGGCTAGAGAAGCCCAGAGCCCCAGTGTTCTTAGGCCTACAAAAGCGCTTCCAAGGAAGGGTGCTGGCTAGCAAGAGCTTTCAGTGCTGGCACTTTTCATCTCTGAGCAATTGCTCGACTTTTGCAATTTCTCAGCTCGTGTCTACGAGACGGAAAGAGAAGGACCGTGACGTTTGGTGGCTAGAGAAGCGCAAAGCCCCAGTGTTGCTGCACCTGTGAAAGCGCTTCCAAGGAAGGGTGCTGGCTAGCAAGAGCTTTCAGTGCTGGCACTTTCCATCTCTGAGCAATTGCTCGACGTTTGCAATTTCTCACCTGAGCTCTCTTTAGAGTGCGCGCGAGGATGAGCAGAAGATGAGGTGGCTAGAGAAGCCCAGAGCCCCAGTGTTCTTAGGCCTACAAAAGCGCTTCCAAGGAAGGGTGCTGGCTAGCAAGAGCTTTCAGTGCTGGCACTTTTCATCTCTGAGCAATTGCTCGACGTTTGCAATTTCTCACCTGAGCTCTCTTTAGAGTGCGCGAGAGGATGAGCAGAAGATGAGGTGGCTAGAGAAGCCCAGAGCCCCAGTGTTCTTAGGCCTACAAAAGCGCTTCCAAGGAAGGGTGCTGGCTAGCAAGAGCTTTCAGTGCTGGCACTTTTCATCTCTGAGCAATTGCTCGACGTTTGCAATTTCTCAGCTCGTGTCTAGGAGACGGAAAGAGAAGGACCGTGACATTTGGTGCGTATAGAAGCGCAAAGCCCCAGTGTTGCTGCGCCTGTGAAAGCGCTTCCAAGGAAGGGTGCTGGCTAGCAAGAGCTTTCAGTGCTGGCACTTTTCATCTCTGAGCAATTGCTCGACGTTTGCAATTTCTCACCTGAGCTCTCTTTAGAGTGCGCGAGAGGATGAGCAGAAGATGAGGTGGCTAGAGAAGCCCAGAGCCCCAGTGTTCTTAGGCCTACAAAAGCGCTTCCAAGGAAGGGTGCTGGCTAGCAAGAGCTTTCAGTGCTGGCACTTTTCATCTCTGAGCAATTGCTGGACGTTTGCAATTTCTCAGCTCGTGTCTAGGAGACGGAAAGAGAAGGACCGTGACGTTTGGTGGCTAGAGAAGCGCAAAGCCCCAGTGTTGCTGCGCCTGTGAAAGCGCTTCCAAGGAAGGGTGCTGGCTAGCAACAGCTTTCAGTGCTGGCACTTTTCATCTCTGAGCAATTGCTCGACGTTTGCAATTTCTCACCTGAGCTCTCTTTAGAGTGCGCGAGAGGATGAGCAGAAGATGAGGTGGCTAGAGAAGCCCAGAGCCCCAGTGTTCTTAGGCCTACAAAAGCGCTTCCAAGGAAGGGTGCTGGCTAGCAAGAGCTTTCAGTGCTGGCACTTTTCATCTCTGAGCAATTGCTCGACGTTTGCAATTTCTCAGCTCGTGTCTAGGAGACGGAAAGAGAAGGACCGTGACGTTTGGTGCGTATAGAAGCGCAAAGCCCCAGTGTTGCTGCGCCTGTGAAAGCGCTTCCAAGGAAGGGTGCTGGCTAGCAACAGCTTTCAGTGCTGGCACTTTTCATCTCTGAGCAATTGCTCGACGTTTGTAATTTCTCACCTGAGCTCTCTTTAGAGTGCGCGAGAGGATGAGCAGAAGATGAGGTGGCTAGAGAAGCCCGGAGCCCCAGTGTTCTTAGGCCTACAAAAGCGCTTCCAAGGAAGGGTGCTGGCTAGCAACAGCTTTCAGTGCTGGCACTTTTCATCTCGGAGCAATTGCTCGACGTTTGCAATTTCTCAGCTCGTGTCTACCGACGGAAAGAGAAGGACCGTGACGTTTGGTGGGTAGAGAAGCGCAAAGCCCCAGTGTTACTGCGCCTGTGAAAGCGCTTCCAAGGAAGGGTGCTGGCTAGCAACAGCTTTCAGTGCTGGCACTTTTCATCTCTGAGCAATTGCTGGACGTTTGCAATTTCTCACCTGAGCTCTCTTTAGAGTGCGCGAGAGGATGAGCAGAAGATGAGGTGGCTAGAGAAGCCCAGAGCCCCAGTGTTCTTAGGCCTACAAAAGCGCTTCCAAGGAAGGGTGCTGGCTAGCAAGAGCTTTCAGTGCTGGCACTTTTCATCTCGGAGCAATTGCTCGACGTTTGCAATTTCTCAGCTCGTGTCTAGGAGACGGAAAGAGAAGGACCGTGACGTTTGGTGGCTAGAGAAGCGCAAAGCCCCAGTGTTGCTGCGCCTGTGAAAGCGCTTCCAAGGAAGGGTGCTGGCTAGCAAGAGCTTTCAGTGCTGGCACTTTTCATCTCGGAGCAATTGCTCGACGTTTGCAATTTCTCACCTGAGCTCTCTTTAGAGTGCGCGAGAGGATGAGCAGAAGATGAGGTGGCTAGAGAAGCCCAGAGCCCCAGTGTTCTTAGGCCTACAAAAGCGCTTCCAAGGAAGGGTGCTGGCTAGCAACAGCTTTCAGTGCTGGCACTTTTCATCTCTGAGCAATTGCTCGACGTTTGCAATTTCTCAGCTCGTGTCTACAAGACGGAAAGAGAAGGACCGTGACGTTTGGTGGCTAGAGAAGCGCAAAGCCCCAGTGTTGCTGTGCCTGTGAAAGCGCTTCCAAGGAAGGGTGCTGGCTAGCAAGAGCTTTCAGTGCTGGCACTTTTCATCTCTGAGCAATTGCTGGACGTTTGCAATTTCTCACCTGAGCTCTCTTTAGAGTGCGCGAGAGGATGAGCAGAAGATGAGGTGGCTAGAGAAGCCCAGAGCCCCAGTGTTCTTAGGCCTACAAAAGCGCTTCCAAGGAAGGGTGCTGGCTAGCAACAGCTTTCAGTGCTGGCACTTTTCATCTCTGAGCAATTGCTCGACGTTTGCAATTTCTCAGCTCGTGTCTACCGCCGGAAAGAGAAGGACCGTGACGTTTGGTGAGTAGAGAAGCGCAAAGCCCCAGTGTTGCTGCGCCTGTGAAAGCGCTTCCAAGGAAGGGTGCTGGCTAGCAACAGCTTTCAGTGCTGGCACTTTTCATCTCTGAGCAATTGCTCGACGTTTGCAATTTCTCAGCTCGTGTCTAGGAGACGGAAAGAGAAGGACCGTGACGTTTGGTGGGTAGAGAAGCGCAAAGCCCCAGTGTTGCTGCGCCTGTGAAAGCGCTTCCAAGGAAGGGTGCTGGCTAGCAACAGCTTTCAGTGCTGGCACTTTTCATCTCTGAGCAATTGCTCGACGTTTGCAATTTCTCAGCTCGTGTCTACGAGATGGAAAGAGAATGACCGTGACGTTTGGTGGGTAGAGAAGCGCAAAGCCCCAGTGTTGCTGCGCCTGTGAAAGCGCTTCCAAGGAAGGGTGCTGGCTAGCAAGAGCTTTCAGTGCTGGCACTTTTCATCTCTGAGCAATTGCTCGACGTTTGCAATTTCTCAGCTCGTGTCTACGAGACGGAAAGAGAATGACCGTGACGTTTGGTGGGTAGAGAAGCGCAAAGCCCCAGTGTTGCTGCGCCTGTGAAAGCGCTTCCAAGGAAGGGTGCTGGCTAGCAAGAGCTTTCAGTGCTGGCACTTTTCATCTCTGAGCAATTGCTCGACGTTTGCAATTTCTCACCTGAGCTCTCTTTAGAGTGCGCGAGAGGATGAGCAGAAGATGAGGTGGCTAGAGAAGCCCAGAGCCCCAGTGTTCTTAGGCCTACAAAAGCGCTTCCAAGGAAGGGTGCTGGCTAGCAAGAGCTTTCAGTGCTGGCACTTTTCATCTCTGAGCAATTGCTCGACGTTTGCAATTTCTCAGCTCATGTCTAGGAGACGGAAAGAGAAGGACCGTGACGTTTGGTGCGTATAGAAGCGCAAAGCCCCAGTGTTACTGCGCCTGTGAAAGCGCTTCCAAGGAAGGGTGCTGGCTAGCAACAGCTTTCAGTGCTGGCACTTTTCATCTCTGAGCAATTGCTGGACGTTTGCAATTTCTCACCTGAGCTCTCTTTAGAGTGCGCGAGAGGATGAGCAGAAGATGAGGTGGCTAGGGAAGCCCAGAGCCCCACTGTTCTTAGGCCTACAAAAGCGCTTCCAAGGAAGGGTGCTGGCTAGCAACAGCTTTCAGTGCTGGCACTTTTCATCTCTGAGCAATTGCTCGACGTTTGCAATTTCTCAGCTCGTGTCTAGGAGACGGAAAGAGAAGGACCGTGACCTTTGGTGCGTATAGAAGCGCAAAGCCCCAGTGTTACTGCGCCTGTGAAAGCGCTTCCAAGGAAGGGTGCTGGCTAGCAACAGCTTTCAGTGCTGGCACTTTTCATCTCTGAGCAATTGCTCGACGTTTGCAATTTCTCAGCTCGTGTCTAGGAGACGGAAAGAGAAGGACAGTGAAGTTTGGTAGCTAGAGAAGTGCAAAGCCCCAGTGTAACTGCGGCTGTGAAAGCGCTTCCAAGGAAGGGTGCTGGCTAGCAAGAGCTTTCAGTGCTGGCACTTTTCATCTCTGAGCAGTTGCTCGACGTTTGCAATTTCTCACCTGAGCTCTCTTTAGAGTGCGCGAGAGGATGAGCAGAAGATGAGGTGGCTAGAGAAGCCCGGAGCCCCAGTGTTCTTAGGCCTACAAAAGCGCTTCCAAGGAAGGGTGCTGGCTAGCAAGAGCTTTCAGTGCTGGCCCTTTTCATCTCTGAGCAATTGCTCGACGTTTGCAATTTCTCAGCTCGTGTCTACCGACGGAAAGAGAAGGACCGTGACGTTTGGTGGGTAGAGAAGCGCAAAGCCCCAGTGTTACTGCGCCTGTGAAAGCGCTTCCAAGGAAGGGTGCTGGCTAGCAACAGCTTTCAGTGCTGGCACTTTTCATCTCTGAGCAATTGCTGGACATTTGCAATTTCTCACCTGAGCTCTCTTTAGAGTGCGCGAGAGGATGAGCAGAAGATGAGGTGGCTAGAGAAGCCCAGAGCCCCACTGTTCTTAGGCCTACAAAAGCGCTTCCAAGGAAGGGTGCTGGCTAGCAAGAGCTTTCAGTGCTGGCACTTTTCATCTCTGAGCAATTGCTCGACGTTTGCAATTTCTCACCTCGTGTCTAGGAGACGGAAAGAGAAGGACCGTGACTTTTGGTGGCTAGAGAAGCGCAAAGCCCCAGTGTTACTGCGCCTGTGAAAGCGCTTCCAAGGAAGGGTGCTGGCTAGCAAGAGCTTTCAGTGCTGGCCCTTTTCATCTCTGAGCAATTGCTCGACGTTTGTATTTTCTCACCTGAGCTCTCTTTAGAGTGCGCGAGAGGATGAGCAGAAGATGAGGTGGCTAGAGAAGCCCAGAGCCCCAGTGTTCTTAGGCCTACAAAAGCGCTTCCAAGGAAGGGTGCTGGCTAGCAACAGCTTTCAGTGCTGGCACTTTTCATCTCTGAGCAATTGCTCGACGTTTGCAATTTCTCAGCTCGTGTCTAGGAGACGGAAAGAGAAGGACCGTGACTTTTGGTGGCTAGAGAAGCGCAAAGCCCCAGTGTTGCTGCACCTGTGAAAGCGCTTCCAAGGAAGGGTGCTGGCTAGCAAGAGCTTTCAGTGCTGGCACTTTTCATCTCTGAGCAATTGCTCGACGTTTGCAATTTCTCAGCTCGTGTCTAGGAGACGGAAAGAGAAGGACCGTGACGTTTGGTGGCTAGAGAAGCGCAAAGCCCCAGTGTTGCTGCGCCTGTGAAAGCGCTTCCAAGGAAGGGTGCTGGCTAGCAACAGCTTTCAGTGCTGGCACTTTTCATCTCTGAGCAATTGCTGGACGTTTGCAATTTCTCACCTGAGCTCTCTTTAGAGTGCGCGAGAGGATGAGCAGAAGATGAGGTGGCTAGAGAAGCCCAGAGCCCCAGTGTTCTTAGGCCTACAAAAGCGCTTCCAAGGAAGGGTGCTGGCTAGCAAGAGCTTTCAGTGCTGGCACTTTTCATCTCTGAGCAATTGCTCGACGTTTGCAATTTCTCACCTGAGCTCTCTTTAGAGTGCGCGAGAGGATGAGCAGAAGATGAGGTGGCTAGAGAAGCCCAGAGCCCCAGTGTTCTTAGGCCTACAAAAGCGCTTCCAAGGAAGGGTGCTGGCTAGCAAGAGCTTTCAGTGCTGGCACTTTTCATCTCTGAGCAATTGCTCGACGTTTGCAATTTCTCAGCTCGTGTCTACGAGACGGAAAGAGAAGGACCGTGACGTTTGGTGGCTAGAGAAGCGCAAAGCCCCAGTGTTGCTGCGCCTGTGAAAGCGCTTCCAAGGAAGGGTGCTGGCTAGCAAGAGCTTTCAGTGCTGGCACTTTTCATCTCTGAGCAATTGCTCGACGTTTGCAATTTCTCAGCTCGTGTCTAGGAGACGGAAAGAGAAGGACCGTGACGTTTGGTGGCTAGAGAAGCGCAAAGCCCCAGTGTTGCTGCGCCTGTGAAAGCGCTTCCAAGGAAGGGTGCTGGCTAGCAAGAGCTTTCAGTGCTGGCCCTTTTCATCTCTGAGCAATTGCTCGACATTTGCAATTTCTCAGCTCATGTCCACGAGACGGAAAGAGAAGGACCGTGACGTTTGGTGGGTAGAGAAGCGCAAAGCCCCAGTGTTGCTGCGCCTGTGAAAGCGCTTCCAAGGAAGGGTGCTGGCTAGCAAGAGCTTTCAGTGCTGGCACTTTTCATCTCTGAGCAATTGCTTGACGTTTTCAATTTCTCAGCTCGTGTCTAGGAGACGGAAAGAGAAGGACCGTGACGTTTGGTGGCTAGAGAAGCGCAAAGCCCCAGGGTTGCTGCGCCTGTGAAAGCGCTTCCAAGGAAGGGTGCTGGCTAGCAAGAGCTTTCAGTGCTGGCACTTTTCATCTCTGAGCAATTGCTCGACGTTTGCAATTTCTCACCTGAGCTCTCTTTAGAGTGCGCGAGAGGATGAGCAGAAGATGAGGTGGCTAGAGAAGCCCAGAGCCCCAGTGTTCTTCGGCCTACAAAAGCGCTTCCAAGGAAGGGTGCTGGCTAGCAACAGCTTTCAGTGCTGGCACTTTTCATCTCTGAGCAATTGCTCGACGTTTGCAATTTCTCAGCTCGTGTCTACGAGACGGAAAGAGAAGGACCGTGACGTTTGGTGCGTATAGAAGCGCAAAGCCCCAGTGTTGCTGCGCCTGTGAAAGCGCTTCCAAGGAAGGGTGCTGGCTAGCAACAGCTTTCAGTGCTGGCACTTTTCATCTCTGAGCAATTGCTCGACGTTTGCAATTTCTCAGCTCGTGTCTACGAGACGGAAAGAGAAGGACCGTGACGTTTGGTGCGTATAGAAGCGCAAAGCCCCAGTGTTGCTGCGCCTGTGAAAGCGCTTCCAAGGAAGGGTGCTGGCTAGCAACAGCTTTCAGTGCTGGCACTTTTCATCTCTGAGCAATTGCTCGACGTTTGCAATTTCTCACCTGAGCTCTCTTTAGAGTGCGCGAGAGGATGAGCAGAAGATGAGGTGGCTAGAGAAGCCCAGAGCCCCAGTGTTCTTAGGCCTACAAAAGCGCTTCCAAGGAAGGGTGCTGGCTAGCAAGAGCTTTCAGTGCTGGCACTTTTCATCTCTGAGCAATTGCTCGACGTTTGCAATTTCTCAGCTCGTGTCTAGGAGACGGAAAGAGAAGGACCGTGACGTTTGGTGGCTAGAGAAGCGCAAAGCCCCAGTGTTGCTGCGCCTGTGAAAGCGCTTCCAAGGAAGGGTGCTGGCTAGCAACAGCTTTCAGTGCTGGCACTTTTCATCTCTGAGCAATTGCTCGACGTTTGCAATTTCTCAGCTCGTGTCTACGAGACGGAAAGAGAATGACCGTGACGTTTGGTGGGTAGAGAAGCGCAAAGCCCCAGTGTTGCTGCGCCTGTGAAAGCGCTTCCAAGGAAGGGTGCTGGCTAGCAAGAGCTTTCAGTGCTGGCACTTTTCATCTCTGAGCAATTGCTGGACGTTTGCAATTTCTCACCTGAGCTCTCTTTAGAGTGCGCGAGAGGATGAGCAGAAGATGAGGTGGCTAGAGAAGCCCAGAGCCCCAGTGTTCTTAGGCCTACAAAAGCGCTTCCAAGGAAGGGTGCTGGCTAGCAAGAGCTTTCAGTGCTGGCACTTTTCATCTCGGAGCAATTGCTCGACGTTTGCAATTTCTCAGCTCGTGTCTAGGAGACGGAAAGAGAAGGACCGTGACGTTTGGTGCGTATAGAAGCGCAAAGCCCCAGTGTTACTGCGCCTGTGAAAGCGCTTCCAAGGAAGGGTGCTGGCTAGCAACAGCTTTCAGTGCTGGCACTTTTCATCTCTGAGCAATTGCTCGACGTTTGCAATTTCTCACCTGAGCTCTCTTTAGAGTGCGCGAGAGGATGAGCAGAAGATGAGGTGGCTAGGGAAGCCCAGAGCCCCAGTGTTCTTAGGCCTACAAAAGCGCTTCCAAGGAAGGGTGCTGGCTAGCAAGAGCTTTCAGTGCTGGCACTTTTCATCTCTGAGCAATTGCTCGACGTTTGCAATTTCTCAGCTCGTGTCTAGGAGACGGAAAGAGAAGGACCGTGACGTTTGGTGCGTATAGAAGCGCAAAGCCCCAGTGTTACTGCGCCTGTGAAAGCGCTTCCAAGGAAGGGTGCTGGCTAGCAACAGCTTTCAGTGCTGGCACTTTTCATCTCTGAGCAATTGCTCGACGTTTGCAATTTCTCAGCTCGTGTCTAGGAGACGGAAAGAGAAGGACCGTGACGTTTGGTGGCTAGAGAAGCGCAAAGCCCCAGTGTTGCTGCGCCTGTGAAAGCGCTTCCAAGGAAGGGTGCTGGCTAGCAAGAGCTTTCAGTGCTGGCACTTTTCATCTCTGAGCAATTGCTCGACGTTTGCAATTTCTCACCTGAGCTCTCTTTAGAGTGCGCGAGAGGATGAGCAGAAGATGAGGTGGCTAGAGAAGCCCAGAGCCCCAGTGTTCTTAGGCCTACAAAAGCGCTTCCAAGGAAGGGTGCTGGCTAGCAAGAGCTTTCAGTGCTGGCACTTTTCATCTCTGAGCAATTGCTCGACGTTTGCAATTTCTCAGCTCGTGTCTACGAGACGGAAAGAGAAGGACCGTGACGTTTGGTGCGTATAGAAGCGCAAAGCCCCAGTGTTGCTGCGCCTGTGAAAGCGCTTCCAAGGAAGGGTGCTGGCTAGCAACAGCTTTCAGTGCTGGCACTTTTCATCTCTGAGCAATTGCTCGACGTTTGTAATTTCTCACCTGAGCTCTCTTTAGAGTGCGCGAGAGGATGAGCAGAAGATGAGGTGGCTAGAGAAGCCCGGAGCCCCAGTGTTCTTAGGCCTACAAAAGCGCTTCCAAGGAAGGGTGCTGGCTAGCAAGAGCTTTCAGTGCTGGCACTTTTCATCTCGGAGCAATTGCTCGACGTTTGCAATTTCTCAGCTCGTGTCTACCGACGGAAAGAGAAGGACCGTGACGTTTGGTGGGTAGAGAAGCGCAAAGCCCCAGTGTTACTGCGCCTGTGAAAGCGCTTCCAAGGAAGGGTGCTGGCTAGCAAGAGCTTTCAGTGCTGGCACTTTTCATCTCTGAGCAATTGCTGGACGTTTGCAATTTCTCACCTGAGCTCTCTTTAGAGTGCGCGAGAGGATGAGCAGAAGATGAGGTGGCTAGAGAAGCCCAGAGCCCCAGTGTTCTTAGGCCTACAAAAGCGCTTCCAAGGAAGGGTGCTGGCTAGCAAGAGCTTTCAGTGCTGGCACTTTTCATCTCTGAGCAATTGCTCGACGTTTGCAATTTCTCAGCTCGTGTCTACCGACGGAAAGAGAAGGACCGTCACGTTTGGTGGCTAGAGAAGCGCAAAGCCCCAGTGTTGCTGCGCCTGTGAAAGCGCTTCCAAGGAAGGGTGCTGGCTAGCAAGAGCTTTCAGTGCTGGCCCTTTTCATCTCTGAGCAATTGCTCGACGTTTGTAATTTCTCACCTGAGCTCTCTTTAGAGTGCGCGAGAGGATGAGCAGAAGATGAGGTGGCTAGAGAAGCCCAGAGCCCCAGTGTTCGTAGGCCTACAAAAGCGCTTCCAAGGAAGGGTGCTGGCTAGCAAGAGCTTTCAGTGCTGGCACTTTTCATCTCTGAGCAATTGCTCGACGTTTGCAATTTCTCAGCTCGTGTCTAGGAGACGGAAAGAGAAGGACCGTGACTTTTGGTGGGTAGAGAAGCGCAAAGCCCCAGTGTTGCTGCGCCTGTGAAAGCGCTTCCAAGGAAGGGTGCTGGCTAGCAACAGCTTTCAGTGCTGGCACTTTTCATCTCTGAGCAATTGCTGGACGTTTGCAATTTCTCACCTGAGCTCTCTTTAGAGTGCGCGAGAGGATGAGCAGAAGATGAGGTGGCTAGAGAAGCCCAGAGCCCCAGTGTTCTTAGGCCTACAAAAGCGCTTCCAAGGAAGGGTGCTGGCTAGCAAGAGCTTTCAGTGCTGGCACTTTTCATCTCTGAGCAATTGCTCGACGTTTGCAATTTCTCACCTGAGCTCTCTTTAGAGTGCGCGAGAGGATGAGCAGAAGATTAGGTGGCTAGAGAAGCCCAGAGCCCCAGTGTTCTTAGGCCTACAAAAGCGCTTCCAAGGAAGGGTGCTGGCTAGCAAGAGCTTTCAGTGCTGGCACTTTTCATCTCTGAGCAATTGCTCGACGTTTGCAATTTCTCAGCTCGTGTCTACGAGACGGAAAGAGAAGGACCGTGACGTTTGGTGGCTAGAGAAGCGCAAAGCCCCAGTGTTGCTGCGCCTGTGAAAGCGCTTCCAAGGAAGGGTGCTGGCTAGCAACAGCTTTCAGTGCTGGCCCTTTTCATCTCTGAGCAATTGCTCGACATTTGCAATTTCTCAGCTCATGTCCACGAGACGGAAAGAGAAGGACCGTGACGTTTGGTGCGTATAGAAGCGCAAAGCCCCAGTGTTACTGCGCTTGTGAAAGCGCTTCCAAGGAAGGGTGCTGGCTAGCAACAGCTTTCAGTGCTGGCACTTTTCATCTCGGAGCAATTGCTTGACGTTTTCAATTTCTCAGCTCGTGTCTACGAGGCGGAAAGAGAAGGACCGTGACGCTTGGTGGCTAGAGAAGCGCAAAGCCCCAGTGTTGCTGCGCCTGTGAAAGCGCTTCCAAGGAAGGGTGCTGGCTAGCAACAGCTTTCAGTGCTGGCACTTTTCATCTCTGAGCAATTGCTCGACATTTGCAATTTCTCACCTGAGCTCTCTTTAGAGTGCGCGAGAGGATGAGCAGAAGATGAGGTAGCTAGAGAAGCCCAGAGCCCCAGTGTTCTTAGGCCTACAAAAGCGCTTCCAAGGAAGGGTGCTGGCTAGCAACAGCTTTCAGTGCTGGCACTTTTCATCTCTGAGCAATTGCTCGACGTTTGCAATTTCTCAGCTCGTGTCTAGGAGACGGAAAGAGAAGGACCGTGACGTTTGGTGCGTATAGAAGCGCAAAGCCCCAGTGTTGCTGCGCCTGTGAAAGCGCTTCCAAGGAAGGGTGCTGGCTAGCAAGAGCTTTCAGTGCTGGCACTTTTCATCTCTGAGCAATTGCTCGACGTTTGCAATTTCTCAGCTCGTGTCTAGGAGACGGAAAGAGAAGGACCGTCACGTTTGGTGGCTAGAGAAGCGCAAAGCCCCAGTGTTGCTGCGCCTGTGAAAGCGCTTCCAAGGAAGGGTGCTGGCTAGCAACAGCTTTCAGTGCTGGCACTTTTCATCTCGGAGCAATTGCTCGACGTTTGCAATTTCTCACCTGAGCTCTCTTTAGAGTGCGCGAGAGGATGAGCAGAAGATGAGGTGGCTAGAGAAGCCCAGAGCCCCAGTGTTCTTCGGCCTACAAAAGCGCTTCCAAGGAAGGGTGCTGGCTAGCAAGAGCTTTCAGTGCTGGCACTTTTCATCTCTGAGCAATTGCTCGACATTTGCAATTTCTCAGCTCGTGTCTACCGACGGAAAGAGAAGGACCGTGACGTTTGGTGCGTATAGAAGCGCAAAGCCCCAGTGTTGCTGCGCCTGTGAAAGCGCTTCCAAGGAAGGGTGCTGGCTAGCAACAGCTTTCAGTGCTGGCACTTTTCATCTCTGAGCAATTGCTCGACGTTTGTAATTTCTCACCTGAGCTCTCTTTAGAGTGCGCGAGAGGATGAGCAGAAGATGAGGTGGCTAGAGAAGCCCGGAGCCCCAGTGTTCTTAGGCCTACAAAAGCGCTTCCAAGGAAGGGTGCTGGCTAGCAAGAGCTTTCAGTGCTGGCACTTTTCATCTCTGAGCAATTGCTCGACGTTTGCAATTTCTCAGCTCGTGTCTACCGACGGAAAGAGAAGGACCGTGACGTTTGGTGGCTAGAGAAGCGCAAAGCCCCAGTGTTGCTGCGCCTGTGAAAGCGCTTCCAAGGAAGGGTGCTGGCTAGCAACAGCTTTCAGTGCTGGCACTTTTCATCTCTGAGCAATTGCTGGACGTTTGCAATTTCTCACCTGAGCTCTCTTTAGAGTGCGCGAGAGGATGAGCAGAAGATGAGGTGGCTAGAGAAGCCCAGAGCCCCAGTGTTCTTAGGCCTACAAAAGCGCTTCCAAGGAAGGGTGCTGGCTAGCAACAGCTTTCAGTGCTGGCACTTTTCATCTCTGAGCAATTGCTCGACGTTTGCAATTTCTCAGCTCGTGTCTAGGAGACGGAAAGAGAAGGACCGTGACGTTTGGTGGGTAGAGAAGCGCAAAGCCCCAGTGTTGCTGCGCCTGTGAAAGCGCTTCCAAGGAAGGGTGCTGGCTAGCAAGAGCTTTCAGTGCTGGCACTTTTCATCTCTGAGCAATTGCTGGACGTTTGCAATTTCTCACCTGAGCTCTCTTTAGAGTGCGCGAGAGGATGAGCAGAAGATGAGGTGGCTAGAGAAGCCCAGAGCCCCAGTGTTCTTAGGCCTACAAAAGCGCTTCCAAGGAAGGGTGCTGGCTAGCAAGAGCTTTCAGTGCTGGCACTTTTCATCTCTGAGCAATTGCTCGACGTTTGCAATTTCTCACCTGAGCTCTCTTTAGAGTGCGCGAGAGGATGAGCAGAAGATGAGGTGGCTAGAGAAGCCCAGAGCCCCAGTGTTCTTAGGCCTACAAAAGCGCTTCCAAGGAAGGGTGCTGGCTAGCAACAGCTTTCAGTGCTGGCACTTTTCATCTCTGAGCAATTGCTCGACGTTTGCAATTTCTCAGCTCGTGTCTAGGAGACGGAAAGAGAAGGACCGTGACGTTTGGTGGCTAGAGAAGCGCAAAGCCCCAGTGTTGCTGCGCCTGTGAAAGCGCTTCCAAGGAAGGGTGCTGGCTAGCAACAGCTTTCAGTGCTGGCACTTTTCATCTCTGAGCAATTGCTCGACGTTTGCAATTTCTCAGCTCGTGTCTACGAGACGGAAAGAGAATGACCGTGACGTTTGGTGGGTAGAGAAGCGCAAAGCCCCAGTGTTGCTGCGCCTGTGAAAGCGCTTCCAAGGAAGGGTGCTGGCTAGCAACAGCTTTCAGTGCTGGCACTTTTCATCTCTGAGCAATTGCTCGACGTTTGCAATTTCTCACCTGAGCTCTCTTTAGAGTGCGCGAGAGGATGAGCAGAAGATGAGGTGGCTAGAGAAGCCCAGAGCCCCAGTGTTCTTAGGCCTACAAAAGCGCTTCCAAGGAAGGGTGCTGGCTAGCAACAGCTTTCAGTGCTGGCACTTTTCATCTCTGAGCAATTGCTCGACGTTTGCAATTTCTCAGCTCGTGTCTACGAGACGGAAAGAGAAGGACCGTGACGTTTGGTGCGTATAGAAGCGCAAAGCCCCAGTGTTACTGCGCCTGTGAAAGCGCTTCCAAGGAAGGGTGCTGGCTAGCAACAGCTTTCAGTGCTGGCACTTTTCATCTCTGAGCAATTGCTCGACGTTTGCAATTTCTCACCTGAGCTCTCTTTAGAGTGCGCGAGAGGATGAGCAGAAGATGAGGTGGCTAGGGAAGCCCAGAGCCCCACTGTTCTTAGGCCTACAAAAGCGCTTCCAAGGAAGGGTGCTGGCTAGCAAGAGCTTTCAGTGCTGGCACTTTTCATCTCTGAGCAATTGCTCGACGTTTGCAATTTCTCAGCTCGTGTCTAGGAGACGGAAAGAGAAGGACCGTGACGTTTGGTGCGTATAGAAGCGCAAAGCCCCAGTGTTACTGCGCCTGTGAAAGCGCTTCCAAGGAAGGGTGCTGGCTAGCAACAGCTTTCAGTGCTGGCACTTTTCATCTCTGAGCAATTGCTCGACGTTTGCAATTTCTCAGCTCGTGTCTAGGAGACGGAAAGAGAAGGACCGTGACGTTTGGTGCGTATAGAAGCGCAAAGCCCCAGTGTTGCTGCGCCTGTGAAAGCGCTTCCAAGGAAGGGTGCTGGCTAGCAAGAGCTTTCAGTGCTGGCACTTTTCATCTCTGAGCAATTGCTCGACGTTTGCAATTTCTCACCTGAGCTCTCTTTAGAGTGCGCGAGAGGATGAGCAGAAGATGAGGTGGCTAGAGAAGCCCAGAGCCCCAGTGTTCTTAGGCCTACAAAAGCGCTTCCAAGGAAGGGTGCTGGCTAGCAAGAGCTTTCAGTGCTGGCACTTTTCATCTCTGAGCAATTGCTCGACGTTTGCAATTTCTCAGCTCGTGTCTAGGAGACGGAAAGAGAAGGACCGTGACGTTTGGTGCGTATAGAAGCGCAAAGCCCCAGTGTTGCTGCGCCTGTGAAAGCGCTTCCAAGGAAGGGTGCTGGCTAGCAACAGCTTTCAGTGCTGGCACTTTTCATCTCTGAGCAATTGCTCGACGTTTGTAATTTCTCACCTGAGCTCTCTTTAGAGTGCGCGAGAGGATGAGCAGAAGATGAGGTGGCTAGAGAAGCCCGGAGCCCCAGTGTTCTTAGGCCTACAAAAGCGCTTCCAAGGAAGGGTGCTGGCTAGCAAGAGCTTTCAGTGCTGGCACTTTTCATCTCTGAGCAATTGCTCGACGTTTGCAATTTCTCAGCTCGTGTCTACCGACGGAAAGAGAAGGACCGTGACGTTTGGTGGGTAGAGAAGCGCAAAGCCCCAGTGTTACTGCGCCTGTGAAAGCGCTTCCAAGGAAGGGTGCTGGCTAGCAACAGCTTTCAGTGCTGGCACTTTTCATCTCTGAGCAATTGCTGGACGTTTGCAATTTCTCACCTGAGCTCTCTTTAGAGTGCGCGAGAGGATGAGCAGAAGATGAGGTGGCTAGAGAAGCCCAGAGCCCCAGTGTTCTTAGGCCTACAAAAGCGCTTCCAAGGAAGGGTGCTGGCTAGCAAGAGCTTTCAGTGCTGGCACTTTTCATCTCTGAGCAATTGCTCGACGTTTGCAATTTCTCACCTCGTGTCTACCGACGGAAAGAGAAGGACCGTGACTTTTGGTGGCTAGAGAAGCGCAAAGCCCCAGTGTTACTGCGCCTGTGAAAGCGCTTCCAAGGAAGGGTGCTGGCTAGCAAGAGCTTTCAGTGCTGGCACTTTTCATCTCTGAGCAATTGCTCGACATTTGCAATTTCTCAGCTCGTGTCTACCGACGGAAAGAGAAGGACCGTGACGTTTGGTGCGTATAGAAGCGCAAAGCCCCAGTGTTGCTGTGCCTGTGAAAGCGCTTCCAAGGAAGGGTGCTGGCTAGCAAGAGCTTTCAGTGCTGGCACTTTTCATCTCTGAGCAATTGCTCGACGTTTGTAATTTCTCACCTGAGCTCTCTTTAGAGTGCGCGAGAGGATGAGCAGAAGATGAGGTGGCTAGAGAAGCCCGGAGCCCCAGTGTTCTTAGGCCTACAAAAGCGCTTCCAAGGAAGGGTGCTGGCTAGCAAGAGCTTTCAGTGCTGGCACTTTTCATCTCTGAGCAATTGCTCGACGTTTGCAATTTCTCAGCTCGTGTCTACCGACGGAAAGAGAAGGACCGTGACGTTTGGTGGCTAGAGAAGCGCAAAGCCCCAGTGTTGCTGCGCCTGTGAAAGCGCTTCCAAGGAAGGGTGCTGGCTAGCAAGAGCTTTCAGTGCTGGCACTTTTCATCTCTGAGCAATTGCTCGACGTTTGCAATTTCTCACCTGAGCTCTTTAGAGTGCGCGAGAGGATGAGCAGAAGATGAGGTGGCTAGAGAAGCCCAGAGCCCCAGTGTTCTTAGGCCTACAAAAGCGCTTCCAAGGAAGGGTGCTGGCTAGCAACAGCTTTCAGTGCTGGCACTTTTCATCTCTGAGCAATTGCTCGACGTTTGCAATTTCTCAGCTCGTGTCTAGGAGACGGAAAGAGAAGGACCGTCACGTTTGGTGGCTAGAGAAGCGCAAAGCCCCAGTGTTGCTGCGCCTGTGAAAGCGCTTCCAAGGAAGGGTGCTGGCTAGCAAGAGCTTTCAGTGCTGGCACTTTTCATCTCTGAGCAATTGCTCGACGTTTGCAATTTCTCACCTGAGCTCTCTTTAGAGTGCGCGAGAGGATGAGCAGAAGATGAGGTGGCTAGAGAAGCCCAGAGCCCCAGTGTTCTTAGGCCTACAAAAGCGCTTCCAAGGAAGGGTGCTGGCTAGCAACAGCTTTCAGTGCTGGCACTTTTCATCTCTGAGCAATTGCTCGACGTTTGCAATTTCTCAGCTCGTGTCTAGGAGACGGAAAGAGAAGGACCGTGACGTTTGGTGGCTAGAGAAGCGCAAAGCCCCAGTGTTGCTGCGCCTGTGAAAGCGCTTCCAAGGAAGGGTGCTGGCTAGCAAGAGCTTTCAGTGCTGGCACTTTTCATCTCTGAGCAATTGCTGGACGTTTGCAATTTCTCACCTGAGCTCTCTTTAGAGTGCGCGAGAGGATGAGCAGAAGATGAGGTGGCTAGAGAAGCCCAGAGCCCCAGTGTTCTTAGGCCTACAAAAGCGCTTCCAAGGAAGGGTGCTGGCTAGCAACAGCTTTCAGTGCTGGCACTTTTCATCTCTGAGCAATTGCTCGACGTTTGCAATTTCTCAGCTCGTGTCTACGAGACGGAAAGAGAAGGACCGTGACGTTTGGTGGCTAGAGAAGCGCAAAGCCCCAGTGTTGCTGTGCCTGTGAAAGCGCTTCCAAGGAAGGGTGCTGGCTAGCAAGAGCTTTCAGTGCTGGCACTTTTCATCTCTGAGCAATTGCTCGACGTTTGCAATTTCTCACCTGAGCTCTCTTTAGAGTGCGCGAGAGGATGAGCAGAAGATGAGGTGGCTAGAGAAGCCCGGAGCCCCAGTGTTCTTAGGCCTACAAAAGCGCTTCCAAGGAAGGGTGCTGGCTAGCAACAGCTTTCAGTGCTGGCACTTTTCATCTCTGAGCAATTGCTCGACGTTTGCAATTTCTCAGCTCGTGTCTACCGACGGAAAGAGAAGGACCGTGACGTTTGGTGAGTAGAGAAGCGCAAAGCCCCAGTGTTGCTGCGCCTGTGAAAGCGCTTCCAAGGAAGGGTGCTGGCTAGCAAGAGCTTTCAGTGCTGGCACTTTTCATCTCTGAGCAATTGCTCGACGTTTGCAATTTCTCAGCTCGTGTCTACCGACGGAAAGAGAAGGACCGTGACGTTTGGTGGGTAGAGAAGCGCAAAGCCCCAGTGTTGCTGCGCCTGTGAAAGCGCTTCCAAGGAAGGGTGCTGGCTAGCAACAGCTTTCAGTGCTGGCACTTTTCATCTCTGAGCAATTGCTCGACGTTTGCAATTTCTCAGCTCGTGTCTACGAGATGGAAAGAGAATGACCGTGACGTTTGGTGGCTAGAGAAGCGCAAAGCCCCAGTGTTGCTGCGCCTGTGAAAGCGCTTCCAAGGAAGGGTGCTGGCTAGCAACAGCTTTCAGTGCTGGCACTTTTCATCTCTGAGCAATTGCTGGACGTTTGCAATTTCTCACCTGAGCTCTCTTTAGAGTGCGCGAGAGGATGAGCAGAAGATGAGGTGGCTAGAGAAGCCCAGAGCCCCAGTGTTCTTAGGCCTACAAAAGCGCTTCCAAGGAAGGGTGCTGGCTAGCAACAGCTTTCAGTGCTGGCACTTTTCATCTCTGAGCAATTGCTCGACGTTTGCAATTTCTCAGCTCGTGTCTAGGAGACGGAAAGAGAAGGACCGTGACGTTTGGTGGCTAGAGAAGCGCAAAGCCCCAGTGTTGCTGCGCCTGTGAAAGCGCTTCCAAGGAAGGGTGCTGGCTAGCAACAGCTTTCAGTGCTGGCACTTTTCATCTCTGAGCAATTGCTCGACGTTTGCAATTTCTCACCTGAGCTCTCTTTAGAGTGCGCGAGAGGATGAGCAGAAGATGAGGTGGCTAGGGAAGCCCAGAGCCCCAGTGTTCTTAGGCCTACAAAAGCGCTTCCAAGGAAGGGTGCTGGCTAGCAACAGCTTTCAGTGCTGGCACTTTTCATCTCTGAGCAATTGCTCGACGTTTGCAATTTCTCAGCTCGTGTCTAGGAGACGGAAAGAGAAGGACCGTGACGTTTGGTGCGTATAGAAGCGCAAAGCCCCAGTGTTACTGCGCCTGTGAAAGCGCTTCCAAGGAAGGGTGCTGGCTAGCAACAGCTTTCAGTGCTGGCACTTTTCATCTCTGAGCAATTGCTCGACGTTTGCAATTTCTCAGCTCGTGTCTAGGAGACGGAAAGAGAAGGACCGTGACGTTTGGTGGCTAGAGAAGCGCAAAGCCCCAGTGTTGCTGCGCCTGTGAAAGCGCTTCCAAGGAAGGGTGCTGGCTAGCAAGAGCTTTCAGTGCTGGCACTTTTCATCTCTGAGCAATTGCTCGACGTTTGCAATTTCTCACCTGAGCTCTCTTTAGAGTGCGCGAGAGGATGAGCAGAAGATTAGGTGGCTAGAGAAGCCCAGAGCCCCAGTGTTCTTAGGCCTACAAAAGCGCTTCCAAGGAAGGGTGCTGGCTAGCAACAGCTTTCAGTGCTGGCACTTTTCATCTCTGAGCAATTGCTCGACGTTTGCAATTTCTCAGCTCGTGTCTACCGACGGAAAGAGAAGGACCGTGACGTTTGGTGCGTATAGAAGCACAAAGCCCCAGTGTTGCTGCGCCTGTGAAAGCGCTTCCAAGGAAGGGTGCTGGCTAGCAACAGCTTTCAGTGCTGGCACTTTTCATCTCTGAGCAATTGCTCGACGTTTGCAATTTCTCAGCTCGTGTCTACGAGACGGAAAGAGAAGGACCGTGACGTTTGGTGGCTAGAGAAGCGCAAAGCCACAGTGTTGCTGCGCCTGTGAAAGTGCTTCCAAGGAAGGGTGCTGGCTAGCAAGAGCTTTCAGTGCTGGCCCTTTTCATCTCTGAGCAATTGCTCGACATTTGCAATTTCTCAGCTCATGTCCATGAGACGGAAAGAGAAGGACCGTGACGTTTGGTGGGTAGAGAAGCGCAAAGCCCCAGTGTTACTGCGCCTGTGAAAGCGCTTCCAAGGAAGGGTGCTGGCTAGCAACAGCTTTCAGTGCTGGCACTTTTCATCTCGGAGCAATTGCTGGACGTTTGCAATTTCTCAGCTTGTGTCTACGAGGCGGAAAGAGAAGGACCGTGACGTTTGGTGGCTAGAGAAGCGCAAAGCCCCAGTGTTGCTGCGCCTGTGAAAGCGCTTCCAAGGAAGGGTGCTGGCTAGCAACAGCTTTCAGTGCTGGCACTTTTCATCTCTGAGCAATTGCTCGACATTTGCAATTTCTCACCTGAGCTCTCTTTAGAGTGCGCGAGAGGATGAGCAGAAGATGAGGTGGCTAGAGAAGCCCAGAGCCCCAGTGTTCTTAGGCCTACAAAAGCGCTTCCAAGGAAGGGTGCTGGCTAGCAAGAGCTTTCAGTGCTGGCACTTTTCATCTCTGAGCAATTGCTCGACGTTTGCAATTTCTCAGCTCGTGTCTAGGAGACGGAAAGAGAAGGACCGTGACGTTTGGTGCGTATAGAAGCGCAAAGCCCCAGTGTTGCTGCGCCTGTGAAAGCGCTTCCAAGGAAGGGTGCTGGCTAGCAACAGCTTTCAGTGCTGGCACTTTTCATCTCTGAGCAATTGCTCGACGTTTGCAATTTCTCAGCTCGTGTCTACGAGACGGAAAGAGAAGGACCGTCACGTTTGGTGGCTAGAGAAGCGCAAAGCCCCAGTGTTGCTGCGCCTGTGAAAGCGCTTCCAAGGAAGGGTGCTGGCTAGCAACAGCTTTCAGTGCTGGCACTTTTCATCTCGGAGCAATTGCTCGACGTTTGCAATTTCTCACCTGAGCTCTCTTTAGAGTGCGCGAGAGGATGAGCAGAAGATGAGGTGGCTAGAGAAGCCCAGAGCCCCAGTGTTCTTAGGCCTACAAAAGCGCTTCCAAGGAAGGGTGCTGGCTAGCAAGAGCTTTCAGTGCTGGCACTTTTCATCTCTGAGCAATTGCTCGACGTTTGCAATTTCTCACCTGAGCTCTCTTTAGAGTGCGCGAGAGGATGAGCAGAAGATGAGGTGGCTAGAGAAGCGCAAAGCCCCAGTGTTCTTAGGCCTACAAAAGCGCTTCCAAGGAAGGGGGCTGGCTAGCAACAGCTTTCAGTGCTGGCACTTTTCATCTCTGAGCAATTGCTCGACGTTTGCAATTTCTCAGCTCACGTCTACGAGATGGAAAGAGAATGACTGTGACGTTTGGTGGCTAGAGAAGCGCAAAGCCCCAGTGTTGCTGTGCCTGTGAAAGCGCTTCCAAGGAAGGGTGCTGGCTAGCAAGAGCTTTCAGTGCTGGCACTTTTCATCTCTGAGCAATTGCTCGACGTTTGCAATTTCTCACCTGAGCTCTCTTTAGAGTGCGCGAGAGGATGAGCAGAAGATGAGGTGGCTAGAGAAGCCCAGAGCCCCAGTGTTCTTAGGCCTACAAAAGCGCTTCCAAGGAAGGGTGCTGGCTAGCAACAGCTTTCAGTGCTGGCACTTTTCATCTCTGAGCAATTGCTCGACGTTTGCAATTTCTCAGCTCGTGTCTACCGACGGAAAGAGAAGGACCGTGACGTTTGGTGGCTAGAGAAGCACAAAGCCCCAGTGTTGCTGCGCCTGTGAAAGCGCTTCCAAGGAAGGGTGCTGGCTAGCAAGAGCTTTCAGTGCTGGCACTTTTCATCTCTGAGCAATTGCTCGACGTTTGCAATTTCTCAGCTCGTGTCTACCGACGGAAAGAGAAGGACCGTGACGTTTGGTGGGTAGAGAAGCGCAAAGCCCCAGTGTTGCTGCGCCTGTGAAAGCGCTTCCAAGGAAGGGTGCTGGCTAGCAACAGCTTTCAGTGCTGGCACTTTTCATCTCTGAGCAATTGCTGGACGTTTGCAATTTCTCACCTGAGCTCTCTTTAGAGTGCGCGAGAGGATGAGCAGAAGATGAGGTGGCTAGAGAAGCCCAGAGCCCCAGTGTTCTTAGGCCTACAAAAGCGCTTCCAAGGAAGGGTGCTGGCTAGCAACAGCTTTCAGTGCTGGCACTTTTCATCTCTGAGCAATTGCTCGACGTTTGCAATTTCTCAGCTCGTGTCTAGGAGACGGAAAGAGAAGGACCGTGACGTTTGGTGGCTAGAGAAGCGCAAAGCCCCAGTGTTGCTGCGCCTGTGAAAGCGCTTCCAAGGAAGGGTGCTGGCTAGCAAGAGCTTTCAGTGCTGGCACTTTTCATCTCTGAGCAATTGCTCGACGTTTGTAATTTCTCACCTGAGCTCTCTTTAGAGTGCGCGAGAGGATGAGCAGAAGATGAGGTGGCTAGGGAAGCCCAGAGCCCCAGTGTTCTTAGGCCTACAAAAGCGCTTCCAAGGAAGGGTGCTGGCTAGCAACAGCTTTCAGTGCTGGCACTTTTCATCTCTGAGCAATTGCTCGACGTTTGCAATTTCTCAGCTCGTGTCTAGGAGACGGAAAGAGAAGGACCGTGACGTTTGGTGCGTATAGAAGCGCAAAGCCCCAGTGTTACTGCGCCTGTGAAAGCGCTTCCAAGGAAGGGTGCTGGCTAGCAACAGCTTTCAGTGCTGGCACTTTTCATCTCTGAGCAATTGCTCGACGTTTGCAATTTCTCAGCTCGTGTCTAGGAGACGGAAAGAGAAGGACCGTCACGTTTGGTGGCTAGAGAAGCGCAAAGCCCCAGTGTTGCTGCGCCTGTGAAAGCGCTTCCAAGGAAGGGTGCTGGCTAGCAAGAGCTTTCAGTGCTGGCACTTTTCATCTCTGAGCAATTGCTCGACGTTTGCAATTTCTCACCTGAGCTCTCTTTAGAGTGCGCGAGAGGATGAGCAGAAGATTAGGTGGCTAGAGAAGCCCAGAGCCCCAGTGTTCTTAGGCCTACAAAAGCGCTTCCAAGGAAGGGTGCTGGCTAGCAAGAGCTTTCAGTGCTGGCACTTTTCATCTCTGAGCAATTGCTCGACGTTTGCAATTTCTCAGCTCGTGTCTACCGACGGAAAGAGAAGGACCGTGACGTTTGGTGGCTAGAGAAGCGCAAAGCCCCAGTGTTGCTGCGCCTGTGAAAGCGCTTCCAAGGAAGGGTGCTGGCTAGCAACAGCTTTCAGTGCTGGCACTTTTCATCTCTGAGCAATTGCTCGACGTTTGCAATTTCTCAGCTCGTGTCTACGAGACGGAAAGAGAAGGACCGTCACGTTTGGTGGCTAGAGAAGCGCAAAGCCCCAGTGTTGCTGCGCCTGTGAAAGCGCTTCCAAGGAAGGGTGCTGGCTAGCAACAGCTTTCAGTGCTGGCACTTTTCATCTCGGAGCAATTGCTCGACGTTTGCAATTTCTCACCTGAGCTCTCTTTAGAGTGCGCGTGAGGATGAGCAGAAGATGAGGTGGCTAGAGAAGCCCAGAGCCCCAGTGTTCTTCGGCCTACAAAAGCGCTTCCAAGGAAGGGTGCTGGCTAGCAAGAGCTTTCAGTGCTGGCACTTTTCATCTCTGAGCAATTGCTCGACGTTTGCAATTTCTCAGCTCGTGTCTACCGACGGAAAGAGAAGGACCGTGACGTTTGGTGGCTAGAGAAGCGCAAAGCCCCAGTGTTGCTGCGCCTGTGAAAGCGCTTCCAAGGAAGGGTGCTGGCTAGCAACAGCTTTCAGTGCTGGCACTTTTCATCTCTGAGCAATTGCTCGACGTTTGTAATTTCTCACCTGAGCTCTCTTTAGAGTGCGCGAGAGGATGAGCAGAAGATGAGGTGGCTAGAGAAGCCCAGAGCCCCAGTGTTCTTAGGCCTACAAAAGCGCTTCCAAGGAAGGGTGCTGGCTAGCAACAGCTTTCAGTGCTGGCACTTTTCATCTCTGAGCAATTGCTCGACGTTTGCAATTTCTCACCTGAGCTCTCTTTAGAGTGCGCGAGAGGATGAGCAGAAGATGAGGTGGCTAGAGAAGCCCAGAGCCCCAGTGTTCTTAGGCCTACAAAAGCGCTTCCAAGGAAGGGTGCTGGCTAGCAACAGCTTTCAGTGCTGGCACTTTTCATCTCTGAGCAATTGCTCGACGTTTGCAATTTCTCAGCTCGTGTCTAGGAGACGGAAAGAGAAGGACCGTGACGTTTGGTGGCTAGAGAAGCGCAAAGCCCCAGTGTTGCTGCGCCTGTGAAAGCGCTTCCAAGGAAGGGTGCTGGCTAGCAAGAGCTTTCAGTGCTGGCACTTTTCATCTCTGAGCAATTGCTCGACGTTTGCAATTTCTCACCTGAGCTCTCTTTAGAGTGCGCGAGAGGATGAGCAGAAGATGAGGTGGCTAGAGAAGCCCAGAGCCCCAGTGTTCTTAGGCCTACAAAAGCGCTTCCAAGGAAGGGTGCTGGCTAGCAAGAGCTTTCAGTGCTGGCACTTTTCATCTCTGAGCAATTGCTCGACGTTTGCAATTTCTCAGCTCGTGTCTAGGAGACGGAAAGAGAAGGACCGTGACGTTTGGTGGCTAGAGAAGCGCAAAGCCCCAGTGTTGCTGTGCCTGTGAAAGCGCTTCCAAGGAAGGGTGCTGGCTAGCAAGAGCTTTCAGTGCTGGCACTTTTCATCTCTGAGCAATTGCTGGACGTTTGCAATTTCTCACCTGAGCTCTCTTTAGAGTGCGCGAGAGGATGAGCAGAAGATGAGGTGGCTAGGGAAGCCCGGAGCCCCAGTGTTCTTCGGCCTACAAAAGCGCTTCCAAGGAAGGGTGCTGGCTAGCAACAGCTTTCAGTGCTGGCACTTTTCATCTCTGAGCAATTGCTCGACGTTTGCAATTTCTCAGCTCGTGTCTACCGACGGAAAGAGAAGGACCGTGACGTTTGGTGAGTAGAGAAGCGCAAAGCCCCAGTGTTGCTGCGCCTGTGAAAGCGCTTCCAAGGAAGGGTGCTGGCTAGCAAGAGCTTTCAGTGCTGGCACTTTTCATCTCTGAGCAATTGCTCGACGTTTGCAATTTCTCAGCTCGTGTCTACCGACGGAAAGAGAAGGACCGTGACGTTTGGTGGGTAGAGAAGCGCAAAGCCCCAGTGTTGCTGCGCCTGTGAAAGCGCTTCCAAGGAAGGGTGCTGGCTAGCAACAGCTTTCAGTGCTGGCACTTTTCATCTCTGAGCAATTGCTCGACGTTTGCAATTTCTCAGCTCGTGTCTACGAGATGGAAAGAGAATGACCGTGACGTTTGGTGGCTAGAGAAGCGCAAAGCCCCAGTGTTGCTGCGCCTGTGAAAGCGCTTCCAAGGAAGGGTGCTGGCTAGCAACAGCTTTCAGTGCTGGCACTTTTCATCTCTGAGCAATTGCTGGACGTTTGCAATTTCTCACCTGAGCTCTCTTTAGAGTGCGCGAGAGGATGAGCAGAAGATGAGGTGGCTAGAGAAGCCCAGAGCCCCAGTGTTCTTAGGCCTACAAAAGCGCTTCCAAGGAAGGGTGCTGGCTAGCAAGAGCTTTCAGTGCTGGCACTTTTCATCTCTGAGCAATTGCTCGACGTTTGCAATTTCTCAGCTCGTGTCTAGGAGACGGAAAGAGAAGGACCGTGACGTTTGGTGGCTAGAGAAGCGCAAAGCCCCAGTGTTGCTGCGCCTGTGAAAGCGCTTCCAAGGAAGGGTGCTGGCTAGCAACAGCTTTCAGTGCTGGCACTTTTCATCTCTGAGCAATTGCTCGACGTTTGCAATTTCTCAGCTCGTGTCTACGAGACGGAAAGAGAATGACCGTGACGTTTGGTGGCTAGAGAAGCGCAAAGCCCCAGTGTTGCTGCGCCTGTGAAAGCGCTTCCAAGGAAGGGTGCTGGCTAGCAACAGCTTTCAGTGCTGGCACTTTTCATCTCTGAGCAATTGCTCGACGTTTGCAATTTCTCACCTGAGCTCTCTTTAGAGTGCGCGAGAGGATGAGCAGAAGATGAGGTGGCTAGAGAAGCCCAGAGCCCCAGTGTTCTTAGGCCTACAAAAGCGCTTCCAAGGAAGGGTGCTGGCTAGCAACAGCTTTCAGTGCTGGCACTTTTCATCTCTGAGCAATTGCTCGACGTTTGCAATTTCTCAGCTCGTGTCTAGGAGACGGAAAGAGAAGGACCGTGACGTTTGGTGCGTATAGAAGCGCAAAGCCCCAGTGTTACTGCGCCTGTGAAAGCGCTTCCAAGGAAGGGTGCTGGCTAGCAAGAGCTTTCAGTGCTGGCACTTTTCATCTCTGAGCAATTGCTCGACGTTTGCAATTTCTCACCTGAGCTCTCTTTAGAGTGCGCGAGAGGATGAGCAGAAGATGAGGTGGCTAGAGAAGCCCAGAGCCCCAGTGTTCTTCGGCCTACAAAAGCGCTTCCAAGGAAGGGGGCTGGCTAGCAAGAGCTTTCAGTGCTGGCACTTTTCATCTCTGAGCAATTGCTCGACGTTTGCAATTTCTCAGCTCGTGTCTACCGACGGAAAGAGAAGGACCGTGACGTTTGGTGGCTAGAGAAGCGCAAAGCCCCAGTGTTGCTGCGCCTGTGAAAGCGCTTCCAAGGAAGGGTGCTGGCTAGCAACAGCTTTCAGTGCTGGCACTTTTCATCTCTGAGCAATTGCTCGACGTTTGTAATTTCTCACCTGAGCTCTCTTTAGAGTGCGCGAGAGGATGAGCAGAAGATGAGGTGGCTAGAGAAGCCCAGAGCCCCAGTGTTCTTAGGCCTACAAAAGCGCTTCCAAGGAAGGGTGCTGGCTAGCAACAGCTTTCAGTGCTGGCACTTTTCATCTCTGAGCAATTGCTCGACGTTTGCAATTTCTCAGCTCGTGTCTACCGACGGAAAGAGAAGGACCGTGACGCTTGGTGGCTAGAGAAGCGCAAAGCCCCAGTGTTGCTGCGCCTGTGAAAGCGCTTCCAAGGAAGGGTGCTGGCTAGCAACAGCTTTCAGTGCTGGCACTTTTCATCTCTGAGCAATTGCTCGACGTTTGCAATTTCTCACCTGAGCTCTCTTTAGAGTGCGCGAGAGGATGAGCAGAAGATGAGGTGGCTAGAGAAGCCCAGAGCCCCAGTGTTCTTAGGCCTACAAAAGCGCTTCCAAGGAAGGGTGCTGGCTAGCAACAGCTTTCAGTGCTGGCACTTTTCATCTCTGAGCAATTGCTCGACGTTTGCAATTTCTCAGCTCGTGTCTAGGAGACGGAAAGAGAAGGACCGTCACGTTTGGTGGCTAGAGAAGCGCAAAGCCCCAGTGTTGCTGCGCCTGTGAAAGCGCTTCCAAGGAAGGGTGCTGGCTAGCAACAGCTTTCAGTGCTGGCACTTTTCATCTCTGAGCAATTGCTCGACGTTTGCAATTTCTCACCTGAGCTCTCTTTAGAGTGCGCGAGAGGATGAGCAGAAGATGAGGTGGCTAGAGAAGCCCAGAGCCCCAGTGTTCTTAGGCCTACAAAAGCGCTTCCAAGGAAGGGTGCTGGCTAGCAACAGCTTTCAGTGCTGGCACTTTTCATCTCTGAGCAATTGCTCGACGTTTGCAATTTCTCAGCTCGTGTCTAGGAGACGGAAAGAGAAGGACCGTGACGTTTGGTGGCTAGAGAAGCGCAAAGCCCCAGTGTTGCTGCGCCTGTGAAAGCGCTTCCAAGGAAGGGTGCTGGCTAGCAAGAGCTTTCAGTGCTGGCACTTTTCATCTCTGAGCAATTGCTCGACGTTTGCAATTTCTCACCTGAGCTCTCTTTAGAGTGCGCGAGAGGATGAGCAGAAGATGAGGTGGCTAGAGAAGCCCAGAGCCCCAGTGTTCTTAGGCCTACAAAAGCGCTTCCAAGGAAGGGTGCTGGCTAGCAAGAGCTTTCAGTGCTGGCACTTTTCATCTCTGAGCAATTGCTCGACGTTTGCAATTTCTCAGCTCGTGTCTAGGAGACGGAAAGAGAAGGACCGTGACGTTTGGTGGCTAGAGAAGCGCAAAGCCCCAGTGTTGCTGTGCCTGTGAAAGCGCTTCCAAGGAAGGGTGCTGGCTAGCAAGAGCTTTCAGTGCTGGCACTTTTCATCTCTGAGCAATTGCTGGACGTTTGCAATTTCTCACCTGAGCTCTCTTTAGAGTGCGCGAGAGGATGAGCAGAAGATGAGGTGGCTAGGGAAGCCCGGAGCCCCAGTGTTCTTAGGCCTACAAAAGCGCTTCCAAGGAAGGGTGCTGGCTAGCAACAGCTTTCAGTGCTGGCACTTTTCATCTCTGAGCAATTGCTCGACGTTTGCAATTTCTCAGCTCGTGTCTACCGACGGAAAGAGAAGGACCGTGACGTTTGGTGGCTAGAGAAGCGCAAAGCCCCAGTGTTGCTGCGCCTGTGAAAGCGCTTCCAAGGAAGGGTGCTGGCTAGCAAGAGCTTTCAGTGCTGGCACTTTTCATCTCTGAGCAATTGCTCGACGTTTGCAATTTCTCAGCTCGTGTCTACCGACGGAAAGAGAAGGACCGTGACGTTTGGTGGGTAGAGAAGCGCAAAGCCCCAGTGTTGCTGCGCCTGTGAAAGCGCTTCCAAGGAAGGGTGCTGGCTAGCAACAGCTTTCAGTGCTGGCACTTTTCATCTCTGAGCAATTGCTCGACGTTTGCAATTTCTCAGCTCGTGTCTACGAGATGGAAAGAGAATGACCGTGACGTTTGGTGGCTAGAGAAGCGCAAAGCCCCAGTGTTGCTGCGCCTGTGAAAGCGCTTCCAAGGAAGGGTGCTGGCTAGCAACAGCTTTCAGTGCTGGCACTTTTCATCTCTGAGCAATTGCTCGACGTTTGCAATTTCTCACCTGAGCTCTCTTTAGAGTGCGCGAGAGGATGAGCAGAAGATGAGGTGGCTAGAGAAGCCCAGAGCCCCAGTGTTCTTAGGCCTACAAAAGCGCTTCCAAGGAAGGGTGCTGGCTAGCAAGAGCTTTCAGTGCTGGCACTTTTCATCTCTGAGCAATTGCTCGACGTTTGCAATTTCTCAGCTCGTGTCTAGGAGACGGAAAGAGAAGGACCGTGACGTTTGGTGGCTAGAGAAGCGCAAAGCCCCAGTGTTACTGCGCCTGTGAAAGCGCTTCCAAGGAAGGGTGCTGGCTAGCAAGAGCTTTCAGTGCTGGCACTTTTCATCTCTGAGCAATTGCTCGACGTTTGCAATTTCTCACCTGAGCTCTCTTTAGAGTGCGCGAGAGGATGAGCAGAAGATGAGGTGGCTAGGGAAGCCCAGAGCCCCAGTGTTCTTAGGCCTACAAAAGCGCTTCCAAGGAAGGGGGCTGGCTAGCAACAGCTTTCAGTGCTGGCACTTTTCATCTCTGAGCAATTGCTCGACGTTTGCAATTTCTCAGCTCGTGTCTAGGAGACGGAAAGAGAAGGACCGTGACGTTTGGTGCGTATAGAAGCGCAAAGCCCCAGTGTTACTGCGCCTGTGAAAGCGCTTCCAAGGAAGGGTGCTGGCTAGCAACAGCTTTCAGTGCTGGCACTTTTCATCTCTGAGCAATTGCTCGACGTTTGCAATTTCTCAGCTCGTGTCTAGGAGACAGAAAGAGAAGGACCGTCACGTTTGGTGGGTAGAGAAGCGCAAAGCCCCAGTGTTGCTGCGCCTGTGAAAGCGCTTCCAAGGAAGGGTGCTGGCTAGCAACAGCTTTCAGTGCTGGCACTTTTCATCTCTGAGCAATTGCTCGACGTTTGCAATTTCTCACCTGAGCTCTCTTTAGAGTGCGCGAGAGGATGAGCAGAAGATGAGGTGGCTAGAGAAGCCCAGAGCCCCAGTGTTCTTAGGCCTACAAAAGCGCTTCCAAGGAAGGGTGCTGGCTAGCAAGAGCTTTCAGTGCTGGCACTTTTCATCTCTGAGCAATTGCTCGACGTTTGCAATTTCTCAGCTCGTGTCTACCGACGGAAAGAGAAGGACCGTGACGTTTGGTGCGTATAGAAGCGCAAAGCCCCAGTGTTGCTGCGCCTGTGAAAGCGCTTCCAAGGAAGGGTGCTGGCTAGCAACAGCTTTCAGTGCTGGCACTTTTCATCTCTGAGCAATTGCTCGACGTTTGTAATTTCTCACCTGAGCTCTCTTTAGAGTGCGCGAGAGGATGAGCAGAAGATGAGGTGGCTAGAGAAGCCCAGAGCCCCAGTGTTCTTAGGCCTACAAAAGCGCTTCCAAGGAAGGGTGCTGGCTAGCAAGAGCTTTCAGTGCTGGCACTTTTCATCTCTGAGCAATTGCTCGACGTTTGCAATTTCTCAGCTCGTGTCTAGGAGACGGAAAGAGAAGGACCGTGACGTTTGGTGCGTATAGAAGCGCAAAGCCCCAGTGTTACTGCGCCTGTGAAAGCGCTTCCAAGGAAGGGTGCTGGCTAGCAAGAGCTTTCAGTGCTGGCACTTTTCATCTCTGAGCAATTGCTGGACGTTTGCAATTTCTCACCTGAGCTCTCTTTAGAGTGCGCGAGAGGATGAGCAGAAGATGAGGTGGCTAGGGAAGCCCAGAGCCCCAGTGTTCTTAGGCCTACAAAAGCGCTTCCAAGGAAGGGTGCTGGCTAGCAACAGCTTTCAGTGCTGGCACTTTTCATCTCTGAGCAATTGCTCGACGTTTGCAATTTCTCAGCTCGTGTCTAGGAGACGGAAAGAGAAGGACCGTGACGTTTGGTGCGTATAGAAGCGCAAAGCCCCAGTGTTACTGCGCCTGTGAAAGCGCTTCCAAGGAAGGGTGCTGGCTAGCAACAGCTTTCAGTGCTGGCACTTTTCATCTCTGAGCAATTGCTCGACGTTTGCAATTTCTCAGCTCGTGTCTAGGAGACGGAAAGAGAAGGACCGTCACGTTTGGTGGCTAGAGAAGCGCAAAGCCCCAGTGTTGCTGCGCCTGTGAAAGCGCTTCCAAGGAAGGGTGCTGGCTAGCAAGAGCTTTCAGTGCTGGCACTTTTCATCTCTGAGCAATTGCTCGACGTTTGCAATTTCTCACCTGAGCTCTCTTTAGAGTGCGCGAGAGGATGAGCAGAAGATGAGGTGGCTAGAGAAGCCCAGAGCCCCAGTGTTCTTAGGCCTACAAAAGCGCTTCCAAGGAAGGGTGCTGGCTAGCAACAGCTTTCAGTGCTGGCACTTTTCATCTCTGAGCAATTGCTCGACGTTTGCAATTTCTCAGCTCGTGTCTACCGACGGAAAGAGAAGGACCGTGACGTTTGGTGCGTATAGAAGTGCAAAGCCCCAGTGTTGCTGCGCCTGTGAAAGCGCTTCCAAGGAAGGGTGCTGGCTAGCAAGAGCTTTCAGTGCTGGCACTTTTCATCTCTGAGCAATTGCTCGACGTTTGTAATTTCTCACCTGAGCTCTCTTTAGAGTGCGCGAGAGGATGAGCAGAAGATGAGGTGGCTAGAGAAGCCCAGAGCCCCAGTGTTCTTAGGCCTACAAAAGCGCTTCCAAGGAAGGGTGCTGGCTAGCAACAGCTTTCAGTGCTGGCACTTTTCATCTCTGAGCAATTGCTCGACGTTTGCAATTTCTCAGCTCGTGTCTACCGACGGAAAGAGAAGGACCGTGACGTTTGGTGGGTAGAGAAGCGCAAAGCCCCAGTGTTACTGCGCCTGTGAAAGCGCTTCCAAGGAAGGGTGCTGGCTAGCAACAGCTTTCAGTGCTGGCACTTTTCATCTCTGAGCAATTGCTCGACGTTTGCAATTTCTCACCTGAGCTCTCTTTAGAGTGCGCGAGAGGATGAGCAGAAGATGAGGTGGCTAGAGAAGCCCAGAGCCCCAGTGTTCTTAGGCCTACAAAAGCGCTTCCAAGGAAGGGTGCTGGCTAGCAAGAGCTTTCAGTGCTGGCACTTTTCATCTCTGAGCAATTGCTCGACGTTTGCAATTTCTCACCTCGTGTCTACCAACGGAAAGTGAAGGACCGTGACTTTTGGTGGCTAGAGAAGCGCAAAGCCCCAGTGTTACTGCGCCTGTGAAAGCGCTTCCAAGGAAGGGTGCTGGCTAGCAAGAGCTTTCAGAGCTGGCACTTTTCATCTCTGAGCAATTGCTCGACGTTTGTAATTTCTCACCTGAGCTCTCTTTAGAGTGCGCGAGAGGATGAGCAGAAGATGAGGTGGCTAGAGAAGCCCAGAGCCCCAGTGTTCTTAGGCCTACAAAAGCGCTTCCAAGGAAGGGTGCTGGCTAGCAAGAGCTTTCAGTGCTGGCACTTTTCATCTCTGAGCAATTGCTCGACGTTTGCAATTTCTCAGCTCGTGTCTAGGAGGCGGAAAGAGAAGGACCGTGACTTTTGGTGGGTAGAGAAGCGCAAAGCCCCAGTGTTGCTGCACCTGTGAAAGCGCTTCCAAGGAAGGGTGCTGGCTAGCAAGAGCTTTCAGTGCTGGCACTTTTCATCTCTGAGCAATTGCTCGACGTTTGCAATTTCTCAGCTCGTGTCTAGGAGACGGAAAGAGAAGGACCGTGACATTTGGTGGGTAGAGAAGCGCAAAGCCCCAGTGTTGCTGCGCCTGTGAAAGCGCTTCCAAGGAAGGGTGCTGGCTAGCAAGAGCTTTCAGTGCTGGCACTTTTCATCTCTGAGCAATTGCTCGACGTTTGCAATTTCTCACCTGAGCTCTCTTTAGAGTGCGCGCGAGGATGAGCAGAAGATGAGGTGGCTAGAGAAGCCCAGAGCCCCAGTGTTCTTAGGCCTACAAAAGCGCTTCCAAGGAAGGGTGCTGGCTAGCAAGAGCTTTCAGTGCTGGCACTTTTCATCTCTGAGCAATTGCTCGACGTTTGCAATTTCTCACCTGAGCTCTCTTTAGAGTGCGCGAGAGGATGAGCAGAAGATGAGGTGGCTAGAGAAGCCCAGAGCCCCAGTGTTCTTAGGCCTACAAAAGCGCTTCCAAGGAAGGGTGCTGGCTAGCAACAGCTTTCAGTGCTGGCACTTTTCATCTCTGAGCAATTGCTCGACGTTTGCAATTTCTCAGCTCGTGTCTACGAGACGGAAAGAGAATGACCGTGACGTTTGGTGGGTAGAGAAGCGCAAAGCCCCAGTGTTGCTGCGCCTGTGAAAGCGCTTCCAAGGAAGGGTGCTGGCTAGCAAGAGCTTTCAGTGCTGGCACTTTTCATCTCTGAGCAATTGCTTGACGTTTGCAATTTCTCAGCTCGTGTCTACAAGACGGAAAGAGAAGGACCGTGACGTTTGGTGGGTAGAGAAGCGCAAAGCCCCAGTGTTGCTGCGCCTGTGAAAGCGCTTCCAAGGAAGGGTGCTGGCTAGCAACAGCTTTCAGTGCTGGCACTTTTCATCTCTGAGCAATTGCTCGACGTTTGCAATTTCTCACCTGAGCTCTCTTTAGAGTGCGCGAGAGGATGAGCAGAAGATCAGGTGGCTAGAGAAGCCCAGAGCCCCAGTGTTCTTAGGCCTACAAAAGCGCTTCCAAGGAAGGGTGCTGGCTAGCAACAGCTTTCAGTGCTGGCACTTTTCATCTCTGAGCAATTGCTCGACGTTTGCAATTTCTCAGCTCGTGTCTACCGACTGAAAGAGAATGACCGTGACGTTTGGTGGCTAGAGAAGCGCAAAGCCCCAGTGTTGCTGCGCCTGTGAAAGCGCTTCCAAGGAAGGGTGCTGGCTAGCAACAGCTTTCAGTGCTGGCACTTTTCATCTCTGAGCAATTGCTCGACGTTTGCAATTTCTCAGCTCGTGTGTAGGAGACGGAAAGAGAATGACCGTCACGTTTGGTGGCTAGAGAAGCGCAAAGCCCCAGTGTTGCTGCGCCTGTGAAAGCGCTTCCAAGGAAGGGTGCTGGCTAGCAAGAGCTTTCAGTGCTGGCCCTTTTCATCTCTGAGCAATTGCTCGACATTTGCAATTTCTCAGCTCATGTCCACGAGACGGAAAGAGAAGGACCGTGACGTTTGGTGCGTATAGAAGCGCAAAGCCCCAGTGTTACTGCGCTTGTGAAAGCGCTTCCAAGGAAGGGTGCTGGCTAGCAACAGCTTTCAGTGCTGGCACTTTTCATCTCGGAGCAATTGCTTGACGTTTTCAATTTCTCAGCTCGTGTCTACGAGGCGGAAAGAGAAGGACCGTGACGTTTGGTGGCTAGAGAAGCGCAAAGCCCCAGGGTTGCTGCGCCTGTGAAAGCGCTTCCAAGGAAGGGTGCTGGCTAGCAACAGCTTTCAGAGCTGGCACTTTTCATCTCTGAGCAATTGCTCGACGTTTGCAATTTCTCACCTGAGCTCTCTTTAGAGTGCGCGAGAGGATGAGCAGAAGATGAGGTGGCTAGAGAAGCCCAGAGCCCCAGTGTTCTTAGGCCTACAAAAGCGCTTCCAAGGAAGGGTGCTGGCTAGCAACAGCTTTCAGTGCTGGCACTTTTCATCTCGGAGCAATTGCTCGACGTTTGCAATTTCTCAGCTCGTGTCTACGAGACGGAAAGAGAAGGACCGTGACGTTTGGTGCGTATAGAAGCGCAAAGCCCCAGTGTTGCTGCGCCTGTGAAAGCGCTTCCAAGGAAGGGTGCTGGCTAGCAACAGCTTTCAGTGCTGGCACTTTTCATCTCTGAGCAATTGCTCGACGTTTGCAATTTCTCAGCTCGTGTCTATGAGACGGAAAGAGAATGACCGTCACGTTTGGTGGGTAGAGAAGCGCAAAGCCCCAGTGTTGCTGCGCCTGTGAAAGCGCTTCCAAGGAAGGGTGCTGGCTAGCAAGAGCTTTCAGTGCTGGCCCTTTTCATCTCGGAGCAATTGCTCGACGTTTGCAATTTCTCACCTGAGCTCTCTTTAGAGTGCGCGAGAGGATGAGCAGAAGATGAGGTGGCTAGAGAAGCCCAGAGCCCCAGTGTTCTTAGGCCTACAAAAGCGCTTCCAAGGAAGGGTGCTGGCTAGCAAGAGCTTTCAGTGCTGGCACTTTTCATCTCTGAGCAATTGCTCGACGTTTGCAATTTCTCAGCTCGTGTCTACCGACGGAAAGAGAAGGACCGTGACATTTGGTGGGTAGAGAAGCGCAAAGCCCCAGTGTTGCTGCGCCTGTGAAAGCGCTTCCAAGGAAGGGTGCTGGCTAGCAACAGCTTTCAGTGCTGGCACTTTTCATCTCTGAGCAATTGCTCGACGTTTGCAATTTCTCACCTGAGCTCTCTTTAGAGTGCGCGAGAGGATGAGCAGAAGATGAGGTGGCTAGAGAAGCCCAGAGCCCCAGTGTTCTTAGGCCTACAAAAGCGCTTCCAAGGAAGGGTGCTGGCTAGCAACAGCTTTCAGTGCTGGCACTTTTCATCTCTGAGCAATTGCTCGACGTTTGCAATTTCTCAGCTCGTGTCTACCGACGGAAAGAGAAGGACCGTGACGTTTGGTGCGTATAGAAGCGCAAAGCCCCAGTGTTGCTGCGCCTGTGAAAGCGCTTCCAAGGAAGGGTGCTGGCTAGCAACAGCTTTCAGTGCTGGCACTTTTCATCTCTGAGCAATTGCTGGACATTTGCAATTTCTCACCTGAGCTCTCTTTAGAGTGCGCGAGAGGATGAGCAGAAGATGAGGTGGCTAGAGAAGCCCAGAGCCCCAGTGTTCTTAGGCCTACAAAAGCGCTTCCAAGGAAGGGTGCTGGCTAGCAAGAGCTTTCAGTGCTGGCACTTTTCATCTCTGAGCAATTGCTCGACGTTTGCAATTTCTCAGCTCGTGTCTACGAGACGGAAAGAGAAGGACCGTGACTTTTGGTGGGTAGAGAAGCGCAAAGCCCCAGTGTTGCTGCGCCTGTGAAAGCGCTTCCAAGGAAGGGTGCTGGCTAGCAAGAGCTTTCAGTGCTGGCACTTTTCATCTCGGAGCAATTGCTCGACGTTTGCAATTTCTCAGCTCGTGTCTACGAGACGGAAAGAGAAGGACCGTGACGTTTGGTGGGTAGAGAAGCGCAAAGCCCCAGTGTTGCTGCGCCTGTGAAAGCGCTTCTAAGGAAGGGTGCTGGCTAGCAACAGCTTTCAGTGCTGGCACTTTTCATCTCGGAGCAATTGCTCGACGTTTGCAATTTCTCACCTGAGCTCTCTTTAGAGTGCGCGAGAGGATGAGCAGAAGATGAGGTGGCTAGAGAAGCCCAGAGCCCCAGTGTTCTTAGGCCTACAAAAGCGCTTCCAAGGAAGGGTGCTGGCTAGCAAGAGCTTTCAGTGCTGGCAGTTTTCATCTCGGAGCAATTGCTCGACGTTTGCAATTTCTCAGCTCGTGTCTAGGAGACGGAAAGAGAAGGACCGTGACGTTTGGTGGCTAGAGAAGCGCAAAGCCCCAGTGTTGCTGTGCCTGTGAAAGCGCTTCCAAGGAAGGGTGCTGGCTAGCAAGAGCTTTCAGTGCTGGCACTTTTCATCTCTGAGCAATTGCTCGACGTTTGCAATTTCTCACCTGAGCTCTCTTTAGAGTGCGCGAGAGGATGAGCAGAAGATGAGGTGGCTAGAGAAGCCCAGAGCCCCAGTGTTCTTAGGCCTACAAAAGCGCTTCCAAGGAAGGGTGCTGGCTAGCAAGAGCTTTCAGTGCTGGCACTTTTCATCTCTGAGCAATTGCTCGACGTTTGCAATTTCTCAGCTCGTGTCTAGGAGACGGAAAGAGAAGGACCGTGACGTTTGGTGCGTATAGAAGCGCAAAGCCCCAGTGTTGCTGCGCCTGTGAAAGCGCTTCCAAGGAAGGGTGCTGGCTAGCAAGAGCTTTCAGTGCTGGCACTTTTCATCTCTGAGCAATTGCTCGACGTTTGCAATTTCTCAGCTCGTGTCTAGGAGACGGAAAGAGAAGGACCGTGACGTTTGGTGGCTAGAGAAGCGCAAAGCCCCAGTGTTGCTGCGCCTGTGAAAGCGCTTCCAAGGAAGGGTGCTGGCTAGCAACAGCTTTCAGTGCTGGCACTTTTCATCTCTGAGCAATTGCTCGACGTTTGCAATTTCTCACCTGAGCTCTCTTTAGAGTGCGCGAGAGGATGAGCAGAAGATGAGGTGGCTAGAGAAGCCCAGAGCCCCAGTGTTCTTCGGCCTACAAAAGCGCTTCCAAGGAAGGGTGCTGGCTAGCAACAGCTTTCAGTGCTGGCACTTTTCATCTCTGAGCAATTGCTCGACGTTTGCAATTTCTCAGCTCGTGTCTACGAGACGGAAAGAGAAGGACCGTGACGTTTGGTGCGTATAGAAGCGCAAAGCCCCAGTGTTGCTGCGCCTGTGAAAGCGCTTCCAAGGAAGGGTGCTGGCTAGCAACAGCTTTCAGTGCTGGCACTTTTCATCTCTGAGCAATTGCTCGACGTTTGTAATTTCTCACCTGAGCTCTCTTTAGAGTGCGCGAGAGGATGAGCAGAAGATGAGGTGGCTAGAGAAGCCCAGAGCCCCAGTGTTCTTAGGCCTACAAAAGCGCTTCCAAGGAAGGGTGCTGGCTAGCAACAGCTTTCAGTGCTGGCACTTTTCATCTCTGAGCAATTGCTCGACGTTTGCAATTTCTCAGCTCGTGTCTACCGACGGAAAGAGAAGGACCGTGACGTTTGGTGGGTAGAGAAGCGCAAAGCCCCAGTGTTACTGCGCCTGTGAAAGCGCTTCCAAGGAAGGGTGCTGGCTAGCAACAGCTTTCAGTGCTGGCCCTTTTCATCTCTGAGCAATTGCTCGACGTTTGTAATTTCTCACCTGAGCTCTCTTTAGAGTGCGCGAGAGGATGAGCAGAAGATGAGGTGGCTAGAGAAGCCCAGAGCCCCAGTGTTCTTAGGCCTACAAAAGCGCTTCCAAGGAAGGGTGCTGGCTAGCAACAGCTTTCAGTGCTGGCACTTTTCATCTCTGAGCAATTGCTCGACGTTTGCAATTTCTCAGCTCGTGTCTAGGAGACGGAAAGAGAAGGACCGTGACTTTTGGTGGGTAGAGAAGCGCAAAGCCCCAGTGTTGCTGCGCCTGTGAAAGCGCTTCCAAGGAAGGGTGCTGGCTAGCAACAGCTTTCAGTGCTGGCACTTTTCATCTCTGAGCAATTGCTCGACGTTTGCAATTTCTCACCTGAGCTCTCTTTAGAGTGCGCGAGAGGATGAGCAGAAGATGAGGTGGCTAGAGAAGCCCAGAGCCCCAGTGTTCTTAGGCCTACAAAAGCGCTTCCAAGGAAGGGTGCTGGCTAGCAAGAGCTTTCAGTGCTGGCAGTTTTCATCTCGGAGCAATTGCTCGACGTTTGCAATTTCTCAGCTCGTGTCTAGGAGACGGAAAGAGAAGGACCGTGACGTTTGGTGGCTAGAGAAGCGCAAAGCCCCAGTGTTGCTGCGCCTGTGAAAGCGCTTCCAAGGAAGGGTGCTGGCTAGCAAGAGCTTTCAGTGCTGGCACTTTTCATCTCTGAGCAATTGCTCGACGTTTGCAATTTCTCACCTGAGCTCTCTTTAGAGTGCGCGAGAGGATGAGCAGAAGATGAGGTGGCTAGAGAAGCCCAGAGCCCCAGTGTTCTTAGGCCTACAAAAGCGCTTCCAAGGAAGGGTGCTGGCTAGCAAGAGCTTTCAGTGCTGGCACTTTTCATCTCTGAGCAATTGCTCGACGTTTGCAATTTCTCACCTGAGCTCTCTTTAGAGTGCGCGAGAGGATGAGCAGAAGATGAGGTGGCTAGAGAAGCCCAGAGCCCCAGTGTTCTTAGGCCTACAAAAGCGCTTCCAAGGAAGGGTGCTGGCTAGCAAGAGCTTTCAGTGCTGGCACTTTTCATCTCTGAGCAATTGCTCGACGTTTGCAATTTCTCAGCTCGTGTCTACGAGACGGAAAGAGAAGGACCGTGACGTTTGGTGGCTAGAGAAGCGCAAAGCCCCAGTGTTGCTGCGCCTGTGAAAGCGCTTCCAAGGAAGGGTGCTGGCTAGCAAGAGCTTTCAGTGCTGGCACTTTTCATCTCTGAGCAATTGCTCGACGTTTGCAATTTCTCACCTGAGCTCTCTTTAGAGTGCGCGAGAGGATGAGCAGAAGATGAGGTGGCTAGAGAAGCCCAGAGCCCCAGTGTTCTTCGGCCTACAAAAGCGCTTCCAAGGAAGGGTGCTGGCTAGCAACAGCTTTCAGTGCTGGCACTTTTCGTCTCTGAGCAATTGCTCGACGTTTGCAATTTCTCAGCTCGTGTCTACCGACTGAAAGAGAAGGACCGTGACGTTTGGTGCGTATAGAAGCGCAAAGCCCCAGTGTTGCTGCGCCTGTGAAAGCGCTTCCAAGGAAGGGTGCTGGCTAGCAAGAGCTTTCAGTGCTGGCCCTTTTCATCTCTGAGCAATTGCTCGACGTTTGCAATTTCTCACCTGAGCTCTCTTTAGAGTGCGCGAGAGGATGAGCAGAAGATGAGGTGGCTAGAGAAGCCCAGAGCCCCAGTGTTCTTAGGCCTACAAAAGCGCTTCCAAGGAAGGGTGCTGGCTAGCAACAGCTTTCAGTGCTGGCACTTTTCATCTCTGAGCAATTGCTCGACGTTTGCAATTTCTCAGCTCGTGTCTACCGACGGAAAGAGAAGGACCGTGACGTTTGGTGGGTAGAGAAGCGCAAAGCCCCAGTGTTACTGCGCCTGTGAAAGCGCTTCCAAGGAAGGGTGCTGGCTAGCAACAGCTTTCAGTGCTGGCCCTTTTCATCTCTGAGCAATTGCTCGACGTTTGTAATTTCTCACCTGAGCTCTCTTTAGAGTGCGCGAGAGGATGAGCAGAAGATGAGGTGGCTAGAGAAGCCCAGAGCCCCAGTGTTCTTAGGCCTACAAAAGCGCTTCCAAGGAAGGGTGCTGGCTAGCAACAGCTTTCAGTGCTGGCACTTTTCATCTCTGAGCAATTGCTCGACGTTTGCAATTTCTCAGCTCGTGTCTAGGAGACGGAAAGAGAAGGACCGTGACTTTTGGTGGGTAGAGAAGCGCAAAGCCCCAGTGTTGCTGCGCCTGTGAAAGCGCTTCCAAGGAAGGGTGCTGGCTAGCAACAGCTTTCAGTGCTGGCACTTTTCATCTCTGAGCAATTGCTGGACGTTTGCAATTTCTCACCTGAGCTCTCTTTAGAGTGCGCGAGAGGATGAGCAGAAGATGAGGTGGCTAGAGAAGCCCAGAGCCCCAGTGTTCTTAGGCCTACAAAAGCGCTTCCAAGGAAGGGGGCTGGCTAGCAACAGCTTTCAGTGCTGGCACTTTTCATCTCTGAGCAATTGCTCGACATTTGCAATTTCTCAGCTCGTGTCTAGGAGACGGAAAGAGAAGGACCGTGACGTTTGGTGGCTAGAGAAGCGCAAAGCCCCAGTGTTGCTGCGCCTGTGAAAGCGCTTCCAAGGAAGGGTGCTGGCTAGCAAGAGCTTTCAGTGCTGGCACTTTTCATCTCTGAGCAATTGCTCGACGTTTGCAATTTCTCACCTGAGCTCTCTTTAGAGTGCGCGAGAGGATGAGCAGAAGATGAGGTGGCTAGAGAAGCCCAGAGCCCCAGTGTTCTTAGGCCTACAAAAGCGCTTCCAAGGAAGGGTGCTGGCTAGCAAGAGCTTTCAGTGCTGGCACTTTTCATCTCTGAGCAATTGCTGGACGTTTGCAATTTCTCACCTGAGCTCTCTTTAGAGTGCGCGAGAGGATGAGCAGAAGATGAGGTGGCTAGAGAAGCCCAGAGCCCCAGTGTTCTTAGGCCTACAAAAGCGCTTCCAAGGAAGGGTGCTGGCTAGCAACAGCTTTCAGTGCTGGCACTTTTCATCTCTGAGCAATTGCTCGACGTTTGCAATTTCTCAGCTCGTGTCTACCGACGGAAAGAGAAGGACCGTGACGTTTGGTGGGTAGAGAAGCGCAAAGCCCCAGTGTTACTGCGCCTGTGAAAGCGCTTCCAAGGAAGGGTGCTGGCTAGCAACAGCTTTCAGTGCTGGCCCTTTTCATCTCTGAGCAATTGCTCGACGTTTGTAATTTCTCACCTGAGCTCTCTTTAGAGTGCGCGAGAGGATGAGCAGAAGATGAGGTGGCTAGAGAAGCCCAGAGCCCCAGTGTTCTTAGGCCTACAAAAGCGCTTCCAAGGAAGGGTGCTGGCTAGCAACAGCTTTCAGTGCTGGCACTTTTCATCTCTGAGCAATTGCTCGACGTTTGCAATTTCTCAGCTCGTGTCTACGAGACGGAAAGAGAATGACCGTGACGTTTGGTGCGTATAGAAGCACAAAGCCCCAGTGTTGCTGCGCCTGTGAAACCGCTTCCAAGGAAGGGTGCTGGCTAGCAAGAGCTTTCAGTGCTGGCACTTTTCATCTCTGAGCAATTGCTCGACGTTTGCAATTTCTCAGCTCGTGTCTACGAGACGGAAAGAGAAGGACAGTGAAGTTTGGTAGCTAGAGAAGTGCAAAGCCCCAGTGTAACTGCGGCTGTGAAAGCGCTTCCAAGGAAGGGTGCTGGCTAGCAACAGCTTTCAGTGCTGGCCCTTTTCATCTCTGAGCAATTGCTCGACGTTTGTAATTTCTCACCTGAGCTCTCTTTAGAGTGCGCGAGAGGATGAGCAGAAGATGAGGTGGCTAGAGAAGCCCAGAGCCCCAGTGTTCTTAGGCCTACAAAAGCGCTTCCAAGGAAGGGTGCTGGCTAGCAACAGCTTTCAGTGCTGGCACTTTTCATCTCTGAGCAATTGCTCGACGTTTGCAATTTCTCAGCTCGTGTCTAGGAGACGGAAAGAGAAGGACCGTGACGTTTGGTGGCTAGAGAAGCGCAAAGCCCCAGTGTTGCTGCGCCTGTGAAAGCGCTTCCAAGGAAGGGTGCTGGCTAGCAAGAGCTTTCAGTGCTGGCACTTTTCATCTCTGAGCAATTGCTGGACGTTTGCAATTTCTCACCTGAGCTCTCTTTAGAGTGCGCGAGAGGATGAGCAGAAGATGAGGTGGCTAGAGAAGCCCAGAGCCCCAGTGTTCTTAGGCCTACAAAAGCGCTTCCAAGGAAGGGTGCTGGCTAGCAAGAGCTTTCAGTGCTGGCACTTTTCATCTCTGAGCAATTGCTGGACGTTTGCAATTTCTCACCTGAGCTCTCTTTAGAGTGCGCGAGAGGATGAGCAGAAGATGAGGTGGCTAGAGAAGCCCAGAGCCCCAGTGTTCTTAGGCCTACAAAAGCGCTTCCAAGGAAGGGGGCTGGCTAGCAACAGCTTTCAGTGCTGGCAGTTTTCATCTCTGAGCAATTGCTCGACGTTTGCAATTTCTCAGCTCGTGTCTACGAGACGGAAAGAGAAGGACCGTGACGTTTGATGGCTAGAGAAGCGCAAAGCCCCAGTGTTGCTGCGCCTGTGAAAGCGCTTCCAAGGAAGGGTGCTGGCTAGCAAGAGCTTTCAGTGCTGGCACTTTTCATCTCTGAGCAATTGCTCGACGTTTGTAATTTCTCACCTGAGCTCTCTTTAGAGTGCGCGAGAGGATGAGCAGAAGATGAGGTGGCTAGAGAAGCCCAGAGCCCCAGTGTTCTTAGGCCTACAAAAGCGCTTCCAAGGAAGGGTGCTGGCTAGCAACAGCTTTCAGTGCTGGCACTTTTCATCTCTGAGCAATTGCTCGACGTTTGCAATTTCTCAGCTCGTGTGTAGGAGACGGAAAGAGAATGACCGTGACGTTTGGTGCGTATAGAAGCACAAAGCCCCAGTGTTGCTGCGCCTGTGAAACCGCTTCCAAGGAAGGGTGCTGGCTAGCAAGAGCTTTCAGTGCTGGCACTTTTCATCTCTGAGCAATTGCTCGACGTTTGCAATTTCTCAGCTCGTGTCTACGAGACGGAAAGAGAAGGACAGTGAAGTTTGGTAGCTAGAGAAGTGCAAAGCCCCAGTGTAACTGCGGCTGTGAAAGCGCTTCCAAGGAAGGGTGCTGGCTAGCAACAGCTTTCAGTGCTGGCCCTTTTCATCTCTGAGCAATTGCTCGACGTTTGTAATTTCTCACCTGAGCTCTCTTTAGAGTGCGCGAGAGGATGAGCAGAAGATGAGGTGGCTAGAGAAGCCCAGAGCCCCAGTGTTCTTAGGCCTACAAAAGCGCTTCCAAGGAAGGGTGCTGGCTAGCAACAGCTTTCAGTGCTGGCACTTTTCATCTCTGAGCAATTGCTCGACGTTTGCAATTTCTCAGCTCGTGTCTACGAGACGGAAAGAGAAGGACCGTGACTTTTGGTGGGTAGAGAAGCGCAAAGCCCCAGTGTTGCTGCGCCTGTGAAAGCGCTTCCAAGGAAGGGTGCTGGCTAGCAACAGCTTTCAGTGCTGGCACTTTTCATCTCTGAGCAATTGCTCGACGTTTGCAATTTCTCACCTGAGCTCTCTTTAGAGTGCGCGAGAGGATGAGCAGAAGATGAGGTGGCTAGAGAAGCCCAGAGCCCCAGTGTTCTTAGGCCTACAAAAGCGCTTCCAAGGAAGGGTGCTGGCTAGCAAGAGCTTTCAGTGCTGACACTTTTCATCTCGGAGCAATTGCTCGACGTTTGCAATTTCTCAGCTCGTGTCTAGGAGACGGAAAGAGAAGGACCGTGACGTTTGGTGGCTAGAGAAGCGCAAAGCCCCAGTGTTGCTGCGCCTGTGAAAGCGCTTCCAAGGAAGGGTGCTGGCTAGCAAGAGCTTTCAGTGCTGGCACTTTTCATCTCTGAGCAATTGCTGGACGTTTGCAATTTCTCACCTGAGCTCTCTTTAGAGTGCGCGAGAGGATGAGCAGAAGATGAGGTGGCTAGAGAAGCCCAGAGCCCCAGTGTTCTTAGGCCTACAAAAGCGCTTCCAAGGAAGGGTGCTGGCTAGCAAGAGCTTTCAGTGCTGGCACTTTTCATCTCTGAGCAATTGCTCGACGTTTGCAATTTCTCACCTGAGCTCTCTTTAGAGTGCGCGAGAGGATGAGCAGAAGATGAGGTGGCTAGAGAAGCCCAGAGCCCCACTTTTCTTAGGCCTACAAAAGCGCTTCCAAGGAAGGGTGCTGGCTAGCAAGAGCTTTCAGTGCTGGCAGTTTTCATCTCTGAGCAATTGCTCGACGTTTGCAATTTCTCAGCTCGTGTCTACGAGACGGAAAGAGAAGGACCGTGACGTTTGATGGCTAGAGAAGCGCAAAGCCCCAGTGTTGCTGCGCCTGTGAAAGCGCTTCCAAGGAAGGGTGCTGGCTAGCAAGAGCTTTCAGTGCTGGCACTTTTCATCTCTGAGCAATTGCTCGACGTTTGTAATTTCTCACCTGAGCTCTCTTTAGAGTGCGCGAGAGGATGAGCAGAAGATGAGGTGGCTAGAGAAGCCCAGAGCCCCAGTGTTCTTAGGCCTACAAAAGCGCTTCCAAGGAAGGGTGCTGGCTAGCAAGAGCTTTCAGTGCTGGCACTTTTCATCTCTGAGCAATTGCTCGACGTTTGCAATTTCTCAGCTCGTGTGTACGAGACGGAAAGAGAATGACCGTGACGTTTGGTGCGTATAGAAGCACAAAGCCCCAGTGTTGCTGTGCCTGTGAAAGCGCTTCCAAGGAAGGGTGCTGGCTAGCAAGAGCTTTCAGTGCTGGCACTTTTCATCTCTGAGCAATTGCTCGACGTTTGCAATTTCTCACCTGAGCTCTCTTTAGAGTGCGCGAGAGGATGAGCAGAAGATGAGGTGGCTAGAGAAGCCCAGAGCCCCAGTGTTCTTAGGCCTACAAAAGCGCTTCCAAGGAAGGGTGCTGGCTAGCAACAGCTTTCAGTGCTGGCACTTTTCATCTCTGAGCAATTGCTCGACGTTTGCAATTTCTCAGCTCGTGTCTAGGAGACGGAAAGAGAAGGACCGTGACTTTTGGTGGGTAGAGAAGCGCAAAGCCCCAGTGTTGCTGCGCCTGTGAAAGCGCTTCCAAGGAAGGGTGCTGGCTAGCAAGAGCTTTCAGTGCTGGCACTTTTCATCTCGGAGCAATTGCTGGACGTTTGCAATTTCTCACCTGAGCTCTCTTTAGAGTGCGCGAGAGGATGAGCAGAAGATGAGGTGGCTAGAGAAGCCCAGAGCCCCAGTGTTCTTAGGCCTACAAAAGCGCTTCCAAGGAAGGGTGCTGGCTAGCAAGAGCTTTCAGTGCTGGCACTTTTCATCTCTGAGCAATTGCTCGACGTTTGCAATTTCTCACCTGAGCTCTCTTTAGAGTGCGCGAGAGGATGAGCAGAAGATGAGGTGGCTAGAGAAGCCCAGAGCCCCACTTTTCTTAGGCCTACAAAAGCGCTTCCAAGGAAGGGTGCTGGCTAGCAAGAGCTTTCAGTGCTGGCACTTTTCATCTCTGAGCAATTGCTCGACGTTTGCAATTTCTCAGCTCGTGTCTACGAGACGGAAAGAGAAGGACCGTGACGTTTGATGGCTAGAGAAGCGCAAAGCCCCAGTGTTGCTGCGCCTGTGAAAGCGCTTCCAAGGAAGGGTGCTGGCTAGCAAGAGCTTTCAGTGCTGGCACTTTTCATCTCTGAGCAATTGCTCGACGTTTGTAATTTCTCACCTGAGCTCTCTTTAGAGTGCGCGAGAGGATGAGCAGAAGATGAGGTGGCTAGAGAAGCCCAGAGCCCCAGTGTTCTTAGGCCTACAAAAGCGCTTCCAAGGAAGGGTGCTGGCTAGCAACAGCTTTCAGTGCTGGCACTTTTCATCTCTGAGCAATTGCTCGACGTTTGCAATTTCTCAGCTCGTGTGTACGAGACGGAAAGAGAATGACCGTGACGTTTGGTGCGTATAGAAGCACAAAGCCCCAGTGTTGCTGCGCCTGTGAAAGCGCTTCCAAGGAAGGGTGCTGGCTAGCAAGAGCTTTCAGTGCTGGCACTTTTCATCTCTGAGCAATTGCTCGACGTTTGCAATTTCTCAGCTCGTGTCTACGAGACGGAAAGAGAAGGACAGTGAAGTTTGGTAGCTAGAGAAGTGCAAAGCCCCAGTGTAACTGCGGCCGTGAAAGCGCTTCCAAGGAAGGGTGCTGGCTAGCAACAGCTTTCAGTGCTGGCACTTTTCATCTCTGAGCAATTGCTCGACGTTTGCAATTTCTCACCTGAGCTCTCTTTAGAGTGCGCGAGAGGATGAGCAGAAGATGAGGTGGCTAGAGAAGCCCAGAGCCCCAGTGTTCTTAGGCCTACAAAAGCGCTTCCAAGGAAGGGTGCTGGCTAGCAACAGCTTTCAGTGCTGGCAGTTTTCATCTCGGAGCAATTGCTCGACGTTTGCAATTTCTCAGCTCGTGTCTAGGAGACGGAAAGAGAAGGACCGTCACGTTTGGTGGCTAGAGAAGCGCAAAGCCCCAGTGTTGCTGCGCCTGTGAAAGCGCTTCCAAGGAAGGGTGCTGGCTAGCAAGAGCTTTCAGTGCTGGCCCTTTTCATCTCTGAGCAATTGCTTGACGTTTGCAATTTCTCAGCTCGTGTCTACGAGACGGAAAGAGAAGGACCGTGACGTTTGGTGCGTAGAGAAGTGCAAAGCCCCAGTGTTACTGCGCCTGTGAAAGCGCTTCCAAGGAAGGGTGCTGGCTAGCAAGAGCTTTCAGTGCTGGCACTTTTCATCTCTGAGCAATTGCTCGACGTTTGCAATTTCTCACCTGAGCTCTCTTTAGAGTGCGCGCGAGGATGAGCAGAAGATGAGGTGGCTAGAGAAGCCCAGAGCCCCAGTGTTCTTAGGCCTACAAAAGCGCTTCCAAGGAAGGGTGCTGGCTAGCAACAGCTTTCAGTGCTGGCACTTTTCATCTCTGAGCAATTGCTCGACGTTTGCAATTTCTCAGCTCGTGTCTACCGACGGAAAGAGAAGGACCGTGATGTTTGGTGGCTAGAGAAGCGCAAAGCCCCAGTGTTGCTGCGCCTGTGAAAGCGCTTCCAAGGAAGGGTGCTGGCTAGCAAGAGCTTTCAGTGCTGGCACTTTTCATCTCTGAGCAATTGCTCGACGTTTGCAATTTCTCACCTGAGCTCTCTTTAGAGTGCGCGAGAGGATGAGCAGAAGATGATGTGGCTAGAGAAGCCCAGAGCCCCAGTGTTCTTCGGCCTACAAAAGCGCTTCCAAGGAAGGGTGCTGGCTAGCAACAGCTTTCAGTGCTGGCAGTTTTCATCTCTGAGCAATTGCTCGACGTTTGCAATTTCTCAGCTCGTGTCTACGAGACGGAAAGAGAAGGACCGTCACGTTTGGTGCGTAGAGAAGCGCAAATCCCCAGTGTTGCTGCGCCTGTGAAAGCGCTTCCAAGGAAGGGTGCTGGCTAGCAAGAGCTTTCAGTGCTGGCACTTTTCATCTCTGAGCAATTGCTGGACGTTTGCAATTTCTCACCTGAGCTCTCTTTAGAGCGCGCGAGGATGAGCAGAAGATGAGGTGGCTAGAGAAGCCCAGAGCCCCAGTGTTCTTAGGCCTACAAAAGCGCTTCCAAGGAAGGGTGCTGGCTAGCAACAGCTTTCAGTGCTGGCACTTTTCATCTCTGAGCAATTGCTCGACGTTTGCAATTTCTCAGCTCGTGTCTACAAGACGGAAAGAGAAGGACCGTGACATTTGGTGGGTAGAGAAGCGCAAAGCCCCAGTGTTGCTGCGCCTGTGAAAGCGCTTCCAAGGAAGGGTGCTGGCTAGCAAGAGCTTTCAGTGCTGGCACTTTTCATCTCTGAGCAATTGCTGGACGTTTGCAATTTCTCACCTGAGCTCTCTTTAGAGTGCGCGAGAGGATGAGCAGAAGATGAGGTGGCTAGAGAAGCCCAGAGCCCCAGTGTTCTTAGGCCTACAAAAGCGCTTCCAAGGAAGGGTGCTGGCTAGCAACAGCTTTCAGTGCTGGCACTTTTCATCTCGGAGCAATTGCTCGACGTTTGCAATTTCTCAGCTCGTGTCTAGGAGACGGAAAGAGAAGGACCGTGACGTTTGGTGGCTAGAGAAGCGCAAAGCCCCAGTGTTGCTGCGCCTGTGAAAGCGCTTCCAAGGAAGGGTGCTGGCTAGCAAGAGCTTTCAGTGCTGGCACTTTTCATCTCTGAGCAATTGCTCGACGTTTGCAATTTCTCACCTGAGCTCTCTTTAGAGTGCGCGAGAGGATGAGCAGAAGATGAGGTGGCTAGAGAAGCCCAGAGCCCCAGTGTTCTTAGGCCTACAAAAGCGCTTCCAAGGAAGGGTGCTGGCTAGCAACAGCTTTCAGTGCTGGCACTTTTCATCTCTGAGCAATTGCTCGACGTTTGCAATTTCTCACCTGAGCTCTCTTTAGAGTGCGCGAGAGGATGAGCAGAAGATGAGGTGGCTAGAGAAGCCCAGAGCCCCACTTTTCTTAGGCCTACAAAAGCGCTTCCAAGGAAGGGTGCTGGCTAGCAAGAGCTTTCAGTGCTGGCACTTTTCATCTCTGAGCAATTGCTCGACGTTTGCAATTTCTCAGCTCGTGTCTACGAGACGGAAAGAGAAGGACCGTGACGTTTGATGGCTAGAGAAGCGCAAAGCCCCAGTGTTGCTGCGCCTGTGAAAGCGCTTCCAAGGAAGGGTGCTGGCTAGCAAGAGCTTTCAGTGCTGGCACTTTTCATCTCTGAGCAATTGCTCGACGTTTGTAATTTCTCACCTGAGCTCTCTTTAGAGTGCGCGAGAGGATGAGCAGAAGATGAGGTGGCTAGAGAAGCCCAGAGCCCCAGTGTTCTTAGGCCTACAAAAGCGCTTCCAAGGAAGGGTGCTGGCTAGCAACAGCTTTCAGTGCTGGCACTTTTCATCTCTGAGCAATTGCTCGACGTTTGCAATTTCTCAGCTCGTGTGTACGAGACGGAAAGAGAATGACCGTGACGTTTGGTGCGTATAGAAGCACAAAGCCCCAGTGTTGCTGCGCCTGTGAAAGCGCTTCCAAGGAAGGGTGCTGGCTAGCAAGAGCTTTCAGTGCTGGCACTTTTCATCTCTGAGCAATTGCTCGACGTTTGCAATTTCTCAGCTCGTGTCTAGGAGACGGAAAGAGAAGGACCGTGATGTTTGGTGGCTAGAGAAGCGCAAAGCCCCAGTGTTGCTGCGCCTGTGAAAGCGCTTCCAAGGAAGGGTGCTGGCTAGCAAGAGCTTTCAGTGCTGGCACTTTTCATCTCTGAGCAATTGCTCGACGTTTGCAATTTCTCACCTGAGCTCTCTTTAGAGTGCGCGAGAGGATGAGCAGAAGATGAGGTGGCTAGAGAAGCCCAGAGCCCCAGTGTTCTTAGGCCTACAAAAGCGCTTCCAAGGAAGGGTGCTGGCTAGCAACAGCTTTCAGTGCTGGCACTTTTCATCTCTGAGCAATTGCTCGACGTTTGCAATTTCTCACCTGAGCTCTCTTTAGAGTGCGCGAGAGGATGAGCAGAAGATGAGGTGGCTAGAGAAGCCCAGAGCCCCACTTTTCTTAGGCCTACAAAAGCGCTTCCAAGGAAGGGTGCTGGCTAGCAAGAGCTTTCAGTGCTGGCACTTTTCATCTCTGAGCAATTGCTCGACGTTTGCAATTTCTCAGCTCGTGTCTACGAGACGGAAAGAGAAGGACCGTGACGTTTGATGGCTAGAGAAGCGCAAAGCCCCAGTGTTGCTGCGCCTGTGAAAGCGCTTCCAAGGAAGGGTGCTGGCTAGCAAGAGCTTTCAGTGCTGGCACTTTTCATCTCTGAGCAATTGCTCGACGTTTGTAATTTCTCACCTGAGCTCTCTTTAGAGTGCGCGAGAGGATGAGCAGAAGATGAGGTGGCTAGAGAAGCCCAGAGCCCCAGTGTTCTTAGGCCTACAAAAGCGCTTCCAAGGAAGGGTGCTGGCTAGCAAGAGCTTTCAGTGCTGGCACTTTTCATCTCGGAGCAATTGCTCGACGTTTGCAATTTCTCAGCTCGTGTGTACGAGACGGAAAGAGAATGACCGTGACGTTTGGTGCGTATAGAAGCACAAAGCCCCAGTGTTGCTGCGCCTGTGAAAGCGCTTCCAAGGAAGGGTGCTGGCTAGCAAGAGCTTTCAGTGCTGGCACTTTTCATCTCTGAGCAATTGCTCGACGTTTGCAATTTCTCAGCTCGTGTCTAGGAGACGGAAAGAGAAGGACCGTGACGTTTGGTGGCTAGAGAAGCGCAAAGCCCCAGTGTTGCTGCGCCTGTGAAAGCGCTTCCAAGGAAGGGTGCTGGCTAGCAAGAGCTTTCAGTGCTGGCACTTTTCATCTCTGAGCAATTGCTCGACGTTTGCAATTTCTCACCTGAGCTCTCTTTAGAGTGCGCGAGAGGATGAGCAGAAGATGAGGTGGCTAGAGAAGCCCAGAGCCCCACTGTTCTTCGGCCTACAAAAGCGCTTCCAAGGAAGGGTGCTGGCTAGCAACAGCTTTCAGTGCTGGCACTTTTCATCTCTGAGCAATTGCTCGACGTTTGCAATTTCTCAGCTCGTGTCTACGAGACGGAAAGAGAATGACCGTGACGTTTGGTGCGTAGAGAAGCGCAAATCCCCAGTGTTGCTGCGCCTGTGAAAGCGCTTCCAAGGAAGGGTGCTGGCTAGCAAGAGCTTTCAGTGCTGGCACTTTTCATCTCTGAGCAATTGCTCGACGTTTGCAATTTCTCACCTGAGCTCTCTTTAGAGCGCGCGAGGATGAGCAGAAGATGAGGTGGCTAGAGAAGCCCAGAGCCCCAGTGTTCTTAGGCCTACAAAAGCGCTTCCAAGGAAGGGTGCTGGCTAGCAACAGCTTTCAGTGCTGGCACTTTTCATCTCTGAGCAATTGCTCGACGTTTGCAATTTCTCAGCTCGTGTCTACAAGACGGAAAGAGAAGGACCGTGACATTTGGTGGGTAGAGAAGCGCAAAGCCCCAGTGTTGCTGCGCCTGTGAAAGCGCTTCCAAGGAAGGGTGCTGGCTAGCAAGAGCTTTCAGTGCTGGCACTTTTCATCTCTGAGCAATTGCTGGACGTTTGCAATTTCTCACCTGAGCTCTCTTTAGAGTGCGCGAGAGGATGAGCAGAAGATGAGGTGGCTAGAGAAGCCCAGAGCCCCAGTGTTCTTAGGCCTACAAAAGCGCTTCCAAGGAAGGGTGCTGGCTAGCAACAGCTTTCAGTGCTGGCACTTTTCATCTCTGAGCAATTGCTCGACGTTTGCAATTTCTCAGCTCGTGTCTTCGAGACGGAAAGAGAATGACCGTGACGTTTGGTGCGTATAGAAGCACAAAGCCCCAGTGTTGCTGCGCCTGTGAAAGCGCTTCCAAGGAAGGGTGCTGGCTAGCAAGAGCTTTCAGTGCTGGCACTTTTCATCTCTGAGCAATTGCTCGACGTTTGCAATTTCTCAGCTCGTGTCTACGAGACGGAAAGAGAAGGACAGTGAAGTTTGGTAGCTAGAGAAGTGCAAAGCCCCAGTGTAACTGCGGCTGTGAAAGCGCTTCCAAGGAAGGGTGCTGGCTAGCAACAGCTTTCAGTGCTGGCCCTTTTCATCTCTGAGCAATTGCTCGACATTTGTAATTTCTCACCTGAGCTCTCTTTAGAGTGCGCGAGAGGATGAGCAGAAGATGAGGTGGCTAGAGAAACCCAGAGCCCCACTGTTCTTAGGCCTACAAAAGCGCTTCCAAGGAAGGGTGCTGGCTAGCAACAGCTTTCAGTGCTGGCACTTTTCATCTCGGAGCAATTGCTCGACGTTTGCAATTTCTCAGCTCGTGTCTACGAGACGGAAAGAGAAGGACCGTGACTTTTGGTGGGTAGAGAAGCGCAAAGCCCCAGTGTTGCTGCGCCTGTGAAAGCGCTTCCAAGGAAGGGTGCTGGCTAGCAAGAGCTTTCAGTGCTGGCACTTTTCATCTCTGAGCAATTGCTGGACGTTTGCAATTTCTCACCTGAGCTCTCTTTAGAGTGCGCGAGAGGATGAGCAGAAGATGAGGTGGCTAGAGAAGCCCAGAGCCCCAGTGTTCTTAGGCCTACAAAAGCGCTTCCAAGGAAGGGTGCTGGCTAGCAAGAGCTTTCAGTGCTGGCAGTTTTCATCTCGGAGCAATTGCTCGACGTTTGCAATTTCTCAGCTCGTGTCTAGGAGACGGAAAGAGAAGGACCGTGACGTTTGGTGGCTAGAGAAGCGCAAAGCCCCAGTGTTGCTGCGCCTGTGAAAGCGCTTCCAAGGAAGGGTGCTGGCTAGCAAGAGCTTTCAGTGCTGGCACTTTTCATCTCTGAGCAATTGCTCGACGTTTGCAATTTCTCACCTGAGCTCTCTTTAGAGTGCGCGAGAGGATGAGCAGAAGATGAGGTGGCTAGAGAAGCCCAGAGCCCCAGTGTTCTTAGGCCTACAAAAGCGCTTCCAAGGAAGGGTGCTGGCTAGCAAGAGCTTTCAGTGCTGGCACTTTTCATCTCTGAGCAATTGCTCGACGTTTGCAATTTCTCACCTGAGCTCTCTTTAGAGTGCGCGAGAGGATGAGCAGAAGATGAGGTGGCTAGAGAAGCCCAGAGCCCCACTTTTCTTAGGCCTACAAAAGCGCTTCCAAGGAAGGGTGCTGGCTAGCAACAGCTTTCAGTGCTGGCACTTTTCATCTCTGAGCAATTGCTCGACGTTTGCAATTTCTCAGCTCGTGTCTACGAGACGGAAAGAGAAGGACCGTGACGTTTGATGGCTAGAGAAGCGCAAAGCCCCAGTGTTGCTGCGCCTGTGAAAGCGCTTCCAAGGAAGGGTGCTGGCTAGCAAGAGCTTTCAGTGCTGGCACTTTTCATCTCGGAGCAATTGCTCGACGTTTGTAATTTCTCACCTGAGCTCTCTTTAGAGTGCGCGAGAGGATGAGCAGAAGATGAGGTGGCTAGAGAAGCCCAGAGCCCCAGTGTTCTTAGGCCTACAAAAGCGCTTCCAAGGAAGGGTGCTGGCTAGCAAGAGCTTTCAGTGCTGGCACTTTTCATCTCTGAGCAATTGCTCGACGTTTGCAATTTCTCAGCTCGTGTCTACGAGACGGAAAGAGAATGACCGTGACGTTTGGTGCGTATAGAAGCACAAAGCCCCAGTGTTGCTGCGCCTGTGAAAGCGCTTCCAAGGAAGGGTGCTGGCTAGCAAGAGCTTTCAGTGCTGGCACTTTTCATCTCTGAGCAATTGCTCGACGTTTGCAATTTCTCAGCTCGTGTCTACGAGACGGAAAGAGAAGGACAGTGAAGTTTGGTAGCTAGAGAAGTGCAAAGCCCCAGTGTTGCTGCGCCTGTGAAAGCGCTTCCAAGGAAGGGTGCTGGCTAGCAACAGCTTTCAGTGCTGGCACTTTTCATCTCTGAGCAATTGCTCGACGTTTGCAATTTCTCACCTGAGCTCTCTTTAGAGTGCGCGAGAGGATGAGCAGAAGATGAGGTGGCTAGAGAAGCCCAGAGCCCCACTGTTCTTAGGCCTACAAAAGCGCTTCCAAGGAAGGGTGCTGGCTAGCAACAGCTTTCAGTGCTGGCAGTTTTCATCTCGGAGCAATTGCTCGACGTTTGCAATTTCTCAGCTCCTGTCTAGGAGACGGAAAGAGAAGGACCGTGACGTTTGGTGGGTAGAGAAGCGCAAAGCCCCAGTGTTGCTGCGCCTGTGAAAGCGCTTCCAAGGAAGGGTGCTGGCTAGCAAGAGCTTTCAGTGCTGGCACTTTTCATCTCTGAGCAATTGCTTGACGTTTGCAATTTCTCAGCTCGTGTCTACGAGACGGAAAGAGAAGGACCGTGACGTTTGGTGCGTAGAGAAGTGCAAAGCCCCAGTGTTACTGCGCCTGTGAAAGCGCTTCCAAGGAAGGGTGCTGGCTAGCAACAGCTTTCAGTGCTGGCACTTTTCATCTCTGAGCAATTGCTCGACGTTTGCAATTTCTCACCTGAGCTCTCTTTAGAGTGCGCGCGAGGATGAGCAGAAGATTAGGTGGCTAGAGAAGCCCAGAGCCCCAGTGTTCTTAGGCCTACAAAAGCGCTTCCAAGGAAGGGTGCTGGCTAGCAAGAGCTTTCAGTGCTGGCACTTTTCATCTCTGAGCAATTGCTCGACGTTTGCAATTTCTCAGCTCGTGTCTAGGAGACGGAAAGAGAAGGACCGTGATGTTTGGTGGCTAGAGAAGCGCAAAGCCCCAGTGTTGCTGCGCCTGTGAAAGCGCTTCCAAGGAAGGGTGCTGGCTAGCAAGAGCTTTCAGTGCTGGCACTTTTCATCTCTGAGCAATTGCTCGACGTTTGCAATTTCTCAGCTCGTGTCTAGGAGACGGAAAGAGAAGGACCGTGACGTTTGGTGCGTAGAGAAGCGCAAATCCCCAGTGTTGCTGCGCCTGTGAAAGCGCTTCCAAGGAAGGGTGCTGGCTAGCAAGAGCTTTCAGTGCTGGCACTTTTCATCTCTGAGCAATTGCTCGACGTTTGCAATTTCTCACCTGAGCTCTCTTTAGAGTGCGCGAGAGGATGAGCAGAAGATGAGGTGGCTAGAGAAGCCCAGAGCCCCAGTGTTCTTAGGCCTACAAAAGCGCTTCCAAGGAAGGGTGCTGGCTAGCAACAGCTTTCAGTGCTGGCACTTTTCATCTCTGAGCAATTGCTCGACGTTTGCAATTTCTCAGCTCGTGTCTACGAGATGGAAAGAGAAGGACCGTGACGTTTGATGGCTAGAGAAGCGCAAAGCACCAGTGTTACTGCGCCTGTGAAAGCGCTTCCAAGGAAGGGTGCTGGCTAGTAACAGCTTTCAGTGCTGGCACTTTTCATCTCTGAGCAATTGCTCGACGTTTGCAATTTCTCAGCTCGTGTCTAGGAGACGGAAAGAGAAGGACCGTGACGTTTGGTGGGTAGAGAAGCGCAAAGCCCCAGTGTTGCTGCGCCTGTGAAAGCGCTTCCAAGGAAGGGTGCTGGCTAGCAAGAGCTTTCAGTGCTGGCACTTTTCATCTCTGAGCAATTGCTCGACATTTGCAATTTCTCAGCTCATGTCCACGAGACGGAAAGAGAAGGACCGTGACGTTTGGTGCGTATAGAAGCGCAAAGCCCCAGTGTTACTGCGCTTGTGAAAGCGCTTCCAAGGAAGGGTGCTGGCTAGCAACAGCTTTCAGTGCTGGCACTTTTCATCTCGGAGCAATTGCTGGACGTTTGCAATTTCTCAGCTCGTGTCTACGAGGCGGAAAGAGAATGACCGTGACGTTTGGTGGGTAGAGAAGCGCAAAGCCCCAGTGTTGCTGCGCCTGTGAAAGCGCTTCCAAGGAAGGGTGCTGGCTAGCAAGAGCTTTCAGTGCTGGCACTTTTCATCTCTGAGCAATTGCTCGACGTTTGCAATTTCTCACCTGAGCTCTCTTTAGAGTGCGCGAGAGGATGAGCAGAAGATGAGGTGGCTAGAGAAGCCCAGAGCCCCAGTGTTCTTAGGCCTACAAAAGCGCTTCCAAGGAAGGGTGCTGGCTAGCAACAGCTTTCAGTGCTGGCACTTTTCATCTCTGAGCAATTGCTCGACGTTTGCAATTTCTCAGCTCGTGTCTACGAGACGGAAAGAGAAGGACCGTGACGTTTGGTGGCTAGGGAAGCGCAAAGCCCCAGTGTTGCTGCGCCTGTGAAAGCGCTTCCAAGGAAGGGTGCTGGCTAGCAAGAGCTTTCAGTGCTGGCACTTTTCATCTCTGAGCAATTGCTGGACGTTTGCAATTTCTCACCTGAGCTCTCTTTAGAGTGCGCGAGAGGATGAGCAGAAGATGAGGTGGCTAGAGAAGCCCAGAGCCCCAGTGTTCTTAGGCCTACAAAAGCGCTTCCAAGGAAGGGTGCTGGCTAGCAACAGCTTTCAGTGCTGGCACTTTTCCTCTCTGAGCAATTGCTCGACGTTTGCAATTTCTCAGCTCGTGTCTACGAGACGGAAAGAGAAGGACCGTGACGTTTGGTGCGTATAGAAGCGCAAAGCCCCAGTGTTACTGCGCCTGTGAAAGCGCTTCCAAGGAAGGGTGCTGGCTAGCAACAGCTTTCAGTGCTGGCACTTTTCATCTCTGAGCAATTGCTCGACGTTTGCAATTTCTCACCTGAGCTCTCTTTAGAGTGCGCGAGAGGATGAGCAGAAGATGAGGTGGCTAGAGAAGCCCAGAGCCCCAGTGTTCTTAGGCCTACAAAAGCGCTTCCAAGGAAGGGTGCTGGCTAGCAACAGCTTTCAGTGCTGGCACTTTTCATCTCTGAGCAATTGCTCGACGTTTGCAATTTCTCAGCTCGTGTCTACCGACTGAAAGAGAAGGACCGTGACGTTTGGTGGGTAGAGAAGCGCAAAGCCCCAGTGTTGCTGCACCTGTGAAAGCGCTTCCAAGGAAGGGTGCTGGCTAGCAACAGCTTTCAGTGCTGGCACTTTTCATCTCTGAGCAATTGCTCGACGTTTGTAATTTCTCAGCTCGTGTCTACCGACGGAAAGAGAAGGACCGTGACGTTTGGTGCGTATAGAAGCGCAAAGCCCCAGTGTTGCTGCGCCTGTGAAAGCGCTTCCAAGGAAGGGTGCTGGCTAGCAACAGCTTTCAGTGCTGGCACTTTTCATCTCTGAGCAATTGCTCGACGTTTGCAATTTCTCACCTGAGCTCTCTTTAGAGTGCGCGAGAGGATGAGCAGAAGATGAGGTGGCTAGAGAAGCCCAGAGCCCCAGTGTTCTTAGGCCTACAAAAGCGCTTCCAAGGAAGGGTGCTGGCTAGCAACAGCTTCCAGTGCTGGCACTTTTCATCTCTGAGCAATTGCTCGACGTTTGCAATTTCTCAGCTCGTGTCTACCGACGGAAAGAGAAGGACCGTGACTTTTGGTGGCTAGAGAAGCGCAAAGCCCCAGTGTTGCTGCGCCTGTGAAAGCGCTTCCAAGGAAGGGTGCTGGCTAGCAAGAGCTTTCAGTGCTGGCCCTTTTCATCTCTGAGCAATTGCTCGACGTTTGCAATTTCTCACCTGAGCTCTCTTTAGAGTGCGCGAGAGGATGAGCAGAAGATGAGGTGGCTAGAGAAGCCCAGAGCCCCAGTGTTCTTAGGCCTACAAAAGCGCTTCCAAGGAAGGGTGCTGGCTAGCAACAGCTTTCAGTGCTGGCACTTTTCATCTCTGAGCAATTGCTCGACGTTTGCAATTTCTCAGCTCGTGTCTAGGAGACGGAAAGAGAAGGACCGTGACTTTTGGTGGCTAGAGAAGCGCAAAGCCCCAGTGTTGCTGCACCTGTGAAAGCGCTTCCAAGGAAGGGTGCTGGCTAGCAACAGCTTTCAGTGCTGGCACTTTTCATCTCTGAGCAATTGCTCGACGTTTGCAATTTCTCAGCTCGTGTCTACCGACGGAAAGAGAAGGACCGTGACGTTTGGTGGCTAGAGAAGCGCAAAGCCCCAGTGTTGCTGCGCCTGTGAAAGCGCTTCCAAGGAAGGGTGCTGGCTAGCAAGAGCTTTCAGTGCTGGCACTTTTCATCTCTGAGCAATTGCTCGACGTTTGCAATTTCTCACCTGAGCTCTCTTTAGAGTGCGCGAGAGGATGAGCAGAAGATGAGGTGGCGAGAGAAGCCCAGAGCCCCAGTGTTCTTAGGCCTACAAAAGCGCTTCCAAGGAAGGGTGCTGGCTAGCAACAGCTTTCAGTGCTGGCACTTTTCATCTCTGAGCAATTGCTCGACGTTTGCAATTTCTCAGCTCGTGTCTACAAGACGGAAAGAGAAGGACCGTGACGCTTGGTGGGTAGAGAAGCGCAAAGCCCCAGTGTTGCTGCGCCTGTGAAAGCGCTTCCAAGGAAGGGTGCTGGCTAGCAAGAGCTTTCAGTGCTGGCACTTTTCATCTCTGAGCAATTGCTCGACGTTTGCAATTTCTCAGCTCGTGTCTAGGAGACGGAAAGAGAATGACCGTGACGTTTGGTGCGTATAGAAGCACAAAGCCCCAGTGTTGCTGCGCCTGTGAAAGCGCTTCCAAGGAAGGGTGCTGGCTAGCAACAGCTTTCAGTGCTGGCACTTTTCATCTCGGAGCAATTGCTTGACGTTTGCAATTTCTCAGCTCGTGTCTACGAGACGGAAAGAGAAGGACCGTGACGTTTGGTGCGTAGAGAAGTGCAAAGCCCCAGTGTTACTGCGCCTGTGAAAGCGCTTCCAAGGAAGGCTGCTGGCTAGCAACAGCTTTCAGTGCTGGCACTTTTCATCTCTGAGCAATTGCTCGACCTTTGCAATTTCTCACCTGCGCTCTCTTTAGAGTGCGCGCGAGGATGAGCAGAAGATGAGGTGGCTAGAGAAGCCCAGAGCCCCAGTGTTCTTAGGCCTACAAAAGCGCTTCCAAGGAAGGGTGCTGGCTAGCAAGAGCTTTCAGTGCTGGCACTTTTCATCTCGGAGCAATTGCTCGACGTTTGCAATTTCTCAGCTCGTGTCTACCGACGGAAAGAGAAGGACCGTGACGTTTGGTGGCTAGAGAAGCGCAAAGCCCCAGTGTTGCTGCGCCTGTGAAAGCGCTTCCAAGTAAGGGTGCTGGCTAGCAACAGCTTTCAGTGCTGGCACTTTTCATCTCTGAGCAATTGCTGGACGTTTGCAATTTCTCACCTGAGCTCTCTTTAGAGTGCGCGAGAGGATGAGCAGAAGATTAGGTGGCTAGAGAAGCCCAGAGCCCCAGTGTTCTTAGGCCTACAAAAGCGCTTCCAAGGAAGGGGGCTGGCTAGCAACAGCTTTCAGTGCTGGCACTTTTCATCTCTGAGCAATTGCTCGACGTTTGCAATTTCTCAGCTCGTGTCTACGAGATGGAAAGAGAAGGACCGTGACGTTTGGTGGCTAGAGAAGCGCAAAGCCCCAGTGTTGCTGCTCCTGTGAAAGCGCTTCCAAGGAAGGGTGCTGGCTAGCAACAGCTTTCAGTGCTGGCACTTTTCATCTCTGAGCAATTGCTGGACGTTTGCAATTTCTCACCTGAGCTCTCTTTAGAGCGCGCGAGGATGAGCAGAAGATGAGGTGGCTAGAGAAGCCCAGAGCCCCACTGTTCTTAGGCCTACAAAAGCGCTTCCAAGGAAGGGTGCTGGCTAGCAACAGCTTTCAGTGCTGGCACTTTTCATCTCGGAGCAATTGCTCGACGTTTGCAATTTCTCAGCTCGTGTCTACGAGACGGAAAGAGAAGGACCGTGACGTTTGGTGCGTATAGAAGCGCAAAGCCCCAGTGTTGCTGCGCCTGTGAAAGCGCTTCCAAGGAAGGGTGCTGGCTAGCAACAGCTTTCAGTGCTGGCACTTTTCATCTCTGAGCAATTGCTGGACGTTTGCAATTTCTCACCTGAGCTCTCTTTAGAGTGCGCGAGAGGATGAGCAGAAGATGAGGTGGCTAGAGAAGCCCAGAGCCCCAGTGTTCTTAGGCATACAAAAGCGCTTCCAAGGAAGGGTGCTGGCTAGCAACAGCTTTCAGTGCTGGCACTTTTCATCTCTGAGCAATTGCTCGACGTTTGCAATTTCTCAGCTCGTTTCTAGGAGACGGAAAGAGAATGACCGTGACTTTTGGTGGGTAGAGAAGCGCAAAGCCCCAGTGTTGCTGCGCCTGTGAAAGCGCTTCCAAGGAAGGGTGCTGGCTAGCAACAGCTTTCAGTGCTGGCACTTTTCATCTCTGAGCAATTGCTTGACGTTTGCAATTTCTCAGCTCATGTCTACGAGACGGAAAGAGAATGACCGTGACGTTTGGTGCGTATAGAAGCGCAAAGCCCCAGTGTTACTGCGCTTGTGAAAGCGCTTCCAAGGAAGGGTGCTGGCTAGCAACAGCTTTCAGTGCTGGCACTTTTCATCTCTGAGCAATTGCTTGACGTTTGCAATTTCTCAGCTCGTGTCTACGAGGCGGAAAGAGAAGGACCGTGACGTTTGGTGCGTAGAGAAGCGCAAAGCCCCAGTGTTGCTGCGCCTCTGAAAGCGCTTCCAAGGAAGGGTGCTGGCTAGCAACAGCTTTCAGTGCTGGCACTTTTCATCTCTGAGCAATTGCTGGACGTTTGCAATTTCTCACCTGAGCTCTCTTTAGAGTGCGCGAGAGGATGAGCAGAAGATTAGGTGGCTAGAGAAGCCCAGAGCCCCAGTGTTCTTAGGCCTACAAAAGCGCTTCCAAGGAAGGGTGCTGGCTAGCAACAGCTTTCAGTGCTGGCACTTTTCATCTCTGAGCAATTGCTCGCCGTTTGCAATTTCTCAGCTCGTGTCTAGGAGACGGAAAGAGAAGGACCGTGACGTTTGGTGGCTAGAGAAGCGCAAAGCCCCAGTGTTGCTGCGCCTGTGAAAGCGCTTCCAAGGAAGGGTGCTGGCTAGCAACAGCTTTCAGTGCTGGCACTTTTCATCTCTGAGCAATTGCTCGACGTTTGCAATTTCTCAGCTCGTGTTTACGAGACGGAAAGAGAAGGACCGTGACGTTTGGTGGCTAGAGAAGCGCAAAGCCCCAGTGTTGCTGCGCCTGTGAAAGCGCTTCCAAGGAAGGGTGCTGGCTAGCAAGAGCTTTCAGTGCTGGCCCTTTTCATCTCTGAGCAATTGCTGGACGTTTGCAATTTCTCAGCTCGTGTCTAGGAGACGGAAAGAGAAGGACCGTGACGTTTGGTGCGTATAGAAGCGCAAAGCCCCAGTGTTGCTGCGCCTGTGAAAGCGCTTCCAAGGAAGGGTGCTGGCTAGCAAGAGCTTTCAGTGCTGGCACTTTTCATCTCTGAGCAATTGCTCTACGTTTGCAATTTCTCAGCTCGTGTCTACCGACGGAAAGAGAAGGGCCGTGACGTTTGGTGGCTAGAGAAGCGCAAAGCCCCAGTGTTGCTGCGCCTGTGAAAGCGCTTCCAAGGAAGGGTGCTGGCTAGCAAGAGCTTTCAGTGCTGGCACTTTTCATCTCTGAGCAATTGCTCGACGTTTGCAATTTCTCACCTGAGCTCTCTTTAGAGTGCGCGCGAGGATGAGCAGAAGATGAGGTGGCTAGAGAAGCCCAGAGCCCCAGTGTTCTTAGGCCTACAAAAGCGCTTCCAAGGAAGGGTGCTGGCTAGCAACAGCTTTCAGTGCTGGCACTTTTCATCTCTGAGCAATTGCTGGACGTTTGCAATTTCTCAGCTCGTGTCTAGGAGACGGAAAGAGAAGGACCGTGACGTTTGGTGGGTAGAGAAGCGCAAAGCCCCAGTGTTGCTGCGCCTGTGAAAGCGCTTCCAAGGAAGGGTGCTGGCTAGCAACAGCTTTCAGTGCTGGCACTTTTCATCTCTGAGCAATTGCTGGACGTTTGCAATTTCTCACCTGAGCTCTCTTTAGAGTGCACGAGAGGATGAGCAGAAGATGAGGTGGCTAGAGAAGCCCAGAGCCCCAGTGTTCTTAGGCCTACAAAAGCGCTTCCAAGGAAGGGTGCTGGCTAGCAACAGCTTTCAGTGCTGGCACTTTTCATCTCTGAGCAATTGCTCGACGTTTGCAATTTCTCAGCTCGTGTCTACGAGACGGAAAGAGAAGGACCGTGACGTTTGGTGGGTAGAGAAGCGCAAAGCCCCAGTGTTGCTGCGCCTGTGAAAGCGCTTCCAAGGAAGGGTGCTGGCTAGCAAGAGCTTTCAGTGCTGGCACTTTTCATCTCTGAGCAATTGCTCGACGTTTGCAATTTCTCAGCTCGTGTCTACGAGACGGAAAGAGAAGGACCGTGACGCTTGGTGGCTAGAGAAGCGCAAAGCCCCAGTGTTGCTGCGCCTGTGAAAGCGCTTCCAAGGAAGGGTGCTGGCTAGCAACAGCTTTCAGTGCTGGCACTTTTCATCTCTGAGCAATTGCTCGACGTTTGCAATTTCTCACCTGAGCTCTCTTTAGAGTGCGCGCGAGGATGAGCAGAAGATGAGGTGGCTAGAGAAGCCCAGAGCCCCAGTGTTCTTAGGCCTACAAAAGCGCTTCCAAGGAAGGGTGCTGGCTAGCAAGAGCTTTCAGTGCTGCCACTTTTCATCTCTGAGCAATTGCTCGACGTTTGCAATTTCTCAGCTCGTGTCTACAAGACGGAAAGAGAAGGACCGTGACATTTGGTGCGTATAGAAGCACAAAGCCCCAGTGTTGCTGCGCCTGTGAAAGCGCTTCCAAGGAAGGGTGCTGGCTAGCAACAGCTTTCAGTGCTGGCACTTTTCATCTCTGAGCAATTGCTCGACGTTTGCAATTTCTCACCTGAGCTCTCTTTAGAGTGCGCGAGAGGATGAGCAGAAGATGAAGTGGCTAGAGAAGCCCAGAGCCCCACTTTTCTTAGGCCTACAAAAGCGCTTCCAAGGAAGGGTGCTGGCTAGCAACAGCTTTCAGTGCTGGCACTTTTCATCTCTGAGCAATTGCTCAACGTTTGCAATTTCTCAGCTCGTGTCTACGAGACGGAAAGAGAAGGACCGTGACGTTTGGTGGCTAGAGAAGCGCAAAGCCCCAGTGTTGCTGCGCCTGTGAAAGCGCTTCCAAGGAAGGGTGCTGGCTAGCAAGAGCTTTCAGTGCTGGCACTTTTCATCTCTGAGCAATTGCTCGACGTTTGCAATTTCTCCCCTGAGCTCTCTTTAGAGTGCGCGAGAGGATGAGCAGAAGATGAGGTGGCTAGAGAAGCCCAGAGCCCCAGTGTTCTTAGGCCTACAAAAGCGCTTCCAAGGAAGGGTGCTGGCTAGCAACAGCTTTCAGTGCTGGCACTTTTCATCTCTGAGCAATTGCTCGACGTTTGCAATTTCTCAGCTCGTGTCTACGAGACGGAAAGAGAATGACCGTGACATTTGGTGGCTAGAGAAGCGCAAAGCCCCAGTGTTGCTGCGCCTGTGAAAGCGCTTCCAAGGAAGGGTGCTGGCTAGCAACAGCTTTCAGTGCTGGCCCTTTTCATCTCTGAGCAATTGCTCGACGTTTGCAATTTCTCACCTGAGCTCTCTTTAGAGTGCGCGAGAGGATGAGCAGAAGATTAGGTGGCTAGAGAAGCGCAGAGCCCCAGTGTTCTTAGGCCTACAAAAGCGCTTCCAAGGAAGGGTGCTGGCTAGCAACAGCTTTCAGTGCTGGCACTTTTCATCTCTGAGCAATTGCTCGACGTTTGCAATTTCTCAGCTCGTGTCTACGAGACGGAAAGAGAAGGACCGTGACGTTTGGTGGGTAGAGAAGCGCAAAGCCCCAGTGTTGCTGCGCCTGTGAAAGCGCTTCCAAGGAAGGGTGCTGGCTAGCAAGAGCTTTCAGTGCTGGCACTTTTCATCTCTGAGCAATTGCTCGACGTTTGCAATTTCTCAGCTCGTGTCTAGGAGACGGAAAGAGAAGGACCGTGACGCTTGGTGGCTAGAGAAGCGCAAAGCCCCAGTGTTACTGCGCCTGTGAAAGCGCTTCCAAGGAAGGGTGCTGGCTAGCAACAGCTTTCAGTGCTGGCACTTTTCATCTCTGAGCAATTGCTCGTCGTTTGCAATTTCTCACCTGAGCTCTCTTTAGAGTGCGCGAGAGGATGAGCAGAAGATGAGGTGGCTAGAGAAGCCCAGAGCCCCAGTGTTCTTAGGCCTACAAAAGCGCTTCCAAGGAAGGGTGCTGGCTAGCAACAGCTTTCAGTGCTGGCACTTTTCATCTCTGAGCAATTGCTCGACGTTTGCAATTTCTCAGCTCGTGTCTACAAGACGGAAAGAGAAGGACCGTGACATTTGGTGCGTATAGAAGCGCAAAGCCCCAGTGTTGCTGCGCCTGTGAAAGCGCTTCCAAGGAAGGGTGCTGGCTAGCAACAGCTTTCAGTGCTGGCACTTTTCATCTCTGAGCAATTGCTCGACGTTTGTAATTTCTCACCTGAGCTCTCTTTAGAGTGCGCGAGAGGATGAGCAGAAGATGAGGTGGCTAGAGAAGCCCAGAGCCCCAGTGTTCTTAGGCCTACAAAAGCGCTTCCAAGGAAGGGTGCTGGCTAGCAAGAGCTTTCAGTGCTGGCACTTTTCCTCTCTGAGCAATTGCTCGACGTTTGCAATTTCTCAGCTCGTGTCTAGGAGACGGAAAGAGAAGGACCGTGACGTTTCGTGCGTATAGAAGCACAAAGCCCCAGTGTTGCTGCGCCTGTGAAAGCGCTTCCAAGGAAGGGTGCTGGCTAGCAAGAGCTTTCAGTGCTGGCACTTTTCATCTCTGAGCAATTGCTTGACGTTTGCAATTTCTCAGCTCGTGTCTACGAGACGGAAAGAGAAGGACCGTGACGTTTGGTGAGTAGAGAAGTGCAAAGCCCCAGTGTTACTGCGCCTGTGAAAGCGCTTCCAAGGAAGGGTGCTGGCTAGCAAGAGCTTTCAGTGCTGGCACTTTTCATCTCTGAGCAATTGCTCGACGTTTGCAATTTCTCACCTGAGCTCTCTTTAGAGTGCGCGAGAGGATGAGCAGAAGATGAGGTGGCTAGAGAAGCCCAGAGCCCCAGTGTTCTTAGGCCTACAAAAGCGCTTCCAAGGAAGGGTGCTGGCTAGCAACAGCTTTCAGTGCTGGCAGTTTTCATCTCGGAGCAATTGCTTGACGTTTGCAATTTCTCAGCTCGTGTCTACGAGACGGAAAGAGAAGGACCGTGACGTTTGGTGCGTATAGAAGCGCAAAGCCCCAGTGTTGCTGCGCCTGTGAAAGCGCTTCCAAGGAAGGGTGCTGGCTAGCAACAGCTTTCAGTGCTGGCACTTTTCATCTCTGAGCAATTGCTCGACGTTTGCAATTTCTCACCTGAGCTCTCTTTAGAGTGTGCGAGAGGATGAGCAGAAGATGAGGTGGCTAGAAAAGCCCAGAGCCCCAGTGTTCTTCGGCCTACAAAAGCGCTTCCAAGGAAGGGTGCTGGCTAGCAACAGCTTTCAGTGCTGGCACTTTTCATCTCTGAGCAATTGCTCGACGTTTGCAATTTCTCAGCTCGTGTCTACGAGACGGAAAGAGAAGGACCGTGACGCTTGGTGCGTATAGAAGTGCAAAGCCCCAGTGTTGCTGCGCCTGTGAAAGCGCTTCCAAGGAAGGGTGCTGGCTAGCAACAGCTTTCAGTGCTGGCACTTTTCATCTCGGAGCAATTGCTCGACGTTTGCAATTTCTCAGCTCATGTCCACGAGACGGAAAGAGAATGACCGTGACGTTTGGTGCGTATAGAAGCGCAAAGCCCCAGTGTTACTGCGCTTGTGAAAGCGCTTCCAAGGAAGGGTGCTGGCTAGCAAGAGCTTTCAGTGCTGGCACTTTTCATCTCTGAGCAATTGCTTGACGTTTTCAATTTCTCAGCTCGTGTCTACGAGGCGGATAGAGAATGACCGTGACGTTTGGTGCGTAGAGAAGCGCAAAGCCCCAGTGTTGCTGCACCTGTGAAAGCGCTTCCAAGGAAGGGTGCTGGCTAGCAAGAGCTTTCAGTGCTGGCACTTTTCATCTCTGAGCAATTGCTCGACGTTTGCAATTTCTCACCTGAGCTCTCTTTAGAGTGCGCGAGAGGATGAGCAGAAGATGAGGTGGCTAGAGAAGCCCAGAGCCCCAGTGTTCTTAGGCCTACAAAAGCGCTTCCAAGGAAGGGGGCTGGCTAGCAAGAGCTTTCAGTGCTGGCACTTTTCATCTCGGAGCAATTGCTCGACGTTTGCAATTTCTCAGCTCGTGTCTACGAGACGGAAAGAGAAGGACCGTCACGTTTGGTGGCTAGAGAAGCGCAAAGCCCCAGTGTTGCTGCGCCTGTGAAAGCGCTTCCAAGGAAGGGTGCTGGCTAGCAAGAGCTTTCAGTGCTGGCACTTTTCATCTCTGAGCAATTGCTCGACGTTTGTAATTTCTCACCTGAGCTCTCTTTAGAGTGCGCGAGAGGATGAGCAGAAGATGAGGTGGCTAGAGAAGCCCAGAGCCCCAGTGTTCTTAGGCCTACAAAAGCGCTTCCAAGGAAGGGTGCTGGCTAGCAACAGCTTTCAGTGCTGGCACTTTTCATCTCGGAGCAATTGCTCGACGTTTGCAATTTCTCAGCTCGTGTCTACAAGACGGAAAGAGAAGGACCGTGACGTTTGGTGGCTAGAGAAGCGCAAAGCCCCAGTGTTGCTGCACCTGTGAAAGCGCTTCCAAGGAAGGGTGCTGGCTAGCAAGAGCTTTCAGTGCTGGCACTTTTCATCTCGGAGCAATTGCTGGACGTTTGCAATTTCTCACCTGAGCTCTCTTTAGAGTGCGCGAGAGGATGAGCAGAAGATGAGGTGGCTAGAGAAGCCCAGAGCCCCAGTGTTCTTAGGCCTACAAAAGCGCTTCCAAGGAAGGGTGCTGGCTAGCAAGAGCTTTCAGTGCTGGCACTTTTCATCTCTGAGCAATTGCTCGACGTTTGCAATTTCTCAGCTCGTGTCTAGGAGACGGAAAGAGAAGGACCGTGACGTTTGGTGAGTAGAGAAGCGCAAAGCCCCAGTGTTGCTGCGCCTGTGAAAGCGCTTCCAAGGAAGGGTGCTGGCTAGCAAGAGCTTTCAGTGCTGGCACTTTTCATCTCTGAGCAATTGCTCGACGTTTGTAATTTCTCACCTGAGCTCTCTTTAGAGTGCGCGAGAGGATGAGCAGAAGATGAGGTGGCTAGAGAAGCCCAGAGCCCCAGTGTTCTTAGGCCTACAAAAGCGCTTCCAAGGAAGGGTGCTGGCTAGCAACAGCTTTCAGTGCTGGCACTTTTCATCTCTGAGCAATTGCTCGACGTTTGCAATTTCTCACCTGAGCTCTCTTTAGAGTGCGCGAGAGGATGAGCAGAAGATGAGGTGGCTAGAGAAGCCCAGAGCCCCAGTGTTCTTAGGCCTACAAAAGCGCTTCCAAGGAAGGGTGCTGGCTAGCAACAGCTTTCAGTGCTGGCACTTTTCATCTCTGAGCAATTGCTCGACGTTTGCAATTTCTCAGCTCGTGTCTAGGAGACGGAAAGAGAAGGACCGTGACGTTTGGTGGCTAGAGAAGCGCAAAGCCCCAGTGTTGCTGCGACTCTGAAAGCGCTTCCAAGGAAGGGTGCTGGCTAGCAACAGCTTTCAGTGCTGGCACTTTTCATCTCTGAGCAATTGCTCGACGTTTGCAATTTCTCACCTGAGCTCTCTTTAGAGTGCGCGAGAGGATGAGCAGAAGATGAGGTGGCTAGAGAAGCCCAGAGCCCCAGTGTTCTTAGGCCTACAAAAGCGCTTCCAAGGAAGGGTGCTGGCTAGCAAGAGCTTTCAGTGCTGGCACTTTTCATCTCTGAGCAATTGCTCGACGTTTGCAATTTCTCAGCTCGTGTCTACCGACGGAAAGAGAAGGACCGTGACGTTTGGTGCGTATAGAAGCGCAAAGCCCCAGTGTTGCTGCGCCTGTGAAAGCGCTTCCAAGGAAGGGTGCTGGCTAGCAAGAGCTTTCAGTGCTGGCACTTTTCATCTCTGAGCAATTGCTCGACGTTTGGAATTTCTCAGCTCGTGTCTACGAGACAGAAAGAGAAGGACCGTGACGTTTGGTGCGTATAGAAGCGCAAAGCCCCAGTGTTACTGCGCCTGTGAAAGCGCTTCCAAGGAAGGGTGCTGGCTAGCAACAGCTTTCAGTGCTGGCACTTTTCATCTCTGAGCAGTTGCTGGACGTTTGCAATTTCTCACCTGAGCTCTCTTTAGAGTGCGCGAGAGGATGAGCAGAAGATGAGGTGGCTAGAGAAGCCCAGAGCCCCAGTGTTCTTAGGCCTGTGAAAGCGCTTCCAAGGAAGGGTGCTGGCTAGCAACAGCTTTCAGTGCTGGCACTTTTCATCTCTGAGCAATTGCTCGACGTTTGCAATTTCTCAGCTCGTGTCTACGAGACGGAAAGAGAAGGACCGTGACGTTTGGTGGGTAGAGAAGCGCAAAGCCCCAGTGTTGCTGCGCCTGTGAAAGCGCTTCCAAGGAAGGGTGCTGGCTAGCAACAGCTTTCAGTGCTGGCACTTTTCATCTCTGAGCAATTGCTGGACGTTTGCAATTTCTCACCTGAGCTCTCTTTAGAGTGCGCGAGAGGACGAGCAGAAGATGAGGTGGCTAGAGAAGCCCAGAGCCCCAGTGTTCTTAGGCCTACAAAAGCGCTTCCAAGGAAGGGTGCTGGCTAGCAACAGCTTTCAGTGCTGGCACTTTTCATCTCTGAGCAATTGCTTGACGTTTGCAATTTCTCAGCTCGTGTCTAGGAGACGGAAAGAGAAGGACCGTGACGTTTGGTGGCTAGAGAAGCGCAAAGCCCCAGTGTTGCTGCGCCTGTGAAAGCGCTTCCAAGGAAGGGTGCTGGCTAGCAACAGCTTTCAGTGCTGGCACTTTTCATCTCTGAGCAATTGCTCGACGTTTGTAATTTCTCACCTGAGCTCTCTTTAGAGTGCGTGAGAGGATGAGCAGAATATGAGGTGGCTAGAGAAGCCCAGAGCCCCAGTGTTCTTAGGCCTACAAAAGCGCTTCCAAGGAAGGGTGCTGGCTAGCAACAGCTTTCAGTGCTGGCACTTTTCATCTCTGAGCAATTGCTCGACGTTTGCAATTTCTCACCTGAGCTCTCTTTAGAGTGCGCGAGAGGATGAGCAGAAGATGAGGTGGCTAGAGAAGCCCAGAGCCCCAGTGTTCTTAGGCCTACAAAAGCGCTTCCAAGGAAGGGTGCTGGCTAGCAAGAGCTTTCAGTGCTGGCACTTTTCATCTCTGAGCAATTGCTCGACGTTTGCAATTTCTCAGCTCGTGTCTAGGAGACGGAAAGAGAAGGACCGTGACGTTTGGTGCGTATAGAAGCGCAAAGCCCCAGTGTTGCTGCGCCTGTGAAAGCGCTTCCAAGGAAGGGTGCTGGCTAGCAAGAGCTTTCAGTGCTGGCACTTTTCATCTCTGAGCAATTGCTGGACGTTTGCAATTTCTCACCTGAGCTCTCTTTAGAGTGCGCGAGAGGACGAGCAGAAGATGAGGTGGCTAGAGAAGCCCAGAGCCCCAGTGTTCTTAGGCCTACAAAAGCGCTTCCAAGGAAGGGTGCTGGCTAGCAACAGCTTTCAGTGCTGGCACTTTTCATCTCGGAGCAATTGCTTGACGTTTGCAATTTCTCAGCTCGTGTCTACCGACGGAAAGAGAAGGACCGTGACGTTTGGTGCGTATAGAAGCGCAAAGCCCCAGTGTTGCTGCGCCTGTGAAAGCGCTTCCAAGGAAGGGTGCTGGCTAGCAACAGCTTTCAGTGCTGGCACTTTTCATCTCTGAGCAATTGCTCGACGTTTGTAATTTCTCACCTGAGCTCTCTTTAGAGTGCGTGAGAGGATGAGCAGAATATGAGGTGGCTAGAGAAGCCCAGAGCCCCAGTGTTCTTAGGCCTACAAAAGCGCTTCCAAGGAAGGGTGCTGGCTAGCAAGAGCTTTCAGTGCTGGCACTTTTCATCTCTGAGCAATTGCTCGACGTTTGTAATTTCTCACCTGAGCTCTCTTTAGAGTGCGCGAGAGGATGAGCAGAAGATGAGGTGGCTAGAGAAGCCCAGAGCCCCAGTGTTCTTAGGCCTACAAAAGCGCTTCCAAGGAAGGGTGCTGGCTAGCAACAGCTTTCAGTGCTGGCACTTTTCATCTCTGAGCAATTGCTCGACGTTTGCAATTTCTCACCTGAGCTCTCTTTAGAGTGCGCGAGAGGATGAGCAGAAGATGAGGTGGCTAGAGAAGCCCAGAGCCCCAGTGTTCTTAGGCCTACAAAAGCGCTTCCAAGGAAGGGTGCTGGCTAGCAACAGCTTTCAGTGCTGGCACTTTTCACCTCTGAGCAATTGCTCGACGTTTGCAATTTCTCAGCTCGTGTCTACAAGACGGAAAGAGAAGGACCGTGACGTTTGGTGGGTAGAGAAGCGCAAAGCCCCAGTGTTGCTGCGACTCTGAAAGCGCTTCCAAGGAAGGGTGCTGGCTAGCAAGAGCTTTCAGTGCTGGCACTTTTCATCTCTGAGCAATTGCTCGACGTTTGCAATTTCTCACCTGAGCTCTCTTTAGAGTGCGCGAGAGGATGAGCAGAAGATGAGGTGGCTAGAGAAGCCCAGAGCCCCAGTGTTCTTAGGCCTACAAAAGCGCTTCCAAGGAAGGGTGCTGGCTAGCAAGAGCTTTCAGTGCTGGCACTTTTCATCTCTGAGCAATTGCTCGACGTTTGCAATTTCTCAGCTCGTGTCTACCGACGGAAAGAGAAGGACCGTGACGTTTGGTGCGTATAGAAGCGCAAAGCCCCAGTGTTGCTGCGCCTGTGAAAGCGCTTCCAAGGAAGGGTGCTGGCTAGCAAGAGCTTTCAGTGCTGGCACTTTTCATCTCTGAGCAATTGCTCGACGTTTGCAATTTCTCAGCTCGTGTCTACGAGACAGAAAGAGAAGGACCGTGACGTTTGGTGCGTATAGAAGCGCAAAGCCCCAGTGTTACTGCGCCTGTGAAAGCGCTTCCAAGGAAGGGTGCTGGCTAGCAACAGCTTTCAGTGCTGGCACTTTTCATCTCTGAGCAATTGCTCGACGGTTGCAATTTCTCACCTGAGCTCTCTTTAGAGTGCGCGAGAGGATGAGCAGAAGATGAGGTGGCTAGAGAAGCCCAGAGCCCCAGTGTTCTTAGGCCTACAAAAGCGCTTCCAAGGAAGGGTGCTGGCTAGCAACAGCTTTCAGTGCTGGCACTTTTCATCTCTGAGCAATTGCTCGACGTTTGCAATTTCTCAGCTCGTGTCTACGAGACGGAAAGAGAAGGACCGTGACGTTTGGTGGGTAGAGAAGCGCAAAGCCCCAGTGTTGCTGCGCCTGTGAAAGCGCTTCCAAGGAAGGGTGCTGGCTAGCAACAGCTTTCAGTGCTGGCACTTTTCATCTCTGAGCAATTGCTGGACGTTTGCAATTTCTCACCTGAGCTCTCTTTAGAGTGCGCGAGAGGACGAGCAGAAGATGAGGTGGCTAGAGAAGCCCAGAGCCCCAGTGTTCTTAGGCCTACAAAAGCGCTTCCAAGGAAGGGTGCTGGCTAGCAACAGCTTTCAGTGCTGGCACTTTTCATCTCTGAGCAATTGCTTGACGTTTGCAATTTCTCAGCTCGTGTCTACCGACGGAAAGAGAAGGACCGTGACGTTTGGTGCGTATAGAAGCGCAAAGCCCCAGTGTTGCTGCGCCTGTGAAAGCGCTTCCAAGGAAGGGTGCTGGCTAGCAACAGCTTTCAGTGCTGGCACTTTTCATCTCTGAGCAATTGCTCGACGTTTGTAATTTCTCACCTGAGCTCTCTTTAGAGTGCGTGAGAGGATGAGCAGAATATGAGGTGGCTAGAGAAGCCCAGAGCCCCAGTGTTCTTAGGCCTACAAAAGCGCTTCCAAGGAAGGGTGCTGGCTAGCAACAGCTTTCAGTGCTGGCACTTTTCATCTCTGAGCAATTGCTCGACGTTTGCAATTTCTCAGCTCGTGTCTAGGAGACGGAAAGAGAAGGACCGTGATGTTTGGTGGCTAGAGAAGCGCAAAGCCCCAGTGTTGCTGCGCCTGTGAAAGCGCTTCCAAGGAAGGGTGCTGGCTAGCAAGAGCTTTCAGTGCTGGCACTTTTCATCTCTGAGCAATTGCTCGACGTTTGCAATTTCTCAGCTCGTGTCTAGGAGACGGAAAGAGAAGGACCGTGACGTTTGGTGGCTAGAGAAGCGCAAAGCCCCAGTGTTGCTGCACCTGTGAAAGCGCTTCCAAGGAAGGGTGCTGGCTAGCAAGAGCTTTCAGTGCTGGCACTTTTCATCTCTGAGCAATTGCTGGACGTTTGCAATTTCTCACCTGAGCTCTCTTTAGAGTGCGCGCGAGGATGAGCAGAAGATGAGGTGGCTAGAGAAGCCCAGAGCCCCAGTGTTCTTAGGCCTACAAAAGCGCTTCCAAGGAAGGGTGCTGGCTAGCAACAGCTTTCAGTGCTGGCACTTTTCATCTCTGAGCAATTGCTCGACGTTTGCAATTTCTCAGCTCGTGTCTAGGAGACGGAAAGAGAAGGACCGTGACGTTTGGTGGGTAGAGAAGCGCAAAGCCCCAGTGTTGCTGCGCCTGTGAAAGCGCTTCCAAGGAAGGGTGCTGGCTAGCAAGAGCTTTCAGTGCTGGCACTTTTCATCTCTGAGCAATTGCTCGACGTTTGCAATTTCTCACTTGAGCTCTCTTTAGACTGCGCGAGAGGATGAGCAGAAGATGAGGTGGCTAGAGAAGCCCAGAGCCCCAGTGTTCTTAGGCCTACAAAAGCGCTTCCAAGGAAGGGTGCTGGCTAGCAAGAGCTTTCAGTGCTGGCACTTTTCATCTCTGAGCAATTGCTCGACGTTTGTAATTTCTCACCTGAGCTCTCTTTAGAGTGCGCGAGAGGATGAGCAGAAGATGAGGTGGCTAGAGAAGCCCAGAGCCCCAGTGTTCTTAGGCCTACAAAAGCGCTTCCAAGGAAGGGTGCTGGCTAGCAACAGCTTTCAGTGCTGGCACTTTTCATCTCTGAGCAATTGCTCGACGTTTGCAATTTCTCAGCTCGTGTCTACGAGACGGAAAGAGAAGGACCGTGACGTTTGGTGTGTATAGAAGCGCAAAGCCCCAGTGTTGCTGCGCCTGTGAAAGCGCTTCCAAGGAAGGGTGCTGGCTAGCAAGAGCTTTCAGTGCTGGCACTTTTCATCTCTGAGCAATTGCTCGACGTTTGCAATTTCTCAGCTCGTGTCTACGAGACGGAAAGAGAAGGACCGTGACGTTTGGTGGCTAGAGAAGCGCAAAGCCCCAGTGTTGCTGCGCCTGTGAAAGCGCTTCCAAGGAAGGGTGCTGGCTAGCAAGAGCTTTCAGTGCTGGCACTTTTCATCTCTGAGCAATTGCTCGACGTTTGCAATTTCTCACCTGAGCTCTCTTTAGAGTGCGCGAGAGGATGAGCAGAAGATGAGGTGGCTAGAGAAGCCCAGAGCCCCAGTGTTCTTAGGCCTACAAAAGCGCTTCCAAGGAAGGGTGCTGGCTAGCAACAGCTTTCAGTGCTGGCACTTTTCATCTCTGAGCAATTGCTCGACGTTTGCAATTTCTCACCTGAGCTCTCTTTAGAGTGCGCGAGAGGATGAGCAGAAGATGAGGTGGCTAGAGAAGCCCAGAGCCCCAGTGTTCTTAGGCCTACAAAAGCGCTTCCAAGGAAGGGTGCTGGCTAGCAAGAGCTTTCAGTGCTGGCACTTTTCATCTCTGAGCAATTGCTCGACGTTTGCAATTTCTCAGCTCGTGTCTACAAGACGGAAAGAGAAGGACCGTGACGTTTGGTGGGTAGAGAAGCGCAAAGCCCCAGTGTTGCTGCGACTCTGAAAGCGCTTCCAAGGAAGGGTGCTGGCTAGCAAGAGCTTTCAGTGCTGGCACTTTTCATCTCTGAGCAATTGCTCGACGTTTGCAATTTCTCACCTGAGCTCTCTTTAGAGTGCGCGAGAGGATGAGCAGAAGATGAGGTGGCTAGAGAAGCCCAGAGCCCCAGTGTTCTTAGGCCTACAAAAGCGCTTCCAAGGAAGGGTGCTGGCTAGCAAGAGCTTTCAGTGCTGGCACTTTTCATCTCTGAGCAATTGCTCGACGTTTGCAATTTCTCAGCTCGTGTCTACCGACGGAAAGAGAAGGACCGTGACGTTTGGTGCGTATAGAAGCGCAAAGCCCCAGTGTTGCTGCGCCTGTGAAAGCGCTTCCAAGGAAGGGTGCTGGCTAGCAAGAGCTTTCAGTGCTGGCACTTTTCATCTCTGAGCAATTGCTCGACGTTTGGAATTTCTCAGCTCGTGTCTACGAGACAGAAAGAGAAGGACCGTGACGTTTGGTGCGTATAGAAGCGCAAAGCCCCAGTGTTACTGCGCCTGTGAAAGCGCTTCCAAGGAAGGGTGCTGGCTAGCAACAGCTTTCAGTGCTGGCACTTTTCATCTCTGAGCAATTGCTCGACGGTTGCAATTTCTCACCTGAGCTCTCTTTAGAGTGCGCGAGAGGATGAGCAGAAGATGAGGTGGCTAGAGAAGCCCAGAGCCCCAGTGTTCTTAGGCCTACAAAAGCGCTTCCAAGGAAGGGTGCTGGCTAGCAACAGCTTTCAGTGCTGGCACTTTTCATCTCTGAGCAATTGCTCGACGTTTGCAATTTCTCAGCTCGTGTCTACGAGACGGAAAGAGAAGGACCGTGACGTTTGGTGGGTAGAGAAGCGCAAAGCCCCAGTGTTGCTGCGCCTGTGAAAGCGCTTCCAAGGAAGGGTGCTGGCTAGCAACAGCTTTCAGTGCTGGCACTTTTCATCTCTGAGCAATTGCTGGACGTTTGCAATTTCTCACCTGAGCTCTCTTTAGAGTGCGCGAGAGGACGAGCAGAAGATGAGGTGGCTAGAGAAGCCCAGAGCCCCAGTGTTCTTAGGTCTACAAAAGCGCTTCCAAGGAAGGGTGCTGGCTAGCAACAGCTTTCAGTGCTGGCACTTTTCATCTCTGAGCAATTGCTTGACGTTTGCAATTTCTCAGCTCGTGTCTACCGACGGAAAGAGAAGGACCGTGACGTTTGGTGCGTATAGAAGCGCAAAGCCCCAGTGTTGCTGCGCCTGTGAAAGCGCTTCCAAGGAAGGGTGCTGGCTAGCAACAGCTTTCAGTGCTGGCACTTTTCATCTCTGAGCAATTGCTCGACGTTTGTAATTTCTCACCTGAGCTCTCTTTAGAGTGCGTGAGAGGATGAGCAGAATATGAGGTGGCTAGAGAAGCCCAGAGCCCCAGTGTTCTTAGGCCTACAAAAGCGCTTCCAAGGAAGGGTGCTGGCTAGCAACAGCTTTCAGTGCTGGCACTTTTCATCTCTGAGCAATTGCTCGACGTTTGCAATTTCTCAGCTCGTGTCTAGGAGACGGAAAGAGAAGGACCGTGATGTTTGGTGGCTAGAGAAGCGCAAAGCCCCAGTGTTGCTGCGCCTGTGAAAGCGCTTCCAAGGAAGGGTGCTGGCTAGCAAGAGCTTTCAGTGCTGGCACTTTTCATCTCTGAGCAATTGCTCGACGTTTGCAATTTCTCAGCTCGTGTCTAGGAGACGGAAAGAGAAGGACCGTGACGCTTGGTGGCTAGAGAAGCGCAAAGCCCCAGTGTTACTGCGCCTGTGAAAGCGCTTCCAAGGAAGGGTGCTGGCTAGCAAGAGCTTTCAGTGCTGGCACTTTTCATCTCTGAGCAATTGCTGGACGTTTGCAATTTCTCACCTGAGCTCTCTTTAGAGTGCGCGCGAGGATGAGCAGAAGATGAGGTGGCTAGAGAAGCCCAGAGCCCCAGTGTTCTTAGGCCTACAAAAGCGCTTCCAAGGAAGGGTGCTGGCTAGCAACAGCTTTCAGTGCTGGCACTTTTCATCTCTGAGCAATTGCTCGACGTTTGCAATTTCTCAGCTCGTGTCTAGGAGACGGAAAGAGAAGGACCGTGACGTTTGGTGGCTAGAGAAGCGCAAAGCCCCAGTGTTGCTGCGCCTGTGAAAGCGCTTCCAAGGAAGGGTGCTGGCTAGCAACAGCTTTCAGTGCTGGCACTTTTCATCTCTGAGCAATTGCTCGACGTTTGCAATTTCTCACTTGAGCTCTCTTTAGACTGCGCGAGAGGATGAGCAGAAGATGAGGTGGCTAGAGAAGCCCAGAGCCCCAGTGTTCTTAGGCCTACAAAAGCGCTTCCAAGGAAGGGTGCTGGCTAGCAAGAGCTTTCAGTGCTGGCACTTTTCATCTCTGAGCAATTGCTCGACGTTTGTAATTTCTCACCTGAGCTCTCTTTAGAGTGCGCGAGAGGATGAGCAGAAGATGAGGTGGCTAGAGAAGCCCAGAGCCCCAGTGTTCTTAGGCCTACAAAAGCGCTTCCAAGGAAGGGTGCTGGCTAGCAACAGCTTTCAGTGCTGGCACTTTTCATCTCTGAGCAATTGCTCGACGTTTGCAATTTCTCAGCTCGTGTCTACGAGACGGAAAGAGAAGGACCGTGACGTTTGGTGTGTATAGAAGCGCAAAGCCCCAGTGTTGCTGCACCTGTGAAAGCGCTTCCAAGGAAGGGTGCTGGCTAGCAACAGCTTTCAGTGCTGGCACTTTTCATCTCTGAGCAATTGCTCGACGTTTGCAATTTCTCAGCTCGTGTCTACGAGACGGAAAGAGAAGGACCGTGACGTTTGGTGGCTAGAGAAGCGCAAAGCCCCAGTGTTGCTGCGCCTGTGAAAGCGCTTCCAAGGAAGGGTGCTGGCTAGCAAGAGCTTTCAGTGCTGGCACTTTTCATCTCTGAGCAATTGCTCGACGTTTGCAATTTCTCACCTGAGCTCTCTTTAGAGTGCGCGAGAGGATGAGCAGAAGATGAGGTGGCTAGAGAAGCCCAGAGCCCCAGTGTTCTTAGGTCTACAAAAGCGCTTCCAAGGAAGGGTGCTGGCTAGCAACAGCTTTCAGTGCTGGCACTTTTCATCTCTGAGCAATTGCTCGACGTTTGCAATTTCTCAGCTCGTGTCTAGGAGACGGAAAGAGAAGGACCGTGACGTTTGGTGGGTAGAGAAGCGCAAAGCCCCAGTGTTCTTAGGCCTACAAAAGCGCTTCCAAGGAAGGGTGCTGGCTAGCAAGAGCTTTCAGTGCTGGCACTTTTCATCTCTGAGCAATTGCTCGACGTTTGTAATTTCTCACCTGAGCTCTCTTTAGAGTGCGCGAGAGGATGAGCAGAAGATGAGGTGGCTAGAGAAGCCCAGAGCCCCAGTGTTCTTAGGCCTACAAAAGCGCTTCCAAGGAAGGGTGCTGGCTAGCAAGAGCTTTCAGTGCTGGCACTTTTCATCTCTGAGCAATTGCTCGACGTTTGCAATTTCTCACCTGAGCTCTCTTTAGAGTGCGCGAGAGGATGAGCAGAAGATGAGGTGGCTAGAGAAGCCCAGAGCCCCAGTGTTCTTAGGCCTACAAAAGCGCTTCCAAGGAAGGGTGCTGGCTAGCAAGAGCTTTCAGTGCTGGCACTTTTCATCTCTGAGCAATTGCTCGACGTTTGCAATTTCTCAGCTCGTGTCTACAAGACGGAAAGAGAAGGACCGTGACGTTTGGTGGGTAGAGAAGCGCAAAGCCCCAGTGTTGCTGCGCCTGTGAAAGCGCTTCCAAGGAAGGGTGCTGGCTAGCAAGAGCTTTCAGTGCTGGCACTTTTCATCTCTGAGCAATTGCTGGACGTTTGCAATTTCTCACCTGAGCTCTCTTTAGAGTGCGCGAGAGGATGAGCAGAAGATGAGGTGGCTAGAGAAGCCCAGAGCCCCAGTGTTCTTAGGCCTACAAAAGCGCTTCCAAGGAAGGGTGCTGGCTAGCAACAGCTTTCAGTGCTGGCACTTTTCATCTCTGAGCAATTGCTTGACGTTTGCAATTTCTCAGCTCGTGTCTACCGACGGAAAGAGAAGGACCGTGACGTTTGGTGCGTATAGAAGCGCAAGGCCCCAGTGTTGCTGCGCCTGTGAAAGCGCTTCCAAGGAAGGGTGCTGGCTAGCAACAGCTTTCAGTGCTGGCACTTTTCATCTCGGAGCAATTGCTCGACGTTTGCAATTTCTCACCTGAGCTCTCTTTAGACTGCGCGAGAGGATGAGCAGAAGATGAGGTGGCTAGAGAAGCCCAGAGCCCCAGTGTTCTTAGGCCTACAAAAGCGCTTCCAAGGAAGGGTGCTGGCTAGCAACAGCTTTCAGTGCTGGCACTTTTCATCTCTGAGCAATTGCTCGACGTTTGCAATTTCTCACCTGAGCTCTCTTTAGAGTGCGCGAGAGGATGAGCAGAAGATGAGGTGGCTAGAGAAGCCCAGAGCCCCAGTGTTCTCTAGGCCTACAAAAGCGCTTCCAAGGAAGGGTGCTGGCTAGCAAGAGCTTTCAGTGCTGGCACTTTTCATCTCTGAGCAATTGCTGGACGTTTGCAATTTCTCAGCTCGTGTCTACAAGACGGAAAGAGAAGGACCGTGACGTTTGGTGGCTAGAGAAGCGCAAAGCCCCAGTGTTGCTGCGCCTGTGAAAGCGCTTCCAAGGAAGGGTGCTGGCTAGCAACAGCTTTCAGTGCTGGCACTTTTCATCTCTGAGCAATTGCTCGACGTTTGCAATTTCTCACCTGAGCTCTCTTTAGAGTGCGCGAGAGGATGAGCAGAAGATGAGGTGGCTAGAGAAGCCCAGAGCCCCAGTGTTCTTAGGCCTACAAAAGCGCTTCCAAGGAAGGGTGCTGGCTAGCAAGAGCTTTCAGTGCTGGCACTTTTCATCTCGGAGCAATTGCTCGACGTTTGCAATTTCTCAGCTCGTGTCTACCGACGGAAAGAGAAGCACCGTGACGTTTGGTGCGTATAGAAGCGCAAAGCCCCAGTGTTGCTGCGCCTGTGAAAGCGCTTCCAAGGAAGGGTGCTGGCTAGCAACAGCTTTCAGTGCTGGCACTTTTCATCTCTGAGCAATTGCTCGACGTTTGTAATTTCTCACCTGAGCTCTCTTTAGAGTGCGCGAGAGGATGAGCAGAATATGAGGTGGCTAGAGAAGCCCAGAGCCCCAGTGTTCTTAGGCCTACAAAAGCGCTTCCAAGGAAGGGTGCTGGCTAGCAAGAGCTTTCAGTGCTGGCACTTTTCATCTCGGAGCAATTGCTTGACGTTTGCAATTTCTCAGCTCGTGTCTACCGACGGAAAAAGAAAGACCGTGACGTTTGGTGCGTATAGAAGCGCAAAGCCCCAGTGTTGCTGCGCCTGTGAAAGCGCTTCCAAGGAAGGGTGCTGGCTAGCAAGAGCTTTCAGTGCTGGCACTTTTCATCTCTGAGCAATTGCTTGACGTTTGCAATTTCTCAGCTCGTGTCTACCGACGGAAAGAGAAGGACCGTGACGTTTGGTGCGTATAGAAGCGCAAAGCCCCAGTGTTGCTGCGCCTGTGAAAGCGCTTCCAAGGAAGGGTGCTGGCTAGCAACAGCTTTCAGTGCTGGCACTTTTCATCTCTGAGCAATTGCTCGACGTTTGCAATTTCTCACCTGAGCTCCCTTTAGAGTGCGCGAGAGGATGAGCAGAAGATGAGGTGGCTAGAGAAGCCCAGAGCCCCAGTGTTCTTAGGCCTACAAAAGCGCTTCCAAGGAAGGGTGCTGGCTAGCAAGAGCTTTCAGTGCTGGCACTTTTCATCTCTGAGCAATTGCTCGACGTTTGCAATTTCTCAGCTCCTGTCTAGGAGACGGAAAGAGAATGACCGTGACATTTGGTGGGTAGAGAAGCGCAAAGCCCCAGTGTTGCTGCGCCTGTGAAAGCGCTTCCAAGGAAGGGTGCTGGCTAGCAAGAGCTTTCAGTGCTGGCACTTTTCATCTCTGAGCAATTGCTCGACCTTTGCAATTTCTCCCCTGAGCTCTCTTTAGAGTGCGCGAGAGGATGAGCAGAAGATGAGGTGGCTAGAGAAGCCCAGAGCCCCAGTGTTCTTAGGCCTACAAAAGCGCTTCCAAGGAAGGGTGCTGGCTAGCAAGAGCTTTCAGTGCTGGCACTTTTCATCTCTGAGCAATTGCTCGACGTTTGCAATTTCTCACCTGAGCTCTCTTTAGAGTGCGCGAGAGGATGAGCAGAAGATGAGGTGGCTAGAGAAGCCCAGAGCCCCAGTGTTCTTAGGCCTACAAAAGCGCTTCCAAGGAAGGGTGCTGGCTAGCAAGAGCTTTCAGTGCTGGCACTTTTCATCTCTGAGCAATTGCTCGACGTTTGCAATTTCTCAGCTCGTGTCTACCGACGGAAAGAGAAGGACCGTGACATTTGGTGGCTAGAGAAGCGCAAAGCCCCAGTGTTGCTGCGCCTGTGAAAGCGCTTCCAAGGAAGGGTGCTGGCTAGCAACAGCTTTCAGTGCTGGCACTTTTCATCTCGGAGCAATTGCTCGACGTTTGCAATTTCTCAGCTCGTGTCTAGGAGACGGAAAGAGAAGGACCGTGAAGTTTGGTGGGTAGAGAAGCGCAAAGCCCCAGTGTTGCTGCGCCTGTGAAAGCGCTTCCAAGGAAGGGTGCTGGCTAGCAACAGCTTTCAGTGCTGGCCCTTTTCATCTCTGAGCAATTGCTCGACGTTTGTAATTTCTCACCTGAGCTCTCTTTAGAGTGCGCGAGAGGATGAGCAGAAGATGAGGTGGCTAGAGAAGCCCAGAGCCCCAGTGTTCTTAGGCCTACAAAAGCGCTTCCAAGGAAGGGTGCTGGCTAGCAAGAGCTTTCAGTGCTGGCACTTTTCATCTCTGAGCAATTGCTCGACGTTTGCAATTTCTCAGCTCGTGTCTACCGACGGAAAGAGAAGGACCGTGACGTTTGGTGCGTATAGAAGCGCAAAGCCCCAGTGTTGCTGCGCCTGTGAAAGCGCTTCCAAGGAAGGGTGCTGGCTAGCAACAGCTTTCAGTGCTGGCACTTTTCATCTCTGAGCAATTGCTCGACGTTTGTAATTTCTCACCTGAGCTCTCTTTAGAGTGCGTGAGAGGGTGAGCAGAAGATGAGGTGGCTAGAGAAGCCCAGAGCCCCAGTGTTCTTCGGCCTACAAAAGCGCTTCCAAGGAAGGGTGCTGGCTAGCAACAGCTTTCAGTGCTGGCACTTTTCATCTCGGAGCAATTGCTTGACGTTTGCAATTTCTCAGCTCGTGTCTACCGACGGAAAGAGAAGGACCGTGACGTTTGGTGCGTATAGAAGCGCAAAGCCCCAGTGTTGCTGCGCCTGTGAAAGCGCTTCCAAGGAAGGGTGCTGGCTAGCAAGAGCTTTCAGTGCTGGCCCTTTTCATCTCTGAGCAATTGCTCGACGTTTGCAATTTCTCAGCTCGTGTCTACGAGACAGAAAGAGAAGGACCGTGACGTTTGGTGCGTATAGAAGCGCAAAGCCCCAGTGTTGCTGCGCCTGTGAAAGCGCTTCCAAGGAAGGGTGCTGGCTAGCAACAGCTTTCAGTGCTGGCACTTTTCATCTCTGAGCAATTGCTGGACGTTTGCAATTTCTCACCTGAGCTCTCTTTAGAGTGCGCGAGAGGATGAGCAGAAGATGAGGTGGCTAGAGAAGCCCAGAGCCCCAGTGTTCTTAGGCCTACAAAAGCGCTTCCAAGGAAGGGTGCTGGCTAGCAACAGCTTTCAGTGCTGGCACTTTTCATCTCTGAGCAATTGCTGGACGTTTGCAATTTCTCACCTGAGCTCTCTTTAGAGTGCGCGAGAGGATGAGCAGAAGATGAGGTGGCTAGAGAAGCCCAGAGCCCCAGTGTTCTTAGGCCTACAAAAGCGCTTCCAAGGAAGGGTGCTGGCTAGCAAGAGCTTTCAGTGCTGGCACTTTTCATCTCTGAGCAATTGCTCGACGTTTGCAATTTCTCAGCTCGTGTCTACAAGACGGAAAGAGAAGGACCGTGACATTTGGTGGGTAGAGAAGCGCAAAGCCCCAGGGTTCTTAGGCCTACAAAAGCGCTTCCAAGGAAGGGTGCTGGCTAGCAAGAGCTTTCAGTGCTGGCACTTTTCATCTCTGAGCAATTGCTCGACGTTTGCAATTTCTCCCCTGAGCTCTCTTTAGAGTGCGCGAGAGGATGAGCAGAAGATGAGGTGGCTAGAGAAGCCCAGAGCCCCAGTGTTCTTAGGCCTACAAAAGCGCTTCCAAGGAAGGGTGCTGGCTAGCAACAGCTTTCAGTGCTGGCACTTTTCATCTCTGAGCAATTGCTCGACGTTTGCAATTTCTCAGCTCGTGTCTACCGACGGAAAGAGAAGGACCGTGACGTTTGGTGCGTATAGAAGCGCAAAGCCCCAGTGTTGCTGCCCCTGTGAAAGCGCTTCCAAGGAAGGGTGCTGGCTAGCAACAGCTTTCAGTGCTGGCACTTTTCATCTCTGAGCAATTGCTCGACGTTTGCAATTTCTCACCTGAGCTCTCTTTAGAGTGCGCGAGAGGATGAGCAGAAGATGAGGTGGCTAGAGAAGCCCAGAGCCCCAGTGTTCTTAGGCCTACAAAAGCGCTTCCAAGGAAGGGTGCTGGCTAGCAAGAGCTTTCAGTGCTGGCACTTTTCATCTCTGAGCAATTGCTTGACGTTTGCAATTTCTCAGCTCGTGTCTACCGACGGAAAGAGAAGGACCGTGACGTTTGGTGCGTATAGAAGCGCAAAGCCCCAGTGTTGCTGCGCCTGTGAAAGCGCTTCCAAGGAAGGGTGCTGGCTAGCAACAGCTTTCAGTGCTGGCACTTTTCATCTCTGAGCAATTGCTTGACGTTTGCAATTTCTCAGCTCGTGTCTAGGAGACGGAAAGAGAAGGACCGTGACGTTTGGTGCGTATAGAAGCGCAAAGCCCCAGTGTTGCTGCGCCTGTGAAAGCGCTTCCAAGGAAGGGTGCTGGCTAGCAACAGCTTTCAGTGCTGGCACTTTTCATCTCTGAGCAATTGCTCGACGTTTGCAATTTCTCACCTGAGCTCCCTTTAGAGTGCGCGAGAGGATGAGCAGAAGATGAGGTGGCTAGAGAAGCCCAGAGCCCCAGTGTTCTTAGGCCTACAAAAGCGCTTCCAAGGAAGGGTGCTGGCTAGCAAGAGCTTTCAGTGCTGGCACTTTTCATCTCTGAGCAATTGCTGGACGTTTGCAATTTCTCAGCTCCTGTCTACGAGACGGAAAGAGAATGACCGTGACATTTGGTGGGTAGAGAAGCGCAAAGCCCCAGTGTTGCTGCGCCTGTGAAAGCGCTTCCAAGGAAGGGTGCTGGCTAGCAAGAGCTTTCAGTGCTGGCACTTTTCACCTCTGAGCAATTGCTCGACGTTTGTAATTTCTCACCTGAGCTCTCTTTAGAGTGCGCGAGAGGATGAGCAGAAGATGAGGTGGCTAGAGAAGCCCAGAGCCCCAGTGTTCTTAGGCCTACAAAAGCGCTTCCAAGGAAGGGTGCTGGCTAGCAACAGCTTTCAGTGCTGGCACTTTTCATCTCTGAGCAATTGCTCGACGTTTGCAATTTCTCACCTGAGCTCTCTTTAGAGTGCGCGAGAGGATGAGCAGAAGATGAGGTGGCTAGAGAAGCCCAGAGCCCCAGTGTTCTTAGGCCTACAAAAGCGCTTCCAAGGAAGGGTGCTGGCTAGCAACAGCTTTCAGTGCTGGCACTTTTCATCTCTGAGCAATTGCTCGACTTTTGCAATTTCTCAGCTCGTGTCTACCGACGGAAAGAGAAGGACCGTGACATTTGGTGGCTAGAGAAGCGCAAAGCCCCAGTGTTGCTGCGCCTGTGAAAGCGCTTCCAAGGAAGGGTGCTGGCTAGCAAGAGCTTTCAGTGCTGGCACTTTTCATCTCGGAGCAATTGCTCGACGTTTGCAATTTCTCACCTGAGCTCTCTTTAGAGTGCGCGAGAGGATGAGCAGAAGATGAGGTGGCTAGAGAAGCCCAGAGCCCCAGTGTTCTTAGGCCTACAAAAGCGCTTCCAAGGAAGGGTGCTGGCTAGCAACAGCTTTCAGTGCTGGCACTTTTCATCTCGGAGCAATTGCTCGACGTTTGCAATTTCTCAGCTCGTGTCTATGAGATGGAAAGAGAATGACCGTGACATTTGGTGGGTAGAGAAGCGCAAAGCCCCAGTGTTGCTGCGCCTGTGAAAGCGCTTCCAAGGAAGGGTGCTGGCTAGCAAGAGCTTTCAGTGCTGGCACTTTTCATCTCTGAGCAATTGCTCGACGTTTGCAATTTCTCCCCTGAGCTCTCTTTAGAGTGCGCGAGAGGATGAGCAGAAGATGAGGTGGCTAGAGAAGCCCAGAGCCCCAGTGTTCTTAGGCCTACAAAAGCGCTTCCAAGGAAGGGTGCTGGCTAGCAAGAGCTTTCAGTGCTGGCACTTTTCATCTCTGAGCAATTGCTCGACGTTTGCAATTTCTCACCTGAGCTCTCTTTAGAGTGCGCGAGAGGATGAGCAGAAGATGAGGTGGCTAGAGAAGCCCAGAGCCCCAGTGTTCTTAGGCCTACAAAAGCGCTTCCAAGGAAGGGTGCTGGCTAGCAAGAGCTTTCAGTGCTGGCACTTTTCATCTCTGAGCAATTGCTCGACGTTTGCAATTTCTCAGCTCGTGTCTACCGACGGAAAGAGAAGGACCGTGACATTTGGTGGCTAGAGAAGCGCAAAGCCCCAGTGTTGCTGCGCCTGTGAAAGCGCTTCCAAGGAAGGGTGCTGGCTAGCAACAGCTTTCAGTGCTGGCACTTTTCATCTCGGAGCAATTGCTCGACGTTTGCAATTTCTCAGCTCGTGTCTAGGAGACGGAAAGAGAAGGACCGTGAAGTTTGGTGGGTAGAGAAGCGCAAAGCCCCAGTGTTGCTGCGCCTGTGAAAGCGCTTCCAAGGAAGGGTGCTGGCTAGCAACAGCTTTCAGTGCTGGCCCTTTTCATCTCTGAGCAATTGCTCGACGTTTGTAATTTCTCACCTGAGCTCTCTTTAGAGTGCGCGAGAGGATGAGCAGAAGATGAGGTGGCTAGAGAAGCCCAGAGCCCCAGTGTTCTTAGGCCTACAAAAGCGCTTCCAAGGAAGGGTGCTGGCTAGCAAGAGCTTTCAGTGCTGGCACTTTTCATCTCTGAGCAATTGCTGGACGTTTGCAATTTCTCACCTGAGCTCTCTTTAGAGTGCGCGAGAGGATGAGCAGAAGATGAGGTGGCTAGAGAAGCCCAGAGCCCCACTGTTCTTAGGCCTACAAAAGCGCTTCCAAGGAAGGGTGCTGGCTAGCAAGAGCTTTCAGTGCTGGCACTTTTCATCTCTGAGCAATTGCTCGACGTTTGCAATTTCTCAGCTCGTGTCTACCGACGGAAAGAGAAGGACCGTGACGTTTGGTGCGTATAGAAGCGCAAAGCCCCAGTGTTGCTGCGCCTGTGAAAGCGCTTCCAAGGAAGGGTGCTGGCTAGCAACAGCTTTCAGTGCTGGCACTTTTCATCTCTGAGCAATTGCTCGACGTTTGTAATTTCTCACCTGAGCTCTCTTTAGAGTGCGTGAGAGGGTGAGCAGAAGATGAGGTGGCTAGAGAAGCCCAGAGCCCCAGTGTTCTTCGGCCTACAAAAGCGCTTCCAAGGAAGGGTGCTGGCTAGCAACAGCTTTCAGTGCTGGCACTTTTCATCTCGGAGCAATTGCTTGACGTTTGCAATTTCTCAGCTCGTGTCTACCGACGGAAAGAGAAGGACCGTGACGTTTGGTGCGTATAGAAGCGCAAAGCCCCAGTGTTGCTGCGCCTGTGAAAGCGCTTCCAAGGAAGGGTGCTGGCTAGCAAGAGCTTTCAGTGCTGGCCCTTTTCATCTCTGAGCAATTGCTCGACGTTTGCAATTTCTCAGCTCGTGTCTACGAGACAGAAAGAGAAGGACCGTGACGTTTGGTGCGTATAGAAGCGCAAAGCCCCAGTGTTGCTGCGCCTGTGAAAGCGCTTCCAAGGAAGGGTGCTGGCTAGCAAGAGCTTTCAGTGCTGGCACTTTTCATCTCTGAGCAATTGCTGGACGTTTGCAATTTCTCACCTGAGCTCTCTTTAGAGTGCGCGAGAGGATGAGCAGAAGATGAGGTGGCTAGAGAAGCCCAGAGCCCCAGTGTTCTTAGGCCTACAAAAGCGCTTCCAAGGAAGGGTGCTGGCTAGCAACAGCTTTCAGTGCTGGCACTTTTCATCTCTGAGCAATTGCTGGACGTTTGCAATTTCTCACCTGAGCTCTCTTTAGAGTGCGCGAGAGGATGAGCAGAAGATGAGGTGGCTAGAGAAGCCCAGAGCCCCAGTGTTCTTAGGCCTACAAAAGCGCTTCCAAGGAAGGGTGCTGGCTAGCAAGAGCTTTCAGTGCTGGCACTTTTCATCTCTGAGCAATTGCTCGACGTTTGCAATTTCTCAGCTCGTGTCTACAAGACGGAAAGAGAAGGACCGTGACATTTGGTGGGTAGAGAAGCGCAAAGCCCCAGGGTTCTTAGGCCTACAAAAGCGCTTCCAAGGAAGGGTGCTGGCTAGCAAGAGCTTTCAGTGCTGGCACTTTTCATCTCTGAGCAATTGCTCGACGTTTGCAATTTCTCCCCTGAGCTCTCTTTAGAGTGCGCGAGAGGATGAGCAGAAGATGAGGTGGCTAGAGAAGCCCAGAGCCCCAGTGTTCTTAGGCCTACAAAAGCGCTTCCAAGGAAGGGTGCTGGCTAGCAACAGCTTTCAGTGCTGGCACTTTTCATCTCTGAGCAATTGCTCGACGTTTGCAATTTCTCAGCTCGTGTCTACCGACGGAAAGAGAAGGACCGTGACGTTTGGTGCGTATAGAAGCGCAAAGCCCCAGTGTTGCTGCCCCTGTGAAAGCGCTTCCAAGGAAGGGTGCTGGCTAGCAACAGCTTTCAGTGCTGGCACTTTTCATCTCTGAGCAATTGCTCGACGTTTGCAATTTCTCACCTGAGCTCTCTTTAGAGTGCGCGAGAGGATGAGCAGAAGATGAGGTGGCTAGAGAAGCCCAGAGCCCCAGTGTTCTTAGGCCTACAAAAGCGCTTCCAAGGAAGGGTGCTGGCTAGCAAGAGCTTTCAGTGCTGGCACTTTTCATCTCTGAGCAATTGCTTGACGTTTGCAATTTCTCAGCTCGTGTCTACCGACGGAAAGAGAAGGACCGTGACGTTTGGTGCGTATAGAAGCGCAAAGCCCCAGTGTTGCTGCGCCTGTGAAAGCGCTTCCAAGGAAGGGTGCTGGCTAGCAACAGCTTTCAGTGCTGGCACTTTTCATCTCTGAGCAATTGCTTGACGTTTGCAATTTCTCAGCTCGTGTCTAGGAGACGGAAAGAGAAGGACCGTGACGTTTGGTGCGTATAGAAGCGCAAAGCCCCAGTGTTGCTGCGCCTGTGAAAGCGCTTCCAAGGAAGGGTGCTGGCTAGCAACAGCTTTCAGTGCTGGCACTTTTCATCTCTGAGCAATTGCTCGACGTTTGCAATTTCTCACCTGAGCTCCCTTTAGAGTGCGCGAGAGGATGAGCAGAAGATGAGGTGGCTAGAGAAGCCCAGAGCCCCAGTGTTCTTAGGCCTACAAAAGCGCTTCCAAGGAAGGGTGCTGGCTAGCAAGAGCTTTCAGTGCTGGCACTTTTCATCTCTGAGCAATTGCTGGACGTTTGCAATTTCTCAGCTCCTGTCTACGAGACGGAAAGAGAATGACCGTGACATTTGGTGGGTAGAGAAGCGCAAAGCCCCAGTGTTGCTGCGCCTGTGAAAGCGCTTCCAAGGAAGGGTGCTGGCTAGCAAGAGCTTTCAGTGCTGGCACTTTTCACCTCTGAGCAATTGCTCGACGTTTGTAATTTCTCACCTGAGCTCTCTTTAGAGTGCGCGAGAGGATGAGCAGAAGATGAGGTGGCTAGAGAAGCCCAGAGCCCCAGTGTTCTTAGGCCTACAAAAGCGCTTCCAAGGAAGGGTGCTGGCTAGCAACAGCTTTCAGTGCTGGCACTTTTCATCTCTGAGCAATTGCTCGACGTTTGCAATTTCTCACCTGAGCTCTCTTTAGAGTGCGCGAGAGGATGAGCAGAAGATGAGGTGGCTAGAGAAGCCCAGAGCCCCAGTGTTCTTAGGCCTACAAAAGCGCTTCCAAGGAAGGGTGCTGGCTAGCAACAGCTTTCAGTGCTGGCACTTTTCATCTCTGAGCAATTGCTCGACTTTTGCAATTTCTCAGCTCGTGTCTACCGACGGAAAGAGAAGGACCGTGACATTTGGTGGCTAGAGAAGCGCAAAGCCCCAGTGTTGCTGCGCCTGTGAAAGCGCTTCCAAGGAAGGGTGCTGGCTAGCAAGAGCTTTCAGTGCTGGCACTTTTCATCTCGGAGCAATTGCTCGACGTTTGCAATTTCTCACCTGAGCTCTCTTTAGAGTGCGCGAGAGGATGAGCAGAAGATGAGGTGGCTAGAGAAGCCCAGAGCCCCAGTGTTCTTAGGCCTACAAAAGCGCTTCCAAGGAAGGGTGCTGGCTAGCAACAGCTTTCAGTGCTGGCACTTTTCATCTCGGAGCAATTGCTCGACGTTTGCAATTTCTCAGCTCGTGTCTATGAGATGGAAAGAGAATGACCGTGACATTTGGTGGGTAGAGAAGCGCAAAGCCCCAGTGTTGCTGCGCCTGTGAAAGCGCTTCCAAGGAAGGGTGCTGGCTAGCAAGAGCTTTCAGTGCTGGCACTTTTCATCTCTGAGCAATTGCTCGACGTTTGCAATTTCTCCCCTGAGCTCTCTTTAGAGTGCGCGAGAGGATGAGCAGAAGATGAGGTGGCTAGAGAAGCCCAGAGCCCCAGTGTTCTTAGGCCTACAAAAGCGCTTCCAAGGAAGGGTGCTGGCTAGCAAGAGCTTTCAGTGCTGGCACTTTTCATCTCTGAGCAATTGCTCGACGTTTGCAATTTCTCACCTGAGCTCTCTTTAGAGTGCGCGAGAGGATGAGCAGAAGATGAGGTGGCTAGAGAAGCCCAGAGCCCCAGTGTTCTTAGGCCTACAAAAGCGCTTCCAAGGAAGGGTGCTGGCTAGCAAGAGCTTTCAGTGCTGGCACTTTTCATCTCTGAGCAATTGCTCGACGTTTGCAATTTCTCAGCTCGTGTCTACCGACGGAAAGAGAAGGACCGTGACATTTGGTGGCTAGAGAAGCGCAAAGCCCCAGTGTTGCTGCGCCTGTGAAAGCGCTTCCAAGGAAGGGTGCTGGCTAGCAACAGCTTTCAGTGCTGGCACTTTTCATCTCGGAGCAATTGCTCGACGTTTGCAATTTCTCAGCTCGTGTCTAGGAGACGGAAAGAGAAGGACCGTGAAGTTTGGTGGGTAGAGAAGCGCAAAGCCCCAGTGTTGCTGCGCCTGTGAAAGCGCTTCCAAGGAAGGGTGCTGGCTAGCAACAGCTTTCAGTGCTGGCCCTTTTCATCTCTGAGCAATTGCTCGACGTTTGTAATTTCTCACCTGAGCTCTCTTTAGAGTGCGCGAGAGGATGAGCAGAAGATGAGGTGGCTAGAGAAGCCCAGAGCCCCAGTGTTCTTAGGCCTACAAAAGCGCTTCCAAGGAAGGGTGCTGGCTAGCAAGAGCTTTCAGTGCTGGCACTTTTCATCTCTGAGCAATTGCTGGACGTTTGCAATTTCTCACCTGAGCTCTCTTTAGAGTGCGCGAGAGGATGAGCAGAAGATGAGGTGGCTAGAGAAGCCCAGAGCCCCACTGTTCTTAGGCCTACAAAAGCGCTTCCAAGGAAGGGTGCTGGCTAGCAAGAGCTTTCAGTGCTGGCACTTTTCATCTCTGAGCAATTGCTCGACGTTTGCAATTTCTCAGCTCGTGTCTACCGACGGAAAGAGAAGGACCGTGACGTTTGGTGCGTATAGAAGCGCAAAGCCCCAGTGTTGCTGCGCCTGTGAAAGCGCTTCCAAGGAAGGGTGCTGGCTAGCAACAGCTTTCAGTGCTGGCACTTTTCATCTCTGAGCAATTGCTCGACGTTTGTAATTTCTCACCTGAGCTCTCTTTAGAGTGCGTGAGAGGGTGAGCAGAAGATGAGGTGGCTAGAGAAGCCCAGAGCCCCAGTGTTCTTCGGCCTACAAAAGCGCTTCCAAGGAAGGGTGCTGGCTAGCAACAGCTTTCAGTGCTGGCACTTTTCATCTCGGAGCAATTGCTTGACGTTTGCAATTTCTCAGCTCGTGTCTACCGACGGAAAGAGAAGGACCGTGACGTTTGGTGCGTATAGAAGCGCAAAGCCCCAGTGTTGCTGCGCCTGTGAAAGCGCTTCCAAGGAAGGGTGCTGGCTAGCAAGAGCTTTCAGTGCTGGCCCTTTTCATCTCTGAGCAATTGCTCGACGTTTGCAATTTCTCAGCTCGTGTCTACGAGACAGAAAGAGAAGGACCGTGACGTTTGGTGCGTATAGAAGCGCAAAGCCCCAGTGTTGCTGCGCCTGTGAAAGCGCTTCCAAGGAAGGGTGCTGGCTAGCAACAGCTTTCAGTGCTGGCACTTTTCATCTCTGAGCAATTGCTGGACGTTTGCAATTTCTCACCTGAGCTCTCTTTAGAGTGCGCGAGAGGATGAGCAGAAGATGAGGTGGCTAGAGAAGCCCAGAGCCCCAGTGTTCTTAGGCCTACAAAAGCGCTTCCAAGGAAGGGTGCTGGCTAGCAACAGCTTTCAGTGCTGGCACTTTTCATCTCTGAGCAATTGCTGGACGTTTGCAATTTCTCACCTGAGCTCTCTTTAGAGTGCGCGAGAGGATGAGCAGAAGATGAGGTGGCTAGAGAAGCCCAGAGCCCCAGTGTTCTTAGGCCTACAAAAGCGCTTCCAAGGAAGGGTGCTGGCTAGCAAGAGCTTTCAGTGCTGGCACTTTTCATCTCTGAGCAATTGCTCGACGTTTGCAATTTCTCAGCTCGTGTCTACAAGACGGAAAGAGAAGGACCGTGACATTTGGTGGGTAGAGAAGCGCAAAGCCCCAGGGTTCTTAGGCCTACAAAAGCGCTTCCAAGGAAGGGTGCTGGCTAGCAAGAGCTTTCAGTGCTGGCACTTTTCATCTCTGAGCAATTGCTCGACGTTTGCAATTTCTCCCCTGAGCTCTCTTTAGAGTGCGCGAGAGGATGAGCAGAAGATGAGGTGGCTAGAGAAGCCCAGAGCCCCAGTGTTCTTAGGCCTACAAAAGCGCTTCCAAGGAAGGGTGCTGGCTAGCAACAGCTTTCAGTGCTGGCACTTTTCATCTCTGAGCAATTGCTCGACGTTTGCAATTTCTCAGCTCGTGTCTACAAGACGGAAAGAGAAGGACCGTGACGTTTGGTGCGTATAGAAGCGCAAAGCCCCAGTGTTGCTGCCCCTGTGAAAGCGCTTCCAAGGAAGGGTGCTGGCTAGCAACAGCTTTCAGTGCTGGCACTTTTCATCTCTGAGCAATTGCTCGACGTTTGCAATTTCTCACCTGAGCTCTCTTTAGAGTGCGTGAGAGGATGAGCAGAAGATGAGGTGGCTAGAGAAGCCCAGAGCCCCAGTGTTCTTAGGCCTACAAAAGCGCTTCCAAGGAAGGGTGCTGGCTAGCAACAGCTTTCAGTGCTGGCACTTTTCATCTCTGAGCAATTGCTTGACGTTTGCAATTTCTCAGCTCGTGTCTACCGACGGAAAGAGAAGGACCGTGACGTTTGGTGCGTATAGAAGCGCAAAGCCCCAGTGTTGCTGCGCCTGTGAAAGCGCTTCCAAGGAAGGGTGCTGGCTAGCAACAGCTTTCAGTGCTGGCACTTTTCATCTCTGAGCAATTGCTTGACGTTTGCAATTTCTCAGCTCGTGTCTAGGAGACGGAAAGAGAAGGACCGTGACGTTTGGTGCGTATAGAAGCGCAAAGCCCCAGTGTTGCTGCGCCTGTGAAAGCGCTTCCAAGGAAGGGTGCTGGCTAGCAACAGCTTTCAGTGCTGGCACTTTTCATCTCTGAGCAATTGCTCGACGTTTGCAATTTCTCACCTGAGCTCCCTTTAGAGTGCGCGAGAGGATGAGCAGAAGATGAGGTGGCTAGAGAAGCCCAGAGCCCCAGTGTTCTTAGGCCTACAAAAGCGCTTCCAAGGAAGGGTGCTGGCTAGCAAGAGCTTTCAGTGCTGGCACTTTTCATCTCTGAGCAATTGCTGGACGTTTGCAATTTCTCAGCTCCTGTCTACGAGACGGAAAGAGAATGACCGTGACATTTGGTGGGTAGAGAAGCGCAAAGCCCCAGTGTTGCTGCGCCTGTGAAAGCGCTTCCAAGGAAGGGTGCTGGCTAGCAAGAGCTTTCAGTGCTGGCACTTTTCACCTCTGAGCAATTGCTCGACGTTTGTAATTTCTCACCTGAGCTCTCTTTAGAGTGCGCGAGAGGATGAGCAGAAGATGAGGTGGCTAGAGAAGCCCAGAGCCCCAGTGTTCTTAGGCCTACAAAAGCGCTTCCAAGGAAGGGTGCTGGCTAGCAACAGCTTTCAGTGCTGGCACTTTTCATCTCTGAGCAATTGCTCGACGTTTGCAATTTCTCACCTGAGCTCTCTTTAGAGTGCGCGAGAGGATGAGCAGAAGATGAGGTGGCTAGAGAAGCCCAGAGCCCCAGTGTTCTTAGGCCTACAAAAGCGCTTCCAAGGAAGGGTGCTGGCTAGCAACAGCTTTCAGTGCTGGCACTTTTCATCTCTGAGCAATTGCTCGACTTTTGCAATTTCTCAGCTCGTGTCTACCGACGGAAAGAGAAGGACCGTGACATTTGGTGGCTAGAGAAGCGCAAAGCCCCAGTGTTGCTGCGCCTGTGAAAGCGCTTCCAAGGAAGGGTGCTGGCTAGCAAGAGCTTTCAGTGCTGGCACTTTTCATCTCGGAGCAATTGCTCGACGTTTGCAATTTCTCACCTGAGCTCTCTTTAGAGTGCGCGAGAGGATGAGCAGAAGATGAGGTGGCTAGAGAAGCCCAGAGCCCCAGGGTTCTTAGGCCTACAAAAGCGCTTCCAAGGAAGGGTGCTGGCTAGCAACAGCTTTCAGTGCTGGCACTTTTCATCTCTGAGCAATTGCTCGACGTTTGCAATTTCTCACCTGAGCTCTCTTTAGAGTGCGCGAGAGGATGAGCAGAAGATGAGGTGGCTAGAGAAGCCCAGAGCCCCAGTGTTCTTAGGCCTACAAAAGCGCTTCCAAGGAAGGGTGCTGGCTAGCAAGAGCTTTCAGTGCTGGCACTTTTCATCTCTGAGCAATTGCTCGACGTTTGCAATTTCTCAGCTCGTGTCTACCGACGGAAAGAGAAGGACCGTGACATTTGGTGGCTAGAGAAGCGCAAAGCCCCAGTGTTGCTGCGCCTGTGAAAGCGCTTCCAAGGAAGGGTGCTGGCTAGCAACAGCTTTCAGTGCTGGCACTTTTCATCTCGGAGCAATTGCTCGACGTTTGCAATTTCTCAGCTCGTGTCTAGGAGACGGAAAGAGAAGGACCGTGAAGTTTGGTGGGTAGAGAAGCGCAAAGCCCCAGTGTTGCTGCGCCTGTGAAAGCGCTTCCAAGGAAGGGTGCTGGCTAGCAACAGCTTTCAGTGCTGGCCCTTTTCATCTCTGAGCAATTGCTCGACGTTTGTAATTTCTCACCTGAGCTCTCTTTAGAGTGCGCGAGAGGATGAGCAGAAGATGAGGTGGCTAGAGAAGCCCAGAGCCCCAGTGTTCTTAGGCCTACAAAAGCGCTTCCAAGGAAGGGTGCTGGCTAGCAAGAGCTTTCAGTGCTGGCACTTTTCATCTCTGAGCAATTGCTGGACGTTTGCAATTTCTCACCTGAGCTCTCTTTAGAGTGCGCGAGAGGATGAGCAGAAGATGAGGTGGCTAGAGAAGCCCAGAGCCCCACTGTTCTTAGGCCTACAAAAGCGCTTCCAAGGAAGGGTGCTGGCTAGCAAGAGCTTTCAGTGCTGGCACTTTTCATCTCTGAGCAATTGCTCGACGTTTGCAATTTCTCAGCTCGTGTCTACCGACGGAAAGAGAAGGACCGTGACGTTTGGTGCGTATAGAAGCGCAAAGCCCCAGTGTTGCTGCGCCTGTGAAAGCGCTTCCAAGGAAGGGTGCTGGCTAGCAACAGCTTTCAGTGCTGGCACTTTTCATCTCTGAGCAATTGCTCGACGTTTGTAATTTCTCACCTGAGCTCTCTTTAGAGTGCGTGAGAGGGTGAGCAGAAGATGAGGTGGCTAGAGAAGCCCAGAGCCCCAGTGTTCTAAGGGCTACAAAAGCGCTTCCAAGGAAGGGTGCTGGCTAGCAACAGCTTTCAGTGCTGGCACTTTTCATCTCGGAGCAATTGCTTGACGTTTGCAATTTCTCAGCTCGTGTCTACCGACGGAAAGAGAAGGACCGTGACGTTTGGTGCGTATAGAAGCGCAAAGCCCCAGTGTTGCTGCGCCTGTGAAAGCGCTTCCAAGGAAGGGTGCTGGCTAGCAAGAGCTTTCAGTGCTGGCCCTTTTCATCTCTGAGCAATTGCTCGACGTTTGCAATTTCTCAGCTCGTGTCTACGAGACAGAAAGAGAAGGACCGTGACGTTTGGTGCGTATAGAAGCGCAAAGCCCCAGTGTTGCTGCGCCTGTGAAAGCGCTTCCAAGGAAGGGTGCTGGCTAGCAACAGCTTTCAGTGCTGGCACTTTTCATCTCTGAGCAATTGCTGGACGTTTGCAATTTCTCACCTGAGCTCTCTTTAGAGTGCGCGAGAGGATGAGCAGAAGATGAGGTGGCTAGAGAAGCCCAGAGCCCCAGTGTTCTTAGGCCTACAAAAGCGCTTCCAAGGAAGGGTGCTGGCTAGCAACAGCTTTCAGTGCTGGCACTTTTCATCTCTGAGCAATTGCTGGACGTTTGCAATTTCTCACCTGAGCTCTCTTTAGAGTGCGCGAGAGGATGAGCAGAAGATGAGGTGGCTAGAGAAGCCCAGAGCCCCAGTGTTCTTAGGCCTACAAAAGCGCTTCCAAGGAAGGGTGCTGGCTAGCAAGAGCTTTCAGTGCTGGCACTTTTCATCTCTGAGCAATTGCTCGACGTTTGCAATTTCTCAGCTCGTGTCTACAAGACGGAAAGAGAAGGACCGTGACATTTGGTGGGTAGAGAAGCGCAAAGCCCCAGGGTTCTTAGGCCTACAAAAGCGCTTCCAAGGAAGGGTGCTGGCTAGCAAGAGCTTTCAGTGCTGGCACTTTTCATCTCTGAGCAATTGCTCGACGTTTGCAATTTCTCCCCTGAGCTCTCTTTAGAGTGCGCGAGAGGATGAGCAGAAGATGAGGTGGCTAGAGAAGCCCAGAGCCCCAGTGTTCTTAGGCCTACAAAAGCGCTTCCAAGGAAGGGTGCTGGCTAGCAACAGCTTTCAGTGCTGGCACTTTTCATCTCTGAGCAATTGCTCGACGTTTGCAATTTCTCAGCTCGTGTCTACCGACGGAAAGAGAAGGACCGTGACGTTTGGTGCGTATAGAAGCGCAAAGCCCCAGTGTTGCTGCCCCTGTGAAAGCGCTTCCAAGGAAGGGTGCTGGCTAGCAACAGCTTTCAGTGCTGGCACTTTTCATCTCTGAGCAATTGCTCGACGTTTGCAATTTCTCACCTGAGCTCTCTTTAGAGTGCGTGAGAGGATGAGCAGAAGATGAGGTGGCTAGAGAAGCCCAGAGCCCCAGTGTTCTTAGGCCTACAAAAGCGCTTCCAAGGAAGGGTGCTGGCTAGCAACAGCTTTCAGTGCTGGCACTTTTCATCTCTGAGCAATTGCTTGACGTTTGCAATTTCTCAGCTCGTGTCTACCGACGGAAAGAGAAGGACCGTGACGTTTGGTGCGTATAGAAGCGCAAAGCCCCAGTGTTGCTGCGCCTGTGAAAGCGCTTCCAAGGAAGGGTGCTGGCTAGCAACAGCTTTCAGTGCTGGCACTTTTCATCTCTGAGCAATTGCTTGACGTTTGCAATTTCTCAGCTCGTGTCTAGGAGACGGAAAGAGAAGGACCGTGACGTTTGGTGCGTATAGAAGCGCAAAGCCCCAGTGTTGCTGCGCCTGTGAAAGCGCTTCCAAGGAAGGGTGCTGGCTAGCAACAGCTTTCAGTGCTGGCACTTTTCATCTCTGAGCAATTGCTCGACGTTTGCAATTTCTCACCTGAGCTCCCTTTAGAGTGCGCGAGAGGATGAGCAGAAGATGAGGTGGCTAGAGAAGCCCAGAGCCCCAGTGTTCTTAGGCCTACAAAAGCGCTTCCAAGGAAGGGTGCTGGCTAGCAAGAGCTTTCAGTGCTGGCACTTTTCATCTCTGAGCAATTGCTGGACGTTTGCAATTTCTCAGCTCCTGTCTACGAGACGGAAAGAGAATGACCGTGACATTTGGTGGGTAGAGAAGCGCAAAGCCCCAGTGTTGCTGCGCCTGTGAAAGCGCTTCCAAGGAAGGGTGCTGGCTAGCAAGAGCTTTCAGTGCTGGCACTTTTCACCTCTGAGCAATTGCTCGACGTTTGTAATTTCTCACCTGAGCTCTCTTTAGAGTGCGCGAGAGGATGAGCAGAAGATGAGGTGGCTAGAGAAGCCCAGAGCCCCAGTGTTCTTAGGCCTACAAAAGCGCTTCCAAGGAAGGGTGCTGGCTAGCAACAGCTTTCAGTGCTGGCACTTTTCATCTCTGAGCAATTGCTCGACGTTTGCAATTTCTCACCTGAGCTCTCTTTAGAGTGCGCGAGAGGATGAGCAGAAGATGAGGTGGCTAGAGAAGCCCAGAGCCCCAGTGTTCTTAGGCCTACAAAAGCGCTTCCAAGGAAGGGTGCTGGCTAGCAACAGCTTTCAGTGCTGGCACTTTTCATCTCTGAGCAATTGCTCGACTTTTGCAATTTCTCAGCTCGTGTCTACCGACGGAAAGAGAAGGACCGTGACATTTGGTGGCTAGAGAAGCGCAAAGCCCCAGTGTTGCTGCGCCTGTGAAAGCGCTTCCAAGGAAGGGTGCTGGCTAGCAAGAGCTTTCAGTGCTGGCACTTTTCATCTCGGAGCAATTGCTCGACGTTTGCAATTTCTCACCTGAGCTCTCTTTAGAGTGCGCGAGAGGATGAGCAGAAGATGAGGTGGCTAGAGAAGCCCAGAGCCCCAGTGTTCTTAGGCCTACAAAAGCGCTTCCAAGGAAGGGTGCTGGCTAGCAACAGCTTTCAGTGCTGGCACTTTTCATCTCTGAGCAATTGCTCGACGTTTGCAATTTCTCACCTGAGCTCTCTTTAGAGTGCGCGAGAGGATGAGCAGAAGATGAGGTGGCTAGAGAAGCCCAGAGCCCCAGTGTTCTTAGGCCTACAAAAGCGCTTCCAAGGAAGGGTGCTGGCTAGCAACAGCTTTCAGTGCTGGCACTTTTCATCTCTGAGCAATTGCTCGACGTTTGCAATTTCTCAGCTCGTGTCTAGGAGACGGAAAGAGAAGGACCGTGACGTTTGGTGGCTATAGAAGCGCAAAGCCCCAGTGTTGCTGCGCCTGTGAAAGCGCTTCCAAGGAAGGGTGCTGGCTAGCAAGAGCTTTCAGTGCTGGCACTTTTCATCTCTGAGCAATTGCTCGACGTTTGCAATTTCTCACCTGAGCTCTCTTTAGAGTGCGTGAGAGGATGAGCAGAAGATGAGGTGGCTAGAGAAGCCCAGAGCCCCAGTGTTCTTAGGCCTACAAAAGCGCTTCCAAGGAAGGGTGCTGGCTAGCAACAGCTTTCAGTGCTGGCACTTTTCATCTCGGAGCAATTGCTTGACGTTTGCAATTTCTCAGCTCGTGTCTACCGACGGAAAGAGAAGGACCGTGACGTTTGGTGCGTATAGAAGCGCAAAGCCCCAGTGTTGCTGCGCCTGTGAAAGCGCTTCCAAGGAAGGGTGCTGGCTAGCAACAGCTTTCAGTGCTGGCACTTTTCATCTCTGAGCAATTGCTTGACGTTTGCAATTTCTCAGCTCGTGTCTACGAGACGGAAAGAGAAGGACCGTGACGTTTGGTGCGTATAGAAGCGTAAAGCCCCAGTGTTGCTGCGCCTGTGAAAGCGCTTCCAAGGAAGGGTGCTGGCTAGCAACAGCTTTCAGTGCTGGCACTTTTCATCTCTGAGCAATTGCTGGACGTTTGCAATTTCTCACCTGAGCTCCCTTTAGAGTGCACGAGAGGATGAGCAGAAGATGAGGTGGCTAGAGAAGCCCAGAGCCCCAGTGTTCTTAGGCCTACAAAAGCGCTTCCAAGGAAGGGGGCTGGCTAGCAAGAGCTTTCAGTGCTGGCACTTTTCATCTCTGAGCAATTGCTGGACGTTTGCAATTTCTCAGCTCGTGTCTACGAGACGGAAAGAGAAGGACCGTGACGTTTGGTGGCTAGAGAAGCGCAAAGCACCAGTGTTGCTGCGCCTGTGAAAGCGCTTCCAAGGAAGGGTGCTGGCTAGCAAGAGCTTTCAGTGCTGGCCCTTTTCATCTCTGAGCAATTGCTCGACGTTTGTAATTTCTCACCTGAGCTCTCTTTAGAGTGCGCGAGAGGATGAGCAGAAGATGAGGTGGCTAGAGAAGCCCAGAGCCCCAGTGTTCTTAGGCCTACAAAAGCGCTTCCAAGGAAGGGTGCTGGCTAGCAACAGCTTTCAGTGCTGGCACTTTTCATCTCTGAGCAATTGCTGGACGTTTGCAATTTCTCACCTGAGCTCTCTTTAGAGTGCGCGAGAGGATGAGCAGAAGATGAGGTGGCTAGAGAAGCCCAGAGCCCCAGTGTTCTTAGGCCTACAAAAGCGCTTCCAAGGAAGGGTGCTGGCTAGCAACAGCTTTCAGTGCTGGCACTTTTCATCTCTGAGCAATTGCTCGACGTTTGCAATTTCTCAGCTCGTGTCTACCGACGGAAAGAGAAGGACCGTGACATTTGGTGGCTAGAGAAGCGCAAAGCCCCAGTGTTGCTGCGCCTGTGAAAGCGCTTCCAAGGAAGGGTGCTGGCTAGCAAGAGCTTTCAGTGCTGGCACTTTTCATCTCTGAGCAATTGCTCGACGTTTGCAATTTCTCACCTGAGCTTTCTTTAGAGTGCGCGAGAGGATGAGCAGAAGATGAGGTGGCTAGAGAAGCCCAGAGCCCCAGTGTTCTTAGGCCTAAAAAAGCGCTTCCAAGGAAGGGTGCTGGCTAGCAACAGCTTTCAGTGCTGGCACTTTTCATCTCGGAGCAATTGCTCGACGTTTGCAATTTCTCAGCTCGTGTCTATGAGATGGAAAGAGAATGACCGTGACATTTGGTGGGTAGAGAAGCGCAAAGCCCCAGTCTTGCTGCGCCTGTGAAAGCGCTTCCAAGGAAGGGTGCTGGCTAGCAAGAGCTTTCAGTGCTGGCACTTTTCATCTCTGAGCAATTGCTCGACGTTTGCAATTTCTCAGCTCGTGTCTAGGAGACGGAAAGAGAAGGACCGTGACGTTTGGTGCGTATAGAAGCGCAAAGCCCCAGTGTTGCTGCCCCTGTGAAAGCACTTCCAAGGAAGGGTGCTGGCTAGCAAGAGCTTTCAGTGCTGGCACTTTTCATCTCTGAGCAATTGCTGGACGTTTGCAATTTCTCACCTGAGCTCTCTTTAGAGTGCGCGAGAGGATGAGCAGAAGATGAGGTGGCTAGAGAAGCCCAGAGCCCCAGTGTTCTTAGGCCTACAAAAGCGCTTCCAAGGAAGGGTGCTGGCTAGCAACAGCTTTCAGTGCTGGCACTTTTCATCTCTGAGCAATTGCTGGACGTTTGCAATTTCTCACCTGAGCTCTCTTTAGAGTGCGCGAGAGGATGAGCAGAAGATGAGGTGGCTAGAGAAGCCCAGAGCCCCAGTGTTCTTAGGCCTACAAAAGCGCTTCCAAGGAAGGGTGCTGGCTAGCAACAGCTTTCAGTGCTGGCACTTTTCATCTCTGAGCAATTGCTCGACGTTTGCAATTTCTCAGCTCGTGTCTACCGACGGAAAGAGAAGGACCGTGACATTTGGTGGCTAGAGAAGCGCAAAGCCCCAGTGTTGCTGCGCCTGTGAAAGCGCTTCCAAGGAAGGGTGCTGGCTAGCAAGAGCTTTCAGTGCTGGCACTTTTCATCTCTGAGCAATTGCTCGACGTTTGCAATTTCTCACCTGAGCTTTCTTTAGAGTGCGCGAGAGGATGAGCAGAAGATGAGGTGGCTAGAGAAGCCCAGAGCCCCAGTGTTCTTAGGCCTACAAAAGCGCTTCCAAGGAAGGGTGCTGGCTAGCAACAGCTTTCAGTGCTGGCACTTTTCATCTCGGAGCAATTGCTCGACGTTTGCAATTTCTCAGCTCGTGTCTAGGAGACGGAAAGAGAAGGACCGTGACGTTTGGTGCGTATAGAAGCGCAAAGCCCCAGTGTTGCTGCGCCTGTGAAAGCGCTTCCAAGGAAGGGTGCTGGCTAGCAACAGCTTTCAGTGCTGGCACTTTTCATCTCTGAGCAATTGCTCGACGTTTGCAATTTCTCCCCTGAGCTCTCTTTAGAGTGCGCGAGAGGATGAGCAGAAGATGAGGTGGCTAGAGAAGCCCAGAGCCCCAGTGTTCTTAGGCCTACAAAAGCGCTTCCAAGGAAGGGTGCTGGCTAGCAAGAGCTTTCAGTGCTGGCACTTTTCATCTCTGAGCAATTGCTCGACGTTTGCAATTTCTCACCTGAGCTCTCTTTAGAGTGCGCAAGAGGATGAGCAGAAGATGAGGTGGCTAGAGAAGCCCAGAGCCCCAGTGTTCTTAGGCCTACAAAAGCGCTTCCAAGGAAGGGTGCTGGCTAGCAACAGCTTTCAGTGCTGGCACTTTCCATCTCTGAGCAATTGCTCGACGTTTGCAATTTCTCACCTGAGCTCTCTTTAGAGTGCGCGAGAGGATGAGCAGAAGATGAGGTGGCTAGAGAAGCCCAGAGCCCCAGTGTTCTTAGGCCTACAAAAGCGCTTCCAAGGAAGGGTGCTGGCTAGCAAGAGCTTTCAGTGCTGGCACTTTTCATCTCGGAGCAATTGCTCGACGTTTGCAATTTCTCAGCTCGTGTCTAGGAGACGGAAAGAGAAGGACCGTGACGTTTGGTGGCTAGAGAAGCGCAAAGCCCCAGTGTTGCTGCGCCTGTGAAAGCGCTTCCAAGGAAGGGTGCTGCCTAGCAAGAGCTTTCAGTGCTGGCACTTTTCATCTCTGAGCAATTGCTCGACGTTTGCAATTTCTCAGCTCGTGTCTAGGAGACGGAAAGAGAAGGACCGTGACGTTTGGTGCGTATAGAAGCGCAAAGCCCCAGTGTTACTGCGCCTGTGAAAGCGCTTCCAAGGAAGGGTGCTGGCTAGCAAGAGCTTTCAGTGCTGGCACTTTTCATCTCTGAGCAATTGCTCGACGTTTGCAATTTCTCACCTGAGCTCTCTTTAGAGTGCGCGAGAGGATGAGCAGAAGATGAGGTGGCTAGAGAAGCCCAGAGCCCCAGTGTTCTTAGGCCTACAAAAGCGCTTCCAAGGAAGGGTGCTGGCTAGCAAGAGCTTTCAGTGCTGGCACTTTTCATCTCTGAGCAATTGCTGGACGTTTGCAATTTCTCAGCTCGTGTCTACCGACGGAAAGAGAAGGACCGTGACGTTTGGTGGGTAGAGAAGCGCAAAGCCCCAGTGTTGCTGCGCCTGTGAAAGCGCTTCCAAGGAAGGGTGCTGGCTAGCAAGAGCTTTCAGTGCTGGCCCTTTTCATCTCTGAGCAATTGCTCGACGTTTGCAATTTCTCACCTGAGCTCTCTTTAGAGTGCGCGAGAGGATGAGCAGAAGATGAGGTGGCTAGAGAAGCCCAGAGCCCCAGTGTTCTTAGGCCTACAAAAGCGCTTCCAAGGAAGGGTGCTGGCTAGCAAGAGCTTTCAGTGCTGGCACTTTTCATCTCTGAGCAATTGCTCGACGTTTGCAATTTCTCACCTGAGCTCTCTTTAGAGTGCGCGCGAGGATGAGCAGAAGATTAGGTGGCTAGAGAAGCCCAGAGCCCCAGTGTTCTTAGGCCTACAAAAGCGCTTCCAAGGAAGGGTGCTGGCTAGCAACAGCTTTCAGTGCTGGCACTTTTCATCTCTGAGCAATTGCTGGACGTTTGCAATTTCTCACCTGAGCTCTCTTTAGAGTGCGCGAGAGGATGAGCAGAAGATTAGGTGGCTAGAGAAGCCCAGAGCCCCAGTGTGCTTAGGCCTACAAAAGCGCTTCCAAGGAAGGGTGCTGGCTAGCAAGAGCTTTCAGTGCTGGCACTTTTCATCTCTGAGCAATTGCTCGACGTTTGCAATTTCTCAGCTCCTGTCTACGAGACGGAAAGAGAATGACCGTGACATTTGGTGGGTAGAGAAGCGCAAAGCCCCAGTGTTGCTGCGCCTGTGAAAGCGCTTCCAAGGAAGGGTGCTGGCTAGCAAGAGCTTTCAGTGCTGGCACTTTTCATCTCTGAGCAATTGCTCGACGTTTGCAATTTCTCAGCTCGTGTCTACCGACGGAAAGAGAAGGACCGTGACGTTTGGTGCGTATAGAAGCGCAAAGCCCCAGTGTTGCTGCGCCTGTGAAAGCGCTTCCAAGGAAGGGTGCTGGCTAGCAAGAGCTTTCAGTGCTGGCACTTTTCATCTCTGAGCAATTGCTGGACGTTTGCAATTTCTCACCTGAGCTCTCTTTAGAGTGCGCGAGAAGATGAGCAGAAGATGAGGTGGCTAGAGAAGCCCAGAGCCCCAGTGTTCTAAGGGCTACAAAAGCGCTTCCAAGGAAGGGTGCTGGCTAGCAAGAGCTTTCAGTGCTGGCACTTTTCATCTCTGAGCAATTGCTCGACGTTTGCAATTTCTCAGCTCCTGTCTACGAGACGGAAAGAGAAGGACCGTGACATTTGGTGGCTAGAGAAGCGCAAAGCCCCAGTGTTGCTGCGCCTGTGAAAGCGCTTCCAAGGAAGGGTGCTGGCTAGCAACAGCTTTCAGTGCTGGCACTTTTCATCTCTGAGCAATTGCTCGACGTTTGCAATTTCTCAGCTCGTGTCTACCGACGGAAAGAGAAGGACCGTGACGTTTGGTGCGTATAGAAGCGCAAAGCCCCAGTGTTGCTGCGCCTGTGAAAGCGCTTCCAAGGAAGGGTGCTGGCTAGCAAGAGCTTTCAGTGCTGGCACTTTTCATCTCTGAGCAATTGCTGGACGTTTGCAATTTCTCACCTGAGCTCTCTTTAGAGTGCGCGAGAGGATGAGCAGAAGATGAGGTGGCTAGAGAAGCCCAGAGCCCCAGTGTGCTTAGGCCTACAAAAGCGCTTCCAAGGAAGGGTGCTGGCTAGCAAGAGCTTTCAGTGCTGGCACTTTTCATCTCTGAGCAATTGCTCGACGTTTGCAATTTCTCACCTGAGCTCTCTTTAGAGTGCGCGAGAGGATGAGCAGAAGATGAGGTGGCTAGAGAAGCCCAGAGCCCCAGTGTTCTTAGGCCTACAAAAGCGCTTCCAAGGAAGGGTGCTGGCTAGCAACAGCTTTCAGTGCTGGCACTTTTCATCTCTGAGCAATTGCTCGACGTTTGCAATTTCTCACCTGAGCTCTCTTTAGAGTGCGCGAGAGGATGAGCAGAAGATTAGGTGGCTAGAGAAGCCCAGAGCCCCAGTGTGCTTAGGCCTACAAAAGCGCTTCCAAGGAAGGGTGCTGGCTAGCAAGAGCTTTCAGTGCTGGCACTTTTCATCTCTGAGCAATTGCTCGACGTTTGTAATTTCTCAGCTCGTGTCTACCGACGGAAAGAGAAGGACCGTGACTTTTGGTGCGTATAGAAGCGCAAAGCCCCAGTGTTGCTGCGCCTGTGAAAGCGCTTCCAAGGAAGGGTGCTGGCTAGCAAGAGCTTTCAGTGCTGGCACTTTTCATCTCTGAGCAATTGCTCGACGTTTGCAATTTCTCACCTGAGCTCTCTTTAGAGTGCGCGAGAGGATGAGCAGAAGATGAGGTGGCTAGAGAAGCCCAGAGCCCCAGTGTTCTTAGGCCTACAAAAGCGCTTCCAAGGAAGGGTGCTGGCTAGCAAGAGCTTTCAGTGCTGGCACTTTTCATCTCTGAGCAATTGCTCGACGTTTGCAATTTCTCACCTGAGCTCTCTTTAGAGTGCGCGAGAGGATGAGCAGAAGATGAGGTGGCTAGAGAAGCCCAGAGCCCCAGTGTTCTTAGGCCTACAAAAGCGCTTCCAAGGAAGGGTGCTGGCTAGCAACAGCTTTCAGTGCTGGCACTTTTCATCTCTGAGCAATTGCTCGACGTTTGCAATTTCTCACCTGAGCTCTCTTTAGAGTGCGCGAGAGGATGAGCAGAAGATGAGGTGGCTAGAGAAGCCCAGAGCCCCAGTGTGCTTAGGCCTACAAAAGCGCTTCCAAGGAAGGGTGCTGGCTAGCAAGAGCTTTCAGTGCTGGCACTTTTCATCTCTGAGCAATTGCTCGACGTTTGCAATTTCTCAGCTCCTGTCTACGAGACGGAAAGAGAAGGACCGTGACGTTTGGTGGGTAGAGAAGCGCAAAGCCCCAGTGTTGCTGCGCCTGTGAAAGCGCTTCCAAGGAAGGGTGCTGGCTAGCAACAGCTTTCAGTGCTGGCACTTTTCATCTCTGAGCAATTGCTCGACGTTTGCAATTTCTCAGCTCGTGTCTACCGACGGAAAGAGAAGGACCGTGACGTTTGGTGGCTAGAGAAGCGCAAAGACCCAGTGTTGCTGCACCTGTGAAAGCGCTTCCAAGGAAGGGTGCTGGCTAGCAACAGCTTTCAGTGCTGGCACTTTTCATCTCTGAGCAATTGCTCGACGGTTGCAATTTCTCACCTGAGCTCTCTTTAGAGTGCGCGAGAGGATGAGCAGAAGATGAGGTGGCTAGAGAAGCCCAGAGCCCCAGTGTTCTTAGGCCTACAAAAGCGCTTCCAAGGAAGGGTGCTGGCTAGCAACAGCTTTCAGTGCTGGCACTTTTCATCTCTGAGCAATTGCTCGACGTTTGCAATTTCTCAGCTCGTGTCTACGAGACGGAAAGAGAAGGATCGTGACGTTTGGTGCGTATAGAAGCGCAAAGCCCCAGTGTTGCTGCGCCTGTGAAAGCGCTTCCAAGGAAGGGTGCTGGCTAGCAAGAGCTTTCAGTGCTGGCACTTTTCATCTCTGAGTAATTGCTCGACGTTTGCAATTTCTCACCTGAGCTCTCTTTAGAGTGCGCGAGAAGATGAGCAGAAGATGAGGTGGCTAGAGAAGCCCAGAGCCCCAGTGTTCTTAGGCCTACAAAAGCGCTTCCAAGGAAGGGTGCTGGCTAGCAAGAGCTTTCAGTGCTGGCACTTTTCATCTCGGAGCAATTGCTCGACGTTTGCAATTTCTCAGCTCCTGTCTACGAGACGGAAAGAGAAGGACCGTGACATTTGGTGGCTAGAGAAGCGCAAAGCCCCAGTGTTGCTGCGCCTGTGAAAGCGCTTCCAAGGAAGGGTGCTGGCTAGCAACAGCTTTCAGTGCTCGCACTTTTCATCTCTGAGCAATTGCTCGACGTTTGCAATTTCTCAGCTCGTGTCTACCGACGGAAAGAGAAGGACCGTGACGTTTGGTGCGTATAGAAGCGCAAAGCCCCAGTGTTGCTGCGCCTGTCAAAGCGCTTCCAAGGAAGGGTGCTGGCTAGCAAGAGCTTTCAGTGCTGGCACTTTTCATCTCTGAGCAATTGCTCGACGTTTGCAATTTCTCACCTGAGCTCTCTTTAGAGTGCGCGAGAGGATGAGCAGAAGATGAGGTGGCTAGAGAAGCCCAGAGCCCCAGTGTTCTTAGGCCTACAAAAGCGCTTCCAAGGAAGGGTGCTGGCTAGCAAGAGCTTTCAGTGCTGGCACTTTTCATCTCTGAGCAATTGCTCGACGTTTGCAATTTCTCACCTGAGCTCTCTTTAGAGTGCGCGAGAGGATGAGCAGAAGATGAGGTGGCTAGAGAAGCCCAGAGCCCCAGTGTTCTTAGGCCTACAAAAGCGCTTCCAAGGAAGGGTGCTGGCTAGCAACAGCTTTCAGTGCTGGCACTTTTCATCTCTGAGCAATTGCTCGACGTTTGCAATTTCTCACCTGAGCTCTCTTTAGAGTGCGCGAGAGGATGAGCAGAAGATGAGGTGGCTAGAGAAGCCCAGAGCCCCAGTGTGCTTAGGCCTACAAAAGCGCTTCCAAGGAAGGGTGCTGGCTAGCAAGAGCTTTCAGTGCTGGCACTTTTCATCTCTGAGCAATTGCTCGACGTTTGTAATTTCTCAGCTCGTGTCTACCGACGGAAAGAGAAGGACCGTGACGTTTGGTGCGTATAGAAGCGCAAAGCCCCAGTGTTGCTGCGCCTGTGAAAGCGCTTCCAAGGAAGGGTGCTGGCTAGCAAGAGCTTTCAGTGCTGGCACTTTTCATCTCTGAGCAATTGCTCGACGTTTGCAATTTCTCACCTGAGCTCTCTTTAGAGTGCGCGAGAGGATGAGCAGAAGATGAGGTGGCTAGAGAAGCCCAGAGCCCCAGTGTTCTTAGGCCTACAAAAGCGCTTCCAAGGAAGGGTGCTGGCTAGCAAGAGCTTTCAGTGCTGGCACTTTTCATCTCTGAGCAATTGCTCGACGTTTGCAATTTCTCACCTGAGCTCTCTTTAGAGTGCGCGAGAGGATGAGCAGAAGATGAGGTGGCTAGAGAAGCCCAGAGCCCCAGTGTTCTTAGGCCTACAAAAGCGCTTCCAAGGAAGGGTGCTGGCTAGCAACAGCTTTCAGTGCTGGCACTTTTCATCTCTGAGCAATTGCTCGACGTTTGCAATTTCTCACCTGAGCTCTCTTTAGAGTGCGCGAGAGGATGAGCAGAAGATTAGGTGGCTAGAGAAGCCCAGAGCCCCAGTGTGCTTAGGCCTACAAAAGCGCTTCCAAGGAAGGGTGCTGGCTAGCAAGAGCTTTCAGTGCTGGCACTTTTCATCTCTGAGCAATTGCTCGACGTTTGCAATTTCTCAGCTCCTGTCTACGAGACGGAAAGAGAAGGACCGTGACGTTTGGTGGGTAGAGAAGCGCAAAGCCCCAGTGTTGCTGCGCCTGTGAAAGCGCTTCCAAGGAAGGGTGCTGGCTAGCAACAGCTTTCAGTGCTGGCACTTTTCATCTCTGAGCAATTGCTCGACGTTTGCAATTTCTCAGCTCGTGTCTACCGACGGAAAGAGAAGGACCGTGACGTTTGGTGGCTAGAGAAGCGCAAAGCCCCAGTGTTGCTGCACCTGTGAAAGCGCTTCCAAGGAAGGGTGCTGGCTAGCAACAGCTTTCAGTGCTGGCACTTTTCATCTCTGAGCAATTGCTCGACGGTTGCAATTTCTCACCTGAGCTCTCTTTAGAGTGCGCGAGAGGATGAGCAGAAGATGAGGTGGCTAGAGAAGCCCAGAGCCCCAGTGTTCTTAGGCCTACAAAAGCGCTTCCAAGGAAGGGTGCTGGCTAGCAACAGCTTTCAGTGCTGGCACTTTTCATCTCGGAGCAATTGCTCGACGTTTGCAATTTCTCAGCTCGTGTCTACGAGACGGAAAGAGAAGGATCGTGACGTTTGGTGCGTATAGAAGCGCAAAGCCCCAGTGTTGCTGCGCCTGTGAAAGCGCTTCCAAGGAAGGGTGCTGGCTAGCAAGAGCTTTCAGTGCTGGCACTTTTCATCTCTGAGTAATTGCTCGACGTTTGCAATTTCTCACCTGAGCTCTCTTTAGAGTGCGCGAGAAGATGAGCAGAAGATGAGGTGGCTAGAGAAGCCCAGAGCCCCAGTGTTCTTAGGCCTACAAAAGCGCTTCCAAGGAAGGGTGCTGGCTAGCAAGAGCTTTCAGTGCTGGCACTTTTCATCTCTGAGCAATTGCTCGACGTTTGCAATTTCTCAGCTCCTGTCTACGAGACGGAAAGAGAAGGACCGTGACATTTGGTGGGTAGAGAAGCGCAAAGCCCCAGTGTTGCTGCGCCTGTGAAAGCGCTTCCAAGGAAGGGTGCTGGCTAGCAAGAGCTTTCAGTGCTGGCACTTTTCATCTCTGAGCAATTGCTCGACGTTTGCAATTTCTCACCTGAGCTCCCTTTAGAGTGCGCGAGAGGATGAGCAGAAGATGAGGTGGCTAGAGAAGCCCAGAGCCCCAGTGTTCTTAGACCTAAAAAAGCGCTTCCAAGGAAGGGTGCTGGCTAGCAACAGCTTTCAGTGCTGGCACTTTTCATCTCTGAGCAATTGCTCGACGTTTGCAATTTCTCAGCTCCTGTCTACGAGACGGAAAGAGAATGACCGTGACATTTGGTGGGTAGAGAAGCGCAAAGCCCCAGTGTTGCTGCGCCTGTGAAAGCGCTTCCAAGGAAGGGTGCTGGCTAGCAAGAGCTTTCAGTGCTGGCACTTTTCATCTCTGAGCAATTGCTCGTCGTTTGCAATTTCTCAGCTCGTGTCTACCGACGGAAAGAGAAGGACCGTGACGTTTGGTGGCTAGAGAAGCGCAAAGCCCCAGTGTTGCTGCGCCTGTGAAAGCGCTTCCAAGGAAGGGTGCTGGCTAGCAACAGCTTTCAGTGCTGGCACTTTTCATCTCTGAGCAATTGCTCGACGTTTGCAATTTCTCACCTGAGCTCTCTTTAGAGTGCGCGAGAGGATGAGCAGAAGATGAGGTGGCTAGAGAAGCCCAGAGCCCCAGTGTTCTTAGGCCTACAAAAGCGCTTCCAAGGAAGGGTGCTGGCTAGCAACAGCTTTCAGTGCTGGCACTTTTCATCTCTGAGCAATTGCTCGACGTTTGCAATTTCTCAGCTCGTGTCTACCGACAGAAAGAGAAGGACCGTGACTTTTGGTGGGTAGAGAAGCGCAAAGCCCCAGTGTTGCTGCGCCTGTGAAAGCGCTTCCAAGGAAGGGTGCTGGCTAGCAAGAGCTTTCAGTGCTGGCACTTTTCATCTCTGAGCAATTGCTCGACGTTTGCAATTTCTCAGCTCGTGTCTACCGACGGAAAGAGAAGGACCGTGACGTTTGGTGGGTAGAGAAGCGCAAAGCCCCAGTGTTGCTGCGCCTGTGAAAGCGCTTCCAAGGAAGGGTGCTGGCTAGCAACAGCTTTCAGTGCTGGCACTTTTCATCTCTGAGTAATTGCTCGACGTTTGCAATTTCTCACCTGAGCTCTCTTTAGAGTGCGCGAGAGGATGAGCAGAAGATGAGGTGGCTAGAGAAGCCCAGAGCCCCAGTGTTCTAAGGGCTACAAAAGCGCTTCCAAGGAAGGGTGCTGGCTAGCAAGAGCTTTCAGTGCTGGCACTTTTCATCTCTGAGCAATTGCTCGACGTTTGCAATTTCTCAGCTCCTGTCTACGAGACGGAAAGAGAATGACCGTGACATTTGGTGGGTAGAGAAGCGCAAAGCCCCAGTGTTGCTGCGCCTGTGAAAGCGCTTCCAAGGAAGGGTGCTGGCTAGCAAGAGCTTTCAGTGCTGGCACTTTTCATCTCTGAGCAATTGCTCGATGTTTGCAATTTCTCAGCTCGTGTCTACCGACGGAAAGAGAAGGACCGTGACGTTTGGTGCGTATAGAAGCGCAAAGCCCCAGTGTTGCTGCCCCTGTGAAAGCGCTTCCAAGGAAGGGTGCTGGCTAGCAAGAGCTTTCAGTGCTGGCACTTTTCATCTCTGAGCAATTGCTCGACGTTTGCAATTTCTCACCTGAGCTCTCTTTAGAGTGCGCGAGAGGATGAGCAGAAGATGAGGTGGCTAGAGAAGCCCAGAGCCCCAGTGTTCTTAGGCCTACAAAAGCGCTTCCAAGGAAGGGTGCTGGCTAGCAAGAGCTTTCAGTGCTGGCACTTTTCATCTCTGAGCAATTGCTCGACGTTTGCAATTTCTCACCTGAGCTCTCTTTAGAGTGCGCGAGAGGATGAGCAGAAGATGAGGTGGCTAGAGAAGCCCAGAGCCCCAGTGTTCTTAGGCCTACAAAAGCGCTTCCAAGGAAGGGTGCTGGCTAGCAACAGCTTTCAGTGCTGGCACTTTTCATCTCTGAGCAATTGCTCGACGTTTGCAATTTCTCACCTGAGCTCTCTTTAGAGTGCGCGAGAGGATGAGCAGAAGATGAGGTGGCTAGAGAAGCCCAGAGCCCCAGTGTGCTTAGGCCTACAAAAGCGCTTCCAAGGAAGGGTGCTGGCTAGCAAGAGCTTTCAGTGCTGGCACTTTTCATCTCTGAGCAATTGCTCGACGTTTGCAATTTCTCAGCTCCTGTCTACGAGACGGAAAGAGAATGACCGTGACATTTGGTGGGTAGAGAAGCGCAAAGCCCCAGTGTTGCTGCGCCTGTGAAAGCGCTTCCAAGGAAGGGTGCTGGCTAGCAAGAGCTTTCAGTGCTGGCACTTTTCATCTCTGAGCAATTGCTCGACGTTTGCAATTTCTCAGCTCGTGTCTACCGACGGAAAGAGAAGGACCGTGACGTTTGGTGCGTATAGAAGCGCAAAGCCCCAGTGTTGCTGCGCCTGTGAAAGCGCTTCCAAGGAAGGGTGCTGGCTAGCAACAGCTTTCAGTGCTGGCACTTTTCATCTCTGAGCAATTGCTCGACGTTTGCAATTTCTCACCTGAGCTCTCTTTAGAGTGCGCGAGAAGATGAGCAGAAGATGAGGTGGCTAGAGAAGCCCAGAGCCCCAGTGTTCTTAGGCCTACAAAAGCGCTTCCAAGGAAGGGTGCTGGCTAGCAACAGCTTTCAGTGCTGGCACTTTTCATCTCTGAGCAATTGCTCGACGTTTGCAATTTCTCAGCTCGTGTCTACGAGACGGAAAGAGAAGGACCGTGACGTTTGGTGGCTAGAGAAGCGCAAAGCCCCAGTGTTGCTGCGCCTGTGAAAGCGCTTCCAAGGAAGGGTGCTGGCTAGCAAGAGCTTTCAGTGCTGGCACTTTTCATCTCTGAGCAATTGCTCGACGTTTGCAATTTCTCAGCTCGTGTCTACCGACGGAAAGAGAAGGACCGTGACGTTTGGTGCGTATAGAAGCGCAAAGCCCCAGTGTTGCTGCGCCTGTGAAAGCGCTTCCAAGGAAGGGTGCTGGCTAGCAACAGCTTTCAGTGCTGGCACTTTTCATCTCTGAGTAATTGCTCGACGTTTGCAATTTCTCACCTGAGCTCTCTTTAGAGTGCGCGAGAGGATGAGCAGAAGATGAGGTGGCTAGAGAAGCCCAGAGCCCCAGTGTTCTTAGGCCTACAAAAGCGCTTCCAAGGAAGGGTGCTGGCTAGAAAGAGCTTTCAGTGCTGGCACTTTTCATCTCTGAGCAATTGCTCGACGTTTGCAATTTCTCAGCTCGTGTCTACGAGACGGAAAGAGAAGGACCGTGACATTTGGTGGGTAGAGAAGCGCAAAGCCCCAGTGTTGCTGCGCCTGTGAAAGCGCTTCCAAGGAAGGGTGCTGGCTAGCAAGAGCTTTCAGTGCTGGCACTTTTCATCTCTGAGCAATTGCTCGACGTTTGCAATTTCTCAGCTCGTGTCTACCGACGGAAAGAGAAGGACCGTGACGTTTGGTGCGTATAGAAGCGCAAAGCCCCAGTGTTGCTGCGCCTGTGAAAGCGCTTCCAAGGAAGGGTGCTGGCTAGCAACAGCTTTCAGTGCTGGCACTTTTCATCTCTGAGCAATTGCTCGACGTTTGCAATTTCTCACCTGAGCTCTCTTTAGAGTGCGCGAGAGGATGAGCAGAAGATGAGGTGGCTAGAGAAGCCCAGAGCCCCAGTGTTCTTAGGCCTACAAAAGCGCTTCCAAGGAAGGGTGCTGGCTAGCAAGAGCTTTCAGTGCTGGCACTTTTCATCTCTGAGCAATTGCTCGACGTTTGCAATTTCTCACCTGAGCTCTCTTTAGAGTGCGCGAGAGGATGAGCAGAAGATGAGGTGGCTAGAGAAGCCCAGAGCCCCAGTGTTCTTAGGCCTACAAAAGCGCTTCCAAGGAAGGGTGCTGGCTAGCAACAGCTTTCAGTGCTGGCACTTTTCATCTCTGAGCAATTGCTCGACGTTTGCAATTTCTCAGCTCGTGTCTACGAGACGGAAAGAGAATGACCGTGACATTTGGTGGGTAGAGAAGCGCAAAGCCCCAGTGTTGCTGCGCCTGTGAAAGCGCTTCCAAGGAAGGGTGCTGGCTAGCAAGAGCTTTCAGTGCTGGCACTTTTCATCTCTGAGCAATTGCTCGACGTTTGCAATTTCTCACCTGAGCTCTCTTTAGAGTGCGCGAGAGGATGAGCAGAAGATGAGGTGGCTAGAGAAGCCCAGAGCCCCAGTGTTCTTAGGCCTACAAAAGCGCTTCCAAGGAAGGGTGCTGGCTAGCAACAGCTTTCAGTGCTGGCACTTTTCATCTCTGAGTAATTGCTCGACGTTTGCAATTTCTCACCTGAGCTCTCTTTAGAGTGCGCGAGAGGATGAGCAGAAGATGAGGTGGCTAGAGAAGCCCAGAGCCCCAGTGTTCTTAGGCCTACAAAAGCGCTTCCAAGGAAGGGTGCTGGCTAGCAACAGCTTTCAGTGCTGGCACTTTTCATCTCTGAGCAATTGCTGGACGTTTGCAATTTCTCAGTTCGTGTCTACGAGACGGAAAGAGAAGGACCGTGACATTTGGTGGGTAGAGAAGCGCAAAGCCCCAGTGTTGCTGCGCCTGTGAAAGCGCTTCCAAGGAAGGGTGCTGGCTAGCAAGAGCTTTCAGTGCTGGCACTTTTCATCTCTGAGCAATTGCTCGACGTTTGCAATTTCTCAGCTCGTGTCTACGAGACGGAAAGAGAAGGACCGTGACGTTTGGTGGCTAGAGAAGCGCAAAGCCCCAGTGTTGCTGCGCCTGTGAAAGCGCTTCCAAGGAAGGGTGCTGGCTAGCAACAGCTTTCAGTGCTGGCACTTTTCATCTCTGAGCAATTGCTCGACGTTTGCAATTTCTCAGCTCGTGTCTACCGACGGAAAGAGAAGGACCGTGACGTTTGGTGCGTATAGAAGCGCAAAGCCCCAGTGTTGCTGCGCCTGTGAAAGCGCTTCCAAGGAAGGGTGCTGGCTAGCAACAGCTTTCAGTGCTGGCACTTTTCATCTCGGAGCAATTGCTGGACGTTTGCAATTTCTCACCTGAGCTCTCTTTAGAGTGCGCGAGAGGATGAGCAGAAGATGAGGTGGCTAGAGAAGCCCAGAGCCCCAGTGTTCTTAGGCCTACAAAAGCGCTTCCAAGGAAGGCTGCTGGCTAGCAACAGCTTTCAGTGCTGGCACTTTTCATCTCGGAGCAATTGCTCGACGTTTGCAATTTCTCAGCTCGTGTCTACCGACGGAAAGAGAAGGACCGTGACGTTTGGTGGGTAGAGAAGCGCAAAGCCCCAGTGTTGCTGCGCCTGTGAAAGCGCTTCCAAGGAAGGGTGCTGGCTAGCAAGAGCTTTCAGTGCTGGCACTTTTCATCTCTGAGCAATTGCTCGACGTTTGCAATTTCTCACCTCGTGTCTACCGACGGAAAGTGAAGGACCGTGACGCTTGGTGGCTAGAGAAGCACAAAGCCCCAGTGTTACTGCGCCTGTGAAAGCGCTTCCAAGGAAGGGTGCTGGCTAGCAACAGCTTTCAGTGCTGGCACTTTTCATCTCTGAGCAATTGCTCGACGGTTGCAATTTCTCACCTGAGCTCTCTTTAGAGTGCGCGAGAGGATGAGCAGAAGATGAGGTGGCTAGAGAAGCCCAGAGCCCCAGTGTTCTTAGGCCTACAAAAGCGCTTCCAAGGAAGGGTGCTGGCTAGCAAGAGCTTTCAGTGCTGGCACTTTTCATCTCTGAGCAATTGCTCGACGTTTGCAATTTCTCACCTGAGCTCTCTTTAGAGTGCGCGAGAGGATGAGCAGAAGATTAGGTGGCTAGAGAAGCCCAGAGCCCCAGTGTTCTTAGGCCTACAAAAGCGCTTCCAAGGAAGGGTGCTGGCTAGCAAGAGCTTTCAGTGCTGGCACTTTTCATCTCTGAGTAATTGCTCGACGTTTGCAATTTCTCACCTGAGCTCTCTTTAGAGTGCGCGAGAGGATGAGCAGAAGATGAGGTGGCTAGAGAAGCCCAGAGCCCCAGTGTTCTTAGGCCTACAAAAGCGCTTCCAAGGAAGGGTGCTGGCTAGCAAGAGCTTTCAGTGCTGGCACTTTTCATCTCTGAGCAATTGCTCGACGTTTGCAATTTCTCAGCTCCTGTCTACGAGACGGAAAGAGAAGGACCGTGACGTTTGGTGCGTATAGAAGCGCAAAGCCCCAGTGTTGCTGCGCCTGTGAAAGCGCTTCCAAGGAAGGGTGCTGGCTAGCAACAGCTTTCAGTGCTGGCACTTTTCATCTCTGAGCAATTGCTCGACGTTTGCAATTTCTCACCTGAGCTCTCTTTAGAGTGCGCGAGAGGATGAGCAGAAGATGAGGTGGCTAGAGAAGCCCAGAGCCCCAGTGTTCTTAGGCCTACAAAAGCGCTTCCAAGGAAGGGTGCTGGCTAGCAAGAGCTTTCAGTGCTGGCACTTTTCATCTCTGAGCAATTGCTCGACGGTTGCAATTTCTAACCTGAGCTCTCTTTAGAGTGCGCGAGAGGATGAGCAGAAGATGAGGTGGCTAGAGAAGCCCAGAGCCCCAGTGTTCTTAGGCCTACAAAAGCGCTTCCAAGGAAGGGTGCTGGCTAGCAACAGCTTTCAGTGCTGGCACTTTTCATCTCTGAGCAATTGCTCGACGTTTGCAATTTCTCACCTGAGCTCTCTTTAGAGTGCGCGAGAGGATGAGCAGAAGATGAGGTGGCTAGAGAAGCCCAGAGCCCCAGTGTGCTTAGGCCTACAAAAGCGCTTCCAAGGAAGGGTGCTGGCTAGCAACAGCTTTCAGTGCTGGCACTTTTCATCTCTGAGCAATTGCTCGACGTTTGCAATTTCTCAGCTCGTGTCTACGAGACGGAAAGAGAATGACCGTGACATTTGGTGGGTAGAGAAGCGCAAAGCCCCAGTGTTGCTGCGCCTGTGAAAGCGCTTCCAAGGAAGGGTGCTGGCTAGCAACAGCTTTCAGTGCTGGCACTTTTCATCTCTGAGCAATTGCTCGACGTTTGCAATTTCTCAGCTCGTGTCTACCGACGGAAAGAGAAGGACCGTGACGTTTGGTGCGTATAGAAGCGCAAAGCCCCAGTGTTGCTGCGCCTGTGAAAGCGCTTCCAAGGAAGGGTGCTGGCTAGCAACAGCTTTCAGTGCTGGCACTTTTCATCTCTGAGCAATTGCTGGACGTTTGCAATTTCTCACCTGAGCTCTCTTTAGAGTGCGCGAGAGGATGAGCAGAAGATGAGGTGGCTAGAGAAGCCCAGAGCCCCAGTGTTCTTAGGCCTACAAAAGCGCTTCCAAGGAAGGGTGCTGGCTAGCAACAGCTTTCAGTGCTGGCACTTTTCATCTCGGAGCAATTGCTCGACGTTTGCAATTTCTCAGCTCGTGTCTACCGACGGAAAGAGAAGGACCGTGACGTTTGGTGGGTAGAGAAGCGCAAAGCCCCAGTGTTGCTGCGCCTGTGAAAGCGCTTCCAAGGAAGGGTGCTGGCTAGCAAGAGCTTTCAGTGCTGGCACTTTTCATCTCTGAGCAATTGCTCGACGTTTGCAATTTCTCACCTCGTGTCTACCGACGGAAAGTGAAGGACCGTGACGCTTGGTGGCTAGAGAAGCACAAAGCCCCAGTGTTACTGCGCCTGTGAAAGCGCTTCCAAGGAAGGGTGCTGGCTAGCAAGAGCTTTCAGTGCTGGCACTTTTCATCTCTGAGCAATTGCTCGACGGTTGCAATTTCTCACCTGAGCTCTCTTTAGAGTGCGCGAGAGGATGAGCAGAAGATGAGGTGGCTAGAGAAGCCCAGAGCCCCAGTGTTCTTAGGCCTACAAAAGCGCTTCCAAGGAAGGGTGCTGGCTAGCAAGAGCTTTCAGTGCTGGCACTTTTCATCTCTGAGCAATTGCTCGACGTTTGCAATTTCTCACCTGAGCTCTCTTTAGAGTGCGCGAGAGGATGAGCAGAAGATGAGGTGGCTAGAGAAGCCCAGAGCCCCAGTGTTCTTAGGCCTACAAAAGCGCTTCCAAGGAAGGGTGCTGGCTAGCAACAGCTTTCAGTGCTGGCACTTTTCATCTCTGAGCAATTGCTGGACGTTTGCAATTTCTCAGCTCGTGTCTAGGAGACGGAAAGAGAATGACCGTGACATTTGGTGGGTAGAGAAGCGCAAAGCCCCAGTGTTGCTGCGCCTGTGAAAGCGCTTCCAAGGAAGGGTGCTGGCTAGCAAGAGCTTTCAGTGCTGGCACTTTTCATCTCTGAGCAATTGCTGGACGTTTGCAATTTCTCACCTGAGCTCTCTTTAGAGTGCGCGAGAGGATGAGCAGAAGATGAGGTGGCTAGAGAAGCCCAGAGCCCCAGTGTTCTTAGGCCTACAAAAGCGCTTCCAAGGAAGGGTGCTGGCTAGCAACAGCTTTCAGTGCTGGCACTTTTCATCTCGGAGCAATTGCTCAACGTTTGCAATTTCTCAGCTCATGTCTACAAGACGGAAAGAGAAGGACCGTGACGTTTGGTGGCTAGAGAAGCGCAAAGCCCCAGTGTTGCTGCGCCTGTGAAAGCGCTTCCAAGGAAGGGTGCTGGCTAGCAAGAGCTTTCAGTGCTGGCACTTTTCATCTCTGAGCAATTGCTGGACGTTTGCAATTTCTCACCTGAGCTCTCTTTAGAGTGCGCGAGAGGATGAGCAGAAGATGAGGTGGCTAGAGAAGCCCAGAGCCCCAGTGTTCTTAGGCCTACAAAAGCGCTTCCAAGGAAGGGTGCTGGCTAGCAAGAGCTTTCAGTGCTGGCACTTTTCATCTCTGAGCAATTGCTCGACGTTTGCAATTTCTCAACTCGTGTCTACGAGACGGAAAGAGAAGGACCGTGACTTTTGGTGCGTAGAGAAGCGCAAAGCCCCAGTGTTACTGCGCCTGTGAAAGCGCTTCCAAGGAAGGGTGCTGGCTAGCAACAGCTTTCAGTGCTGGCACTTTTCATCTCTGAGCAATTGCTGGACGTTTGCAATTTCTCACCTGAGCTCTCTTTAGAGTGCGCGAGAGGATGAGCAGAAGATGAGGTGGCTAGAGAAGCCCAGAGCCCCAGTGTTCTTAGGCCTACAAAAGCGCTTCCAAGGAAGGGTGCTGGCTAGCAACAGCTTTCAGTGCTGGCACTTTTCATCTCTGAGCAATTGCTCGACGTTTGCAATTTCTCAGCTTGTGTCTAGGAGACGGAAAGAGAAGGACCGTGACGTTTGGTGCGTAGAGAAGTGCAAAGCCCCAGTGTTACTGCGCCTGTGAAAGCGCTTCCAAGGAAGGGTGCTGGCTAGCAAGAGCTTTCAGTGCTGGCACTTTTCATCTCTGAGCAATTGCTCGACATTTGCAATTTCTCACCTGAGCTCTCTTTAGAGTGCGCGAGAGGATGAGCAGAAGATGAGGTGGCTAGAGAAGCCCAGAGCCCCAGTGTTCTAAGGGCTACAAAAGCGCTTCCAAGGAAGGGTGCTGGCTAGCAACAGCTTTCAGTGCTGGCACTTTTCATCTCGGAGCAATTGCTCAACGTTTGCAATTTCTCACCTGAGCTCTCTTTAGAGTGCGCGAGAGGATGAGCAGAAGATGAGGTGGCTAGAGAAGCCCAGAGCCCCAGTGTTCTTAGGCCTACAAAAGCGCTTCCAAGGAAGGGTGCTGGCTAGCAACAGCTTTCAGTGCTGGCACTTTTCATCTCGGAGCAATTGCTGGACGTTTGCAATTTCTCAGCTCGTGTCTAGGAGACGGAAAGAGAAGGACCATGACTTTTGGTGGCTAGAGAAGTGCAAAGCCCCAGTGTTGCTGCGCCTGTGAAAGCGCTTCCAAGAAAGGGTGCTGGCTAGCAACAGCTTTCAGTGCTGGCACTTTTCATCTCTGAGCAATTGCTCGACGTTTGCAATTTCTCAGCTCGTGTCTACCGACGGAAAGAGAAGGACCGTGACGTTTGGTGGCTAGAGAAGCGCAAAGCCCCAGTGTTGCTGCGCCTGTGAAAGCGCTTCCAAGGAAGGGTGCTGGCTAGCAAGAGCTTTCAGTGCTGGCACTTTTCATCTCTGAGCAATTGCTCGACGTTTGCAATTTCTCACCTGAGCTCTCTTTAGAGTGCGCGAGAGGATGAGCAGAAGATGAGGTGGCTAGAGAAGCCCAGAGCCCCAGTGTTCTTAGGCCTACAAAAGCGCTTCCAAGGAAGGGTGCTGGCTAGCAACAGCTTTCAGTGCTGGCACTTTTCATCTCTGAGCAATTGCTGGACGTTTGCAATTTCTCAGCTCGTGTTTTCGAGACGGAAAGAGAATGACCGTGACGTTTGGTGCGTATAGAAGCGCAAAGCCCCAGTGTTGCTGCGCCTGTGAAAGCGCTTCCAAGGAAGGGTGCTGGCTAGCAAGAGCTTTCAGTGCTGGCACTTTTCATCTCTGAGCAATTGCTCGACGTTTGCAATTTCTCAACTCGTGTCTACGAGACGGAAAGAGAATGACCGTGACCTTCGGTGCGTAGAGAAGTGCAAAGCCCCAGTGTTACTGCGCCTGTGAAAGCGCTTCCAAGGAAGGGTGCTGGCTAGCAAGAGCTTTCAGTGCTGGCACTTTTCATCTCTGAGCAATAGCTCGACATTTGCAATTTCTCACCTGAGCTCTCTTTAGAGTGCGCGAGAGGATGAACAGAAGATGAGGTGGCTAGAGAAGCCCAGAGCCCCAGTGTTCTTAGGCCTACAAAAGCGCTTCCAAGGAAGGGTGCTGGCTAGCAACAGCTTTCAGTGCTGGCACTTTTCATCTCTGAGCAATTGCTCGACGTTTGCAATTTCTCACCTCGTGTCTACCGACGGAAAGTGAAGGACCGTGACGCTTGGTGGCTAGAGAAGCACAAAGCCCCAGTGTTACTGCGCCTGTGAAAGCGCTTCCAAGGAAGGGTGCTGGCTAGCAAGAGCTTTCAGTGCTGGCACTTTTCATCTCTGAGCAATTGCTCGACGGTTGCAATTTCTCACCTGAGCTCTCTTTAGAGTGCGCGAGAGGATGAGCAGAAGATGAGGTGGCTAGAGAAGCCCAGAGCCCCAGTGTTCTTAGGCCTACAAAAGCGCTTCCAAGGAAGGGTGCTGGCTAGCAAGAGCTTTCAGTGCTGGCACTTTTCATCTCTGAGCAATTGCTCGACGTTTGCAATTTCTCACCTGAGCTCTCTTTAGAGTGCGCGAGAGGATGAGCAGAAGATGAGGTGGCTAGAGAAGCCCAGAGCCCCAGTGTTCTTAGGCCTACAAAAGCGCTTCCAAGGAAGGGTGCTGGCTAGCAACAGCTTTCAGTGCTGGCACTTTTCATCTCTGAGCAATTGCTGGACGTTTGCAATTTCTCAGCTCGTGTCTAGGAGACGGAAAGAGAATGACCGTGACATTTGGTGGGTAGAGAAGCGCAAAGCCCCAGTGTTGCTGCGCCTGTGAAAGCGCTTCCAAGGAAGGGTGCTGGCTAGCAAGAGCTTTCAGTGCTGGCACTTTTCATCTCTGAGCAATTGCTGGACGTTTGCAATTTCTCACCTGAGCTCTCTTTAGAGTGCGCGAGAGGATGAGCAGAAGATGAGGTGGCTAGAGAAGCCCAGAGCCCCAGTGTTCTTAGGCCTACAAAAGCGCTTCCAAGGAAGGGTGCTGGCTAGCAACAGCTTTCAGTGCTGGCACTTTTCATCTCGGAGCAATTGCTCAACGTTTGCAATTTCTCAGCTCATGTCTACAAGACGGAAAGAGAAGGACCGTGACGTTTGGTGGCTATAGAAGCGCAAAGCCCCAGTGTTGCTGCGCCTGTGAAAGCGCTTCCAAGGAAGGGTGCTGGCTAGCAACAGCTTTCAGTGCTGGCACTTTTCAGCTCTGAGCAATTGCTGGACGTTTGCAATTTCTCACCTGAGCTCTCTTTAGAGTGCGCGAGAGGATGAGCAGAAGATGAGGTGGCTAGAGAAGCCCAGAGCCCCAGTGTTCTTAGGCCTACAAAAGCGCTTCCAAGGAAGGGTGCTGGCTAGCAAGAGCTTTCAGTGCTGGCACTTTTCATCTCTGAGCAATTGCTCGACGTTTGCAATTTCTCAACTCGTGTCTACGAGACGGAAAGAGAAGGACCGTGACTTTTGGTGCGTAGAGAAGCGCAAAGCCCCAGTGTTACTGCGCCTGTGAAAGCGCTTCCAAGGAAGGGTGCTGGCTAGCAACAGCTTTCAGTGCTGGCACTTTTCATCTCTGAGCAATTGCTGGACGTTTGCAATTTCTCACCTGAGCTCTCTTTAGAGTGCGCGAGAGGATGAGCAGAAGATGAGGTGGCTAGAGAAGCCCAGAGCCCCAGTGTTCTTAGGCCTACAAAAGCGCTTCCAAGGAAGGGTGCTGGCTAGCAACAGCTTTCAGTGCTGGCACTTTTCATCTCTGAGCAATTGCTCGACGTTTGCAATTTCTCAGCTTGTGTCTAGGAGACGGAAAGAGAAGGACCGTGACGTTTGGTGCGTAGAGAAGTGCAAAGCCCCAGTGTTACTGCGCCTGTGAAAGCGCTTCCAAGGAAGGGTGCTGGCTAGCAAGAGCTTTCAGTGCTGGCACTTTTCATCTCTGAGCAATTGCTCGACATTTGCAATTTCTCACCTGAGCTCTCTTTAGAGTGCGCGAGAGGATGAGCAGAAGATGAGGTGGCTAGAGAAGCCCAGAGCCCCAGTGTTCTAAGGGCTACAAAAGCGCTTCCAAGGAAGGGTGCTGGCTAGCAACAGCTTTCAGTGCTGGCACTTTTCATCTCGGAGCAATTGCTCAACGTTTGCAATTTCTCACCTGAGCTCTCTTTAGAGTGCGCGAGAGGATGAGCAGAAGATGAGGTGGCTAGAGAAGCCCAGAGCCCCAGTGTTCTTAGGCCTACAAAAGCGCTTCCAAGGAAGGGTGCTGGCTAGCAACAGCTTTCAGTGCTGGCACTTTTCATCTCGGAGCAATTGCTGGACGTTTGCAATTTCTCAGCTCGTGTCTAGGAGACGGAAAGAGAAGGACCATGACTTTTGGTGGCTAGAGAAGTGCAAAGCCCCAGTGTTGCTGCGCCTGTGAAAGCGCTTCCAAGAAAGGGTGCTGGCTAGCAACAGCTTTCAGTGCTGGCACTTTTCATCTCTGAGCAATTGCTCGACGTTTGCAATTTCTCAGCTCGTGTCTACCGACGGAAAGAGAAGGACCGTGACGTTTGGTGGCTAGAGAAGCGCAAAGCCCCAGTGTTGCTGCGCCTGTGAAAGCGCTTCCAAGGAAGGGTGCTGGCTAGCAAGAGCTTTCAGTGCTGGCACTTTTCATCTCTGAGCAATTGCTCGACGTTTGCAATTTCTCACCTGAGCTCTCTTTAGAGTGCGCGAGAGGATGAGCAGAAGATGAGGTGGCTAGAGAAGCCCAGAGCCCCAGTGTTCTTAGGCCTACAAAAGCGCTTCCAAGGAAGGGTGCTGGCTAGCAACAGCTTTCAGTGCTGGCACTTTTCATCTCTGAGCAATTGCTGGACGTTTGCAATTTCTCAGCTCGTGTTTTCGAGACGGAAAGAGAATGACCGTGACGTTTGGTGCGTATAGAAGCGCAAAGCCCCAGTGTTGCTGCGCCTGTGAAAGCGCTTCCAAGGAAGGGTGCTGGCTAGCAAGAGCTTTCAGTGCTGGCACTTTTCATCTCTGAGCAATTGCTCGACGTTTGCAATTTCTCAACTCGTGTCTACGAGACGGAAAGAGAATGACCGTGACCTTCGGTGCGTAGAGAAGTGCAAAGCCCCAGTGTTACTGCGCCTGTGAAAGCGCTTCCAAGGAAGGGTGCTGGCTAGCAAGAGCTTTCAGTGCTGGCACTTTTCATCTCTGAGCAATAGCTCGACATTTGCAATTTCTCACCTGAGCTCTCTTTAGAGTGCGCGAGAGGATGAACAGAAGATGAGGTGGCTAGAGAAGCCCAGAGCCCCAGTGTTCTTAGGCCTACAAAAGCGCTTCCAAGGAAGGGTGCTGGCTAGCAACAGCTTTCAGTGCTGGCACTTTTCATCTCTGAGCAATTGCTCGACGTTTGCAATTTCTCAGCTCGTGTCTACAAGACGGAAAGAGAAGGACCGTGACGTTTGGTGGCTATAGAAGCGCAAAGCCCCAGTGTTGCTGCGCCTGTGAAAGCGCTTCCAAGGAAGGGTGCTGGCTAGCAACAGCTTTCAGTGCTGGCACTTTTCATCTCGGAGCAATTGCTCGACGTTTGCAATTTCTCACCTGAGCTCTCTTTAGAGTGCGCGAGAGGATGAGCAGAAGATGAGGTGGCTAGAGAAGCCCAGAGCCCCAGTGTTCTTAGGCCTACAAAAGCGCTTCCAAGGAAGGGTGCTGGCTAGCAACAGCTTTCAGTGCTGGCACTTTTCATCTCTGAGCAATTGCTCGACGTTTGCAATTTCTCAACTCGTGTCTACGAGACGGAAAGAGAATGACCGTGACGTTTGGTGGCTAGAGAAGCGCAAAGCCCCAGTGTTGCTGCGCCTGTGAAAGCGCTTCCAAGGAAGGGTGCTGGCTAGCAACAGCTTTCAGTGCTGGCACTTTTCATCTCTGAGCAATTGCTCGACGTTTGCAATTTCTCACCTGAGCTCTCTTTAGAGTGCGCGAGAGGATGAGCAGAAGATGAGGTGGCTAGAGAAGCCCAGAGCCCCAGTGTTCTTAGGCCTACAAAAGCGCTTCCAAGGAAGGGTGCTGGCTAGCAACAGCTTTCAGTGCTGGCACTTTTCATCTCTGAGCAATTGCTCGACGTTTGCAATTTCTCAGCTCGTGTCTACCGACGGAAAGAGAAGGACCGTGACGTTTGGTGGGTAGAGAAGCGCAAAGCCCCAGTGTTGCTGCGCCTGTGAAAGCGCTTCCAAGGAAGGGTGCTGGCTAGCAACAGCTTTCAGTGCTGGCACTTTTCATCTCTGAGCAATTGCTGGACGTTTGCAATTTCTCACCTGAGCTCTCTTTAGAGTGCGCGAGAGGATGAGCAGAAGATGAGGTGGCTAGAGAAGCCCAGAGCCCCAGTGTTCTTAGGCCTACAAAAGCGCTTCCAAGGAAGGGTGCTGGCTAGCAACAGCTTTCAGTGCTGGCACTTTTCATCTCGGAGCAATTGCTCGACGTTTGCAATTTCTCACCTCGTGTCTACCGACGGAAAGAGAAGGACCGTGACGTTTGGTGGCTAGAGAAGCGCAAAGCCCCAGTGTTGCTGCGCCTGTGAAAGCGCTTCCAAGGAAGGGTGCTGGCTAGCAAGAGCTTTCAGTGCTGGCACTTTTCATCTCTGAGCAATTGCTCGACGTTTGCAATTTCTCAGCTCGTGTCTACCGACGGAAAGAGAAGGACCGTGACGTTTGGTGCGTATAGAAGCGCAAAGCCCCAGTGTTACTGCGCCTGTGAAAGCGCTTCCAAGGAAGGGTGCTGGCTAGCAAGAGCTTTCAGTGCTGGCACTTTTCATCTCGGAGCAATTGCTCGATGTTTGCAATTTCTCACCTGAGCTCTCTTGAGAGTGCGCGAGAGGATGAGCAGAAGATGAGGTGGCTAGAGAAGCCCAGAGCCCCAGTGTTCTTAGGCCTACAAAAGCGCTTCCAAGGAAGGGTGCTGGCTAGCAACAGCTTTCAGTGCTGGCACTTTTCATCTCTGAGCAATTGCTCGACGTTTGCAATTTCTCACCTGAGCTCTCTTTAGAGTGCGCGAGAGGATGAGCAGAAGATGAGGTGGCTAGAGAAGCCCAGAGCCCCAGTGTGCTTAGGCCTACAAAAGCGATTCCAAGGAAGGGTGCTGGCTAGCAAGAGCTTTCAGTGCTGGCACTTTTCATCTCTGAGCAATTGCTGGACGTTTGCAATTTCTCAGCTCCTGTCTACGAGACGGAAAGAGAATGACCGTGACATTTGGTGGCTAGAGAAGCGCAAACCCCCAGTGTTGCTGCGCCTGTGAAAGCGCTTCCAAGGAAGGGTGCTGGCTAGCAAGAGCTTTCAGTGCTGGCACTTTTCATCTCTGAGCAATTGCTCGACGTTTGTAATTTCTCAGCTCGTGTCTACCGACGGAAAGAGAAGGACCGTGACGTTTGGTGCGTATAGAAGCGCAAAGCCCCAGTGTTGCTGCGCCTGTGAAAGCGCTTCCAAGGAAGGGTGCTGGCTAGCAACAGCTTTCAGTGCTGGCACTTTTCATCTCTGAGCAATTGCTCGACGTTTGCAATTTCTCACCTGAGCTCTCTTTAGAGTGCGCGAGAGGATGAGCAGAAGATGAGGTGGCTAGAGAAGCCCAGAGCCCCAGTGTTCTTAGGCCTACAAAAGCGCTTCCAAGGAAGGGTGCTGGCTAGCAAGAGCTTTCAGTGCTGGCACTTTTCATCTCTGAGGAATTGCTCGACGTTTGCAATTTCTCAGCTCGTGTCTAGGAGACGGAAAGAGAATGACCGTGACATTTGGTGGGTAGAGAAGCGCAAAGCCCCAGTGTTGCTGCGCCTGTGAAAGCGCTTCCAAGGAAGGGTGCTGGCTAGCAAGAGCTTTCAGTGCTGGCACTTTTCATCTCTGAGCAATTGCTCGACGTTTGCAATTTCTCAGCTCGTGTCTACCCACGGAAAGAGAAGGACCGTGACGTTTGGTGCGTATAGAAGCGCAAAGCCCCAGTGTTGCTGCGCCTGTGAAAGCGCTTCCAAGGAAGGGTGCTGGCTAGCAACAGCTTTCAGTGCTGGCACTTTTCATCTCTGAGCAATTGCTCGACGTTTGCAATTTCTCACCTGAGCTCTCTTTAGAGTGCGCGAGAGGATGAGCAGAAGATGAGGTGGCTAGAGAAGCCCAGAGCCCCAGTGTTCTTAGACCTACAAAAGCGCTTCCAAGGAAGGGTGCTGGCTAGCAAGAGCTTTCAGTGCTGGCACTTTTCATCTCTGAGCAATTGCTCGACGTTTGCAATTTCTCACCTGAGCTCTCTTTAGAGTGCGCGAGAGGATGAGCAGAAGATTAGGTGGCTAGAGAAGCCCAGAGCCCCAGTGTTCTTAGGCCTACAAAAGCGCTTCCAAGGAAGGGTGCTGGCTAGCAAGAGCTTTCAGTGCTGGCACTTTTCATCTCTGAGCAATTGCTCGACGTTTGCAATTTCTCAGCTCGTGTCTACCGACAGAAAGAGAAGGACCGTGACGTTTGGTGGGTAGAGAAGCGCAAAGCCCCAGTGTTGCTGCGCCTGTGAAAGCGCTTCCAAGGAAGGGTGCTGGCTAGCAAGAGCTTTCAGTGCTGGCACTTTTCATCTCTGAGCAATTGCTCGACGTTTGCAATTTCTCACCTGAGCTCTCTTTAGAGTGCGCGAGAGGATGAGCAGAAGATGAGGTGGCTAGAGAAGCCCAGAGCCCCAGTGTTCTTAGGCCTACAAAAGCGCTTCCAAGGAAGGGTGCTGGCTAGCAACAGCTTTCAGTGCTGGCACTTTTCATCTCTGAGCAATTGCTCGACGTTTGCAATTTCTCAGCTCGTGTCTAGGAGACGGAAAGAGAAGGACCGTGACTTTTGGTGGGTAGAGAAGCGCAAAGCCCCAGTGTTGCTGCGCCTGTGAAAGCGCTTCCAAGGAAGGGTGCTGGCTAGCAACAGCTTTCAGTGCTGGCACTTTTCATCTCTGAGCAATTGCTCGACGTTTGCAATTTCTCAGCTCGTGTCTACCGACGGAAAGAGAAGGACCGTGACGTTTGGTGCGTATAGAAGCGCAAAGCCCCAGTGTTGCTGCGCCTGTGAAAGCGCTTCCAAGGAAGGGTGCTGGCTAGCAACAGCTTTCAGTGCTGGCACTTTTCATCTCGGAGCAATTGCTCGACGTTTGCAATTTCTCACCTGAGCTCTCTTTAGAGTGCGCGAGAGGATGAGCAGAAGATGAGGTGGCTAGAGAAGCCCAGAGCCCCAGTGTTCTTAGGCCTACAAAAGCGCTTCCAAGGAAGGGTGCTGGCTAGCAAGAGCTTTCAGTGCTGGCACTTTTCATCTCTGAGCAATTGCTCGACGTTTGCAATTTCTCACCTGAGCTCTCTTTAGAGTGCGCGAGAGGATGAGCAGAAGATGAGGTGGCTAGAGAAGCCCAGAGCCCCAGTGTTCTTAGGCCTACAAAAGCGCTTCCAAGGAAGGGTGCTGGCTAGCAACAGCTTTCAGTGCTGGCACTTTTCATCTCTGAGCAATTGCTGGACGTTTGCAATTTCTCAGCTCGTGTCTACCGACGGAAAGAGAAGGACCGTGACGTTTGGTGGGTAGAGAAGCGCAAAGCCCCAGTGTTGCTGCGCCTGTGAAAGCGCTTCCAAGGAAGGGTGCTGGCTAGCAAGAGCTTTCAGTGCTGGCACTTTTCATCTCTGAGCAATTGCTGGACGTTTGCAATTTCTCACCTGAGCTCTCTTTAGAGTGCGCGAGAGGATGAGCAGAAGATGAGGTGGCTAGAGAAGCCCAGAGCCCCAGTGTTCTTAGGCCTACAAAAGCGCTTCCAAGGAAGGGTGCTGGCTAGCAACAGCTTTCAGTGCTGGCACTTTTCATCTCGGAGCAATTGCTCAACGTTTGCAATTTCTCAGCTCATGTCTACAAGACGGAAAGAGAAGGACCGTGACGTTTGGTGGCTATAGAAGCGCAAAGCCCCAGTGTTGCTGCGCCTGTGAAAGCGCTTCCAAGGAAGGGTGCTGGCTAGCAACAGCTTTCAGTGCTGGCACTTTTCAGCTCTGAGCAATTGCTGGACGTTTGCAATTTCTCACCTGAGCTCTCTTTAGAGTGCGCGAGAGGATGAGCAGAAGATGAGGTGGCTAGAGAAGCCCAGAGCCCCAGTGTTCTTAGGCCTACAAAAGCGCTTCCAAGGAAGGGTGCTGGCTAGCAAGAGCTTTCAGTGCTGGCACTTTTCATCTCTGAGCAATTGCTCGACGTTTGCAATTTCTCAACTCGTGTCTACGAGACGGAAAGAGAAGGACCGTGACTTTTGGTGCGTAGAGAAGCGCAAAGCCCCAGTGTTACTGCGCCTGTGAAAGCGCTTCCAAGGAAGGGTGCTGGCTAGCAAGAGCTTTCAGTGCTGGCACTTTTCATCTCGGAGCAATTGCTCGACGTTTGCAATTTCTCACCTGAGCTCTCTTTAGAGTGCGCGAGAGGATGAGCAGAAGATGAGGTGGCTAGAGAAGCCCAGAGCCCCAGTGTTCTTAGGCCTACAAAAGCGCTTCCAAGGAAGGGTGCTGGCTAGCAACAGCTTTCAGTGCTGGCACTTTTCATCTCTGAGCAATTGCTCGACGTTTGCAATTTCTCAGCTTGTGTCTAGGAGACGGAAAGAGAAGGACCGTGACGTTTGGTGCGTAGAGAAGTGCAAAGCCCCAGTGTTACTGCGCCTGTGAAAGCGCTTCCAAGGAAGGGTGCTGGCTAGCAAGAGCTTTCAGTGCTGGCACTTTTCATCTCTGAGCAATTGCTCGACATTTGCAATTTCTCACCTGAGCTCTCTTTAGAGTGCGCGAGAGGATGAGCAGAAGATGAGGTGGCTAGAGAAGCCCAGAGCCCCAGTGTTCTAAGGGCTACAAAAGCGCTTCCAAGGAAGGGTGCTGGCTAGCAACAGCTTTCAGTGCTGGCACTTTTCATCTCGGAGCAATTGCTGGACGTTTGCAATTTCTCACCTGAGCTCTCTTTAGAGTGCGCGAGAGGATGAGCAGAAGATGAGGTGGCTAGAGAAGCCCAGAGCCCCAGTGTTCTTAGGCCTACAAAAGCGCTTCCAAGGAAGGGTGCTGGCTAGCAACAGCTTTCAGTGCTGGCACTTTTCATCTCGGAGCAATTGCTGGACGTTTGCAATTTCTCAGCTCGTGTCTAGGAGACGGAAAGAGAAGGACCATGACTTTTGGTGGCTAGAGAAGCGCAAAGCCCCAGTGTTGCTGCGCCTGTGAAAGCGCTTCCAAGAAAGGGTGCTGGCTAGCAAGAGCTTTCAGTGCTGGCACTTTTCATCTCTGAGCAATTGCTCGACGTTTGCAATTTCTCAGCTCGTGTCTACCGACGGAAAGAGAAGGACCGTGACGTTTGGTGGCTAGAGAAGCGCAAAGCCCCAGTGTTGCTGCGCCTGTGAAAGCGCTTCCAAGGAAGGGTGCTGGCTAGCAAGAGCTTTCAGTGCTGGCACTTTTCATCTCTGAGCAATTGCTCGACGTTTGCAATTTCTCACCTGAGCTCTCTTTAGAGTGCGCGAGAGGATGAGCAGAAGATGAGGTGGCTAGAGAAGCCCAGAGCCCCAGTGTTCTTAGGCCTACAAAAGCGCTTCCAAGGAAGGGTGCTGGCTAGCAACAGCTTTCAGTGCTGGCACTTTTCATCTCTGAGCAATTGCTGGACGTTTGCAATTTCTCAGCTCGTGTTTTCGAGACGGAAAGAGAATGACCGTGACGTTTGGTGCGTATAGAAGCGCAAAGCCCCAGTGTTGCTGCGCCTGTGAAAGCGCTTCCAAGGAAGGGTGCTGGCTAGCAAGAGCTTTCAGTGCTGGCACTTTTCATCTCTGAGCAATTGCTCGACGTTTGCAATTTCTCAACTCGTGTCTACGAGACGGAAAGAGAATGACCGTGACCTTCGGTGCGTAGAGAAGTGCAAAGCCCCAGTGTTACTGCGCCTGTGAAAGCGCTTCCAAGGAAGGGTGCTGGCTAGCAACAGCTTTCAGTGCTGGCACTTTTCATCTCTGAGCAATAGCTCGACATTTGCAATTTCTCACCTGAGCTCTCTTTTGAGTGCGCGAGAGGATGAACAGAAGATGAGGTGGCTAGAGAAGCCCAGAGCCCCAGTGTTCTTAGGCCTACAAAAGCGCTTCCAAGGAAGGGTGCTGGCTAGCAACAGCTTTCAGTGCTGGCACTTTTCATCTCTGAGCAATTGCTCGACGTTTGCAATTTCTCAGCTCGTGTCTACAAGACGGAAAGAGAAGGACCGTGACGTTTGGTGGCTATAGAAGCGCAAAGCCCCAGTGTTGCTGCGCCTGTGAAAGCGCTTCCAAGGAAGGGTGCTGGCTAGCAACAGCTTTCAGTGCTGGCACTTTTCATCTCGGAGCAATTGCTCGACGTTTGCAATTTCTCACCTGAGCTCTCTTTAGAGTGCGCGAGAGGATGAGCAGAAGATGAGGTGGCTAGAGAAGCCCAGAGCCCCAGTGTTCTTAGGCCTACAAAAGCGCTTCCAAGGAAGGGTGCTGGCTAGCAACAGCTTTCAGTGCTGGCACTTTTCATCTCTGAGCAATTGCTCGACGTTTGCAATTTCTCAACTCGTGTCTACGAGACGGAAAGAGAATGACCGTGACGTTTGGTGGCTAGAGAAGCGCAAAGCCCCAGTGTTGCTGCGCCTGTGAAAGCGCTTCCAAGGAAGGGTGCTGGCTAGCAAGAGCTTTCAGTGCTGGCACTTTTCATCTCTGAGCAATTGCTCGACGTTTGCAATTTCTCACCTGAGCTCTCTTTAGAGTGCGCGAGAGGATGAGCAGAAGATGAGGTGGCTAGAGAAGCCCAGAGCCCCAGTGTTCTTAGGCCTACAAAAGCGCTTCCAAGGAAGGGTGCTGGCTAGCAACAGCTTTCAGTGCTGGCACTTTTCATCTCTGAGCAATTGCTCGACGTTTGCAATTTCTCAGCTCGTGTCTACCGACGGAAAGAGAAGGACCGTGACGTTTGGTGGGTAGAGAAGCGCAAAGCCCCAGTGTTGCTGCGCCTGTGAAAGCGCTTCCAAGGAAGGGTGCTGGCTAGCAACAGCTTTCAGTGCTGGCACTTTTCATCTCTGAGCAATTGCTGGACGTTTGCAATTTCTCACCTGAGCTCTCTTTAGAGTGCGCGAGAGGATGAGCAGAAGATGAGGTGGCTAGAGAAGCCCAGAGCCCCAGTGTTCTTAGGCCTACAAAAGCGCTTCCAAGGAAGGGTGCTGGCTAGCAACAGCTTTCAGTGCTGGCACTTTTCATCTCGGAGCAATTGCTCGACGTTTGCAATTTCTCACCTCGTGTCTACCGACGGAAAGAGAAGGACCGTGACGTTTGGTGGCTAGAGAAGCGCAAAGCCCCAGTGTTGCTGCGCCTGTGAAAGCGCTTCCAAGGAAGGGTGCTGGCTAGCAACAGCTTTCAGTGCTGGCACTTTTCATCTCTGAGCAATTGCTCGACGTTTGCAATTTCTCAGCTCGTGTCTACCGACGGAAAGAGAAGGACCGTGACGTTTGGTGCGTATAGAAGCGCAAAGCCCCAGTGTTACTGCGCCTGTGAAAGCGCTTCCAAGGAAGGGTGCTGGCTAGCAAGAGCTTTCAGTGCTGGCACTTTTCATCTCGGAGCAATTGCTCGACGTTTGCAATTTCTCACCTGAGCTCTCTTGAGAGTGCGCGAGAGGATGAGCAGAAGATGAGGTGGCTAGAGAAGCCCAGAGCCCCAGTGTTCTTAGGCCTACAAAAGCGCTTCCAAGGAAGGGTGCTGGCTAGCAACAGCTTTCAGTGCTGGCACTTTTCATCTCTGAGCAATTGCTCGACGTTTGCAATTTCTCACCTGAGCTCTCTTTAGAGTGCGCGAGAGGATGAGCAGAAGATGAGGTGGCTAGAGAAGCCCAGAGCCCCAGTGTGCTTAGGCCTACAAAAGCGCTTCCAAGGAAGGGTGCTGGCTAGCAAGAGCTTTCAGTGCTGGCACTTTTCATCTCTGAGCAATTGCTGGACGTTTGCAATTTCTCAGCTCCTGTCTACGAGACGGAAAGAGAATGACCGTGACATTTGGTGGCTAGAGAAGCGCAAACCCCCAGTGTTGCTGCGCCTGTGAAAGCGCTTCCAAGGAAGGGTGCTGGCTAGCAACAGCTTTCAGTGCTGGCACTTTTCATCTCTGAGCAATTGCTCGACGTTTGTAATTTCTCAGCTCGTGTCTACCGACGGAAAGAGAAGGACCGTGACGTTTGGTGCGTATAGAAGCGCAAAGCCCCAGTGTTGCTGCGCCTGTGAAAGCGCTTCCAAGGAAGGGTGCTGGCTAGCAAGAGCTTTCAGTGCTGGCACTTTTCATCTCTGAGCAATTGCTCGACGTTTGCAATTTCTCACCTGAGCTCTCTTTAGAGTGCGCGAGAGGATGAGCAGAAGATGAGGTGGCTAGAGAAGCCCAGAGCCCCAGTGTTCTTAGGCCTACAAAAGCGCTTCCAAGGAAGGGTGCTGGCTAGCAAGAGCTTTCAGTGCTGGCACTTTTCATCTCTGAGCAATTGCTCGACGTTTGCAATTTCTCAGCTCCTGTCTACGAGACGGAAAGAGAAGGACCGTGACATTTGGTGGGTAGAGAAGCGCAAAGCCCCAGTGTTGCTGCGCCTGTGAAAGCGCTTCCAAGGAAGGGTGCTGGCTAGCAAGAGCTTTCAGTGCTGGCACTTTTCATCTCTGAGCAATTGCTCGACGTTTGCAATTTCTCAGCTCGTGTCTACCCACGGAAAGAGAAGGACCGTGACGTTTGGTGCGTATAGAAGCGCAAAGCCCCAGTGTTGCTGCGCCTGTGAAAGCGCTTCCAAGGAAGGGTGCTGGCTAGCAAGAGCTTTCAGTGCTGGCACATTTCATCTCTGAGCAATTGCTCGACGTTTGCAATTTCTCACCTGAGCTCTCTTTAGAGTGCGCGAGAGGATGAGCAGAAGATTAGGTGGCTAGAGAAGCCCAGAGCCCCAGTGTTCTTAGACCTACAAAAGCGCTTCCAAGGAAGGGTGCTGGCTAGCAAGAGCTTTCAGTGCTGGCACTTTTCATCTCTGAGCAATTGCTCGACGTTTGCAATTTCTCACCTGAGCTCTCTTTAGAGTGCGCGAGAGGATGAGCAGAAGATTAGGTGGCTAGAGAAGCCCAGAGCCCCAGTGTTCTTAGGCCTACAAAAGCGCTTCCAAGGAAGGGTGCTGGCTAGCAAGAGCTTTCAGTGCTGGCACTTTTCATCTCTGAGCAATTGCTCGACGTTTGCAATTTCTCAGCTCGTGTCTAGGAGACGGAAAGAGAAGGACCGTGACGTTTGGTGCGTATAGAAGCGCAAAGCCCCAGTGTTGCTGCGCCTGTGAAAGCGCTTCCAAGGAAGGGTGCTGGCTAGCAACAGCTTTCAGTGCTGGCACTTTTCATCTCTGAGCAATTGCTCGACGTTTGCAATTTCTCACCTGAGCTCTCTTTAGAGTGCGCGAGAGGATGAGCAGAAGATTAGGTGGCTAGAGAAGCCCAGAGCCCCAGTGTGCTTAGGCCTACAAAAGCGCTTCCAAGGAAGGGTGCTGGCTAGCAACAGCTTTCAGTGCTGGCACTTTTCATCTCTGAGCAATTGCTCGACGTTTGCAATTTCTCAGCTCGTGTCTACGAGACGGAAAGAGAAGGACCGTGACATTTGGTGGGTAGAGAAGCGCAAAGCCCCAGTGTTGCTGCGCCTGTGAAAGCGCTTCCAAGGAAGGGTGCTGGCTAGCAACAGCTTTCAGTGCTGGCACTTTTCATCTCTGAGCAATTGCTCGACGTTTGCAATTTCTCAGCTCGTGTCTACCGACGGAAAGAGAAGGACCGTGACGTTTGGTGCGTATAGAAGCGCAAAGCCCCAGTGTTGCTGCGCCTGTGAAAGCGCTTCCAAGGAAGGGTGCTGGCTAGCAACAGCTTTCAGTGCTGGCACTTTTCATCTCTGAGCAATTGCTGGACGTTTGCAATTTCTCACCTGAGCTCTCTTTAGAGTGCGCGAGAGGATGAGCAGAAGATGAGGTGGCTAGAGAAGCCCAGAGCCCCAGTGTTCTTAGGCCTACAAAAGCGCTTCCAAGGAAGGGTGCTGGCTAGCAACAGCTTTCAGTGCTGGCACTTTTCATCTCTGAGCAATTGCTCGACGTTTGCAATTTCTCAGCTCGTGTCTACCGACGGAAAGAGAAGGACCGTGACGTTTGGTGCGTATAGAAGCGCAAAGCCCCAGTGTTGCTGCGCCTGTGAAAGCGCTTCCAAGGAAGGGTGCTGGCTAGCAAGAGCTTTCAGTGCTGGCACTTTTCATCTCTGAGCAATTGCTCGACGTTTGCAATTTCTCACCTGAGCTCTCTTTAGAGTGCGCGAGAGGATGAGCAGAAGATGAGGTGGCTAGAGAAGCCCGGAGCCCCAGTGTTCTTAGGCCTACAAAAGCGCTTCCAAGGAAGGGTGCTGGCTAGCAACAGCTTTCAGTGCTGGCACTTTTCATCTCGGAGCAATTGCTTGACGTTTGCAATTTCTCAGCTCGTGTCTACCGACGGAAAGAGAAGGACCGTGACGTTTGGTGCGTATAGAAGCGCAAAGCCCCAGTGTTGCTGCGCCTGTGAAAGCGCTTCCAAGGAAGGGTGCTGGCTAGCAAGAGCTTTCAGTGCTGGCACTTTTCATCTCTGAGCAATTGCTCGACGTTTGCAATTTCTCAGCTCGTGTCTAGGAGACGGAAAGAGAAGGACCGTGACGCTTGGTGGCTAGAGAAGCACAAAGCCCCAGTGTTACTGCGCCTGTGAAAGCGCTTCCAAGGAAGGGTGCTGGCTAGCAAGAGCTTTCAGTGCTGGCACTTTTCATCTCTGAGCAATTGCTCGACGTTTGCAATTTCTCACCTGAGCTCTCTTTAGAGTGCGCGAGAGGATGAGCAGAAGATGAGGTGGCTAGAGAAGCCCAGAGCCCCAGTGTTCTTAGGCCTACAAAAGCGCTTCCAAGGAAGGGTGCTGGCTAGCAAGAGCTTTCAGTGCTGGCACTTTTCATCTCTGAGCAATTGCTGGACGTTTGCAATTTCTCACCTGAGCTCTCTTTAGAGTGCGCGAGAGGATGAGCAGAAGATGAGGTGGCTAGAGAAGCCCAGAGCCCCAGTGTTCTTAGGCCTACAAAAGCGCTTCCAAGGAAGGGGGCTGGCTAGCAACAGCTTTCAGTGCTGGCACTTTTCATCTCTGAGCAATTGCTGGACGTTTGCAATTTCTCAGCTCGTGTCTACCGACGGAAAGAGAAGGACCGTGACGCTTGGTGGGTAGAGAAGCGCAAAGCCCCAGTGTTGCTGCGCCTGTGAAAGCGCTTCCAAGGAAGGGTGCTGGCTAGCAAGAGCTTTCAGTGCTGGCACTTTTCATCTCTGAGCAATTGCTCGACGTTTGCAATTTCTCACCTGAGCTCTCTTTAGAGTGCGCGAGAGGATGAGCAGAAGATGAGGTGGCTAGAGAAGCCCGGAGCCCCAGTGTTCTTAGGCCTACAAAAGCGCTTCCAAGGAAGGGTGCTGGCTAGCAAGAGCTTTCAGTGCTGGCACTTTTCATCTCTGAGCAATTGCTCGACGTTTGCAATTTCTCAGCTCCTGTCTATGAGACGGAAAGAGAATGACCGTGACATTTGGTGGGTAGAGAAGCGCAAAGCCCCAGTGTTGCTGCGCCTGTGAAAGCGCTTCCAAGGAAGGGTGCTGGCTAGCAAGAGCTTTCAGTGCTGGCACTTTTCATCTCTGAGCAATTGCTCGACGTTTGCAATTTCTCACCTGAGCTCTCTTTAGAGTGCGCGAGAGGATGAGCAGAAGATGAGGTGGCTAGAGAAGCCCAGAGCCCCAGTGTTCTTAGGCCTACAAAAGCGCTTCCAAGGAAGGGTGCTGGCTAGCAAGAGCTTTCAGTGCTGGCACTTTTCATCTCTGAGCAATTGCTCGACGTTTGCAATTTCTCACCTGAGCTCTCTTTAGAGTGCGCGAGAGGATGAGCAGAAGATGAGGTGGCTAGAGAAGCCCAGAGCCCCAGTGTTCTTAGGCCTACAAAAGCGCTTCCAAGGAAGGGGGCTGGCTAGCAACAGCTTTCAGTGCTGGCACTTTTCATCTCTGAGCAATTGCTGGACGTTTGCAATTTCTCAGCTCGTGTCTACCGACGGAAAGAGAAGGACCGTGACGCTTGGTGGGTAGAGAAGCGCAAAGCCCCAGTGTTGCTGCGCCTGTGAAAGCGCTTCCAAGGAAGGGTGCTGGCTAGCAACAGCTTTCAGTGCTGGCACTTTTCATCTCGGAGCAATTGCTCGACGTTTGCAATTTCTCACCTGAGCTCTCTTTAGAGTGCGCGAGAGGATGAGCAGAAGATGAGGTGGCTAGAGAAGCCCGGAGCCCCAGTGTTCTTAGGCCTACAAAAGCGCTTCCAAGGAAGGGTGCTGGCTAGCAAGAGCTTTCAGTGCTGGCACTTTTCATCTCTGAGCAATTGCTCGACGTTTGCAATTTCTCACCTCGTGTCTACCGACGGAAAGAGAATGACCGTGACGTTTGGTGGCTAGAGAAGCGCAAAGCCCCAGTGTTGCTGCGCCTGTGAAAGCGCTTCCAAGGAAGGGTGCTGGCTAGCAAGAGCTTTCAGTGCTGGCACTTTTCATCTCTGAGCAATTGCTCGACGTTTGCAATTTCTCAGCTCGTGTCTACCGACGGAAAGAGAAGGACCGTGACGTTTGGTGCGTATAGAAGCGCAAAGCCCCAGTGTTGCTGCGCCTGTGAAAGCGCTTCCAAGGAAGGGTGCTGGCTAGCAAGAGCTTTCAGTGCTGGCACTTTTCATCTCTGAGCAATTGCTCGACGTTTGCAATTTCTCACCTGAGCTCTCTTTAGAGTGCGCGAGAGGATGAGCAGAAGATGAGGTGGCTAGAGAAGCCCAGAGCCCCAGTGTTCTTAGGCCTACAAAAGCGCTTCCAAGGAAGGGTGCTGGCTAGCAAGAGCTTTCAGTGCTGGCACTTTTCATCTCTGAGCAATTGCTCGACGTTTGCAATTTCTCACCTGAGCTCTCTTTAGAGTGCGCGAGAGGATGAGCAGAAGATGAGGTGGCTAGAGAAGCCCAGAGCCCCAGTGTTCTTAGGCCTACAAAAGCGCTTCCAAGGAAGGGTGCTGGCTAGCAACAGCTTTCAGTGCTGGCACTTTTCATCTCTGAGCAATTGCTCGACGTTTGTAATTTCTCAGCTCCTGTCTACGAGACGGAAAGAGAAGGACCGTGACATTTGGTGGGTAGAGAAGCGCAAAGCCCCAGTGTTGCTGCGCCTGTGAAAGCGCTTCCAAGGAAGGGTGCTGGCTAGCAAGAGCTTTCAGTGCTGGCACGTTTCATCTCTGAGCAATTGCTCGACGTTTGCAATTTCTCAGCTCGTGTCTACCGACGGAAAGAGAAGGACCGTGACGTTTGGTGCGTATAGAAGCGCAAAGCCCCAGTGTTGCTGCGCCTGTGAAAGCGCTTCCAAGGAAGGGTGCTGGCTAGCAACAGCTTTCAGTGCTGGCACTTTTCATCTCTGAGCAATTGCTGGACGTTTGCAATTTCTCACCTGAGCTCTCTTTAGAGTGCGCGAGAGGATGAGCAGAAGATGAGGTGGCTAGAGAAGCCCAGAGCCCCAGTGTTCTTAGGCCTACAAAAGCGCTTCCAAGGAAGGGTGCTGGCTAGCAACAGCTTTCAGTGCTGGCACTTTTCATCTCTGAGCAATTGCTCGACGTTTGCAATTTCTCACCTGAGCTCTCTTTAGAGTGCGCAAGAGGATGAGCAGAAGATTAGGTGGCTAGAGAAGCCCAGAGCCCCAGTGTTCTTAGACCTACAAAAGTGCTTCCAAGGAAGGGTGCTGGCTAGCAAGAGCTTTCAGTGCTGGCACTTTTCATCTCTGAGCAATTGCTCGACGTTTGCAATTTCTCACCTGAGCTCTCTTTAGAGTGCGCGAGAGGATGAGCAGAAGATGAGGTGGCTAGAGAAGCCCAGAGCCCCAGTGTTCTTAGGCCTACAAAAGCGCTTCCAAGGAAGGGTGCTGGCTAGCAACAGCTTTCAGTGCTGGCACTTTTCATCTCTGAGCAATTGCTCGACGTTTGCAATTTCTCAACTCGTGTCTACGAGACGGAAAGAGAAGGACCGTGACGTTTGGTGGCTAGAGAAGCGCAAAGCCCCAGTGTTGCTGCGCCTGTGAAAGCGCTTCCAAGGAAGGGTGCTGGCTAGCAACAGCTTTCAGTGCTGGCACTTTTCATCTCTGAGCAATTGCTCGACGTTTGTAATTTCTCACCTGAGCTCTCTTTAGAGTGCGCGCGAGGATGAGCAGAAGATGAGGTGGCTAGAGAAGCCCAAAGCCCCAGTGTTCTTAGGCCTACAAAAGCGCTTCCAAGGAAGGGTGCTGGCTAGCAACAGCTTTCAGTGCTGGCACTTTTCATCTCGGAGCAATTGCTCGACGTTTGCAATTTCTCAGCTCGTGTCTACCGACGGAAAGAGAAGGACCGTGACGTTTGGTGGCTAGAGAAGCCCAGAGCCCCAGTGTTGCTGCGCCTGTGAAAGCGCTTCCAAGGAAGGGTGCTGGCTAGCAACAGCTTTCAGTGCTGGCACTTTTCATCTCTGAGCAATTGCTCGACGTTTGCAATTTCTCACCTGAGCTCTCTTTAGAGTGCGCGAGAGGATGAGCAGAAGATGAGGTGGCTAGAGAAGCCCAGAGCCCCAGTGTTCTTAGGCCTACAAAAGCGCTTCCAAGGAAGGGTGCTGGCTAGCAACAGCTTTCAGTGCTGGCACTTTTCATCTCGGAGCAATTGCTGGACGTTTGCAATTTCTCAGCTCGTGTCTAGGAGACGGAAAGAGAAGGACTGTGACGTTTGGTGGCTAGAGAAGCGCAAAGCCCCAGTGTTGCTGCGCCTGTGAAAGCGCTTCCAAGGAAGGGTGCTGGCTAGCAACAGCTTTCAGTGCTGGCACTTTTCATCTCGGAGCAATTGCTCGACGTTTGCAATTTCTCAGCTCGTGTCTACGAGACGGAAAGAGAAGGACCGTGACGTTTGGTGGGTAGAGAAGCGCAAAGCCCCAGTGTTGCTGCGCCTGTGAAAGCGCTTCCAAGGAAGGGTGCTGGCTAGCAAGAGCTTTCAGTGCTGGCACTTTTCATCTCTGAGCAATTGCTGGACGTTTGCAATTTCTCACCTGAGCTCTCTTTAGAGTGCGCGAGAGGATGAGCAGAAGATGAGGTGGCTAGAGAAGCCCAGAGCCCCAGTGTTCTTAGGCCTACAAAAGCGCTTCCAAGGAAGGGTGCTGGCTAGCAAGAGCTTTCAGTGCTGGCACTTTTCATCTCTGAGCAATTGCTCGACGTTTGCAATTTCTCACCTGAGCTCTCTTTAGAGTGCGCGAGAGGATGAGCAGAAGATGAGGTGGCTAGAGAAGCCCAGAGCCCCAGTGTTCTTAGGCCTACAAAAGCGCTTCCAAGGAAGGGTGCTGGCTAGCAAGAGCTTTCAGTGCTGGCACTTTTCATCTCGGAGCAATTGCTGGACGTTTGCAATTTCTCAGCTCCTGTCTACGAGACGGAAAGAGAATGACCGTGACGTTTGGTGGCTAGAGAAGCGCAAAGCCCCAGTGTTGCTGCGCCTGTGAAAGCGCTTCCAAGGAAGGGTGCTGGCTAGCAAGAGCTTTCAGTGCTGGCACTTTTCATCTCTGAGCAATTGCTCGACGTTTGCAATTTCTCAGCTCGTGTCTACCGACGGAAAGAGAAGGACCGTGACGTTTGGTGGCTAGAGAAGCCCAGAGCCCCAGTGTTGTTTCGCCTGTGAAAGCGCTTCCAAGGAAGGGTGCTGGCTAGCAAGAGCTTTCAGTGCTGGCACTTTTCATCTCTGAGCAATTGCTCGACGTTTGCAATTTCTCACCTGAGCTCTCTTTAGAGTGCGCGAGAGGATGAGCAGAAGATGAGGTGGCTAGAGAAGCCCAGAGCCCCAGTGTTCTTAGGCCTACAAAAGCGCTTCCAAGGAAGGGTGCTGGCTAGCAACAGCTTTCAGTGCTGGCACTTTTCATCTCGGAGCAATTGCTGGACGTTTGCAATTTCTCAGCTCGTGTCTAGGAGATGGAAAGAGAAGGACTGTGACGTTTGGTGCGTATAGAAGCGCAAAGCCCCAGTGTTGCTGCGCCTGTGAAAGCGCTTCCAAGGAAGGGTGCTGGCTAGCAACAGCTTTCAGTGCTGGCACTTTTCATCTCTGAGCAATTGCTCGACGTTTGCAATTTCTCAGCTCGTGTCTACGAGACGGAAAGAGAAGGACCGTGACGTTTGGTGGGTAGAGAAGCGCAAAGCCCCAGTGTTGCTGCGCCTGTGAAAGCGCTTCCAAGGAAGGGTGCTGGCTAGCAAGAGCTTTCAGTGCTGGCACTTTTCATCTCTGAGCAATTGCTCGACGTTTGCAATTTCTCACCTGAGCTCTCTTTAGAGTGCGCGAGAGGATGAGCAGAAGATGAGGTGGCTAGAGAAGCCCAGAGCCCCAGTGTTCTTAGGCCTACAAAAGCGCTTCCAAGGAAGGGTGCTGGCTAGCAACAGCTTTCAGTGCTGGCACTTTTCATCTCTGAGCAATTGCTCGACGTTTGCAATTTCTCACCTGAGCTCTCTTTAGAGTGCGCGAGAGGATGAGCAGAAGATGAGGTGGCTAGAGAAGCCCAGAGCCCCAGTGTTCTTAGGCCTACAAAAGCGCTTCCAAGGAAGGGTGCTGGCTAGCAACAGCTTTCAGTGCTGGCACTTTTCATCTCGGAGCAATTGCTGGACGTTTGCAATTTCTCAGCTCCTGTCTACGAGACGGAAAGAGAATGACCGTGACGTTTGGTGCGTATAGAAGCGCAAAGCCCCAGTGTTGCTGCGCCTGTGAAAGCGCTTCCAAGGAAGGGTGCTGGCTAGCAAGAGCTTTCAGTGCTGGCACGTTTCATCTCTGAGCAATTGCTCGACGTTTGCAATTTCTCAGCTCGTGTCTACCCACGGAAAGAGAAGGACCGTGACGTTTGGTGCGTATAGAAGCGCAAAGCCCCAGTGTTGCTGCGCCTGTGAAAGCGCTTCCAAGGAAGGGTGCTGGCTAGCAAGAGCTTTCAGTGCTGGCACTTTTCATCTCTGAGCAATTGCTCGACGTTTGCAATTTCTCACCTGAGCTCTCTTTAGAGTGCGCGAGAGGATGAGCAGAAGATGAGGTGGCTAGAGAAGCCCGGAGCCCCAGTGTTCTTAGGCCTACAAAAGCGCTTCCAAGGAAGGGGGCTGGCTAGCAACAGCTTTCAGTGCTGGCACTTTTCATCTCTGAGCAATTGCTCGACGTTTGCAATTTCTCACCTGAGCTCTCTTTAGAGTGCGCGCGAGGATGAGCAGAAGATTAGGTGGCTAGAGAAGCCCAGAGCCCCAGTGTTCTTAGACCTAAAAAAGCGCTTCCAAGGAAGGGTGCTGGCTAGCAAGAGCTTTCAGTGCTGGCACTTTTCATCTCTGAGCAATTGCTCGACGTTTGCAATTTCTCAGCTCGTGTCTACGAGACGGAAAGAGAATGACCGTGACATTTGGTGGGTAGAGAAGCGCAAAGCCCCAGTGTTGCTGCGCCTGTGAAAGCGCTTCCAAGGAAGGGTGCTGGCTAGCAACAGCTTTCAGTGCTGGCACTTTTCATCTCTGAGCAATTGCTCGACGTTTGCAATTTCTCAGCTCGTGTCTACCGACGGAAAGAGAAGGACCGTGACGTTTGGTGCGTATAGAAGCGCAAAGCCCCAGTGTTGCTGCGCCTGTGAAAGCGCTTCCAAGGAAGGGTGCTGGCTAGCAACAGCTTTCAGTGCTGGCACTTTTCATCTCTGAGCAATTGCTCGACGTTTGCAATTTCTCACCTGAGCTCTCTTTAGAGTGCGCGAGAGGATGAGCAGAAGATGAGGTGGCTAGAGAAGCCCAGAGCCCCAGTGTTCTTAGGCCTACAAAAGCGCTTCCAAGGAAGGGTGCTGGCTAGCAACAGCTTTCAGTGCTGGCACTTTTCATCTCGGAGCAATTGCTCGACGTTTGCAATTTCTCAGCTCGTGTCTACCGACGGAAAGTGAAGGACCGTGACGCTTGGTGCGTATAGAAGCGCAAAGCCCCAGTGTTGCTGCGCCTGTGAAAGCGCTTCCAAGGAAGGGTGCTGGCTAGCAAGAGCTTTCAGTGCTGGCACTTTTCATCTCTGAGCAATTGCTCGACGTTTGCAATTTCTCACCTGAGCTCTCTTTAGAGTGCGCGAGAGGATGAGCAGAAGATGAGGTGGCTAGAGAAGCCCGGAGCCCCAGTGTTCTTAGGCCTACAAAAGCGCTTCCAAGGAAGGGTGCTGGCTAGCAACAGCTTTCAGTGCTGGCACTTTTCATCTCGGAGCAATTGCTCGACGTTTGCAATTTCTCAGCTCGTGTCTACGAGACGGAAAGAGAAGGACCGTGACGTTTGGTGCGTATAGAAGCGCAAAGCCCCAGTGTTGCTGCGCCTGTGAAAGCGCTTCCAAGGAAGGGTGCTGGCTAGCAAGAGCTTTCAGTGCTGGCACTTTTCATCTCTGAGCAATTGCTCGACGTTTGCAATTTCTCAGCTCGTGTCTAGGAGACGGAAAGAGAAGGACCGTGACGCTTGGTGGCTAGAGAAGCACAAAGCCCGAGTGTTACTGCGCCTGTGAAAGCGCTTCCAAGGAAGGGTGCTGGCTAGCAACAGCTTTCAGTGCTGGCACTTTTCATCTCTGAGCAATTGCTCGACGGTTGCAATTTCTCACCTGAGCTCTCTTTAGAGTGCGCGAGAGGATGAGCAGAAGATGAGGTGGCTAGAGAAGCCCAGAGCCCCAGTGTTCTTAGGCCTACAAAAGCGCTTCCAAGGAAGGGTGCTGGCTAGCAACAGCTTTCAGTGCTGGCACTTTTCATCTCTGAGCAATTGCTCGACGTTTGCAATTTCTCACCTGAGCTCTCTTTAGAGTGCGCGAGAGGATGAGCAGAAGATGAGGTGGCTAGAGAAGCCCAGAGCCCCAGTGTTCTTAGGCCTACAAAAGCGCTTCCAAGGAAGGGTGCTGGCTAGCAACAGCTTTCAGTGCTGGCACTTTTCATCTCTGAGCAATTGCTGGACGTTTGCAATTTCTCAGCTCCTGTCTATGAGACGGAAAGAGAATGACCGTGACATTTGGTGGGTAGAGAAGCGCAAAGCCCCAGTGTTGCTGCGCCTGTGAAAGCGCTTCCAAGGAAGGGTGCTGGCTAGCAAGAGCTTTCAGTGCTGGCACTTTTCATCTCTGAGCAATTGCTCGACGTTTGCAATTTCTCAGCTCGTGTCTACCGACGGAAAGAGAAGGACCGTGACGTTTGGTGCGTATAGAAGCGCAAAGCCCCAGTGTTGCTGCGCCTGTGAAAGCGCTTCCAAGGAAGGGTGCTGGCTAGCAAGAGCTTTCAGTGCTGGCACTTTTCATCTCTGAGCAATTGCTCGACGTTTGCAATTTCTCACCTGAGCTCTCTTTAGAGTGCGCGAGAGGATGAGCAGAAGATGAGGTGGCTAGAGAAGCCCAGAGCCCCAGTGTTCTTAGGCCTACAAAAGCGCTTCCAAGGAAGGGTGCTGGCTAGCAACAGCTTTCAGTGCTGGCACTTTTCATCTCTGAGCAATTGCTCGACGTTTGCAATTTCTCACCTGAGCTCTCTTTAGAGTGCGCGAGAGGATGAGCAGAAGATGAGGTGGGTAGAGAAGCCCAGAGCCCCAGTGTTCTTAGGCCTACAAAAGCGCTTCCAAGGAAGGGTGCTGGCTAGCAACAGCTTTCAGTGCTGGCACTTTTCATCTCTGAGCAATTGCTGGACGTTTGCAATTTCTCAGCTCGTGTCTACCGACGGAAAGAGAAGGACCGTGACGCTTGGTGGGTAGAGAAGCGCAAAGCCCCAGTGTTGCTGCGCCTGTGAAAGCGCTTCCAAGGAAGGGTGCTGGCTAGCAAGAGCTTTCAGTGCTGGCACTTTTCATCTCTGAGCAATTGCTCGACGTTTGCAATTTCTCACCTGAGCTCTCTTTAGAGTGCGCGAGAGGATGAGCAGAAGATGAGGTGGCTAGAGAAGCCCGGAGCCCCAGTGTTCTTAGGCCTACAAAAGCGCTTCCAAGGAAGGGTGCTGGCTAGCAAGAGCTTTCAGTGCTGGCACTTTTCATCTCTGAGCAATTGCTCGACGTTTGCAATTTCTCAGCTCGTGTCTACCGACGGAAAGAGAAGGACCGTGACGTTTGGTGGCTAGAGAAGCGCAAAGCCCCAGTGTTGCTGCGCCTGTGAAAGCGCTTCCAAGGAAGGGTGCTGGCTAGCAAGAGCTTTCAGTGCTGGCACTTTTCATCTCTGAGCAATTGCTCGACGTTTGCAATTTCTCAGCTCGTGTCTACCGACGGAAAGAGAAGGACCGTGACGTTTGGTGCGTATAGAAGCGCAAAGCCCCAGTGTTGCTGCGCCTGTGAAAGCGCTTCCAAGGAAGGGTGCTGGCTAGCAACAGCTTTCAGTGCTGGCACTTTTCATCTCTGAGCAATTGCTCGACGTTTGCAATTTCTCACCTGAGCTCTCTTTAGAGTGCGCGAGAGGATGAGCAGAAGATGAGGTGGCTAGAGAAGCCCAGAGCCCCAGTGTTCTTAGGCCTACAAAAGCGCTTCCAAGGAAGGGTGCTGGCTAGCAAGAGCTTTCAGTGCTGGCACTTTTCATCTCTGAGCAATTGCTCGACGTTTGCAATTTCTCAGCTCCTGTCTACGAGACGGAAAGAGAAGGACCGTGACATTTGGTGGCTAGAGAAGCGCAAAGCCCCAGTGTTGCTGCGCCTGTGAAAGCGCTTCCAAGGAAGGGTGCTGGCTAGCAAGAGCTTTCAGTGCTGGCACGTTTCATCTCTGAGCAATTGCTCGACGTTTGCAATTTCTCAGCTCGTGTCTACCGACGGAAAGAGAAGGACCGTGACGTTTGGTGCGTATAGAAGCGCAAAGCCCCAGTGTTGCTGCGCCTGTGAAAGCGCTTCCAAGGAAGGGTGCTGGCTAGCAAGAGCTTTCAGTGCTGGCACTTTTCATCTCTGAGCAATTGCTCGACGTTTGCAATTTCTCACCTGAGCTCTCTTTAGAGTGCGCGAGAGGATGAGCAGAAGATGAGGTGGCTAGAGAAGCCCAGAGCCCCAGTGTTCTTAGGCCTACAAAAGCGCTTCCAAGGAAGGGTGCTGGCTAGCAACAGCTTTCAGTGCTGGCACTTTTCATCTCTGAGCAATTGCTCGACGTTTGCAATTTCTCACCTGAGCTCTCTTTAGAGTGCGCAAGAGGATGAGCAGAAGATGAGGTGGCTAGAGAAGCCCAGAGCCCCAGTGTTCTTAGGCCTACAAAAGCGCTTCCAATGAAGGGGGCTGGCTAGCAACAGCTTTCAGTGCTGGCACTTTTCATCTCTGAGCAATTGCTGGACGTTTGCAATTTCTCAGCTCGTGTCTACCGACGGAAAGAGAAGGACCGTGACGCTTGGTGGGTAGAGAAGCGCAAAGCCCCAGTGTTGCTGCGCCTGTCAAAGCGCTTCCAAGGAAGGGTGCTGGCTAGCAAGAGCTTTCAGTGCTGGCACTTTTCATCTCTGAGCAATTGCTCGACGTTTGCAATTTCTCACCTGAGCTCTCTTTAGAGTGCGCGAGAGGATGAGCAGAAGATGAGGTGGCTAGAGAAGCCCGGAGCCCCAGTGTTCTTAGGCCTACAAAAGCGCTTCCAAGGAAGGGTGCTGGCTAGCAAGAGCTTTCAGTGCTGGCACTTTTCATCTCTGAGCAATTGCTCGACGTTTGCAATTTCTCAGCTCGTGTCTACCGACGGAAAGAGAAGGACCGTGACGTTTGGTGGCTAGAGAAGCGCAAAGCCCCAGTGTTGCTGCGCCTGTGAAAGCGCTTCCAAGGAAGGGTGCTGGCTAGCAAGAGCTTTCAGTGCTGGCACTTTTCATCTCTGAGCAATTGCTCGACGTTTGCAATTTCTCAGCTCGTGTCTACCGACGGAAAGAGAAGGACCGTGACGTTTGGTGCGTATAGAAGCGCAAAGCCCCAGTGTTGCTGCGCCTGTGAAAGCGCTTCCAAGGAAGGGTGCTGGCTAGCAACAGCTTTCAGTGCTGGCACTTTTCATCTCTGAGCAATTGCTCGACGTTTGCAATTTCTCACCTGAGCTCTCTTTAGAGTGCGCGAGAGGATGAGCAGAAGATGAGGTGGCTAGAGAAGCCCAGAGCCCCAGTGTTCTTAGGCCTACAAAAGCGCTTCCAAGGAAGGGTGCTGGCTAGCAACAGCTTTCAGTGCTGGCACTTTTCATCTCTGAGCAATTGCTGGACGTTTGCAATTTCTCAGCTCCTGTCTACGAGACGGAAAGAGAATGACCGTGACATTTGGTAGCTAGAGAAGCGCAAAGCCCCAGTGTTGCTGCGCCTGTGAAAGCGCTTCCAAGGAAGGGTACTGGCTAGCAAGAGCTTTCAGTGCTGGCACTTTTCATCTCTGAGCAATTGCTCGATGTTTGTAATTTCTCAGCTCGTGTCTACGAGACGGAAAGAGAAGGACCGTGACGTTTGGTGGCTAGAGAAGCGCAAAGCCCCAGTGTTGCTGCGCCTGTGAAAGCGCTTCCAAGGAAGGGTGCTGGCTAGCAAGAGCTTTCAGTGCTGGCACTTTTCATCTCTGAGCAATTGCTCGACGTTTGCAATTTCTCACCTGAGCTCTCTTTAGAGTGCGCGAGAGGATGAGCAGAAGATGAGGTGGCTAGAGAAGCCCAGAGCCCCAGTGTTCTTAGGCCTACAAAAGCGCTTCCAAGGAAGGGTGCTGGCTAGCAAGAGCTTTCAGTGCTGGCACTTTTCATCTCTGAGCAATTGCTCGACGTTTGCAATTTCTCAGCTCCTGTCTACGAGACGGAAAGAGAAGGACCGTGACATTTGGTGGGTAGAGAAGCGCAAAGCCCCAGTGTTGCTGCGCCTGTGAAAGCGCTTCCAAGGAAGGGTGCTGGCTAGCAAGAGCTTTCAGTGCTGGCACGTTTCATCTCTGAGCAATTGCTCGACGTTTGCAATTTCTCAGCTCGTGTCTACCGACGGAAAGAGAAGGACCGTGACGTTTGGTGCGTATAGAAGCGCAAAGCCCCAGTGTTGCTGCGCCTGTGAAAGCGCTTCCAAGGAAGGGTGCTGGCTAGCAAGAGCTTTCAGTGCTGGCACTTTTCATCTCTGAGCAATTGCTCGACGTTTGCAATTTCTCACCTGAGCTCTCTTTAGAGTGCGCGAGAGGATGAGCAGAAGATGAGGTGGCTAGAGAAGCCCAGAGCCCCAGTGTTCTTAGGCCTACAAAAGCGCTTCCAAGGAAGGGTGCTGGCTAGCAACAGCTTTCAGTGCTGGCACTTTTCATCTCTGAGCAATTGCTCGACGTTTGCAATTTCTCACCTGAGCTCTCTTTAGAGTGCGCAAGAGGATGAGCAGAAGATTAGGTGGCTAGAGAAGCCCAGAGCCCCAGTGTTCTTAGACCTACAAAAGTGCTTCCAAGGAAGGGTGCTGGCTAGCAAGAGCTTTCAGTGCTGGCACTTTTCATCTCTGAGCAATTGCTCGACGTTTGCAATTTCTCACCTGAGCTCTCTTTAGAGTGCGCGAGAGGATGAGCAGAAGATGAGGTGGCTAGAGAAGCCCAGAGCCCCAGTGTTCTTAGGGCTACAAAAGCGCTTCCAAGGAAGGGTGCTGGCTAGCAACAGCTTTCAGTGCTGGCACTTTTCATCTCTGAGCAATTGCTCGACGTTTGCAATTTCTCAACTCGTGTCTACGAGACGGAAAGAGAAGGACCGTGACTTTTGGTGCGTAGAGAAGCGCAAAGCCCCAGTGTTGCTGCGCCTGTGAAAGCGCTTCCAAGGAAGGGTGCTGGCTAGCAACAGCTTTCAGTGCTGGCACTTTTCATCTCTGAGCAATTGCTCGACGTTTGTAATTTCTCACCTGAGCTCTCTTTAGAGTGCGCGAGAGGATGAGCAGAAGATGAGGTGGCTAGAGAAGCCCAAAGCCCCAGTGTTCTTAGGCCTACAAAAGCGCTTCCAAGGAAGGGTGCTGGCTAGCAACAGCTTTCAGTGCTGGCACTTTTCATCTCGGAGCAATTGCTCGACGTTTGCAATTTCTCAGCTCGTGTCTAGGAGACGGAAAGAGAAGGACCGTGACGTTTGGTGGCTAGAGAAGCCCAGAGCCCCAGTGTTGCTGCGCCTGTGAAAGCGCTTCCAAGGAAGGGTGCTGGCTAGCAAGAGCTTTCAGTGCTGGCACTTTTCATCTCTGAGCAATTGCTGGACGTTTGCAATTTCTCACCTGAGCTCTCTTTAGAGTGCGCGAGAGGATGAGCAGAAGATGAGGTGGCTAGAGAAGCCCAGAGCCCCAGTGTTCTTAGGCCTACAAAAGCGCTTCCAAGGAAGGGTGCTGGCTAGCAACAGCTTTCAGTGCTGGCACTTTTCATCTCTGAGCAATTGCTCGACGTTTGCAATTTCTCAGCTCGTGTCTAGGAGACGGAAAGAGAAGGACCGTGACGTTTGGTGCGTATAGAAGCGCAAAGCCCCAGTGTTGCTGCGCCTGTGAAAGCGCTTCCAAGGAAGGGTGCTGGCTAGCAAGAGCTTTCAGTGCTGGCACTTTTCATCTCTGAGCAATTGCTCGACGTTTGCAATTTCTCACCTGAGCTCTCTTTAGAGTGCGCGAGAGGATGAGCAGAAGATGAGGTGGCTAGAGAAGCCCAGAGCCCCAGTGTTCTTAGGCCTACAAAAGCGCTTCCAAGGAAGGGTGCTGGCTAGCAACAGCTTTCAGTGCTGGCACTTTTCATCTCTGAGCAATTGCTGGACGTTTGCAATTTCTCAGCTCGTGTCTACGAGACGGAAAGAGAATGACCGTGACATTTGGTGGCTAGAGAAGCGCAAAGCCCCAGTGTTGCTGCGCCTGTGAAAGCGCTTCCAAGGAAGGGTACTGGCTAGCAAGAGCTTTCAGTGCTGGCACTTTTCATCTCTGAGCAATTGCTCGATGTTTGTAATTTCTCAGCTCGTGTCTACCGACGGAAAGAGAAGGACCGTGACGTTTGGTGGCTAGAGAAGCGCAAAGCCCCAGTGTTGCTGCGCCTGTGAAAGCGCTTCCAAGGAAGGGTGCTGGCTAGCAACAGCTTTCAGTGCTGGCACTTTTCATCTCTGAGCAATTGCTGGACGTTTGCAATTTCTCACCTGAGCTCTCTTTAGAGTGCGCGAGAGGATGAGCAGAAGATGAGGTGGCTAGAGAAGCCCAGAGCCCCAGTGTTCTTAGGCCTACAAAAGCGCTTCCAAGGAAGGGTGCTGGCTAGCAACAGCTTTCAGTGCTGGCACTTTTCATCTCTGAGCAATTGCTCGACGTTTGCAATTTCTCAGCTCGTGTCTACGAGACGGAAAGAGAAGGACCGTGACGTTTGGTGGGTAGAGAAGCGCAAAGCCCCAGTGTTGCTGCACCTGTGAAAGCGCTTCCAAGGAAGGGTGCTGGCTAGCAAGAGCTTTCAGTGCTGGCACTTTTCATCTCTGAGCAATTGCTCGACGTTTGCAATTTCTCACCTGAGCTCTCTTTAGAGTGCGCGAGAAGATGAGCAGAAGATGAGGTGGCTAGAGAAGCCCAGAGCCCCAGTGTTCTTAGGCCTACAAAAGCGCTTCCAAGGAAGGGTGCTGGCTAGCAAGAGCTTTCAGTGCTGGCACTTTTCATCTCTGAGCAATTGCTCGACGTTTGCAATTTCTCACCTGAGCTCTCTTTAGAGTGCGCGAGAGGATGAGCAGAAGATGAGGTGGCTAGAGAAGCCCAGAGCCCCAGTGTTCTTAGGCCTACAAAAGCGCTTCCAAGGAAGGGTGCTGGCTAGCAAGAGCTTTCAGTGCTGGCACTTTTCATCTCGGAGCAATTGCTGGACGTTTGCAATTTCTCAGCTCCTGTCTACGAGACGGAAAGAGAATGACCGTGACATTTGGTGGCTAGAGAAGCCCAGAGCCCCAGTGTTGCTGCGCCTGTGAAAGCGCTTCCAAGGAAGGGTGCTGGCTAGCAAGAGCTTTCAGTGCTGGCACTTTTCATCTCTGAGCAATTGCTCGACGTTTGTAATTTCTCAGCTCGTGTCTACCGACGGAAAGAGAAGGACCGTGACGTTTGGTGCGTATAGAAGCGCAAAGCCCCAGTGTTGCTGCGCCTGTGAAAGCGCTTCCAAGGAAGGGTGCTGGCTAGCAACAGCTTTCAGTGCTGGCACTTTTCATCTCTGAGCAATTGCTGGACGTTTGCAATATCTCACCTGAGCTCTCTTTAGAGTGCGCGAGAGGATGAGCAGAAGATGAGGTGGCTAGAGAAGCCCAGAGCCCCAGTGTTCTTAGGCCTACAAAAGCGCTTCCAAGGAAGGGTGCTGGCTAGCAAGAGCTTTCAGTGCTGGCACTTTTCATCTCTGAGCAATTGCTCGACGTTTGCAATTTCTCAGCTCGTGTCTACGAGACGGGAAGAGAAGGACCGTGACTTTTGGTGGCTAGAGAAGCGCAAAGCCCCAGTGTTGCTGCGCCTGTGAAAGCGCTTCCAAGGAAGGGTGCTGGCTAGCAACAGCTTTCAGTGCTGGCACGTTTCATCTCTGAGCAATTGCTCGACGTTTGCAATTTCTCAGCTCGTGTCTACGAGACGGAAAGAGAAGGACCGTGACGTTTGGTGCGTATAGAAGCGCAAAGCCCCAGTGTTGCTGCGCCTGTGAAAGCGCTTCCAAGGAAGGGTGCTGGCTAGCAAGAGCTTTCAGTGCTGGCACTTTTCATCTCTGAGCAATTGCTCGACGTTTGCAATTTCTCACCTGAGCTCTCTTTAGAGTGCGCGAGAGGATGAGCAGAAGATGAGGTGGCTAGAGAAGCCCAGAGCCCCAGTGTTCTTAGGCCTACAAAAGCGCTTCCAAGGAAGGGTGCTGGCTAGCAAGAGCTTTCAGTGCTGGCACTTTTCATCTCTGAGTAATTGCTCGACGTTTGCAATTTCTCACCTGAGCTCTCTTTAGAGTGCGCGCGAGGATGAGCAGAAGATTAGGTGGCTAGAGAAGCCCAGAGCCCCAGTGTTCTTAGGCCTACAAAAGCGCTTCCAAGGAAGGGTGCTGGCTAGCAACAGCTTTCAGTGCTGGCACTTTTCATCTCTGAGCAATTGCTCGACGTTTGCAATTTCTCAGCTCGTGTCTACGAGACGGAAAGAGAATGACCGTGACATTTGGTGGCTAGAGAAGCCCAGAGCCCCAGTGTTCTTAGGCCTACAAAAGCGCTTCCAAGGAAGGGTGCTGGCTAGCAAGAGCTTTCAGTGCTGGCACTTTTCATCTCTGAGCAATTGCTCGACGTTTGCAATTTCTCAGCTCGTGTCTACCGACGGAAAGACAAGGACCGTGACGCTTGGTGCGTATAGAAGCGCAAAGCCCCAGTGTTGCTGCGCCTGTGAAAGCGCTTCCAAGGAAGGGTGCTGGCTAGCAAGAGCTTTCAGTGCTGGCACTTTTCATCTCTGAGCAATTGCTCGACGTTTGCAATTTCTCACCTGAGCTCTCTTTAGAGTGCGCGAGAGGATGAGCAGAAGATGAGGTGGCTAGAGAAGCCCGGAGCCCCAGTGTTCTTAGGCCTACAAAAGCGCTTCCAAGGAAGGGTGCTGGCTAGCAACAGCTTTCAGTGCTGGCACTTTTCATCTCTGAGCAATTGCTCGACGTTTGCAATTTCTCACCTGAGCTCTCTTTAGAGTGCGCGAGAGGATGAGCAGAAGATGAGGTGGCTAGAGAAGCCCGGAGCCCCAGTGTTCTTAGGCCTACAAAAGCGCTTCCAATGAAGGGGGCTGGCTAGCAACAGCTTTCAGTGCTGGCACTTTTCATCTCTGAGCAATTGCTCGACGTTTGCAATTTCTCAGCTCGTGTCTACCGACGGAAAGAGAAGGACCGTGACGTTTGGTGCGTATAGAAGCGCAAAGCCCCAGTGTTGCTGCGCCTGTGAAAGCGCTTCCAAGGAAGGGTGCTGGCTAGCAACAGCTTTCAGTGCTGGCACTTTTCATCTCTGAGCAATTGCTCGACGTTTGCAATTTCTCAGCTCGTGTCTACCGACGGAAAGAGAAGGACCGTGACGTTTGGTGCGTATAGAAGCGCAAAGCCCCAGTGTTGCTGCGCCTGTGAAAGCGCTTCCAAGGAAGGGTGCTGGCTAGCAAGAGCTTTCAGTGCTGGCACTTTTCATCTCTGAGCAATTGCTCGACGTTTGCAATTTCTCACCTGAGCTCTCTTTAGAGTGCGCGAGAGGATGAGCAGAAGATGAGGTGGCTAGAGAAGCCCAGAGCCCCAGTGTTCTTAGGCCTACAAAAGCGCTTCCAAGGAAGGGTGCTGGCTAGCAAGAGCTTTCAGTGCTGGCACTTTTCATCTCTGAGCAATTGCTCGACGTTTGCAATTTCTCACCTGAGCTCTCTTTAGAGTGCGCGAGAGGATGAGCAGAAGATGAGGTGGCTAGAGAAGCCCAGAGCCCCAGTGTTCTTAGGCCTACAAAAGCGCTTCCAAGGAAGGGTGCTGGCTAGCAAGAGCTTTCAGTGCTGGCACTTTTCATCTCTGAGCAATTGCTGGACGTTTGCAATTTCTCACCTGAGCTCTCTTTAGAGTGCGCGAGAGGATGAGCAGAAGATGAGGTGGCTAGAGAAGCCCAGAGCCCCAGTGTTCTTAGGCCTACAAAAGCGCTTCCAAGGAAGGGTGCTGGCTAGCAAGAGCTTTCAGTGCTGGCACTTTTCATCTCTGAGCAATTGCTCGACGTTTGCAATTTCTCAGCTCGTGTCTACGAGACGGAAAGAGAAGGACCGTGACATTTGGTGCGTATAGAAGCGCAAAGCCCCAGTGTTGCTGCGCCTGTGAAAGCGCTTCCAAGGAAGGGTGCTGGCTAGCAAGAGCTTTCAGTGCTGGCACTTTTCATCTCTGAGCAATTGCTCGACGTTTGTAATTTCTCAGCTCGTGTCTACCGACGGAAAGAGAAGGACCGTGACGTTTGGTGCGTATAGAAGCGCAAAGCCCCAGTGTTGCTGCGCCTGTGAAAGCGCTTCCAAGGAAGGGTGCTGGCTAGCAAGAGCTTTCAGTGCTGGCCCTTTTCATCTCTGAGCAATTGCTCGACGTTTGCAATTTCTCACCTGAGCTCTCTTTAGAGTGCGCGAGAGGATGAGCAGAAGATGAGGTGGCTAGAGAAGCCCAGAGCCCCAGTGTTCTTAGGCCTACAAAAGCGCTTCCAAGGAAGGGTGCTGGCTAGCAACAGCTTTCAGTGCTGGCACTTTTCATCTCTGAGCAATTGCTCGACGTTTGCAATTTCTCAGCTCCTGTCTACGAGACGGAAAGAGAAGGACCGTGACATTTGGTGGCTAGAGAAGCGCAAAGCCCCAGTGTTGCTGCGCCTGTGAAAGCGCTTCCAAGGAAGGGTGCTGGCTAGCAACAGCTTTCAGTGCTGGCACTTTTCATCTCTGAGCAATTGCTCGACGTTTGCAATTTCTCAGCTCGTGTCTACCGACGGAAACAGAAGGACCGTGACGTTTGGTGCGTATAGAAGCGCAAAGACCCAGTGTTGCTGCGCCTGTGAAAGCGCTTCCAAGGAAGGGTGCTGGCTAGCAAGAGCTTTCAGTGCTGGCACTTTTCATCTCTGAGCAATTGCTCGACGTTTGCAATTTCTCACCTGAGCTCTCTTTAGAGTGCGCGAGAGGATGAGCAGAAGATGAGGTGGCTAGAGAAGCCCAGAGCCCCAGTGTTCTTAGGCCTACAAAAGCGCTTCCAAGGAAGGGTGCTGGCTAGCAAGAGCTTTCAGTGCTGGCACTTTTCATCTCTGAGCAATTGCTCGACGTTTGCAATTTCTCACCTGAGCTCTCTTTAGAGTGCGCAAGAGGATGAGCAGAAGATTAGGTGGCTAGAGAAGCCCAGAGCCCCAGTGTTCTTAGACCTACAAAAGCGCTTCCAAGGAAGGGTGCTGGCTAGCAAGAGCTTTCAGTGCTGGCACTTTTCATCTCTGAGCAATTGCTCGACGTTTGCAATTTCTCACCTGAGCTCTCTTTAGAGTGCGCGAGAGGATGAGCAGAAGATGAGGTGGGTAGAGAAGCCCAGAGCCCCAGTGTTCTTAGGCCTACAAAAGCGCTTCCAAGGAAGGGTGCTGGCTAGCAACAGCTTTCAGTGCTGGCACTTTTCATCTCTGAGCAATTGCTCGACGTTTGCAATTTCTCAGCTCGTGTCTAGGAGACGGAAAGAGAAGGACCGTGACGTTTGGTGCGTATAGAAGCGCAAAGCCCCAGTGTTGCTGCGCCTGTGAAAGCGCTTCCAAGGAAGGGTGCTGGCTAGCAACAGCTTTCAGTGCTGGCACTTTTCATCTCTGAGCAATTGCTCGACGTTTGCAATTTCTCACCTGAGCTCTCTTTAGAGTGCGCGAGAGGATGAGCAGAAGATGAGGTGGCTAGAGAAGCCCAGAGCCCCAGTGTTCTTAGGCCTACAAAAGCGCTTCCAAGGAAGGGTGCTGGCTAGCAACAACTTTCAGTGCTGGCACTTTTCATCTCGGAGCAATTGCTGGACGTTTGCAATTTCTCAGCTCGTGTCTAGGAGACGGAAAGAGAAGGACTGTGACGTTTGGTGCGTATAGAAGCGCAAAGCCCCAGTGTTGCTGCGCCTGTGAAAGCGCTTCCAAGGAAGGGTGCTGGCTAGCAACAGCTTTCAGTGCTGGCACTTTTCATCTCGGAGCAATTGCTCGACGTTTGCAATTTCTCAGCTCGTGTCTACGAGACGGAAAGAGAAGGACCGTGACGTTTGGTGGGTAGAGAAGCGCAAAGCCCCAGTGTTGCTGCACCTGTGAAAGCGCTTCCAAGGAAGGGTGCTGGCTAGCAAGAGCTTTCAGTGCTGGCACTTTTCATCTCTGAGCAATTGCTCGACGTTTGCAATTTCTCACCTGAGCTCTCTTTAGAGTGCGCGAGAGGATGAGCAGAAGATGAGGTGGCTAGAGAAGCCCAGAGCCCCAGTGTTCTTAGGCCTACAAAAGCGCTTCCAAGGAAGGGTGCTGGCTAGCAAGAGCTTTCAGTGCTGGCACTTTTCATCTCTGAGCAATTGCTCGACGTTTGCAATTTCTCACCTGAGCTCTCTTTAGAGTGCGCGAGAGGATGAGCAGAAGATGAGGTGGCTAGAGAAGCCCAGAGCCCCAGTGTTCTTAGGCCTACAAAAGCGCTTCCAAGGAAGGGTGCTGGCTAGCAAGAGCTTTCAGTGCTGGCACTTTTCATCTCGGAGCAATTGCTGGACGTTTGCAATTTCTCAGCTCCTGTCTACGAGACGGAAAGAGAATGACCGTGACATTTGGTGGCTAGAGAAGCCCAGAGCCCCAGTGTTGCTGCGCCTGTGAAAGCGCTTCCAAGGAAGGGTGCTGGCTAGCAAGAGCTTTCAGTGCTGGCACTTTTCATCTCTGAGCAATTGCTCGACGTTTGTAATTTCTCAGCTCGTGTCTACCGACGGAAAGAGAAGGACCGTGACGTTTGGTGCGTATAGAAGCGCAAAGCCCCAGTGTTGCTGCGCCTGTGAAAGCGCTTCCAAGGAAGGGTGCTGGCTAGCAAGAGCTTTCAGTGCTGGCACTTTTCATCTCTGAGCAATTGCTGGACGTTTGCAATATCTCACCTGAGCTCTCTTTAGAGTGCGCGAGAGGATGAGCAGAAGATGAGGTGGCTAGAGAAGCCCAGAGCCCCAGTGTTCTTAGGCCTACAAAAGCGCTTCCAAGGAAGGGTGCTGGCTAGCAAGAGCTTTCAGTGCTGGCACTTTTCATCTCTGAGCAATTGCTCGACGTTTGCAATTTCCCAGCTCCTGTCTACGAAACGGGAAGAGAAGGACCGTGACTTTTGGTGGCTACAGAAGCGCAAAGCCCCAGTGTTGCTGCGCCTGTGAAAGCGCTTCCAAGGAAGGGTGCTGGCTAGCAACAGCTTTCAGTGCTGGCACGTTTCATCTCGGAGCAATTGCTCGACGTTTGCAATTTCTCAGCTCGTGTCTACCCACGGAAAGAGAAGGACCGTGACGTTTGGTGCGTATAGAAGCGCAAAGCCCCAGTGTTGCTGCACCTGTGAAAGCGCTTCCAAGGAAGGGTGCTGGCTAGCAAGAGCTTTCAGTGCTGGCACTTTTCATCTCTGAGCAATTGCTCGACGTTTGCAATTTCTCACCTGAGCTCTCTTTAGAGTGCGCGAGAGGATGAGCAGAAGATGAGGTGGCTAGAGAAGCCCAGAGCCCCAGTGTTCTTAGGCCTACAAAAGCGCTTCCAAGGAAGGGTGCTGGCTAGCAAGAGCTTTCAGTGCTGGCACTTTTCATCTCTGAGCAATTGCTCGACGTTTGCAATTTCTCACCTGAGCTCTCTTTAGAGTGCGCGCGAGGATGAGCAGAAGATTAGGTGGCTAGAGAAGCCCAGAGCCCCAGTGTTCTTAGGCCTACAAAAGCGCTTCCAAGGAAGGGTGCTGGCTAGCAACAGCTTTCAGTGCTGGCACTTTTCATCTCTGAGCAATTGCTCGACGTTTGCAATTTCTCAGCTCGTGTCTACGAGACGGAAAGAGAATGACCGTGACATTTGGTGGCTAGAGAAGCGCAAAGCCCCAGTGTTGCTGCGCCTGTGAAAGCGCTTCCAAGGAAGGGTGCTGGCTAGCAAGAGCTTTCAGTGCTGGCACTTTTCATCTCTGAGCAATTGCTCGACGTTTGCAATTTCTCAGCTCGTGTCTACCGACGGAAAGAGAAGGACCGTGACGTTTGGTGCGTATAGAAGCGCAAAGCCCCAGTGTTGCTGCGCCTGTGAAAGCGCTTCCAAGGAAGGGTGCTGGCTAGCAACAGCTTTCAGTGCTGGCACTTTTCATCTCTGAGCAATTGCTGGACGTTTGCAATTTCTCACCTGAGCTCTCTTTAGAGTGCGCGAGAGGATGAGCAGAAGATGAGGTGGCTAGAGAAGCCCAGAGCCCCAGTGTTCTTAGGCCTACAAAAGCGCTTCCAAGGAAGGGTGCTGGCTAGCAACAGCTTTCAGTGCTGGCACTTTTCATCTCTGAGCAATTGCTGGACGTTTGCAATTTCTCAGCTCGTGTCTACCGACGGAAAGACAAGGACCGTGACGCTTGGTGCGTATAGAAGCGCAAAGCCCCAGTGTTGCTGCGCCTGTGAAAGCGCTTCCAAGGAAGGGTGCTGGCTAGCAAGAGCTTTCAGTGCTGGCACTTTTCATCTCTGAGCAATTGCTCGACGTTTGCAATTTCTCACCTGAGCTCTCTTTAGAGTGCGCGAGAGGTTGAGCAGAAGATTAGGTGGCTAGAGAAGCCCGGAGCCCCAGTGTTCTTAGGCCTACAAAAGCGCTTCCAAGGAAGGGTGCTGGCTAGCAACAGCTTTCAGTGCTGGCACTTTTCATCTCGGAGCAATTGCTCGATGTTTGCAATTTCTCAGCTCGTGTCTAGGAGACGGAAAGAGAAGGACCGTGACGTTTGGTGCGTATAGAAGCGCAAAGCCCCAGTGTTGCTGCGCCTGTGAAAGCGCTTCCAAGGAAGGGTGCTGGCTAGCAACAGCTTTCAGTGCTGGCACTTTTCATCTCTGAGCAATTGCTCGACGTTTGCAATTTCTCACCTGAGCTCTCTTTAGAGTGCGCGAGAGGATGAGCAGAAGATGAGGTGGCTAGAGAAGCCCAAAGCCCCAGTGTTCTTAGGCCTACAAAAGCGCTTCCAAGGAAGGGTGCTGGCTAGCAAGAGCTTTCAGTGCTGGCACTTTTCATCTCGGAGCAATTGCTCGACGTTTGCAATTTCTCAGCTCGTGTCTACCGACGGAAAGAGAAGGACCGTGACGTTTGGTGCGTAGAGAAGCGCAAAGCCCCAGTGTTGCTGCGCCTGTGAAAGCGCTTCCAAGGAAGGGTGCTGGCTAGCAACAGCTTTCAGTGCTGGCACTTTTCATCTCTGAGCAATTGCTGGACGTTTGCAATTTCTCACCTGAGCTCTCTTTAGAGTGCGCGAGAGGATGAGCAGAAGATGAGGTGGCTAGAGAAGCCCAGAGCCCCAGTGTTCTTAGGCCTACAAAAGCGCTTCCAAGGAAGGGTGCTGGCTAGCAAGAGCTTTCAGTGCTGGCACTTTTCATCTCTGAGCAATTGCTCGACGTTTGCAATTTCTCAGCTCGTGTCTAGGAGACGGAAAGAGAAGGACTGTGACGTTTGGTGCGTATAGAAGCGCAAAGCCCCAGTGTTGCTGCGCCTGTGAAAGCGCTTCCAAGGAAGGGTGCTGGCTAGCAACAGCTTTCAGTGCTGGCACTTTTCATCTCTGAGCAATTGCTCGACGTTTGCAATTTCTCAGCTCGTGTCTACGAGACGGAAAGAGAAGGACCGTGACGTTTGGTGGGTAGAGAAGCGCAAAGCCCCAGGGTTGCTGCGCCTGTGAAAGCGCTTCCAAGGAAGGGTGCTGGCTAGCAAGAGCTTTCAGTGCTGGCACTTTTCATCTCTGAGCAATTGCTCGACGTTTGCAATTTCTCCCCTGAGCTCTCTTTAGAGTGCGCGAGAGGATGAGCAGAAGATGAGGTGGCTAGAGAAGCCCAGAGCCCCAGTGTTCTTAGGCCTACAAAAGCGCTTCCAAGGAAGGGTGCTGGCTAGCAAGAGCTTTCAGTGCTGGCACTTTTCATCTCTGAGCAATTGCTCGACGTTTGCAATTTCTCACCTGAGCTCTCTTTAGAGTGCGCGAGAGGATGAGCAGAAGATGAGGTGGCTAGAGAAGCCCAGAGCCCCAGTGTTCTTAGGCCTACAAAAGCGCTTCCAAGGAAGGGTGCTGGCTAGCAAGAGCTTTCAGTGCTGGCACTTTTCATCTCGGAGCAATTGCTGGACGTTTGCAATTTCTCAGCTCCTGTCTACGAGACGGAAAGAGAATGACCGTGACATTTGGTGGCTAGAGAAGCCCAGAGCCCCAGTGTTGCTGCGCCTGTGAAAGCGCTTCCAAGGAAGGGTGCTGGCTAGCAAGAGCTTTCAGTGCTGGCACTTTTCATCTCTGAGCAATTGCTCGACGTTTGTAATTTCTCAGCTCGTGTCTACCGACGGAAAGAGAAGGACCGTGACGTTTGGTGCGTATAGAAGCGCAAAGCCCCAGTGTTGCTGCGCCTGTGAAAGCGCTTCCAAGGAAGGGTGCTGGCTAGCAAGAGCTTTCAGTGCTGGCACTTTTCATCTCTGAGCAATTGCTGGACGTTTGCAATATCTCACCTGAGCTCTCTTTAGAGTGCGCGAGAGGATGAGCAGAAGATGAGGTGGCTAGAGAAGCCCAGAGCCCCAGTGTTCTTAGGCCTACAAAAGCGCTTCCAAGGAAGGGTGCTGGCTAGCAAGAGCTTTCAGTGCTGGCACTTTTCATCTCTGAGCAATTGCTCGACGTTTGCAATTTCCCAGCTCCTGTCTATGAAACGGGAAGAGAAGGACCGTGACTTTTGGTGGCTACAGAAGCGCAAAGCCCCAGTGTTGCTGCGCCTGTGAAAGCGCTTCCAAGGAAGGGTGCTGGCTAGCAACAGCTTTCAGTGCTGGCACGTTTCATCTCTGAGCAATTGCTCGACGTTTGCAATTTCTCAGCTCGTGTCTACCCACGGAAAGAGAAGGACCGTGACGTTTGGTGCGTATAGAAGCGCAAAGCCCCAGTGTTGCTGCGCCTGTGAAAGCGCTTCCAAGGAAGGGTGCTGGCTAGCAACAGCTTTCAGTGCTGGCACTTTTCATCTCTGAGCAATTGCTCGACGTTTGCAATTTCTCACCTGAGCTCTCTTTAGAGTGCGCGAGAGGATGAGCAGAAGATGAGGTGGCTAGAGAAGCCCAGAGCCCCAGTGTTCTTAGGCCTACAAAAGCGCTTCCAAGGAAGGGTGCTGGCTAGCAAGAGCTTTCAGTGCTGGCACTTTTCATCTCTGAGCAATTGCTCGACGTTTGCAATTTCTCAGCTCGTGTCTACGAGACGGAAAGAGAATGACCGTGACATTTGGTGGGTAGAGAAGCGCAAAGCCCCAGTGTTGCTGCGCCTGTGAAAGCGCTTCCAAGGAAGGGTGCTGGCTAGCAAGAGCTTTCAGTGCTGGCACTTTTCATCTCTGAGCAATTGCTCGACGTTTGCAATTTCTCAGCTCGTGTCTACCGACGGAAAGAGAAGGACCGTGACGTTTGGTGCGTATAGAAGCGCAAAGCCCCAGTGTTGCTGCGCCTGTGAAAGCGCTTCCAAGGAAGGGTGCTGGCTAGCAAGAGCTTTCAGTGCTGGCACTTTTCATCTCTGAGCAATTGCTGGACGTTTGCAATTTCTCACCTGAGCTCTCTTTAGAGTGCGCGAGAGGATGAGCAGAAGATGAGGTGGCTAGAGAAGCCCAGAGCCCCAGTGTTCTTAGGCCTACAAAAGCGCTTCCAAGGAAGGGTGCTGGCTAGCAAGAGCTTTCAGTGCTGGCACTTTTCATCTCTGAGCAATTGCTCGACGTTTGCAATTTCTCACCTGAGCTCTCTTTAGAGTGCGCGAGAGGATGAGCAGAAGATGAGGTGGCTAGAGAAGCCCAGAGCCCCAGTGTTCTTAGGCCTACAAAAGCGCTTCCAAGGAAGGGTGCTGGCTAGCAAGAGCTTTCAGTGCTGGCACTTTTCATCTCGGAGCAATTGCTGGACGTTTGCAATTTCTCAGCTCCTGTCTACGAGACGGAAAGAGAAGGACCGTGACGTTTGGTGGCTAGAGAAGCCCAGAGCCCCAGTGTTGCTGCGCCTGTGAAAGCGCTTCCAAGGAAGGGTGCTGGCTAGCAAGAGCTTTCAGTGCTGGCACTTTTCATCTCTGAGCAATTGCTCGACGTTTGTAATTTCTCAGCTCGTGTCTACCGACGGAAAGAGAAGGACCGTGACGTTTGGTGCGTATAGAAGCGCAAAGCCCCAGTGTTGCTGCGCCTGTGAAAGCGCTTCCAAGGAAGGGTGCTGGCTAGCAACAGCTTTCAGTGCTGGCACTTTTCATCTCTGAGCAATTGCTCGACGTTTGCAATTTCTCAGCTCGTGTCTACCCACGGAAAGAGAAGGACCGTGACGTTTGGTGCGTATAGAAGCGCAAAGCCCCAGTGTTGCTGCGCCTGTGAAAGCGCTTCCAAGGAAGGGTGCTGGCTAGCAACAGCTTTCAGTGCTGGCACTTTTCATCTCTGAGCAATTGCTCGACGTTTGCAATTTCTCACCTGAGCTCTCTTTAGAGTGCGCGAGAGGATGAGCAGAAGATGAGGTGGCTAGAGAAGCCCAGAGCCCCAGTGTTCTTAGGCCTACAAAAGCGCTTCCAAGGAAGGGTGCTGGCTAGCAAGAGCTTTCAGTGCTGGCACTTTTCATCTCTGAGCAATTGCTCGACGTTTGCAATTTCTCAGCTCGTGTCTACGAGACGGAAAGAGAATGACCGTGACATTTGGTGGGTAGAGAAGCGCAAAGCCCCAGTGTTGCTGCGCCTGTGAAAGCGCTTCCAAGGAAGGGTGCTGGCTAGCAAGAGCTTTCAGTGCTGGCACTTTTCATCTCTGAGCAATTGCTCGACGTTTGCAATTTCTCAGCTCGTGTCTACCGACGGAAAGAGAAGGACCGTGACGTTTGGTGCGTATAGAAGCGCAAAGCCCCAGTGTTGCTGCGCCTGTGAAAGCGCTTCCAAGGAAGGGTGCTGGCTAGCAACAGCTTTCAGTGCTGGCACTTTTCATCTCTGAGCAATTGCTGGACGTTTGCAATTTCTCACCTGAGCTCTCTTTAGAGTGCGCGAGAGGATGAGCAGAAGATGAGGTGGCTAGAGAAGCCCAGAGCCCCAGTGTTCTTAGGCCTACAAAAGCGCTTCCAAGGAAGGGTGCTGGCTAGCAACAGCTTTCAGTGCTGGCACTTTTCATCTCGGAGCAATTGCTCGACGTTTGCAATTTCTCAGCTCGTGTCTACCGACGGAAAGACAAGGACCGTGACGCTTGGTGCGTATAGAAGCGCAAAGCCCCAGTGTTGCTGCGCCTGTGAAAGCGCTTCCAAGGAAGGGTGCTGGCTAGCAAGAGCTTTCAGTGCTGGCACTTTTCATCTCTGAGCAATTGCTCGACGTTTGCAATTTCTCACCTGAGCTCTCTTTAGAGTGCGCGAGAGGATGAGCAGAAGATGAGGTGGCTAGAGAAGCCCGGAGCCCCAGTGTTCTTAGGCCTACAAAAGCGCTTCCAAGGAAGGGTGCTGGCTAGCAACAGCTTTCAGTGCTGGCACTTTTCATCTCGGAGCAATTGCTCGACGTTTGCAATTTCTCAGCTCGTGTCTAGGAGACGGAAAGAGAAGGACCGTGACGTTTGGTGGCTAGAGAAGCGCAAAGCCCCAGTGTTGCTGCGCCTGTGAAAGCGCTTCCAAGGAAGGGTGCTGGCTAGCAACAGCTTTCAGTGCTGGCACTTTTCATCTCTGAGCAATTGCTCGATGTTTGCAATTTCTCAGCTCGTGTCTAGGAGACGGAAAGAGAAGGACCGTGACGCTTGGTGGCTAGAGAAGCACAAAGCCCCAGTGTTACTGCGCCTGTGAAAGCGCTTCCAAGGAAGGGTGCTGGCTAGCAACAGCTTTCAGTGCTGGCACTTTTCATCTCTGAGCAATTGCTCGACGTTTGCAATTTCTCACCTGAGCTCTCTTTAGAGTGCGCAAGAGGATGAGCAGAAGATGAGGTGGCTAGAGAAGCCCAGAGCCCCAGTGTTCTTAGGCCTACAAAAGCGCTTCCAAGGAAGGGTGCTGGCTAGCAAGAGCTTTCAGTGCTGGCACTTTTCATCTCTGAGCAATTGCTGGACGTTTGCAATTTCTCACCTGAGCTCTCTTTAGAGTGCGCGAGAGGATGAGCAGAAGATGAGGTGGCTAGAGAAGCCCAGAGCCCCAGTGTTCTTAGGCCTACAAAAGCGCTTCCAAGGAAGGGTGCTGGCTAGCAAGAGCTTTCAGTGCTGGCACTTTTCATCTCTGAGCAATTGCTGGACGTTTGCAATTTCTCAGCTCCTGTCTATGAGACGGAAAGAGAATGACCGTGACATTTGGTGGGTAGAGAAGCGCAAAGCCCCAGTGTTGCTGCGCCTGTGAAAGCGCTTCCAAGGAAGGGTGCTGGCTAGCAAGAGCTTTCAGTGCTGGCACTTTTCATCTCTGAGCAATTGCTCGACGTTTGCAATTTCTCAGCTCGTGTCTAGGAGACGGAAAGAGAAGGACCGTGACGTTTGGTGCGTAGAGAAGCGCAAAGCCCCAGTGTTGCTGCGCCTGTGAAAGCGCTTCCAAGGAAGGGTGCTGGCTAGCAAGAGCTTTCAGTGCTGGCACTTTTCATCTCTGAGCAATTGCTCGACGTTTGCAATTTCTCACCTGAGCTCTCTTTAGAGTGCGCGAGAGGATGAGCAGAAGATGAGGTGGCTAGAGAAGCCCGGAGCCCCAGTGTTCTTAGGCCTACAAAAGCGCTTCCAAGGAAGGGTGCTGGCTAGCAAGAGCTTTCAGTGCTGGCACTTTTCATCTCTGAGCAATTGCTCGACGTTTGCAATTTCTCACCTGAGCTCTCTTTAGAGTGCGCGAGAGGATGAGCAGAAGATTAGGTGGCTAGAGAAGCCCAGAGCCCCAGTGTTCTTAGGCCTACAAAAGCGCTTCCAATGAAGGGGGCTGGCTAGCAACAGCTTTCAGTGCTGGCACTTTTCATCTCTGAGCAATTGCTCGACGTTTGCAATTTCTCAGCTCGTGTCTACCGACGGAAAGAGAAGGACCGTGACGCTTGGTGGGTAGAGAAGCGCAAAGCCCCAGTGTTGCTGCGCCTGTGAAAGCGCTTCCAAGGAAGGGTGCTGGCTAGCAAGAGCTTTCAGTGCTGGCACTTTTCATCTCTGAGCAATTGCTCGACGTTTGCAATTTCTCACCTGAGCTCTCTTTAGAGTGCGCGAGAGGATGAGCAGAAGATGAGGTGGCTAGAGAAGCCCGGAGCCCCAGTGTTCTTAGGCCTACAAAAGCGCTTCCAAGGAAGGGTGCTGGCTAGCAAGAGCTTTCAGTGCTGGCACTTTTCATCTCTGAGCAATTGCTCGACGTTTGCAATTTCTCAGCTCGTGTCTACGAGACGGAAAGAGAATGACCGTGACATTTGGTGGGTAGAGAAGCGCAAAGCCCCAGTGTTGCTGCGCCTGTGAAAGCGCTTCCAAGGAAGGGTGCTGGCTAGCAAGAGCTTTCAGTGCTGGCACTTTTCATCTCTGAGCAATTGCTCGACGTTTGCAATTTCTCAGCTCGTGTCTACCGACGGAAAGAGAAGGACCGTGACGCTTGGTGCGTATAGAAGCGCAAAGCCCCAGTGTTGCTGCGCCTGTGAAAGCGCTTCCAAGGAAGGGTGCTGGCTAGCAACAGCTTTCAGTGCTGGCACTTTTCATCTCTGAGCAATTGCTCGACGTTTGCAATTTCTCACCTGAGCTCTCTTTAGAGTGCGCGAGAGGATGAGCAGAAGATGAGGTGGCTAGAGAAGCCCGGAGCCCCAGTGTTCTTAGGCCTACAAAAGCGCTTCCAAGGAAGGGTGCTGGCTAGCAACAGCTTTCAGTGCTGGCACTTTTCATCTCGGAGCAATTGCTCGACGTTTGCAATTTCTCAGCTCGTGTCTAGGAGACGGAAAGAGAAGGACCGTGACGTTTGGTGGCTAGAGAAGCGCAAAGCCCCAGTGTTGCTGCGCCTGTGAAAGCGCTTCCAAGGAAGGGTGCTGGCTAGCAACAGCTTTCAGTGCTGGCACTTTTCATCTCTGAGCAATTGCTCGATGTTTGCAATTTCTCAGCTCGTGTCTAGGAGACGGAAAGAGAAGGACCGTGACGCTTGGTGGCTAGAGAAGCACAAAGCCCCAGTGTTACTGCGCCTGTGAAAGCGCTTCCAAGGAAGGGTGCTGGCTAGCAAGAGCTTTCAGTGCTGGCACTTTTCATCTCTGAGCAATTGCTCGACGTTTGCAATTTCTCACCTGAGCTCTCTTTAGAGTGCGCAAGAGGATGAGCAGAAGATGAGGTGGCTAGAGAAGCCCAGAGCCCCAGTGTTCTTAGGCCTACAAAAGCGCTTCCAAGGAAGGGTGCTGGCTAGCAAGAGCTTTCAGTGCTGGCACTTTTCATCTCTGAGCAATTGCTGGACGTTTGCAATTTCTCACCTGAGCTCTCTTTAGAGTGCGCGAGAGGATGAGCAGAAGATGAGGTGGCTAGAGAAGCCCAGAGCCCCAGTGTTCTTAGGCCTACAAAAGCGCTTCCAAGGAAGGGTGCTGGCTAGCAAGAGCTTTCAGTGCTGGCACTTTTCATCTCTGAGCAATTGCTGGACGTTTGCAATTTCTCAGCTCCTGTCTATGAGACGGAAAGAGAATGACCGTGACATTTGGTGGGTAGAGAAGCGCAAAGCCCCAGTGTTGCTGCGCCTGTGAAAGCGCTTCCAAGGAAGGGTGCTGGCTAGCAAGAGCTTTCAGTGCTGGCACTTTTCATCTCTGAGCAATTGCTCGACGTTTGCAATTTCTCAGCTCGTGTCTAGGAGACGGAAAGAGAAGGACCGTGACGTTTGGTGCGTAGAGAAGCGCAAAGCCCCAGTGTTGCTGCGCCTGTGAAAGCGCTTCCAAGGAAGGGTGCTGGCTAGCAAGAGCTTTCAGTGCTGGCACTTTTCATCTCTGAGCAATTGCTCGACGTTTGCAATTTCTCACCTGAGCTCTCTTTAGAGTGCGCGAGAGGATGAGCAGAAGATGAGGTGGCTAGAGAAGCCCGGAGCCCCAGTGTTCTTAGGCCTACAAAAGCGCTTCCAAGGAAGGGTGCTGGCTAGCAAGAGCTTTCAGTGCTGGCACTTTTCATCTCTGAGCAATTGCTCGACGTTTGCAATTTCTCACCTGAGCTCTCTTTAGAGTGCGCGAGAGGATGAGCAGAAGATGAGGTGGCTAGAGAAGCCCAGAGCCCCAGTGTTCTTAGGCCTACAAAAGCGCTTCCAAGGAAGGGTGCTGGCTAGCAACAGCTTTCAGTGCTGGCACTTTTCATCTCTGAGCAATTGCTCGACGTTTGCAATTTCTCAGCTCCTGTCTACGAGACGGAAAGAGAAGGACCGTGACATTTGGTGGGTAGAGAAGCGCAAAGCCCCAGTGTTGCTGCGCCTGTGAAAGCGCTTCCAAGGAAGGGTGCTGGCTAGCAAGAGCTTTCAGTGCTGGCACTTTTCATCTCTGAGCAATTGCTCGACGTTTGCAATTTCTCAGCTCGTGTCTACCGACGGAAAGAGAAGGACCGTGACGTTTGGTGCGTATAGAAGCGCAAAGCCCCAGTGTTGCTGCGCCTGTGAAAGCGCTTCCAAGGAAGGGTGCTGGCTAGCAAGAGCTTTCAGTGCTGGCACTTTTCATCTCTGAGCAATTGCTCGACGTTTGCAATTTCTCACCTGAGCTCTCTTTAGAGTGCGCGAGAGGATGAGCAGAAGATGAGGTGGCTAGAGAAGCCCAGAGCCCCAGTGTTCTTAGGCCTACAAAAGCGCTTCCAAGGAAGGGTGCTGGCTAGCAAGAGCTTTCAGTGCTGGCACTTTTCATCTCGGAGCAATTGCTCGACGTTTGCAATTTCTCACCTGAGCTCTCTTTAGAGTGCGCAAGAGGATGAGCAGAAGATTAGGTGGCTAGAGAAGCCCAGAGCCCCAGTGTTCTTAGGCCTACAAAAGCGCTTCCAAGGAAGGGTGCTGGCTAGCAAGAGCTTTCAGTGCTGGCACTTTTCATCTCTGAGCAATTGCTCGACGTTTGCAATTTCTCACCTGAGCTCTCTTTAGAGTGCGCGAGAGGATGAGCAGAAGATTAGGTGGCTAGAGAAGCCCAGAGCCCCACTGTTCTTAGGCCTACAAAAGAGCTTCCAAGGAAGGGTGCTGGCTAGCAACAGCTTTCAGTGCTGGCACTTTTCATCTCTGAGCAATTGCTCGACGTTTGCAATTTCTCAGCTCGTGTCTACGAGACGGAAAGAGAAGGACCGTGACGTTTGGTGCGTATAGAAGCGCAAAGCCCCAGTGTTGCTGCGCCTGTGAAAGCGCTTCCAAGGAAGGGTGCTGGCTAGCAAGAGCTTTCAGTGCTGGCACTTTTCATCTCTGAGCAATTGCTGGACGTTTGTAATTTCTCACCTGAGCTCTCTTTAGAGTGCGCGAGAGGATGAGCAGAAGATGAGGTGGCTCGAGAAGCCCAAAGCCCCAGTGTTCTTAGGCCTACAAAAGCGCTTCCAAGGAAGGGTGCTGGCTAGCAAGAGCTTTCAGTGCTGGCACTTTTCATCTCTGAGCAATTGCTCGACGTTTGCAATTTCTCAGCTCGTGTCTACCGACGGAAAGAGAAGGACCGTGACGTTTGGTGCGTAGAGAAGCGCAAAGCCCCAGTGTTGCTGCGCCTGTGAAAGCGCTTCCAAGGAAGGGTGCTGGCTAGCAACAGCTTTCAGTGCTGGCACTTTTCATCTCTGAGCAATTGCTCGACGTTTGCAATTTCTCACCTGAGCTCTCTTTAGAGTGCGCGAGAGGATGAGCAGAAGATGAGGTGGCTAGAGAAGCCCAGAGCCCCAGTGTTCTTAGGCCTACAAAAGCGCTTCCAAGGAAGGGTGCTGGCTAGCAACAGCTTTCAGTGCTGGCACTTTTCATCTCGGAGCAATTGCTGGATGTTTGCAATTTCTCAGCTCGTGTCTACGAGACGGAAAGAGAAGGACCGTGACGTTTGGTGCGTATAGAAGCGCAAAGCCCCAGTGTTGCTGCGCCTGTGAAAGCGCTTCCAAGGAAGGGTGCTGGCTAGCAAGAGCTTTCAGTGCTGGCACTTTTCATCTCTGAGCAATTGCTCGACGTTTGCAATTTCTCAGCTCGTGTCTACGAGACGGAAAGAGAAGGACCGTGACGTTTGGTGGGTAGAGAAGCGCAAAGCCCCAGTGTTGCTGCGCCTGTGAAAGCGCTTCCAAGGAAGGGTGCTGGCTAGCAACAGCTTTCAGTGCTGGCACTTTTCATCTCTGAGCAATTGCTCGACGTTTGCAATTTCTCACCTGAGCTCTCTTTAGAGTGCGCGAGAGGATGAGCAGAAGATGAGGTGGCTAGAGAAGCCCAGAGCCCCAGTGTTCTTAGGCCTACAAAAGCGCTTCCAAGGAAGGGTGCTGGCTAGCAACAGCTTTCAGTGCTGGCACTTTTCATCTCTGAGCAATTGCTCGACGTTTGCAATTTCTCACCTCTTGTCTACCGACGGAAAGAGAAGGACCGTGACATTTGGTGCGTATAGAAGCGCAAAGCCCCAGTGTTGCTGCGCCTGTGAAAGCGCTTCCAAGGAAGGGTGCTGGCTAGCAACAGCTTTCAGTGCTGGCACTTTTCATCTCTGAGCAATTGCACGACGTTTGCAATTTCTCACCTGAGCTCTCTTTAGAGTGCGCGCGAGGATGAGCAGAAGATGAGGTGGCTAGAGAAGCCCAGAGCCCCAGTGTTCTTAGGCCTACAAAAGCGCTTCCAAGGAAGGGTGCTGGCTAGCAAGAGCTTTCAGTGCTGGCACTTTTCATCTCTGAGCAATTGCTCGACGTTTGCAATTTCTCACCTGAGCTCTCTTTAGAGTGCGCGAGAGGATGAGCAGAAGATGAGGTGGCTAGAGAAGCCCAGAGCCCCAGTGTTCTTAGGCCTACAAAAGCGCTTCCAAGGAAGGGTGCTGGCTAGCAACAGCTTTCAGTGCTGGCAGTTTTCATCTCGGAGCAATTGCTCGACGTTTGCAATTTCTCAGCTCGTGTCTAGGAGACGGAAAGAGAAGGACCGTGACGTTTGGTGGCTAGAGAAGCGCAAAGCCCCAGTGTTGCTGCGCCTGTGAAAGCGCTTCCAAGGAAGGGTGCTGGCTAGCAACAGCTTTCAGTGCTGGCACTTTTCATCTCTGAGCAATTGCTCGACGTTTGCAATTTCTCACCTGAGCTCTCTTTAGAGTGCGCGAGAGGATGAGCAGAAGATGAGGTGGCTAGAGAAGCCCAGAGCCCCAGTGTGCTTAGGCCTACAAAAGCGCTTCCAAGGAAGGGTGCTGGCTAGCAAGAGCTTTCAGTGCTGGCACTTTTCATCTCTGAGCAATTGCTCGACGTTTGCAATTTCTCACCTGAGCTCTCTTTAGAGTGCGCGAGAGGATGAGCAGAAGATGAGGTGGCTAGAGAAGCCCAAAGCCCCAGTGTTCTTAGGCCTACAAAAGCGCTTCCAAGGAAGGGTGCTGGCTAGCAACAGCTTTCAGTGCTGGCACTTTTCATCTCGGAGCAATTGCTCGACGTTTGCAATTTCTCACCTGAGCTGTCTTTAGAGTGCGCGAGAGGATGAGCAGAAGATGAGGTGGCTAGAGAAGCCCAGAGCCCCAGTGTTCTTAGGCCTACAAAAGCGCTTCCAAGGAAGGGTGCTGGCTAGCAAGAGCTTTCAGTGCTGGTACTTTTCATCTCGGAGCAATTGCTGGACGTTTGCAATTTCTCAGCTCGTGTCTACGAGACGGAAAGAGAAGGACCGTGACATTTGGTGCGTATAGAAGCGCAAAGCCCCAGTGTTGCTGCGCCTGTGAAAGCGCTTCCAAGGAAGGGTGCTGGCTAGCAAGAGCTTTCAGTGCTGGCACTTTTCATCTCTGAGCAATTGCTCGACGTTTGCAATTTCTCACCTGAGCTCTCTTTAGAGTGCGCGAGAGGATGAGCAGAAGATGAGGTGGCTAGAGAAGCCCAGAGCCCCAGTGTTCTTAGGCCTACAAAAGCGCTTCCAAGGAAGGGTGCTGGCTAGCAAGAGCTTTCAGTGCTGGCACTTTTCATCTCTGAGCAATTGCTCGACGTTTGCAATTTCTCACCTGAGCTCTCTTTAGAGTGCGCAAGAGGATGAGCAGAAGATGAGGTGGCTAGAGAAGCCCAGAGCCCCAGTGTTCTTAGACCTAAAAAAGCGCTTCCAAGGAAGGGTGCTGGCTAGCAACAGCTTTCAGTGCTGGCACTTTTCATCTCTGAGCAATTGCTCGACGTTTGCAATTTCTCACCTGAGCTCTCTTTAGAGTGCGCGAGAGGATGAGCAGAAGATGAGGTGGCTAGAGAAGCCCAGAGCCCCAGTGTTCTTAGGCCTACAAAAGCGCTTCCAAGGAAGGGTGCTGGCTAGCAACAGCTTTCAGTGCTGGCACTTTTCATCTCTGAGCAATTGCTCGACGTTTGCAATTTCTCAGCTCGTGTCTAGGAGACGGAAAGAGAAGGACCGTGACGTTTGGTGCGTATAGAAGCGCAAAGCCCCAGTGTTGCTGCGCCTGTGAAAGCGCTTCCAAGGAAGGGTGCTGGCTAGCAAGAGCTTTCAGTGCTGGCACTTTTCATCTCTGAGCAATTGCTCGACGTTTGCAATTTCTCACCTGAGCTCTCTTTAGAGTGCGCGAGAGGATGAGCAGAAGATTAGGTGGCTAGAGAAGCCCAGAGCCCCAGTGTTCTTAGGCCTACAAAAGCGCTTCCAAGGAAGGGTGCTGGCTAGCAACAGCTTTCAGTGCTGGCACTTTTCATCTCTGAGCAATTGCTCGACGTTTGCAATTTCTCAGCTCCTGTCTACGAGACGGAAAGAGAATGACCGTGACATTTGGTGGGTAGAGAAGCGCAAAGCCCCAGTGTTGCTGCGCCTGTGAAAGCGCTTCCAAGGAAGGGTGCTGGCTAGCAAGAGCTTTCAGTGCTGGCACTTTTCATCTCTGAGCAATTGCTCGACGTTTGCAATTTCTCAGCTCGTGTCTACCGACGGAAAGAGAAGGACCGTGACGTTTGGTGCGTATAGAAGCGCAAAGCCCCAGTGTTGCTGCGCCTGTGAAAGCGCTTCCAAGGAAGGGGGCTGGCTAGCAAGAGCTTTCAGTGCTGGCACTTTTCATCTCTGAGCAATTGCTCGACGTTTGCAATTTCTCACCTGAGCTCTCTTTAGAGTGCGCGAGAGGATGAGCAGAAGATGAGGTGGCTAGAGAAGCCCAGAGCCCCAGTGTTCTTAGGCCTACAAAAGCGCTTCCAAGGAAGGGTGCTGGCTAGCAACAGCTTTCAGTGCTGGCACTTTTCATCTCGGAGCAATTGCTCGACGTTTGCAATTTCTCAGCTCGTGTCTACCGACGGAAAGAGAAGGACCGTGACGCTTGGTGCGTATAGAAGCACAAAGCCCCAGTGTTGCTGCGCCTGTGAAAGCGCTTCCAAGGAAGGGTGCTGGCTAGCAAGAGCTTTCAGTGCTGGCACTTTTCATCTCTGAGCAATTGCTCGACGTTTGCAATTTCTCACCTGAGCTCTCTTTAGAGTGCGCGAGAGGATGAGCAGAAGATGAGGTGGCTAGAGAAGCCCAGAGCCCCAGTGTTCTTAGGCCTACAAAAGCGCTTCCAAGGAAGGGTGCTGGCTAGCAAGAGCTTTCAGTGCTGGCACTTTTCATCTCTGAGCAATTGCTCGACGTTTGCAATTTCTCAGCTCGTGTCTACCGACGGAAAGAGAAGGACCGTGACGTTTGGTGGCTAGAGAAGCGCAAAGCCCCAGTGTTGCTGCGCCTGTGAAAGCGCTTCCAAGGAAGGGTGCTGGCTAGCAAGAGCTTTCAGTGCTGGCACTTTTCATCTCTGAGCAATTGCTCGACGTTTGCAATTTCTCAGCTCGTGTCTAGGAGACGGAAAGAGAAGGACCGTGACGCTTGGTGGCTAGAGAAGCACAAAGCCCCAGTGTTACTGCGCCTGTGAAAGCGCTTCCAAGGAAGGGTGCTGGCTAGCAACAGCTTTCAGTGCTGGCACTTTTCATCTCTGAGCAATTGCTCGACGTTTGCAATTTCTCACCTGAGCTCTCTTTAGAGTGCGCGAGAGGATGAGCAGAAGATGAGGTGGCTAGAGAAGCCCAGAGCCCCAGTGTTCTTAGGCCTACAAAAGCGCTTCCAAGGAAGGGTGCTGGCTAGCAAGAGCTTTCAGTGCTGGCACTTTTCATCTCTGAGCAATTGCTCGACGTTTGCAATTTCTCACCTGAGCTCTCTTTAGAGTGCGCGAGAGGATGAGCAGAAGATGAGGTGGCTAGAGAAGCCCAGAGCCCCAGTGTTCTTAGGCCTACAAAAGCGCTTCCAAGGAAGGGTGCTGGCTAGCAAGAGCTTTCAGTGCTGGCACTTTTCATCTCTGAGCAATTGCTCGACGTTTGCAATTTCTCAGCTCCTGTCTATGAGACGGAAAGAGAATGACCGTGACATTTGGTGGGTAGAGAAGCGCAAAGCCCCAGTGTTGCTGCGCCTGTGAAAGCGCTTCCAAGGAAGGGTGCTGGCTAGCAACAGCTTTCAGTGCTGGCACTTTTCATCTCTGAGCAATTGCTCGACGTTTGCAATTTCTCAGCTCGTGTCTACCGACGGAAAGAGAAGGACCGTGACGCTTGGTGGGTAGAGAAGCGCAAAGCCCCAGTGTTGCTGCGCCTGTGAAAGCGCTTCCAAGGAAGGGTGCTGGCTAGCAAGAGCTTTCAGTGCTGGCACTTTTCATCTCTGAGCAATTGCTGGACGTTTGCAATTTCTCACCTGAGCTCTCTTTAGAGTGCGCGAGAGGATGAGCAGAAGATGAGGTGGCTAGAGAAGCCCGGAGCCCCAGTGTTCTTAGGCCTACAAAAGCGCTTCCAAGGAAGGGTGCTGGCTAGCAAGAGCTTTCAGTGCTGGCACTTTTCATCTCTGAGCAATTGCTCGACGTTTGCAATTTCTCACCTCATGTCTACCGACGGAAAGAGAAGGACCGTGACGTTTGGTGCGTATAGAAGCGCAAAGCCCCAGTGTTGCTGCGCCTGTGAAAGCGCTTCCAAGGAAGGGTGCTGGCTAGCAACAGCTTTCAGTGCTGGCACTTTTCATCTCGGAGCAATTGCTCGACGTTTGCAATTTCTCAGCTCGTGTCTACCGACGGAAAGAGAAGGACCGTGACGTTTGGTGCGTATAGAAGCGCAAAGCCCCAGTGTTGCTGCGCCTGTGAAAGAGCTTCCAAGGAAGGGTGCTGGCTAGCAACAGCTTTCAGTGCTGGCACTTTTCATCTCTGAGCAATTGCTGGACGTTTGCAATTTCTCACCTGAGCTCTCTTTAGAGTGCGCGAGAGGATGAGCAGAAGATGAGGTGGCTAGAGAAGCCCAGAGCCCCAGTGTTCTTAGGCCTACAAAAGCGCTTCCAAGGAAGGGTGCTGGCTAGCAAGAGCTTTCAGTGCTGGCACTTTTCATCTCTGAGCAATTGCTCGACGTTTGCAATTTCTCACCTGAGCTCTCTTTAGAGTGCGCGAGAGGATGAGCAGAAGATGAGGTGGCTAGAGAAGCCCAGAGCCCCAGTGTTCTTAGGCCTACAAAAGCGCTTCCAAGGAAGGGTGCTGGCTAGCAAGAGCTTTCAGTGCTGGCACTTTTCATCTCTGAGCAATTGCTCGACGTTTGCAATTTCTCACCTGAGCTCTCTTTAGAGTGCGCGAGAGGATGAGCAGAAGATGAGGTGGCTAGAGAAGCCCAGAGCCCCAGTGTTCTTAGGCCTACAAAAGCGCTTCCAAGGAAGGGTGCTGGCTAGCAACAGCTTTCAGTGCTGGCACTTTTCATCTCTGAGCAATTGCTCGACGTTTGCAATTTCTCAGCTCGTGTCTACGAGACGGAAAGAGAATGACCGTGACATTTGGTAGCTAGAGAAGCGCAAAGCCCCAGTGTTGCTGCGCCTGTGAAAGCGCTTCCAAGGAAGGGTGCTGGCTAGCAAGAGCTTTCAGTGCTGGCACTTTTCATCTCGGAGCAATTGCTCGACGTTTGTAATTTCTCAGCTCGTGTCTACCGACGGAAAGAGAAGGACCGTGACGTTTGGTGCGTATAGAAGCGCAAAGCCCCAGTGTTGCTGCGCCTGTGAAAGCGCTTCCAAGGAAGGGTGCTGGCTAGCAACAGCTTTCAGTGCTGGCACTTTTCATCTCTGAGCAATTGCTGGACGTTTGCAATTTCTCACCTGAGCTCTCTTTAGAGTGCGCGAGAGGATGAGCAGAAGATGAGGTAGCTAGAGAAGCCCAGAGCCCCAGTGTTCTTAGGCCTACAAAAGCGCTTCCAAGGAAGGGTGCTGGCTAGCAAGAGCTTTCAGTGCTGGCACTTTTCATCTCTGAGCAATTGCTCGACGTTTGCAATTTCTCAGCTCCTGTCTACGAGACGGAAAGAGAAGGACCGTGACATTTAGTGGGTAGAGAAGCGCAAAGCCCCAGTGTTGCTGCGCCTGTGAAAGCGCTTCCAAGGAAGGGTGCTGGCTAGCAAGAGCTTTCAGTGCTGGCACTTTTCATCTCTGAGCAATTGCTCGACGTTTGCAATTTCTCAGCTCGTGTCTACCGACGGAAAGAGAAGGACCGTGACGTTTGGTGCGTATAGAAGCGCAAAGCCCCAGTGTTGCTGCGCCTGTGAAAGCGCTTCCAAGGAAGGGTGCTGGCTAGCAAGAGCTTTCAGTGCTGGCACTTTTCATCTCTGAGCAATTGCTGGACGTTTGCAATTTCTCACCTGAGCTCTCTTTAGAGTGCGCGAGAGGATGAGCAGAAGATGAGGTGGCTAGAGAAGCCCAGAGCCCCACTGTTCTTAGGCCTACAAAAGCGCTTCCAAGGAAGGGTGCTGGCTAGCAAGAGCTTTCAGTGCTGGCACTTTTCATCTCTGAGCAATTGCTCGACGTTTGCAATTTCTCACCTCGTGTCTACGAGACGGAAAGAGAAGGACCGTGACGTTTGGTGGCTAGAGAAGCGCAAAGCCCCAGTGTTGCTGCGCCTGTGAAAGCGCTTCCAAGGAAGGGTGCTGGCTAGCAAGAGCTTTCAGTGCTGGCACTTTTCATCTCTGAGCAATTGCTCGACGTTTGCAATTTCTCAGCTCGTGTCTACCGACGGAAAGAGAAGGACCGTGACGTTTGGTGCGTATAGAAGCGCAAAGCCCCAGTGTTGCTGCGCCTGTGAAAGCGCTTCCAAGGAAGGGTGCTGGCTAGCAACAGCTTTCAGTGCTGGCACTTTTCATCTCTGAGCAATTGCTCGACGTTTGCAATTTCTCACCTGAGCTCTCTTTAGAGTGCGCGAGAGGATGAGCAGAAGATGAGGTGGCTAGAGAAGCCCAGAGCCCCAGTGTTCTTAGGCCTACAAAAGCGCTTCCAAGGAAGGGTGCTGGCTAGCAAGAGCTTTCAGTGCTGGCACTTTTCATCTCTGAGCAATTGCTCGACGTTTGCAATTTCTCACCTGAGCTCTCTTTAGAGTGCGCGAGAGGATGAGCAGAAGATGAGGTGGCTAGAGAAGCCCAGAGCCCCAGTGTTCTTAGGCCTACAAAAGCGCTTCCAAGGAAGGGTGCTGGCTAGCAAGAGCTTTCAGTGCTGGCACTTTTCATCTCTGAGCAATTGCTGGACGTTTGCAATTTCTCACCTGAGCTCTCTTTAGAGTGCGCGAGAGGATGAGCAGAAGATGAGGTGGCTAGAGAAGCCCAGAGCCCCAGTGTTCTTAGGCCTACAAAAGCGCTTCCAAGGAAGGGTGCTGGCTAGCAAGAGCTTTCAGTGCTGGCACTTTTCATCTCTGAGCAATTGCTCGACGTTTGCAATTTCTCAGCTCGTGTCTACGAGACGGAAAGAGAATGACCGTGACATTTGGTAGCTAGAGAAGCGCAAAGCCCCAGTGTTGCTGCGCCTGTGAAAGCGCTTCCAAGGAAGGGTGCTGGCTAGCAAGAGCTTTCAGTGCTGGCACTTTTCATCTCTGAGCAATTGCTCGACGTTTGTAATTTCTCAGCTCGTGTCTACCGACGGAAAGAGAAGGACCGTGACGTTTGGTGCGTATAGAAGCGCAAAGCCCCAGTGTTGCTGCGCCTGTGAAAGCGCTTCCAAGGAAGGGTGCTGGCTAGCAAGAGCTTTCAGTGCTGGCACTTTTCATCTCTGAGCAATTGCTCGACGTTTGCAATTTCTCACCTGAGCTCTCTTTAGAGTGCGCGAGAGGATGAGCAGAAGATGAGGTGGCTAGAGAAGCCCAGAGCCCCAGTGTTCTTAGGCCTACAAAAGCGCTTCCAAGGAAGGGTGCTGGCTAGCAAGAGCTTTCAGTGCTGGCACTTTTCATCTCTGAGCAATTGCTCGACGTTTGCAATTTCTCAGCTCGTGTCTACCGACGGAAAGAGAAGGACCGTGACGTTTGGTGCGTATAGAAGCGCAAAGCCCCAGTGTTGCTGCGCCTGTGAAAGCGCTTCCAAGGAAGGGTGCTGGCTAGCAAGAGCTTTCAGTGCTGGCACTTTTCATCTCTGAGCAATTGCTCGACGTTTGCAATTTCTCACCTGAGCTCTCTTTAGAGTGCGCGAGAGGATGAGCAGAAGATGAGGTGGCTAGAGAAGCCCAGAGCCCCAGTGTTCTTAGGCCTACAAAAGCGCTTCCAAGGAAGGGTGCTGGCTAGCAAGAGCTTTCAGTGCTGGCACTTTTCATCTCTGAGCAATTGCTCGACGTTTGCAATTTCTCACCTGAGCTCTCTTTAGAGTGCGCAAGAGGATGAGCAGAAGATTAGGTGGCTAGAGAAGCCCAGAGCCCCAGTGTTCTTAGACCTACAAAAGCGCTTCCAAGGAAGGGTGCTGGCTAGCAAGAGCTTTCAGTGCTGGCACTTTTCATCTCTGAGCAATTGCTCGACGTTTGCAATTTCTCACCTGAGCTCTCTTTAGAGTGCGCGAGAGGATGAGCAGAAGATTAGGTGGCTAGAGAAGCCCAGAGCCCCAGTGTTCTTAGGGCTACAAAAGCGCTTCCAAGGAAGGGTGCTGGCTAGCAAGAGCTTTCAGTGCTGGCACTTTTCATCTCTGAGCAATTGCTCGACGTTTGCAATTTCTCAGCTCGTGTCTACGAGACGGAAAGAGAAGGACCGTGACGTTTGGTGCGTATAGAAGCGCAAAGCCCCAGTGTTGCTGCGCCTGTGAAAGCGCTTCCAAGGAAGGGTGCTGGCTAGCAAGAGCTTTCAGTGCTGGCACTTTTCATCTCTGAGCAATTGCTCGACGTTTGCAATTTCTCACCTGAGCTCTCTTTAGAGTGCGCGAGAGGATGAGCAGAAGATGAGGTGGCTAGAGAAGCCCAAAGCCCCAGTGTTCTTAGGCCTACAAAAGCGCTTCCAAGGAAGGGTGCTGGCTAGCAACAGCTTTCAGTGCTGGCACTTTTCATCTCTGAGCAATTGCTCGACGTTTGCAATTTCTCAGCTCGTGTCTACCGACGGAAAGAGAAGGACCGTGACGTTTGGTGGCTAGAGAAGCGCAAAGCCCCAGTGTTGCTGCGCCTGTGAAAGCGCTTCCAAGGAAGGGTGCTGGCTAGCAAGAGCTTTCAGTGCTGGCACTTTTCATCTCTGAGCAATTGCTCGACGTTTGCAATTTCTCACCTGAGCTCTCTTTAGAGTGCGCGAGAGGATGAGCAGAAGATGAGGTGGCTAGAGAAGCCCAGAGCCCCAGTGTTCTTAGGCCTACAAAAGCGCTTCCAAGGAAGGGTGCTGGCTAGCAACAGCTTTCAGTGCTGGCACTTTTCATCTCGGAGCAATTGCTGGACGTTTGCAATTTCTCAGCTCGTGTCTACGAGACGGAAAGAGAAGGACCGTGACGCTTGGTGGGTAGAGAAGCGCAAAGCCCCAGTGTTGCTGCGCCTGTGAAAGCGCTTCCAAGGAAGGGTGCTGGCTAGCAAGAGCTTTCAGTGCTGGCACTTTTCATCTCTGAGCAATTGCTCGACGTTTGCAATTTCTCAGCTCGTGTCTACGAGACGGAACGAGAAGGACCGTGACGTTTGGTGGGTAGAAAAGCGCAAAGCCCCAGTGTTGCTGCGCCTGTGAAAGCGCTTCCAAGGAAGGGTGCTGGCTAGCAACAGCTTTCAGTGCTGGCACTTTTCATCTCTGAGCAATTGCTCGACGTTTGCAATTTCTCACCTGAGCTCTCTTTAGAGTGCGCGAGAGGATGAGCAGAAGATGAGGTGGCTAGAGAAGCCCAGAGCCCCAGTGTTCTTAGGCCTACAAAAGCGCTTCCAAGGAAGGGTGCTGGCTAGCAAGAGCTTTCAGTGCTGGCACTTTTCATCTCTGAGCAATTGCTCGACGTTTGCAATTTCTCAGCTCGTGTCTACGAGACGGAAAGAGAATGACCGTGACATTTGGTGGGTAGAGAAGCGCAAAGCCCCAGTGTTGCTGCGCCTGTGAAAGCGCTTCCAAGGAAGGGTGCTGGCTAGCAACAGCTTTCAGTGCTGGCACTTTTCATCTCTGAGCAATTGCTCGACGTTTGCAATTTCTCACCTGAGCTCTCTTTAGAGTGCGCGCGAGGATGAGCAGAAGATGAGGTGGCTAGAGAAGCCCAGAGCCCCAGTGTTCTTAGGCCTACAAAAGCGCTTCCAAGGAAGGGTGCTGGCTAGCAAGAGCTTTCAGTGCTGGCACTTTTCATCTCTGAGCAATTGCTCGACGTTTGCAATTTCTCACCTGAGCTCTCTTTAGAGTGCGCGAGAGGATGAGCAGAAGATGAGGTGGCTAGAGAAGCCCAGAGCCCCAGTGTTCTTAGGCCTACAAAAGCGCTTCCAAGGAAGGGTGCTGGCTAGCAACAGCTTTCAGTGCTGGCACTTTTCATCTCGGAGCAATTGCTCGATGTTTGCAATTTCTCAGCTCGTGTCTACCGACGGAAAGAGAAGGACCGTGACGTTTGGTGCGTAGAGAAGCGCAAAGCCCCAGTGTTGCTGCGCCTGTGAAAGCGCTTCCAAGGAAGGGTGCTGGCTAGCAAGAGCTTTCAGTGCTGGCACTTTTCATCTCTGAGCAATTGCTCGACCTTTGCAATTTCTCACCTGAGCTCTCTTTAGAGTGCGCGAGAGGATGAGCAGAAGATGAGGTGGCTAGAGAAGCCCAGAGCCCCAGTGTTCTTAGGCCTACAAAAGCGCTTCCAAGGAAGGGTGCTGGCTAGCAAGAGCTTTCAGTGCTGGCACTTTTCATCTCTGAGCAATTGCTCGACGTTTGCAATTTCTCAGCTCGTGTCTACCGACGGAAAGAGAAGGACCGTGACGTTTGGTGGCTAGAGAAGTGCAAAGCCCCAGTGTTGCTGCGCCTGTGAAAGCGCTTCCAAGGAAGGGTGCTGGCTAGCAAGAGCTTTCAGTGCTGGCACTTTTCATCTCTGAGCAATTGCTCGACGTTTGTAATTTCTCACCTGAGCTCTCTTTAGAGTGCGTGAGAGGATGAGCAGAAGATTAGGTGGCTAGAGAAGCCCAGAGCCCCAGTGTTCTTAGGCCTACAAAAGCGCTTCCAAGGAAGGGTGCTGGCTAGCAAGAGCTTTCAGTGCTGGCACTTTTCATCTCTGAGCAATTGCTCGACGTTTGCAATTTCTCACCTGAGCTCTCTTTAGAGTGCGCGGGAGGATGAGCAGAAGATGAGGTGGCTAGAGAAGCCCAGAGCCCCAGTGTTCTTAGGCCTACAAAAGCGCTTCCAAGGAAGGGTGCTGGCTAGCAACAGCTTTCAGTGCTGGCACTTTTCATCTCTGAGCAATTGCTGGACGTTTGCAATTTCTCAGCTCGTGTCTACGAGACGGAAAGAGAATGACCGTGACGTTTGGTGGCTAGAGAAGCGCAAAGCCCCAGTGTTGCTGCGCCTGTGCAAGCGCTTCCAAGGAAGGGTGCTGGCTAGCAACAGCTTTCAGTGCTGGCACTTTTCATCTCTGAGCAATTGCTCCACGTTTGCAATTTCTCAGCTCGTGTCTACGAGACAGAAAGAGAAGGACCGTGACGTTTGGTGCGTAGAGAAGTGCAAAGCCCCAGTGTTACTGCGCCTGTGAAAGCGCTTCCAAGGAAGGGTGCTGGCTAGCAAGAGCTTTCAGTGCTGGCACTTTTCATCTCTGAGCAATTGCTGGACGTTTGCAATTTCTCACCTGAGCTCTCTTTAGAGTGCGCGAGAGGATGAGCAGAAGATGAGGTGGCTAGAGAAGCCCAGAGCCCCAGTGTTCTTAGGCCTACAAAAGCGCTTCCAAGGAAGGGTGCTGGCTAGCAACAGCTTTCAGTGCTGGCACTTTTCATCTCTGAGCAATTGCTCGACGTTTGCAATTTCTCAGCTCGTGTCTACGAGACGGAAAGAGAAGGACCGTGACATTTGGTGCGTATAGAAGCGCAAAGCCCCAGCGTTGCTGCGCCTGTGAAAGCGCTTCCAAGGAAGGGTGCTGGCTAGCAACAGCTTTCAGTGCTGGCACTTTTCATCTCGGAGCAATTGCTCGACGTTTGCAATTTCTCAGCTCATGTCTACCGACGGAAAGAGAAGGACCGTGACGTTTGGTGGGTAGAGAAGCGCAAAGCCCCAGTGTTGCTGCGCCTGTGAAAGCGCTTCCAAGGAAGGGTGCTGGCTAGCAACAGCTTTCAGTGCTGGCACTTTTCATCTCTGAGCAATTGCTCGACGTTTGCAATTTCTCACCTGAGCTCTCTTTAGAGTGCGCGAGAGGATGAGCAGAAGATGAGGTGGCTAGAGAAGCCCAGAGCCCCAGTGTTCTTAGGCCTACAAAAGCGCTTCCAAGGAAGGGTGCTGGCTAGCAAGAGCTTTCAGTGCTGGCACTTTTCATCTCGGAGCAATTGCTCGACGTTTGCAATTTCTCAGCTCGTGTCTACGAGACGGAAAGAGAATGACCGTGACATTTGGTGCGTATAGAAGCGCAAAGCCCCAGTGTTGCTGCTCCTGTGAAAGCGCTTCCAAGGAAGGGTGCTGGCTAGCAAGAGCTTTCAGTGCTGGCACTTTTCATCTCTGAGCAATTGCTCGACCTTTGCAATTTCTCACCTGAGCTCTCTTTAGAGTGCGCGAGAGGATGAGCAGAAGATGAGGTGGCTAGAGAAGCCCAGAGCCCCAGTGTTCTTAGGCCTACAAAAGCGCTTCCAAGGAAGGGTGCTGGCTAGCAACAGCTTTCAGTGCTGGCACTTTTCATCTCGGAGCAATTGCTGGACGTTTGCAATTTCTCAGCTCCTGTCTACGAGACGGAAAGAGAATGACCGTGACATTTGGTGGCTAGAGAAGCGCAAAGCCCCAGTGTTGCTGCGCCTGTGAAAGCGCTTCCAAGGAAGGGTGCTGGCTAGCAAGAGCTTTCAGTGCTGGCACTTTTCATCTCTGAGCAATTGCTCGACGTTTGCAATTTCTCAGCTCGTGTCTACCGACGGAAAGAGAAGGACCGTGACGTTTGGTGCGTATAGAAGCGCAAAGCCCCAGTGTTGCTGCGCCTGTGAAAGCGCTTCCAAGGAAGGGTGCTGGCTAGCAACAGCTTTCAGTGCTGGCACTTTTCATCTCTGAGCAATTGCTCGACTTTTGCAATTTCTCACCTGAGCTCTCTTTAGAGTGCGCGAGAGGATGAGCAGAAGATGAGGTGGCTAGAGAAGCCCAGAGCCCCAGTGTTCTTAGGCCTACAAAAGCGCTTCCAAGGAAGGGTGCTGGCTAGCAACAGCTTTCAGTGCTGGCACTTTTCATCTCGGAGCAATTGCTCGACGTTTGCAATTTCTCAGCTCGTGTCTAGGAGACGGAAAGAGAAGGACCGTGACGTTTGGTGCGTATAGAAGCGCAAAGCCCCAGTGTTGCTGCGCCTGTGAAAGCGCTTCCAAGGAAGGGTGCTGGCTAGCAAGAGCTTTCAGTGCTGGCACTTTTCATCTCTGAGCAATTGCTGGACGTTTGCAATTTCTCACCTGAGCTCTCTTTAGAGTGCACGAGAGGATGAGCAGAAGATGAGGTGGCTAGAGAAGCCCAGAGCCCCAGTGTTCTTAGGCCTACAAAAGCGCTTCCAAGGAAGGGTGCTGGCTAGCAAGAGCTTTCAGTGCTGGCACTTTTCATCTCTGAGCAATTGCTCGACGTTTGCAATTTCTCAGCTCGTGTCTACGAGATGGAAAGAGAATGACCGTGACATTTGGTGGCTAGAGAAGCACAAAGCCCCAGTGTTGCTGCGCCTGTGAAAGCGCTTCCAAGGAAGGGTGCTGGCTAGCAACAGCTTTCAGTGCTGGCACTTTTCATCTCTGAGCAATTGCTCGACGTTTGCAATTTCTCAGCTCGTGTCTACAAGACGGAAAGAGAAGGACCGTGACGTTTGGTAGCTAGAGAAGTGCAAAGCCCCAGTGTTACTGCGCCTGTGAAAGCGCTTCCAAGGAAGGGTGCTGGCTAGCAACAGCTTTCAGTGCTGGCACTTTTCATCTCGGAGCAATTGCTGGACGTTTGCAATTTCTCACCTGAGCTCTCTTTAGAGTGCGCGAGAGGATGAGCAGAAGATGAGGTGGCTAGAGAAGCCCAGAGCCCCAGTGTTCTTAGGCCTACAAAAGCGCTTCCAAGGAAGGGTGCTGGCTAGCAAGAGCTTTCAGTGCTGGCACTTTTCATCTCTGAGCAATTGCTCGACGTTTGCAATTTCTCAGCTCGTGTCTACGAGATGGAAAGAGAATGACCATGACGTTTCATGGCTAGAGAAGCGCAAAGCCCCAGTGTTACTGCGCCTGTGAAAGCGCTTCCAAGGAAGGGTGCTGGCTAGCAACAGCTTTCAGTGCTGGCACTTTTCATCTCTGAGCAATTGCTTGACGTTTGCAATTTCTCACCTGAGCTCTCTTTAGAGTGCGCGAGAGGATGAGCAGAAGATGAGGTGGCTAGAGAAGCCCAGAGCCCCAGTGTTCTTAGGCCTACAAAAGCGCTTCCAAGGAAGGGGGCTGCCTAGCAAGAGCTTTCAGTGCTGGCACTTTTCACCTCGGAGCAATTGCTCGACGTTTGCAATTTCTCAGCTCGTGTCTACGAGACGGAAAGAGAATGAACGTGACGTTTGGTGCGTATAGAAGCGCAAAGCCCCAGTGTTACTGCTCCTGTGAAAGCGCTTCCAAGGAAGGGTGCTGGCTAGCAAGAGCTTTCAGTGCTGGCACTTTTCATCTCTGAGCAATTGCTCGACGTTTGCAATTTCTCACCTGAGCTCTCTTTAGAGTGCGCGAGAGGATGAGCAGAAGATTAGTTGGCTAGAGAAGCCCAGAGCCCCAGTGTTCTTAGGCCTACAAAAGCGCTTCCAAGGAAGGGTGCTGTCTAGCAACAGCTTTCAGTGCTGGCACTTTTCATCTCGGAGCAATTGCTGGACGTTTGCAATTTCTCAGCTCCTGTCTACGAGACGGAAAGAGAATGACCGTGACATTTGGTGGGTAGAGAAGCGCAAAGCCCCAGTGTTGCTGCGCCTGTGAAAGCGCTTCCAAGGAAGGGTGCTGGCTAGCAAGAGCTTTCAGTGCTGGCACTTTTCATCTCTGAGCAATTGCTGGACGTTTGCAATTTCTCAGCTCGTGTCTACCGACGGAAAGAGAAGGACAGTGACGTTTGGTGGCTAGAGAAGCGCAAAGCCCCAGTGTTGCTGCGCCTGTGAAAGCGCTTCCAAGGAAGGGTGCTGGCTAGCAACAGCTTTCAGTGCTGGCACTTTTCATCTCTGAGCAATTGCTCCACGTTTGCAATTTCTCAGCTCGTGTCTACGAGATGGAAAGAGAATGACCGTGACGTTTGGTAGCTAGAGAAGTGCAAAGCCCCAGTGTTACTGCGCCTGTGAAAGCGCTTCCAAGGAAGGGTGCTGGCTAGCAAGAGCTTTCAGTGCTGGCACTTTTCATCTCTGAGCAATTGCTCGACGTTTGTAATTTCTCACCTGAGCTCTCTTTAGAGTGCGTGAGAGGATGAGCAGAAGATTAGGTGGCTAGAGAAGCCCAGAGCCCCAGTGTTCTTAGGCCTACAAAAGCGCTTCCAAGGAAGGGTGCTGGCTAGCAAGAGCTTTCAGTGCTGGCACTTTTCATCTCTGAGCAATTGCTCGACGTTTGCAATTTCTCACCTGAGCTCTCTTTAGAGTGCGCGGGAGGATGAGCAGAAGATGAGGTGGCTAGAGAAGCCCAGAGCCCCAGTGTTCTTAGGCCTACAAAAGCGCTTCCAAGGAAGGGTGCTGGCTAGCAACAGCTTTCAGTGCTGGCACTTTTCATCTCTGAGCAATTGCTGGACGTTTGCAATTTCTCAGCTCGTGTCTACGAGACGGAAAGAGAAGGACCGTGACGTTTGGTGGCTAGAGAAGCGCAAAGCCCCAGTGTTGCTGCGCCTGTGCAAGCGCTTCCAAGGAAGGGTGCTGGCTAGCAACAGCTTTCAGTGCTGGCACTTTTCATCTCTGAGCAATTGCTCCACGTTTGCAATTTCTCAGCTCGTGTCTACGAGACAGAAAGAGAAGGACCGTGACGTTTGGTGCGTAGAGAAGTGCAAAGCCCCAGTGTTACTGCGCCTGTGAAAGGGCTTCCAAGGAAGGGTGCTGGCTAGCAAGAGCTTTCAGTGCTGGCACTTTTCATCTCTGAGCAATTGCTGGACGTTTGCAATTTCTCACCTGAGCTCTCTTTAGAGTGCGCGAGAGGATGAGCAGAAGATGAGGTGGCTAGAGAAGCCCAGAGCCCCAGTGTTCTTAGGCCTACAAAAGTGCTTCCAAGGAAGGGTGCTGGCTAGCAACAGCTTTCAGTGCTGGCACTTTTCATCTCTGAGCAATTGCTCGACGTTTGCAATTTCTCAGCTCGTGTCTACGAGACGGAAAGAGAAGGACCGTGACATTTGGTGCGTATAGAAGCGCAAAGCCCCAGTGTTGCTGCGCCTGTGAAAGCGCTTCCAAGGAAGGGTGCTGGCTAGCAAGAGCTTTCAGTGCTGGCACTTTTCATCTCTGAGCAATTGCTCGACGTTTGCAATTTCTCAGCTCATGTCTACCGACGGAAAGAGAAGGACCGTGACGTTTGGTGGGTAGAGAAGCGCAAAGCCCCAGTGTTGCTGCGCCTGTGAAAGCGCTTCCAAGGAAGGGTGCTGGCTAGCAACAGCTTTCAGTGCTGGCACTTTTCATCTCTGAGCAATTGCTGGACGTTTGCAATTTCTCACCTGAGCTCTCTTTAGAGTGCGCGAGAGGATGAGCAGAAGATGAGGTGGCTAGAGAAGCCCAGAGCCCCAGTGTTCTTAGGCCTACAAAAGCGCTTCCAAGGAAGGGTGCTGGCTAGCAAGAGCTTTCAGTGCTGGCACTTTTCATCTCGGAGCAATTGCTCGACGTTTGCAATTTCTCAGCTCGTGTCTACGAGACGGAAAGAGAAGGACCGTGACATTTGGTGCGTATAGAAGCGCAAAGCCCCAGTGTTGCTGCTCCCGTGAAAGCGCTTCCAAGGAAGGGTGCTGGCTAGCAAGAGCTTTCAGTGCTGGCACTTTTCATCTCTGAGCAATTGCTCGACCTTTGCAATTTCTCACCTGAGCTCTCTTTAGAGTGCGCGAGAGGATGAGCAGAAGATGAGGTGGCTAGAGAAGCCCAGAGCCCCAGTGTTCTTAGGCCTACAAAAGCGCTTCCAAGGAAGGGTGCTGGCTAGCAACAGCTTTCAGTGCTGGCACTTTTCATCTCGGAGCAATTGCTGGACGTTTGCAATTTCTCAGCTCCTGTCTACGAGACGGAAAGAGAATGACCGTGACATTTGGTGGCTAGAGAAGCGCAAAGCCCCAGTGTTGCTGCGCCTGTGAAAGCGCTTCCAAGGAAGGGTGCTGGCTAGCAAGAGCTTTCAGTGCTGGCACTTTTCATCTCTGAGCAATTGCTCGACGTTTGCAATTTCTCAGCTCGTGTCTACCGACGGAAAGAGAAGGACCGTGACGTTTGGTGCGTATAGAAGCGCAAAGCCCCAGTGTTGCTGCGCCTGTGAAAGCGCTTCCAAGGAAGGGTGCTGGCTAGCAAGAGCTTTCAGTGCTGGCACTTTTCATCTCTGAGCAATTGCTCGACTTTTGCAATTTCTCACCTGAGCTCTCTTTAGAGTGCGCGAGAGGATGAGCAGAAGATGAGGTGGCTAGAGAAGCCCAGAGCCCCAGTGTTCTTAGGCCTACAAAAGCGCTTCCAAGGAAGGGTGCTGGCTAGCAACAGCTTTCAGTGCTGGCACTTTTCATCTCGGAGCAATTGCTCGACGTTTGCAATTTCTCAGCTCGTGTCTAGGAGACGGAAAGAGAAGGACCGTGACGTTTGGTGCGTATAGAAGCGCAAAGCCCCAGTGTTGCTGCGCCTGTGAAAGCGCTTCCAAGGAAGGGTGCTGGCTAGCAAGAGCTTTCAGTGCTGGCACTTTTCATCTCTGAGCAATTGCTCGACGTTTGCAATTTCTCACCTGAGCTCTCTTTAGAGTGCACGAGAGGATGAGCAGAAGATGAGGTGGCTAGAGAAGCCCAGAGCCCCAGTGTTCTTAGGCCTACAAAAGCGCTTCCAAGGAAGGGTGCTGGCTAGCAACAGCTTTCAGTGCTGGCACTTTTCATCTCTGAGCAATTGCTGGACGTTTGCAATTTCTCAGCTCGTGTCTACGAGATGGAAAGAGAATGACCGTGACGTTTGGTGGCTAGAGAAGCACAAAGCCCCAGTGTTGCTGCGCCTGTGAAAGCGCTTCCAAGGAAGGGTGCTGGCTAGCAACAGCTTTCAGTGCTGGCACTTTTCATCTCTGAGCAATTGCTTGACGTTTGCAATTTCTCACCTGAGCTCTCTTTAGAGTGCGCAAGAGGATGAGCAGAAGATGAGGTGGCTAGAGAAGCCCAGAGCCCCAGTGTTCTTAGGCCTACAAAAGCGCTTCCAAGGAAGGGGGCTGCCTAGCAAGAGCTTTCAGTGCTGGCACTTTTCACCTCGGAGCAATTGCTCGACGTTTGCAATTTCTCAGCTCGTGTCTACGAGACGGAAAGAGAATGAACGTGACATTTGGTGCGTATAGAAGCGCAAAGCCCCAGTGTTACTGCTCCTGTGAAAGCGCTTCCAAGGAAGGGTGCTGGCTAGCAACAGCTTTCAGTGCTGGCACTTTTCATCTCTGAGCAATTGCTCGACCTTTGCAATTTCTCACCTGAGCTCTCTTTAGAGTGCGCGAGAGGATGAGCAGAAGATGAGGTGGCTAGAGAAGCCCAGAGCCCCAGTGTTCTTAGGCCTACAAAAGCGCTTCCAAGGAAGGGTGCTGTCTAGCAACAGCTTTCAGTGCTGGCACTTTTCATCTCGGAGCAATTGCTGGACGTTTGCAATTTCTCAGCTCCTGTCTACGAGACGGAAAGAGAATGACCGTGACATTTGGTGGGTAGAGAAGCGCAAAGCCCCAGTGTTGCTGCGCCTGTGAAAGTGCTTCCAAGGAAGGGTGCTGGCTAGCAACAGCTTTCAGTGCTGGCACTTTTCATCTCTGAGCAATTGCTGGACGTTTGCAATTTCTCAGCTCGTGTCTACCGACGGAAAGAGAATGACCGTGACGTTTGGTGGGTAGAGAAGCGCAAAGCCCCAGTGTTGCTGCGCCTGTGAAAGCGCTTCCAAGGAAGGGTGCTGGCTAGCAACAGCTTTCAGTGCTGGCACTTTTCATCTCTGAGCAATTGCTCCACGTTTGCAATTTCTCAGCTCGTGTCTACGAGATGGAAAGAGAATGACCGTGACGTTTGGTAGCTAGAGAAGTGCAAAGCCCCAGTGTTACTGCGCCTGTGAAAGCGCTTCCAAGGAAGGGTGCTGGCTAGCAAGAGCTTTCAGTGCTGGCACTTTTCATCTCGGAGCAATTGCTCGACGTTTGCAATTTCTCACCTGAGCTCTCTTTAGAGTGCGCGAGAGGATGAGCAGAAGATGAGGTGGCTAGAGAAGCCCAGAGCCCCAGTGTTCTTAGGCCTACAAAAGCGCTTCCAAGGAAGGGTGCTGGCTAGCAAGAGCTTTCAGTGCTGGCACTTTTCATCTCTGAGCAATTGCTCGACGTTTGCAATTTCTCAGCTCGTGTCTACGAGATGGAAAGAGAATGACCATGACGTTTGATGGCTAGAGAAGCGCAAAGCCCCAGTGTTACTGCGCCTGTGAAAGCGCTTCCAAGGAAGGGTGCTGGCTAGCAAGAGCTTTCAGTGCTGGCACTTTTCATCTCGGAGCAATTGCTCGACGTTTGCAATTTCTCAGCTCGTGTCTACGAGACGGAAAGAGAAGGTCCGTGACGTTTGGTGCGTACAGAAGTGCAAAGCCCCAGTGTTACTGCGCCTGTGAAAGCGCTTCCAAGGAAGGGTGCTGGCTAGCAAGAGCTTTCAGTGCTGGCACTTTTCATCTCTGAGCAATTGCTCGACGTTTGCAATTTCTCAGCTCATGTCTACGAGACGGAAAGAGAAGGACCGTGACTTTTGGTGGCTAGAGAAGCGCGAAGCCCCAGTGTTGCTGCGCCTGTGAAAGCGCTTCCAAGGAAGGGTGCTGGCTAGCAACAGCTTTCAGTGCTGGCACTTTTCATCTCTGAGCAATTGCTGGACGTTTGCAATTTCTCAGCTCGTGTCTACGAGGCGGAAAGAGAATGACCGTGACGTTTGGTGGCTAGAGAAGCGCAAAGCCCCAGTGTTGCTGCGCCTGTGCAAGCGCTTCCAAGGAAGGGTGCTGGCTAGCAACAGCTTTCAGTGCTGGCACTTTTCATCTCGGAGCAATTGCTCGACGTTTGCAATTTCTCAGCTCGTGTCTACGAGATGGAAAGAGAATGACCATGACGTTTGATGGCTAGAGAAGCGCAAAGCCCCAGTGTTACTGCGCCTGTGAAAGCGCTTCCAAGGAAGGGTGCTGGCTAGCAACAGCTTTCAGTGCTGGCACTTTTCATCTCTGAGCAATTGCTCGACGTTTGCAATTTCTCACCTGAGCTCTCTTTAGAGTGCGCGAGAGGATGAGCAGAAGATGAGGTGGCTAGGGAAGCCCAGAGCCCCAGTGTTCTTAGGCCTACAAAAGCGCTTCCAAGGAAGGGTGCTGGCTAGCAACAGCTTTCAGTGCTGGCACTTTTCATCTCTGAGCAATTGCTCGACGTTTGCAATTTCTCAGCTCATGTCTACGAGACGGAAAGAGAATGACTGTGACGTTTGGTGGGTAGAGAAGCGCAAAGCCCCAGTGTTGCTGCGCCTGTGAAAGCGCTTCCAAGGAAGGGTGCTGGCTAGCAAGAGCTTTCAGTGCTGGCACTTTTCATCTCTGAGCAATTGCTCGACATTTGCAATTTCTCAGCTCATGTCTACGAGACGGAAAGAGAATGACCGTGACGTTTGGTGCGTATAGAAGCGCAAAGCCCCAGTGTTACTGCGCTTGTGAAACCGCTTCCAAGGAAGGGTGCTGGCTAGCAACAGCTTTCAGTGCTGGCACTTTTCATCTCTGAGCAATTGCTTGACGTTTGCAATTTCTCACCTGAGCTCTCTTTAGAGTGCGCGAGAGGATGAGCAGAAGATGAGGTGGCTAGAGAAGCCCAGAGCCCCAGTGTTCTTAGGCCTACAAAAGCGCTTCCAAGGAAGGGTGCTGGCTAGCAAGAGCTTTCAGTGCTGGCACTTTTCATCTCTGAGCAATTGCTGGACGTTTGCAATTTCTCAGCTCGTGTCTACGAGACGGAAAGAGAATGACCGTGACGTTTGGTGCGTATAGAAGCGCAAAGCCCCAGTGTTGCTGCTCCTGTGAAAGCGCTTCCAAGGAAGGGTGCTGGCTAGCAACAGCTTTCAGTGCTGGCACTTTTCATCTCTGAGCAATTGCTCGACGTTTGCAATTTCTCAGCTCGTGTCTACGAGACGGAAAGAGAAGGACCGTGACGCTTGGTGGCTAGAGAAGCGCAAAGCCCCAGTGTTACTGCGCCTGTGAAAGCGCTTCCAAGGAAGGGTGCTGGCTAGCAACAGCTTTCAGTGCTGGCACTTTTCATCTCTGAGCAACTGCTCGACGTTTGCAATTTCTCACCTGAGCTCTCTTTAGAGTGCGCGAGAGGATGAGCAGAAGATGAGGTGGCTAGAGAAGCCCAGAGCCCCAGTGTTCTTAGGCCTACAAAAGCGCTTCCAAGGAAGGGTGCTGGCTAGCAACAGCTTTCAGTGCTGGCACTTTTCATCTCTGAGCAATTGCTCGACGTTTGCAATTTCTCAGCTCGTGTCTACAAGACGGAAAGAGAATGACCGTGACGTTTGGTGCGTATAGAAGCACAAAGCCCCAGTGTTGCTGCGCCTGTGAAAGCGCTTCCAAGGAAGGGTGCTGGCTAGCAACAGCTTTCAGTGCTGGCACTTTTCATCTCTGAGCAATTGCTCGACGTTTGCAATTTCTCAGCTCGTGTCTAGGAGACGGAAAGAGAAGGACCGTGACGTTTGGTGCGTATAGAAGCGCAAAGCCCCAGTGTTGCTGCGCCTGTGAAAGCGCTTCCAAGGAAGGGTGCTGGCTAGCAACAGCTTTCAGTGCTGGCACTTTTCATCTCTGAGCAATTGCTCGACGTTTGCAATTTCTCACCTGAGCTCTCTTTAGAGTGCGCGAGAGGATGAGCAGAAGATGAGGTGGCTAGAGAAGCCCAGAGCCCCAGTGTTCTTAGGGCTACAAAAGCGCTTCCAAGGAAGGGTGCTGGCTAGCAAGAGCTTTCAGTGCTGGCACTTTTCATCTCGGAGCAATTGCTGGACGTTTGCAATTTCTCAGCTCGTGTCTACGAGACGGAAAGAGAAGGACCGTGACGTTTGGTGCGTATAGAAGCACAAAGCCCCAGTGTTGCTGCGCCTGTGAAAGCGCTTCCAAGGAAGGGTGCTGGCTAGCAACAGCTTTCAGTGCTGGCACTTTTCATCTCTGAGCAATTGCTCGACGTTTGCAATTTCTCAGCTCGTGTCTACGAGACGGAAAGAGAAGGACCGTGACGTTTGGTGGGTAGAGAAGCGCAAAGCCCCAGTGTTGCTGCGCCTGTGAAAGCGCTTCCAAGGAAGGGTGCTGGCTAGCAAGAGCTTTCAGTGCTGGCACTTTTCATCTCTGAGCAATTGCTCGACGTTTGTAATTTCTCACCTGAGCTCTCTTTAGAGTGCGCGAGAGGATGAGCAGAAGATGAGGTGGCTAGAGAAGCCCAGAGCCCCAGTGTTCTCAGGGCTACAAAAGCGCTTCCAAGGAAGGGTACTGGCTAGCAAGAGCTTTCAGTGCTGGCACTTTTCATCTCTGAGCAATTGCTCGACGTTTGCAATTTCTCAGCTCGTGTCTACCGACGGAAATAGAAGGACCGTGACTTTTGGTGGCTAGAGAAGCGCAAAGCCCCAGTGTTGCTGCGCCTGTGAAAGCGCTTCCAAGGAAGGGTGCTGGCTAGCAAGAGCTTTCAGTGCTGGCACTTTTCATCTCGGAGCAATTGCTCGACGTTTGCAATTTCTCAGCTCGTGTCTACGAGACGGAAAGAGAAGGTCCGTGACGTTTGGTGCGTACAGAAGTGCAAAGCCCCAGTGTTACTGCGCCTGTGAAAGCGCTTCCAAGGAAGGGTGCTGGCTAGCAAGAGCTTTCAGTGCTGGCACTTTTCATCTCTGAGCAATTGCTCGACGTTTGCAATTTCTCAGCTCATGTCTACGAGACGGAAAGAGAAGGACCGTGACTTTTGGTGGCTAGAGAAGCGCGAAGCCCCAGTGTTGCTGCGCCTGTGAAAGCGCTTCCAAGGAAGGGTGCTGGCTAGCAACAGCTTTCAGTGCTGGCACTTTTCATCTCTGAGCAATTGCTGGACGTTTGCAATTTCTCAGCTCATGTCTACGAGGCGGAAAGAGAATGACCGTGACGTTTGGTGGCTAGAGAAGCGCAAAGCCCCAGTGTTGCTGCGCCTGTGCAAGCGCTTCCAAGGAAGGGTGCTGGCTAGCAACAGCTTTCAGTGCTGGCACTTTTCATCTCTGAGCAATTGCTCGACGTTTGCAATTTCTCAGCTCGTGTCTACGAGATGGAAAGAGAATGACCATGACGTTTGATGGCTAGAGAAGCGCAAAGCCCCAGTGTTACTGCGCCTGTGAAAGCGCTTCCAAGGAAGGGTGCTGGCTAGCAACAGCTTTCAGTGCTGGCACTTTTCATCTCTGAGCAATTGCTCGACGTTTGCAATTTCTCACCTGAGCTCTCTTTAGAGTGCGCGAGAGGATGAGCAGAAGATGAGGTGGCTAGGGAAGCCCAGAGCCCCAGTGTTCTTAGGCCTACAAAAGCGCTTCCAAGGAAGGGTGCTGGCTAGCAACAGCTTTCAGTGCTGGCACTTTTCATCTCTGAGCAATTGCTCGACGTTTGCAATTTCTCAGCTCATGTCTACGAGACGGAAAGAGAATGACTGTGACGTTTGGTGGGTAGAGAAGCGCAAAGCCCCAGTGTTGCTGCGCCTGTGAAAGCGCTTCCAAGGAAGGGTGCTGGCTAGCAAGAGCTTTCAGTGCTGGCACTTTTCATCTCTGAGCAATTGCTCGACATTTGCAATTTCTCAGCTCATGTCTACGAGACGGAAAGAGAATGACCGTGACGTTTGGTGCGTATAGAAGCGCAAAGCCCCAGTGTTACTGCGCTTGTGAAACCGCTTCCAAGGAAGGGTGCTGGCTAGCAACAGCTTTCAGTGCTGGCACTTTTCATCTCTGAGCAATTGCTTGACGTTTGCAATTTCTCACCTGAGCTCTCTTTAGAGTGCGCGAGAGGATGAGCAGAAGATGAGGTGGCTAGAGAAGCCCAGAGCCCCAGTGTTCTTAGGCCTACAAAAGCGCTTCCAAGGAAGGGTGCTGGCTAGCAAGAGCTTTCAGTGCTGGCACTTTTCATCTCTGAGCAATTGCTGGACGTTTGCAATTTCTCAGCTCGTGTCTACGAGACGGAAAGAGAATGACCGTGACGTTTGGTGCGTATAGAAGCGCAAAGCCCCAGTGTTGCTGCTCCTGTGAAAGCGCTTCCAAGGAAGGGTGCTGGCTAGCAACAGCTTTCAGTGCTGGCACTTTTCATCTCTGAGCAATTGCTCGACGTTTGCAATTTCTCAGCTCGTGTCTACGAGACGGAAAGAGAAGGACCGTGACGCTTGGTGGCTAGAGAAGCGCAAAGCCCCAGTGTTACTGCGCCTGTGAAAGCGCTTCCAAGGAAGGGTGCTGGCTAGCAACAGCTTTCAGTGCTGGCACTTTTCATCTCTGAGCAACTGCTCGACGTTTGCAATTTCTCACCTGAGCTCTCTTTAGAGTGCGCGAGAGGATGAGCAGAAGATGAGGTGGCTAGAGAAGCCCAGAGCCCCAGTGTTCTTAGGCCTACAAAAGCGCTTCCAAGGAAGGGTGCTGGCTAGCAACAGCTTTCAGTGCTGGCACTTTTCATCTCTGAGCAATTGCTGGACGTTTGCAATTTCTCAGCTCGTGTCTACAAGACGGAAAGAGAATGACCGTGACGTTTGGTGCGTATAGAAGCACAAAGCCCCAGTGTTGCTGCGCCTGTGAAAGCGCTTCCAAGGAAGGGTGCTGGCTAGCAACAGCTTTCAGTGCTGGCACTTTTCATCTCTGAGCAATTGCTCGACGTTTGCAATTTCTCAGCTCGTGTCTAGGAGACGGAAAGAGAAGGACCGTGACGTTTGGTGCGTATAGAAGCGCAAAGCCCCAGTGTTGCTGCGCCTGTGAAAGCGCTTCCAAGGAAGGGTGCTGGCTAGCAACAGCTTTCAGTGCTGGCACTTTTCATCTCTGAGCAATTGCTCGACGTTTGCAATTTCTCACCTGAGCTCTCTTTAGAGTGCGCGAGAGGATGAGCAGAAGATGAGGTGGCTAGAGAAGCCCAGAGCCCCAGTGTTCTTCGGCCTACAAAAGCGCTTCCAAGGAAGGGTGCTGGCTAGCAACAGCTTTCAGTGCTGGCACTTTTCATCTCGGAGCAATTGCTGGACGTTTGCAATTTCTCAGCTCGTGTCTACGAGACGGAAAGAGAAGGACCGTGACGTTTGGTGCGTATAGAAGCACAAAGCCCCAGTGTTGCTGCGCCTGTGAAAGCGCTTCCAAGGAAGGGTGCTGGCTAGCAACAGCTTTCAGTGCTGGCACTTTTCATCTCTGAGCAATTGCTCGACGTTTGCAATTTCTCAGCTCGTGTCTACGAGACGGAAAGAGAAGGACCGTGACGTTTGGTGGGTAGAGAAGCGCAAAGCCCCAGTGTTGCTGCGCCTGTGAAAGCGCTTCCAAGGAAGGGTGCTGGCTAGCAAGAGCTTTCAGTGCTGGCACTTTTCATCTCTGAGCAATTGCTCGACGTTTGTAATTTCTCACCTGAGCTCTCTTTAGAGTGCGCGAGAGGATGAGCAGAAGATGAGGTGGCTAGAGAAGCCCAGAGCCCCAGTGTTCTCAGGGCTACAAAAGCGCTTCCAAGGAAGGGTGCTGGCTAGCAAGAGCTTTCAGTGCTGGCACTTTTCATCTCTGAGCAATTGCTCGACGTTTGCAATTTCTCAGCTCGTGTCTACCGACGGAAATAGAAGGACCGTGACTTTTGGTGGCTAGAGAAGCGCAAAGCCCCAGTGTTGCTGCGCCTGTGAAAGCGCTTCCAAGGAAGGGTGCTGGCTAGCAACAGCTTTCAGTGCTGGCACTTTTCATCTCTGAGCAATTGCTCGACGTTTGTAATTTCTCACCTGAGCTCTCTTTAGAGTGCGCGAGAGGATGAGCAGAAGATTAGGTGGCTAGAGAAGCCCAGAGCCCCACTGTTCTTAGGCCTACAAAAGCGCTTCCAAGGAAGGGTGCTGGCTAGCAACAGCTTTCAGTGCTGGCACTTTTCATCTCTGAGCAATTGCTCGACGTTTGCAATTTCTCAGCTCGTGTCTAGGAGACGGAAAGAGAAGGACCGTGACTTTTGGTGGCTAGAGAAGCGCAAAGCCCCAGTGTTACTGCGCCTGTGAAAGCGCTTCCAAGGAAGGGTGCTGGCTAGCAACAGCTTTCAGTGCTGGCACTTTTCATCTCTGAGCAATTGCTCGACGTTTGCAATTTCTCACCTGAGCTCTCTTTAGAGTGCGCGAGAGGATGAGCAGAAGATGAGGTGGCTAGAGAAGCCCAGAGCCCCAGTGTTCTTAGGCCTACAAAAGCGCTTCCAAGGAAGGGGGCTGCCTAGCAAGAGCTTTCAGTGCTGGCACTTTTCATCTCTGAGCAATTGCTCGACGTTTGTAATTTCTCACCTGAGCTCTCTTTAGAGTGCGCGAGAGGATGAGCAGAAGATGAGGTGGCTAGAGAAGCCCAGAGCCCCAGTGTGCTTAGGCCTACAAAAGCGCTTCCAAGGAAGGGTGCTGGCTAGCAAGAGCTTTCAGTGCTGGCACTTTTCATCTCGGAGCAATTGCTCGACGTTTGCAATTTCTCAGCTCGTGTCTACGAGACGGAAAGAGAAGGACCGTGACGTTTGGTGGCTAGAGAAGCGCAAAGCCCCAGTGTTGCTGCGCCTGTGAAAGCGCTTCCAAGGAAGGGTGCTGGCTAGCAACAGCTTTCAGTGCTGGCACTTTTCATCTCTGAGCAATTGCTCGACGTTTGCAATTTCTCAGCTCGTGTCTACGAGACGGAAAGAGAATGACCGTGACGTTTGGTGGGTAGAGAAGCGCAAAGCCCCAGTGTTGCTGCGCCTGTGAAAGCGCTTCCAAGGAAGGGTGCTGGCTAGCAAGAGCTTTCAGTGCTGGCACTTTTCATCTCTGAGCAATTGCTCGACGTTTGCAATTTCTCACCTGAGCTCTCTTTAGAGTGCACGAGAGGATGAGCAGAAGATGAGGTGGCTAGAGAAGCCCAGAGCCCCAGTGTTCTTAGGCCTACAAAAGCGCTTCCAAGGAAGGGTGCTGGCTAGCAAGAGCTTTCAGTGCTGGCACTTTTCATCTCTGAGCAATTGCTCGACGTTTGCAATTTCTCACCTGAGCTCTCTTTAGAGTGCGCGAGAGGATGAGCAGAAGATGAGGTGGCTAGAGAAGCCCAAAGCCCCAGTGTTCTTAGGCCTACAAAAGCGCTTCCAAGGAAGGGTGCTGGCTAGCAAGAGCTTTCAGTGCTGGCACTTTTCATCTCTGAGCAATTGCTCGACGGTTGCAATTTCTCACCTGAGCTCTCTTTAGAGTGCGCGAGAGGATGAGCAGAAGATGAGGTGGCTAGAGAAGCCCAGAGCCCCAGTGTTCTTAGGCCTACAAAAGCGCTTCCAAGGAAGGGTGCTGGCTAGCAACAGCTTTCAGTGCTGGCACTTTTCATCTCTGAGCAATTGCTGGACGTTTGCAATTTCTCAGCTCGTGTCTACGAGATGGAAAGAGAAGGACCGTGACGTTTGGTGCGTATAGAAGCGCAAAGCCCCAGTGTTGCTGCGCCTGTGAAAGCGCTTCCAAGGAAGGGTGCTGGCTAGCAACAGCTTTCAGTGCTGGCACTTTTCATCTCTGAGCAATTGCTCGACGTTTGCAATTTCTCAGCTCGTGTCTAGGAGACGGAAAGAGAAGGACCGTGACGTTTGGTGGCTAGAGAAGCGCAAAGCCCCAGTGTTGCTGCGCCTGTGAAAGCGCTTCCAAGGAAGGGTGCTGGCTAGCAACAGCTTTCAGTGCTGGCACTTTTCATCTCTGAGCAATTGCTCGACGTTTGTAATTTCTCACCTGAGCTCTCTTTAGAGTGCGCGAGAGGATGAGCAGAAGATGAGGTGGCTAGAGAAGCCCAGAGCCCCAGTGTTCTTAGGCCTACAAAAGCGCTTCCAAGGAAGGGTGCTGGCTAGCAACAGCTTTCAGTGCTGGCACTTTTCATCTCTGAGCAATTGCTCGACGTTTGCAATTTCTCAGCTCGTGTCTACGAGACGGAAAGAGAAGGACCGTGACGTTTGGTGGCTAGAGAAGCGCAAAGCCCCAGTGTTGCTGCGCCTGTGAAAGCGCTTCCAAGGAAGGGTGCTGGCTAGCAAGAGCTTTCAGTGCTGGCACTTTTCATCTCTGAGCAATTGCTCGACGTTTGCAATTTCTCAGCTGAGCTCTCTTTAGAGTGCGCGAGAGGATGAGCAGAAGATGAGGTGGCTAGAGAAGCCCAGAGCCCCAGTGTTCTTAGGCCTACAAAAGCGCTTCCAAGGAAGGGTGCTGGCTAGCAACAGCTTTCAGTGCTGGCACTTTTCATCTCGGAGCAATTGCTCGACGTTTGCAATTTCTCACCTCGTGTCTACCGACGGAAAGAGAAGGACCGTGACTTTTGGTGCGTATAGAAGCGCAAAGCCCCAGTGTTGCTGCGCCTGTGAAAGCGCTTCCAAGGAAGGGTGCTGGCTAGCAACAGCTTTCAGTGCTGGCACTTTTCATCTCTGAGCAATTGCTCAACGTTTGCAATTTCTCACCTGAGCTCTCTTTAGAGTGCGCGAGAGGATGAGCAGAAGATGAGGTGGCTAGAGAAGCCCAGAGCCCCAGTGTTCTTAGGCCTACAAAAGCGCTTCCAAGGAAGGGTGCTGGCTAGCAAGAGCTTTCAGTGCTGGCACTTTTCATCTCTGAGCAATTGCTGGACGTTTGCAATTTCTCAGCTCGTGTCTAGGAGACGGAAAGAGAAGGACCGTGACGTTTGGTGCGTATAGAAGCGCAAAGCCGCAGTGTTGCTGCGCCTGTGAAAGCGCTTCCAAGGAAGGGTGCTGGCTAGCAACAGCTTTCAGTGCTGGCACTTTTCATCTCTGAGCAATTGCTCGACGTTTGCAATTTCTCAGCTCGTGTCTACGAGACGGAGAGATAGTGACCGTGACGTTTGGTGGCTAGAGAAGCGCAAAGCCCCAGTGTTACTGCGCCTGTGAAAGCGCTTCCAAGGAAGGGTGCTGGCTAGCAAGAGCTTTCAGTGCTGGCACTTTTCATCTCGGAGCAATTGCTCGACGTTTGCAATTTCTCACCTGAGCTCTCTTTAGATTGTGCGAGAGGATGAGCAGAAGATTAGGTGGCTAGAGAAGCCCAGAGCCCCAGTGTTCTTAGGCCTACAACAGCGCTTCCAAGGAAGGGTGCTGGCTAGCAAGAGCTTTCAGTGCTGGCACTTTTCATCTCTGAGCAATTGCTCGACGTTTGCAATTTCTCAGCTCGTGTCTACGAGACGGAAAGAGAAGGACCGTGACGTTTGGTGGCTAGAGAAGCGCAAAGCCCCAGTGTTACTGCACCTGTGAAAGCGCTTCCAAGGAAGGGTGCTGGCTAGCAACAGCTTTCAGTGCTGGCACTTTTCATCTCTGAGCAATTGCTGGATATTTGCAATTTCTCACCTGAGCTCTCTTTAGAGTGCGCGAGAGGATGAGCAGAAGATGAGGTGGCTAGAGAAGCCCAGAGCCCCAGTGTTCTTAGGCCTACAAAAGCGCTTCCAAGGAAGGGTGCTGGCTAGCAACAGCTTTCAGTGCTGGCACTTTTCATCTCTGAGCAATTGCTGGACGTTTGCAATTTCTCAGCTCGTGTCTACCGACGGAAAGAGAAGGACCGTGACGTTTGGTGCGTATAGAAGCGCAAAGCCCCAGTGTTGCTGCGCTTGTGAAAGCGCTTCCAAGGAAGGGTGCTGGCTAGCAACAGCTTTCAGTGCTGGCACTTTTCATCTCTGAGCAATTGCTCGACGTTTGCATTTTCTCAGCTCGTGTCTACCGACGGAAAGAGAAGGACCGTGACGTTTGGTGGCTAGAGAAGCGCAAAGCCCCAGTGTTGCTGCGCCTGTGAAAGCGCTTCCAAGGAAGGGTGCTGGCTAGCAAGAGCTTTCAGTGCTGGCACTTTTCATCTCTGAGCAATTGCTCGACGTTTGCAATTTCTCACCTGAGCTCTCTTTAGAGTGCGCGAGAGGATGAGCAGAAGATGAGGTGGCTAGAGAAGCCCAGAGCCCCAGTGTTCTTAGGCCTACAAAAGCGCTTCCAAGGAAGGGTGCTGGCTAGCAACAGCTTTCAGTGCTGGCACTTTTCCTCTCTGAGCAATTGCTCGACGTTTGCAATTTCTCAGCTCGTGTCTACGAGACGGAAAGAGAATGACCGTGATGTTTGGTGCGTATAGAAGCGCAAAGCCCCAGTGTTGCTGCGCCTGTGAAAGCGCTTCCAAGGAAGGGTGCTGGCTAGCAAGAGCTTTCAGTGCTGGCACTTTTCATCTCTGAGCAATTGCTCGACGTTTGCAATTTCTCAGCTCGTGTCTAGGAGACGGAAAGAGAAGGACCGTGACGTTTGGTGGGTAGAGAAGCGCAAAGCCCCAGTGTTACTGCGCCTGTGAAAGCGCTTCCAAGGAAGGGTGCTGGCTAGCAACAGCTTTCAGTGCTGGCACTTTTCATCTCGGAGCAATTGCTCGACGTTTGCAATTTCTCACCTGAGCTCTCTTTAGAGTGCGCGAGAGGATGAGCAGAAGATGAGGTGGCTAGAGAAGCCCAGAGCCCCAGTGTTCTTAGGCCTACAAAAGCGCTTCCAAGGAAGGGTGCTGGCTAGCAACAGCTTTCAGTGCTGGCACTTTTCATCTCGGAGCAATTGCTGGACGTTTGCAATTTCTCAGCTCGTGTCTACAAGACGGAAAGAGAATGACCGTGACATTTGGTGCGTATAGAAGCGCAAAGCCCCAGTGTTGCTGCGCCTGTGAAAGCGCTTCCAAGGAAGGGTGCTGGCTAGCAACAGCTTTCAGTGCTGGCACTTTTCATCTCTGAGCAATTGCTCGACGTTTGCAATTTCTCAGCTCGTGTCTAGGAGACGGAAAGAGAAGGACCGTGACGTTTGGTGGCTAGAGAAGCGCAAAGCCCCAGTGTTGCTGCGCCTGTGAAAGCGCTTCCAAGGAAGGGTGCTGGCTAGCAACAGCTTTCAGTGCTGGCACTTTTCATCTCTGAGCAATTGCTCGACGTTTGCAATTTCTCACCTGAGCTCTCTTTAGAGTGCGCGAGAGGATGAGCAGAAGATGAGGTGGCTAGAGAAGCCCAGAGCCCCAGTGTTCTTAGGCCTACAAAAGCACTTCCAAGGAAGGGTGCTGGCTAGCAACAGCTTTCAGTGCTGGCACTTTTCATCTCGGAGCAATTGCTCGACGTTTGCAATTTCTCAGCTCGTGTCTAGGAGACGGAAAGAGAAGGACCGTGACGTTTGGTGGCTAGAGAAGCGCAAAGCCCCAGTGTTACTGCGCCTGTGAAAGCGCTTCCAAGGAAGGGTGCTGGCTAGCAAGAGCTTTCAGTGCTGGCACTTTTCATCTCGGAGCAATTGCTCGACGTTTGCAATTTCTCAGCTCGTGTCTAGGAGACGGAAAGAGAAGGACCGTGACGTTTGGTGGGTAGAGAAGCGCAAAGCCCCAGTGTTGCTGCGCCTCTGAAAGCGCTTCCAAGGAAGGGTGCTGGCTAGCAAGAGCTTTCAGTGCTGGCGCTTTTCATCTCTGAGCAATTGCTCGACGTTTGCAATTTCTCACCTGAGCTCTCTTTAGAGTGCGCGAGAGGATGAGCAGAAGATGAGGTGGCTAGAGAAGCCCAGAGCCCCAGTGTTCTTAGGCCTACAAAAGCGCTTCCAAGGAAGGGTGCTGGCTAGCAAGAGCTTTCAGTGCTGGCACTTTTCATCTCTGAGCAATTGCTCAACGTTTGCAATTTCTCAGCTCGTGTCTGCTGACGGAAAGAGAAGGACCGTGACATTTGGTGTGTATAGAAGCGCAAAGCCCCAGTGTTACTGCACCTGTGAAAGCGCTTCCAAGGAAGGGTGCTGGCTAGCAAGAGCTTTCAGTGCTGGCACTTTTCATCTCTGAGCAATTGCTGGATATTTGCAATTTCTCACCTGAGCTCTCTTTAGAGTGCGCGAGAGGATGAGCAGAAGATGAGGTGGCTAGAGAAGCCCAGAGCCCCAGTGTTCTTAGGCCTACAAAAGCGCTTCCAAGGAAGGGTGCTGGCTAGCAACAGCTTTCAGTGCTGGCACTTTTCATCTCTGAGCAATTGCTCGACGTTTGCAATTTCTCAGCTCGTGTCTACCGACGGAAAGAGAAGGACCGTGACTTTTGGTGGCTAGAGAAGCGCAAAGCCCCAGTGTTACTGCGCCTGTGAAAGCGCTTCCAAGGAAGGGTGCTGGCTAGCAAGAGCTTTCAGTGCTGGCACTTTTCATCTCTGAGCAATTGCTCGACGTTTGTAATTTCTCACCTGAGCTCTCTTTAGAGTGCGCGAGAGGATGAGCAGAAGATGAGGTGGCTAGAGAAGCCCAGAGCCCCAGTGTTCTTAGGCCTACAGAAGCGCTTCCAAGGAAGGGTGCTGGCTAGCAACAGCTTTCAGTGCTGGCACTTTTCATCTCTGAGCAATTGCTCGACGTTTGCAATTTCTCAGCTCGTGTCTAGGAGACGGAAAGAGAAGGACCGTGACTTTTGGTGGGTAGAGAAGCGCAAAGCCCCAGTGTTGCTGCGCCTGTGAAAGCGCTTCCAAGGAAGGGTGCTGGCTAGCAAGAGCTTTCAGTGCTGGCACTTTTCATCTCTGAGCAATTGCTCGACGTTTGCAATTTCTCAGCTCGTGTCTACCGACGGAAAGAGAAGGACCGTGACGTTTGGTGGGTAGAGAAGCGCAAAGCCCCAGTGTTGCTGCGCCTCTGAAAGCGCTTCCAAGGAAGGGTGCTGGCTAGCAACAGCTTTCAGTGCTGGCACTTTTCATCTCTGAGCAATTGCTCGACGTTTGCAATTTCTCACCTGAGCTCTCTTTAGAGTGCGCGAGAGGATGAGCAGAAGATGAGGTGGCTAGAGAAGCCCAGAGCCCCAGTGTTCTTAGGCCTACAAAAGCGCTTCCAAGGAAGGGTGCTGGCTAGCAACAGCTTTCAGTGCTGGCACTTTTCATCTCTGAGCAATTGCTCGACGTTTGCAATTTCTCAGCTCGTGTCTAGGAGACGGAAAGAGAAGGACCGTGACGTTTGGTGCGTATAGAAGCGCAAAGCCCCAGTGTTGCTGCGCCTGTGAAAGCGCTTCCAAGGAAGGGTGCTGGCTAGCAAGAGCTTTCAGTGCTGGCACTTTTCATCTCTGAGCAATTGCTCGACGTTTGCAATTTCTCACCTGAGCTCTCTTTAGAGTGCGCGAGAGGATGAGCAGAAGATGAGGTGGCTAGAGAAGCCCAGAGCCCCAGTGTTCTTAGGCCTACAAAAGCGCTTCCAAGGAAGGGTGCTGGCTAGCAACAGCTTTCAGTGCTGGCACTTTTCATCTCTGAGCAATTGCTCGACGTTTGCAATTTCTCAGCTCGTGTCTAGGAGACAGAAAGAGAATGACCATAACGTTTGATGGCTAGAGAAGCGCAAAGCCCCAGTGTTACTGCGCCTGTGAAAGCGCTTCCAAGGAAGGGTGCTGGCTAGTAACAGCTTTCAGTGCTGGCACTTTTCATCTCTGAGCAATTGCTGGACGTTTGCAATTTCTCACCTGAGCTCTCTTTAGAGTGCGTGAGAGGATGAGCAGAAGATGAGGTGGCTAGGGAAGCCCAGAGCCCCAGTGTTCTTAGGCCTACAAAAGCGCTTCCAAGGAAGGGTGCTGGCTAGCAAGAGCTTTCAGTGCTGGCACTTTTCATCTCTGAGCAATTGCTCGACGTTTGCAATTTCTCAGCTCATGTCTACGAGACGGAAAGAGAATGACTGTGACGTTTGGTGGCTAGAGAAGCGCAAAGCCCCAGTGTTGCTGCGCCTGTGAAAGCGCTTCCAAGGAAGGGTGCTGGCTAGCAAGAGCTTTCAGTGCTGGCACTTTTCATCTCTGAGCAATTGCTCGACATTTGCAATTTCTCAGCTCATGTCTACGAGACGGAAAGAGAATGACCGTGACGTTTGGTGCGTATAGAAGCGCAAAGCCCCAGTGTTACTGCGCTTGTGAAAACGCTTCCAAGGAAGGGTGCTGGCTAGCAAGAGCTTTCAGTGCTGGCACTTTTCATCTCTGAGCAATTGCTTGACGTTTGCAATTTCTCAGCTCGTGTCTACGAGGCGGAAAGAGAATGACCGTGACGTTTAGTGGCTAGAGAAGCGCAAAGCCCCAGTGTTGCTGCGCCTGTGAAAGCGCTTCCAAGGAAGGGTGCTGGCTAGCAACAGCTTTCAGTGCTGGCACTTTTCATCTCTGAGCAATTGCTCGACGTTTGCAATTTCTCAGCTCGTGTCTACCGACGGAAAGAGAAGGACCGTGACGTTTGGTGGGTAGAGAAGCGCAAAGCCCCAGTGTTGCTGCGCCTGTGAAAGCGCTTCCAAGGAAGGGTGCTGGCTAGCAAGAGCTTTCAGTGCTGGCACTTTTCATCTCTGAGCAATTGCTCGACGTTTGCAATTTCTCAGCTCGTGTCTACGAGACGGAAAGAGAATGACCGTGACGTTTGGTGCGTATAGAAGCGCAAAGCCCCAGTGTTGCTGCTCCTGTGAAAGCGCTTCCAAGGAAGGGTGCTGGCTAGCAACAGCTTTCAGTGCTGGCACTTTTCATCTCGGAGCAATTGCTGGACGTTTGCAATTTCTCAGCTCGTGTCTAGGAGACGGAAAGAGAAGGACCGTGACGTTTGGTGGCTAGAGAAGCGCAAAGCCCCAGTGTTGCTGCGCCTGTGAAAGCGCTTCCAAGGAAGGGTGCTGGCTAGCAACAGCTTTCAGTGCTGGCACTTTTCATCTCTGAGCAATTGCTCGACGTTTGCAATTTCTCACCTGAGCTCTCTTTAGAGTGCGCGAGAGGATGAGCAGAAGATTAGGTGGCTAGAGAAGCCCAGAGCCCCAGTGTTCTTAGGCCTACAAAAGCGCTTCCAAGGAAGGGTGCTGGCTAGCAAGAGCTTTCAGTGCTGGCACTTTTCATCTCTGAGCAATTGCTCGACGTTTGCAATTTCTCAGCTCGTGTCTACGAGACGGAAAGAGAAGGACCGTGACGTTTGGTGGCTAGAGAAGCGCAAAGCCCCAGTGTTGCTGCACCTGTGAAAGCGCTTCCAAGGAAGGGTGCTGGCTAGCAAGAGCTTTCAGTGCTGGCACTTTTCATCTCTGAGCAATTGCTCGACGTTTGCAATTTCTCACCTGAGCTCTCTTTAGAGTGCGCGAGAGGATGAGCAGAAGATGAGGTGGCTAGAGAAGCCCAGAGCCCCAGTGTTCTTAGGCCTACAAAAGCGCTTCCAAGGAAGGGTGCTGGCTAGCAAGAGCTTTCAGTGCTGGCACTTTTCATCTCTGAGCAATTGCTCGACCTTTGCAATTTCTCAGCTCGTGTCTACGAGGCGGAAAGAGAATGACCGTGACGTTTGGTGGCTAGAGAAGCGCAAAGCCCCAGTGTTGCTGCGCCTGTGAAAGCGCTTCCAAGGAAGGGTGCTGGCTAGCAAGAGCTTTCAGTGCTGGCACTTTTCATCTCGGAGCAATTGCTCGACGTTTGCAATTTCTCACCTCGTGTCTAGGAGACGGAAAGAGAAGGACCGTGACATTTGGTGCGTATAGAAGCGCAAAGCCCCAGTGTTGCTGCGCCTGTGAAAGCGCTTCCAAGGAAGGGTGCTGGCTAGCAACAGCTTTCAGTGCTGGCACTTTTCATCTCTGAGCAATTGCTCGACGTTTGCAATTTCTCAGCTCGTGTCTAGGAGACGGAAAGAGAAGGACCGTGACGTTTGGTGCGTATAGAAGCGCAAAGCCCCAGTGTTGCTGCGCCTGTGAAAGCGCTTCCAAGGAAGGGTGCTGGCTAGCAACAGCTTTCAGTGCTGGCACTTTTCATCTCTGAGCAATTGCTCGACGTTTGCAATTTCTCACCTGAGCTCTCTTTAGAGTGCGCGAGAGGATGAGCAGAAGATGAGGTGGCTAGAGATGCCCAGAGCCCCAGTGTTCTTAGGCCTACAAAAGCGCTTCCAAGGAAGGGTGCTGGCTAGCAACAGCTTTCAGTGCTGGCACTTTTCATCTCTGAGCAATTGCTCGACGTTTGCAATTTCTCAGCTCGTGTCTACGAGACGGAAAGAGAAGGACCGTGACGTTTGGTGCGTATAGAAGCGCAAAGCCCCAGTGTTGCTGCGCCTGTGAAAGCGCTTCCAAGGAAGGGTGCTGGCTAGCAAGAGCTTTCAGTGCTGGCACTTTTCATCTCTGAGCAATTGCTCGACGTTTGCAATTTCTCAGCTCGTGTCTAGGAGACGGAAAGAGAAGGACCGTGACGCTTGGTGGCTAGAGAAGCACAAAGCCCCAGTGTTACTGCGCCTGTGAAAGCGCTTCCAAGGAAGGGTGCTGGCTAGCAACAGCTTTCAGTGCTGGCACTTTTCATCTCTGAGCAATTGCTGGACGTTTGCAATTTCTCACCTGAGCTCTCTTTAGAGTGCGCGAGAGGATGAGCAGAAGATGAGGTGGCTAGAGAAGCCCAGAGCCCCAGTGTTCTTAGGCCTACAAAAGCGCTTCCAAGGAAGGGTGCTGGCTAGCAAGAGCTTTCAGTGCTGGCACTTTTCATCTCTGAGCAATTGCTCGACGTTTGCAATTTCTCAGCTCGTGTCTACGAGACGGAAAGAGAATGACCGTGACGTTTGGTGCGTATAGAAGCGCAAAGCCCCAGTGTTGCTGCGCCTGTGAAAGCGCTTCCAAGGAAGGGTGCTGGCTAGCAAGAGCTTTCAGTGCTGGCACTTTTCATCTCTGAGCAATTGCTCGATGTTTGCAATTTCTCAGCTCGTGTCTAGGAGACGGAAAGAGAAGGACCGTGACGTTTGGTGGCTAGAGAAGCGCAAAGCCCCAGTGTTGCTGCACCTGTGAAAGCGCTTCCAAGGAAGGGTGCTGGCTAGCAAGAGCTTTCAGTGCTGGCACTTTTCATCTCTGAGCAATTGCTCGATGTTTGTAATTTCTCAGCTCGTGTCTACGAGACGGAAAGAGAAGGACCGTGACGTTTGGTGGGTAGAGAAGCGCAAAGCCCCAGTGTTGCTGCGCCTGTGAAAGCGCTTCCAAGGAAGGGTGCTGGCTAGCAACAGCTTTCAGTGCTGGCACTTTTCAGCTCTGAGCAATTGCTGGACGTTTGCAATTTCTCACCTGAGCTCTCTTTAGAGTGCGCGAGAGGATGAGCAGAAGATGAGGTGGCTAGAGAAGCCCAGAGCCCCAGTGTTCTTAGGCCTACAAAAGCGCTTCCAAGGAAGGGTGCTGGCTAGCAAGAGCTTTCAGTGCTGGCACTTTTCATCTCTGAGCAATTGCTCGACGTTTGCAATTTCTCAGCTCGTGTCTACGAGACGGAAAGAGAAGGACCGTGACGTTTGGTGGCTAGAGAAGCGCAAAGCCCCAGTGTTGCTGCGCCTGTGAAAGCGCTTCCAAGGAAGGGTGCTGGCTAGCAACAGCTTTCAGTGCTGGCACTTTTCATCTCTGAGCAATTGCTGGACGTTTGCAATTTCTCACCTGAGCTCTCTTTAGAGTGCGCGAGAGGATGAGCAGAAGATGAGGTGGCTAGAGAAGCCCAGAGCCCCAGTGTTCTTAGGCCTACAAAAGCGCTTCCAAGGAAGGGTGCTGGCTAGCAACAGCTTTCAGTGCTGGCACTTTTCATCTCTGAGCAATTGCTCGACGTTTGCAATTTCTCAGCTCGTGTCTACCGACGGAAAGAGAAGGACCGTGACTTTTGGTGGCTAGAGAAGCGCAAAGCCCCAGTGTTGCTGCGCCTGTGAAAGCGCTTCCAAGGAAGTGTGCTGGCTAGCAACAGCTTTCAGTGCTGGCCCTTTTCATCTCGGAGCAATTGCTCGACGTTTGTAATTTCTCACCTGAGCTCTCTTTAGAGTGCGCGAGAGGATGAGCAGAAGATGAGGTGGCTAGAGAAGCCCAGAGCCCCAGTGTTCTTAGGCCTACAAAAGCGCTTCCAAGGAAGGGTGCTGGCTAGCAACAGCTTTCAGTGCTGGCACTTTTCATCTCGGAGCAATTGCTCGACGTTTGCAATTTCTCAGCTCGTGTCTACCGACGGAAAGAGAAGGACCGTGACTTTTGGTGGCTAGAGAAGCGCAAAGCCCCAGTGTTACTGCGCCTGTGAAAGCGCTTCCAAGGAAGGGTGCTGGCTAGCAACAGCTTTCAGTGCTGGCACTTTTCATCTCTGAGCAATTGCTCGACGTTTGTAATTTCTCACCTGAGCTCTCTTTAGAGTGCGCGAGAGGATGAGCAGAAGATGAGGTGGCTAGAGAAGCCCAGAGCCCCAGTGTTCTTAGGCCTACAGAAGCGCTTCCAAGGAAGGGTGCTGGCTAGCAACAGCTTTCAGTGCTGGCACTTTTCATCTCTGAGCAATTGCTCGACGTTTGCAATTTCTCAGCTCGTGTCTACGAGACGGAAAGAGAAGGACCGTGTCTTTTGGTGGGTAGAGAAGCGCAAAGCCCCAGTGTTGCTGCGCCTGTGAAAGCGCTTCCAAGGAAGGGTGCTGGCTAGCAAGAGCTTTCAGTGCTGGCACTTTTCATCTCTGAGCAATTGCTCGACGTTTGCAATTTCTCAGCTCGTGTCTACCGACGGAAAGAGAAGGACCGTGACGTTTGGTGGGTAGAGAAGCGCAAAGCCCCAGTGTTGCTGCGCCTGTGAAAGCGCTTCCAAGGAAGGGTGCTGGCTAGCAAGAGCTTTCAGTGCTGGCACTTTTCATCTCTGAGCAATTGCTCGACGTTTGCAATTTCTCACCTGAGCTCTCTTTAGAGTGCGCGAGAGGATGAGCAGAAGATGAGGTGGCTAGAGAAGCCCAGAGCCCCAGTGTTCTTAGGCCTACAAAAGCGCTTCCAAGGAAGGGGGCTGGCTAGCAACAGCTTTCAGTGCTGGCACTTTTCATCTCGGAGCAATTGCTCGACGTTTGCAATTTCTCAGCTCGTGTCTAGGAGACGGAAAGAGAAGGACCGTGACGTTTGGTGGCTAGAGAAGCGCAAAGCCCCAGTGTTGCTGCGCCTGTGAAAGCGCTTCCAAGGAAGGGTGCTGGCTAGCAAGAGCTTTCAGTGCTGGCACTTTTCATCTCTGAGCAATTGCTCGACGTTTGCAATTTCTCACCTGAGCTCTCTTTAGAGTGCGCGAGAGGATGAGCAGAAGATGAGGTGGCTAGAGAAGCCCAGAGCCCCAGTGTTCTTAGGCCTACAAAAGCGCTTCCAAGGAAGGGTGCTGGCTAGCAAGAGCTTTCAGTGCTGGCACTTTTCATCTCTGAGCAATTGCTCGACGTTTGCAATTTCTCAGCTCGTGTCTAGGAGACGGAAAGAGAAGGACCGTGACGTTTGGTGCGTATAGAAGCGCAAAGCCCCAGTGTTGCTGCGCCTGTGAAAGCGCTTCCAAGGAAGGGTGCTGGCTAGCAACAGCTTTCAGTGCTGGCACTTTTCATCTCTGAGCAATTGCTGGACATTTGCAATTTCTCACCTGAGCTCTCTTTAGAGTGCGCGAGAGGATGAGCAGAAGATGAGGTGGCTAGAGAAGCCCAGAGCCCCAGTGTTCTTAGGCCTACAAAAGCGCTTCCAAGGAAGGGTGCTGGCTAGCAACAGCTTTCAGTGCTGGCACTTTTCATCTCTGAGCAATTGCTGGACGTTTGCAATTTCTCAGCTCGTGTCTAGGAGACAGAAAGAGAATGACCATAACGTTTGATGGCTAGAGAAGCGCAAAGCCCCAGTGTTACTGCGCCTGTGAAAGCGCTTCCAAGGAAGGGTGCTGGCTAGTAACAGCTTTCAGTGCTGGCACTTTTCATCTCTGAGCAATTGCTCGACGTTTGCAATTTCTCACCTGAGCTCTCTTTAGAGTGCGTGAGAGGATGAGCAGAAGATGAGGTGGCTAGGGAAGCCCAGAGCCCCAGTGTTCTTAGGCCTACAAAAGCGCTTCCAAGGAAGGGTGCTGGCTAGCAAGAGCTTTCAGTGCTGGCCCTTTTCATCTCTGAGCAATTGCTCGACCTTTGAAATTTCTCAGCTCGTGTCTAGGAGACGGAAAGAGAAGGACCGTGACGTTTGGTGGGTAGAGAAGCGCAAAGCCCCAGTGTTGCTGCGCCTGTGAAAGCGCTTCCAAGGAAGGGTGCTGGCTAGCAAGAGCTTTCAGTGCTGGCACTTTTCATCTCTGAGCAATTGCTCGACATTTGCAATTTCTCAGCTCATGTCTACGAGACGGAAAGAGAATGACCGTGACGTTTGGTGCGTATAGAAGCGCAAAGCCCCAGTGTTACTGCGCTTGTGAAAACGCTTCCAAGGAAGGGTGCTGGCTAGCAACAGCTTTCAGTGCTGGCACTTTTCATCTCTGAGCAATTGCTTGACGTTTGCAATTTCTCAGCTCGTGTCTACCGACGGAAAGAGAAGGACCGTGACGTTTGGTGCGTATAGAAGCGCAAAGCCCCAGTGTTGCTGCGCCTGTGAAAGCGCTTCCAAGGAAGGGTGCTGGCTAGCAAGAGCTTTCAGTGCTGGCACTTTTCATCTCTGAGCAATTGCTCGACGTTTGCAATTTCTCAGCTCGTGTCTACCGACGGAAAGAGAAGGACCGTGACGTTTGGTGGGTAGAGAAGCGCAAAGCCCCAGTGTTGCTGCGCCTCTGAAAGCGCTTCCAAGGAAGGGTGCTGGCTAGCAAGAGCTTTCAGTGCTGGCACTTTTCATCTCTGAGCAATTGCTCGACGTTTGCAATTTCTCACCTGAGCTCTCTTTAGAGTGCGCGAGAGGATGAGCAGAAGATGAGGTGGCTAGAGAAGCCCAGAGCCCCAGTGTTCTTAGGCCTACAAAAGCGCTTCCAAGGAAGGGGGCTGGCTAGCAACAGCTTTCAGTGCTGGCACTTTTCATCTCTGAGCAATTGCTCGACGTTTGCAATTTCTCAGCTCGTGTCTAGGAGACGGAAAGAGAAGGACCGTGACGTTTGGTGCGTATAGAAGCGCAAAGCCCCAGTGTTGCTGCGCCTGTGAAAGCGCTTCCAAGGAAGGGTGCTGGCTAGCAAGAGCTTTCAGTGCTGGCACTTTTCATCTCTGAGCAATTGCTCGACGTTTGCAATTTCTCACCTGAGCTCTCTTTAGAGTGCGCGAGAGGATGAGCAGAAGATGAGGTGGCTAGAGAAGCCCAGAGCCCCAGTGTTCTTAGGCCTACAAAAGCGCTTCCAAGGAAGGGTGCTGGCTAGCAACAGCTTTCAGTGCTGGCACTTTTCATCTCGGAGCAATTGCTCGACCTTTGAAATTTCTCAGCTCATGTCTACGAGACGGAAAGAGAATGACTGTGACGTTTGGTGCGTATAGAAGCGCAAAGCCCCAGTGTTGCTGCGCCTGTGAAAGCGCTTCCAAGGAAGGGTGCTGGCTAGCAAGAGCTTTCAGTGCTGGCACTTTTCATCTCTGAGCAATTGCTCGACATTTGCAATTTCTCAGCTCATGTCTACGAGACGGAAAGAGAATGACCGTGACGTTTGGTGCGTATAGAAGCGCAAAGCCCCAGTGTTACTGCGCTTGTGAAAACGCTTCCAAGGAAGGGTGCTGGCTAGCAACAGCTTTCAGTGCTGGCACTTTTCATCTCTGAGCAATTGCTTGACGTTTGCAATTTCTCAGCTCGTGTCTACGAGGCGGAAAGAGAATGACCGTGACGTTTGGTGGCTAGAGAAGCGCAAAGCCCCAGTGTTGCTGCGCCTGTGAAAGCGCTTCCAAGGAAGGGTGCTGGCTAGCAACAGCTTTCAGTGCTGGCACTTTTCATCTCTGAGCAATTGCTCGACGTTTGCAATTTCTCAGCTCGTGTCTACCGACGGAAAGAGAAGGACCGTGACGTTTGGTGGGTAGAGAAGCGCAAAGCCCCAGTGTTGCTGCGCCTGTGAAAGCGCTTCCAAGGAAGGGTGCTGGCTAGCAACAGCTTTCAGTGCTGGCACTTTTCATCTCTGAGCAATTGCTCAACGTTTGCAATTTCTCAGCTCGTGTCTACGAGACGGAAAGAGAATGACCGTGACGTTTGGTGCGTATAGAAGCGCAAAACCCCAGTGTTGCTGCTCCTGTGAAAGCGCTTCCAAGGAAGGGTGCTGGCTAGCAAGAGCTTTCAGTGCTGGCACTTTTCATCTCTGAGCAATTGCTCGACGTTTGCAATTTCTCAGCTCGTGTCTAGGAGACGGAAAGAGAAGGACCGTGACGCTTGGTGGCTAGAGAAGCGCAAAGCCCCAGTGTTACTGCGCCTGTGAAAGCGCTTCCAAGGAAGGGTGCTGGCTAGCAACAGCTTTCAGTGCTGGCACTTTTCATCTCGGAGCAATTGCTGGACGTTTGCAATTTCTCACCTGAGCTCTCTTTAGAGTGCGCGAGAGGATGAGCAGAAGATGAGGTGGCTAGAGAAGCCCAGAGCCCCAGTGTTCTTAGGCCTACAAAAGCGCTTCCAAGGAAGGGTGCTGGCTAGCAACAGCTTTCAGTGCTGGCACTTTTCATCTCTGAGCAATTGCTCGACGTTTGCAATTTCTCAGCTCGTGTCTACAAGACGGAAAGAGAAGGACCGTGACATTTGGTGCGTATAGAAGCGCAAAGCCCCAGTGTTGCTGCGCCTGTGAAAGCGCTTCCAAGGAAGGGTGCTGGCTAGCAACAGCTTTCAGTGCTGGCACTTTTCATCTCTGAGCAATTGCTCGACGTTTGCAATTTCTCAGCTCGTGTCTAGGAGACGGAAAGAGAAGGACCGTGACGTTTGGTGGCTAGAGAAGCGCAAAGCCCCAGTGTTGCTGCGCCTGTGAAAGCGCTTCCAAGGAAGGGTGCTGGCTAGCAACAGCTTTCAGTGCTGGCACTTTTCATCTCTGAGCAATTGCTCGACGTTTGCAATTTCTCACCTGAGCTCTCTTTAGAGTGCGCGAGAGGATGAGCAGAAGATGAGGTGGCTAGAGAAGCGCAGAGCCCCAGTGTTCTTAGGCCTACAAAAGCGCTTCCAAGGAAGGGTGCTGGCTAGCAACAGCTTTCAGTGCTGGCACTTTTCATCTCTGAGCAATTGCTCGACGTTTGCAATTTCTCAGCTCGTGTCTACGAGACGGAAAGAGAAGGACCGTGACGTTTGGTGGCTAGAGAAGCGCAAAGCCCCAGTGTTGCTGCGCCTGTGAAAGCGCTTCCAAGGAAGGGTGCTGGCTAGCAAGAGCTTTCAGTGCTGGCACTTTTCATCTCTGAGCAATTGCTCGACGTTTGCAATTTCTCAGCTCGTGTCTAGGAGACGGAAAGAGAAGGACCGTGACATTTGGTGCGTATAGAAGCGCAAAGCCCCAGTGTTGCTGCGCCTGTGAAAGCGCTTCCAAGGAAGGGTGCTGGCTAGCAAGAGCTTTCAGTGCTGGCACTTTTCATCTCTGAGCAATTGCTCGACGTTTGCAATTTCTCAGCTCGTGTCTAGGAGACGGAAAGAGAAGGACCGTGACGTTTGGTGGGTAGAGAAGCGCAAAGCCCCAGTGTTGCTGCGCCTGTGAAAGCGCTTCCAAGGAAGGGTGCTGGCTAGCAAGAGCTTTCAGTGCTGGCACTTTTCATCTCTGAGCAATTGCTCGACGTTTGCAATTTCTCACCTGAGCTCTCTTTAGAGTGCGCGAGAGGATGAGCAGAAGATGAGGTGGCTAGAGATGCCCAGAGCCCCAGTGTTCTTAGGCCTACAAAAGCGCTTCCAAGGAAGGGTGCTGGCTAGCAACAGCTTTCAGTGCTGGCACTTTTCATCTCTGAGCAATTGCTCGACGTTTGCAATTTCTCAGCTCGTGTCTAGGAGACGGAAAGAGAATGACCGTGACGTTTGGTGCGTATAGAAGCGCAAAGCCCCAGTGTTGCTGCGCCTGTGAAAGCGCTTCCAAGGAAGGGTGCTGGCTAGCAAGAGCTTTCAGTGCTGGCACTTTTCATCTCTGAGCAATTGCTCGACGTTTGCAATTTCTCAGCTCGTGTCTAGGAGACGGAAAGAGAAGGACCGTGACGCTTGGTGGCTAGAGAAGCACAAAGCCCCAGTGTTACTGCGCCTGTGAAAGCGCTTCCAAGGAAGGGGGCTGGCTAGCAACAGCTTTCAGTGCTGGCACTTTTCATCTCTGAGCAATTGCTCGACGTTTGCAATTTCTCACCTGAGCTCTCTTTAGAGTGCGCGAGAGGATGAGCAGAAGATGAGGTGGCTAGAGAAGCCCAGAGCCCCGGTGTTCTTAGGCCTACAAAAGCGCTTCCAAGGAAGGGTGCTGGCTAGCAACAGCTTTCAGTGCTGGCAGTTTTCATCTCGGAGCAATTGCTCGACGTTTGCAATTTCTCAGCTTGTGTCTACGAGACGGAAAGAGAAGGACCGTGACGTTTGGTGGCTAGAGAAGCGCAAAGCCCCAGTGTTGCTGCGCCTGTGAAAGCGCTTCCAAGGAAGGGTGCTGGCTAGCAACAGCTTTCAGTGCTGGCACTTTTCATCTCTGAGCAATTGCTCGACGTTTGCAATTTCTCAGCTCGTGTCTACGAGACGGAAAGGGAAGGACCGTGACGTTTGGTGCGTATAGAAGCGCAAAGCCCCAGTGTTGCTGCGCCTGTGAAAGCGCTTCCAAGGAAGGGTGCTGGCTAGCAAGAGCTTTCAGTGCTGGCACTTTTCATCTCTGAGCAATTGCTGGACGTTTGCAATTTCTCACCTGAGCTCTCTTTAGAGTGCGCGAGAGGATGAGCAGAAGATGAGGTGGCTAGAGAAGCCCAGAGCCCCAGTGTTCTTAGGCCTAGAAAAGCGCTTCCAAGGAAGGGTGCTGGCTAGCAACAGCTTTCAGTGCTGGCACTTTTCATCTCTGAGCAATTGCTCGACGTTTGCAATTTCTCAGCTCGTGTCTATGAGACGGAAAGAGAAGGACCGTGACGTTTGGTGCGTATAGAAGCGCAAAGCCCCAGTGTTGCTGCGCCTGTGAAAGCGCTTCCAAGGAAGGGTGCTGGCTAGCAACAGCTTTCAGTGCTGGCACTTTTCATCTCTGAGCAATTGCTCGACGTTTGCAATTTCTCAGCTCGTGTCTAGGAGACGGAAAGAGAAGGACCGTGACGTTTGGTGGGTAGAGAAGCGCAAAGCCCCAGTGTTGCTGCGCCTGTGAAAGCGCTTCCAAGGAAGGGTGCTGGCTAGCAACAGCTTTCAGTGCTGGCCCTTTTCATCTCTGAGCAATTGCTCGACGTTTGTAATTTCTCACCTGAGCTCTCTTTAGAGTGCGCGAGAGGATGAGCAGAAGATGAGGTGGCTAGAGAAGCCCAGAGCCCCAGTGTTCTTAGGCCTACAAAAGCGCTTCCAAGGAAGGGTGCTGGCTAGCAACAGCTTTCAGTGCTGGCACTTTTCGTCTCTGAGCAATTGCTCGACGTTTGCAATTTCTCAGCTCGTGTCTACCGACGGAAAGAGAAGGACCGTGACTTTTGGTGGCTAGAGAAGCGCAAAGCCCCAGTGTTGCTGCGCCTGTGAAAGCGCTTCCAAGGAAGGGTGCTGGCTAGCAACAGCTTTCAGTGCTGGCACTTTTCATCTCGGAGCAATTGCTCGACGTTTGTAATTTCTCACCTGAGCTCTCTTTAGAGTGCGCGAGAGGATGAGCAGAAGATGAGGTGGCTAGAGAAGCCCAGAGCCCCAGTGTTCTTAGGCCTACAAAAGCGCTTCCAAGGAAGGGTGCTGGCTAGCAACAGCTTTCAGTGCTGGCACTTTTCATCTCTGAGCAATTGCTCGACGTTTGCAATTTCTCAGCTCGTGTCTACCGACGGAAAGAGAAGGACCGTGACTTTTGGTGGCTAGAGAAGCGCAAAGCCCCAGTGTTGCTGCGCCTCTGAAAGCGCTTCCAAGGAAGGGTGCTGGCTAGCAAGAGCTTTCAGTGCTGGCACTTTTCATCTCTGAGCAATTGCTCGACGTTTGCAATTTCTCACCTGAGCTCTCTTTAGAGTGCGCGAGAGGATGAGCAGAAGATTAGGTGGCTAGAGAAGCCCAGAGCCCCAGTGTTCTTAGGCCTACAAAAGCGCTTCCAAGGAAGGGTGCTGGCTAGCAACAGCTTTCAGTGCTGGCACTTTTCATCTCTGAGCAATTGCTCGACGGTTGCAATTTCTCACCTGAGCTCTCTTTAGAGTGCGCGAGAGGATGAGCAGAAGATGAGGTGGCTAGAGAAGCCCAAAGCCCCAGTGTTCTTAGGCCTACAAAAGCGCTTCCAAGGAAGGGTGCTGGCTAGCAACAGCTTTCAGTGCTGGCCCTTTTCATCTCTGAGCAATTGCTCGACGTTTGCAATTTCTCAGCTCGTGTCTACAAGACGGAAAGAGAAGGACCGTGACGTTTGGTGCGTATAGAAGCGCAAAGCCCCAGTGTTGCTGCGCCTGTGAAAGCGCTTCCAAGGAAGGGTGCTGGCTAGCAACAGCTTTCAGTGCTGGCACTTTTCATCTCTGAGCAATTGCTCGACGTTTGCAATTTTTCAGCTCGTGTCTACGAGATGGAAAGAGAATGACAATGACGTTTGGTGGGTAGAGAAGCGCAAAGCCCCAGTGTTACTGCGCCTGTGAAAGCGCTTCCAAGGAAGGGTGCTGGCTAGCAACAGCTTTCAGTGCTGGCACTTTTCATCTCTGAGCAATTGCTCGACGTTTGCAATTTCTCACCTGAGCTCTCTTTAGAGTGCGTGAGAGGATGAGCAGAAGATGAGGTGGCTAGGGAAGCCCAGAGCCCCAGTGTTCTTAGGCCTACAAAAGCGCTTCCAAGGAAGGGTGCTGGCTAGCAACAGCTTTCAGTGCTGGCACTTTTCATCTCTGAGCAATTGCTCGACATTTGCAATTTCTCAGCTCATGTCTACGAGACGGAAAGAGAATGACCGTGACGTTTGGTGCGTATAGAAGCGCAAAGCCCCAGTGTTACTGCGCTTGTGAAAGCGCTTCCAAGGAAGGGTGCTGGCTAGCAACAGCTTTCAGTGCTGGCACTTTTCATCTCTGAGCAATTGCTCGACGTTTGCAATTTCTCAGCTCGTGTCTACCGACGGAAAGAGAATGACCGTGACGCTTGGTGGCTAGAGAAGCGCAAAGCCCCAGTGTTGCTGCGCCTGTGAAAGCGCTTCCAAGGAAGGGTGCTGGCTAGCAACAGCTTTCAGTGCTGGCACTTTTCATCTCTGAGCAATTGCTCGACGTTTGCAATTTCTCAGCTCGTGTCTAGGAGACGGAAAGAGAAGGACCGTGACATTTGGTGCGTATAGAAGCGCAAAGCCCCAGTGTTGCTGCGCCTGTGAAAGCGCTTCCAAGGAAGGGTGCTGGCTAGCAACAGCTTTCAGTGCTGGCACTTTTCATCTCTGAGCAATTGCTCGACGTTTGCAATTTCTCACCTCGTGTCTACAAGACGGAAAGAGAAGGACCGTGACGTTTGGTGGGTAGAGAAGCGCAAAGCCCCAGTGTTGCTGCGCCTGTGAAAGCGCTTCCAAGGAAGGGTGCTGGCTAGCAAGAGCTTTCAGTGCTGGCACTTTTCATCTCTGAGCAATTGCTCGACGTTTGCAATTTCTCACCTGAGCTCTCTTTAGAGTGCGCGAGAGGATGAGCAGAAGATGAGGTGGCTAGAGAAGCCCAGAGCCCCAGTGTTCTTAGGCCTACAAAAGCGCTTCCAAGGAAGGGTGCTGGCTAGCAACAGCTTTCAGTGCTGGCACTTTTCATCTCTGAGCAATTGCTCGACGTTTGCAATTTCTCAGCTCGTGTCTACAAGACGGAAAGAGAAGGACCGTGACGTTTGGTGGCTAGAGAAGCGCAAAGCCCCAGTGTTGCTGCGCCTGTGAAAGCGCTTCCAAGGAAGGGTGCTGGCTAGCAAGAGCTTTCAGTGCTGGCACTTTTCATCTCTGAGCAATTGCTCGACGTTTGCAATTTCTCAGCTCGTGTCTAGGAGACGGAAAGAGAAGGACCTTGACGTTTGGTGCGTATAGAAGCGCAAAGCCCCAGTGTTGCTGCGCCTGTGAAAGCGCTTCCAAGGAAGGGTGCTGGCTAGCAACAGCTTTCAGTGCTGGCACTTTTCATCTCTGAGCAATTGCTGGACGTTTGCAATTTCTCACCTGAGCTCTCTTTAGAGTGCGCGAGAGGATGAGCAGAAGATGAGGTGGCTAGAGAAGCCCAGAGCCCCAGTGTTCTTAGGCCTACAAAAGCGCTTCCAAGGAAGGTTGCTGGCTAGCAACAGCTTTCAGTGCTGGCACTTTTCATCTCTGAGCAATTGCTCGACGTTTGCAATTTCTCAGCTCGTGTCTACGAGACGGAAAGAGAATGACCGTGACGTTTGGTGCGTATAGAAGCGCAAAGCCCCAGTGTTGCTGCGCCTGTGAAAGCGCTTCCAAGGAAGGGTGCTGGCTAGCAACAGCTTTCAGTGCTGGCACTTTTCATCTCTGAGCAATTGCTCGACGTTTGCAATTTCTCAGCTCGTGTCTACGAGACGGAAAGAGAAGGACCGTGACGTTTGGTGGCTAGAGAAGCGCAAAGCCCCAGTGTTGCTGCGCCTGTGAAAGCGCTTCCAAGGAAGGGTGCTGGCTAGCAACAGCTTTCAGTGCTGGCCCTTTTCATCTCTGAGCAATTGCTCGACGTTTGGAATTTCTCACCTGAGCTCTCTTTAGAGTGCGCGAGAGGATGAGCAGAAGATGAGGTGGCTAGAGAAGCCCAGAGCCCCAGTGTTCTTAGGCCTACAAAAGCGCTTCCAAGGAAGGGTGCTGGCTAGCAACAGCTTTCAGTGCTGGCACTTTTCGTCTCTGAGCAATTGCTCGACGTTTGCAATTTCTCAGCTCGTGTCTACCGACGGAAAGAAAAGGACCGTGACTTTTGGTGGCTAGAGAAGCGCAAAGCCCCAGTGTTGCTGCGCCTGTGAAAGCGCTTCCAAGGAAGGGTACTGGCTAGCAACAGCTTTCAGTGCTGGCCCTTTTCATCTCTGAGCAATTGCTCGACGTTTGTAATTTCTCACCTGAGCTCTCTTTAGAGTGCGCGAGAGGATGAGCAGAAGATGAGGTGGCTAGAGAAGCCCAGAGCCCCAGTGTTCTTAGGCCTACAAAAGCGCTTCCAAGGAAGGGTGCTGGCTAGCAACAGCTTTCAGTGCTGGCACTTTTCATCTCTGAGCAATTGCTCGACGTTTGCAATTTCTCAGCTCGTGTCTACCGACGGAAAGAGAAGGACCGTGACGTTTGGTGCGTATAGAAGCGCAAAGCCCCAGTGTTGCTGCGCCTGTGAAAGCGCTTCCAAGGAAGGGTGCTGGCTAGCAAGAGCTTTCAGTGCTGGCACTTTTCATCTCTGAGCAATTGCTCGACGTTTGCAATTTCTCACCTGAGCTCTCTTTAGAGTGCGCGAGAGGATGAGCAGAAGATTAGGTGGCTAGAGAAGCCCAGAGCCCCAGTGTTCTTAGGCCTACAAAAGCGCTTCCAAGGAAGGGTGCTGGCTAGCAACAGCTTTCAGTGCTGGCACTTTTCATCTCTGAGCAATTGCTCGACGGTTGCAATTTCTCACCTGAGCTCTCTTTAGAGTGCGCGAGAGGATGAGCAGAAGATGAGGTGGCTAGAGAAGCCCAAAGCCCCAGTGTTCTTAGGCCTACAAAAGCGCTTCCAAGGAAGGGTGCTGGCTAGCAACAGCTTTCAGTGCTGGCACTTTTCATCTCTGAGCAATTGCTCGACGTTTGCAATTTCTCAGCTCGTGTCTAGGAGACGGAAAGAGAAGGACCGTGACATTTGGTGCGTATAGAAGCGCAAAGCCCCAGTGTTGCTGCGCCTGTGAAAGCGCTTCCAAGGAAGGGTGCTGGCTAGCAAGAGCTTTCAGTGCTGGCACTTTTCATCTCTGAGCAATTGCTCGACGTTTGCAATTTTTCAGCTCGTGTCTACGAGATGGAAAGAGAATGACCATGACGTTTGATGGCTAGAGAAGCGCAAAGCCCCAGTGTTACTGCGCCTGTGAAAGCGCTTCCAAGGAAGGGTGCTGGCTAGCAACAGCTTTCAGTGCTGGCACTTTTCATCTCTGAGCAATTGCTCGACGTTTGCAATTTCTCACCTGAGCTCTCTTTAGAGTGCGTGAGAGGATGAGCAGAAGATGAGGTGGCTAGGGAAGCCCAGAGCCCCAGTGTTCTTAGGCCTACAAAAGCGCTTCCAAGGAAGGGTGCTGGCTAGCAACAGCTTTCAGTGCTGGCACTTTTCATCTCTGAGCAATTGCTCGACGTTTGCAATTTCTCAGCTCGTGTCTACGAGACGGAAAGAGAATGACTGTGACGTTTGGTGGCTAGAGAAGCGCAAAGCCCCAGTGTTGCTGCGCCTGTGAAAGCGCTTCCAAGGAAGGGTGCTGGATAGCAAGAGCTTTCAGTGCTGGCACTTTTCATCTCTGAGCAATTGCTCGACGTTTGCAATTTCTCAGCTCGTGTCTACGAGGCGGAAAGAGAATGACCGTGACGTTTGGTGGCTAGAGAAGCGCAAAGCCCCAGTGTTGCTGCGCCTGTGAAAGCGCTTCCAAGGAAGGGTGCTGGCTAGCAAGAGCTTTCAGTGCTGGCACTTTTCATCTCGGAGCAATTGCTCGACGTTTGCAATTTCTCAGCTCGTGTCTACGAGACGGAAAGGGAAGGACCATGACATTTGGTGCGTATAGAAGCGCAAAGCCCCAGTGTTGCTGCGCCTGTGAAAGCGCTTCCAAGGAAGGGTGCTGGCTAGCAAGAGCTTTCAGTGCTGGCACTTTTCATCTCTGAGCAATTGCTCGACGTTTGCAATTTCTCAGCTCGTGTCTAGGAGACGGAAAGAGAATGACCGTGACGTTTGGTGCGTATAGAAGCGCAAAGCCCCAGTGTTGCTGCGCCTGTGAAAGCGCTTCCAAGGAAGGGTGCTGGCTAGCAACAGCTTTCAGTGCTGGCACTTTTCATCTCGGAGCAATTGCTCGACGTTTGCAATTTCTCAGCTCCTGTCTAGGAGACGGAAAGAGAAGGACCATGACATTTGGTGCGTATAGAAGCGCAAAGCCCCAGTGTTGCTGCGCCTGTGAAAGCGCTTCCAAGGAAGGGTGCTGGCTAGCAAGAGCTTTCAGTGCTGGCACTTTTCATCTCTGAGCAATTGCTGGACGTTTGCAATTTCTCACCTGAGCTCTCTTTAGAGTGCGTGAGAGGATGAGCAGAAGATGAGGTGGCTAGAGAAGCCCAGAGCCCCAGTGTTCTTAGGCCTACAAAAGCGCTTCCAAGGAAGGGTGCTGGCTAGCAACAGCTTTCAGTGCTGGCACTTTTCATCTCTGAGCAATTGCTGGACGTTTGCAATTTCTCAGCTCGTGTCTAGGAGACGGAAAGAGAAGGACCGTGACGTTTGGTGCGTATAGAAGCGCAAAGCCCCAGTGTTGCTGCGCCTGTGAAAGCGCTTCCAAGGAAGGGTGCTGGCTAGCAAGAGCTTTCAGTGCTGGCCCTTTTCATCTCTGAGCAATTGCTCGACGTTTGCAATTTCTCAGCTCGTGTCTACGAGGCGGAAAGAGAATGACCGTGACGTTTGGTGGGTAGAGAAGCGCAAAGCCCCAGTGTTGCTGCGCCTGTGAAAGCGCTTCCAAGGAAGGGTGCTGGCTAGCAACAGCTTTCAGTGCTGGCACTTTTCATCTCGGAGCAATTGCTCGACGTTTGCAATTTCTCAGCTCGTGTCTAGGAGACGGAAAGAGAAGGACCATGACATTTGGTGCGTATAGAAGCACAAAGCCCCAGTGTTGCTGCGCCTGTGAAAGCGCTTCCAAGGAACGGTGCTGGCTAGCAACAGCTTTCAGTGCTGGCACTTTTCATCTCTGAGCAATTGCTCGACGTTTGCAATTTCTCAGCTCGTGTCTAGGAGACGGAAAGAGAAGGACCGTGACGTTTGGTGCGTATAGAAGCGCAAAGCCCCAGTGTTGCTGCGCCTGTGAAAGCGCTTCCAAGGAAGGGTGCTGGCTAGCAACAGCTTTCAGTGCTGGCACTTTTCATCTCGGAGCAATTGCTCGACGTTTGCAATTTCTCACCTGAGCTCTCTTTAGAGTGCGCGAGAGGATGAGCAGAAGATGAGGTGGCTAGAGAAGCCCAGAGCCCCAGTGTTCTTAGGCCTACAAAAGCGCTTCCAAGGAAGGGTGCTGGCTAGCAACAGCTTTCAGTGCTGGCACTTTTCATCTCTGAGCAATTGCTCGACGTTTGCAATTTCTCAGCTCGTGTCTAGGAGACGGAAAGAGAAGGACCGTGACGTTTGGTGGCTAGAGAAGCGCAAAGCCCCGGTGTTGCTGCGCCTGTGAAAGCGCTTCCAAGGAAGGGTGCTGGCTAGCAACAGCTTTCAGTGCTGGCACTTTTCATCTCGGAGCAATTGGTCGACGTTTGCAATTTCTCAGCTCGTGTCTAGGAGACGGAAAGAGAAGGACCATGACATTTGGTGCGTATAGAAGCGCAAAGTCCCAGTGTTGCTGCGCCTGTGAAAGCGCTTCCAAGGAAGGGTGCTGGCTAGCAAGAGCTTTCAGTGCTGGCACTTTTCATCTCTGAGCAATTGCTCGACGTTTGCAATTTCTCACCTGAGCTCTCTTTAGAGTGCGCGAGAGGATGAGCAGAAGATGAGGTGGCTAGAGAAGCCCAGAGCCCCAGTGTTCTTAGGCCTACAAAAGCGCTTCCAAGGAAGGGTGCTGGCTAGCAAGAGCTTTCAGTGCTGGCACTTTTCATCTCTGAGCAATTGCTCGACGTTTGCAATTTCTCAGCTCGTGTCTAGGAGACGGAAAGAGAAGGACCGTGACGTTTGGTGCGTATAGAAGCGCAAAGCCCCAGTGTTGCTGCGCCTGTGAAAGCGCTTCCAAGGAAGGGTGCTGGATAGCAAGAGCTTTCAGTGCTGGCACTTTTCATCTCTGAGCAATTGCTCGACGTTTGCAATTTCTCAGCTCGTGTCTACGAGGCGGAAAGAGAATGACCGTGACGTTTGGTGGCTAGAGAAGCGCAAAGCCCCAGTGTTGCTGCGCCTGTGAAAGCGCTTCCAAGGAAGGGTGCTGGCTAGCAACAGCTTTCAGTGCTGGCACTTTTCATCTCTGAGCAATTGCTCGACGTTTGCAATTTCTCAGCTCGTGTCTACGAGACGGAAAGAGAAGGACCATGACATTTGGTGCGTATAGAAGCACAAAGCCCCAGTGTTGCTGCGCCTGTGAAAGCGCTTCCAAGGAAGGGTGCTGGCTAGCAAGAGCTTTCAGTGCTGGCACTTTTCATCTCTGAGCAATTGCTCGACGTTTGCAATTTCTCAGCTCGTGTCTACGAGACGGAAAGAGAAGGACCGTGACGTTTGGTGCGTATAGAAGCGCAAAGCCCCAGTGTTGCTGCGCCTGTGAAAGCGCTTCCAAGGAAGGGTGCTGGCTAGCAAGAGCTTTCAGTGCTGGCACTTTTCATCTCTGAGCAATTGCTCGACGTTTGCAATTTCTCACCTGAGCTCTCTTTAGAGTGCGCGAGAGGATGAGCAGAAGATGAGGTGGCTAGAGAAGCCCAGAGCCCCAGTGTTCTTAGGCCTACAAAAGCGCTTCCAAGGAAGGGTGCTGGCTAGCAAGAGCTTTCAGTGCTGGCACTTTTCATCTCAGAGCAATTGCTCGACGTTTGCAATTTCTCAGCTCGTGTCTAGGAGACGGAAAGAGAAGGACCGTGACGTTTGGTGCGTATAGAAGCGCAAAGCCCCAGTGTTGCTGCGCCTGTGAAAGCGCTTCCAAGGAAGGGTGCTGGCTAGCAAGAGCTTTCAGTGCTGGCACTTTTCATCTCGGAGCAATTGCTCGACGTTTGCAATTTCTCAGCTCGTGTCTACGAGACGGAAAGAGAAGGACCGTGACGTTTGGTGCGTATAGAAGCGCAAAGTCCCAGTGTTGCTGCGCCTGTGAAAGCGCTTCCAAGGAAGGGTGCTGGCTAGCAAGAGCTTTCAGTGCTGGCACTTTTCATCTCTGAGCAATTGCTCGACGTTTGCAATTTCTCACCTGAGCTCTCTTTAGAGTGCGCGAGAGGATGAGCAGAAGATGAGGTGGCTAGAGAAGCCCAGAGCCCCAGTGTTCTTAGGCCTACAAAAGCGCTTCCAAGGAAGGGTGCTGGCTAGCAAGAGCTTTCAGTGCTGGCACTTTTCATCTCTGAGCAATTGCTCGACGTTTGCAATTTCTCAGCTCGTGTCTAGGAGACGGAAAGAGAAGGACCGTGACGTTTGGTGCGTATAGAAGCGCAAAGCCCCAGTGTTGCTGCGCCTGTGAAAGCGCTTCCAAGGAAGGGTGCTGGCTAGCAAGAGCTTTCAGTGCTGGCCCTTTTCATCTCTGAGCAATTGCTCGACGTTTGCAATTTCTCAGCTCGTGTCTACGAGGCGGAAAGAGAATGACCGTGACGTTTGGTGGCTAGAGAAGCGCAAAGCCCCAGTGTTGCTGCACCTGTGAAAGCGCTTCCAAGGAAGGGTGCTGGCTAGCAAGAGCTTTCAGTGCTGGCACTTTTCATCTCGGAGCAATTGCTCGACGTTTGCAATTTCTCAGCTCGTGTCTAGGAGACGGAAAGAGAAGGACCATGACATTTGGTGCGTATAGAAGCGCAAAGCCCCAGTGTTGCTGCGCCTGTGAAAGCGCTTCCAAGGAAGGGTGCTGGCTAGCAACAGCTTTCAGTGCTGGCACTTTTCATCTCTGAGCAATTGCTCGACGTTTGCAATTTCTCAGCTCGTGTCTAGGAGACGGAAAGAGAAGGACCGTGACGTTTGGTGCGTATAGAAGCGCAAAGCCCCAGTGTTGCTGCGCCTGTGAAAGCGCTTCCAAGGAAGGGTGCTGGCTAGCAAGAGCTTTCAGTGCTGGCACTTTTCATCTCTGAGCAATTGCTGGACGTTTGCAATTTCTCACCTGAGCTCTCTTTAGAGTGCGCGAGAGGATGAGCAGAAGATGAGGTGGCTAGAGAAGCCCAGAGCCCCAGTGTTCTTAGGCCTACAAAAGCGCTTCCAAGGAAGGGTGCTGGCTAGCAACAGCTTTCAGTGCTGGCACTTTTCATCTCTGAGCAATTGCTCGACGTTTGCAATTTCTCAGCTCGTGTCTAGGAGACGGAAAGAGAAGGACCGTGACGTTTGGTGCGTATAGAAGCGCAAAGCCCCAGTGTTGCTGCGCCTGTGAAAGCGCTTCCAAGGAAGGGTGCTGGCTAGCAAGAGCTTTCAGTGCTGGCACTTTTCATCTCTGAGCAATTGCTCGACGTTTGCAATTTCTCAGCTCGTGTCTAGGAGACGGAAAGAGAAGGACCATGACATTTGGTGGGTAGAGAAGCGCAAAGCCCCAGTGTTGCTGCGCCTGTGAAAGCGCTTCCAAGGAAGGGTGCTGGCTAGCAACAGCTTTCAGTGCTGGCACTTTTCATCTCGGAGCAATTGCTCGACGTTTGCAATTTCTCACCTGAGCTCTCTTTAGAGTGCGCGAGAGGATGAGCAGAAGATGAGGTGGCTAGAGAAGCCCAGAGCCCCAGTGTTCTTAGGCCTACAAAAGCGCTTCCAAGGAAGGGTGCTGGCTAGCAACAGCTTTCAGTGCTGGCACTTTTCATCTCTGAGCAATTGCTCGACGTTTGCAATTTCTCAGCTCGTGTCTACAAGACGGAAAGAGAAGGACCGTGACATTTGGTGCGTATAGAAGCGCAAAGCCCCAGTGTTGCTGCGCCTGTGAAAGCGCTTCCAAGGAAGGGTGCTGGCTAGCAAGAGCTTTCAGTGCTGGCACTTTTCATCTCTGAGCAATTGCTCGACGTTTGTAATTTCTCACCTGAGCGCTCTTTAGAGTGCGCGAGAGGATGAGCAGAAGATGAGGTGGCTAGAGAAGCCCAGAGCCCCAGTGTTCTTAGGCCTACAAAAGCGCTTCCAAGGAAGGGTGCTGGCTAGCAACAGCTTTCAGTGCTGGCACTTTTCATCTCTGAGCAATTGCTCGACGTTTGCAATTTCTCAGCTCGTGTCTACGAGGCGGAAAGAGAATGACCGTGACGTTTGGTGGCTAGAGAAGCGCAAAGCCCCAGTGTTGCTGCGCCTGTGAAAGCGCTTCCAAGGAAGGGTGCTGGCTAGCAAGAGCTTTCAGTGCTGGCACTTTTCATCTCGGAGCAATTGCTCGACGTTTGCAATTTCTCAGCTCGTGTCTAGGAGACGGAAAGAGAAGGACCATGACATTTGGTGCGTATAGAAGCGCAAAGCCCCAGTGTTGCTGCGCCTGTGAAAGCGCTTCCAAGGAAGGGTGCTGGCTAGCAAGAGCTTTCAGTGCTGGCACTTTTCATCTCTGAGCAATTGCTCGACGTTTGCAATTTCTCAGCTCGTGTCTAGGAGACGGAAAGAGAAGGACCGTGACGTTTGGTGGGTAGAGAAGCGCAAAGCCCCAGTGTTGCTGCGCCTGTGAAAGCGCTTCCAAGGAAGGGTGCTGGCTAGCAACAGCTTTCAGTGCTGGCACTTTTCATCTCTGAGCAATTGCTCGACGTTTGCTATTTCTCACCTGAGCTCTCTTTAGAGTGCGCGAGAGGATGAGCAGAAGATGAGGTGGCTAGAGAAGCCCAGAGCCCCAGTGTTCTTAGGCCTACAAAAGCGCTTCCAAGGAAGGGTGCTGGCTAGCAACAGCTTTCAGTGCTGGCACTTTTCATCTCTGAGCAATTGCTCGACGTTTGCAATTTCTCAGCTCGTGTCTACGAGACGGAAAGAGAAGGACCGTGACGTTTGGTGGCTAGAGAAGCGCAAAGCCCCAGTGTTGCTGCGCCTGTGAAAGCGCTTCCAAGGAAGGGTGCTGGCTAGCAAGAGCTTTCAGTGCTGGCACTTTTCGTCTCTGAGCAATTGCTCGACGTTTGCAATTTCTCAGCTCGTGTCTACGAGACGGAAAGAGAAGGACCGTGACGTTTGGTGGCTAGAGAAGCGCAAAGCCCCAGTGTTGCTGTGCCTGTGAAAGCGCTTCCAAGGAAGGGTGCTGGCTAGCAACAGCTTTCAGTGCTGGCACTTTTCATCTCTGAGCAATTGCTCGACGTTTGCAATTTCTCAGCTCGTGTCTACGAGACGGAAAGAGAAGGACCATGACATTTGGTGCGTATAGAAGCACAAAGCCCCAGTGTTGCTGCGCCTGTGAAAGCGCTTCCAAGGAAGGGTGCTGGCTAGCAAGAGCTTTCAGTGCTGGCACTTTTCATCTCTGAGCAATTGCTCGACGTTTGCAATTTCTCAGCTCGTGTCTACGAGACGGAAAGAGAAGGACCGTGACGTTTGGTGCGTATAGAAGCGCAAAGCCCCAGTGTTGCTGCGCCTGTGAAAGCGCTTCCAAGGAAGGGTGCTGGCTAGCAAGAGCTTTCAGTGCTGGCACTTTTCATCTCTGAGCAATTGCTCGACGTTTGCAATTTCTCACCTGAGCTCTCTTTAGAGTGCGCGAGAGGATGAGCAGAAGATGAGGTGGCTAGAGAAGCCCGGAGCCCCAGTGTTCTTAGGCCTACAAAAGCGCTTCCAAGGAAGGGTGCTGGCTAGCAAGAGCTTTCAGTGCTGGCACTTTTCATCTCAGAGCAATTGCTCGACGTTTGCAATTTCTCAGCTCGTGTCTAGGAGACGGAAAGAGAAGGACCGTGACGTTTGGTGCGTATAGAAGCGCAAAGCCCCAGTGTTGCTGCGCCTGTGAAAGCGCTTCCAAGGAAGGGTGCTGGCTAGCAAGAGCTTTCAGTGCTGGCACTTTTCATCTCGGAGCAATTGCTCGACGTTTGCAATTTCTCAGCTCGTGTCTACGAGACGGAAAGAGAAGGACCGTGACGTTTGGTGCGTATAGAAGCGCAAAGTCCCAGTGTTGCTGCGCCTGTGAAAGCGCTTCCAAGGAAGGGTGCTGGCTAGCAAGAGCTTTCAGTGCTGGCACTTTTCATCTCTGAGCAATTGCTCGACGTTTGCAATTTCTCACCTGAGCTCTCTTTAGAGTGCGCGAGAGGATGAGCAGAAGATGAGGTGGCTAGAGAAGCCCAGAGCCCCAGTGTTCTTAGGCCTACAAAAGCGCTTCCAAGGAAGGGTGCTGGCTAGCAAGAGCTTTCAGTGCTGGCACTTTTCATCTCTGAGCAATTGCTCGACGTTTGCAATTTCTCAGCTCGTGTCTAGGAGACGGAAAGAGAAGGACCGTGACGTTTGGTGCGTATAGAAGCGCAAAGCCCCAGTGTTGCTGCGCCTGTGAAAGCGCTTCCAAGGAAGGGTGCTGGCTAGCAAGAGCTTTCAGTGCTGGCACTTTTCATCTCTGAGCAATTGCTGGACGTTTGCAATTTCTCACCTGAGCTCTCTTTAGAGTGCGCGAGAGGATGAGCAGAAGATGAGGTGGCTAGAGAAGCCCAGAGCCCCAGTGTTCTTAGGCCTACAAAAGCGCTTCCAAGGAAGGGTGCTGGCTAGCAACAGCTTTCAGTGCTGGCACTTTTCATCTCTGAGCAATTGCTCGACGTTTGCAATTTCTCAGCTCGTGTCTAGGAGACGGAAAGAGAAGGACCGTGACGTTTGGTGGCTAGAGAAGCGCAAAGCCCCAGTGTTGCTGCGCCTGTGAAAGCGCTTCCAAGGAAGGGTGCTGGCTAGCAAGAGCTTTCAGTGCTGGCACTTTTCATCTCTGAGCAATTGCTCGACGTTTGCAATTTCTCAGCTCGTGTCTAGGAGACGGAAAGAGAAGGACCATGACATTTGGTGGGTAGAGAAGCGCAAAGCCCCAGTGTTGCTGCGCCTGTGAAAGCGCTTCCAAGGAAGGGTGCTGGCTAGCAACAGCTTTCAGTGCTGGCACTTTTCATCTCGGAGCAATTGCTCGACGTTTGCAATTTCTCACCTGAGCTCTCTTTAGAGTGCGCGAGAGGATGAGCAGAAGATGAGGTGGCTAGAGAAGCCCAGAGCCCCAGTGTTCTTAGGCCTACAAAAGCGCTTCCAAGGAAGGGTGCTGGCTAGCAAGAGCTTTCAGTGCTGGCACTTTTCATCTCAGAGCAATTGCTCGACGTTTGCAATTTCTCAGCTCGTGTCTAGGAGACGGAAAGAGAAGGACCGTGACGTTTGGTGCGTATAGAAGCGCAAAGCCCCAGTGTTGCTGCGCCTGTGAAAGCGCTTCCAAGGAAGGGTGCTGGCTAGCAAGAGCTTTCAGTGCTGGCACTTTTCATCTCGGAGCAATTGCTCGACGTTTGCAATTTCTCAGCTCGTGTCTACGAGACGGAAATAGAAGGACCGTGACGTTTGGTGCGTATAGAAGCGCAAAGTCCCAGTGTTGCTGCGCCTGTGAAAGCGCTTCCAAGGAAGGGTGCTGGCTAGCAAGAGCTTTCAGTGCTGGCACTTTTCATCTCTGAGCAATTGCTCGACGTTTGCAATTTCTCACCTGAGCTCTCTTTAGAGTGCGCGAGAGGATGAGCAGAAGATGAGGTGGCTAGAGAAGCCCAGAGCCCCAGTGTTCTTAGGCCTACAAAAGCGCTTCCAAGGAAGGGTGCTGGCTAGCAAGAGCTTTCAGTGCTGGCACTTTTCATCTCTGAGCAATTGCTCGACGTTTGCAATTTCTCAGCTCGTGTCTAGGAGACGGAAAGAGAAGGACCGTGACGTTTGGTGCGTATAGAAGCGCAAAGCCCCAGTGTTGCTGCGCCTGTGAAAGCGCTTCCAAGGAAGGGTGCTGGCTAGCAAGAGCTTTCAGTGCTGGCCCTTTTCATCTCTGAGCAATTGCTCGACGTTTGCAATTTCTCAGCTCGTGTCTACGAGGCGGAAAGAGAATGACCGTGACGTTTGGTGGCTAGAGAAGCGCAAAGCCCCAGTGTTGCTGCACCTGTGAAAGCGCTTCCAAGGAAGGGTGCTGGCTAGCAAGAGCTTTCAGTGCTGGCACTTTTCATCTCGGAGCAATTGCTCGACGTTTGCAATTTCTCAGCTCGTGTCTAGGAGACGGAAAGAGAAGGACCATGACATTTGGTGCGTATAGAAGCGCAAAGCCCCAGTGTTGCTGCGCCTGTGAAAGCGCTTCCAAGGAAGGGTGCTGGCTAGCAACAGCTTTCAGTGCTGGCACTTTTCATCTCTGAGCAATTGCTGGACGTTTGCAATTTCTCAGCTCGTGTCTAGGAGACGGAAAGAGAAGGACCGTGACGTTTGGTGCGTATAGAAGCGCAAAGCCCCAGTGTTGCTGCGCCTGTGAAAGCGCTTCCAAGGAAGGGTGCTGGCTAGCAAGAGCTTTCAGTGCTGGCACTTTTCATCTCTGAGCAATTGCTGGACGTTTGCAATTTCTCACCTGAGCTCTCTTTAGAGTGCGCGAGAGGATGAGCAGAAGATGAGGTGGCTAGAGAAGCCCAGAGCCCCAGTGTTCTTAGGCCTACAAAAGCGCTTCCAAGGAAGGGTGCTGGCTAGCAACAGCTTTCAGTGCTGGCACTTTTCATCTCTGAGCAATTGCTCGACGTTTGCAATTTCTCAGCTCGTGTCTAGGAGACGGAAAGAGAAGGACCGTGACGTTTGGTGCGTATAGAAGCGCAAAGCCCCAGTGTTGCTGCGCCTGTGAAAGCGCTTCCAAGGAAGGGTGCTGGCTAGCAAGAGCTTTCAGTGCTGGCACTTTTCATCTCTGAGCAATTGCTCGACGTTTGCAATTTCTCAGCTCGTGTCTAGGAGACGGAAAGAGAAGGACCATGACATTTGGTGGGTAGAGAAGCGCAAAGCCCCAGTGTTGCTGCGCCTGTGAAAGCGCTTCCAAGGAAGGGTGCTGGCTAGCAACAGCTTTCAGTGCTGGCACTTTTCATCTCGGAGCAATTGCTCGACGTTTGCAATTTCTCACCTGAGCTCTCTTTAGAGTGCGCGAGAGGATGAGCAGAAGATGAGGTGGCTAGAGAAGCCCAGAGCCCCAGTGTTCTTAGGCCTACAAAAGCGCTTCCAAGGAAGGGTGCTGGCTAGCAACAGCTTTCAGTGCTGGCACTTTTCATCTCTGAGCAATTGCTCGACGTTTGCAATTTCTCAGCTCGTGTCTACAAGACGGAAAGAGAAGGACCGTGACATTTGGTGCGTATAGAAGCGCAAAGCCCCAGTGTTGCTGCGCCTGTGAAAGCGCTTCCAAGGAAGGGTGCTGGCTAGCAAGAGCTTTCAGTGCTGGCACTTTTCATCTCTGAGCAATTGCTCGACGTTTGTAATTTCTCACCTGAGCGCTCTTTAGAGTGCGCGAGAGGATGAGCAGAAGATGAGGTGGCTAGAGAAGCCCAGAGCCCCAGTGTTCTTAGGCCTACAAAAGCGCTTCCAAGGAAGGGTGCTGGCTAGCAACAGCTTTCAGTGCTGGCACTTTTCATCTCTGAGCAATTGCTCGACGTTTGCAATTTCTCAGCTCGTGTCTACGAGGCGGAAAGAGAATGACCGTGACGTTTGGTGGCTAGAGAAGCGCAAAGCCCCAGTGTTGCTGCGCCTGTGAAAGCGCTTCCAAGGAAGGGTGCTGGCTAGCAAGAGCTTTCAGTGCTGGCACTTTTCATCTCGGAGCAATTGCTCGACGTTTGCAATTTCTCAGCTCGTGTCTAGGAGACGGAAAGAGAAGGACCATGACATTTGGTGCGTATAGAAGCGCAAAGCCCCAGTGTTGCTGCGCCTGTGAAAGCGCTTCCAAGGAAGGGTGCTGGCTAGCAAGAGCTTTCAGTGCTGGCACTTTTCATCTCTGAGCAATTGCTCGACGTTTGCAATTTCTCAGCTCGTGTCTAGGAGACGGAAAGAGAAGGACCGTGACGTTTGGTGGGTAGAGAAGCGCAAAGCCCCAGTGTTGCTGCGCCTGTGAAAGCGCTTCCAAGGAAGGGTGCTGGCTAGCAACAGCTTTCAGTGCTGGCACTTTTCATCTCTGAGCAATTGCTCGACGTTTGCTATTTCTCACCTGAGCTCTCTTTAGAGTGCGCGAGAGGATGAGCAGAAGATGAGGTGGCTAGAGAAGCCCAGAGCCCCAGTGTTCTTAGGCCTACAAAAGCGCTTCCAAGGAAGGGTGCTGGCTAGCAACAGCTTTCAGTGCTGGCACTTTTCATCTCTGAGCAATTGCTCGACGTTTGCAATTTCTCAGCTCGTGTCTACGAGACGGAAAGAGAAGGACCGTGACGTTTGGTGGCTAGAGAAGCGCAAAGCCCCAGTGTTGCTGCGCCTGTGAAAGCGCTTCCAAGGAAGGGTGCTGGCTAGCAAGAGCTTTCAGTGCTGGCACTTTTCGTCTCTGAGCAATTGCTCGACGTTTGCAATTTCTCAGCTCGTGTCTACGAGACGGAAAGAGAAGGACCGTGACGTTTGGTGGGTAGAGAAGCGCAAAGCCCCAGTGTTGCTGCGCCTGTGAAAGCGCTTCCAAGGAAGGGTGCTGGCTAGCAAGAGCTTTCAGTGCTGGCACTTTTCATCTCTGAGCAATTGCTCGACGTTTGTAATTTCTCACCTGAGCGCTCTTTAGAGTGCGCGAGAGGATGAGCAGAAGATGAGGTGGCTAGAGAAGCCCAGAGCCCCAGTGTTCTTAGGCCTACAAAAGCGCTTCCAAGGAAGGGTGCTGGCTAGCAACAGCTTTCAGTGCTGGCACTTTTCATCTCTGAGCAATTGCTCGACGTTTGCAATTTCTCAGCTCGTGTCTACGAGGCGGAAAGAGAATGACCGTGACGTTTGGTGGCTAGAGAAGCGCAAAGCCCCAGTGTTGCTGCGCCTGTGAAAGCGCTTCCAAGGAAGGGTGCTGGCTAGCAAGAGCTTTCAGTGCTGGCACTTTTCATCTCGGAGCAATTGCTCGACGTTTGCAATTTCTCAGCTCGTGTCTAGGAGACGGAAAGAGAAGGACCATGACATTTGGTGCGTATAGAAGCGCAAAGCCCCAGTGTTGCTGCGCCTGTGAAAGCGCTTCCAAGGAAGGGTGCTGGCTAGCAAGAGCTTTCAGTGCTGGCACTTTTCATCTCTGAGCAATTGCTCGACGTTTGCAATTTCTCAGCTCGTGTCTAGGAGACGGAAAGAGAAGGACCGTGACGTTTGGTGGGTAGAGAAGCGCAAAGCCCCAGTGTTGCTGTGCCTGTGAAAGCGCTTCCAAGGAAGGGTGCTGGCTAGCAACAGCTTTCAGTGCTGGCACTTTTCATCTCTGAGCAATTGCTCGACGTTTGCTATTTCTCACCTGAGCTCTCTTTAGAGTGCGCGAGAGGATGAGCAGAAGATGAGGTGGCTAGAGAAGCCCAGAGCCCCAGTGTTCTTAGGCCTACAAAAGCGCTTCCAAGGAAGGGTGCTGGCTAGCAACAGCTTTCAGTGCTGGCACTTTTCATCTCTGAGCAATTGCTCGACGTTTGCAATTTCTCAGCTCGTGTCTAGGAGACGGAAAGAGAAGGACCGTGACGTTTGGTGCGTATAGAAGCGCAAAGCCCCAGTGTTGCTGCGCCTGTGAAAGCGCTTCCAAGGAAGGGTGCTGGCTAGCAAGAGCTTTCAGTGCTGGCACTTTTCATCTCGGAGCAATTGCTCGACGTTTGCAATTTCTCAGCTCGTGTCTAGGAGACGGAAAGAGAAGGACCATGACATTTGGTGCGTATAGAAGCGCAAAGTCCCAGTGTTGCTGCGCCTGTGAAAGCGCTTCCAAGGAAGGGTGCTGGCTAGCAAGAGCTTTCAGTGCTGGCACTTTTCATCTCTGAGCAATTGCTCGACGTTTGCAATTTCTCACCTGAGCTCTCTTTAGAGTGCGCGAGAGGATGAGCAGAAGATGAGGTGGCTAGAGAAGCCCAGAGCCCCAGTGTTCTTAGGCCTACAAAAGCGCTTCCAAGGAAGGGTGCTGGCTAGCAAGAGCTTTCAGTGCTGGCACTTTTCATCTCTGAGCAATTGCTCGACGTTTGCAATTTCTCAGCTCGTGTCTAGGAGACGGAAAGAGAAGGACCGTGACGTTTGGTGCGTATAGAAGCGCAAAGCCCCAGTGTTGCTGCGCCTGTGAAAGCGCTTCCAAGGAAGGGTGCTGGCTAGCAAGAGCTTTCAGTGCTGGCCCTTTTCATCTCTGAGCAATTGCTCGACGTTTGCAATTTCTCAGCTCGTGTCTACGAGGCGGAAAGAGAATGACCGTGACGTTTGGTGGCTAGAGAAGCGCAAAGCCCCAGTGTTGCTGCACCTGTGAAAGCGCTTCCAAGGAAGGGTGCTGGCTAGCAAGAGCTTTCAGTGCTGGCACTTTTCATCTCGGAGCAATTGCTCGACGTTTGCAATTTCTCAGCTCGTGTCTAGGAGACGGAAAGAGAAGGACCATGACATTTGGTGCGTATAGAAGCGCAAAGCCCCAGTGTTGCTGCGCCTGTGAAAGCGCTTCCAAGGAAGGGTGCTGGCTAGCAACAGCTTTCAGTGCTGGCACTTTTCATCTCTGAGCAATTGCTCGACATTTGCAATTTCTCAGCTCGTGTCTAGGAGACGGAAAGAGAAGGACCGTGACGTTTGGTGCGTATAGAAGCGCAAAGCCCCAGTGTTGCTGCGCCTGTGAAAGCGCTTCCAAGGAAGGGTGCTGGCTAGCAAGAGCTTTCAGTGCTGGCACTTTTCATCTCTGAGCAATTGCTGGACGTTTGCAATTTCTCACCTGAGCTCTCTTTAGAGTGCGCGAGAGGATGAGCAGAAGATGAGGTGGCTAGAGAAGCCCAGAGCCCCAGTGTTCTTAGGCCTACAAAAGCGCTTCCAAGGAAGGGTGCTGGCTAGCAACAGCTTTCAGTGCTGGCACTTTTCATCTCTGAGCAATTGCTCGACGTTTGCAATTTCTCAGCTCGTGTCTAGGAGACGGAAAGAGAAGGACCGTGACGTTTGGTGCGTATAGAAGCGCAAAGCCCCAGTGTTGCTGCGCCTGTGAAAGCGCTTCCAAGGAAGGGTGCTGGCTAGCAAGAGCTTTCAGTGCTGGCACTTTTCATCTCTGAGCAATTGCTCGACGTTTGCAATTTCTCAGCTCGTGTCTAGGAGACGGAAAGAGAAGGACCATGACATTTGGTGGGTAGAGAAGCGCAAAGCCCCAGTGTTGCTGCGCCTGTGAAAGCGCTTCCAAGGAAGGGTGCTGGCTAGCAACAGCTTTCAGTGCTGGCACTTTTCATCTCGGAGCAATTGCTCGACGTTTGCAATTTCTCACCTGAGCTCTCTTTAGAGTGCGCGAGAGGATGAGCAGAAGATGAGGTGGCTAGAGAAGCCCAGAGCCCCAGTGTTCTTAGGCCTACAAAAGCGCTTCCAAGGAAGGGTGCTGGCTAGCAACAGCTTTCAGTGCTGGCACTTTTCATCTCTGAGCAATTGCTCGACGTTTGCAATTTCTCAGCTTGTGTCTACAAGACGGAAAGAGAAGGACCGTGACATTTGGTGCGTATAGAAGCGCAAAGCCCCAGTGTTGCTGCGCCTGTGAAAGCGCTTCCAAGGAAGGGTGCTGGCTAGCAAGAGCTTTCAGTGCTGGCACTTTTCATCTCTGAGCAATTGCTCGACGTTTGTAATTTCTCACCTGAGCGCTCTTTAGAGTGCGCGAGAGGATGAGCAGAAGATGAGGTGGCTAGAGAAGCCCAGAGCCCCAGTGTTCTTAGGCCTACAAAAGCGCTTCCAAGGAAGGGTGCTGGCTAGCAACAGCTTTCAGTGCTGGCACTTTTCATCTCTGAGCAATTGCTCGACGTTTGCAATTTCTCAGCTCGTGTCTACGAGGCGGAAAGAGAATGACCGTGACGTTTGGTGGCTAGAGAAGCGCAAAGCCCCAGTGTTGCTGCGCCTGTGAAAGCGCTTCCAAGGAAGGGTGCTGGCTAGCAAGAGCTTTCAGTGCTGGCACTTTTCATCTCGGAGCAATTGCTCGACGTTTGCAATTTCTCAGCTCGTGTCTAGGAGACGGAAAGAGAAGGACCATGACATTTGGTGCGTATAGAAGCGCAAAGCCCCAGTGTTGCTGCGCCTGTGAAAGCGCTTCCAAGGAAGGGTGCTGGCTAGCAAGAGCTTTCAGTGCTGGCACTTTTCATCTCTGAGCAATTGCTCGACGTTTGCAATTTCTCAGCTCGTGTCTAGGAGACGGAAAGAGAAGGACCGTGACGTTTGGTGGGTAGAGAAGCGCAAAGCCCCAGTGTTGCTGCGCCTGTGAAAGCGCTTCCAAGGAAGGGTGCTGGCTAGCAACAGCTTTCAGTGCTGGCACTTTTCATCTCTGAGCAATTGCTCGACGTTTGCTATTTCTCACCTGAGCTCTCTTTAGAGTGCGCGAGAGGATGAGCAGAAGATGAGGTGGCTAGAGAAGCGCAGAGCCCCAGTGTTCTTAGGCCTACAAAAGCGCTTCCAAGGAAGGGTGCTGGCTAGCAACAGCTTTCAGTGCTGGCACTTTTCATCTCTGAGCAATTGCTCGACGTTTGCAATTTCTCAGCTCGTGTCTACGAGACGGAAAGAGAAGGACCGTGACGTTTGGTGGCTAGAGAAGCGCAAAGCCCCAGTGTTGCTGCGCCTGTGAAAGCGCTTCCAAGGAAGGGTGCTGGCTAGCAAGAGCTTTCAGTGCTGGCACTTTTCGTCTCTGAGCAATTGCTCGACGTTTGCAATTTCTCAGCTCGTGTCTACGAGACGGAAAGAGAAGGACCGTGACGTTTGGTGGGTAGAGAAGCGCAAAGCCCCAGTGTTGCTGCGCCTGTGAAAGCGCTTCCAAGGAAGGGTGCTGGCTAGCAAGAGCTTTCAGTGCTGGCACTTTTCATCTCTGAGCAATTGCTCGACGTTTGTAATTTCTCACCTGAGCGCTCTTTAGAGTGCGCGAGAGGATGAGCAGAAGATGAGGTGGCTAGAGAAGCCCAGAGCCCCAGTGTTCTTAGGCCTACAAAAGCGCTTCCAAGGAAGGGTGCTGGCTAGCAACAGCTTTCAGTGCTGGCACTTTTCATCTCTGAGCAATTGCTCGACGTTTGCAATTTCTCAGCTCGTGTCTAGGAGACGGAAAGAGAATGACCGTGACGTTTGGTGGGTAGAGAAGCGCAAAGCCCCAGTGTTGCTGCGCCTGTGAAAGCGCTTCCAAGGAAGGGTGCTGGCTAGCAAGAGCTTTCAGTGCTGGCACTTTTCATCTCGGAGCAATTGCTCGACGTTTGCAATTTCTCAGCTCGTGTCTAGGAGACGGAAAGAGAAGGACCATGACATTTGGTGCGTATAGAAGCGCAAAGCCCCAGTGTTGCTGCGCCTGTGAAAGCGCTTCCAAGGAAGGGTGCTGGCTAGCAAGAGCTTTCAGTGCTGGCACTTTTCATCTCTGAGCAATTGCTCGACGTTTGCAATTTCTCAGCTCGTGTCTAGGAGACGGAAAGAGAAGGACCGTGACGTTTGGTGGGTAGAGAAGCGCAAAGCCCCAGTGTTGCTGCGCCTGTGAAAGCGCTTCCAAGGAAGGGTGCTGGCTAGCAACAGCTTTCAGTGCTGGCACTTTTCATCTCTGAGCAATTGCTCGACGTTTGCTATTTCTCACCTGAGCTCTCTTTAGAGTGCGCGAGAGGATGAGCAGAAGATGAGGTGGCTAGAGAAGCCCAGAGCCCCAGTGTTCTTAGGCCTACAAAAGCGCTTCCAAGGAAGGGTGCTGGCTAGCAACAGCTTTCAGTGCTGGCACTTTTCATCTCTGAGCAATTGCTCGACGTTTGCAATTTCTCAGCTCGTGTCTACGAGACGGAAAGAGAAGGACCGTGACGTTTGGTGGCTAGAGAAGCGCAAAGCCCCAGTGTTGCTGCGCCTGTGAAAGCGCTTCCAAGGAAGGGTGCTGGCTAGCAAGAGCTTTCAGTGCTGGCACTTTTCGTCTCTGAGCAATTGCTCGACGTTTGCAATTTCTCAGCTCGTGTCTACGAGACGGAAAGAGAAGGACCGTGACGTTTGGTGGGTAGAGAAGCGCAAAGCCCCAGTGTTGCTGCGCCTGTGAAAGCGCTTCCAAGGAAGGGTGCTGGCTAGCAACAGCTTTCAGTGCTGGCACTTTTCATCTCTGAGCAATTGCTCGACGGTTGCAATTTCTCACCTGAGCTCTCTTTAGAGTGCGCGAGAGGATGAGCAGAAGATGAGGTGGCTAGAGAAGCCCAGAGCCCCAGTGTTCTTAGGCCTACAAAAGCGCTTCCAAGGAAGGGTGCTGGCTAGCAAGAGCTTTCAGTGCTGGCACTTTTCATCTCTGAGCAATTGCTCGACGTTTGCAATTTCTCAGCTCGTGTCTACAAGACGGAAAGAGAAGGACCGTGACATTTGGTGCGTATAGAAGCGCAAAGCCCCAGTGTTGCTGCGCCTGTGAAAGCGCTTCCAAGGAAGGGTGCTGGCTAGCAAGAGCTTTCAGTGCTGGCACTTTTCATCTCTGAGCAATTGCTCGACGTTTGTAATTTCTCACCTGAGCTCTCTTTAGAGTGCGCGAGAGGATGAGCAGAAGATGAGGTGGCTAGAGAAGCCCAGAGCCCCAGTGTTCTTAGGCCTACAAAAGCGCTTCCAAGGAAGGGGGCTGGCTAGCAAGAGCTTTCAGTGCTGGCACTTTTCATCTCTGAGCAATTGCTCGACGTTTGCAATTTCTCAGCTCGTGTCTACGAGATGGAAAGAGAATGACCATGACGTTTGATGGCTAGAGAAGCGCAAAGCCCCAGTGTTACTGCGCCTGTGAAAGCGCTTCCAAGGAAGGGTGCTGGCTAGCAACAGCTTTCAGTGCTGGCACTTTTCATCTCTGAGCAATTGCTCGACGGTTGCAATTTCTCACCTGAGCTCTCTTTAGAGTGCGTGAGAGGATGAGCAGAAGATGAGGTGGCTAGGGAAGCCCAGAGCCCCAGTGTTCTTAGGCCTACAAAAGCGCTTCCAAGGAAGGGTGCTGGCTAGCAACAGCTTTCAGTGCTGGCACTTTTCATCTCTGAGCAATTGCTCGACGTTTGCAATTTCTCAGCTCATGTCTACGAGACGGAAAGAGAATGACTGTGACGTTTGGTGCGTATAGAAGCGCAAAGCCCCAGTGTTGCTGCGCCTGTGAAAGCGCTTCCAAGGAAGGGTGCTGGCTAGCAACAGCTTTCAGTGCTGGCACTTTTCATCTCTGAGCAATTGCTTGACGTTTGCAATTTCTCAGCTCGTGTCTACGAGGCGGAAAGAGAATGACCGTGACGTTTGGTGGCTAGAGAAGCGCAATGCCCCAGTGTTGCTGCGCCTGTGAAAGCGCTTCCAAGGAAGGGTGCTGGCTAGCAAGAGCTTTCAGTGCTGGCACTTTTCATCTCTGAGCAATTGCTCGACGTTTGCAATTTCTCAGCTCGTGTCTACGAGACGGAAAGAGAAGGACCGTGACATTTGGTGCGTATAGAAGCGCAAAGCCCCAGTGTTGCTGCGCCTGTGAAAGCGCTTCCAAGGAAGGGTGCTGGCTAGCAAGAGCTTTCAGTGCTGGCACTTTTCATCTCTGAGCAATTGCTCGACGTTTGTAATTTCTCACCTGAGCTCTCTTTAGAGTGCGCGAGAGGATGAGCAGAAGATGAGGTGGCTAGAGAAGCCCAGAGCCCCAGTGTTCTTAGGCCTACAAAAGCGCTTCCAAGGAAGGGGGCTGGCTAGCAAGAGCTTTCAGTGCTGGCACTTTTCATCTCTGAGCAATTGCTCGACGTTTGCAATTTCTCAGCTCGTGTCTACGAGATGGAAAGAGAATGACCATGACGTTTGATGGCTAGAGAAGCGCAAAGCCCCAGTGTTACTGCGCCTGTGAAAGCGCTTCCAAGGAAGGGTGCTGGCTAGCAACAGCTTTCAGTGCTGGCACTTTTCATCTCTGAGCAATTGCTCGACGGTTGCAATTTCTCACCTGAGCTCTCTTTAGAGTGCGTGAGAGGATGAGCAGAAGATGAGGTGGCTAGGGAAGCCCAGAGCCCCAGTGTTCTTAGGCCTACAAAAGCGCTTCCAAGGAAGGGTGCTGGCTAGCAACAGCTTTCAGTGCTGGCACTTTTCATCTCTGAGCAATTGCTCGACGTTTGCAATTTCTCAGCTCATGTCTACGAGACGGAAAGAGAATGACTGTGACGTTTGGTGCGTATAGAAGCGCAAAGCCCCAGTGTTGCTGCGCCTGTGAAAGCGCTTCCAAGGAAGGGTGCTGGCTAGCAACAGCTTTCAGTGCTGGCACTTTTCATCTCTGAGCAATTGCTTGACGTTTGCAATTTCTCAGCTCGTGTCTACGAGGCGGAAAGAGAATGACCGTGACGTTTGGTGGCTAGAGAAGCGCAATGCCCCAGTGTTGCTGCGCCTGTGAAAGCGCTTCCAAGGAAGGGTGCTGGCTAGCAAGAGCTTTCAGTGCTGGCACTTTTCATCTCTGAGCAATTGCTCGACGTTTGCAATTTCTCAGCTCGTGTGTACGAGACGGAAAGAGAAGGACCGTGACGTTTGGTGCGTATAGAAGCGCAAAGCCCCAGTGTTGCTGCGCCTGTGAAAGCGCTTCCAAGGAAGGGTGCTGGCTAGCAAGAGCTTTCAGTGCTGGCACTTTTCATCTCTGAGCAATTGCTGGACGTTTGCAATTTCTCACCTGAGCTCTCTTTAGAGTGCGCGAGAGGATGAGCAGAAGATGAGGTGGCTAGAGAAGCCCAGAGCCCCAGTGTTCTTAGGCCTACAAAAGCGCTTCCAAGGAAGGGTGCTGGCAGTTTTCATCTCTGAGCAATTGCTTGACGTTTGCAATTTCTCAGCTCGTGTCTACCGACGGAAAGAGAAGGACCGTGACGTTTGGTGGCTAGAGAAGCGCAAAGCCCCAGTGTTGCTGCGCCTGTGAAAGCGCTTCCAAGGAAGGGTGCTGGCTAGCAAGAGCTTTCAGTGCTGGCACTTTTCATCTCTGAGCAATTGCTGGACGTTTGCAATTTCTCACCTGAGCTCTCTTTAGAGTGCGCGAGAGGATGAGCAGAAGATGAGGTGGCTAGAGAAGCCCAGAGCCCCAGTGTTCTTAGGCCTACAAAAGCGCTTCCAAGGAAGGGTGCTGGCTAGCAACAGCTTTCAGTGCTGGCACTTTTCATCTCTGAGCAATTGCTCGACGTTTGCAATTTCTCAGCTCGTGTCTAGGAGACGGAAAGAGAAGGACCGTGACGTTTGGTGGCTAGAGAAGCGCAAAGCCCCAGTGTTGCTGCGCCTGTGAAAGCGCTTCCAAGGAAGGGTGCTGGCTAGCAAGAGCTTTCAGTGCTGGCACTTTTCATCTCGGAGCAATTGCTCGACGTTTGCAATTTCTCACCTGAGCTCTCTTTAGAGTGCGCGAGAGGATGAGCAGAAGATGAGGTGGCTAGAGAAGCCCAGAGCCCCAGTGTTCTTAGGCCTACAAAAGCGCTTCCAAGGAAGGGTGCTGGCTAGCAACAGCTTTCAGTGCTGGCACTTTTCATCTCTGAGCAATTGCTCGACGTTTGCAATTTCTCAGCTCGTGTCTACAAGACGGAAAGAGAAGGACCGTGACGTTTGGTGGGTAGAGAATTGCAAAGCCCCAGTGTTACTGCGCCTGTGAAAGCGCTTCCAAGGAAGGGTGCTGGCTAGCAACAGCTTTCAGTGCTGGCACTTTTCATCTCTGAGCAATTGCTGGACATTTGCAATTTCTCACCTGAGCTCTCTTTAGAGTGCGCGAGAGGATGAGCAGAAGATGAGGTGGCTAGAGAAGCCCAGAGCCCCAGTGTTCTTAGGCCTACAAAAGCGCTTCCAAGGAAGGGTGCTGGCTAGCAACAGCTTTCAGTGCTGGCACTTTTCATCTCTGAGCAATTGCTCGACGTTTGCAATTTCTCAGCTCGTGTCTTCGAGACGGAAAGAGAAGGACCGTGACTTTTGGTGGCTAGAGAAGCGCAAAGCCCCAGTATTGCTTCGCCTGTGAAAGCGCTTCCAAGGAAGGGTGCTGGCTAGCAACAGCTTTCAGTGCTGGCACTTTTCATCTCTGAGCAATTGCTTGACGTTTGCAATTTCTCAGCTCGTGTCTACGAGGCGGAAAGAGAATGACCGTGACGTTTGGTGGCTAGAGAAGCGCAAAGCCCCAGTGTTGCTGCGCCTGTGAAAGCGCTTCCAAGGAAGGGTGCTGGCTAGCAAGAGCTTTCAGTGCTGGCACTTTTCATCTCTGAGCAATTGCTCGACGTTTGCAATTTCTCAGCTCGTGTCTACCGACGGAAAGAGAAGGACCGTGACGTTTGGTGCGTATAGAAGCGCAAAGCCCCAGTGTTGCTGCGCCTGTGAAAGCGCTTCCAAGGAAGGGTGCTGGCTAGCAAGAGCTTTCAGTGCTGGCACTTTTCATCTCTGAGCAATTGCTCGACGTTTGCAATTTCTCACCTGAGCTCTCTTTAGAGTGCGCGAGAGGATGAGCAGAAGATGAGGTGGCTAGAGAAGCCCAGAGCCCCAGTGTTCTTAGGCCTACAAAAGCGCTTCCAAGGAAGGGTGCTGGCTAGCAACAGCTTTCAGTGCTGGCACTTTTCATCTCTGAGCAATTGCTCGACGTTTGCAATTTCTCAGCTCGTGTCTATGAGACGGAAAGAGAAGGACCGTGACGTTTGGTGCATATAGAAGCGCAAAGCCCCAGTGTTGCTGCGCCTGTGAAAGCGCTTCCAAGGAAGGGTGCTGGCTAGCAACAGCTTTCAGTGCTGGCACTTTTCATCTCTGAGCAATTGCTGGACGTTTGCAATTTCTCACCTGAGCTCTCTTTAGAGTGCGCGAGAGGATGAGCAGAAGATGAGGTGGCTAGAGAAGCCCAGAGCCCCAGTCTTCTTAGGCCTACAAAAGCGCTTCCAAGGAAGGGGGCTGGCTAGCAACAGCTTTCAGTGCTGGCACTTTTCATCTCTGAGCAATTGCTCGACGTTTGCAATTTCTCAGCTCGTGTCTAGGAGACGGAAAGAGAAGGACCGTGACGTTTGGTGGCTAGAGAAGCGCAAAGCCCCAGTGTTGCTGCGCCTGTGAAAGCGCTTCCAAGGAAGGGTGCTGGCTAGCAAGAGCTTTCAGTGCTGGCACTTTTCATCTCTGAGCAATTGCTCGACGTTTGCAATTTCTCACCTGAGCTCTCTTTAGAGTGCGCGAGAGGATGAGCAGAAGATGAGGTGGCTAGAGAAGCCCAGAGCCCCAGTGTTCTTAGGCCTACAAAAGCGCTTCCAAGGAAGGGTGCTGGCTAGCAAGAGCTTTCAGTGCTGGCACTTTTCATCTCTGAGCAATTGCTCGACGTTTGCAATTTCTCAGCTTGTGTCTACAAGACGGAAAGAGAAGGACCGTGACGTTTGGTGCGTATAGAAGCGCAAAGCCCCAGTGTTGCTGCGCCTGTGAAAGCGCTTCCAAGGAAGGGTGCTGGCTAGCAACAGCTTTCAGTGCTGGCACTTTTCATCTCTGAGCAATTGCTCGACGTTTGCAATTTCTCAGCTCGTGTCTACGAGACGGAAAGAGAAGGACCGTGACGTTTGGTGGGTAGAGAAGTGCAAAGCCCCAGTGTTACTGCGCCTGTGAAAGCGCTTCCAAGGAAGGGTGCTGGCTAGCAAGAGCTTTCAGTGCTGGCACTTTTCATCTCTGAGCAATTGCTCGACGTTTGTAATTTCTCACCTGAGCTCTCTTTAGAGTGCGCGAGAGGATGAGCAGAAGATGAGGTGGCTAGAGAAGCCCAGAGCCCCAGTGTTCTTAGGCCTACAAAAGCGCTTCCAAGGAAGGGTGCTGGCTAGCAACAGCTTTCAGTGCTGGCACTTTTCATCTCTGAGCAATTGCTCGACGTTTGCAATTTCTCACCTCGTGTCTACCGACGGAAAGAGAAGGACCGTGACGTTTGGTGGCTAGAGAATTGCAAAGCCCCAGTGTTACTGCGCCTGTGAAAGCGCTTCCAAGGAAGGGTGCTGGCTAGCAACAGCTTTCAGTGCTGGCACTTTTCATCTCTGAGCAATTGCTGGACATTTGCAATTTCTCACCTGAGCTCTCTTTAGAGTGCGCGAGAGGATGAGCAGAAGATGAGGTGGCTAGAGAAGCCCAGAGCCCCAGTGTTCTTAGGCCTACAAAAGCGCTTCCAAGGAAGGGTGCTGGCTAGCAAGAGCTTTCAGTGCTGGCACTTTTCATCTCTGAGCAATTGCTCGACGTTTGCAATTTCTCAGCTCGTGTCTTCGAGACGGAAAGAGAAGGACCGTGACTTTTGGTGGGTAGAGAAGCGCAAAGCCCCAGTGTTGCTGCGCCTCTGAAAGCGCTTCCAAGGAAGGGTGCTGGCTAGCAACAGCTTTCAGTGCTGGCACTTTTCATCTCTGAGCAATTGCTCGACGTTTGCAATTTCTCAGCTCGTGTCTACGAGACGGAAAGAGAAGGACCGTGACATTTGGTGCGTATAGAAGCGCAAAGCCCCAGTGTTGCTGCGCCTGTGAAAGCGCTTCCAAGGAAGGGTGCTGGCTAGCAAGAGCTTTCAGTGCTGGCACTTTTCATCTCTGAGCAATTGCTCGACGTTTGCAATTTCTCAGCTCGTGTCTACCGACGGAAAGAGAAGGACCGTGACGTTTGGTGCGTATAGAAGCGCAAAGCCCCAGTGTTGCTGCGCCTGTGAAAGCGCTTCCAAGGAAGGGTGCTGGGTAGCAAGAGCTTTCAGTGCTGGCACTTTTCATCTCTGAGCAATTGCTCGACGGTTGCAATTTCTCACCTGAGCTCTCTTTAGAGTGCGCGAGAGGATGAGCAGAAGATGAGGTGGCTAGAGAAGCCCAGAGCCCCAGTGTTCTTAGGCCTACAAAAGCGCTTCCAAGGAAGGGTGCTGGCTAGCAACAGCTTTCAGTGCTGGCACTTTTCATCTCTGAGCAATTGCTCGACGTTTGCAATTTCTCAGCTCGTGTCTAGGAGACGGAAAGAGAAGGACCGTGACGTTTGGTGCGTATAGAAGCGCAAAGCCCCAGTGTTGCTGCGCCTGTGAAAGCGCTTCCAAGGAAGGGTGCTGGCTAGCAACAGCTTTCAGTGCTGGCACTTTTCATCTCTGAGCAATTGCTGGACGTTTGCAATTTCTCACCTAAGCTCTCTTTAGAGTGCGCGAGAGGATGAGCAGAAGATGAGGTGGCTAGAGAAGCCCAGAGCCCCAGTGTTCTTAGGCCTACAAAAGCGCTTCCAAGGAAGGGTGCTGGCTAGCAAGAGCTTTCAGTGCTGGCACTTTTCATCTCTGAGCAATTGCTCGACGTTTGCAATTTCTCAGCTCGTGTCTACAAGACGGAAAGAGAAGGACCGTGACGTTTGGTGGCTAGAGAAGCGCAAAGCCCCAGTGTTGCTGCGCCTGTGAAAGCGCTTCCAAGGAAGGGTGCTGGCTAGCAAGAGCTTTCAGTGCTGGCACTTTTCATCTCTGAGCAATTGCTCGACGTTTGTAATTTCTCACCTGAGCTCTCTTTAGAGTGCGCGAGAGGATGAGCAGAAGATGAGGTGGCTAGAGAAGCCCAGAGCCCCAGTGTTCTTAGGCCTACAAAAGCGCTTCCAAGGAAGGGTGCTGGCTAGCAACAGCTTTCAGTGCTGGCACTTTTCATCTCTGAGCAATTGCTCGACGTTTGCAATTTCTCAGCTCGTGTCTACCGACGGAAAGAGAAGGACCGTGACGTTTGGTGGGTAGAGAAGTGCAAAGCCCCAGTGTTGCTGCGCCTGTGAAAGCGCTTCCAAGGAAGGGTGCTGGCTAGCAACAGCTTTCAGTGCTGGCACTTTTCATCTCTGAGCAATTGCTGGACATTTGCAATTTCTCACCTGAGCTCTCTTTAGAGTGCGCGAGAGGATGAGCAGAAGATGAGGTGGCTAGAGAAGCCCAGAGCCCCAGTGTTCTTAGGCATACAAAAGCGCTTCCAAGGAAGGGTGCTGGCTAGCAACAGCTTTCAGTGCTGGCACTTTTCGTCTCTGAGCAATTGCTCGACGTTTGCAATTTCTCAGCTCGTGTCTTCGAGACGGAAAGAGAAGGACCGTGATTTTGGTGGGTAGAGAAGCGCAAAGCCCCAGTATTGCTGCGCCTGTGAAAGCGCTTCCAAGGAAGGGTGCTGGCTAGCAACAGCTTTCAGTGCTGGCACTTTTCATCTCTGAGCAATTGCTGGACGTTTGCAATTTCTCAGCTCGTGTCTACGAGGCGGAAAGAGAATGACCGTGACGTTTGGTGGCTAGAGAAGCGCAAAGCCCCAGTGTTGCTGCGCCTCTGAAAGCGCTTCCAAGGAAGGGTGCTGGCTAGCAAGAGCTTTCAGTGCTGGCACTTTTCATCTCGGAGCAATTGCTCGACGTTTGCAATTTCTCAGCTCGTGTCTAGGAGACGGAAAGAGAAGGACCGTGACATTTGGTGCGTATAGAAGCGCAAAGCCCCAGTGTTGCTGCGCCTGTGAAAGCGCTTCCAAGGAAGGGTGCTGGCTAGCAAGAGCTTTCAGTGCTGGCACTTTTCATCTCTGAGCAATTGCTCGACGTTTGCAATTTCTCAGCTCGTGTCTACCGACGGAAAGAGAAGGACCGTGACGTTTGGTGCGTATAGAAGCGCAAAGCCCCAGTGTTGCTGCGCCTGTGAAAGCGCTTCCAAGGAAGGGTGCTGGCTAGCAAGAGCTTTCAGTGCTGGCACTTTTCGTCTCTGAGCAATTGCTCGACGTTTGCAATTTCTCAGCTCGTGTCTTCGAGACGGAAAGAGAAGGACCGTGACTTTTGGTGGCTAGAGAAGCGCAAAGCCCCAGTGTTGCTGCGCCTGTGAAAGCGCTTCCAAGGAAGGGTGCTGGCTAGCAACAGCTTTCAGTGCTGGCACTTTTCATCTCTGAGCAATTGCTCGACGTTTGTAATTTCTCACCTGAGCTCTCTTTAGAGTGCGCGAGAGGATGAGCAGAAGATGAGGTGGCTAGAGAAGCCCAGAGCCCCACTGTTCTTAGGCCTACAAAAGCGCTTCCAAGGAAGGGTGCTGGCTAGCAACAGCTTTCAGTGCTGGCACTTTTCATCTCTGAGCAATTGCTGGACGTTTGCAATTTCTCAGCTCGTGTCTACGAGACGGAAAGAGAAGGACCGTGACGTTTGGTGGGTAGAGAAGTGCAAAGCCCCAGTGTTACTGCGCCTGTGAAAGCGCTTCCAAGGAAGGGTGCTGGCTAGCAACAGCTTTCAGTGCTGGCACTTCTCATCTCTGAGCAATTGCTGGACATTTGCAATTTCTCACCTGAGCTCTCTTTAGAGTGCGCGAGAGGATGAGCAGAAGATGAGGTGGCTAGAGAAGCCCAGAGCCCCAGTGTTCTTAGGCCTACAAAAGCGCTTCCAAGGAAGGGTGCTGGCTAGCAACAGCTTTCAGTGCTGGCACTTTTCGTCTCTGAGCAATTGCTCGACGTTTGCAATTTCTCAGCTCGTGTCTACCGACGGAAAGAGAAGGACCGTGACTTTTGGTGGCTAGAGAAGCGCAAAGCCCCAGTGTTGCTGCGCCTGTGAAAGCGCTTCCAAGGAAGGGTGCTGGCTAGCAACAGCTTTCAGTGCTGGCACTTTTCATCTCTGAGCAATTGCTCGACGTTTGCAATTTCTCAGCTCGTGTCTAGGAGACGGAAAGTGAAGGACCGTGACGCTTGGTGGCTAGAGAAGCGCAAAGCCCCAGTGTTGCTGCGCCTGTGAAAGCGCTTCCAAGGAAGGGTGCTGGCTAGCAAGAGCTTTCAGTGCTGGCACTTTTCATCTCTGAGCAATTGCTCGACGTTTGCAATTTCTCAGCTCGTGTCTAGGAGACGGAAAGAGAAGGACCGTGACGTTTGGTGGCTAGAGAAGCGCAAAGCCCCAGTGTTGCTGCGCCTGTGAAAGCGCTTCCAAGGAAGGGTGCTGGCTAGCAAGAGCTTTCAGTGCTGGCACTTTTCATCTCTGAGCAATTGCTCGACGTTTGCAATTTCTCACCTGAGCTCTCTTTAGAGTGCGCGAGAGGATGAGCAGAAGATGAGGTGGCTAGAGAAGCCCAGAGCCCCAGTGTTCTTAGGCCTACAAAAGCGCTTCCAAGGAAGGGTGCTGGCTAGCAAGAGCTTTCAGTGCTGGCACTTTTCATCTCTGAGCAATTGCTCGACGTTTGCAATTTCTCAGCTCGTGTCTAGGAGACGGAAAGAGAAGGACCGTGACGTTTGGTGGCTAGAGAAGCGCAAAGCCCCAGTGTTGCTGCGCCTGTGAAAGCGCTTCCAAGGAAGGGTGCTGGCTAGCAACAGCTTTCAGTGCTGGCACTTTTCATCTCTGAGCAATTGCTCGACGTTTGCAATTTCTCACCTGAGCTCTCTTTAGAGTGCGCGAGAGGATGAGCAGAAGATGAGGTGGCTAGAGAAGCCCAGAGCCCCAGTGTTCTTAGGCCTACAAAAGCACTTCCAAGGAAGGGTGCTGGCTAGCAACAGCTTTCAGTGCTGGCACTTTTCATCTCGGAGCAATTGCTCGACGTTTGCAATTTCTCAGCTCGTGTCTAGGAGACGGAAAGAGAAGGACCGTGACGTTTGGTGGCTAGAGAAGCGCAAAGCCCCAGTGTTACTGCGCCTGTGAAAGCGCTTCCAAGGAAGGGTGCTGGCTAGCAAGAGCTTTCAGTGCTGGCACTTTTCATCTCTGAGCAATTGCTCGACGTTTGCAATTTCTCAGCTCGTGTCTAGGAGACGGAAAGAGAAGGACCGTGACGTTTGGTGGGTAGAGAATTGCAAAGCCCCAGTGTTGCTGCGCCTGTGAAAGCGCTTCCAAGGAAGGGTGCTGGCTAGCAACAGCTTTCAGTGCTGGCACTTTTCATCTCTGAGCAATTGCTCGACGTTTGCAATTTCTCACCTGAGCTCTCTTTAGAGTGCGCGAGAGGATGAGCAGAAGATGAGGTGGCTAGAGAAGCCCAGAGCCCCAGTGTTCTTAGGCCTACAAAAGCGCTTCCAAGGAAGGGTGCTGGCTAGCAACAGCTTTCAGTGCTGGCACTTTTCATCTCGGAGCAATTGCTCGACGTTTGCAATTTCTCAGCTCGTGTCTACCGACGGAAAGAGAAGGACCGTGACGTTTGGTGGCTAGAGAAGTGCAAAGCCCCAGTGTTACTGCGCCTGTGAAAGCGCTTCCAAGGAAGGGTGCTGGCTAGCAAGAGCTTTCAGTGCTGGCACTTTTCATCTCTGAGCAATTGCTGGACGTTTGCAATTTCTCACCTGAGCTCTCTTTAGAGTGCGCGAGAGGATGAGCAGAAGATGAGGTGGCTAGAGAAGCCCAGAGCCCCACTGTTCTTAGGCCTACAAAAGCGCTTCCAAGGAAGGGTGCTGGCTAGCAACAGCTTTCAGTGCTGGCACTTTTCGTCTCTGAGCAATTGCTCGACGTTTGCAATTTCTCAGCTCGTGTCTTCGAGACGGAAAGAGAAGGACCGTGACTTTTGCTGGCTAGAGAAGCGCAAAGCCCCAGTATTGCTGCGCCTGTGAAAGCGCTTCCAAGGAAGGGTGCTGGCTAGCAACAGCTTTCAGTGCTGGCACTTTTCATCTCTGAGCAATTGCTTGACGTTTGCAATTTCTCAGCTCGTGTCTACGAGGCGGAAAGAGAATGACCGTGACGTTTGGTGGCTAGAGAAGCGCAAAGCCCCAGTGTTGCTGCGCCTGTGAAAGCGCTTCCAAGGAAGGGTGCTGGCTAGCAAGAGCTTTCAGTGCTGGCACTTTTCATCTCTGAGCAATTGCTCGACGTTTGCAATTTCTCAGCTCGTGTCTAGGAGACGGAAAGAGAAGGACCGTGACATTTGGTGCGTATAGAAGCGCAAAGCCCCAGTGTTGCTGCGCCTGTGAAAGCGCTTCCAAGGAAGGGTGCTGGCTAGCAACAGCTTTCAGTGCTGGCACTTTTCATCTCTGAGCAATTGCTCGACGTTTGCAATTTCTCAGCTCGTGTCTACCGACGGAAAGAGAAGGACCGTGACGTTTGGTGCGTATAGAAGCGCAAAGCCCCAGTGTTGCTGCGCCTGTGAAAGCGCTTCCAAGGAAGGGTGCTGGCTAGCAACAGCTTTCAGTGCTGGCACTTTTCGTCTCTGAGCAATTGCTCGACGTTTGCAATTTCTCAGCTCGTGTCTTCGAGACGGAAAGAGAAGGACCGTGACTTTTGGTGGCTAGAGAAGCGCAAAGCCCCAGTATTGCTGCGCCTGTGAAAGCGCTTCCAAGGAAGGGTGCTGGCTAGCAACAGCTTTCAGTGCTGGCACTTTTCATCTCTGAGCAATTGCTCGACGTTTGTAATTTCTCACCTGAGCTCTCTTTAGAGTGCGCGAGAGGATGAGCAGAAGATGAGGTGGCTAGAGAAGCCCAGAGCCCCACTGTTCTTAGGCCTACAAAAGCGCTTCCAAGGAAGGGTGCTGGCTAGCAAGAGCTTTCAGTGCTGGCACTTTTCATCTCTGAGCAATTGCTCGACGTTTGCAATTTCTCAGCTCGTGTCTAGGAGACGGAAAGAGAAGGACCGTGACGTTTGGTGCGTATAGAAGCGCAAAGCCCCAGTGTTGCTGCGCCTGTGAAAGCGCTTCCAAGGAAGGGTGCTGGCTAGCAACAGCTTTCAGTGCTGGCACTTTTCATCTCTGAGCAATTGCTCCACGTTTGCAATTTCTCAGCTCGTGTCTACGAGACGGAAAGAGAAGGACCGTGACGTTTGGTGGCTAGAGAAGCGCAAAGCCCCAGTGTTGCTGCGCCTGTGAAAGCGCTTCCAAGGAAGGGTGCTGGCTAGCAAGAGCTTTCAGTGCTGGCACTTTTCATCTCTGAGCAATTGCTCGACGTTTGCAATTTCTCAGCTGAGCTCTCTTTAGAGTGCGCGAGAGGATGAGCAGAAGATGAGGTGGCTAGAGAAGCCCAGAGCCCCAGTGTTCTTAGGCCTACAAAAGCGCTTCCAAGGAAGGGTGCTGGCTAGCAAGAGCTTTCAGTGCTGGCACTTTTCATCTCTGAGCAATTGCTCGACGTTTGCAATTTCTCAGCTCGTGTCTACCGACGGAAAGAGAAGGACCGTGATGTTTGGTGGCTAGAGAAGCGCAAAGCCCCAGTGTTGCTGCGCCTGTGAAAGCGCTTCCAAGGAAGGGTGCTGGCTAGCAACAGCTTTCAGTGCTGGCACTTTTCATCTCTGAGCAATTGCTGGACGTTTGCAATTTCTCACCTGAGCTCTCTTTAGAGTGCGCGAGAGGATGAGCAGAAGATGAGGTGGCTAGAGAAGCCCAGAGCCCCAGTGTTCTTAGGCCTACAAAAGCGCTTCCAAGGAAGGGTGCTGGCTAGCAACAGCTTTCAGTGCTGGCACTTTTCATCTCTGAGCAATTGCTCGACGTTTGCAATTTCTCAGCTCGTGTCTAGGAGACGGAAAGAGAAGGACCGTGACGTTTGGTGCGTATAGAAGCGCAAAGCCCCAGTGTTGCTGCGCCTGTGAAAGCGCTTCCAAGGAAGGGTGCTGGCTAGCAACAGCTTTCAGTGCTGGCACTTTTCATCTCTGAGCAATTGCTCGACGTTTGCAATTTCTCACCTGAGCTCTCTTTAGAGTGCGCGAGAGGATGAGCAGAAGATGAGGTGGCTAGAGAAGCCCAGAGCCCCAGTGTTCTTAGGCCTACAAAAGCGCTTCCAAGGAAGGGTGCTGGCTAGCAACAGCTTTCAGTGCTGGCACTTTTCATCTCTGAGCAATTGCTCGACGTTTGCAATTTCTCAGCTCGTGTCTACCGACGGAAAGAGAAGGACCGTGACGTTTGGTGGCTAGAGAAGTGCAAAGCCCCAGTGTTACTGCGCCTGTGAAAGCGCTTCCAAGGAAGGGTGCTGGCTAGCAAGAGCTTTCAGTGCTGGCACTTTTCATCTCTGAGCAATTGCTGGACGTTTGCAATTTCTCACCTGAGCTCTCTTTAGAGTGCGCGAGAGGATGAGCAGAAGATGAGGTGGCTAGAGAAGCCCAGAGCCCCACTGTTCTTAGGCCTACAAAAGCGCTTCCAAGGAAGGGTGCTGGCTAGCAACAGCTTTCAGTGCTGGCACTTTTCGTCTCTGAGCAATTGCTCGACGTTTGCAATTTCTCAGCTCGTGTCTTCGAGACGGAAAGAGAAGGACCGTGACTTTTGGTGGCTAGAGAAGCGCAAAGCCCCAGTATTGCTGCGCCTGTGAAAGCGCTTCCAAGGAAGGGTGCTGGCTAGCAACAGCTTTCAGTGCTGGCACTTTTCATCTCTGAGCAATTGCTTGACGTTTGCAATTTCTCAGCTCGTGTCTACGAGGCGGAAAGAGAATGACCGTGACGTTTGGTGGCTAGAGAAGCGCAAAGCCCCAGTGTTGCTGCGCCTGTGAAAGCGCTTCCAAGGAAGGGTGCTGGCTAGCAAGAGCTTTCAGTGCTGGCACTTTTCATCTCTGAGCAATTGCTCGACGTTTGCAATTTCTCAGCTCGTGTCTAGGAGACGGAAAGAGAAGGACCGTGACATTTGGTGCGTATAGAAGCGCAAAGCCCCAGTGTTGCTGCGCCTGTGAAAGCGCTTCCAAGGAAGGGTGCTGGCTAGCAACAGCTTTCAGTGCTGGCACTTTTCATCTCTGAGCAATTGCTCGACGTTTGCAATTTCTCAGCTCGTGTCTACCGACGGAAAGAGAAGGACCGTGACGTTTGGTGCGTATAGAAGCGCAAAGCCCCAGTGTTGCTGCGCCTGTGAAAGCGCTTCCAAGGAAGGGTGCTGGCTAGCAACAGCTTTCAGTGCTGGCACTTTTCGTCTCTGAGCAATTGCTCGACGTTTGCAATTTCTCAGCTCGTGTCTTCGAGACGGAAAGAGAAGGACCGTGACGTTTGGTGGCTAGAGAAGCGCAAAGCCCCAGTGTTGCTGCGCCTGTGAAAGCGCTTCCAAGGAAGGGTGCTGGCTAGCAACAGCTTTCAGTGCTGGCACTTTTCATCTCTGAGCAATTGCTCGACGTTTGTAATTTCTCACCTGAGCTCTCTTTAGAGTGCGCGAGAGGATGAGCAGAAGATGAGGTGGCTAGAGAAGCCCAGAGCCCCAGTGTTCTTAGGCCTACAAAAGCGCTTCCAAGGAAGGGTGCTGGCTAGCAACAGCTTTCAGTGCTGGCACTTTTCATCTCTGAGCAATTGCTCGACGTTTGCAATTTCTCAGCTCGTGTCTAGGAGACGGAAAGAGAAGGACCGTGACGTTTGGTGCGTATAGAAGCGCAAAGCCCCAGTGTTGCTGCGCCTGTGAAAGCGCTTCCAAGGAAGGGTGCTGGCTAGCAACAGCTTTCAGTGCTGGCACTTTTCATCTCTGAGCAATTGCTCCACGTTTGCAATTTCTCAGCTCGTGTCTACGAGACGGAAAGAGAAGGACCGTGACGTTTGGTGGCTAGAGAAGCGCAAAGCCCCAGTGTTGCTGCGCCTGTGAAAGCGCTTCCAAGGAAGGGTGCTGGCTAGCAAGAGCTTTCAGTGCTGGCACTTTTCATCTCTGAGCAATTGCTCGACGTTTGCAATTTCTCAGCTGAGCTCTCTTTAGAGTGCGCGAGAGGATGAGCAGAAGATGAGGTGGCTAGAGAAGCCCAGAGCCCCAGTGTTCTTAGGCCTACAAAAGCGCTTCCAAGGAAGGGTGCTGGCTAGCAACAGCTTTCAGTGCTGGCACTTTTCATCTCTGAGCAATTGCTCGACGTTTGCAATTTCTCAGCTCGTGTCTACCGACGGAAAGAGAAGGACCGTGATGTTTGGTGGCTAGAGAAGCGCAAAGCCCCAGTGTTGCTGCGCCTGTGAAAGCGCTTCCAAGGAAGGGTGCTGGCTAGCAACAGCTTTCAGTGCTGGCACTTTTCATCTCTGAGCAATTGCTCGACGTTTGCAATTTCTCACCTGAGCTCTCTTTAGAGTGCGCGAGAGGATGAGCAGAAGATGAGGTGGCTAGAGAAGCCCAGAGCCCCAGTGTTCTTAGGCCTACAAAAGCGCTTCCAAGGAAGGGTGCTGGCTAGCAACAGCTTTCAGTGCTGGCACTTTTCATCTCTGAGCAATTGCTCGACGTTTGCAATTTCTCAGCTCGTGTCTAGGAGACGGAAAGAGAAGGACCGTGACGTTTGGTGCGTATAGAAGCGCAAAGCCCCAGTGTTGCTGCGCCTGTGAAAGCGCTTCCAAGGAAGGGTGCTGGCTAGCAACAGCTTTCAGTGCTGGCACTTTTCATCTCTGAGCAATTGCTGGACGTTTGCAATTTCTCACCTGAGCTCTCTTTAGAGTGCGCGAGAGGATGAGCAGAAGATGAGGTGGCTAGAGAAGCCCAGAGCCCCAGTGTTCTTAGGCCTACAAAAGCGCTTCCAAGGAAGGGTGCTGGCTAGCAACAGCTTTCAGTGCTGGCACTTTTCATCTCTGAGCAATTGCTCGACGTTTGCAATTTCTCAGCTCGTGTCTACAAGACGGAAAGAGAAGGACCGTGACGTTTGGTGGGTAGAGAAGCGCAAAGCCCCAGTGTTGCTGCGCCTGTGAAAGCACTTCCAAGGAAGGGTGCTGGCTAGCAAGAGCTTTCAGTGCTGGCACTTTTCATCTCTGAGCAATTGCTCGACGTTTGTAATTTCTCACCTGAGCTCTCTTTAGAGTGCGCGAGAGGATGAGCAGAAGATGAGGTGGCTAGAGAAGCCCAGAGCCCCAGTGTTCTTAGGCCTACAAAAGCGCTTCCAAGGAAGGGTGCTGGCTAGCAACAGCTTTCAGTGCTGGCACTTTTCATCTCTGAGCAATTGCTCGACGTTTGCAATTTCTCAGCTCGTGTCTACCGACGGAAAGAGAAGGACCGTGACTTTTGGTGGCTAGAGAAGTGCAAAGCCCCAGTGTTACTGCGCCTGTGAAAGCGCTTCCAAGGAAGGGTGCTGGCTAGCAACAGCTTTCAGTGCTGGCCCTTTTCATCTCTGAGCAATTGCTCGACGTTTGCAATTTCTCACCTGAGCTCTCTTTAGAGTGCGCGAGAGGATGAGCAGAAGATGAGGTGGCTAGAGAAGCCCAGAGCCCCAGTGTTCTTAGGCCTACAAAAGCGCTTCCAAGGAAGGGTGCTGGCTAGCAACAGCTTTCAGTGCTGGCACTTTTCGTCTCTGAGCAATTGCTCGACGTTTGCAATTTCTCAGCTCGTGTCTAGGAGACGGAAAGAGAAGGACCGTGACTTTTGGTGGCTAGAGAAGCGCAAAGCCCCAGTATTGCTGCGCCTGTGAAAGCGCTTCCAAGGAAGGGTGCTGGCTAGCAACAGCTTTCAGTGCTGGCACTTTTCATCTCTGAGCAATTGCTCGACGGTTGCAATTTCTCAGCTCGTGTCTACCGACGGAAAGAGAATGACCGTGACGTTTGGTGGCTAGAGAAGCGCAAAGCCCCAGTGTTGCTGCGCCTGTGAAAGCGCTTCCAAGGAAGGGTGCTGGCTATCAACAGCTTTCAGTGCTGGCACTTTTCATCTCTGAGCAATTGCTCGACGTTTGCAATTTCTCAGCTCGTGTCTAGGAGACGGAAAGAGAAGGACCGTGACATTTGGTGCGTATAGAAGCGCAAAGCCCCAGTGTTGCTGCACCTGTGAAAGCGCTTCCAAGGAAGGGTGCTGGCTAGCAAGAGCTTTCAGTGCTGGCACTTTTCATCTCTGAGCAATTGCTCGACGTTTGCAATTTCTCAGCTCGTGTGTACAAGACGGAAAGAGAAGGACCGTGACTTTTGGTGCGTATAGAAGCGCAAAGCCCCAGTGTTGCTGCGCCTGTGAAAGCGCTTCCAAGGAAGGGTGCTGGCTAGCAACAGCTTTCAGTGCTGGCACTTTTCATCTCGGAGCAATTGCTTGACGTTTGCAATTTCTCAGAACGTGTCTACGAGGCGGAAAGAGAAGGACCGTGACGTTTGGTGGGTAGAGAAGCGCAAAGCCCCAGTGTTGCTGCGCCTGTGAAAGCGCTTCCAAGGAAGGGTGCTGGCTAGCAAGAGCTTTCAGTGCTGGCACTTTTCATCTCTGAGCAATTGTTCGACGTTTGCAATTTCTCAGCTCCTGTCTACGAGACGGAAAGAGAAGGACCGTGACATTTGGTGCGTATAGAAGCGCAAACCCCAGTGTTGCTGCGCCTGTGAAAGCGCTTCCAAGGAAGGGTGCTGGCTAGCAACAGCTTTCAGTGCTGGCACTTTTCATCTCTGAGCAATTGCTCGACGTTTGCAATTTCTCAGCTCGTGTCTACCGACGGAAAGAGAAGGACCGTGACGTTTGGTGCGTATAGAAGCGCAAAGCCCCAGTGTTGCTGCGCCTGTGAAAGCGCTTCCAAGGAAGGGTGCTGGCTAGCAAGAGCTTTCAGTGCTGGCACTTTTCGTCTCTGAGCAATTGCTCGACGTTTGCAATTTCTCAGCTCGTGTCTTCGAGACGGAAAGAGAAGGACCGTGACGTTTGGTGGCTAGAGAAGCGCAAAGCCCCAGTGTTGCTGCGCCTGTGAAAGCGCTTCCAAGGAAGGCTGCTGGCTAGCAACAGCTTTCAGTGCTGGCCCTTTTCATCTCTGAGCAATTGCTCGACGTTTGTAATTTCTCACCTGAGCTCTCTTTAGAGTGCGCGAGAGGATGAGCAGAAGATGAGGTGGCTAGAGAAGCCCAGAGCCCCAGTGTTCTTAGGCCTACAAAAGCGCTTCCAAGGAAGGGTGCTGGCTAGCAACAGCTTTCAGTGCTGGCACTTTTCATCTCTGAGCAATTGCTCGACGTTTGCAATTTCTCAGCTCGTGTCTACAAGACGGAAAGAGAAGGACCGTGACGTTTGGTGGGTAGAGAAGCGCAAAGCCCCAGTGTTGCTGCGCCTGTGAAAGCGCTTCCAAGGAAGGCTGCTGGCTAGCAACAGCTTTCAGTGCTGGCACTTTTCATCTCTGAGCAATTGCTCGACGTTTGTAATTTCTCACCTGAGCTCTCTTTAGAGTGCGCGAGAGGATGAGCAGAAGATGAGGTGGCTAGAGAAGCCCAGAGCCCCAGTGTTCTTAGGCCTACAAAAGCGCTTCCAAGGAAGGGTGCTGGCTAGCAACAGCTTTCAGTGCTGGCACTTTTCATCTCTGAGCAATTGCTCGACGTTTGCAATTTCTCAGCTCGTGTCTACAAGACGGAAAGAGAAGGACCGTGACGTTTGGTGGCTAGAGAAGCGCAAAGCCCCAGTGTTGCTGCGCCTGTGAAAGCACTTCCAAGGAAGGGTGCTGGCTAGCAAGAGCTTTCAGTGCTGGCACTTTTCATCTCTGAGCAATTGCTCGACGTTTGTAATTTCTCACCTGAGCTCTCTTTAGAGTGCGCGAGAGGATGAGCAGAAGATGAGGTGGCTAGAGAAGCCCAGAGCCCCAGTGTTCTTAGGCCTACAAAAGCGCTTCCAAGGAAGGGTGCTGGCTAGCAAGAGCTTTCAGTGCTGGCACTTTTCATCTCTGAGCAATTGCTCGACGTTTGCAATTTCTCAGCTCGTGTCTACCGACGGAAAGAGAAGGACCGTGACTTTTGGTGGCTAGAGAAGTGCAAAGCCCCAGTGTTACTGCGCCTGTGAAAGCGCTTCCAAGGAAGGGTGCTGGCTAGCAACAGCTTTCAGTGCTGGCCCTTTTCATCTCTGAGCAATTGCTCGACGTTTGCAATTTCTCACCTGAGCTCTCTTTAGAGTGCGCGAGAGGATGAGCAGAAGATGAGGTGGCTAGAGAAGCCCAGAGCCCCAGTGTTCTTAGGCCTACAAAAGCGCTTCCAAGGAAGGGTGCTGGCTAGCAACAGCTTTCAGTGCTGGCACTTTTCGTCTCTGAGCAATTGCTCGACGTTTGCAATTTCTCAGCTCGTGTCTAGGAGACGGAAAGAGAAGGACCGTGACTTTTGGTGGCTAGAGAAGCGCAAAGCCCCAGTATTGCTGCGCCTGTGAAAGCGCTTCCAAGGAAGGGTGCTGGCTAGCAACAGCTTTCAGTGCTGGCACTTTTCATCTCTGAGCAATTGCTCGACGGTTGCAATTTCTCAGCTCGTGTCTACCGACGGAAAGAGAATGACCGTGACGTTTGGTGGCTAGAGAAGCGCAAAGCCCCAGTGTTGCTGCGCCTGTGAAAGCGCTTCCAAGGAAGGGTGCTGGCTATCAACAGCTTTCAGTGCTGGCACTTTTCATCTCTGAGCAATTGCTCGACGTTTGCAATTTCTCAGCTCGTGTCTAGGAGACGGAAAGAGAAGGACCGTGACATTTGGTGCGTATAGAAGCGCAAAGCCCCAGTGTTGCTGCACCTGTGAAAGCGCTTCCAAGGAAGGGTGCTGGCTAGCAAGAGCTTTCAGTGCTGGCACTTTTCATCTCTGAGCAATTGCTCGACGTTTGCAATTTCTCAGCTCGTGTCTACCGACGGAAAGAGAAGGACCGTGACGTTTGGTGCGTATAGAAGCGCAAAGCCCCAGTGTTGCTGCGCCTGTGAAAGCGCTTCCAAGGAAGGGTGCTGGCTAGCAACAGCTTTCAGTGCTGGCACTTTTCATCTCGGAGCAATTGCTTGACGTTTGCAATTTCTCAGCACGTGTCTACGAGGCGGAAAGAGAAGGACCGTGACGTTTGGTGGGTAGAGAAGCGCAAAGCCCCAGTGTTGCTGCGCCTGTGAAAGCGCTTCCAAGGAAGGGTGCTGGCTAGCAAGAGCTTTCAGTGCTGGCACTTTTCATCTCTGAGCAATTGTTCGACGTTTGCAATTTCTCAGCTCCTGTCTACGAGACGGAAAGAGAAGGACCGTGACATTTGGTGCGTATAGAAGCGCAAAGCCCCAGTGTTGCTGCGCCTGTGAAAGCGCTTCCAAGGAAGGGTGCTGGCTAGCAACAGCTTTCAGTGCTGGCACTTTTCATCTCTGAGCAATTGCTCGACGTTTGCAATTTCTCAGCTCGTGTCTACCGACGGAAAGAGAAGGACCGTGACGTTTGGTGGGTAGAGAAGCGCAAAGCCCCAGTGTTGCTGCGCCTGTGAAAGCGCTTCCAAGGAAGGGTGCTGGCTAGCAAGAGCTTTCAGTGCTGGCACTTTTCGTCTCTGAGCAATTGCTCGACGTTTGCAATTTCTCAGCTCGTGTCTTCGAGACGGAAAGAGAAGGACCGTGACTTTTGGTGGCTAGAGAAGCGCAAAGCCCCAGTGTTGCTGCGCCTGTGAAAGCGCTTCCAAGGAAGGCTGCTGGCTAGCAACAGCTTTCAGTGCTGGCCCTTTTCATCTCTGAGCAATTGCTCGACGTTTGTAATTTCTCACCTGAGCTCTCTTTAGAGTGCGCGAGAGGATGAGCAGAAGATGAGGTGGCTAGAGAAGCCCAGAGCCCCAGTGTTCTTAGGCCTACAAAAGCGCTTCCAAGGAAGGGTGCTGGCTAGCAACAGCTTTCAGTGCTGGCACTTTTCATCTCTGAGCAATTGCTGGACGTTTGCAATTTCTCAGCTCGTGTCTAGGAGACGGAAAGAGAAGGACCGTGACGTTTGGTGTGTATAGAAGCGCAAAGCCCCAGTGTTGCTGCGCCTGTGAAAGCGCTTCCAAGGAAGGGTGCTGGCTAGCAACAGCTTTCAGTGCTGGCACTTTTCATCTCTGAGCAATTGCTCGACGTTTGCAATTTCTCAGCTCGTGTCTACCGACGGAAAGAGAAGGACCGTGACGTTTGGTGCGTATAGAAGCGCAAAGCCCCAGTGTTGCTGCGCCTGTGAAAGCGCTTCCAAGGAAGGGTGCTGGCTAGCAAGAGCTTTCAGTGCTGGCACTTTTCATCTCTGAGCAATTGCTCGACGTTTGCAATTTCTCACCTGAGCTCTCTTTAGAGTGCGCGAGAGGATGAGCAGAAGATGAGGTGGCTAGAGAAGCCCAGAGCCCCAGTGTTCTTAGGCCTACAAAAGCGCTTCCAAGGAAGGGTGCTGGCTAGCAAGAGCTTTCAGTGCTGGCACTTTTCATCTCTGAGCAATTGCTCGACGTTTGCAATTTCTCAGCTCGTGTCTACGAGACGGAAAGAGAAGGACCGTGACGTTTGGTGGCTAGAGAAGCGCAAAGCCCCAGTGTTACTGCGCCTGTGAAAGCGCTTCCAAGGAAGGGTGCTGGCTAGCAAGAGCTTTCAGTGCTGGCACTTTTCATCTCTGAGCAATTGCTGGACGTTTGCAATTTCTCACCTGAGCTCTCTTTAGAGTGCGCGAGAGGATGAGCAGAAGATGAGGTGGCTAGAGAAGCCCAGAGCCCCAGTGTTCTTAGGCCTACAAAAGCGCTTCCAAGGAAGGGTGCTGGCTAGCAACAGCTTTCAGTGCTGGCACTTTTCGTCTCTGAGCAATTGCTCGACGTTTGCAATTTCTCAGCTCGTGTCTACCGACGGAAAGAGAAGGACCGTGACTTTTGGTGGGTAGAGAAGCGAAAAGCCCCAGTGTTGCAGCGCCTGTGAAAGCGCTTCCAAGGAAGGGTGCTGGCTAGCAACAGCTTTCAGTGCTGGCACTTTTCATCTCTGAGCAATTGCTCGACGTTTGCAATTTCTCAGCTCGTGTCTAGGAGACGGAAAGAGAAGGACCATGACGTTTGGTGGGTAGAGAAGCGCAAAGCCCCAGTGTTGCTGCGCCTGTGAAAGCGCTTCCAAGGAAGGGTGCTGGCTAGCAAGAGCTTTCAGTGCTGGCACTTTTCATCTCTGAGCAATTGCTCGACGTTTGCAATTTCTCAGCTCGTGTCTAGGAGACGGAAAGAGAAGGACCGTGACGTTTGGTGGGTAGAGAAGCGCAAAGCCCCAGTGTTGCTGCGCCTGTGAAAGCGCTTCCAAGGAAGGGTGCTGGCTAGCAAGAGCTTTCAGTGCTGGCACTTTTCATCTCTGAGCAATTGCTCGACGGTTGCAATTTCTCACCTGAGCTCTCTTTAGAGTGCGCGAGAGGATGAGCAGAAGATGAGGTGGCTAGAGAAGCCCAGAGCCCCAGTGTTCTTAGGCCTACAAAAGCGCTTCCAAGGAAGGGTGCTGGCTAGCAACAGCTTTCAGTGCTGGCACTTTTCATCTCTGAGCAATTGCTCGACGTTTGCAATTTCTCAGCTCGTGTCTACGAGACGGAAAGAGAAGGACCGTGACGTTTGGTGCGTATAGAAGCGCAAAGCCCCAGTGTTACTGCGCCTGTGAAAGCGCTTCCAAGGAAGGGTGCTGGCTAGCAACAGCTTTCAGTGCTGGCACTTTTCATCTCTGAGCAATTGCTGGACATTTGCAATTTCTCACCTGAGCTCTCTTTAGAGTGCGCGAGAGGATGAGCAGAAGATGAGGTGGCTAGAGAAGCCCAGAGCCCCAGTGTTCTTAGGCCTACAAAAGCGCTTCCAAGGAAGGGTGCTGGCTAGCAACAGCTTTCAGTGCTGGCACTTTTCATCTCTGAGCAATTGCTCGACGTTTGCAATTTCTCAGCTCGTGTCTAGGAGACGGAAAGAGAAGGACCGTGACGTTTGGTGCGTATAGAAGCGCAAAGCCCCAGTGTTGCTGCGCCTGTGAAAGCGCTTCCAAGGAAGGGTGCTGGCTAGCAAGAGCTTTCAGTGCTGGCACTTTTCATCTCTGAGCAATTGCTCGACGGTTGCAATTTCTCACCTGAGCTCTCTTTAGAGTGCGCGAGAGGATGAGCAGAAGATGAGGTGGCTAGAGAAGCCCAGAGCCCCAGTGTTCTTAGGCCTACAAAAGCGCTTCCAAGGAAGGGTGCTGGCTAGCAACAGCTTTCAGTGCTGGCACTTTTCATCTCTGAGCAATTGCTCGACGTTTGCAATTTCTCAGCTCGTGTCTACGAGACGGAAAGAGAAGGACCGTGACGTTTGGTGCGTATAGAAGCGCAAAGCCCCAGTGTTACTGCGCCTGTGAAAGCGCTTCCAAGGAAGGGTGCTGGCTAGCAACAGCTTTCAGTGCTGGCACTTTTCATCTCTGAGCAATTGCTGGACATTTGCAATTTCTCACCTGAGCTCTCTTTAGAGTGCGCGAGAGGATGAGCAGAAGATGAGGTGGCTAGAGAAGCCCAGAGCCCCAGTGTTCTTAGGCCTACAAAAGCGCTTCCAAGGAAGGGTGCTGGCTAGCAACAGCTTTCAGTGCTGGCACTTTTCATCTCTGAGCAATTGCTCGACGTTTGCAATTTCTCAGCTCGTGTCTAGGAGACGGAAAGAGAAGGACCGTGACGTTTGGTGCGTATAGAAGCGCAAAGCCCCAGTGTTGCTGCGCCTGTGAAAGCGCTTCCAAGGAAGGGTGCTGGCTAGCAACAGCTTTCAGTGCTGGCACTTTTCATCTCGGAGCAATTGCTGGACGTTTGCAATTTCTCACCTGAGCTCTCTTTAGAGTGCGCGAGAGGATGAGCAGAAGATGAGGTGGCTAGAGAAGCCCAGAGCCCCAGTGTTCTTAGGCCTACAAAAGCGCTTCCAAGGAAGGGTGCTGGCTAGCAACAGCTTTCAGTGCTGGCACTTTTCATCTCTGAGCAATTGCTCGACGTTTGCAATTTCTCAGCTCGTGTCTACAAGACGGAAAGAGAAGGACCGTGACGTTTGGTGGGTAGAGAAGCGCAAAGCCCCAGTGTTGCTGCGCCTGTGAAAGCACTTCCAAGGAAGGGTGCTGGCTAGCAAGAGCTTTCAGTGCTGGCACTTTTCATCTCTGAGCAATTGCTCGACGTTTGTAATTTCTCACCTGAGCTCTCTTTAGAGTGCGCGAGAGGATGAGCAGAAGATGAGGTGGCTAGAGAAGCCCAGAGCCCCAGTGTTCTTAGGCCTACAAAAGCGCTTCCAAGGAAGGGTGCTGGCTAGCAACAGCTTTCAGTGCTGGCACTTTTCATCTCTGAGCAATTGCTCGACGTTTGCAATTTCTCAGCTCGTGTCTACCGACGGAAAGAGAAGGACCGTGACTTTTGGTGGCTAGAGAAGTGCAAAGCCCCAGTGTTACTGCGCCTGTGAAAGCGCTTCCAAGGAAGGGTGCTGGCTAGCAAGAGCTTTCAGTGCTGGCCCTTTTCATCTCTGAGCAATTGCTCGACGTTTGCAATTTCTCACCTGAGCTCTCTTTAGAGTGCGCGAGAGGATGAGCAGAAGATGAGGTGGCTAGAGAAGCCCAGAGCCCCAGTGTTCTTAGGCCTACAAAAGCGCTTCCAAGGAAGGGTGCTGGCTAGCAAGAGCTTTCAGTGCTGGCACTTTTCGTCTCTGAGCAATTGCTCGACGTTTGCAATTTCTCAGCTCGTGTCTAGGAGACGGAAAGAGAAGGACCGTGACTTTTGGTGGCTAGAGAAGCGCAAAGCCCCAGTATTGCTGCGCCTGTGAAAGCGCTTCCAAGGAAGGGTGCTGGCTAGCAAGAGCTTTCAGTGCTGGCACTTTTCATCTCTGAGCAATTGCTCGACGGTTGCAATTTCTCAGCTCGTGTCTACCGACGGAAAGAGAATGACCGTGACGTTTGGTGGCTAGAGAAGCGCAAAGCCCCAGTGTTGCTGCGCCTGTGAAAGCGCTTCCAAGGAAGGGTGCTGGCTATCAACAGCTTTCAGTGCTGGCACTTTTCATCTCTGAGCAATTGCTCGACGTTTGCAATTTCTCAGCTCGTGTCTAGGAGACGGAAAGAGAAGGACCGTGACATTTGGTGCGTATAGAAGCGCAAAGCCCCAGTGTTGCTGCACCTGTGAAAGCGCTTCCAAGGAAGGGTGCTGGCTAGCAAGAGCTTTCAGTGCTGGCACTTTTCATCTCTGAGCAATTGCTCGACGTTTGCAATTTCTCAGCTCGTGTCTACCGACGGAAAGAGAAGGACCGTGACGTTTGGTGCGTATAGAAGCGCAAAGCCCCAGTGTTGCTGCGCCTGTGAAAGCGCTTCCAAGGAAGGGTGCTGGCTAGCAACAGCTTTCAGTGCTGGCACTTTTCATCTCGGAGCAATTGCTTGACGTTTGCAATTTCTCAGCACGTGTCTACGAGGCGGAAAGAGAAGGACCGTGACGTTTGGTGGGTAGAGAAGCGCAAAGCCCCAGTGTTGCTGCGCCTGTGAAAGCGCTTCCAAGGAAGGGTGCTGGCTAGCAAGAGCTTTCAGTGCTGGCACTTTTCATCTCTGAGCAATTGTTCGACGTTTGCAATTTCTCAGCTCCTGTCTACGAGACGGAAAGAGAAGGACCGTGACATTTGGTGCGTATAGAAGCGCAAACCCCAGTGTTGCTGCGCCTGTGAAAGCGCTTCCAAGGAAGGGTGCTGGCTAGCAACAGCTTTCAGTGCTGGCACTTTTCATCTCTGAGCAATTGCTCGACGTTTGCAATTTCTCAGCTCGTGTCTACCGACGGAAAGAGAAGGACCGTGACGTTTGGTGCGTATAGAAGCGCAAAGCCCCAGTGTTGCTGCGCCTGTGAAAGCGCTTCCAAGGAAGGGTGCTGGCTAGCAAGAGCTTTCAGTGCTGGCACTTTTCGTCTCTGAGCAATTGCTCGACGTTTGCAATTTCTCAGCTCGTGTCTTCGAGACGGAAAGAGAAGGACCGTGACTTTTGGTGGCTAGAGAAGCGCAAAGCCCCAGTGTTGCTGCGCCTGTGAAAGCGCTTCCAAGGAAGGCTGCTGGCTAGCAACAGCTTTCAGTGCTGGCCCTTTTCATCTCTGAGCAATTGCTCGACGTTTGTAATTTCTCACCTGAGCTCTCTTTAGAGTGCGCGAGAGGATGAGCAGAAGATGAGGTGGCTAGAGAAGCCCAGAGCCCCAGTGTTCTTAGGCCTACAAAAGCGCTTCCAAGGAAGGGTGCTGGCTAGCAACAGCTTTCAGTGCTGGCACTTTTCATCTCTGAGCAATTGCTCGACGTTTGCAATTTCTCAGCTCGTGTCTACAAGACGGAAAGAGAAGGACCGTGACGTTTGGTGGGTAGAGAAGCGCAAAGCCCCAGTGTTGCTGCGCCTGTGAAAGCGCTTCCAAGGAAGGCTGCTGGCTAGCAACAGCTTTCAGTGCTGGCCCTTTTCATCTCTGAGCAATTGCTCGACGTTTGTAATTTCTCACCTGAGCTCTCTTTAGAGTGCGCGAGAGGATGAGCAGAAGATGAGGTGGCTAGAGAAGCCCAGAGCCCCAGTGTTCTTAGGCCTACAAAAGCGCTTCCAAGGAAGGGTGCTGGCTAGCAACAGCTTTCAGTGCTGGCACTTTTCATCTCTGAGCAATTGCTCGACGTTTGCAATTTCTCAGCTCGTGTCTACAAGACGGAAAGAGAAGGACCGTGACGTTTGGTGGCTAGAGAAGCGCAAAGCCCCAGTGTTGCTGCGCCTGTGAAAGCACTTCCAAGGAAGGGTGCTGGCTAGCAAGAGCTTTCAGTGCTGGCACTTTTCATCTCTGAGCAATTGCTCGACGTTTGTAATTTCTCACCTGAGCTCTCTTTAGAGTGCGCGAGAGGATGAGCAGAAGATGAGGTGGCTAGAGAAGCCCAGAGCCCCAGTGTTCTTAGGCCTACAAAAGCGCTTCCAAGGAAGGGTGCTGGCTAGCAAGAGCTTTCAGTGCTGGCACTTTTCATCTCTGAGCAATTGCTCGACGTTTGCAATTTCTCAGCTCGTGTCTACCGACGGAAAGAGAAGGACCGTGACTTTTGGTGGCTAGAGAAGTGCAAAGCCCCAGTGTTACTGCGCCTGTGAAAGCGCTTCCAAGGAAGGGTGCTGGCTAGCAACAGCTTTCAGTGCTGGCCCTTTTCATCTCTGAGCAATTGCTCGACGTTTGCAATTTCTCACCTGAGCTCTCTTTAGAGTGCGCGAGAGGATGAGCAGAAGATGAGGTGGCTAGAGAAGCCCAGAGCCCCAGTGTTCTTAGGCCTACAAAAGCGCTTCCAAGGAAGGGTGCTGGCTAGCAACAGCTTTCAGTGCTGGCACTTTTCGTCTCTGAGCAATTGCTCGACGTTTGCAATTTCTCAGCTCGTGTCTAGGAGACGGAAAGAGAAGGACCGTGACTTTTGGTGGCTAGAGAAGCGCAAAGCCCCAGTATTGCTGCGCCTGTGAAAGCGCTTCCAAGGAAGGGTGCTGGCTAGCAACAGCTTTCAGTGCTGGCACTTTTCATCTCTGAGCAATTGCTCGACGGTTGCAATTTCTCAGCTCGTGTCTACCGACGGAAAGAGAATGACCGTGACGTTTGGTGGCTAGAGAAGCGCAAAGCCCCAGTGTTGCTGCGCCTGTGAAAGCGCTTCCAAGGAAGGGTGCTGGCTATCAACAGCTTTCAGTGCTGGCACTTTTCATCTCTGAGCAATTGCTCGACGTTTGCAATTTCTCAGCTCGTGTCTAGGAGACGGAAAGAGAAGGACCGTGACTTTTGGTGCGTATAGAAGCGCAAAGCCCCAGTGTTGCTGCACCTGTGAAAGCGCTTCCAAGGAAGGGTGCTGGCTAGCAAGAGCTTTCAGTGCTGGCACTTTTCATCTCTGAGCAATTGCTCGACGTTTGCAATTTCTCAGCTCGTGTCTACCGACGGAAAGAGAAGGACCGTGACGTTTGGTGCGTATAGAAGCGCAAAGCCCCAGTGTTGCTGCGCCTGTGAAAGCGCTTCCAAGGAAGGGTGCTGGCTAGCAACAGCTTTCAGTGCTGGCACTTTTCATCTCGGAGCAATTGCTTGACGTTTGCAATTTCTCAGCACGTGTCTACGAGGCGGAAAGAGAAGGACCGTGACGTTTGGTGGGTAGAGAAGCGCAAAGCCCCAGTGTTGCTGCGCCTGTGAAAGCGCTTCCAAGGAAGGGTGCTGGCTAGCAAGAGCTTTCAGTGCTGGCACTTTTCATCTCTGAGCAATTGTTCGACGTTTGCAATTTCTCAGCTCCTGTCTACGAGACGGAAAGAGAAGGACCGTGACATTTGGTGCGTATAGAAGCGCAAAGCCCCAGTGTTGCTGCGCCTGTGAAAGCGCTTCCAAGGAAGGGTGCTGGCTAGCAACAGCTTTCAGTGCTGGCACTTTTCATCTCTGAGCAATTGCTCGACGTTTGCAATTTCTCAGCTCGTGTCTACCGACGGAAAGAGAAGGACCGTGACGTTTGGTGGGTAGAGAAGCGCAAAGCCCCAGTGTTGCTGCGCCTGTGAAAGCGCTTCCAAGGAAGGGTGCTGGCTAGCAAGAGCTTTCAGTGCTGGCACTTTTCGTCTCTGAGCAATTGCTCGACGTTTGCAATTTCTCAGCTCGTGTCTTCGAGACGGAAAGAGAAGGACCGTGACTTTTGGTGGCTAGAGAAGCGCAAAGCCCCAGTGTTGCTGCGCCTGTGAAAGCGCTTCCAAGGAAGGCTGCTGGCTAGCAACAGCTTTCAGTGCTGGCCCTTTTCATCTCTGAGCAATTGCTCGACGTTTGTAATTTCTCACCTGAGCTCTCTTTAGAGTGCGCGAGAGGATGAGCAGAAGATGAGGTGGCTAGAGAAGCCCAGAGCCCCAGTGTTCTTAGGCCTACAAAAGCGCTTCCAAGGAAGGGTGCTGGCTAGCAACAGCTTTCAGTGCTGGCACTTTTCATCTCTGAGCAATTGCTGGACGTTTGCAATTTCTCAGCTCGTGTCTAGGAGACGGAAAGAGAAGGACCGTGACGTTTGGTGTGTATAGAAGCGCAAAGCCCCAGTGTTGCTGCGCCTGTGAAAGCGCTTCCAAGGAAGGGTGCTGGCTAGCAACAGCTTTCAGTGCTGGCACTTTTCATCTCTGAGCAATTGCTCGACGTTTGCAATTTCTCAGCTCGTGTCTACCGACGGAAAGAGAAGGACCGTGACGTTTGGTGCGTATAGAAGCGCAAAGCCCCAGTGTTGCTGCGCCTGTGAAAGCGCTTCCAAGGAAGGGTGCTGGCTAGCAAGAGCTTTCAGTGCTGGCACTTTTCATCTCTGAGCAATTGCTCGACGTTTGCAATTTCTCACCTGAGCTCTCTTTAGAGTGCGCGAGAGGATGAGCAGAAGATGAGGTGGCTAGAGAAGCCCAGAGCCCCAGTGTTCTTAGGCCTACAAAAGCGCTTCCAAGGAAGGGTGCTGGCTAGCAAGAGCTTTCAGTGCTGGCACTTTTCATCTCTGAGCAATTGCTCGACGTTTGCAATTTCTCAGCTCGTGTCTACGAGACGGAAAGAGAAGGACCGTGACGTTTGGTGGCTAGAGAAGCGCAAAGCCCCAGTGTTACTGCGCCTGTGAAAGCGCTTCCAAGGAAGGGTGCTGGCTAGCAAGAGCTTTCAGTGCTGGCACTTTTCATCTCTGAGCAATTGCTGGACGTTTGCAATTTCTCACCTGAGCTCTCTTTAGAGTGCGCGAGAGGATGAGCAGAAGATGAGGTGGCTAGAGAAGCCCAGAGCCCCAGTGTTCTTAGGCCTACAAAAGCGCTTCCAAGGAAGGGTGCTGGCTAGCAACAGCTTTCAGTGCTGGCACTTTTCGTCTCTGAGCAATTGCTCGACGTTTGCAATTTCTCAGCTCGTGTCTACCGACGGAAAGAGAAGGACCGTGACTTTTGGTGGCTAGAGAAGCGAAAAGCCCCAGTGTTGCAGCGCCTGTGAAAGCGCTTCCAAGGAAGGGTGCTGGCTAGCAACAGCTTTCAGTGCTGGCACTTTTCATCTCTGAGCAATTGCTCGACGTTTGCAATTTCTCAGCTCGTGTCTAGGAGACGGAAAGAGAAGGACCATGACGTTTGGTGGGTAGAGAAGCGCAAAGCCCCAGTGTTGCTGCGCCTGTGAAAGCGCTTCCAAGGAAGGGTGCTGGCTAGCAAGAGCTTTCAGTGCTGGCACTTTTCATCTCTGAGCAATTGCTCGACGTTTGCAATTTCTCAGCTCGTGTCTAGGAGACGGAAAGAGAAGGACCGTGACGTTTGGTGGGTAGAGAAGCGCAAAGCCCCAGTGTTGCTGCGCCTGTGAAAGCGCTTCCAAGGAAGGGTGCTGGCTAGCAAGAGCTTTCAGTGCTGGCACTTTTCATCTCTGAGCAATTGCTCGACGGTTGCAATTTCTCACCTGAGCTCTCTTTAGAGTGCGCGAGAGGATGAGCAGAAGATGAGGTGGCTAGAGAAGCCCAGAGCCCCAGTGTTCTTAGGCCTACAAAAGCGCTTCCAAGGAAGGGTGCTGGCTAGCAACAGCTTTCAGTGCTGGCACTTTTCATCTCTGAGCAATTGCTCGACGTTTGCAATTTCTCAGCTCGTGTCTACGAGACGGAAAGAGAAGGACCGTGACGTTTGGTGCGTATAGAAGCGCAAAGCCCCAGTGTTACTGCGCCTGTGAAAGCGCTTCCAAGGAAGGGTGCTGGCTAGCAACAGCTTTCAGTGCTGGCACTTTTCATCTCTGAGCAATTGCTGGACATTTGCAATTTCTCACCTGAGCTCTCTTTAGAGTGCGCGAGAGGATGAGCAGAAGATGAGGTGGCTAGAGAAGCCCAGAGCCCCAGTGTTCTTAGGCCTACAAAAGCGCTTCCAAGGAAGGGTGCTGGCTAGCAACAGCTTTCAGTGCTGGCACTTTTCGTCTCTGAGCAATTGCTCGACGTTTGCAATTTCTCAGCTCGTGTCTACCGACGGAAAGAGAAGGACCGTGACTTTTGGTGGCTAGAGAAGCGCAAAGCCCCAGTGTTGCAGCGCCTGTGAAAGCGCTTCCAAGGAAGGGTGCTGGCTAGCAACAGCTTTCAGTGCTGGCACTTTTCATCTCTGAGCAATTGCTGGACGTTTGCAATTTCTCAGCTCGTGTCTACGAGACGGAAAGAGAAGGACCGTGACGTTTGGTGCGTATAGAAGCGAAAAGCCCCAGTGTTGCTGCGCCTGTGAAAGCGCTTCCAAGGAAGGGTGCTGGCTAGCAAGAGCTTTCAGTGCTGGCACTTTTCATCTCTGAGCAATTGCTCGACGTTTGCAATTTCTCAGCTCGTGTCTAGGAGACGGAAAGAGAAGGACCGTGACGTTTGGTGGGTAGAGAAGCGCAAAGCCCCAGTGTTGCTGCGCCTGTGAAAGCGCTTCCAAGGAAGGGTGCTGGCTAGCAAGAGCTTTCAGTGCTGGCACTTTTCATCTCTGAGCAATTGCTCGACGTTTGCAATTTCTCAGCTCGTGTCTACCGACGGAAAGAGAAGGACCGTGACGTTTGGTGGGTAGAGAAGCGCAAAGCCCCAGTGTTGCTGCGCCTGTGAAAGCGCTTCCAAGGAAGGGTGCTGGCTAGCAAGAGCTTTCAGTGCTGGCACTTTTCATCTCTGAGCAATTGCTCGACGTTTGCAATTTCTCACCTGAGCTCTCTTTAGAGTGCGCGAGAGGATGAGCAGAAGATGAGGTGGCTAGAGAAGCCCAGAGCCCCAGTGTTCTTAGGCCTACAAAAGCGCTTCCAAGGAAGGGTGCTGGCTAGCAAGAGCTTTCAGTGCTGGCACTTTTCATCTCTGAGCAATTGCTCGACGTTTGCAATTTCTCAGCTCGTGTCTAGGAGACGGAAAGAGAAGGACCGTGACTTTTGGTGGCTAGAGAAGCGCAAAGCCCCAGTGTTGCTGCGCCTGTGAAAGCGCTTCCAAGGAAGGGTGCTGGCTAGCAAGAGCTTTCAGTGCTGGCACTTTTCATCTCTGAGCAATTGCTCGACGTTTGTAATTTCTCACCTGAGCTCTCTTTAGAGTGCGCGAGAGGATGAGCAGAAGATGAGGTGGCTAGAGAAGCCCAGAGCCCCACTGTTCTTAGGCCTACAAAAGCGCTTCCAAGGAAGGGTGCTGGCTAGCAAGAGCTTTCAGTGCTGGCACTTTTCATCTCTGAGCAATTGCTCGACGTTTGCAATTTCTCAGCTCGTGTCTACCGACGGAAAGAGAAGGACTGTGACGTTTGGTGGCTAGAGAAGTGCAAAGCCCCAGTGTTGCTGCGCCTGTGAAAGCGCTTCCAAGGAAGGGTGCTGGCTAGCAACAGCTTTCAGTGCTGGCCCTTTTCATCTCTGAGCAATTGCTCGACGTTTGCAATTTCTCACCTGAGCTCTCTTTAGAGTGCGCGAGAGGATGAGCAGAAGATGAGGTGGCTAGAGAAGCCCAGAGCCCCAGTGTTCTTAGGCCTACAAAAGCGCTTCCAAGGAAGGGTGCTGGCTAGCAAGAGCTTTCAGTGCTGGCACTTTTCATCTCTGAGCAATTGCTCGACGTTTGCAATTTCTCAGCTCGTGTCTAGGAGACGGAAAGAGAAGGACCGTGACGTTTGGTGCGTATAGAAGCGCAAAGCCCCAGTGTTGCTGCGCCTGTGAAAGCGCTTCCAAGGAAGGGTGCTGGATAGCAAGAGCTTTCAGTGCTGGCACTTTTCATCTCTGAGCAATTGCTCGACGTTTGCAATTTCTCAGCTCGTGTCTAGGAGACGGAAAGAGAAGGACCGTGACGTTTGGTGGCTAGAGAAGCGCAAAGCCCCAGTGTTGCTGCGCCTGTGAAAGCGCTTCCAAGGAAGGGTGCTGGCTAGCAACAGCTTTCAGTGCTGGCACTTTTCATCTCTGAGCAATTGCTCGACGTTTGTAATTTCTCACCTGAGCTCTCTTTAGAGTGCGCGAGAGGATGAGCAGAAGATGAGGTGGCTAGAGAAGCCCAGAGCCCCAGTGTTCTTAGGCCTACAAAAGCGCTTCCAAGGAAGGGTGCTGGCTAGCAACAGCTTTCAGTGCTGGCACTTTTCATCTCTGAGCAATTGCTCGACGTTTGCAATTTCTCAGCTCGTGTCTACGAGACGGAAAGAGAATGACCGTGACGTTTGGTGGGTAGAGAAGCGCAAAGCCCCAGTGTTGCTGCGCCTGTGAAAGCGCTTCCAAGGAAGGGTGCTGGCTAGCAACAGCTTTCAGTGCTGGCACTTTTCATCTCTGAGCAATTGCTGGACGTTTGCAATTTCTCAGCTCGTGTCTACGAGACGGAAAGAGAAGGACCGTGACATTTGGTGCGTATAGAAGCGCAAAGCCCCAGTGTTGCTGCGCCTGTGAAAGCGCTTCCAAGGAAGGGTGCTGGCTAGCAACAGCTTTCAGTGCTGGCACTTTTCATCTCTGAGCAATTGCTCGACGTTTGCAATTTCTCAGCTCGTGTCTACCGACGGAAAGAGAAGGACCGTGACGTTTGGTGCGTATAGAAGCGCAAAGCCCCAGTGTTGCTGCGCCTGTGAAAGCGCTTCCAAGGAAGGGTGCTGGCTAGCAAGAGCTTTCAGTGCTGGCACTTTTCGTCTCTGAGCAATTGCTCGACGTTTGCAATTTCTCAGCTCGTGTCTTCGAGACGGAAAGAGAAGGACCGTGACTTTTGGTGGCTAGAGAAGCGCAAAGCCCCAGTGTTGCTGCGCCTGTGAAAGCGCTTCCAAGGAAGGCTGCTGGCTAGCAACAGCTTTCAGTGCTGGCCCTTTTCATCTCTGAGCAATTGCTCGACGTTTGTAATTTCTCACCTGAGCTCTCTTTAGAGTGCGCGAGAGGATGAGCAGAAGATGAGGTGGCTAGAGAAGCCCAGAGCCCCAGTGTTCTTAGGCCTACAAAAGCGCTTCCAAGGAAGGGTGCTGGCTAGCAAGAGCTTTCAGTGCTGGCACTTTTCATCTCTGAGCAATTGCTGGACGTTTGCAATTTCTCAGCTCGTGTCTAGGAGACGGAAAGAGAAGGACCGTGACGTTTGGTGTGTATAGAAGCGCAAAGCCCCAGTGTTGCTGCGCCTGTGAAAGCGCTTCCAAGGAAGGGTGCTGGCTAGCAACAGCTTTCAGTGCTGGCACTTTTCATCTCTGAGCAATTGCTCGACGTTTGCAATTTCTCAGCTCGTGTCTACCGACGGAAAGAGAAGGACCGTGACGTTTGGTGCGTATAGAAGCGCAAAGCCCCAGTGTTGCTGCGCCTGTGAAAGCGCTTCCAAGGAAGGGTGCTGGCTAGCAAGAGCTTTCAGTGCTGGCACTTTTCATCTCTGAGCAATTGCTCGACGTTTGCAATTTCTCACCTGAGCTCTCTTTAGAGTGCGCGAGAGGATGAGCAGAAGATGAGGTGGCTAGAGAAGCCCAGAGCCCCAGTGTTCTTAGGCCTACAAAAGCGCTTCCAAGGAAGGGTGCTGGCTAGCAAGAGCTTTCAGTGCTGGCACTTTTCATCTCGGAGCAATTGCTCGACGTTTGCAATTTCTCAGCTCGTGTCTACGAGACGGAAAGAGAAGGACCGTGACGTTTGGTGCGTATAGAAGCGCAAAGCCCCAGTGTTACTGCGCCTGTGAAAGCGCTTCCAAGGAAGGGTGCTGGCTAGCAACAGCTTTCAGTGCTGGCACTTTTCATCTCTGAGCAATTGCTGGACGTTTGCAATTTCTCACCTGAGCTCTCTTTAGAGTGCGCGAGAGGATGAGCAGAAGATGAGGTGGCTAGAGAAGCCCAGAGCCCCAGTGTTCTTAGGCCTACAAAAGCGCTTCCAAGGAAGGGTGCTGGCTAGCAACAGCTTTCAGTGCTGGCACTTTTCGTCTCTGAGCAATTGCTCGACGTTTGCAATTTCTCAGCTCGTGTCTACCGACGGAAAGAGAAGGACCGTGACTTTTGGTGGCTAGAGAAGCGCAAAGCCCCAGTGTTGCAGCGCCTGTGAAAGCGCTTCCAAGGAAGGGTGCTGGCTAGCAACAGCTTTCAGTGCTGGCACTTTTCATCTCTGAGCAATTGCTCGACGTTTGCAATTTCTCAGCTCGTGTCTAGGAGACGGAAAGAGAAGGACCGTGACGTTTGGTGCGTATAGAAGCGCAAAGCCCCAGTGTTGCTGCGCCTGTGAAAGCGCTTCCAAGGAAGGGTGCTGGCTAGCAAGAGCTTTCAGTGCTGGCACTTTTCATCTCTGAGCAATTGCTCGACGTTTGCAATTTCTCAGCTCGTGTCTAGGAGACGGAAAGAGAAGGACCGTGACGTTTGGTGGGTAGAGAAGCGCAAAGCCCCAGTGTTGCTGCGCCTGTGAAAGCGCTTCCAAGGAAGGGTGCTGGCTAGCAAGAGCTTTCAGTGCTGGCACTTTTCATCTCGGAGCAATTGCTGGACGTTTGCAATTTCTCACCTGAGCTCTCTTTAGAGTGCGCGAGAGGATGAGCAGAAGATGAGGTGGCTAGAGAAGCCCAGAGCCCCAGTGTTCTTAGGCCTACAAAAGCGCTTCCAAGGAAGGGTGCTGGCTAGCAACAGCTTTCAGTGCTGGCACTTTTCATCTCTGAGCAATTGCTCGACGTTTGCAATTTCTCAGCTCGTGTCTACGAGACGGAAAGAGAAGGACCGTGACGTTTGGTGCGTATAGAAGCGCAAAGCCCCAGTGTTACTGCGCCTGTGAAAGCGCTTCCAAGGAAGGGTGCTGGCTAGCAACAGCTTTCAGTGCTGGCACTTTTCATCTCTGAGCAATTGCTGGACATTTGCAATTTCTCACCTGAGCTCTCTTTAGAGTGCGCGAGAGGATGAGCAGAAGATGAGGTGGCTAGAGAAGCCCAGAGCCCCAGTGTTCTTAGGCCTACAAAAGCGCTTCCAAGGAAGGGTGCTGGCTAGCAACAGCTTTCAGTGCTGGCACTTTTCGTCTCTGAGCAATTGCTCGACGTTTGCAATTTCTCAGCTCGTGTCTACCGACGGAAAGAGAAGGACCGTGACTTTTGGTGGCTAGAGAAGCGCAAAGCCCCAGTGTTGCAGCGCCTGTGAAAGCGCTTCCAAGGAAGGGTGCTGGCTAGCAACAGCTTTCAGTGCTGGCACTTTTCATCTCTGAGCAATTGCTGGACGTTTGCAATTTCTCAGCTCGTGTCTACGAGACGGAAAGAGAAGGACCGTGACGTTTGGTGCGTATAGAAGCGCAAAGCCCCAGTGTTGCTGCGCCTGTGAAAGCGCTTCCAAGGAAGGGTGCTGGCTAGCAAGAGCTTTCAGTGCTGGCACTTTTCATCTCTGAGCAATTGCTCGACGTTTGCAATTTCTCAGCTCGTGTCTAGGAGACGGAAAGAGAAGGACCGTGACGTTTGGTGGGTAGAGAAGCGCAAAGCCCCAGTGTTGCTGCGCCTGTGAAAGCGCTTCCAAGGAAGGGTGCTGGCTAGCAAGAGCTTTCAGTGCTGGCACTTTTCATCTCTGAGCAATTGCTCGACGTTTGCAATTTCTCAGCTCGTGTCTACCGACGGAAAGAGAAGGACCGTGACGTTTGGTGGCTAGAGAAGCGCAAAGCCCCAGTGTTGCTGCGCCTGTGAAAGCGCTTCCAAGGAAGGGTGCTGGCTAGCAACAGCTTTCAGTGCTGGCACTTTTCATCTCTGAGCAATTGCTGGACGTTTGCAATTTCTCACCTGAGCTCTCTTTAGAGTGCGCGAGAGGATGAGCAGAAGATGAGGTGGCTAGAGAAGCCCAGAGCCCCAGTGTTCTTAGGCCTACAAAAGCGCTTCCAAGGAAGGGTGCTGGCTAGCAAGAGCTTTCAGTGCTGGCACTTTTCATCTCTGAGCAATTGCTCGACGTTTGCAATTTCTCAGCTCGTGTCTAGGAGACGGAAAGAGAAGGAATGTGACTTTTGGTGGGTAGAGAAGCGCAAAGCCCCAGTGTTGCTGCGCCTGTGAAAGCGCTTCCAAGGAAGGGTGCTGGCTAGCAACAGCTTTCAGTGCTGGCACTTTTCATCTCTGAGCAATTGCTCGACGTTTGCAATTTCTCAGCTCGTGTCTAGGAGATGGAAAGAGAAGGACCGTGACGTTTGGTGGCTAGAGAAGCGCAAAGCCCCAGTGTTGCTGCGCCTGTGAAAGCGCTTCCAAGGAAGGGTGCTGGCTAGCAAGAGCTTTCAGTGCTGGCACTTTTCATCTCTGAGCAATTGCTCGACGTTTGTAATTTCTCACCTGAGCTCTCTTTAGAGTGCGCGAGAGGATGAGCAGAAGATGAGGTGGCTAGAGAAGCCCAGAGCCCCAGTGTTCTTAGGCCTACAAAAGCGCTTCCAAGGAAGGGTGCTGGCTAGCAAGAGCTTTCAGTGCTGGCACTTTTCATCTCTGAGCAATTGCTCGACGTTTGCAATTTCTCAGCTCGTGTCTACCGACGGAAAGAGAAGGACCGTGACGTTTGGTGGCTAGAGAAGTGCAAAGCCCCAGTGTTGCTGCGCCTGTGAAAGCGCTTCCAAGGAAGGGTGCTGGCTAGCAACAGCTTTCAGTGCTGGCCCTTTTCATCTCTGAGCAATTGCTCGACGTTTGCAATTTCTCACCTGAGCTCTCTTTAGAGTGCGCGAGAGGATGAGCAGAAGATGAGGTGGCTAGAGAAGCCCAGAGCCCCAGTGTTCTTAGGCCTACAAAAGCGCTTCCAAGGAAGGGTGCTGGCTAGCAAGAGCTTTCAGTGCTGGCACTTTTCATCTCTGAGCAATTGCTCGACGTTTGCAATTTCTCAGCTCGTGTCTACGAGACGGAAAGAGAAGGACCGTGACGTTTGGTGCGTATAGAAGCGCAAAGCCCCAGTGTTGCTGCGCCTGTGAAAGCGCTTCCAAGGAAGGGTGCTGGCTAGCAAGAGCTTTCAGTGCTGGCACTTTTCATCTCTGAGCAATTGCTCGACGTTTGCAATTTCTCAGCTCGTGTCTAGGAGACGGAAAGAGAAGGACCGTGACGTTTGGTGGGTAGAGAAGCGCAAAGCCCCAGTGTTGCTGCGCCTGTGAAAGCGCTTCCAAGGAAGGGTGCTGGCTAGCAACAGCTTTCAGTGCTGGCACTTTTCATCTCTGAGCAATTGCTGGACGTTTGCAATTTCTCACCTGAGCTCTCTTTAGAGTGCGCGAGAGGATGAGCAGAAGATGAGGTGGCTAGAGAAGCCCAGAGCCCCACTGTTCTTAGGCCTACAAAAGCGCTTCCAAGGAAGGGTGCTGGCTAGCAACAGCTTTCAGTGCTGGCACTTTTCATCTCTGAGCAATTGCTGGACGTTTGCAATTTCTCAGCTCGTGTCTACGAGGCGGAAAGAGAAGGACCGTGACGTTTGGTGTGTATAGAAGCGCAAAGCCCCAGTGTTGCTGCGCCTGTGAAAGCGCTTCCAAGGAAGGGTGCTGGCTAGCAACAGCTTTCAGTGCTGGCACTTTTCATCTCTGAGCAATTGCTGGACGTTTGCAATTTCTCACCTGAGCTCTCTTTAGAGTGCGCGAGAGGATGAGCAGAAGATGAGGTGGCTAGAGAAGCCCAGAGCCCCAGTGTTCTTCGGCCTACAAAAGCGCTTCCAAGGAAGGGTGCTGGCTAGCAACAGCTTTCAGTGCTGGCACTTTTCATCTCGGAGCAATTGCTCGACGTTTGCAATTTCTCAGCTCGTGTCTAGGAGACGGAAAGAGAAGGACCGTGACGTTTGGTGCGTATAGAAGCGCAAAGCCCCAGTGTTGCTGCGCCTGTGAAAGCGCTTCCAAGGAAGGGTGCTGGCTAGCAAGAGCTTTCAGTGCTGGCACTTTTCATCTCGGAGCAATTGCTGGACGTTTGCAATTTCTCACCTGAGCTCTCTTTAGAGTGCGCGAGAGGATGAGCAGAAGATGAGGTGGCTAGAGAAGCCCAGAGCCCCAGTGTTCTTAGGCCTACAAAAGCGCTTCCAAGGAAGGGTGCTGGCTAGCAAGAGCTTTCAGTGCTGGCACTTTTCATCTCTGAGCAATTGCTGGACATTTGCAATTTCTTACCTGAGCTCTCTTTAGAGTGCGCGAGAGGATGAGCAGAAGATGAGGTGGCTAGAGAAGCCCAGAGCCCCAGTGTTCTTAGGCCTACAAAAGCGCTTCCAAGGAAGGGTGCTGGCTAGCAAGAGCTTTCAGTGCTGGCACTTTTCATCTCTGAGCAATTGCTCGACATTTGCAATTTCTCAGCTCGTGTCTAGGAGACGGAAAGAGAAGGACCGTGACATTTGGTGCGTATAGAAGCGCAAAGCCCCAGTGTTGCTGCGCCTGTGAAAGCGCTTCCAAGGAAGGGTGCTGGCTAGCAACAGCTTTCAGTGCTGGCACTTTTCATCTCTGAGCATTTGCTCGACGTTTGCAATTTCTCACCTGAGCTCTCTTTAGAGTGCGTGAGAGGATGAGCAGAAGATGAGGTGGCTAGGGAAGCCCAGAGCCCCAGTGTTCTTAGGCCTACAAAAGCGCTTCCAAGGAAGGGTGCTGGCTAGCAACAGCTTTCAGTGCTGGCACTTTTCATCTCTGAGCAATTGCTCGACGTTTGCAATTTCTCAGCTCATGTCTACGAGACGGAAAGAGAATGACTGTGACGTTTGGTGGCTAGAGAAGCGCAAAGCCCCAGTGTTGCTGCGCCTGTGAAAGCGCTTCCAAGGAAAGGTGCTGGCTAGCAACAGCTTTCAGTGCTGGCACTTTTCATCTCTGAGCAATTGCTCGACGTTTGCAATTTCTCAGCTCATGTCTATGAGACGGAAAGAGAAGGACCGTGACGTTTGGTGGCTAGAGAAGCGCAAAGCCCCAGTGTTACTGCGCCTGTGAAAGCGCTTCCAAGGAAGGGTGCTGGCTAGCAAGAGCTTTCAGTGCTGGCACTTTTCATCTCTGAGCAATTGCTTGACGTTTGCAATTTCTCAGCTCGTGTCTACGAGGCGGAAAGAGAAGGACCGTGACGTTTGGTGCGTATAGAAGCGCAAAGCCCCAGTGTTGCTGCGCCTGTGAAAGCGCTTCCAAGGAAGGGTGCTGGCTAGCAAGAGCTTTCAGTGCTGGCACTTTTCATCTCTGAGCAATTGCTCGACGTTTGCAATTTCTCAGCTCGTGTCTACAAGACGGAAAGAGAAGGACCGTGACATTTGGTGCGTATAGAAGCGCAAAGCCCCAGTGTTGCTGCGCCTGTGAAAGCGCTTCCAAGGAAGGGTGCTGGCTAGCAACAGCTTTCAGTGCTGGCACTTTTCATCTCTGAGCAATTGCTCGACGTTTGCAATTTCTCAGCTCGTGTCTACCGACGGAAAGAGAAGGACTGTGACGTTTGGTGGCTAGAGAAGTGCAAAGCCCCAGTGTTGCTGCGCCTGTGAAAGCGCTTCCAAGGAAGGGTGCTGGCTAGCAACAGCTTTCAGTGCTGGCCCTTTTCATCTCTGAGCAATTGCTCGACGTTTGCAATTTCTCACCTGAGCTCTCTTTAGAGTGCGCGAGAGGATGAGCAGAAGATGAGGTGGCTAGAGAAGCCCAGAGCCCCAGTGTTCTTAGGCCTACAAAAGCGCTTCCAAGGAAGGGGGCTGGCTAGCAACAGCTTTCAGTGCTGGCACTTTTCATCTCTGAGCAATTGCTCGACGTTTGCAATTTCTCAGCTCGTGTCTAGGAGACGGAAAGAGAAGGACCGTGACGTTTGGTGGCTAGAGAAGCGCAAAGCCCCAGTGTTGCTGCGCCTGTGAAAGCGCTTCCAAGGAAGGGTGCTGGCTAGCAAGAGCTTTCAGTGCTGGCACTTTTCATCTCTGAGCAATTGCTCGACGTTTGCAATTTCTCAGCTCGTGTCTAGGAGACGGAAAGAGAAGGACCGTGTTGTTTGGTGGGTAGAGAAGCGCAAAGCCCCAGTGTTGCTGCGCCTGTGAAAGCGCTTCCAAGGAAGGGTGCTGGCTAGCAAGAGCTTTCAGTGCTGGCACTTTTCATCTCTGAGCAATTGCTGGACGTTTGCAATTTCTCACCTGAGCTCTCTTTAGAGTGCGCGAGAGGATGAGCAGAAGATGAGGTGGCTAGAGAAGCCCAGAGCCCCAGTGTTCTTAGGCCTACAAAAGCGCTTCCAAGGAAGGGTGCTGGCTAGCAACAGCTTTCAGTGCTGGCACTTTTCATCTCTGAGCAATTGCTCGACGTTTGCAATTTCTCAGCTCGTGTCTACCGACGGAAAGAGAAGGACCGTGACGTTTGGTGCGTATAGAAGCGCAAAGCCCCAGTGTTGCTGCGCCTGTGAAAGCGCTTCCAAGGAAGGGTGCTGGCTAGCAAGAGCTTTCAGTGCTGGCACTTTTCATCTCTGAGCAATTGCTGGACGTTTGCAATTTCTCACCTGAGCTCTCTTTAGAGTGCGCGAGAGGATGAGCAGAAGATGAGGTGGCTAGAGAAGCCCAGAGCCCCAGTGTTCTTAGGCCTACAAAAGCGCTTCCAAGGAAGGGTGCTGGCTAGCAAGAGCTTTCAGTGCTGGCACTTTTCATCTCTGAGCAATTGCTCGACGTTTGCAATTTCTCAGCTCGTGTCTACGAGACGGAAAGAGAAGGACCGTGACGTTTGGTGGCTAGAGAAGCGCAAAGCCCCAGTGTTGCTGCGCCTGTGAAAGCGCTTCCAAGGAAGGGTGCTGGCTAGCAAGAGCTTTCAGTGCTGGCACTTTTCATCTCTGAGCAATTGCTCGACGTTTGCAATTTCTCACCTGAGCTCTCTTTAGAGTGCGCGAGAGGATGAGCAGAAGATGAGGTGGCTAGAGAAGCCCAGAGCCCCACTGTTCTTAGGCCTACAAAAGCGCTTCCAAGGAAGGGTGCTGGCTAGCAACAGCTTTCAGTGCTGGCACTTTTCGTCTCTGAGCAATTGCTCGACGTTTGCAATTTCTCAGCTCGTGTCTTCGAGACGGAAAGAGAAGGACCGTGACGTTTGGTGGGTAGAGAAGCGCAAAGCCCCAGTGTTGCTGCGCCTGTGAAAGCGCTTCCAAGGAAGGGTGCTGGCTAGCAAGAGCTTTCAGTGCTGGCACTTTTCATCTCTGAGCAATTGCTCGACGTTTGCAATTTCTCAGCTCGTGTCTACGAGACGGAAAGAGAAAGACCGTGACATTTGGTGCGTATAGAAGCGCAAAGCCCCAGTGTTGCTGCGCCTGTGAAAGCGCTTCCAAGGAAGGGTGCTGGCTAGCAACAGCTTTCAGTGCTGGCACTTTTCATCTCTGAGCAATTGCTCGACGTTTGCAATTTCTCAGCTCGTGTCTACCGACGGAAAGAGAATGACCGTGACATTTGGTGCGTATAGAAGCGCAAAGCCCCAGTGTTGCTGCGCCTGTGAAAGCGCTTCCAAGGAAGGGTGCTGGCTAGCAAGAGCTTTCAGTGCTGGCACTTTTCATCTCTGAGCAATTGCTCGACGTTTGCAATTTCTCAGCTCGTGTCTTCGAGACGGAAAGAGAAGGACCGTGACTTTTGGTGGCTAGAGAAGCGCAAAGCCCCAGTGTTGCTGCGCCTGTGAAAGCGCTTCCAAGGAAGGGTGCTGGCTAGCAACAGCTTTCAGTGCTGGCCCTTTTCATCTCTGAGCAATTGCTCGACGTTTGTAATTTCTCACCTGAGCTCTCTTTAGAGCGCGCGAGAGGATGAGCAGAAGATGAGGTGGCTAGAGAAGCCCAGAGCCCCAGTGTTCTTAGGCCTACAAAAGCGCTTCCAAGGAAGGGTGCTGGCTAGCAACAGCTTTCAGTGCTGGCACTTTTCATCTCTGAGCAATTGCTCGACGTTTGCAATTTCTCAGCTCGTGTCTAGGAGACGGAAAGAGAAGGACCGTGACGTTTGGTGGCTAGAGAAGCGCAAAGCCCCAGTGTTGCTGCGCCTGTGAAAGCGCTTCCAAGGAAGGGTGCTGGCTAGCAACAGCTTTCAGTGCTGGCACTTTTCATCTCTGAGCAATTGCTTGACGTTTGCAATTTCTCAGCTCGTGTCTACCGACGGAAAGAGAAGGACCGTGACGTTTGGTGGGTAGAGAAGCGCAAAGCCCCAGTGTTGCTGCGCCTGTGAAAGCGCTTCCAAGGAAGGGTGCTGGCTAGCAACAGCTTTCAGTGCTGGCCCTTTTCATCTCTGAGCAATTGCTCGACGTTTGTAATTTCTCACCTGAGCTCTCTTTAGAGTGCGCGAGAGGATGAGCAGAAGATGAGGTGGCTAGAGAAGCCCAGAGCCCCAGTGTTCTTAGGCCTACAAAAGCGCTTCCAAGGAAGGGTGCTGGCTAGCAACAGCTTTCAGTGCTGGCACTTTTCATCTCTGAGCAATTGCTCGACGTTTGCAATTTCTCACCTGAGCTCTCTTTAGAGTGCGCGAGAGGATGAGCAGAAGATGAGGTGGCTAGAGAAGCCCAGAGCCCCACTGTTCTTAGGCCTACAAAAGCGCTTCCAAGGAAGGGTGCTGGCTAGCAAGAGCTTTCAGTGCTGGCACTTTTCATCTCTGAGCAATTGCTCGACGTTTGCAATTTCTCAGCTCGTGTCTAGGAGATGGAAAGAGAAGGACCGTGACGTTTGGTGGCTAGAGAAGTGCAAAGCCCCAGTGTTGCTGCGCCTGTGAAAGCGCTTCCAAGGAAGGGTGCTGGCTAGCAAGAGCTTTCAGTGCTGGCACTTTTCATCTCTGAGCAATTGCTGGACGTTTGCAATTTCTCACCTGAGCTCTCTTTAGAGTGCGCGAGAGGATGAGCAGAAGATGAGGTGGCTAGAGAAGCCCAGAGCCCCAGTGTTCTTAGGCCTACAAAAGCGCTTCCAAGGAAGGGTGCTGGCTAGCAAGAGCTTTCAGTGCTGGCACTTTTCATCTCTGAGCAATTGCTCGACGTTTGTAATTTCTCACCTGAGCTCTCTTTAGAGTGCGCGAGAGGATGAGCAGAAGATGAGGTGGCTAGAGAAGCCCAGAGCCCCAGTGTTCTTAGGCCTACAAAAGCGCTTCCAAGGAAGGGTGCTGGCTAGCAAGAGCTTTCAGTGCTGGCACTTTTCATCTCTGAGCAATTGCTCGACGTTTGCAATTTCTCAGCTCGTGTCTACCGACGGAAAGAGAAGGACTGTGACGTTTGGTGGCTAGAGAAGTGCAAAGCCCCAGTGTTGCTGCGCCTGTGAAAGCGCTTCCAAGGAAGGGTGCTGGCTAGCAACAGCTTTCAGTGCTGGCCCTTTTCATCTCTGAGCAATTGCTCGACGTTTGTAATTTCTCACCTGAGCTCTCTTTAGAGTGCGCGAGAGGATGAGCAGAAGATGAGGTGGCTAGAGAAGCCCAGAGCCCCAGTGTTCTTAGGCCTACAAAAGCGCTTCCAAGGAAGGGTGCTGGCTAGCAAGAGCTTTCAGTGCTGGCACTTTTCATCTCTGAGCAATTGCTCGACGTTTGCAATTTCTCAGCTCGTGTCTAGGAGACGGAAAGAGAAGGACCGTGACGTTTGGTGCGTATAGAAGCGCAAAGCCCCAGTGTTGCTGCGCCTGTGAAAGCGCTTCCAAGGAAGGGTGCTGGCTAGCAAGAGCTTTCAGTGCTGGCACTTTTCATCTCTGAGCAATTGCTCGACGTTTGCAATTTCTCAGCTCGTGTCTAGGAGACGGAAAGAGAAGGACCGTGACGTTTGGTGCGTATAGAAGCGCAAAGCCCCAGTGTTGCTGCGCCTGTGAAAGCGCTTCCAAGGAAGGGTGCTGGCTAGCAACAGCTTTCAGTGCTGGCACTTTTCATCTCTGAGCAATTGCTGGACGTTTGCAATTTCTCACCTGAGCTCTCTTTAGAGTGCGCGAGAGGATGAGCAGAAGATGAGGTGGCTAGAGAAGCCCAGAGCCCCAGTGTTCTTAGGCCTACAAAAGCGCTTCCAAGGAAGGGTGCTGGCTAGCAACAGCTTTCAGTGCTGGCACTTTTCATCTCTGAGCAATTGCTCGACGTTTGCAATTTCTCAGCTCGTGTCTAGGAGACGGAAAGAGAAGGACCGTGACGTTTGGTGGCTAGAGAAGCGCAAAGCCCCAGTGTTGCTGCGCCTGTGAAAGCGCTTCCAAGGAAGGGTGCTGGCTAGCAAGAGCTTTCAGTGCTGGCACTTTTCATCTCTGAGCAATTGCTCGACGTTTGCAATTTCTCACCTGAGCTCTCTTTAGAGTGCGCGAGAGGATGAGCAGAAGATGAGGTGGCTAGAGAAGCCCAGAGCCCCAGTGTTCTTAGGCCTACAAAAGCGCTTCCAAGGAAGGGTGCTGGCTAGCAACAGCTTTCAGTGCTGGCACTTTTCATCTCTGAGCAATTGCTCGTCGTTTGCAATTTCTCAGCTCGTGTCTAGGAGACGGAAAGAGAAGGACCGTGACATTTGGTGCGTATAGAAGCGCAAAGCCCCAGTGTTGCTGCGCCTGTGAAAGCGCTTCCAAGGAAGGGTGCTGGCTAGCAACAGCTTTCAGTGCTGGCACTTTTCATCTCTGAGCATTTGCTCGACGTTTGCAATTTCTCACCTGAGCTCTCTTTAGAGTGCGTGAGAGGATGAGCAGAAGATGAGGTGGCTAGGGAAGCCCAGAGCCCCAGTGTTCTTAGGCCTACAAAAGCGCTTCCAAGGAAGGGTGCTGGCTAGCAACAGCTTTCAGTGCTGGCACTTTTCATCTCTGAGCAATTGCTCGACGTTTGCAATTTCTCAGCTCGTGTCTACCGACGGAAAGAGAAGGACTGTGACGTTTGGTGGCTAGAGAAGTGCAAAGCCCCAGTGTTGCTGCGCCTGTGAAAGCGCTTCCAAGGAAGGGTGCTGGCTAGCAACAGCTTTCAGTGCTGGCCCTTTTCATCTCTGAGCAATTGCTCGACGTTTGCAATTTCTCACCTGAGCTCTCTTTAGAGTGCGCGAGAGGATGAGCAGAAGATGAGGTGGCTAGAGAAGCCCAGAGCCCCAGTGTTGCTGCGCCTGTGAAAGCGCTTCCAAGGAAGGGTGCTGGCTAGCAACAGCTTTCAGTGCTGGCACTTTTCATCTCTGAGCAATTGCTCGACGTTTGCAATTTCTCAGCTCGTGTCTAGGAGACGGAAAGACAAGGACCGTGACGTTTGGTGCGTATAGAAGCGCAAAGCCCCAGTGTTGCTGCGCCTGTGAAAGCGCTTCCAAGGAAGGGTGCTGGCTAGCAAGAGCTTTCAGTGCTGGCACTTTTCATCTCTGAGCAATTGCTCGACGTTTGCAATTTCTCAGCTCGTGTCTAGGAGACGGAAAGAGAAGGACCGTGACGTTTGGTGGGTAGAGAAGCGCAAAGCCCCAGTGTTGCTGCGCCTGTGAAAGCGCTTCCAAGGAAGGGTGCTGGCTAGCAACAGCTTTCAGTGCTGGCACTTTTCATCTCTGAGCAATTGCTGGACGTTTGCAATTTCTCACCTGAGCTCTCTTTAGAGTGCGCGAGAGGATGAGCAGAAGATGAGGTGGCTAGAGAAGCCCAGAGCCCCAGTGTTCTTAGGCCTACAAAAGCGCTTCCAAGGAAGGGTGCTGGCTAGCAAGAGCTTTCAGTGCTGGCACTTTTCATCTCTGAGCAATTGCTCGACGTTTGCAATTTCTCAGCTCGTGTCTAGGAGACGGAAAGAGAATGACCGTGACGTTTGGTGTGTATAGAAGCGCAAAGCCCCAGTGTTGCTGCGCCTGTGAAAGCGCTTCCAAGGAAGGGTGCTGGCTAGCAACAGCTTTCAGTGCTGGCACTTTTCATCTCTGAGCAATTGCTGGACGTTTGCAATTTCTCACCTGAGCTCTCTTTAGAGTGCGCGAGAGGATGAGCAGAAGATGAGGTGGCTAGAGAAGCCCAGAGCCCCAGTGTTCTTAGGCCTACAAAAGCGCTTCCAAGGAAGGGTGCTGGCTAGCAAGAGCTTTCAGTGCTGGCACTTTTCATCTCTGAGCAATTGCTCGACGTTTGCAATTTCTCACCTGAGCTCTCTTTAGAGTGCGCGAGAGGATGAGCAGAAGATGAGGTGGCTAGAGAAGCCCAGAGCCCCAGTGTTCTTAGGCCTACAAAAGCGCTTCCAAGGAAGGGTGCTGGCTAGCAAGAGCTTTCAGTGCTGGCACTTTTCATCTCTGAGCAATTGCTCGACGTTTGCAATTTCTCAGCTCGTGTCTAGGAGACGGAAAGAGAAGGACCGTGACGTTTGGTGGGTAGAGAAGCGCAAAGCCCCAGTGTTGCTGCGCCTGTGAAAGCGCTTCCAAGGAAGGGTGCTGGCTAGCAACAGCTTTCAGTGCTGGCACTTTTCATCTCTGAGCAATTGCTCGACGTTTGCAATTTCTCAGCTCATGTCTATGAGACGGAAAGAGAATGACTGTGACGTTTGGTGGCTAGAGAAGCGCAAAGCCCCAGTGTTACTGCGCTTGTGAAAGCGCTTCCAAGGAAGGGTGCTGGCTAGCAACAGCTTTCAGTGCTGGCACTTTTCATCTCTGAGCAATTGCTCGACGTTTGCAATTTCTCAGCTCGTGTCTAGGAGACAGAAATAGAAGGACCGTGACGTTTGCTGGCTAGAGAAGCGCAAAGCCCCAGTGTTGCTGCGCCTGTGAAAGCGCTTCCAAGGAAGGGTGCTGGCTAGCAAGAGCTTTCAGTGCTGGCACTTTTCATCTCTGAGCAATTGATCGACGTTTGCAATTTCTCAGCTCGTGTCTACCGACGGAAAGAGAAGGACTGTGACGTTTGGTGGCTAGAGAAGTGCAAAGCCCCAGTGTTGCTGCGCCTGTGAAAGCGCTTCCAAGGAAGGGTGCTGGCTAGCAACAGCTTTCAGTGCTGGCCCTTTTCATCTCTGAGCAATTGCTCGACGTTTGTAATTTCTCACCTGAGCTCTCTTTAGAGTGCGCGAGAGGATGAGCAGAAGATGAGGTGGCTAGAGAAGCCCAGAGCCCCAGTGTTCTTAGGCCTACAAAAGCGCTTCCAAGGAAGGGTGCTGGCTAGCAACAGCTTTCAGTGCTGGCACTTTTCATCTCTGAGCAATTGCTCGACGTTTGCAATTTCTCAGCTCATGTCTATGAGACGGAAAGAGAATGACCGTGACGTTTGGTGGCTAGAGAAGCGCAAAGCCCCAGTGTTACTGCGCTTGTGAAAGCGCTTCCAAGGAAGGGTGCTGGCTAGCAAGAGCTTTCAGTGCTGGCCCTTTTCATCTCTGAGCAATTGCTTGACGTTTGCAATTTCTCAGCTCGTGTCTACGAGGCGGAAAGAGAAGGACCGTGACGTTTGGTGGCTAGAGAAGCGCAAAGCCCCAGTGTTGCTGCGCCTGTGAAAGCGCTTCCAAGGAAGGGTGCTGGCTAGCAACAGCTTTCAGTGCTGGCACTTTTCATCTCTGAGCAATTGCTCGACGTTTGCAATTTCTCAGCTCGTGTCTACCGACGGAAAGAGAAGGACTGTGACGTTTGGTGGCTAGAGAAGTGCAAAGCCCCAGTGTTGCTGCGCCTGTGAAAGCGCTTCCAAGGAAGGGTGCTGGCTAGCAACAGCTTTCAGTGCTGGCCCTTTTCATCTCTGAGCAATTGCTCGACGTTTGTAATTTCTCACCTGAGCTCTCTTTAGAGTGCGCGAGAGGATGAGCAGAAGATGAGGTGGCTAGAGAAGCCCAGAGCCCCAGTGTTCTTAGGCCTACAAAAGCGCTTCCAAGGAAGGGTGCTGGCTAGCAACAGCTTTCAGTGCTGGCACTTTTCATCTCTGAGCAATTGCTCGACGTTTGCAATTTCTCAGCTCGTGTCTAGGAGACGGAAAGAGAAGGACCGTGACGTTTGGTGTGTATAGAAGCGCAAAGCCCCAGTGTTGCTGCGCCTGTGAAAGCGCTTCCAAGGAAGGGTGCTGGCTAGCAACAGCTTTCAGTGCTGGCACTTTTCATCTCTGAGCAATTGCTCGACGTTTGCAATTTCTCAGCTCGTGTCTAGGAGACGGAAAGAGAAGGACCGTGACGTTTGGTGGGTAGAGAAGCGCAAAGCCCCAGTGTTGCTGCGCCTGTGAAAGCGCTTCCAAGGAAGGGTGCTGGCTAGCAACAGCTTTCAGTGCTGGCACTTTTCATCTCTGAGCAATTGCTGGACGTTTGCAATTTCTCACCTGAGCTCTCTTTAGAGTGCGCGAGAGGATGAGCAGAAGATGAGGTGGCTAGAGAAGCCCAGAGCCCCAGTGTTCTTAGGCCTACAAAAGCGCTTCCAAGGAAGGGTGCTGGCTAGCAACAGCTTTCAGTGCTGGCACTTTTCATCTCTGAGCAATTGCTCGACGTTTGCAATTTCTCAGCTCGTGTCTACCGACGGAAAGAGAATGACCGTGACGTTTGGTGTGTATAGAAGCGCAAAGCCCCAGTGTTGCTGCGCCTGTGAAAGCGCTTCCAAGGAAGGGTGCTGGCTAGCAACAGCTTTCAGTGCTGGCACTTTTCATCTCTGAGCAATTGCTGGACGTTTGCAATTTCTCACCTGAGCTCTCTTTAGAGTGCGCGAGAGGATGAGCAGAAGATGAGGTGGCTAGAGAAGCCCAGAGCCCCAGTGTTCTTAGGCCTACAAAAGCGCTTCCAAGGAAGGGTGCTGGCTAGCAACAGCTTTCAGTGCTGGCACTTTTCATCTCTGAGCAATTGCTCGACGTTTGCAATTTCTCAGCTCGTGTCTACAAGACGGAAAGAGAAGGACCGTGACGTTTGGTGTGTATAGAAGCGCAAAGCCCCAGTGTTGCTGCGCCTGTGAAAGCGCTTCCAAGGAAGGGTGCTGGCTAGCAACAGCTTTCAGTGCTGGCACTTTTCATCTCTGAGCAATTGCTGGACGTTTGCAATTTCTCACCTGAGCTCTCTTTAGAGTGCGCGAGAGGATGAGCAGAAGATGAGGTGGCTAGAGAAGCCCAGAGCCCCAGTGTTCTTAGGCCTACAAAAGCGCTTCCAAGGAAGGGTGCTGGCTAGCAACAGCTTTCAGTGCTGGCACTTTTCATCTCTGAGCAATTGCTCGTCGTTTGCAATTTCTCACCTGAGCTCTCTTTAGAGTGCGCGAGAGGATGAGCAGAAGATGAGGTGGCTAGAGAAGCCCAGAGCCCCAGTGTTCTTAGGCCTACAAAAGCGCTTCCAAGGAAGGGTGCTGGCTAGCAAGAGCTTTCAGTGCTGGCACTTTTCATCTCTGAGCAATTGCTCGACGTTTGCAATTTCTCAGCTCGTGTCTACCGACGGAAAGAGAAGGACCGTGACATTTGGTGCGTATAGAAGCGCAAAGCCCCAGTGTTGCTGCGCCTGTGAAAGCGCTTCCAAGGAAGGGTGCTGGCTAGCAACAGCTTTCAGTGCTGGCACTTTTCATCTCTGAGCATTTGCTCGACGTTTGCAATTTCTCACCTGAGCTCTCTTTAGAGTGCGTGAGAGGATGAGCAGAAGATGAGGTGGCTAGGGAAGCCCAGAGCCCCAGTGTTCTTAGGCCTACAAAAGCGCTTCCAAGGAAGGGTGCTGGCTAGCAAGAGCTTTCAGTGCTGGCACTTTTCATCTCTGAGCAATTGCTCGACGTTTGCAATTTCTCAGCTCATGTCTACGAGACGGAAAGAGAATGACTGTGACGTTTGGTGGCTAGAGAAGCGCAAAGCCCCAGTGTTACTGCGCTTGTGAAAGCGCTTCCAAGGAAGGGTGCTGGCTAGCAACAGCTTTCAGTGCTGGCACTTTTCATCTCTGAGCAATTGCTTGACGTTTGCAATTTCTCAGCTCGTGTCTACGAGGCGGAAAGAGAAGGACCGTGACGTTTGGTGGCTAGAGAAGCGCAAAGCCCCAGTGTTGCTGCGCCTGTGAAAGCGCTTCCAAGGAAGGGTGCTGGCTAGCAACAGCTTTCAGTGCTGGCACTTTTCATCTCTGAGCAATTGCTCGACGTTTGCAATTTCTCAGCTCGTGTCTACAAGACGGAAAGAGAAGGACCGTGACATTTGGTGCGTATAGAAGCGCAAAGCCCCAGTGTTGCTGCGCCTGTGAAAGCGCTTCCAAGGAAGGGTGCTGGCTAGCAAGAGCTTTCAGTGCTGGCACTTTTCATCTCTGAGCAATTGCTCGACGTTTGCAATTTCTCAGCTCCTGTCTACCGACGGAAAGAGAAAGACCGTGACGTTTGGTGGCTAGAGAAGCGCAAAGCCCCAGTGTTGCTGCGCCTGTGAAAGCGCTTCCAAGGAAGGGTGCTGGCTAGCAACAGCTTTCAGTGCTGGCACTTTTCATCTCTGAGCAATTGCTCGTCGTTTGCAATTTCTCACCTGAGCTCTCTTTAGAGTGCGCGAGAGGATGAGCAGAAGATGAGGTGGCTAGAGAAGCCCAGAGCCCCAGTGTTCTTAGGCCTACAAAAGCGCTTCCAAGGAAGGGTGCTGGCTAGCAACAGCTTTCAGTGCTGGCACTTTTCATCTCGGAGCAATTGCTCGACGTTTGCAATTTCTCAGCTCGTGTCTATGAGACGGAAAGAGAATGACCGTGACGTTTGGTGGCTAGAGAAGCGCAAAGCCCCAGTGTTGCTGCGCCTGTGAAAGCGCTTCCAAGGAAGGGTGCTGGCTAGCAACAGCTTTCAGTGCTGGCACTTTTCATCTCTGAGCAATTGCTCGACGTTTGTAATTTCTCACCTGAGCTCTCTTTAGAGTGCGCGAGAGGATGAGCAGAAGATGAGGTGGCTAGAGAAGCCCAGAGCCCCAGTGTTCTTAGGCCTACAAAAGCGCTTCCAAGGAAGGGTGCTGGCTAGCAAGAGCTTTCAGTGCTGGCACTTTTCATCTCTGAGCAATTGCTCGACGTTTGCAATTTCTCAGCTCGTGTCTACGAGATGGAAAGAGAATGACCATGACGTTTGATGGCTAGAGAAGCGCAAAGCCCCAGTGTTGCTGCGCCTGTGAAAGCGCTTCCAAGGAAGGGTGCTGGCTAGCAAGAGCTTTCAGTGCTGGCACTTTTCATCTCTGAGCAATTGCTCGACGTTTGCAATTTCTCACCTGAGCTCTCTTTAGAGTGCGCGAGAGGATGAGCAGAAGATGAGGTGGCTAGAGAAGCCCAGAGCCCCAGTGTTCTTAGGCCTACAAAAGCGCTTCCAAGGAAGGGTGCTGGCTAGCAACAGCTTTCAGTGCTGGCACTTTTCATCTCTGAGCAATTGCTCGACGTTTGCAATTTCTCAGCTCGTGTCTACGAGACGGAAAGAGAAGGACCGTGACGTTTGGTGCGTATAGAAGCGCAAAGCCCCAGTGTTGCTGCTCCTGTGAAAGCGCTTCCAAGGAAGGGTGCTGGCTAGCAAGAGCTTTCAGTGCTGGCACTTTTCATCTCTGAGCAATTGCTCGACGTTTGCAATTTCTCAGCTCGTGTCTAGGAGACGGAAAGAGAAGGACCGTGACGTTTGGTGGGTAGAGAAGCGCAAAGCCCCAGTGTTGCTGCGCCTGTGAAAGCGCTTCCAAGGAAGGGTGCTGGCTAGCAAGAGCTTTCAGTGCTGGCACTTTTCATCTCTGAGCAATTGCTGGACGTTTGCAATTTCTCACCTGAGCTCTCTTTAGAGTGCGCGAGAGGATGAGCAGAAGATGAGGTGGCTAGAGAAGCCCAGAGCCCCAGTGTTCTTAGGCCTACAAAAGCGCTTCCAAGGAAGGGTGCTGGCTAGCAACAGCTTTCAGTGCTGGCACTTTTCATCTCTGAGCAATTGCTCGACGTTTGCAATTTCTCAGCTCGTGTCTACCGACGGAAAGAGAAGGACCGTGACGTTTGGTGGCTAGAGAAGCGCAAAGCCCCAGTGTTGCTGCGCCTGTGAAAGCGCATCCAAGGAAGGGTGCTGGCTAGCAACAGCTTTCAGTGCTGGCACTTTTCATCTCTGAGCAATTGCTGGACGTTTGCAATTTCTCACCTGAGCTCTCTTTAGAGTGCGCGAGAGGATGAGCAGAAGATGAGGTGGCTAGAGAAGCCCAGAGCCCCAGTGTTCTTAGGCCTACAAAAGCGCTTCCAAGGAAGGGTGCTGGCTAGCAACAGCTTTCAGTGCTGGCACTTTTCATCTCTGAGCAATTGCTCGACGTTTGCAATTTCTCACCTCGTGTCTACGAGACGGAAAGAGAAGGACCGTGACATTTGGTGCGTATAGAAGCGCAAAGCCCTAGTGTTGCTGCGCCTGTGAAAGCGCTTCCAAGGAAGGGTGCTGGCTAGCAACAGCTTTCAGTGCTGTCACTTTTCATCTCTGAGCAATTGCTCGACGTTTGCAATTTCTCAGCTCGTGTCTAGGAGACGGAAAGAGAAGGACCGTGACGTTTGGTGGGTAGAGAAGTGCAAAACCCCAGTGTTGCTGCGCCTGTGAAAGCGCTTCCAAGGAAGGGTGCTGGCTAGCAACAGCTTTCAGTGCTGGCACTTTTCATCTCTGAGCAATTGCTCGACGTTTGTAATTTCTCACCTGAGCTCTCTTTAGAGTGCGCGAGAGGATGAGCAGAAGATGAGGTGGCTAGAGAAGCCCAGAGCCCCAGTGTTCTTAGGCCTACAAAAGCGCTTCCAAGGAAGGGTGCTGGCTAGCAACAGCTTTCAGTGCTGGCACTTTTCATCTCTGAGCAATTGCTCGACGTTTGCAATTTCTCAGCTCGTGTCTACCGACGGAAAGAGAAGGACCGTGACGTTTGGTGGGTAGAGAAGTGCAAAGCCCCAGTGTTGCTGCGCCTGTGAAAGCGCTTCCAAGGAAGGGTGCTGGCTAGCAACAGCTTTCAGTGCTGGCACTTTTCATCTCGGAGCAATTGCTCGACGTTTGCAATTTCTCACCTGAGCTCTCTTTAGAGTGCGCGAGAGGATGAGCAGAAGATGAGGTGGCTAGAGAAGCCCAGAGCCCCAGTGTTCTTAGGCCTACAAAAGCGCTTCCAAGGAAGGGTGCTGGCTAGCAACAGCTTTCAGTGCTGGCACTTTTCGTCTCTGAGCAATTGCTCGACGTTTGCAATTTCTCACCTGAGCTCTCTTTAGAGTGCGTGAGAGGATGAGCAGAAGATGAGGTGGCTAGGGAAGCCCAGAGCCCCAGTGTTCTTAGGCCTACAAAAGCGCTTCCAAGGAAGGGTGCTGGCTAGCAAGAGCTTTCAGTGCTGGCACTTTTCATCTCTGAGCAATTGCTCGACGTTTGCAATTTCTCAGCTCATGTCTACGAGACGGAAAGAGAATGACTGTGACGTTTGGTGGCTAGAGAAGCGCAAAGCCCCAGTGTTGCTGCGCCTGTGAAAGCGCTTCCAAGGAAAGGTGCTGGCTAGCAACAGCTTTCAGTGCTGGCACTTTTCATCTCTGAGCAATTGCTCGACGTTTGCAATTTCTCAGCTCGTGTCTACCGACGGAAAGAGAAGGACCGTGACCTTTGGTGGGTAGAGAAGCGCAAAGCCCCAGTGTTGCTGCGCCTGTGAAAGCGCTTCCAAGGAAGGGTGCTGGCTAGCAACAGCTTTCAGTGCTGGCACTTTTCATCTCTGAGCAATTGCTCGACGGTTGCAATTTCTCACCTGAGCTCTCTTTAGAGTGCGCGAGAGGATGAGCAGAAGATGAGGTGGCTAGAGAAGCCCAGAGCCCCAGTCTTCTTAGGCCTACAAAAGCGCTTCCAAGGAAGGGTGCTGGCTAGCAACAGCTTTCAGTGCTGGCACTTTTCATCTCGGAGCAATTGCTCGACGTTTGCAATTTCTCAGCTCGTGTCTATGAGACGGAAAGAGAATGACCGTGACGTTTGGTGGGTAGAGAAGCGCAAAGCCCCAGTGTTGCTGCGCCTGTGAAAGCGCTTCCAAGGAAGGGTGCTGGCTAGCAACAGCTTTCAGTGCTGGCACTTTTCATCTCTGAGCAATTGCTCGACGTTTGTAATTTCTCACCTGAGCTCTCTTTAGAGTGCGCGCGAGGATGAGCAGAAGATGAGGTGGCTAGAGAAGCCCAGAGCCCCAGTGTTCTTAGGCCTACAAAAGCGCTTCCAAGGAAGGGGGCTGGCTAGCAAGAGCTTTCAGTGCTGGCACTTTTCATCTCTGAGCAATTGCTCGACGTTTGCAATTTCTCAGCTCGTGTCTACGAGATGGAAAGAGAATGACCATGACGTTTGATGGCTAGAGAAGCGCAAAGCCCCAGTGTTGCTGCGCCTGTGAAAGCGCTTCCAAGGAAGGGTGCTGGCTAGCAACAGCTTTCAGTGCTGGCACTTTTCATCTCTGAGCAATTGCTCGACGTTTGCAATTTCTCACCTGAGCTCTCTTTAGAGTGCGCGAGAGGATGAGCAGAAGATGAGGTGGCTAGAGAAGCCCAGAGCCCCAGTGTTCTTAGGCCTACAAAACCGCTTCCAAGGAAGGGTGCTGGCTAGCAACAGCTTTCAGTGCTGGCACTTTTCATCTCTGAGCAATTGCTCGACGTTTGCAATTTCTCAGCTCGTGTCTACGAGACGGAAAGAGAAGGACCGTGACGTTTGGTGGCTAGAGAAGCGCAAAGCCCCAGTGTTGCTGCTCCTGTGAAAGCGCTTCCAAGGAAGGGTGCTGGCTAGCAAGAGCTTTCAGTGCTGGCACTTTTCATCTCTGAGCAATTGCTCGACGTTTGCAATTTCTCAGCTCGTGTCTAGGAGACGGAAAGAGAAGGACCGTGACGTTTGGTGGCTAGAGAACCGCAAAGCCCCAGTGTTGCTGCGCCTGTGAAAGCGCTTCCAAGGAAGGGTGCTGGCTAGCAAGAGCTTTCAGTGCTGGCACTTTTCATCTCTGAGCAATTGCTGGACGTTTGCAATTTCTCACCTGAGCTCTCTTTAGAGTGCGCGAGAGGATGAGCAGAAGATGAGGTGGCTAGAGAAGCCCAGAGCCCCAGTGTTCTTAGGCCTACAAAAGCGCTTCCAAGGAAGGGTGCTGGCTAGCAACAGCTTTCAGTGCTGGCACTTTTCATCTCTGAGCAATTGCTCGACGTTTGCAATTTCTCAGCTCGTGTCTACCGACGGAAAGAGAAGGACCGTGACGTTTGGTGGCTAGAGAAGCGCAAAGCCCCAGTGTTGCTGCGCCTGTGAAAGCGCTTCCAAGGAAGGGTGCTGGCTAGCAACAGCTTTCAGTGCTGGCACTTTTCATCTCTGAGCAATTGCTGGACGTTTGCAATTTCTCACCTGAGCTCTCTTTAGAGTGCGCGAGAGGATGAGCAGAAGATGAGGTGGCTAGAGAAGCCCAGAGCCCCAGTGTTCTTAGGCCTACAAAAGCGCTTCCAAGGAAGGGTGCTGGCTAGCAACAGCTTTCAGTGCTGGCACTTTTCATCTCTGAGCAATTGCTCGACGTTTGCAATTTCTCAGCTCGTGTCTAGGAGACGGAAAGAGAAGGACCGTGACATTTGGTGCGTATAGAAGCGCAAAGCCCCAGTGTTGCTGCGCCTGTGAAAGCGCTTCCAAGGAAGGGTGCTGGCTAGCAACAGCTTTCAGTGCTGTCACTTTTCATCTCTGAGCAATTGCTCGACGTTTGCAATTTCTCAGCTCGTGTCTAGGAGACGGAAAGAGAAGGACCGTGACGTTTGGTGCGTATAGAAGCGCAAAGCCCCAGTGTTGCTGCGCCTGTGAAAGCGCTTCCAAGGAAGGGTGCTGGCTAGCAACAGCTTTCAGTGCTGGCACTTTTCATCTCTGAGCAATTGCTCGACGTTTGTAATTTCTCACCTGAGCTCTCTTTAGAGTGCGCGAGAGGATGAGCAGAAGATGAGGTGGCTAGAGAAGCCCAGAGCCCCAGTGTTCTTAGGCCTACAAAAGCGCTTCCAAGGAAGGGTGCTGGCTAGCAACAGCTTTCAGTGCTGGCACTTTTCATCTCTGAGCAATTGCTCGACGTTTGCAATTTCTCAGCTCGTGTCTACCGACGGAAAGAGAAGGACCGTGACGTTTGGTGGCTAGAGAAGTGCAAAGCCCCAGTGTTGCTGCGCCTGTGAAAGCGCTTCCAAGGAAGGGTGCTGGCTAGCAACAGCTTTCAGTGCTGGCACTTTTCATCTCTGAGCAATTGCTCGACGTTTGCAATTTCTCACCTGAGCTCTCTTTAGAGTGCGCGAGAGGATGAGCAGAAGATGAGGTGGCTAGAGAAGCCCAGAGCCCCAGTGTTCTTAGGCCTACAAAAGCGCTTCCAAGGAAGGGTGCTGGCTAGCAACAGCTTTCAGTGCTGGCACTTTTCGTCTCTGAGCAATTGCTCGACGTTTGCAATTTCTCACCTGAGCTCTCTTTAGAGTGCGTGAGAGGATGAGCAGAAGATGAGGTGGCTAGGGAAGCCCAGAGCCTCAGTGTTCTTAGGCCTACAAAAGCGCTTCCAAGGAAGGGTGCTGGCTAGCAACAGCTTTCAGTGCTGGCACTTTTCATCTCTGAGCAATTGCTCGACGTTTGCAATTTCTCAGCTCATGTCTACGAGACGGAAAGAGAATGACTGTGACGTTTGGTGGCTAGAGAAGCGCAAAGCCCCAGTGTTGCTGCGCCTGTGAAAGCGCTTCCAAGGAAAGGTGCTGGCTAGCAACAGCTTTCAGTGCTGGCACTTTTCATCTCTGAGCAATTGCTCGACGTTTGCAATTTCTCAGCTCATGTCTATGAGACGGAAAGAGAATGACCGTGACGTTTGGTGGCTAGAGAAGCGCAAAGCCCCAGTGTTACTGCGCTTGTGAAAGCGCTTCCAAGGAAGGGTGCTGGCTAGCAAGAGCTTTCAGTGCTGGCACTTTTCATCTCTGAGCAATTGCTTGACGTTTGCAATTTCTCAGCACGTGTCTACGAGGCGGAAAGAGAAGGACCGTGACGTTTGGTGGCTAGAGAAGCGCAAAGCCCCAGTGTTGCTGCGCCTGTGAAAGCGCTTCCAAGGAAGGGTGCTGGCTAGCAACAGCTTTCAGTGCTGGCACTTTTCATCTCTGAGCAATTGCTCGACGTTTGCAATTTCTCAGCTCGTGTCTAGGAGACGGAAAGAGAAGGACCGTGACATTTGGTGCGTATAGAAGCGCAAAGCCCCAGTGTTGCTGCGCCTGTGAAAGCGCTTCCAAGGAAGGGTGCTGGCTAGCAACAGCTTTCAGTGCTGGCACTTTTCATCTCTGAGCAATCGCTCGACGTTTGCAATTTCTCAGCTCGTGTCTACCGACGGAAAGAGAAGGACCGTGACCTTTGGTGGGTAGAGAAGCGCAAAGCCCCAGTGTTGCTGCGCCTGTGAAAGCGCTTCCAAGGAAGGGTGCTGGCTAGCAAGAGCTTTCAGTGCTGGCACTTTTCATCTCTGAGCAATTGCTCGACGGTTGCAATTTCTCACCTGAGCTCTCTTTAGAGTGCGCGAGAGGATGAGCAGAATATGAGGTGGCTAGAGAAGCCCAGAGCCCCAGTGTTCTTAGGCCTACAAAAGCGCTTCCAAGGAAGGGTGCTGGCTAGCAACAGCTTTCAGTGCTGGCACTTTTCATCTCGGAGCAATTGCTCGACGTTTGCAATTTCTCAGCTCGTGTCTAGGAGACGGAAAGAGAAGGACCGTGACGTTTGGTGGCTAGAGAAGCGCAAAGCCCCAGTGTTGCTGCGCCTGTGAAAGCGCTTCCAAGGAAGGGTGCTGGCTAGCAACAGCTTTCAGTGCTGGCACTTTTCATCTCTGAGCAATTGCTCGACGTTTGTAATTTCTCACCTGAGCTCTCTTTAGAGTGCGCGCGAGGATGAGCAGAAGATGAGGTGGCTAGAGAAGCCCAGAGCCCCAGTGTTCTTAGGCCTACAAAAGCGCTTCCAAGGAAGGGTGCTGGCTAGCAAGAGCTTTCAGTGCTGGCACTTTTCATCTCTGAGCAATTGCTCGACGTTTGCAATTTCTCAGCTCGTGTCTACGAGATGGAAAGAGAATGACCATGACGTTTGATGGCTAGAGAAGCGCAAAGCCCCAGTGTTGCTGCGCCTGTGAAAGCGCTTCCAAGGAAGGGTGCTGGCTAGCAACAGCTTTCAGTGCTGGCACTTTTCATCTCTGAGCAATTGCTCGACGTTTGCAATTTCTCACCTGAGCTCTCTTTAGAGTGCGCGAGAGGATGAGCAGAAGATGAGGTGGCTAGAGAAGCCCAGAGCCCCAGTGTTCTTAGGCCTACAAAACCGCTTCCAAGGAAGGGTGCTGGCTAGCAACAGCTTTCAGTGCTGGCACTTTTCATCTCTGAGCAATTGCTCGACGTTTGCAATTTCTCAGCTCGTGTCTACGAGACGGAAAGAGAAGGACCGTGACGTTTGGTGCGTATAGAAGCGCAAAGCCCCAGTGTTGCTGCTCCTGTGAAAGCGCTTCCAAGGAAGGGTGCTGGCTAGCAAGAGCTTTCAGTGCTGGCACTTTTCATCTCTGAGCAATTGCTCGACGTTTGCAATTTCTCAGCTCGTGTCTAGGAGACGGAAAGAGAAGGACCGTGACGTTTGGTGGGTAGAGAAGCGCAAAGCCCCAGTGTTGCTGCGCCTGTGAAAGCGCTTCCAAGGAAGGGTGCTGGCTAGCAACAGCTTTCAGTGCTGGCACTTTTCATCTCTGAGCAATTGCTGGACGTTTGCAATTTCTCACCTGAGCTCTCTTTAGAGTGCGCGAGAGGATGAGCAGAAGATGAGGTGGCTAGAGAAGCCCAGAGCCCCAGTGTTCTTAGGCCTACAAAAGCGCTTCCAAGGAAGGGTGCTGGCTAGCAACAGCTTTCAGTGCTGGCACTTTTCATCTCTGAGCAATTGCTCGACGTTTGCAATTTCTCAGCTCGTGTCTACCGACGGAAAGAGAAGGACCGTGACGTTTGGTGGCTAGAGAAGCGCAAAGCCCCAGTGTTGCTGCGCCTGTGAAAGCGCATCCAAGGAAGGGTGCTGGCTAGCAAGAGCTTTCAGTGCTGGCACTTTTCATCTCTGAGCAATTGCTGGACGTTTGCAATTTCTCACCTGAGCTCTCTTTAGAGTGCGCGAGAGGATGAGCAGAAGATGAGGTGGCTAGAGAAGCCCAGAGCCCCAGTGTTCTTAGGCCTACAAAAGCGCTTCCAAGGAAGGGTGCTGGCTAGCAACAGCTTTCAGTGCTGGCACTTTTCATCTCTGAGCAATTGCTCGACGTTTGCAATTTCTCAGCTCGTGTCTAGGAGACGGAAAGAGAAGGACCGTGACATTTGGTGCGTATAGAAGCGCAAAGCCCCAGTGTTGCTGCGCCTGTGAAAGCGCTTCCAAGGAAGGGTGCTGGCTAGCAACAGCTTTCAGTGCTGTCACTTTTCATCTCTGAGCAATTGCTCGACGTTTGCAATTTCTCAGCTCGTGTCTAGGAGACGGAAAGAGAAGGACCGTGACGTTTGGTGGGTAGAGAAGTGCAAAGCCCCAGTGTTGCTGCGCCTGTGAAAGCGCTTCCAAGGAAGGGTGCTGGCTAGCAACAGCTTTCAGTGCTGGCACTTTTCATCTCTGAGCAATTGCTCGACGTTTGTAATTTCTCACCTGAGCTCTCTTTAGAGTGCGCGAGAGGATGAGCAGAAGATGAGGTGGCTAGAGAAGCCCAGAGCCCCAGTGTTCTTAGGCCTACAAAAGCGCTTCCAAGGAAGGGTGCTGGCTAGCAAGAGCTTTCAGTGCTGGCACTTTTCATCTCTGAGCAATTGCTCGACGTTTGCAATTTCTCAGCTCGTGTCTACCGACGGAAAGAGAAGGACCGTGACGTTTGGTGGGTAGAGAAGTGCAAAGCCCCAGTGTTGCTGCGCCTGTGAAAGCGCTTCCAAGGAAGGGTGCTGGCTAGCAACAGCTTTCAGTGCTGGCACTTTTCATCTCTGAGCAATTGCTCGACGTTTGCAATTTCTCACCTGAGCTCTCTTTAGAGTGCGCGAGAGGATGAGCAGAAGATGAGGTGGCTAGAGAAGCCCAGAGCCCCAGTGTTCTTAGGCCTACAAAAGCGCTTCCAAGGAAGGGTGCTGGCTAGCAACAGCTTTCAGTGCTGGCACTTTTCGTCTCTGAGCAATTGCTCGACGTTTGCAATTTCTCACCTGAGCTCTCTTTAGAGTGCGTGAGAGGATGAGCAGAAGATGAGGTGGCTAGGGAAGCCCAGAGCCCCAGTGTTCTTAGGCCTACAAAAGCGCTTCCAAGGAAGGGTGCTGGCTAGCAACAGCTTTCAGTGCTGGCACTTTTCATCTCTGAGCAATTGCTCGACGTTTGCAATTTCTCAGCTCATGTCTACGAGACGGAAAGAGAATGACTGTGACGTTTGGTGGCTAGAGAAGCGCAAAGCCCCAGTGTTGCTGCGCCTGTGAAAGCGCTTCCAAGGAAAGGTGCTGGCTAGCAACAGCTTTCAGTGCTGGCACTTTTCATCTCTGAGCAATTGCTCGACGTTTGCAATTTCTCAGCTCATGTCTATGAGACGGAAAGAGAAGGACCGTGACGTTTGGTGGCTAGAGAAGCGCAAAGCCCCAGTGTTACTGCGCTTGTGAAAGCGCTTCCAAGGAAGGGTGCTGGCTAGCAACAGCTTTCAGTGCTGGCACTTTTCATCTCTGAGCAATTGCTCGACGTTTGCAATTTCTCAGCACGTGTCTACGAGGCGGAAAGAGAAGGACCGTGACGTTTGGTGGCTAGAGAAGCGCAAAGCCCCAGTGTTGCTGCGCCTGTGAAAGCGCTTCCAAGGAAGGGTGCTGGCTAGCAAGAGCTTTCAGTGCTGGCACTTTTCATCTCTGAGCAATTGCTCGACGTTTGCAATTTCTCAGCTCGTGTCTATGAGACGGAAAGAGAAGGACCGTGACATTTGGTGCGTATAGAAGCGCAAAGACCCAGTGTTGCTGCGCCTGTGAAAGCGCTTCCAAGGAAGGGTGCTGGCTAGCAACAGCTTTCAGTGCTGGCACTTTTCATCTCTGAGCAATTGCTCGACGTTTGCAATTTCTCAGCTCGTGTCTACCGACGGAAAGAGAAGGACCGTGACGTTTGGTGGGTAGAGAAGCGCAAAGCCCCAGTGTTGCTGCGCCTGTGAAAGCGCTTCCAAGGAAGGGTGCTGGCTAGCAAGAGCTTTCAGTGCTGGCACTTTTCATCTCTGAGCAATTGCTCGACGGTTGCAATTTCTCACCTGAGCTCTCTTTAGAGTGCGCGAGAGGATGAGCAGAAGATGAGGTGGCTAGAGAAGCCCAGAGCCCCAGTGTTCTTAGGCCTACAAAAGCGCTTCCAAGGAAGGGTGCTGGCTAGCAACAGCTTTCAGTGCTGGCACTTTTCATCTCTGAGCAATTGCTCGACGTTTGCAATTTCTCAGCTCGTGTCTACGAGACGGAAAGAGAAGGACCGTGACATTTGGTGGGTAGAGAAGCGCAAAGCCCCAGTGTTGCTGCGCCTGTGAAAGCGCTTCCAAGGAAGGGTGCTGGCTAGCAAGAGCTTTCAGTGCTGGCACTTTTCATCTCTGAGCAATTGCTCGACGTTTGCAATTTCTCACCTGAGCTCTCTTTAGAGTGCGCGAGAGGATGAGCAGAAGATGAGGTGGCTAGAGAAGCCCAGAGCCCCAGTGTTCTTAGGCCTACAAAAGCGCTTCCAAGGAAGGGTGCTGGCTAGCAAGAGCTTTCAGTGCTGGCACTTTTCATCTCTGAGCAATTGCTCGACGTTTGCAATTTCTCAGCTCGTGTCTACCGACGGAAAGAGAAGGACCGTGACGTTTGGTGGCTAGAGAAGCGCAAAGCCCCAGTGTTGCTGCGCCTGTGAAAGCGCTTCCAAGGAAGGGTGCTGGCTAGCAAGAGCTTTCAGTGCTGGCACTTTTCATCTCTGAGCAATTGCTCGACGTTTGCAATTTCTCAGCTCGTGTCTAGGAGACGGAAAGAGAAGGACCGTGACGTTTGGTGGGTAGAGAAGCGCAAAGCCCCAGTGTTGCTGCGCCTGTGAAAGCGCTTCCAAGGAAGGGTGCTGGCTAGCAACAGCTTTCAGTGCTGGCACTTTTCATCTCTGAGCAATTGCTCATCGTTTGCAATTTCTCACCTGAGCTCTCTTTAGAGTGCGCGAGAGGATGAGCAGAAGATGAGGTGGCTAGAGAAGCCCAGAGCCCCAGTGTTCTTAGGCCTACAAAAGCGCTTGCAAGGAAGGGTGCTGGCTAGCAACAGCTTTCAGTGCTGGCACTTTTCATCTCTGAGCAATTGCTCGACGTTTGCAATTTCTCAGCTCGTGTCTACGAGATGGAAAGAGAAGGACCGTGACGTTTGGTGGCTAGAGAAGCGCAAAGCCCCAGTGTTGCTGCGCCTGTGAAAGCGCTTCCAAGGAAGGGTGCTGGCTAGCAAGAGCTTTCAGTGCTGGCACTTTTCATCTCTGAGCAATTGCTCGACGTTTGCAATTTCTCACCTGAGCTCTCTTTAGAGTGCGCGAGAGGATGAGCAGAAGATGAGGTGGCTAGAGAAGCCCAGAGCCCCAGTGTTCTTAGGCCTACAAAAGCGCTTCCAAGGAAGGGTGCTGGCTAGCAACAGCTTTCAGTGCTGGCACTTTTCATCTCTGAGCAATTGCTCGACGTTTGCAATTTCTCAGCTTGTGTCTACCGACGGAAAGAGAAGGACCGTGACGTTTGGTGGCTAGAGAAGCGCAAAGCCCCAGTGTTGCTGCGCCTGTGAAAGCGCTTCCAAGGAAGGGTGCTGGCTAGCAACAGCTTTCAGTGCTGGCACTTTTCATCTCTGAGCAATTGCTCGACGTTTGCAATTTCTCACCTGAGCTCTCTTTAGAGTGCGCGAGAGGATGAGCAGAAGATGAGGTGGCTAGAGAAGCCCAGAGCCCCAGTGTTCTTAGGCCTACAAAAGCGCTTCCAAGGAAGGGTGCTGGCTAGCAACAGCTTTCAGTGCTGGCACTTTTCATCTCTGAGCAATTGCTCGACGTTTGCAATTTCTCACCTGAGCTCTCTTTAGAGTGCGCGAGAGGATGAGCAGAAGATGAGGTGGCTAGAGAAGCCCAGAGCCCCAGTGTTCTTAGGCCTACAAAAGCGCTTCCAAGGAAGGGTGCTGGCTAGCAACAGCTTTCAGTGCTGGCACTTTTCATCTCTGAGCAATTGCTCGACGTTTGCAATTTCTCAGCTCGTGTCTACCGACGGAAAGAGAAGGACCGTGACGTTTGGTGGCTAGAGAAGCGCAAAGCCCCAGTGTTGCTGCGCCTGTGAAAGCGCTTCCAAGGAAGGGTGCTGGCTAGCAACAGCTTTCAGTGCTGGCACTTTTCATCTCTGAGCAATTGCTCGACGTTTGCAATTTCTCAGCTCGTGTCTACGAGACGGAAAGAGAAGGACCGTGACATTTGGTGCGTATAGAAGCGCAAAGCCCCAGTGTTGCTGCGCCTGTGAAAGCGCTTCCAAGGAAGGGTGCTGGCTAGCAAGAGCTTTCAGTGCTGGCACTTTTCATCTCTGAGCAATTGCTCGACGTTTGCAATTTCTCAGCTCGTGTCTAGGAGACGGAAAGAGAAGGACCGTGACGCTTGGTGGGTAGAGAAGTGCAAAGCCCCAGTGTTGCTGCGCCTGTGAAAGCGCTTCCAAGGAAGGGTGCTGGCTAGCAACAGCTTTCAGTGCTGGCACTTTTCATCTCTGAGCAATTGCTCGACGTTTGTAATTTCTCACCTGAGCTCTCTTTAGAGTGCGCGAGAGGATGAGCAGAAGATGAGGTGGCTAGAGAAGCCCAGAGCCCCAGTGTTCTTAGGCCTACAAAAGCGCTTCCAAGGAAGGGTGCTGGCTAGCAAGAGCTTTCAGTGCTGGCACTTTTCATCTCTGAGCAATTGCTGGACGTTTGCAATTTCTCAGCTCGTGTCTACCGACGGAAAGAGAAGGACCGTGACTTTTGGTGGGTAGAGAAGCGCAAAGCCCCAGTGTTGCTGCGCCTGTGAAAGCGCTTCCAAGGAAGGGTGCTGGCTAGCAACAGCTTTCAGTGCTGGCACTTTTCATCTCTGAGCAATTGCTGGACGTTTGCAATTTCTCAGCTCGTGTCTACGAGACGGAAAGAGAAGGACCGTGACGTTTGGTGGCTAGAGAAGCGCAAAGCCCCAGTGTTGCTGCACCTGTGAAAGCGCTTCCAAGGAAGGGTGCTGGCTAGCAAGAGCTTTCAGTGCTGGCACTTTTCATCTCTGAGCAATTGCTCGACGTTTGCAATTTCTCACCTGAGCTCTCTTTAGAGTGCACGAGAGGATGAGCAGAAGATGAGGTGGCTAGAGAAGCCCAGAGCCCCAGTGTTCTTAGGCCTACAAAAGCGCTTCCAAGGAAGGGTGCTGGCTAGCAACAGCTTTCAGTGCTGGCACTTTTCATCTCTGAGCAATTGCTCGACGTTTGCAATTTCTCAGCTCGTGTCTACGAGACGGAAAGAGAATGACCGTGACGTTTGGTGCGTATAGAAGCGCAAAGCCCCAGTGTTGCTGCGCCTGTGAAAGCGCTTCCAAGGAAGGGTGCTGGCTAGCAAGAGCTTTCAGTGCTGGCACTTTTCATCTCTGAGCAATTGCTCGAAGTTTGCAATTTCTCACCTGAGCTCTCTTTAGAGTGCGCGAGAGGATGAGCAGAAGATGAGGTGGCTAGAGAAGCCCAGAGCCCCAGTGTTCTTAGGCCTACAAAAGCGCTTCCAAGGAAGGGTGCTGGCTAGCAACAGCTTTCAGTGCTGGCACTTTTCATCTCTGAGCAATTGCTCGACGTTTGCAATTTCTCAGCTCGTGTCTAGGAGACGGAAAGAGAAGGACCGTGACGTTTGGTGGCTAGAGAAGCGCAAAGCCCCAGTGTTGCTGCGCCTGTGAAAGCGCTTCCAAGGAAGGGTGCTGGCTAGCAACAGCTTTCAGTGCTGGCACTTTTCATCTCTGAGCAATTGCTCGACGTTTGCAATTTCTCACCTGAGCTCTCTTTAGAGTGCGCGAGAGGATGAGCAGAAGATGAGGTGGCTAGAGAAGCCCAGAGCCCCAGTGTTCTTAGGCCTACAAAAGCGCTTCCAAGGAAGGGTGCTGGCTAGCAACAGCTTTCAGTGCTGGCACTTTTCATCTCGGAGCAATTGCTCGACGTTTGCAATTTCTCAGCTCGTGTCTACCGACGGAAAGAGAAGGACCGTGACTTTTGGTGGCTAGAGAAGCGCAAAGCCCCAGTGTTGCTGCGCCTGTGAAAGCGCTTCCAAGGAAAGGTGCTGGCTAGCAACAGCTTTCAGTGCTGGCACTTTTCATCTCTGAGCAATTGCTCGACGTTTGCAATTTCTCAGCTCATGTCTATGAGACGGAAAGAGAATGACCGTGACGTTTGGTGGCTAGAGAAGCGCAAAGCCCCAGTGTTACTGCGCTTGTGAAAGCGCTTCCAAGGAAGGGTGCTGGCTAGCAAGAGCTTTCAGTGCTGGCACTTTTCATCTCTGAGCAATTGCTTGACGTTTGCAATTTCTCAGCACGTGTCTACGAGGCGGAAAGAGAAGGACCGTGACGTTTGGTGGCTAGAGAAGCGCAAAGCCCCAGTGTTGCTGCGCCTGTGAAAGCGCTTCCAAGGAAGGGTGCTGGCTAGCAACAGCTTTCAGTGCTGGCACTTTTCATCTCTGAGCAATTGCTCGACGTTTGCAATTTCTCACCTGAGCTCTCTTTAGAGTGCGCGAGAGGATGAGCAGAAGATGAGGTGGCTAGAGAAGCCCAGAGCCCCAGTGTTCTTAGGCCTACAAAAGCGCTTCCAAGGAAGGGTGCTGGCTAGCAAGAGCTTTCAGTGCTGGCACTTTTCATCTCTGAGCAATTGCTCGACGTTTGCAATTTCTCAGCTCGTGTCTACCGACGGAAAGAGAAGGACCGTGACGTTTGGTGGGTAGAGAAGTGCAAAGCCCCAGTGTTGCTGCGCCTGTGAAAGCACTTCCAAGGAAGGGTGCTGGCTAGCAACAGCTTTCAGTGCTGGCACTTTTCATCTCTGAGCAATTGCTCGACGTTTGCAATTTCTCACCTGAGCTCTCTTTAGAGTGCGCGAGAGGATGAGCAGAAGATGAGGTGGCTAGAGAAGCCCAGAGCCCCAGTGTTCTTAGGCCTACAAAAGCGCTTCCAAGGAAGGGTGCTGGCTAGCAACAGCTTTCAGTGCTGGCACTTTTCGTCTCTGAGCAATTGCTCGACGTTTGCAATTTCTCACCTGAGCTCTCTTTAGAGTGCGTGAGAGGATGAGCAGAAGATGAGGTGGCTAGGGAAGCCCAGAGCCCCAGTGTTCTTAGGCCTACAAAAGCGCTTCCAAGGAAGGGTGCTGGCTAGCAACAGCTTTCAGTGCTGGCACTTTTCATCTCTGAGCAATTGCTCGACGTTTGCAATTTCTCAGCTCATGTCTACGAGACGGAAAGAGAATGACTGTGACGTTTGGTGGCTAGAGAAGCGCAAAGCCCCAGTGTTGCTGCGCCTGTGAAAGCGCTTCCAAGGAAAGGTGCTGGCTAGCAACAGCTTTCAGTGCTGGCACTTTTCATCTCTGAGCAATTGCTCGACGTTTGCAATTTCTCAGCTCATGTCTATGAGACGGAAAGAGAAGGACCGTGACGTTTGGTGGCTAGAGAAGCGCAAAGCCCCAGTGTTACTGCGCTTGTGAAAGCGCTTCCAAGGAAGGGTGCTGGCTAGCAACAGCTTTCAGTGCTGGCACTTTTCATCTCTGAGCAATTGCTTGACGTTTGCAATTTCTCAGCACGTGTCTACGAGGCGGAAAGAGAAGGACCGTGACGTTTGGTGGCTAGAGAAGCGCAAAGCCCCAGTGTTGCTGCGCCTGTGAAAGCGCTTCCAAGGAAGGGTGCTGGCTAGCAAGAGCTTTCAGTGCTGGCACTTTTCATCTCTGAGCAATTGCTCGACGTTTGCAATTTCTCAGCTCGTGTCTATGAGACGGAAAGAGAAGGACCGTGACATTTGGTGCGTATAGAAGCGCAAAGACCCAGTGTTGCTGCGCCTGTGAAAGCGCTTCCAAGGAAGGGTGCTGGCTAGCAACAGCTTTCAGTGCTGGCACTTTTCATCTCTGAGCAATTGCTCGACGTTTGCAATTTCTCAGCTCGTGTCTACCGACGGAAAGAGAAGGACCGTGACGTTTGGTGGGTAGAGAAGCGCAAAGCCCCAGTGTTGCTGCGCCTGTGAAAGCGCTTCCAAGGAAGGGTGCTGGCTAGCAAGAGCTTTCAGTGCTGGCACTTTTCATCTCTGAGCAATTGCTCGACGGTTGCAATTTCTCACCTGAGCTCTCTTTAGAGTGCGCGAGAGGATGAGCAGAAGATGAGGTGGCTAGAGAAGCCCAGAGCCCCAGTGTTCTTAGGCCTACAAAAGCGCTTCCAAGGAAGGGTGCTGGCTAGCAAGAGCTTTCAGTGCTGGCACTTTTCATCTCTGAGCAATTGCTCGACGTTTGCAATTTCTCAGCTCGTGTCTACGAGACGGAAAGAGAAGGACCGTGACATTTGGTGGGTAGAGAAGCGCAAAGCCCCAGTGTTGCTGCGCCTGTGAAAGCGCTTCCAAGGAAGGGTGCTGGCTAGCAAGAGCTTTCAGTGCTGGCACTTTTCATCTCTGAGCAATTGCTCGACGTTTGCAATTTCTCACCTGAGCTCTCTTTAGAGTGCGCGAGAGGATGAGCAGAAGATGAGGTGGCTAGAGAAGCCCAGAGCCCCAGTGTTCTTAGGCCTACAAAAGCGCTTCCAAGGAAGGGTGCTGGCTAGCAAGAGCTTTCAGTGCTGGCACTTTTCATCTCTGAGCAATTGCTCGACGTTTGCAATTTCTCAGCTCGTGTCTACCGACGGAAAGAGAAGGACCGTGACGTTTGGTGGCTAGAGAAGCGCAAAGCCCCAGTGTTGCTGCGCCTGTGAAAGCGCTTCCAAGGAAGGGTGCTGGCTAGCAAGAGCTTTCAGTGCTGGCACTTTTCATCTCTGAGCAATTGCTCGACGTTTGCAATTTCTCAGCTCGTGTCTAGGAGACGGAAAGAGAAGGACCGTGACGTTTGGTGGGTAGAGAAGCGCAAAGCCCCAGTGTTGCTGCGCCTGTGAAAGCGCTTCCAAGGAAGGGTGCTGGCTAGCAACAGCTTTCAGTGCTGGCACTTTTCATCTCTGAGCAATTGCTCATCGTTTGCAATTTCTCACCTGAGCTCTCTTTAGAGTGCGCGAGAGGATGAGCAGAAGATGAGGTGGCTAGAGAAGCCCAGAGCCCCAGTGTTCTTAGGCCTACAAAAGCGCTTCCAAGGAAGGGTGCTGGCTAGCAACAGCTTTCAGTGCTGGCACTTTTCATCTCTGAGCAATTGCTCGACGTTTGCAATTTCTCAGCTCGTGTCTACGAGATGGAAAGAGAAGGACCGTGACGCTTGGTGGCTAGAGAAGCGCAAAGCCCCAGTGTTGCTGCGCCTGTGAAAGCGCTTCCAAGGAAGGGTGCTGGCTAGCAAGAGCTTTCAGTGCTGGCACTTTTCATCTCTGAGCAATTGCTCGACGTTTGCAATTTCTCACCTGAGCTCTCTTTAGAGTGCGCGAGAGGATGAGCAGAAGATGAGGTGGCTAGAGAAGCCCAGAGCCCCAGTGTTCTTAGGCCTACAAAAGCGCTTCCAAGGAAGGGTGCTGGCTAGCAACAGCTTTCAGTGCTGGCACTTTTCATCTCTGAGCAATTGCTCGACGTTTGCAATTTCTCAGCTTGTGTCTACCGACGGAAAGAGAAGGACCGTGACGTTTGGTGGCTAGAGAAGCGCAAAGCCCCAGTGTTGCTGCGCCTGTGAAAGCGCTTCCAAGGAAGGGTGCTGGCTAGCAAGAGCTTTCAGTGCTGGCACTTTTCATCTCTGAGCAATTGCTCGACGTTTGCAATTTCTCACCTGAGCTCTCTTTAGAGTGCGCGAGAGGATGAGCAGAAGATGAGGTGGCTAGAGAAGCCCAGAGCCCCAGTGTTCTTAGGCCTACAAAAGCGCTTCCAAGGAAGGGTGCTGGCTAGCAACAGCTTTCAGTGCTGGCACTTTTCATCTCTGAGCAATTGCTCGACGTTTGCAATTTCTCACCTGAGCTCTCTTTAGAGTGCGCGAGAGGATGAGCAGAAGATGAGGTGGCTAGAGAAGCCCAGAGCCCCAGTGTTCTTAGGCCTACAAAAGCGCTTCCAAGGAAGGGTGCTGGCTAGCAACAGCTTTCAGTGCTGGCACTTTTCATCTCTGAGCAATTGCTCGACGTTTGCAATTTCTCAGCTCGTGTCTACCGACGGAAAGAGAAGGACCGTGACATTTGGTGCGTATAGAAGCGCAAAGCCCCAGTGTTGCTGCGCCTGTGAAAGCGCTTCCAAGGAAGGGTGCTGGCTAGCAACAGCTTTCAGTGCTGGCACTTTTCATCTCTGAGCAATTGCTCGACGTTTGCAATTTCTCAGCTCGTGTCTACGAGACGGAAAGAGAAGGACCGTGACATTTGGTGCGTATAGAAGCGCAAAGCCCCAGTGTTGCTGCGCCTGTGAAAGCGCTTCCAAGGAAGGGTGCTGGCTAGCAAGAGCTTTCAGTGCTGGCACTTTTCATCTCTGAGCAATTGCTCGACGTTTGCAATTTCTCAGCTCGTGTCTAGGAGACGGAAAGAGAAGGACCGTGACGCTTGGTGGGTAGAGAAGTGCAAAGCCCCAGTGTTGCTGCGCCTGTGAAAGCGCTTCCAAGGAAGGGTGCTGGCTAGCAAGAGCTTTCAGTGCTGGCACTTTTCATCTCTGAGCAATTGCTCGACGTTTGTAATTTCTCACCTGAGCTCTCTTTAGAGTGCGCGAGAGGATGAGCAGAAGATGAGGTGGCTAGAGAAGCCCAGAGCCCCAGTGTTCTTAGGCCTACAAAAGCGCTTCCAAGGAAGGGTGCTGGCTAGCAAGAGCTTTCAGTGCTGGCACTTTTCATCTCTGAGCAATTGCTGGACGTTTGCAATTTCTCAGCTCGTGTCTACGAGACGGAAAGAGAAGGACCGTGACGTTTGGTGGCTAGAGAAGCGCAAAGCCCCAGTGTTGCTGCACCTGTGAAAGCGCTTCCAAGGAAGGGTGCTGGCTAGCAAGAGCTTTCAGTGCTGGCACTTTTCATCTCTGAGCAATTGCTCGACGTTTGCAATTTCTCACCTGAGCTCTCTTTAGAGTGCGCGAGAGGATGAGCAGAAGATGAGGTGGCTAGAGAAGCCCAGAGCCCCAGTGTTCTTAGGCCTACAAAAGCGCTTCCAAGGAAGGGTGCTGGCTAGCAACAGCTTTCAGTGCTGGCACTTTTCATCTCTGAGCAATTGCTCGACGTTTGCAATTTCTCAGCTCGTGTCTAGGAGACGGAAAGAGAAGGACCGTGACGTTTGGTGGCTAGAGAAGCGCAAAGCCCCAGTGTTGCTGCGCCTGTGAAAGCGCTTCCAAGGAAGGGTGCTGGCTAGCAACAGCTTTCAGTGCTGGCACTTTTCATCTCTGAGCAATTGCTCGACGTTTGTAATTTCTCACCTGAGCTCTCTTTAGAGTGCGCGAGAGGATGAGCAGAAGATGAGGTGGCTAGAGAAGCCCAGAGCCCCAGTGTTCTTAGGCCTACAAAAGCGCTTCCAAGGAAGGGTGCTGGCTAGCAACAGCTTTCAGTGCTGGCACTTTTCATCTCTGAGCAATTGCTCGACGTTTGCAATTTCTCAGCTCGTGTCTACCGACGGAAAGAGAAGGACCGTGACTTTTGGTGGCTAGAGAAGCGCAAAGCCCCAGTGTTGCTGCGCCTGTGAAAGCGCTTCCAAGGAAAGGTGCTGGCTAGCAACAGCTTTCAGTGCTGGCACTTTTCATCTCTGAGCAATTGCTCGACGTTTGCAATTTCTCAGCTCATGTCTATGAGACGGAAAGAGAATGACCGTGACGTTTGGTGGCTAGAGAAGCGCAAAGCCCCAGTGTTACTGCGCTTGTGAAAGCGCTTCCAAGGAAGGGTGCTGGCTAGCAAGAGCTTTCAGTGCTGGCACTTTTCATCTCTGAGCAATTGCTTGACGTTTGCAATTTCTCAGCACGTGTCTACGAGGCGGAAAGAGAAGGACCGTGACGTTTGGTGGCTAGAGAAGCGCAAAGCCCCAGTGTTGCTGCGCCTGTGAAAGCGCTTCCAAGGAAGGGTGCTGGCTAGCAAGAGCTTTCAGTGCTGGCACTTTTCATCTCTGAGCAATTGCTCGACGTTTGCAATTTCTCAGCTCGTGTCTATGAGACGGAAAGAGAAGGACCGTGACATTTGGTGCGTATAGAAGCGCAAAGCCCCAGTGTTGCTGCGCCTGTGAAAGCGCTTCCAAGGAAGGGTGCTGGCTAGCAACAGCTTTCAGTGCTGGCACTTTTCATCTCTGAGCAATCGCTCGACGTTTGCAATTTCTCAGCTCGTGTCTACCGACGGAAAGAGAAGGACCGTGACGTTTGGTGGCTAGAGAAGCGCAAAGCCCCAGTGTTGCTGCGCCTGTGAAAGCGCTTCCAAGGAAGGGTGCTGGCTAGCAAGAGCTTTCAGTGCTGGCACTTTTCATCTCTGAGCAATTGCTCGACGGTTGCAATTTCTCAGCTGAGCTCTCTTTAGAGTGCGCGAGAGGATGAGCAGAAGATGAGGTGGCTAGAGAAGCCCAGAGCCCCAGTGTTCTTAGGCCTACAAAAGCGCTTCCAAGGAAGGGTGCTGGCTAGCAACAGCTTTCAGTGCTGGCACTTTTCATCTCGGAGCAATTGCTCGACGTTTGCAATTTCTCAGCTCGTGTCTATGAGACGGAAAGAGAATGACCGTGACGTTTGGTGGCTAGAGAAGCGCAAAGCCCCAGTGTTGCTGCGCCTGTGAAAGCGCTTCCAAGGAAGGGTGCTGGCTAGCAAGAGCTTTCAGTGCTGGCACTTTTCATCTCTGAGCAATTGCTCGACGTTTGTAATTTCTCACCTGAGCTCTCTTTAGAGTGCGCGCGAGGATGAGCAGAAGATGAGGTGGCTAGAGAAGCCCAGAGCCCCAGTGTTCTTAGGCCTACAAAAGCGCTTCCAAGGAAGGGTGCTGGCTAGCAAGAGCTTTCAGTGCTGGCACTTTTCATCTCTGAGCAATTGCTCGACGTTTGCAATTTCTCAGCTCGTGTCTACGAGATGGAAAGAGAATGACCATGACGTTTGATGGCTAGAGAAGCGCAAAGCCCCAGTGTTGCTGCGCCTGTGAAAGCGCTTCCAAGGAAGGGTGCTGGCTAGCAACAGCTTTCAGTGCTGGCACTTTTCATCTCTGAGCAATTGCTCGACGTTTGCAATTTCTCACCTGAGCTCTCTTTAGAGTGCGCGAGAGGATGAGCAGAAGATGAGGTGGCTAGAGAAGCCCAGAGCCCCAGTGTTCTTAGGCCTACAAAAGCGCTTCCAAGGAAGGGTGCTGGCTAGCAACAGCTTTCAGTGCTGGCACTTTTCATCTCTGAGCAATTGCTCGACGTTTGCAATTTCTCAGCTCGTGTCTACGAGACGGAAAGAGAAGGACCGTGACGTTTGGTGCGTATAGAAGCGCAAAGCCCCAGTGTTGCTGCTCCTGTGAAAGCGCTTCCAAGTAAGGGTGCTGGCTAGCAAGAGCTTTCAGTGCTGGCACTTTTCATCTCTGAGCAATTGCTCGACGTTTGCAATTTCTCAGCTCGTGTCTAGGAGACGGAAAGAGAAGGACCGTGACGTTTGGTGGCTAGAGAAGCGCAAAGCCCCAGTGTTGCTGCGCCTGTGAAAGCGCTTCCAAGGAAGGGTGCTGGCTAGCAACAGCTTTCAGTGCTGGCACTTTTCATCTCTGAGCAATTGCTGGACGTTTGCAATTTCTCACCTGAGCTCTCTTTAGAGTGCGCGAGAGGATGAGCAGAAGATGAGGTGGCTAGAGAAGCCCAGAGCCCCAGTGTTCTTAGGCCTACAAAAGCGCTTCCAAGGAAGGGTGCTGGCTAGCAAGAGCTTTCAGTGCTGGCACTTTTCATCTCTGAGCAATTGCTCGACGTTTGCAATTTCTCAGCTCGTGTCTACCGACGGAAAGAGAAGGACCGTGACGTTTGGTGGCTAGAGAAGCGCAAAGCCCCAGTGTTGCTGCGCCTGTGAAAGCGCATCCAAGGAAGGGTGCTGGCTAGCAAGAGCTTTCAGTGCTGGCACTTTTCATCTCTGAGCAATTGCTGGACGTTTGCAATTTCTCACCTGAGCTCTCTTTAGAGTGCGCGAGAGGATGAGCAGAAGATGAGGTGGCTAGAGAAGCCCAGAGCCCCAGTGTTCTTAGGCCTACAAAAGCGCTTCCAAGGAAGGGTGCTGGCTAGCAACAGCTTTCAGTGCTGGCACTTTTCATCTCTGAGCAATTGCTCGACGTTTGCAATTTCTCAGCTCGTGTCTAGGAGACGGAAAGAGAAGGACCGTGACGTTTGGTGCGTATAGAAGCGCAAAGCCCCAGTGTTGCTGCGCCTGTGAAAGCGCTTCCAAGGAAGGGTGCTGGCTAGCAAGAGCTTTCAGTGCTGGCACTTTTCATCTCTGAGCAATTGCTCGACGTTTGCAATTTCTCAGCTCGTGTCTAGGAGACGGAAAGAGAAGGACCGTGACGTTTGGTGGGTAGAGAAGCGCAAAGCCCCAGTGTTGCTGCGCCTGTGAAAGCGCTTCCAAGGAAGGGTGCTGGCTAGCAACAGCTTTCAGTGCTGGCACTTTTCATCTCTGAGCAATTGCTGGACGTTTGTAATTTCTCACCTGAGCTCTCTTTAGAGTGCGCGAGAGGATGAGCAGAAGATGAGGTGGCTAGAGAAGCCCAGAGCCCCAGTGTTCTTAGGCCTACAAAAGCGCTTCCAAGGAAGGGGGCTGGCTAGCAAGAGCTTTCAGTGCTGGCACTTTTCATCTCTGAGCAATTGCTCGACGTTTGCAATTTCTCAGCTCGTGTCTACCGACGGAAAGAGAAGGACCGTGACGTTTGGTGGGTAGAGAAGTGCAAAGCCCCAGTGTTGCTGCGCCTGTGAAAGCGCTTCCAAGGAAGGGTGCTGGCTAGCAACAGCTTTCAGTGCTGGCACTTTTCATCTCTGAGCAATTGCTCGACGGTTGCAATTTCTCACCTGAGCTCTCTTTAGAGTGCGCGAGAGGATGAGCAGAAGATGAGGTGGCTAGAGAAGCCCAGAGCCCCAGTGTTCTTAGGCCTACAAAAGCGCTTCCAAGGAAGGGTGCTGGCTAGCAACAGCTTTCAGTGCTGGCACTTTTTGTCTCTGAGCAATTGCTCGACGTTTGCAATTTCTCACCTGAGCTCTCTTTAGAGTGCGTGAGAGGATGAGCAGAAGATGAGGTGGCTAGGGAAGCCCAGAGCCCCAGTGTTCTTAGGCCTACAAAAGCGCTTCCAAGGAAGGGTGCTGGCTAGCAACAGCTTTCAGTGCTGGCACTTTTCATCTCTGAGCAATTGCTCGACGTTTGCAATTTCTCAGCTCATGTCTACGAGACGGAAAGAGAATGACTGTGACGTTTGGTGGCTAGAGAAGCGCAAAGCCCCAGTGTTGCTGCGCCTGTGAAAGCGCTTCCAAGGAAAGGTGCTGGCTAGCAACAGCTTTCAGTGCTGGCACTTTTCATCTCTGAGCAATTGCTCGACGTTTGCAATTTCTCAGCTCATGTCTATGAGACGGAAAGAGAAGGACCGTGACGTTTGGTGGCTAGAGAAGCGCAAAGCCCCAGTGTTACTGCGCTTGTGAAAGCGCTTCCAAGGAAGGGTGCTGGCTAGCAACAGCTTTCAGTGCTGGCACTTTTCATCTCTGAGCAATTGCTTGACGTTTGCAATTTCTCAGCACGTGTCTACGAGGCGGAAAGAGAAGGACCGTGACGTTTGGTGGCTAGAGAAGCGCAAAGCCCCAGTGTTGCTGCGCCTGTGAAAGCGCTTCCAAGGAAGGGTGCTGGCTAGCAAGAGCTTTCAGTGCTGGCACTTTTCATCTCTGAGCAATTGCTCGACGTTTGCAATTTCTCAGCTCGTGTCTATGAGACGGAAAGAGAAGGACCGTGACATTTGGTGCGTATAGAAGCGCAAAGCCCCAGTGTTGCTGCGCCTGTGAAAGCGCTTCCAAGGAAGGGTGCTGGCTAGCAACAGCTTTCAGTGCTGGCACTTTTCATCTCTGAGCAATTGCTCGACGTTTGCAATTTCTCAGCTCGTGTCTACCGACGGAAAGAGAAGGACCGTGACGTTTGGTGGGTAGAGAAGCGCAAAGCCCCAGTGTTGCTGCGCCTGTGAAAGCGCTTCCAAGGAAGGGTGCTGGCTAGCAACAGCTTTCAGTGCTGGCACTTTTCATCTCTGAGCAATTGCTCGACGGTTGCAATTTCTCACCTGAGCTCTCTTTAGAGTGCGCGAGAGGATGAGCAGAATATGAGGTGGCTAGAGAAGCCCAGAGCCCCAGTGTTCTTAGGCCTACAAAAGCGCTTCCAAGGAAGGGTGCTGGCTAGCAACAGCTTTCAGTGCTGGCACTTTTCATCTCGGAGCAATTGCTCGACGTTTGCAATTTCTCAGCTCGTGTCTATGAGACGGAAAGAGAATGACCGTGACGTTTGGTGGCTAGAGAAGCGCAAAGCCCCAGTGTTGCTGCGCCTGTGAAAGCGCTTCCAAGGAAGGGTGCTGGCTAGCAACAGCTTTCAGTGCTGGCACTTTTCATCTCTGAGCAATTGCTCGACGTTTGTAATTTCTCACCTGAGCTCTCTTTAGAGTGCGCGAGAGGATGAGCAGAAGATGAGGTGGCTAGAGAAGCCCAGAGCCCCAGTGTTCTTAGGCCTACAAAAGCGCTTCCAAGGAAGGGGGCTGGCTAGCAAGAGCTTTCAGTGCTGGCACTTTTCATCTCTGAGCAATTGCTCGACGTTTGCAATTTCTCAGCTCGTGTCTACCGACGGAAAGAGAAGGACCGTGACGTTTGGTGGCTAGAGAAGCGCAAAGCCCCAGTGTTGCTGCGCCTGTGAAAGCGCTTCCAAGGAAGGGTGCTGGCTAGCAAGAGCTTTCAGTGCTGGCACTTTTCATCTCTGAGCAATTGCTCGACGTTTGCAATTTCTCACCTCGTGTCTACGAGACGGAATGAGAAGGACCGTGACGCTTGGTGGCTAGAGAAGCGCAAAGCCCCAGTGTTACTGCGCCTGTGAAAGCGCTTCCAAGGAAGGGTGCTGGCTAGCAAGAGCTTTCAGTGCTGGCACTTTTCATCTCTGAGCAATTGCTCGACGTTTGCAATTTCTCACCTGAGCTCTCTTTAGACTGCGCGAGAGGATGAGCAGAAGATGAGGTGGCTAGAGAAGCCCAGAGCCCCAGTGTTCTTAGGCCTACAAAAGCGCTTCCAAGGAAGGGTGCTGGCTAGCAAGAGCTTTCAGTGCTGGCACTTTTCATCTCTGAGCAATTGCTCGACGTTTGCAATTTCTCAGCTCGTGTCTACGAGACGGAAAGAGAAGGACCGTGACATTTGGTGGGTAGAGAAGCGCAAAGCCCCAGTGTTGCTGCGCCTGTGAAAGCGCTTCCAAGGAAGGGTGCTGGCTAGCAAGAGCTTTCAGTGCTGGCACTTTTCATCTCTGAGCAATTGCTCGACGTTTGCAATTTCTCACCTGAGCTCTCTTTAGAGTGCGCGAGAGGATGAGCAGAAGATGAGGTGGCTAGAGAAGCCCAGAGCCCCAGTGTTCTTAGGCCTACAAAAGCGCTTCCAAGGAAGGGTGCTGGCTAGCAACAGCTTTCAGTGCTGGCACTTTTCATCTCTGAGCAATTGCTCGACGTTTGCAATTTCTCAGCTCGTGTCTACGAGACGGAAAGAGAAGGACCGTGACGTTTGGTGCGTATAGAAGCGCAAAGCCCCAGTGTTGCTGCTCCTGTGAAAGCGCTTCCAAGTAAGGGTGCTGGCTAGCAAGAGCTTTCAGTGCTGGCACTTTTCATCTCTGAGCAATTGCTCGACGTTTGCAATTTCTCAGCTCGTGTCTAGGAGACGGAAAGAGAAGGACCGTGACGTTTGGTGGCTAGAGAAGCGCAAAGCCCCAGTGTTGCTGCGCCTGTGAAAGCGCTTCCAAGGAAGGGTGCTGGCTAGCAACAGCTTTCAGTGCTGGCACTTTTCATCTCTGAGCAATTGCTGGACGTTTGCAATTTCTCACCTGAGCTCTCTTTAGAGTGCGCGAGAGGATGAGCAGAAGATGAGGTGGCTAGAGAAGCCCAGAGCCCCAGTGTTCTTAGGCCTACAAAAGCGCTTCCAAGGAAGGGTGCTGGCTAGCAAGAGCTTTCAGTGCTGGCACTTTTCATCTCTGAGCAATTGCTCGACGTTTGCAATTTCTCAGCTCGTGTCTACCGACGGAAAGAGAAGGACCGTGACGTTTGGTGGCTAGAGAAGCGCAAAGCCCCAGTGTTGCTGCGCCTGTGAAAGCGCATCCAAGGAAGGGTGCTGGCTAGCAAGAGCTTTCAGTGCTGGCACTTTTCATCTCTGAGCAATTGCTGGACGTTTGCAATTTCTCACCTGAGCTCTCTTTAGAGTGCGCGAGAGGATGAGCAGAAGATGAGGTGGCTAGAGAAGCCCAGAGCCCCAGTGTTCTTAGGCCTACAAAAGCGCTTCCAAGGAAGGGTGCTGGCTAGCAACAGCTTCCAGTGCTGGCACTTTTCATCTCTGAGCAATTGCTCGACGTTTGCAATTTCTCAGCTCGTGTCTAGGAGACGGAAAGAGAAGGACCGTGACATTTGGTGCGTATAGAAGCGCAAAGCCCCAGTGTTGCTGCGCCTGTGAAAGCGCTTCCAAGGAAGGGTGCTGGCTAGCAACAGCTTTCAGTGCTGTCACTTTTCATCTCTGAGCAATTGCTCGACGTTTGCAATTTCTCAGCTCGTGTCTACGAGACGGAAAGAGAAGGACCGTGACGTTTGGTGGGTAGAGAAGTGCAAAGCCCCAGTGTTGCTGCGCCTGTGAAAGCGCTTCCAAGGAAGGGTGCTGGCTAGCAACAGCTTTCAGTGCTGGCACTTTTCATCTCTGAGCAATTGCTCGACGTTTGTAATTTCTCACCTGAGCTCTCTTTAGAGTGCGCGAGAGGATGAGCAGAAGATGAGGTGGCTAGAGAAGCCCAGAGCCCCAGTGTTCTTAGGCCTACAAAAGCGCTTCCAAGGAAGGGTGCTGGCTAGCAAGAGCTTTCAGTGCTGGCACTTTTCATCTCTGAGCAATTGCTCGACGTTTGCAATTTCTCAGCTCGTGTCTACCGACGGAAAGAGAAGGACCGTGACGTTTGGTGGGTAGAGAAGTGCAAAGCCCCAGTGTTGCTGCGCCTGTGAAAGCGCTTCCAAGGAAGGGTGCTGGCTAGCAACAGCTTTCAGTGCTGGCACTTTTCATCTCTGAGCAATTGCTCGACGTTTGCAATTTCTCACCTGAGCTCTCTTTAGAGTGCGCGAGAGGATGAGCAGAAGATGAGGTGGCTAGAGAAGCCCAGAGCCCCAGTGTTCTTAGGCCTACAAAAGCGCTTCCAAGGAAGGGTGCTGGCTAGCAACAGCTTTCAGTGCTGGCACTTTTCGTCTCTGAGCAATTGCTCGACGTTTGCAATTTCTCACCTGAGCTCTCTTTAGAGTGCGTGAGAGGATGAGCAGAAGATGAGGTGGCTAGGGAAGCCCAGAGCCCCAGTGTTCTTAGGCCTACAAAAGCGCTTCCAAGGAAGGGTGCTGGCTAGCAACAGCTTTCAGTGCTGGCACTTTTCATCTCTGAGCAATTGCTCGACGTTTGCAATTTCTCAGCTCATGTCTACGAGACGGAAAGAGAATGACTGTGACGTTTGGTGGCTAGAGAAGCGCAAAGCCCCAGTGTTGCTGCGCCTGTGAAAGCGCTTCCAAGGAAAGGTGCTGGCTAGCAACATCTTTCAGTGCTGGCACTTTTCATCTCTGAGCAATTGCTCGACGTTTGCAATTTCTCAGCTCATGTCTATGAGACGGAAAGAGAAGGACCGTGACGTTTGGTGGGTAGAGAAGCGCAAAGCCCCAGTGTTGCTGCGCCTGTGAAAGCGCTTCCAAGGAAGGGTGCTGGCTAGCAAGAGCTTTCAGTGCTGGCACTTTTCATCTCTGAGCAATTGCTCGACGGTTGCAATTTCTCACCTGAGCTCTCTTTAGAGTGCGCGAGAGGATGAGCAGAATATGAGGTGGCTAGAGAAGCCCAGAGCCCCAGTGTTCTTAGGCCTACAAAAGCGCTTCCAAGGAAGGGTGCTGGCTAGCAACAGCTTTCAGTGCTGGCACTTTTCATCTCGGAGCAATTGCTCGACGTTTGCAATTTCTCAGCTCGTGTCTATGAGACGGAAAGAGAATGACCGTGACGTTTGGTGGCTAGAGAAGCGCAAAGCCCCAGTGTTGCTGCGCCTGTGAAAGCGCTTCCAAGGAAGGGTGCTGGCTAGCAAGAGCTTTCAGTGCTGGCACTTTTCATCTCTGAGCAATTGCTCGACGTTTGTAATTTCTCACCTGAGCTCTCTTTAGAGTGCGCGCGAGGATGAGCAGAAGATGAGGTGGCTAGAGAAGCCCAGAGCCCCAGTGTTCTTAGGCCTACAAAAGCGCTTCCAAGGAAGGGTGCTGGCTAGCAAGAGCTTTCAGTGCTGGCACTTTTCATCTCTGAGCAATTGCTCGACGTTTGCAATTTCTCAGCTCGTGTCTACGAGATGGAAAGAGAATGACCATGACGTTTGATGGCTAGAGAAGCGCAAAGCCCCAGTGTTGCTGCGCCTGTGAAAGCGCTTCCAAGGAAGGGTGCTGGCTAGCAACAGCTTTCAGTGCTGGCACTTTTCATCTCTGAGCAATTGCTCGACGTTTGCAATTTCTCACCTGAGCTCTCTTTAGAGTGCGCGAGAGGATGAGCAGAAGATGAGGTGGCTAGAGAAGCCCAGAGCCCCAGTGTTCTTAGGCCTACAAAAGCGCTTCCAAGGAAGGGTGCTGGCTAGCAACAGCTTTCAGTGCTGGCACTTTTCATCTCTGAGCAATTGCTCGACGTTTGCAATTTCTCAGCTCGTGTCTACGAGACGGAAAGAGAATGACCGTGACGTTTGGTGGCTAGAGAAGCGCAAAGCCCCAGTGTTGCTGCTCCTGTGAAAGCGCTTCCAAGTAAGGGTGCTGGCTAGCAAGAGCTTTCAGTGCTGGCACTTTTCATCTCTGAGCAATTGCTCGACGTTTGCAATTTCTCAGCTCGTGTCTAGGAGACGGAAAGAGAAGGACCGTGACGTTTGGTGGCTAGAGAAGCGCAAAGCCCCAGTGTTGCTGCGCCTGTGAAAGCGCTTCCAAGGAAGGGTGCTGGCTAGCAACAGCTTTCAGTGCTGGCACTTTTCATCTCTGAGCAATTGCTGGACGTTTGCAATTTCTCACCTGAGCTCTCTTTAGAGTGCGCGAGAGGATGAGCAGAAGATGAGGTGGCTAGAGAAGCCCAGAGCCCCAGTGTTCTTAGGCCTACAAAAGCGCTTCCAAGGAAGGGTGCTGGCTAGCAAGAGCTTTCAGTGCTGGCACTTTTCATCTCTGAGCAATTGCTCGACGTTTGCAATTTCTCAGCTCGTGTCTACCGACGGAAAGAGAAGGACCGTGACGTTTGGTGGCTAGAGAAGCGCAAAGCCCCAGTGTTGCTGCGCCTGTGAAAGCGCATCCAAGGAAGGGTGCTGGCTAGCAAGAGCTTTCAGTGCTGGCACTTTTCATCTCTGAGCAATTGCTGGACGTTTGCAATTTCTCACCTGAGCTCTCTTTAGAGTGCGCGAGAGGATGAGCAGAAGATGAGGTGGCTAGAGAAGCCCAGAGCCCCAGTGTTCTTAGGCCTACAAAAGCGCTTCCAAGGAAGGGTGCTGGCTAGCAACAGCTTTCAGTGCTGGCACTTTTCATCTCTGAGCAATTGCTCGACGTTTGCAATTTCTCAGCTCGTGTCTAGGAGACGGAAAGAGAAGGACCGTGACGTTTGGTGCGTATAGAAGCGCAAAGCCCCAGTGTTGCTGCGCCTGTGAAAGCGCTTCCAAGGAAGGGTGCTGGCTAGCAAGAGCTTTCAGTGCTGGCACTTTTCATCTCTGAGCAATTGCTCGACGTTTGCAATTTCTCAGCTCGTGTCTAGGAGACGGAAAGAGAAGGACCGTGACGTTTGGTGGGTAGAGAAGTGCAAAGCCCCAGTGTTGCTGCGCCTGTGAAAGCGCTTCCAAGGAAGGGTGCTGGCTAGCAACAGCTTTCAGTGCTGGCACTTTTCATCTCTGAGCAATTGCTCGACGTTTGTAATTTCTCACCTGAGCTCTCTTTAGAGTGCGCGAGAGGATGAGCAGAAGATGAGGTGGCTAGAGAAGCCCAGAGCCCCAGTGTTCTTAGGCCTACAAAAGCGCTTCCAAGGAAGGGGGCTGGCTAGCAAGAGCTTTCAGTGCTGGCACTTTTCATCTCTGAGCAATTGCTCGACGTTTGCAATTTCTCAGCTCGTGTCTACCGACGGAAAGAGAAGGACCGTGACGTTTGGTGGGTAGAGAAGTGCAAAGCCCCAGTGTTGCTGCGCCTGTGAAAGCGCTTCCAAGGAAGGGTGCTGGCTAGCAACAGCTTTCAGTGCTGGCACTTTTCATCTCTGAGCAATTGCTCGACGGTTGCAATTTCTCACCTGAGCTCTCTTTAGAGTGCGCGAGAGGATGAGCAGAAGATGAGGTGGCTAGAGAAGCCCAGAGCCCCAGTGTTCTTAGGCCTACAAAAGCGCTTCCAAGGAAGGGTGCTGGCTAGCAACAGCTTTCAGTGCTGGCACTTTTTGTCTCTGAGCAATTGCTCGACGTTTGCAATTTCTCACCTGAGCTCTCTTTAGAGTGCGTGAGAGGATGAGCAGAAGATGAGGTGGCTAGGGAAGCCCAGAGCCCCAGTGTTCTTAGGCCTACAAAAGCGCTTCCAAGGAAGGGTGCTGGCTAGCAACAGCTTTCAGTGCTGGCACTTTTCATCTCTGAGCAATTGCTCGACGTTTGCAATTTCTCAGCTCATGTCTACGAGACGGAAAGAGAATGACTGTGACGTTTGGTGGCTAGAGAAGCGCAAAGCCCCAGTGTTGCTGCGCCTGTGAAAGCGCTTCCAAGGAAAGGTGCTGGCTAGCAACAGCTTTCAGTGCTGGCACTTTTCATCTCTGAGCAATTGCTCGACGTTTGCAATTTCTCAGCTCATGTCTATGAGACGGAAAGAGAAGGACCGTGACGTTTGGTGGCTAGAGAAGCGCAAAGCCCCAGTGTTACTGCGCTTGTGAAAGCGCTTCCAAGGAAGGGTGCTGGCTAGCAACAGCTTTCAGTGCTGGCACTTTTCATCTCTGAGCAATTGCTTGACGTTTGCAATTTCTCAGCACGTGTCTACGAGGCGGAAAGAGAAGGACCGTGACGTTTGGTGGCTAGAGAAGCGCAAAGCCCCAGTGTTGCTGCGCCTGTGAAAGCGCTTCCAAGGAAGGGTGCTGGCTAGCAAGAGCTTTCAGTGCTGGCACTTTTCATCTCTGAGCAATTGCTCGACGTTTGCAATTTCTCAGCTCGTGTCTATGAGACGGAAAGAGAAGGACCGTGACATTTGGTGCGTATAGAAGCGCAAAGACCCAGTGTTGCTGCGCCTGTGAAAGCGCTTCCAAGGAAGGGTGCTGGCTAGCAACAGCTTTCAGTGCTGGCACTTTTCATCTCTGAGCAATTGCTCGACGTTTGCAATTTCTCAGCTCGTGTCTACCGACGGAAAGAGAAGGACCGTGACGTTTGGTGGGTAGAGAAGCGCAAAGCCCCAGTGTTGCTGCGCCTGTGAAAGCGCTTCCAAGGAAGGGTGCTGGCTAGCAACAGCTTTCAGTGCTGGCACTTTTCATCTCTGAGCAATTGCTCGACGGTTGCAATTTCTCACCTGAGCTCTCTTTAGAGTGCGTGAGAGGATGAGCAGAATATGAGGTGGCTAGAGAAGCCCAGAGCCCCAGTGTTCTTAGGCCTACAAAAGCGCTTCCAAGGAAGGGTGCTGGCTAGCAACAGCTTTCAGTGCTGGCACTTTTCATCTCGGAGCAATTGCTCGACGTTTGCAATTTCTCAGCTCGTGTCTATGAGACGGAAAGAGAATGACCGTGACGTTTGGTGGCTAGAGAAGCGCAAAGCCCCAGTGTTGCTGCGCCTGTGAAAGCGCTTCCAAGGAAGGGTGCTGGCTAGCAACAGCTTTCAGTGCTGGCACTTTTCATCTCTGAGCAATTGCTCGACGTTTGTAATTTCTCACCTGAGCTCTCTTTAGAGTGCGCGAGAGGATGAGCAGAAGATGAGGTGGCTAGAGAAGCCCAGAGCCCCAGTGTTCTTAGGCCTACAAAAGCGCTTCCAAGGAAGGGGGCTGGCTAGCAAGAGCTTTCAGTGCTGGCACTTTTCATCTCTGAGCAATTGCTCGACGTTTGCAATTTCTCAGCTCGTGTCTACCGACGGAAAGAGAAGGACCGTGACGTTTGGTGGCTAGAGAAGCGCAAAGCCCCAGTGTTGCTGCGCCTGTGAAAGCGCTTCCAAGGAAGGGTGCTGGCTAGCAAGAGCTTTCAGTGCTGGCACTTTTCATCTCTGAGCAATTGCTCGACGTTTGCAATTTCTCACCTCGTGTCTACGAGACGGAATGAGAAGGACCGTGACGCTTGGTGGCTAGAGAAGCGCAAAGCCCCAGTGTTACTGCGCCTGTGAAAGCGCTTCCAAGGAAGGGTGCTGGCTAGCAAGAGCTTTCAGTGCTGGCACTTTTCATCTCTGAGCAATTGCTCGACGTTTGCAATTTCTCACCTGAGCTCTCTTTAGACTGCGCGAGAGGATGAGCAGAAGATGAGGTGGCTAGAGAAGCCCAGAGCCCCAGTGTTCTTAGGCCTACAAAAGCGCTTCCAAGGAAGGGTGCTGGCTAGCAAGAGCTTTCAGTGCTGGCACTTTTCATCTCTGAGCAATTGCTCGACGTTTGCAATTTCTCAGCTCGTGTCTACGAGACGGAAAGAGAAGGACCGTGACATTTGGTGGGTAGAGAAGCGCAAAGCCCCAGTGTTGCTGCGCCTGTGAAAGCGCTTCCAAGGAAGGGTGCTGGCTAGCAAGAGCTTTCAGTGCTGGCACTTTTCATCTCTGAGCAATTGCTCGACGTTTGCAATTTCTCACCTGAGCTCTCTTTAGAGTGCGCGAGAGGATGAGCAGAAGATGAGGTGGCTAGAGAAGCCCAGAGCCCCAGTGTTCTTAGGCCTACAAAAGCGCTTCCAAGGAAGGGTGCTGGCTAGCAACAGCTTTCAGTGCTGGCACTTTTCATCTCTGAGCAATTGCTCGACGTTTGCAATTTCTCAGCTCGTGTCTACGAGACGGAAAGAGAAGGACCGTGACGTTTGGTGCGTATAGAAGCGCAAAGCCCCAGTGTTGCTGCTCCTGTGAAAGCGCTTCCAAGTAAGGGTGCTGGCTAGCAAGAGCTTTCAGTGCTGGCACTTTTCATCTCTGAGCAATTGCTCGACGTTTGCAATTTCTCAGCTCGTGTCTAGGAGACGGAAAGAGAAGGACCGTGACGTTTGGTGGCTAGAGAAGCGCAAAGCCCCAGTGTTGCTGCGCCTGTGAAAGCGCTTCCAAGGAAGGGTGCTGGCTAGCAACAGCTTTCAGTGCTGGCACTTTTCATCTCTGAGCAATTGCTGGACGTTTGCAATTTCTCACCTGAGCTCTCTTTAGAGTGCGCGAGAGGATGAGCAGAAGATGAGGTGGCTAGAGAAGCCCAGAGCCCCAGTGTTCTTAGGCCTACAAAAGCGCTTCCAAGGAAGGGTGCTGGCTAGCAAGAGCTTTCAGTGCTGGCACTTTTCATCTCTGAGCAATTGCTCGACGTTTGCAATTTCTCAGCTCGTGTCTACCGACGGAAAGAGAAGGACCGTGACGTTTGGTGGCTAGAGAAGCGCAAAGCCCCAGTGTTGCTGCGCCTGTGAAAGCGCATCCAAGGAAGGGTGCTGGCTAGCAAGAGCTTTCAGTGCTGGCACTTTTCATCTCTGAGCAATTGCTGGACGTTTGCAATTTCTCACCTGAGCTCTCTTTAGAGTGCGCGAGAGGATGAGCAGAAGATGAGGTGGCTAGAGAAGCCCAGAGCCCCAGTGTTCTTAGGCCTACAAAAGCGCTTCCAAGGAAGGGTGCTGGCTAGCAACAGCTTTCAGTGCTGGCACTTTTCATCTCTGAGCAATTGCTCGACGTTTGCAATTTCTCAGCTCGTGTCTAGGAGACGGAAAGAGAAGGACCGTGACATTTGGTGCGTATAGAAGCGCAAAGCCCCAGTGTTGCTGCGCCTGTGAAAGCGCTTCCAAGGAAGGGTGCTGGCTAGCAACAGCTTTCAGTGCTGTCACTTTTCATCTCTGAGCAATTGCTCGACGTTTGCAATTTCTCAGCTCGTGTCTAGGAGACGGAAAGAGAAGGACCGTGACGTTTGGTGGGTAGAGAAGTGCAAAGCCCCAGTGTTGCTGCGCCTGTGAAAGCGCTTCCAAGGAAGGGTGCTGGCTAGCAACAGCTTTCAGTGCTGGCACTTTTCATCTCTGAGCAATTGCTCGACGTTTGTAATTTCTCACCTGAGCTCTCTTTAGAGTGCGCGAGAGGATGAGCAGAAGATGAGGTGGCTAGAGAAGCCCAGAGCCCCAGTGTTCTTAGGCCTACAAAAGCGCTTCCAAGGAAGGGTGCTGGCTAGCAAGAGCTTTCAGTGCTGGCACTTTTCATCTCTGAGCAATTGCTCGACGTTTGCAATTTCTCAGCTCGTGTCTACCGACGGAAAGAGAAGGACCGTGACGTTTGGTGGGTAGAGAAGTGCAAAGCCCCAGTGTTGCTGCGCCTGTGAAAGCGCTTCCAAGGAAGGGTGCTGGCTAGCAACAGCTTTCAGTGCTGGCACTTTTCATCTCTGAGCAATTGCTCGACGTTTGCAATTTCTCACCTGAGCTCTCTTTAGAGTGCGCGAGAGGATGAGCAGAAGATGAGGTGGCTAGAGAAGCCCAGAGCCCCAGTGTTCTTAGGCCTACAAAAGCGCTTCCAAGGAAGGGTGCTGGCTAGCAACAGCTTTCAGTGCTGGCACTTTTCGTCTCTGAGCAATTGCTCGACGTTTGCAATTTCTCACCTGAGCTCTCTTTAGAGTGCGTGAGAGGATGAGCAGAAGATGAGGTGGCTAGGGAAGCCCAGAGCCCCAGTGTTCTTAGGCCTACAAAAGCGCTTCCAAGGAAGGGTGCTGGCTAGCAACAGCTTTCAGTGCTGGCACTTTTCATCTCTGAGCAATTGCTCGACCTTTGCAATTTCTCAGCTCATGTCTACGAGACGGAAAGAGAATGACTGTGACGTTTGGTGGCTAGAGAAGCGCAAAGCCCCAGTGTTGCTGCGCCTGTGAAAGCGCTTCCAAGGAAAGGTGCTGGCTAGCAACAGCTTTCAGTGCTGGCACTTTTCATCTCTGAGCAATTGCTCGACGTTTGCAATTTCTCAGCTCATGTCTATGAGACGGAAAGAGAAGGACCGTGACGTTTGGTGGCTAGAGAAGCGCAAAGCCCCAGTGTTACTGCGCTTGTGAAAGCGCTTCCAAGGAAGGGTGCTGGCTAGCAACAGCTTTCAGTGCTGGCACTTTTCATCTCTGAGCAATTGCTTGACGTTTGCAATTTCTCAGCACGTGTCTACGAGGCGGAAAGAGAAGGACCGTGACGTTTGGTGGCTAGAGAAGCGCAAAGCCCCAGTGTTGCTGCGCCTGTGAAAGCGCTTCCAAGGAAGGGTGCTGGCTAGCAAGAGCTTTCAGTGCTGGCACTTTTCATCTCTGAGCAATTGCTCGACGTTTGCAATTTCTCAGCTCGTGTCTATGAGACGGAAAGAGAAGGACCGTGACATTTGGTGCGTATAGAAGCGCAAAGACCCAGTGTTGCTGCGCCTGTGAAAGCGCTTCCAAGGAAGGGTGCTGGCTAGCAACAGCTTTCAGTGCTGGCACTTTTCATCTCTGAGCAATTGCTCGACGTTTGCAATTTCTCAGCTCGTGTCTACCGACGGAAAGAGAAGGACCGTGACGTTTGGTGGGTAGAGAAGCGCAAAGCCCCAGTGTTGCTGCGCCTGTGAAAGCGCTTCCAAGGAAGGGTGCTGGCTAGCAACAGCTTTCAGTGCTGGCACTTTTCATCTCTGAGCAATTGCTCGACGGTTGCAATTTCTCACCTGAGCTCTCTTTAGAGTGCGCGAGAGGATGAGCAGAAGATGAGGTGGCTAGAGAAGCCCAGAGCCCCAGTGTTCTTAGGCCTACAAAAGCGCTTCCAAGGAAGGGTGCTGGCTAGCAACAGCTTTCAGTGCTGGCACTTTTCATCTCTGAGCAATTGCTCGACGTTTGCAATTTCTCAGCTCCTGTCTATGAGACGGAAAGAGAATGACCGTGACGTTTGGTGGCTAGAGAAGCGCAAAGCCCCAGTGTTGCTGCGCCTGTGAAAGCGCTTCCAAGGAAGGGTGCTGGCTAGCAACAGCTTTCAGTGCTGGCACTTTTCATCTCTGAGCAATTGCTCGACGTTTGTAATTTCTCACCTGAGCTCTCTTTAGAGTGCGCGAGAGGATGAGCAGAAGATGAGGTGGCTAGAGAAGCCCAGAGCCCCAGTGTTCTTAGGCCTACAAAAGCGCTTCCAAGGAAGGGGGCTGGCTAGCAAGAGCTTTCAGTGCTGGCACTTTTCATCTCTGAGCAATTGCTCGACGTTTGCAATTTCTCAGCTCGTGTCTACCGACGGAAAGAGAAGGACCGTGACGTTTGGTGGCTAGAGAAGCGCAAAGCCCCAGTGTTGCTGCGCCTGTGAAAGCGCTTCCAAGGAAGGGTGCTGGCTAGCAAGAGCTTTCAGTGCTGGCACTTTTCATCTCTGAGCAATTGCTCGACGTTTGCAATTTCTCACCTCGTGTCTACGAGACGGAATGAGAAGGACCGTGACGCTTGGTGGCTAGAGAAGCGCAAAGCCCCAGTGTTGCTGCGCCTGTGAAAGCGCTTCCAAGGAAGGGTGCTGGCTAGCAAGAGCTTTCAGTGCTGGCACTTTTCATCTCTGAGCAATTGCTCGACGTTTGCAATTTCTCACCTGAGCTCTCTTTAGAGTGCGCGAGAGGATGAGCAGAAGATGAGGTGGCTAGAGAAGCCCAGAGCCCCAGTGTTCTTAGGCCTACAAAAGCGCTTCCAAGGAAGGGTGCTGGCTAGCAACAGCTTTCAGTGCTGGCACTTTTCATCTCTGAGCAATTGCTCGACGTTTGCAATTTCTCAGCTCGTGTCTACGAGACGGAAAGAGAAGGACCGTGACATTTGGTGGGTAGAGAAGCGCAAAGCCCCAGTGTTGATGCGCCTGTGAAAGCGCTTCCAAGGAAGGGTGCTGGCTAGCAAGAGCTTTCAGTGCTGGCACTTTTCATCTCTGAGCAATTGCTCGACGTTTGCAATTTCTCACCTGAGCTCTCTTTAGAGTGCGCGAGAGGATGAGCAGAAGATGAGGTGGCTAGAGAAGCCCAGAGCCCCAGTGTTCTTAGGCCTACAAAAGCGCTTCCAAGGAAGGGTGCTGGCTAGCAAGAGCTTTCAGTGCTGGCACTTTTCATCTCTGAGCAATTGCTCGACGTTTGCAATTTCTCAGCTCGTGTCTACCGACGGAAAGAGAAGGACCGTGACGTTTGCTGGCTAGAGAAGCGCAAAGCCCCAGTGTTGCTGCGCCTGTGAAAGCGCTTCCAAGGAAGGGTGCTGGCTAGCAAGAGCTTTCAGTGCTGGCACTTTTCATCTCTGAGCAATTGCTCGACGTTTGCAATTTCTCAGCTCGTGTCTAGGAGACGGAAAGAGAAGGACCGTGACGTTTGGTGGCTAGAGAAGCGCAAAGCCCCAGTGTTGCTGCGCCTGTGAAAGCGCTTCCAAGGAAGGGTGCTGGCTAGCAACAGCTTTCAGTGCTGGCACTTTTCATCTCTGAGCAATTGCTCATCGTTTGCAATTTCTCACCTGAGCTCTCTTTAGAGTGCGCGAGAGGATGAGCAGAAGATGAGGTGGCTAGAGAAGCCCAGAGCCCCAGTGTTCTTAGGCCTACAAAAGCGCTTCCAAGGAAGGGTGCTGGCTAGCAACAGCTTTCAGTGCTGGCACTTTTCATCTCTGAGCAATTGCTCGACGTTTGCAATTTCTCAGCTCGTGTCTACGAGATGGAAAGAGAAGGACCGTGACGTTTGCTGGCTAGAGAAGCGCAAAGCCCCAGTGTTGCTGCGCCTGTGAAAGCGCTTCCAAGGAAGGGTGCTGGCTAGCAACAGCTTTCAGTGCTGGCACTTTTCATCTCTGAGCAATTGCTCGACGTTTGCAATTTCTCACCTGAGCTCTCTTTAGAGTGCGCGAGAGGATGAGCAGAAGATGAGGTGGCTAGAGAAGCCCAGAGCCCCAGTGTTCTTAGGCCTACAAAAGCGCTTCCAAGGAAGGGTGCTGGCTAGCAACAGCTTTCAGTGCTGGCACTTTTCATCTCTGAGCAATTGCTCGACGTTTGCAATTTCTCAGCTTGTGTCTACCGACGGAAAGAGAAGGACCGTGACGTTTGGTGGCTAGAGAAGCGCAAAGCCCCAGTGTTGCTGCGCCTGTGAAAGCGCTTCCAAGGAAGGGTGCTGGCTAGCAAGAGCTTTCAGTGCTGGCACTTTTCATCTCTGAGCAATTGCTCGACGTTTGCAATTTCTCACCTCGTGTCTACGAGACGGAATGAGAAGGACCGTGACGCTTGGTGGCTAGAGAAGCGCAAAGCCCCAGTGTTGCTGCGCCTGTGAAAGCGCTTCCAAGGAAGGGTGCTGGCTAGCAACAGCTTTCAGTGCTGGCACTTTTCATCTCTGAGCAATTGCTCGACGTTTGCAATTTCTCACCTGAGCTCTCTTTAGAGTGCGCGAGAGGATGAGCAGAAGATGAGGTGGCTAGAGAAGCCCAGAGCCCCAGTGTTCTTAGGCCTACAAAAGCGCTTCCAAGGAAGGGTGCTGGCTAGCAACAGCTTTCAGTGCTGGCACTTTTCATCTCTGAGCAATTGCTCGACGTTTGCAATTTCTCAGCTCGTGTCTACGAGACGGAAAGAGAAGGACCGTGACATTTGGTGGGTAGAGAAGCGCAAAGCCCCAGTGTTGATGCGCCTGTGAAAGCGCTTCCAAGGAAGGGTGCTGGCTAGCAAGAGCTTTCAGTGCTGGCACTTTTCATCTCTGAGCAATTGCTCGACGTTTGCAATTTCTCACCTGAGCTCTCTTTAGAGTGCGCGAGAGGATGAGCAGAAGATGAGGTGGCTAGAGAAGCCCAGAGCCCCAGTGTTCTTAGGCCTACAAAAGCGCTTCCAAGGAAGGGTGCTGGCTAGCAAGAGCTTTCAGTGCTGGCACTTTTCATCTCTGAGCAATTGCTCGACGTTTGCAATTTCTCAGCTCGTGTCTACCGACGGAAAGAGAAGGACCGTGACGTTTGCTGGCTAGAGAAGCGCAAAGCCCCAGTGTTGCTGCGCCTGTGAAAGCGCTTCCAAGGAAGGGTGCTGGCTAGCAAGAGCTTTCAGTGCTGGCACTTTTCATCTCTGAGCAATTGCTCGACGTTTGCAATTTCTCAGCTCGTGTCTAGGAGACGGAAAGAGAAGGACCGTGACGTTTGGTGGCTAGAGAAGCGCAAAGCCCCAGTGTTGCTGCGCCTGTGAAAGCGCTTCCAAGGAAGGGTGCTGGCTAGCAACAGCTTTCAGTGCTGGCACTTTTCATCTCTGAGCAATTGCTCATCGTTTGCAATTTCTCACCTGAGCTCTCTTTAGAGTGCGCGAGAGGATGAGCAGAAGATGAGGTGGCTAGAGAAGCCCAGAGCCCCAGTGTTCTTAGGCCTACAAAAGCGCTTCCAAGGAAGGGTGCTGGCTAGCAACAGCTTTCAGTGCTGGCACTTTTCATCTCTGAGCAATTGCTCGACGTTTGCAATTTCTCAGCTCGTGTCTACGAGATGGAAAGAGAAGGACCGTGACGTTTGGTGGCTAGAGAAGCGCAAAGCCCCAGTGTTGCTGCGCCTGTGAAAGCGCTTCCAAGGAAGGGTGCTGGCTAGCAACAGCTTTCAGTGCTGGCACTTTTCATCTCTGAGCAATTGCTCGACGTTTGCAATTTCTCACCTGAGCTCTCTTTAGAGTGCGCGAGAGGATGAGCAGAAGATGAGGTGGCTAGAGAAGCCCAGAGCCCCAGTGTTCTTAGGCCTACAAAAGCGCTTCCAAGGAAGGGTGCTGGCTAGCAACAGCTTTCAGTGCTGGCACTTTTCATCTCTGAGCAATTGCTCGACGTTTGCAATTTCTCAGCTTGTGTCTACCGACGGAAAGAGAAGGACCGTGACTTTTGGTGGCTAGAGAAGCGCAAAGCCCCAGTGTTGCTGCGCCTGTGAAAGCGCTTCCAAGGAAGGGTGCTGGCTAGCAAGAGCTTTCAGTGCTGGCACTTTTCATCTCTGAGCAATTGCTCGACGTTTGCAATTTCTCACCTGAGCTCTCTTTAGAGTGCGCGAGAGGATGAGCAGAAGATGAGGTGGCTAGAGAAGCCCAGAGCCCCAGTGTTCTTAGGCCTACAAAAGCGCTTCCAAGGAAGGGTGCTGGCTAGCAAGAGCTTTCAGTGCTGGCACTTTTCATCTCTGAGCAATTGCTCGACGTTTGCAATTTCTCACCTGAGCTCTCTTTAGAGTGCGCGAGAGGATGAGCAGAAGATGAGGTGGCTAGAGAAGCCCAGAGCCCCAGTGTTCTTAGGCCTACAAAAGCGCTTCCAAGGAAGGGTGCTGGCTAGCAACAGCTTTCAGTGCTGGCACTTTTCATCTCTGAGCAATTGCTCGACGTTTGCAATTTCTCAGCTCGTGTCTACCGACGGAAAGAGAAGGACCGTGACGTTTGGTGGGTAGAGAAGCGCAAAGCCCCAGTGTTGCTGCGCCTGTGAAAGCGCTTCCAAGGAAGGGTGCTGGCTAGCAACAGCTTTCAGTGCTGGCACTTTTCATCTCTGAGCAATTGCTCGACGTTTGCAATTTCTCAGCTCGTGTCTACGAGACGGAAAGAGAAGGACCGTGACATTTGGTGCGTATAGAAGCGCAAAGCCCCAGTGTTGCTGCGCCTGTGAAAGCGCTTCCAAGGAAGGGTGCTGGCTAGCAAGAGCTTTCAGTGCTGGCACTTTTCATCTCTGAGCAATTGCTCGACGTTTGCAATTTCTCAGCTCGTGTCTAGGAGACGGAAAGAGAAGGACCGTGACGCTTGGTGGGTAGAGAAGTGCAAAGCCCCAGTGTTGCTGCGCCTGTGAAAGCGCTTCCAAGGAAGGGTGCTGGCTAGCAAGAGCTTTCAGTGCTGGCACTTTTCATCTCTGAGCAATTGCTCGACGTTTGTAATTTCTCACCTGAGCTCTCTTTAGAGTGCACGAGAGGATGAGCAGAAGATGAGGTGGCTAGAGAAGCCCAGAGCCCCAGTGTTCTTAGGCCTACAAAAGCGCTTCCAAGGAAGGGTGCTGGCTAGCAAGAGCTTTCAGTGCTGGCACTTTTCATCTCTGAGCAATTGCTGGACGTTTGCAATTTCTCAGCTCGTGTCTACCGACGGAAAGAGAAGGACCGTGACTTTTGGTGGGTAGAGAAGCGCAAAGCCCCAGTGTTGCTGCGCCTGTGAAAGCGCTTCCAAGGAAGGGTGCTGGCTAGCAACAGCTTTCAGTGCTGGCACTTTTCATCTCTGAGCAATTGCTGGACGTTTGCAATTTCTCAGCTCGTGTCTACGAGACGGAAAGAGAAGGACCGTGACGTTTGGTGGCTAGAGAAGCGCAAAGCCCCAGTGTTGCTGCACCTGTGAAAGCGCTTCCAAGGAAGGGTGCTGGCTAGCAAGAGCTTTCAGTGCTGGCACTTTTCATCTCTGAGCAATTGCTCGACGTTTGCAATTTCTCACCTGAGCTCTCTTTAGAGTGCGCGAGAGGATGAGCAGAAGATGAGGTGGCTAGAGAAGCCCAGAGCCCCAGTGTTCTTAGGCCTACAAAAGCGCTTCCAAGGAAGGGTGCTGGCTAGCAACAGCTTTCAGTGCTGGCACTTTTCATCTCTGAGCAATTGCTCGACGTTTGCAATTTCTCAGCTCGTGTCTACGAGACGGAAAGAGAATGACCGTGACGTTTGGTGCGTATAGAAGCGCAAAGCCCCAGTGTTGCTGCGCCTGTGAAAGCGCTTCCAAGGAAGGGTGCTGGCTAGCAAGAGCTTTCAGTGCTGGCACTTTTCATCTCTGAGCAATTGCTCGAAGTTTGCAATTTCTCACCTGAGCTCTCTTTAGAGTGCGCGAGAGGATGAGCAGAAGATGAGGTGGCTAGAGAAGCCCAGAGCCCCAGTGTTCTTAGGCCTACAAAAGCGCTTCCAAGGAAGGGTGCTGGCTAGCAACAGCTTTCAGTGCTGGCACTTTTCATCTCTGAGCAATTGCTCGACGTTTGCAATTTCTCAGCTCGTGTCTAGGAGACGGAAAGAGAAGGACCGTGACGTTTGGTGGCTAGAGAAGCGCAAAGCCCCAGTGTTGCTGCGCCTGTGAAAGCGCTTCCAAGGAAGGGTGCTGGCTAGCAACAGCTTTCAGTGCTGGCCCTTTTCATCTCTGAGCAATTGCTCGACGTTTGTAATTTCTCACCTGAGCTCTCTTTAGAGTGCGCGAGAGGATGAGCAGAAGATGAGGTGGCTAGAGAAGCCCAGAGCCCCAGTGTTCTTAGGCCTACAAAAGCGCTTCCAAGGAAGGGTGCTGGCTAGCAACAGCTTTCAGTGCTGGCACTTTTCATCTCTGAGCAATTGCTCGACGTTTGCAATTTCTCAGCTCGTGTCTAGGAGACGGAAAGAGAAGGACCGTGACGTTTGGTGTGTATAGAAGCGCAAAGCCCCAGTGTTGCTGCGCCTGTGAAAGCGCTTCCAAGGAAGGGTGCTGGCTAGCAACAGCTTTCAGTGCTGGCACTTTTCATCTCTGAGCAATTGCTCGACGTTTGCAATTTCTCAGCTCGTGTCTAGGAGACAGAAAGAGAAGGTCCGTGACGTTTGGTGGCTAGAGAAGCGCAAAGCCCCAGTGTTGCTGCACCTGTGAAAGCGCTTCCAAGGAAGGGTGCTGGCTAGCAAGAGCTTTCAGTGCTGGCACTTTTCATCTCTGAGCAATTGCTCGACGTTTGCAATTTCTCACCTGAGCTCTCTTTAGAGTGCGCGAGAGGATGAGCAGAAGATGAGGTGGCTAGAGAAGCCCAGAGCCCCAGTGTTCTTAGGCCTACAAAAGCGCTTCCAAGGAAGGGTGCTGGCTAGCAACAGCTTTCAGTGCTGGCACTTTTCATCTCGGAGCAATTGCTGGACGTTTGCAATTTCTCAGCTCGTGTCTACGAGACGGAAAGAGAAGGACCGTGACGTTTGGTGCGTATAGAAGCGCAAAGCCCCAGTGTTGCTGCGCCTGTGAAAGCGCTTCCAAGGAAGGGTGCTGGCTAGCAAGAGCTTTCAGTGCTGGCACTTTTCATCTCTGAGCAATTGCTCGACGTTTGCAATTTCTCAGCTCGTGTCTACGAGACGGAAAGAGAAGGACCGTGACGCTTGGTGGCTAGAGAAGCGCAAAGCCCCAGTGTTACTGCGCCTGTGAAAGCGCTTCCAAGGAAGGGTGCTGGCTAGCAAGAGCTTTCAGTGCTGGCACTTTTCATCTCTGAGCAATTGCTCGACGTTTGCAATTTCTCACCTGAGCTCTCTTTAGAGTGCACGAGAGGATGAGCAGAAGATGAGGTGGCTAGAGAAGCCCAGAGCCCCAGTGTTCTTAGGCCTACAAAAGCGCTTCCAAGGAAGGGTGCTGGCTAGCAACAGCTTTCAGTGCTGGCACTTTTCATCTCTGAGCAATTGCTCGACGTTTGCAATTTCTCAGCTCGTGTCTACCGACGGAAAGAGAAGGACCGTGACGTTTGGTGGGTAGAGAAGTGCAAAGCCCCAGTGTTACTGCGCCTGTGAAAGCGCTTCCAAGGAAGGGTGCTGGCTAGCAACAGCTTTCAGTGCTGGCACTTTTCATCTCTGAGCAATTGCTCGAAGTTTGCAATTTCTCACCTGAGCTCTCTTTAGAGTGCGCGAGAGGATGAGCAGAAGATGAGGTGGCTAGAGAAGCCCAGAGCCCCAGTGTTCTTAGGCCTACAAAAGCGCTTCCAAGGAAGGGTGCTGGCTAGCAACAGCTTTCAGTGCTGGCACTTTTCGTCTCTGAGCAATTGCTCGACGTTTGCAATTTCTCAGCTCGTGTCTACCGACGGAAAGAGAAGGACCGTGACTTTTGGTGGGTAGAGAAGCGCAAAGCCCCAGTGTTGCTGCGCCTGTGAAAGCGCTTCCAAGGAAGGGTGCTGGCTAGCAACAGCTTTCAGTGCTGGCCCTTTTCATCTCTGAGCAATTGCTCGACGTTTGTAATTTCTCACCTGAGCTCTCTTTAGAGTGCGCGAGAGGATGAGCAGAAGATGAGGTGGCTAGAGAAGCCCAGAGCCCCAGTGTTCTTAGGCCTACAAAAGCCCTTCCAAGGAAGGGTGCTGGCTAGCAACAGCTTTCAGTGCTGGCACTTTTCATCTCGGAGCAATTGCTCGACGTTTGCAATTTCTCAGCTCGTGTCTACCGACGGAAAGAGAAGGACCGTGACCTTTGGTGCGTATAGAAGCGCAAAGCCCCAGTGTTGCTGCGCCTGTGAAAGCGCTTCCAAGGAAGGGTGCTGGCTAGCAAGAGCTTTCAGTGCTGGCACTTTTCATCTCTGAGCAATTGCTCGACGTTTGCAATTTCTCACCTGAGCTCTCTTTAGAGTGCGCGAGAGGATGAGCAGAAGATTAGGTGGCTAGAGAAGCCCAGAGCCCCAGTGTTCTTAGGCCTACAAAAGCGCTTCCAAGGAAGGGTGCTGGCTAGCAACAGCTTTCAGTGCTGGCACTTTTCATCTCTGAGCAATTGCTCGACGTTTGCAATTTCTCAGCTCGTGTCTAGGAGACGGAAAGAGAAGGACCGTGACGTTTGGTGCGTATAGAAGCGCAAAGCCCCAGTGTTGCTGCGCCTGTGAAAGCGCTTCCAAGGAAGGGTGCTGGCTAGCAAGAGCTTTCAGTGCTGGCACTTTTCATCTCTGAGCAATTGATCGACGTTTGCAATTTCTCAGCTCGTGTCTAGGAGACGGAAAGAGAAGGACCGTGACGTTTGGTGGGTAGAGAAGCGCAAAGCCCCAGTGTTGCTGCGCCTGTGAAAGCGCTTCCAAGGAAGGGTGCTGGCTAGCAACAGCTTTCAGTGCTGGCACTTTTCATCTCTGAGCAATTGCTGGACGTTTGCAATTTCTCACCTGAGCTCTCTTTAGAGTGCGCGAGAGGATGAGCAGAAGATGAGGTGGCTAGAGAAGCCCAGAGCCCCAGTGTTCTTAGGCCTACAAAAGCGCTTCCAAGGAAGGGTGCTGGCTAGCAACAGCTTTCAGTGCTGGCACTTTTCATCTCTGAGCAATTGCTCGACGTTTGCAATTTCTCAGCTCGTGTCTACGAGATGGAAAGAGAAGGACCGTGACGTTTGGTGGCTAGAGAAGCGCAAAGCCCCAGTGTTGCTGCGCCTGTGAAAGCGCTTCCAAGGAAGGGTGCTGGCTAGCAACAGCTTTCAGTGCTGGCACTTTTCATCTCTGAGCAATTGCTGGACGTTTGCAATTTCTCACCTGAGCTCTCTTTAGAGTGCGCGAGAGGATGAGCAGAAGATGAGGTGGCTAGAGAAGCCCAGAGCCCCAGTGTTCTTAGGCCTACAAAAGCGCTTCCAAGGAAGGGTGCTGGCTAGCAAGAGCTTTCAGTGCTGGCACTTTTCATCTCTGAGCAATTGCTCGACGTTTGCAATTTCTCAGCTCGTGTCTAGGAGACGGAAAGAGAATGACCGTGACATTTGGTGCGTATAGAAGCGCAAAGCCCCAGTGTTGCTGCGCCTGTGAAAGCGCTTCCAAGGAAGGGTGCTGGCTAGCAACAGCTTTCAGTGCTGGCACTTTTCATCTCTGAGCAATTGCTCGACGTTTGCAATTTCTCACCTGAGCTCTCTTCAGAGTGCGCGAGAGGATGAGCAGAAGATGAGGTGGCTAGAGAAGCCCAGAGCCCCAGTGTTCTTAGGCCTACAAAAGCGCTTCCAAGGAAGGGTGCTGGCTAGCAAGAGCTTTCAGTGCTGGCACTTTTCATCTCTGAGCAATTGCTCGACGTTTGCAATTTCTCAGCTCGTGTCTACAAGACGGAAAGAGAATGACCGTGACGTTTGGTGCGTATAGAAGCGCAAAGCCCCAGTGTTGCTGTGCCTGTGAAAGCGCTTCCAAGGAAGGGTGCTGGCTAGCAAGAGCTTTCAGTGCTGGCACTTTTCATCTCTGAGCAATTGCTGGACATTTGCAATTTCTCACCTGAGCTCTCTTTAGAGTGCGCGCGAGGATGAGCAGAAGATGAGGTGGCTAGAGAAGCCCAGAGCCCCAGTGTTCTTAGGCCTACAAAAGCGCTTCCAAGGAAGGGTGCTGGCTAGCAACAGCTTTCAGTGCTGGCACTTTTCATCTCTGAGCAATTGCTCGACGTTTGCAATTTCTCAGCTCGTGTCTAGGAGACGGAAAGAGAAGGACCGTGACGTTTGGTGGGTAGAGAAGCGCAAAGCCCCAGTGTTGCTGCGCCTGTGAAAGCGCTTCCAAGGAAGGGTGCTGGCTAGCAAGAGCTTTCAGTGCTGGCACTTTTCATCTCTGAGCAATTGCTCGACGTTTGCAATTTCTCACCTGAGCTCTCTTTAGAGCGCGCGAGGATGAGCAGAAGATGAGGTGGCTAGAGAAGCCCAGAGCCCCACTGTTCTTAGGCCTACAAAAGCGCTTCCAAGGAAGGGTGCTGGCTAGCAAGAGCTTTCAGTGCTGGCACTTTTCATCTCTGAGCAATTGCTCGACGTTTGCAATTTCTCAGCTCGTGTCTACGAGACGGAAAGAGAAGGACCGTGACATTTGGTGCGTATAGAAGCGCAAAGCCCCAGTGTTGCTGCGCCTGTGAAAGCGCTTCCAAGGAAGGGTGCTGGCTAGCAAGAGCTTTCAGTGCTGGCACTTTTCATCTCTGAGCAATTGCTGGACGTTTGCAATTTCTCACCTGAGCTCTCTTTAGAGTGCGCGAGAGGATGAGCAGAAGATGAGGTGGCTAGAGAAGCCCAGAGCCCCAGTGTTCTTAGGCCTACAAAAGCGCTTCCAAGGAAGGGTGCTGGCTAGCAAGAGCTTTCAGTGCTGGCACTTTTCATCTCTGAGCAATTGCTCGACGTTTGCAATTTCTCAGCTCGTGTCTAGGAGACGGAAAGAGAATGACCGTGACATTTGGTGCGTATAGAAGCGCAAAGCCCCAGTGTTGCTGCGCCTGTGAAAGCGCTTCCAAGGAAGGGTGCTGGCTAGCAACAGCTTTCAGTGCTGGCACTTTTCATCTCTGAGCAATTGCTGGACGTTTGCAATTTCTCACCTGAGCTCTCTTCAGAGTGCGCGAGAGGATGAGCAGAAGATGAGGTGGCTAGAGAAGCCCAGAGCCCCAGTGTTCTTAGGCCTACAAAAGCGCTTCCAAGGAAGGGTGCTGGCTAGCAACAGCTTTCAGTGCTGGCACTTTTCATCTCGGAGCAATTGCTCGACGTTTGCAATTTCTCAGCTCGTGTCTACAAGACGGAAAGAGAAGGACCGTGACGTTTGGTGCGTATAGAAGCGCAAAGCCCCAGTGTTGCTGCGCCTGTGAAAGCGCTTCCAAGGAAGGGTGCTGGCTAGCAAGAGCTTTCAGTGCTGGCACTTTTCATCTCTGAGCAATTGCTGGACATTTGCAATTTCTCACCTGAGCTCTCTTTAGAGTGCGCGCGAGGATGAGCAGAAGATGAGGTGGCTAGAGAAGCCCAGAGCCCCAGTGTTCTTAGGCCTACAAAAGCGCTTCCAAGGAAGGGTGCTGGCTAGCAAGAGCTTTCAGTGCTGGCACTTTTCATCTCTGAGCAATTGCTCGACGTTTGCAATTTCTCAGCTCGTGTCTACGAGACGGAAAGAGAAGGACCGTGACATTTGGTGCGTATAGAAGCGCAAAGCCCCAGTGTTGCTGCGCCTGTGAAAGCGCTTCCAAGGAAGGGTGCTGGCTAGCAAGAGCTTTCAGTGCTGGCACTTTTCCTCTCTGAGCAATTGCTCGACGTTTGCAATTTCTCACCTGAGCTCTCTTTAGAGTGCGCGAGAGGATGAGCAGAAGATGAGGTGGCTAGAGAAGCCCAGAGCCCCAGTGTTCTTAGGCCTACAAAAGCGCTTCCAAGGAAGGGTGCTGGCTAGCAACAGCTTTCAGTGCTGGCACTTTTCGTCTCTGAGCAATTGCTCGACGTTTGCAATTTCTCAGCTCGTGTCTACAAGACGGAAAGAGAATGACCGTGACTTTTGGTGGCTAGAGAAGCGCAAAGCCCCAGTGTTGCTGCGCCTGTGAAAGCGCTTCCAAGGAAGGGTGCTGGCTAGCAACAGCTTTCAGTGCTGGCCCTTTTCATCTCTGAGCAATTGCTCGACGTTTGTAATTTCTCAGCTCGTGTCTACCGACGGAAAGAGAAGGACCGTGACGTTTGGTGCGTATAGAAGCGCAAAGCCCCAGTGTTGCTGCGCCTGTGAAAGCGCTTCCAAGGAAGGGTGCTGGCTAGCAACAGCTTTCAGTGCTGGCACTTTTCATCTCTGAGCAATTGCTCGACGTTTGCAATTTCTCAGCTCGTGTCTAGGAGACGGAAAGAGAAGGACCGTGACGTTTGGTGCGTATAGAAGCGCAAAGCCCCAGTGTTGCTGCGCCTGTGAAAGCGCTTCCAAGGAAGGGTGCTGGCTAGCAAGAGCTTTCAGTGCTGGCACTTTTCATCTCGGAGCAATTGCTCGACGTTTGCAATTTCTCAGCTCGTGTCTAGGAGACGGAAAGAGAAGGACCGTGACATTTGGTGGCTAGAGAAGCGCAAAGCCCCAGTGTTACTGTGCCTGTGAAAGCGCTTCCAAGGAAGGGTGCTGGCTAGCAACAGCTTTCAGTGCTGGCACTTTTCATCTCTGAGCAATTGCTCGACGTTTGCAATTTCTCACCTGAGCTCTCTTTAGAGTGCGCGAGAGGATGAGCAGAAGATGAGGTGGCTAGAGAAGCCCAGAGCCCCAGTGTTCTTAGGCCTACAAAAGCGCTTCCAAGGAAGGGTGCTGGCTAGCAAGAGCTTTCAGTGCTGGCACTTTTCATCTCTGAGCAATTGCTCGACGTTTGCAATTTCTCAGCTCGTGTCTACAAGACGGAAAGAGAATGACCGTGACGTTTGGTGCGTATAGAAGCGCAAAGCCCCAGTGTTGCTGTGCCTGTGAAAGCGCTTCCAAGGAAGGGTGCTGGCTAGCAAGAGCTTTCAGTGCTGGCACTTTTCATCTCTGAGCAATTGCTGGACATTTGCAATTTCTCACCTGAGCTCTCTTTAGAGTGCGCGCGAGGATGAGCAGAAGATTAGGTGGCTAGAGAAGCCCAGAGCCCCAGTGTTCTTAGGCCTACAAAAGCGCTTCCAAGGAAGGGTGCTGGCTAGCAACAGCTTTCAGTGCTGGCACTTTTCATCTCTGAGCAATTGCTCGACGTTTGCAATTTCTCAGCTCGTGTCTAGGAGACGGAAAGAGAAGGACCGTGACGTTTGGTGGGTAGAGAAGCGCAAAGCCCCAGTGTTGCTGCGCCTGTGAAAGCGCTTCCAAGGAAGGGTGCTGGCTAGCAAGAGCTTTCAGTGCTGGCACTTTTCATCTCTGAGCAATTGCTGGACGTTTGCAATTTCTCACCTGAGCTCTCTTTAGAGCGCGCGAGGATGAGCAGAAGATGAGGTGGCTAGAGAAGCCCAGAGCCCCACTGTTCTTAGGCCTACAAAAGCGCTTCCAAGGAAGGGTGCTGGCTAGCAAGAGCTTTCAGTGCTGGCACTTTTCATCTCTGAGCAATTGCTCGACGTTTGCAATTTCTCAGCTCGTGTCTACGAGACGGAAAGAGAAGGACCGTGACATTTGGTGCGTATAGAAGCGCAAAGCCCCAGTGTTGCTGCGCCTGTGAAAGCGCTTCCAAGGAAGGGTGCTGGCTAGCAAGAGCTTTCAGTGCTGGCACTTTTCATCTCTGAGCAATTGCTGGACGTTTGCAATTTCTCACCTGAGCTCTCTTTAGAGTGCGCGAGAGGATGAGCAGAAGATGAGGTGGCTAGAGAAGCCCAGAGCCCCAGTGTTCTTAGGCCTACAAAAGCGCTTCCAAGGAAGGGTGCTGGCTAGCAAGAGCTTTCAGTGCTGGCACTTTTCATCTCTGAGCAATTGCTCGACGTTTGCAATTTCTCAGCTCGTGTCTAGGAGACGGAAAGAGAATGACCGTGACATTTGGTGCGTATAGAAGCGCAAAGCCCCAGTGTTGCTGCGCCTGTGAAAGCGCTTCCAAGGAAGGGTGCTGGCTAGCAACAGCTTTCAGTGCTGGCACTTTTCATCTCTGAGCAATTGCTGGACGTTTGCAATTTCTCACCTGAGCTCTCTTCAGAGTGCGCAAGAGGATGAGCAGAAGATGAGGTGGCTAGAGAAGCCCAGAGCCCCAGTGTTCTTAGGCCTACAAAAGCGCTTCCAAGGAAGGGTGCTGGCTAGCAACAGCTTTCAGTGCTGGCACTTTTCATCTCGGAGCAATTGCTCGACGTTTGCAATTTCTCAGCTCGTGTCTACAAGACGGAAAGAGAAGGACCGTGACGTTTGGTGCGTATAGAAGCGCAAAGCCCCAGTGTTGCTGCGCCTGTGAAAGCGCTTCCAAGGAAGGGTGCTGGCTAGCAAGAGCTTTCAGTGCTGGCACTTTTCATCTCTGAGCAATTGCTGGACATTTGCAATTTCTCACCTGAGCTCTCTTTAGAGTGCGCGCGAGGATGAGCAGAAGATTAGGTGGCTAGAGAAGCCCAGAGCCCCAGTGTTCTTAGGCCTACAAAAGCGCTTCCAAGGAAGGGTGCTGGCTAGCAAGAGCTTTCAGTGCTGGCACTTTTCATCTCTGAGCAATTGCTCGACGTTTGCAATTTCTCAGCTCGTGTCTAGGAGACGGAAAGAGAAGGACCGTGACATTTGGTGCGTATAGAAGCGCAAAGCCCCAGTGTTGCTGCGCCTGTGAAAGCGCTTCCAAGGAAGGGTGCTGGCTAGCAAGAGCTTTCAGTGCTGGCACTTTTCATCTCTGAGCAATTGCTGGACGTTTGCAATTTCTCACCTGAGCTCTCTTTAGAGTGCGCGAGAGGATGAGCAGAAGATGAGGTGGCTAGAGAAGCCCAGAGCCCCAGTGTTCTTAGGCCTACAAAAGCGCTTCCAAGGAAGGGTGCTGGCTAGCAACAGCTTTCAGTGCTGGCACTTTTCGTCTCTGAGCAATTGCTCGACGTTTGCAATTTCTCAGCTCGTGTCTACAAGACGGAAAGAGAATGACCGTGACTTTTGGTGGCTAGAGAAGCGCAAAGCCCCAGTGTTGCTGCGCCTGTGAAAGCGCTTCCAAGGAAGGGTGCTGGCTAGCAACAGCTTTCAGTGCTGGCCCTTTTCATCTCTGAGCAATTGCTCGACGTTTGTAATTTCTCAGCTCGTGTCTACCGACGGAAAGAGAAGGACCGTGACGTTTGGTGCGTATAGAAGCGCAAAGCCCCAGTGTTGCTGCGCCTGTGAAAGCGCTTCCAAGGAAGGGTGCTGGCTAGCAACAGCTTTCAGTGCTGGCACTTTTCATCTCTGAGCAATTGCTCGACGTTTGCAATTTCTCAGCTCGTGTCTAGGAGACGGAAAGAGAAGGACCGTGACGTTTGGTGCGTATAGAAGCGCAAAGCCCCAGTGTTGCTGCGCCTGTGAAAGCGCTTCCAAGGAAGGGTGCTGGCTAGCAAGAGCTTTCAGTGCTGGCACTTTTCATCTCGGAGCAATTGCTCGACGTTTGCAATTTCTCAGCTCGTGTCTAGGAGACGGAAAGAGAAGGACCGTGACATTTGGTGGCTAGAGAAGCGCAAAGCCCCAGTGTTACTGTGCCTGTGAAAGCGCTTCCAAGGAAGGGTGCTGGCTAGCAACAGCTTTCAGTGCTGGCACTTTTCATCTCTGAGCAATTGCTCGACGTTTGCAATTTCTCACCTGAGCTCTCTTCAGAGTGCGCGAGAGGATGAGCAGAAGATGAGGTGGCTAGAGAAGCCCAGAGCCCCAGTGTTCTTAGGCCTACAAAAGCGCTTCCAAGGAAGGGTGCTGGCTAGCAAGAGCTTTCAGTGCTGGCACTTTTCATCTCTGTGCAATTGCTGGACGTTTGCAATTTCTCAGCTCGTGTCTACAAGACGGAAAGAGAATGACCGTGACGTTTGGTGCGTATAGAAGCGCAAAGCCCCAGTGTTGCTGCGCCTGTGAAAGCGCTTCCAAGGAAGGGTGCTGGCTAGCAAGAGCTTTCAGTGCTGGCACTTTTCATCTCTGAGCAATTGCTCGAAGTTTGCAATTTCTCAGCTCGTGTCTACAAGACGGAAAGAGAAGGACCGTGACGTTTGGTGGCTAGAGAAGCGCAAAGCCCCAGTGTTGCTGCGCCTGTGAAAGCGCTTCCAAGGAAGGGTGCTGGCTAGCAAGAGCTTTCAGTGCTGGCACTTTTCATCTCTGAGCAATTGCTCGACGTTTGCAATTTCTCAGCTCGTGTCTAGGAGACGGAAAGAGAAGGACCGTGACGTTTGGTGCGTATAGAAGCGCAAAGCCCCAGTGTTGCTGCGCCTGTGAAAGCGCTTCCAAGGAAGGGTGCTGGCTAGCAACAGCTTTCAGTGCTGGCACTTTTCATCTCTGAGCAATTGCTCGACGTTTGCAATTTCTCACCTGAGCTCTCTTTAGAGTGCGCGAGAGGATGAGCAGAAGATGAGGTGGCTAGAGAAGCCCAGAGCCCCAGTGTTCTTAGGCCTACAAAAGCGCTTCCAAGGAAGGGTGCTGGCTAGCAACAGCTTTCAGTGCTGGCACTTTTCATCTCTGAGCAATTGCTCGACGTTTGCAATTTCTCAGCTCGTGTCTACCGACGGAAAGAGAAGGACCGTGACGTTTGGTGGCTAGAGAAGCGCAAATCCCCAGTGTTACTGCGCCTGTGAAAGCGCTTCCAAGGAAGGGTGCTGGCTAGCAACAGCTTTCAGTGCTGGCCCTTTTCATCTCTGAGCAATTGCTCGACGTTTGTAATTTCTCACCTGAGCTCTCTTTAGAGTGCGCGAGAGGATGAGCAGAAGATGAGGTGGCTAGAGAAGCCCAGAGCCCCAGTGTTCTTAGGCCTACAAAAGCGCTTCCAAGGAAGGGTGCTGGCTAGCAACAGCTTTCAGTGCTGGCACTTTTCATCTCGGAGCAATTGCTGGACGTTTGCAATTTCTCAGCTCGTGTCTACCGACGGAAAGAGAAGGACCGTGACTTTTGGTGGCTAGAGAAGCGCAAAGCCCCAGTGTTGCTGCGCCTGTGAAAGCGCTTCCAAGGAAGGGTGCTGGCTAGCAACAGCTTTCAGTGCTGGCACTTTTCATCTCTGAGCAATTGCTCGACGTTTGCAATTTCTCAGCTCATGTCTAGGAGACGGAAAGAGAAGGTCCGTGACGTTTGGTGGCTAGAGAAGCGCAAAGCCCCAGTGTTGCTGCACCTGTGAAAGCGCTTCCAAGGAAGGGTGCTGGCTAGCAAGAGCTTTCAGTGCTGGCACTTTTCATCTCTGAGCAATTGCTCGACGTTTGCAATTTCTCACCTGAGCTCTCTTTAGACTGCGCGAGAGGATGAGCAGAAGATGAGGTGGCTAGAGAAGCCCAGAGCCCCAGTGTTCTTAGGCCTACAAAAGCGCTTCCAAGGAAGGGTGCTGGCTAGCAACAGCTTTCAGTGCTGGCACTTTTCATCTCTGAGCAATTGCTCGACGTTTGCAATTTCTCAGCTCGTGTCTACGAGACGGAAAGAGAAGGACCGTGACGTTTGGTGCGTATAGAAGCGCAAAGCCCCAGTGTTGCTGCGCCTGTGAAAGCGCTTCCAAGGAAGGGTGCTGGCTAGCAACAGCTTTCAGTGCTGGCATTTTTCATCTCTGAGCAATTGCTCGACGTTTGCAATTTCTCACCTCGTGTCTACGAGACGGAAAGAGAAGGACCGTGACGTTTGGTGGCTAGAGAAGCGCAAAGCCCCAGTGTTACTGCGCCTGTGAAAGCGCTTCCAAGGAAGGGTGCTGGCTAGCAACAGCTTTCAGTGCTGGCACTTTTCATCTCTGAGCAATTACTGGACGTTTGCAATTTCTCACCTGAGCTCTCTTTAGAGTGCGCGAGAGGATGAGCAGAAGATGAGGTGGCTAGAGAAGCCCAGAGCCCCAGTGTTCTTAGGCCTACAAAAGCGCTTCCAAGGAAGGGTGCTGGCTAGCAACAGCTTTCAGTGCTGGCACTTTTCATCTCTGAGCAATTGCTCGACGTTTGCAATTTCTCAGCTCGTGTCTACCGACGGAAAGAGAAGGACCGTGACGTTTGGTGGGTAGAGAAGTGCAAAGCCCCAGTGTTACTGCGCCTGTGAAAGCGCTTCCAAGGAAGGGTGCTGGCTAGCAACAGCTTTCAGTGCTGGCACTTTTCATCTCTGAGCAATTGCTCGACGTTTGTAATTTCTCACCTGAGCTCTCTTTAGAGTGCGCGAGAGGATGAGCAGAAGATGAGGTGGCTAGAGAAGCCCAGAGCCCCAGTGTTCTTAGGCCTACAAAAGCGCTTCCAAGGAAGGGTGCTGGCTAGCAAGAGCTTTCAGTGCTGGCACTTTTCATCTCTGAGCAATTGCTCGACGTTTGCAATTTCTCAGCTCGTGTCTACCGACGGAAAGAGAAGGACCGTGACGTTTGGTGGCTAGAGAAGCGCAAAGCCCCAGTGTTGCTGCGCCTGTGAAAGCGATTCCAAGGAAGGGTGCTGGCTAGCAACAGCTTTCAGTGCTGGCCCTTTTCATCTCTGAGCAATTGCTCGACGTTTGTAATTTCTCACCTGAGCTCTCTTTAGAGTGCGCGAGAGGATGAGCAGAAGATGAGGTGGCTAGAGAAGCCCAGAGCCCCAGTGTTCTTAGGCCTACAAAAGCGCTTCCAAGGAAGGGTGCTGGCTAGCAAGAGCTTTCAGTGCTGGCACTTTTCATCTCTGAGCAATTGCTGGACGTTTGCAATTTCTCAGCTCGTGTCTACCGACGGAAAGAGAAGGACCGTGACGTTTGGTGGCTAGAGAAGCGCAAAGCCCCAGTGTTGCTGCGCCTGTGAAAGCGCTTCCAAGGAAGGGTGCTGGCTAGCAAGAGCTTTCAGTGCTGGCACTTTTCATCTCTGAGCAATTGCTCGACGTTTGCAATTTCTCACCTGAGCTCTCTTTAGACTGCGCGAGAGGATGAGCAGAAGATGAGGTGGCTAGAGAAGCCCAGAGCCCCAGTGTTCTTAGGCCTACAAAAGCGCTTCCAAGGAAGGGTGCTGGCTAGCAAGAGCTTTCAGTGCTGGCACTTTTCATCTCTGAGCAATTGCTCGACGTTTGCAATTTCTCAGCTCGTGTCTACGAGACGGAAAGAGAATGACCGTGACGTTTGGTGCGTATAGAAGCGCAAAGCCCCAGTGTTGCTGCGCCTGTGAAAGCGCTTCCAAGGAAGGGTGCTGGCTAGCAAGAGCTTTCAGTGCTGGCACTTTTCATCTCTGAGCAATTGCTCGACGTTTGCAATTTCTCACCTCGTGTCTACGAGACGGAAAGAGAAGGACCGTGACGCTTGGTGGCTAGAGAAGCGCAAAGCCCCAGTGTTACTGCGCCTGTGAAAGCGCTTCCAAGGAAGGGTGCTGGCTAGCAAGAGCTTTCAGTGCTGGCACTTTTCATCTCTGAGCAATTGCTCGACGTTTGCAATTTCTCACCTGAGCTCTCTTTAGAGTGCGCGAGAGGATGAGCAGAAGATGAGGTGGCTAGAGAAGCCCAGAGCCCCAGTGTTCTTAGGCCTACAAAAGCGCTTCCAAGGAAGGGTGCTGGCTAGCAACAGCTTTCAGTGCTGGCACTTTTCATCTCTGAGCAATTGCTCGACGTTTGCAATTTCTCAGCTCGTGTCTACGAGACGGAAAGAGAAGGACCGTGACGTTTGGTGGGTAGAGAAGCGCAAAGCCCCAGTGTTGCTGCGCCTGTGAAAGCGCTTCCAAGGAAGGGTGCTGGCTAGCAAGAGCTTTCAGTGCTGGCACTTTTCATCTCTGAGCAATTGCTCGACGTTTGCAATTTCTCACCTGAGCTCTCTTTAGAGTGCGCGAGAGGATGAGCAGAAGATGAGGTGGCTAGAGAAGCCCAGAGCCCCAGTGTTCTTAGGCCTACAAAAGCGCTTCCAAGGAAGGGTGCTGGCTAGCAACAGCTTTCAGTGCTGGCACTTTTCATCTCTGAGCAATTGCTCGACGTTTGCAATTTCTCAGCTCGTGTCTACCGACGGAAAGAGAAGGACCGTGACGCTTGGTGGCTAGAGAAGCGCAAAGCCCCAGTGTTACTGCGCCTGTGAAAGCGCTTCCAAGGAAGGGTGCTGGCTAGCAAGAGCTTTCAGTGCTGGCACTTTTCATCTCTGAGCAATTGCTCGACGTTTGCAATTTCTCACCTGAGCTCTCTTTAGAGTGCGCGAGAGGATGAGCAGAAGATGAGGTGGCTAGAGAAGCCCAGAGCCCCAGTGTTCTTAGGCCTACAAAAGCGCTTCCAAGGAAGGGTGCTGGCTAGCAACAGCTTTCAGTGCTGGCACTTTTCATCTCGGAGCAATTGCTCGACGTTTGCAATTTCTCAGCTCGTGTCTAGGAGACGGAAAGAGAAGGACCGTGACGTTTGGTGGGTAGAGAAGCGCAAAGCCCCAGTGTTGCTGCGCCTGTGAAAGCGCTTCCAAGGAAGGGTGCTGGCTAGCAAGAGCTTTCAGTGCTGGCACTTTTCATCTCTGAGCAATTGCTGGACGTTTGCAATTTCTCACCTGAGCTCTCTTTAGAGTGCGCGAGAGGATGAGCAGAAGATGAGGTGGCTAGAGAAGCCCAGAGCCCCAGTGTTCTTAGGCCTACAAAAGCGCTTCCAAGGAAGGGTGCTGGCTAGCAAGAGCTTTCAGTGCTGGCACTTTTCATCTCTGAGCAATTGCTCGACGTTTGCAATTTCTCAGCTCGTGTCTACCGACGGAAAGAGAAGGACCGTGACGCTTGGTGGCTAGAGAAGCGCAAAGCCCCAGTGTTACTGCGCCTGTGAAAGCGCTTCCAAGGAAGGGTGCTGGCTAGCAAGAGCTTTCAGTGCTGGCACTTTTCATCTCTGAGCAATTGCTCGACGTTTGCAATTTCTCACCTGAGCTCTCTTTAGAGTGCGCGAGAGGATGAGCAGAAGATGAGGTGGCTAGAGAAGCCCAGAGCCCCAGTGTTCTTAGGCCTACAAAAGCGCTTCCAAGGAAGGGTGCTGGCTAGCAACAGCTTTCAGTGCTGGCAGTTTTCATCTCGGAGCAATTGCTCGACGTTTGCAATTTCTCAGCTCGTGTCTAGGAGACGGAAAGAGAAGGACCGTGACGTTTGGTGGGTAGAGAAGCGCAAAGCCCCAGTGTTGCTGCGCCTGTGAAAGCGCTTCCAAGGAAGGGTGCTGGCTAGCAAGAGCTTTCAGTGCTGGCACTTTTCATCTCTGAGCAATTGCTGGACGTTTGCAATTTCTCACCTGAGCTCTCTTTAGAGCGCGCGAGGATGAGCAGAAGATGAGGTGGCTAGAGAAGCCCAGAGCCCCAGTGTTCTTAGGCCTACAAAAGCGCTTCCAAGGAAGGGTGCTGGCTAGCAAGAGCTTTCAGTGCTGGCACTTTTCGTCTCTGAGCAATTGCTCGACGTTTGCAATTTCTCAGCTCGTGTCTACGAGACGGAAAGAGAAGGACCGTGACATTTGGTGCGTATAGAAGCGCAAAGCCCCAGTGTTGCTGCGCCTGTGAAAGCGCTTCCAAGGAAGGGTGCTGGCTAGCAAGAGCTTTCAGTGCTGGCACTTTTCATCTCTGAGCAATTGCTCGACGTTTGCAATTTCTCACCTGAGCTCTCTTTAGAGTGCGCGAGAGGATGAGCAGAAGATGAGGTGGCTAGAGAAGCCCAGAGCCCCAGTCTTCTTAGGCCTACAAAAGCGCTTCCAAGGAAGGGTGCTGGCTAGCAACAGCTTTCAGTGCTGGCACTTTTCGTCTCTGAGCAATTGCTCGACGTTTGCAATTTCTCAGCTTGTGTCTACCGACGGAAAGAGAAGGACCGTGACTTTTGGTGGGTAGAGAAGCGCAAAGCCCCAGTGTTGCTGCGCCTGTGAAAGCGCTTCCAAGGAAGGGGGCTGGCTAGCAACAGCTTTCAGTGCTGGCCCTTTTCATCTCTGAGCAATTGCTCGACGTTTGTAATTTCTCAGCTCGTGTCTACCGACGGAAAGAGAAGGGCCATGACGTTTGGTGGCTAGAGAAGCGCAAAGCCCCAGTGTTGCTGCGCCTGTGAAAGCGCTTCCAAGGAAGGGTGCTGGCTAGCAACAGCTTTCAGTGCTGGCAGTTTTCATCTCGGAGCAATTGCTGGACGTTTGCAATTTCTCACCTGAGCTCTCTTTAGAGTGCGCGAGAGGATGAGCAGAAGGTGAGGTGGCTAGAGAAGCCCAGAGCCCCAGTGTTCTTAGGCCTACAAAAGCGCTTCCAAGGAAGGGTGCTGGCTAGCAAGAGCTTTCAGTGCTGGCACTTTTCGTCTCTGAGCAATTGCTCGACGTTTGCAATTTCTCAGCTCGTGTCTAGGAGACGGAAAGAGAATGACCGTGACATTTGATGGCTAGAGAAGCGCAAAGGCCCAGTGTTGCTGCTCCTGTGAAAGCGCTTCCAAGGAAGGGTGCTGGCTAGCAAGAGCTTTCAGTGCTGGCACTTTTCATCTCTGAGCAATTGCTCGATGTTTGCAATTTCTCAGCTCGTGTCTACGAGACGGAAAGAGAAGGACCGTGACATTTGGTGGCTAGAGAAGCACAAAGCCCCAGTGTTACTGCGCCTGTGAAAGCGCTTCCAAGGAAGGGTGCTGGCTAGCAAGAGCTTTCAGTGCTGGCACTTTTCATCTCTGAGCAATTGCTCGACGTTTGCAATTTCTCACCTGAGCTCTCTTCAGAGTGCGCGAGAGGATGAGCAGAAGATGAGGTGGCTAGAGAAGCCCAGAGCCCCAGTGTTCTTAGGCCTACAAAAGCGCTTCCAAGGAAGGGTGCTGGCTAGCAAGAGCTTTCAGTGCTGGCACTTTTCATCTCTGAGCAATTGCTCGACGTTTGCAATTTCTCAGCTCGTGTCTACAAGACGGAAAGAGAATGACCGTGACGTTTGGTGCGTATAGAAGCGCAAAGCCCCAGTGTTGCTGCGCCTGTGAAAGCGCTTCCAAGGAAGGGTGCTGGCTAGCAACAGCTTTCAGTGCTGGCACTTTTCATCTCTGAGCAATTGCTCGAAGTTTGCAATTTCTCAGCTCGTGTCTACAAGACGGAAAGAGAAGGACCGTGACATTTGGTGCGTATAGAAGCGCAAAGCCCCAGTGTTGCTGCGCCTGTGAAAGCGCTTCCAAGGAAGGGTGCTGGCTAGCAAGAGCTTTCAGTGCTGGCACTTTTCATCTCTGAGCAATTGCTCGTCGTTTGCAATTTCTCACCTGAGCTCTCTTTAGAGTGCGCGAGAGGATGAGCAGAAGATGAGGTGGCTAGAGAAGCCCAGAGCCCCAGTGTTCTTAGGCCTACAAAAGCGCTTCCAAGGAAGGGTGCTGGCTAGCAACAGCTTTCAGTGCTGGCACTTTTCATCTCTGAGCAATTGCTCGACGTTTGCAATTTCTCAGCTCGTGTCTACCGACGGAAAGAGAAGGACCGTGACGTTTGGTGGGTAGAGAAGCGCAAAGCCCCAGTGTTACTGCGCCTGTGAAAGCGCTTCCAAGGAAGGGTGCTGGCTAGCAACAGCTTTCAGTGCTGGCACTTTTCATCTCTGAGCAATTGCTGGACATTTGCAATTTCTCACCTGAGCTCTCTTTAGAGTGCGCGAGAGGATGAGCAGAAGATGAGGTGGCTAGAGAAGCCCAGAGCCCCAGTGTTCTTAGGCCTACAAAAGCGCTTCCAAGGAAGGGTGCTGGCTAGCAACAGCTTTCAGTGCTGGCACTTTTCATCTCGGAGCAATTGCTCGACGTTTGCAATTTCTCAGCTCGTGTCTACCGACGGAAAGAGAAGGACCGTGACGTTTGGTGGGTAGAGAAGCGCAAAGCCCCAGTGTTACTGCGCCTGTGAAAGCGCTTCCAAGGAAGGGTGCTGGCTAGCAACAGCTTTCAGTGCTGGCACTTTTCATCTCTGAGCAATTGCTTGAAGTTTGCAATTTCTCACCTGAGCTCTCTTTAGAGTGCGCGAGAGGATGAGCAGAAGATGAGGTGGCTAGAGAAGCCCAGAGCCCCAGTGTTCTTAGGCCTACAAAAGCGCTTCCAAGGAAGGGTGCTGGCTAGCAACAGCTTTCAGTGCTGGCAGTTTTCATCTCGGAGCAATTGCTCGACGTTTGCAATTTCTCAGCTCGTGTCTAGGAGACGGAAAGAGAAGGACCGTGACGTTTGGTGGGTAGAGAAGCGCAAAGCCCCAGTGTTGCTGCGCCTGTGAAAGCGCTTCCAAGGAAGGGTGCTGGCTAGCAAGAGCTTTCAGTGCTGGCACTTTTCATCTCTGAGCAATTGCTGGACGTTTGCAATTTCTCACCTGAGCTCTCTTTAGAGCGCGCGAGGATGAGCAGAAGATGAGGTGGCTAGAGAAGCCCAGAGCCCCAGTGTTCTTAGGCCTACAAAAGCGCTTCCAAGGAAGGGTGCTGGCTAGCAACAGCTTTCAGTGCTGGCACTTTTCGTCTCTGAGCAATTGCTGGACGTTTGCAATTTCTCAGCTCGTGTCTACCGACGGAAAGAGAAGGACCGTGACTTTTGGTGGCTAGAGAAGCGCAAAGCCCCAGTGTTGCTGCGCCTGTGAAAGCGCTTCCAAGGAAGGGTGCTGGCTAGCAACAGCTTTCAGTGCTGGCCCTTTTCATCTCTGAGCAATTGCTCGACGTTTGTAATTTCTCACCTGAGCTCTCTTTAGAGTGCGCGAGAGGATGAGCAGAAGATGAGGTGGCTAGAGAAGCCCAGAGCCCCAGTGTTCTTAGGCCTACAAAAGCGCTTCCAAGGAAGGGTGCTGGCTAGCAACAGCTTTCAGTGCTGGCACTTTTCATCTCGGAGCAATTGCTCGACGTTTGCAATTTCTCAGCTCGTGTCTACCGACGGAAAGAGAAGGACCGTGACGTTTGGTGCGTATAGAAGCGCAAAGCCCCAGTGTTGCTGCGCCTGTGAAAGCGCTTCCAAGGAAGGGTGCTGGCTAGCAACAGCTTTCAGTGCTGGCACTTTTCATCTCTGAGCAATTGCTCGACGTTTGCAATTTCTCAGCTCGTGTCTACAAGACGGAAAGAGAAGGACCGTGACGTTTGGTGGCTAGAGAAGCGCAAAGCCCCAGTGTTGCTGCGCCTGTGAAAGCGCTTCCAAGGAAGGGTGCTGGCTAGCAAGAGCTTTCAGTGCTGGCACTTTTCATCTCTGAGCAATTGCTCGACGTTTGCAATTTCTCACCTGAGCTCTCTTCAGAGTGCGCGAGAGGATGAGCAGAAGATGAGGTGGCTAGAGAAGCCCAGAGCCCCAGTGTTCTTAGGCCTACAAAAGCGCTTCCAAGGAAGGGTGCTGGCTAGCAACAGCTTTCAGTGCTGGCACTTTTCATCTCTGAGCAATTGCTGGACGTTTGCAATTTCTCAGCTCGTGTCTACGAGATGGAAAGAGAATGACCGTGACGTTTGGTGGCTAGAGAAGCGCAAAGCCCCAGTGTTGCTGCGCCTGTGAAAGCGCTTCCAAGGAAGGGTGCTGGCTAGCAAGAGCTTTCAGTGCTGGCACTTTTCATCTCTGAGCAATTGCTCGACGTTTGCAATTTCTCACCTGAGCTCTCTTTAGAGTGCGCGAGAGGATGAGCAGAAGATGAGGTGGCTAGAGAAGCCCAGAGCCCCAGTGTTCTTAGGCCTACAAAAGCGCTTCCAAGGAAGGGTGCTGGCTAGCAACAGCTTTCAGTGCTGGCACTTTTCATCTCTGAGCAATTGCTCGACGTTTGCAATTTCTCAGCTCGTGTCTACAAGACGGAAAGAGAAGGACCGTGACGTTTGGTGCGTATAGAAGCGCAAAGCCCCAGTGTTGCTGCGCCTGTGAAAGCGCTTCCAAGGAAGGGTGCTGGCTAGCAAGAGCTTTCAGTGCTGGCACTTTTCTTCTCTGAGCAATTGCTGGACGTTTGCAATTTCTCACCTGAGCTCTCTTTAGAGTGCGCGAGAGGATGAGCAGTAGATTAGGTGGCTAGAGAAGCCCAGAGCCCCAGTGTTCTTAGGCCTACAAAAGCGCTTCCAAGGAAGGGTGCTGGCTAGCAACAGCTTTCAGTTCTGGCAGTTTTCATCTCGGAGCAATTGCTCGACGTTTGCAATTTCTCAGCTCGTGTCTACGAGACGGAAAGAGAAGGACCGTGACGTTTGGTGGCTAGAGAAGCGCAAAGCCCCAGTGTTGCTGTGCCTGTGAAAGCGCTTCTAAGGAAGGGTGCTGGCTAGCAACAGCTTTCAGTGCTGGCCCTTTTCATCTCTGAGCAATTGCTGGACGTTTGCAATTTCTCACCTGAGCTCTCTTTAGAGTGCGCGAGAGGATGAGCAGAAGATGAGGTGGCTAGAGAAGCCCAGAGCCCCAGTGTTCTTAGGCCTACAAAAGCGCTTCCAAGGAAGGGTGCTGGCTAGCAACAGCTTTCAGTGCTGGCACTTTTCGTCTCTGAGCAATTGCTCGACGTTTGCAATTTCTCAGCTCGTGTCTACGAGACGGAAAGAGAAGGACCGTGACTTTTGGTGGCTAGAGAAGCGCAAAGCCCCAGTGTTGCTGCGCCTGTGAAAGCGCTTCCAAGGAAGGGTGCTGGCTAGCAAGAGCTTTCAGTGCTGGCACTTTTCATCTCGGAGCAATTGCTCGACGTTTGTAATTTCTCAGCTCGTGTCTACCGATGGAAAGAGAAGGGCCGTGACGTTTGGTGGCTAGAGAAGCGCAAAGCCCCAGTGTTGCTGCGCCTGTGAAAGCGCTTCCAAGGAAGGGTGCTGGCTAGCAACAGCTTTCAGTGCTGGCACTTTTCATCTCTGAGCAATTGCTCGACGTTTGCAATTTCTCACCTGAGCTCTCTTTAGAGTGCGCGAGAGGATGAGCAGAAGATGAGGTGGCTAGAGAAGCCCAGAGCCCCAGTGTTCTTAGGCCTACAAAAGCGCTTCCAAGGAAGGGTGCTGGCTAGCAACAGCTTTCAGTGCTGGCACTTTTCATCTCTGAGCAATTGCTCGACGTTTGCAATTTCTCAGCTCGTGTCTACAAGACGGAAAGAGAATGACCGTGACATTTGGTGGCTAGAGAAGCGCAAAGGCCCAGTGTTGCTGCTCCTGTGAAAGCGCTTCCAAGGAAGGGTGCTGGCTAGCAAGAGCTTTCAGTGCTGGCACTTTTCATCTCTGAGCAATTGCTCGACGTTTGCAATTTCTCAGCTCGTGTCTACGAGACGGAAAGAGAAGGACCGTGACTTTTGGTGGCTAGAGAAGCGCAAAGCCCCAGTGTTGCTGCGCCTGTGAAAGCGCTTCCAAGGAAGGGTGCTGGCTAGCAACAGCTTTCAGTGCTGGCACCTTTCATCTCTGAGCAATTGCTCGACGTTTGCAATTTCTCACCTGAGCTCTCTTCAGAGTGCGCGAGAGGATGAGCAGAAGATGAGGTGGCTAGAGAAGCCCAGAGCCCCAGTGTTCTTAGGCCTACAAAAGCGCTTCCAAGGAAGGGTGCTGGCTAGCAAGAGCTTTCAGTGCTGGCACTTTTCATCTCTGAGCAATTGCTCGACGTTTGCAATTTCTCAGCTCGTGTCTACAAGACGGAAAGAGAATGACCGTGACGTTTGGTGCGTATAGAAGCGCAAAGCCCCAGTGTTGCTGCGCCTGTGAAAGCGCTTCCAAGGAAGGGTGCTGGCTAGCAAGAGCTTTCAGTGCTGGCACTTTTCATCTCTGAGCAATTGCTCGAAGTTTGCAATTTCTCAGCTCGTGTCTACAAGACGGAAAGAGAATGACCGTGACATTTGGTGCGTATAGAAGCGCAAAGCCCCAGTGTTGCTGCGCCTGTGAAAGCGCTTCCAAGGAAGGGTGCTGGCTAGCAAGAGCTTTCAGTGCTGGCACTTTTCATCTCTGAGCAATTGCTCGACGTTTGCAATTTCTCAGCTCGTGTCTAGGAGACGGAAAGAGAAGGACCGTGACGTTTGGTGGCTAGAGAAGCGCAAAGCCCCAGTGTTGCTGCGCCTGTGAAAGCGCTTCCAAGGAAGGGTGCTGGCTAGCAACAGCTTTCAGTGCTGGCACTTTTCATCTCTGAGCAATTGCTCGACGTTTGCAATTTCTCACCTGAGCTCTCTTTAGAGTGCGCGAGAGGATGAGCAGAAGATGAGGTGGCTAGAGAAGCCCAGAGCCCCAGTGTTCTTAGGCCTACAAAAGCGCTTCCAAGGAAGGGTGCTGGCTAGCAACAGCTTTCAGTGCTGGCACTTTTCATCTCTGAGCAATTGCTCGACGTTTGCAATTTCTCAGCTCGTGTCTAGGAGACGGAAAGAGAAGGACCGTGACGTTTGGTGGCTAGAGAAGCGCAAAGCCCCAGTGTTACTGCGCCTGTGAAAGCGCTTCCAAGGAAGGGTGCTGGCTAGCAAGAGCTTTCAGTGCTGGCACTTTTCATCTCTGAGCAATTGCTCGACGTTTGCAATTTCTCACCTGAGCTCTCTTTAGAGTGCGCGAGAGGATGAGCAGAAGATGAGGTGGCTAGAGAAGCCCAGAGCCCCAGTCTTCTTAGGCCTACAAAAGCGCTTCCAAGGAAGGGTGCTGGCTAGCAACAGCTTCCAGTGCTGGCACTTTTCATCTCTGAGCAATTGCTCGACGTTTGCAATTTCTCAGCTCGTGTCTACCGACGGAAAGAGAAGGACCGTGACGTTTGGTGGCTAGAGAAGCGCAAAGCCCCAGTGTTACTGCGCCTGTGAAAGCGCTTCCAAGGAAGGGTGCTGGCTAGCAACAGCTTTCAGTGCTGGCCCTTTTCATCTCTGAGCAATTGCTCGACGTTTGTAATTTCTCACCTGAGCTCTCTTTAGAGTGCGCGAGAGGATGAGCAGAAGATGAGGTGGCTAGAGAAGCCCAGAGCCCCAGTGTTCTTAGGCCTACAAAAGCGCTTCCAAGGAAGGGTGCTGGCTAGCAAGAGCTTTCAGTGCTGGCACTTTTCATCTCTGAGCAATTGCTCGACGTTTGCAATTTCTCAGCTCGTGTCTAGGAGACGGAAAGAGGACCGTGACATTTGGTGCGTATAAAAGCGCAAAGCCCCAGTGTTGCTGCACCTGTGAAAGCGCTTCCAAGGAAGGGTGCTGGCTAGCAAGAGCTTTCAGTGCTGGCACTTTTCATCTCTGAGCAATTGCTCGACGTTTGCAATTTCTCACCTGAGCTCTCTTTAGAGTGTGCGAGAGGATGAGCAGAAGATGAGGTGGCTAGAGAAGCCCAGAGCCCCAGTGTTCTTAGGCCTACAAAAGCGCTTCCAAGGAAGGGTGCTGGCTAGCAACAGCTTTCAGTGCTGGCCCTTTTCATCTCTGAGCAATTGCTCGACGTTTGCAATTTCTCACCTGAGCTCTCTTTAGAGTGCGCGAGAGGATGAGCAGAAGATGAGGTGGCTAGAGAAGCCCAGAGCCCCAGTGTTCTTAGGCCTACAAAAGCGCTTCCAAGGAAGGGTGCTGGCTAGCAACAGCTTTCAGTGCTGGCACTTTTCATCTCTGAGCAATTGCTCGACGTTTGCAATTTCTCAGCTCGTGTCTACAAGACGGAAAGAGAAGGATCGTGACATTTGGTGGGTAGAGAAGCGCAAAGCCCCAGTGTTGCTGCGCCTGTGAAAGCGCTTCCAAGGAAGGGTGCTGGCTAGCAACAGCTTTCAGTGCTGGCACTTTTCATCTCTGAGCAATTGCTCGACGTTTGCAATTTCTCAGCTCGTGTCTACGAGACGGAAAGAGAAGGACCGTGACGTTTGGTAGCTAGAGAAGTGCAAAGCCCCAGTGTTGCTGCGCCTGTGAAAGCGCTTCCAAGGAAGGGTGCTGGCTAGCAAGAGCTTTCAGTGCTGGCCCTTTTCATCTCTGAGCAATTGCTGGACGTTTGCAATTTCTCACCTGAGCTCTCTTTAGAGTGCGCGAGAGGATGAGCAGAAGATGAGGTGGCTAGAGAAGCCCAGAGCCCCAGTGTTCTTAGGCCTACAAAAGCGCTTCCAAGGAAGGGTGCTGGCTAGCAACAGCTTTCAGTGCTGGCACTTTTCCTCTCTGAGCAATTGCTCGACGTTTGCAATTTCTCAGCTCGTGTCTACGAGACGGAAAGAGAAGGACCGTGACGTTTGGTGCGTAGAGAAGTGCAAAGCCCCAGTGTTACTGCGCCTGTGAAAGCGCTTCCAAGGAAGGGTGCTGGCTAGCAACAGCTTTCAGTGCTGGCACTTTTCATCTCTGAGCAATTGCTGGACGTTTGCAATTTCTCACCTGAGCTCTCTTTAGAGTGCGCGAGAGGATGAGCAGAAGATGAGGTGGCTAGAGAAGCCCAGAGCCCCAGTGTTCTTAGGCCTACAAAAGCGCTTCCAAGGAATGGTGCTGGCTAGCAACAGCTTTCAGTGCTGGCACTTTTCATCTCTGAGCAATTGCTCGACGTTTGCAATTTCTCAGCTCGTGTCTAGGAGACGGAAAGAGAAGGACCGTGACGTTTGGTGGGTAGAGAAGCGCAAAGCCCCAGTGTTGCTGCGCCTGTGAAAGCGCTTCCAAGGAAGGGTGCTGGCTAGCAAGAGCTTTCAGTGCTGGCACTTTTCATCTCTGAGCAATTGCTCGACGTTTGCAATTTCTCACCTGAGCTCTCTTTAGAGCGCGCGAGGATGAGCAGAAGATGAGGTAGCTAGAGAAGCCCAGAGCCCCAGTGTTCTTAGGCCTACAAAAGCGCTTCCAAGGAAGGGTGCTGGCTAGCAAGAGCTTTCAGTGCTGGCACTTTTCATCTCTGAGCAATTGCTCGACGTTTGCAATTTCTCAGCTCGTGTCTACAAGACGGAAAGAGAAGGACCGTGACATTTGGTGCGTATAGAAGCGCAAAGCCCCAGTGTTGCTGCGCCTGTGAAAGCGCTTCCAAGGAAGGGTGCTGGCTAGCAAGAGCTTTCAGTGCTGGCACTTTTCATCTCTGAGCAATTGCTGGACGTTTGCAATTTCTCACCTGAGCTCTCTTTAGAGTGCGCGAGAGGATGAGCAGAAGATGAGGTGGCTAGAGAAGCCCAGAGCCCCAGTGTTCTTAGGCCTACAAAAGCGCTTCCAAGGAAGGGTGCTGGCTAGCAACAGCTTTCAGTGCTGGCACTTTTCATCTCTGAGCAATTGCTTGACGTTTGCAATTTCTCACCTGAGCTCTCTTTAGAGTGCGCGAGAGGATGAGCAGAAGATGAGGTGGCTAGAGAAGCCCAGAGCCCCAGTGTTCTTAGGCCTACAAAAGCGCTTCCAAGGAAGGGTGCTGGCTAGCAACAGCTTTCAGTGCTGGCACTTTTCATCTCTGAGCAATTGCTCGACGTTTGCAATTTCTCAGCTCGTGTCTACGAGACGGAAAGAGAAGGACCGTGACATTTGGTGGCTAGAGAAGCGCAAAGCCCCAGTGTTGCTGCGCCTGTGAAAGCGCTTCCAAGGAAGGGTGCTGGCTAGCAACAGCTTTCAGTGCTGGCACTTTTCATCTCTGAGCAATTGCTCGACGTTTGCAATTTCTCACCTGAGCTCTCTTTAGAGTGCGCGAGAGGATGAGCAGAAGATTAGGTGGCTAGAGAAGCCCAGAGCCCCAGTGTTCTTAGGCCTACAAAAGCGCTTCCAAGGAAGGGTGCTGGCTAGCAACAGCTTTCAGTGCTGGCACTTTTCCTCTCTGAGCAATTGCTCGACGTTTGCAATTTCTCAGCTCGTGTCTAGGAGACGGAAAGAGAATGACCGTGACATTTGGTGCGTATAGAAGCGCAAAGCCCCAGTGTTGCTGCGCCTGTGAAAGCGCTTCCAAGGAAGGGTGCTGGCTAGCAACAGCTTTCAGTGCTGGCACTTTTCATCTCTGAGCAATTGCTCGACGTTTGCAATTTCTCACCTGAGCTCTCTTTAGAGTGCGCGAGAGGATGAGCAGAAGATGAGGTGGCTAGAGAAGCCCAGAGCCCCAGTGTTCTTAGGCCTACAAAAGCGCTTCCAAGGAAGGGTGCTGGCTAGCAACAGCTTTCAGTGCTGGCACTTTTCATCTCGGAGCAATTGCTCGACGTTTGCAATTTCTCAGCTCGTGTCTAGGAGACGGAAAGAGAAGGACCGTGACTTTTGGTGGGTAGAGAAGCGCAAAGCCCCAGTGTTCTTAGGCCTACAAAAGCGCTTCCAAGGAAGGGTGCTGGCTAGCAACAGCTTTCAGTGCTGGCACTTTTCATCTCTGAGCAATTGCTCGACGTTTGCAATTTCTCAGCTCGTGTCTACCGACGGAAAGAGAAGGACCGTGACGTTTGGTGGCTAGAGAAGCGCAAAGCCCCAGTGTTGCTGCGCCTGTGAAAGCGCTTCCAAGGAAGGGTGCTGGCTAGCAAGAGCTTTCAGTGCTGGCACTTTTCATCTCTGAGCAATTGCTCGACGTTTGCAATTTCTCACCTGAGCTCTCTTTAGAGTGCGCGAGAGGATGAGCAGAAGATTAGGTGGCTAGAGAAGCCCAGAGCCCCAGTGTGCTTAGGCCTACAAAAGCGCTTCCAAGGAAGGGTGCTGGCTAGCAACAGCTTTCAGTGCTGGCACTTCTCATCTCTGAGCAATTGCTCGACGTTTGCAATTTCTCACCTGAGCTCTCTTTAGAGTGCGCGAGAGGATGAGCAGAAGATGAGGTGGCTAGAGAAGCCCAGAGCCCCAGTGTTCTTAGGCCTACAAAAGCGCTTCCAAGGAAGGGTGCTGGCTAGCAACAGCTTTCAGTGCTGGCACTTTTCATCTCGGAGCAATTGCTCGACGTTTGCAATTTCTCAGCTCGTGTCTACCGACGGAAAGAGAAGGACCGTGACGTTTGGTGGCTAGAGAAGCGCAAAGCCCCAGTGTTGCTGCGCCTGTGAAAGCGCTTCCAAGGAAGGGTGCTGGCTAGCAAGAGCTTTCAGTGCTGGCACTTTTCATCTCTGAGCAATTGCTCGACGTTTGCAATTTCTCACCTGAGCTCTCTTTAGAGTGCGCGAGAGGATGAGCAGAAGATGAGGTGGCTAGAGAAGCCCAGAGCCCCAGTGTTCTTAGGCCTACAAAAGCGCTTCCAAGGAAGGGTGCTGGCTAGCAAGAGCTTTCAGTGCTGGCACTTTTCATCTCTGAGCAATTGCTCGACGTTTGCAATTTCTCAGCTCGTGTCTAGGAGACGGAAAGAGAAGGACCGTGACTTTTGGTGGGTAGAGAAGCGCAAAGCCCCAGTGTTGCTGCGCCTGTGAAAGCGCTTCCAAGGAAGGGTGCTGGCTAGCAAGAGCTTTCAGTGCTGGCACTTTTCATCTCTGAGCAATTGCTGGACGTTTGCAATTTCTCACCTGAGCTCTCTTTAGAGTGCGCGAGAGGATGAGCAGAAGATGAGGTGGCTAGAGAAGCCCAGAGCCCCAGTGTTCTTAGGCCTACAAAAGCGCTTCCAAGGAAGGGTGCTGGCTAGCAACAGCTTTCAGTGCTGGCACTTTTCATCTCTGAGCAATTGCTGGACGTTTGCAATTTCTCAGCTCGTGTCTACGAGACAGAAAGAGAATGACCGTGACGTTTGGTGGCTAGAGAAGCGCAAAGCCCCAGTGTTGCTGCGCCTGTGAAAGCGCTTCCAAGGAAGGGTGCTGGCTAGCAACAGCTTTCAGTGCTGGCACTTTTCATCTCTGAGCAATTGCTCGACGTTTGCAATTTCTCAGCTCGTGTCTACGAGACGGAAAGAGAAGGACCGTGACGTTTGGTGGCTAGAGAAGCGCAAAGCCCCAGTGTTACTGCGCCTGTGAAAGCGCTTCCAAGGAAGGGTGCTGGCTAGCAACAGCTTTCAGTGCTGGCACTTTTCATCTCTGAGCAATTGCTCGACGTTTGCAATTTCTCAGCTCGTGTCTACGAGACGGAAAGAGAAGGACCGTGACATTTGGTGCGTATAGAAGCGCAAAGCCCCAGTGTTGCTGCGCCTGTGAAAGCGCTTCCAAGGAAGGGTGCTGGCTAGCAAGAGCTTTCAGTGCTGGCACTTTTCATCTCTGAGCAATTGCTCGACGTTTGCAATTTCTCAGCTCGTGTCTACGAGACGGAAAGAGAATGACCGTGACGTTTGGTGGCTAGAGAAGCGCAAAGCCCCAGTGTTGCTGCGCCTGTGAAAGCGCTTCCAAGGAAGGGTGCTGGCTAGCAAGAGCTTTCAGTGCTGGCACTTTTCATCTCTGAGCAATTGCTCGACGGTTGCAATTTCTCACCTGAGCTCTCTTTAGAGCGCGCGAGGATGAGCAGAAGATTAGGTGGCTAGAGAAGCCCAGAGCCCCAGTGTTCTTAGGCCTACAAAAGCGCTTCCAAGGAAGGGTGCTGGCTAGCAACAGCTTTCAGTGCTGGCACTTTTCATCTCTGAGCAATTGCTCGACATTTGCAATTTCTCAGCTCGTGTCTACGAGACGGAAAGAGAATGACCGTGACGTTTGGTGGCTAGAGAAGCGCAAAGCCCCAGTGTTGCTGCGCCTGTGAAAGCGCTTCCAAGGAAGGGTGCTGGCTAGCAACAGCTTTCAGTGCTGGCACTTTTCATCTCTGAGCAATTGCTCGACATTTGCAATTTCTCACCTGAGCTCTCTTTAGAGCGCGCGAGGATGAGCAGAAGATTAGGTGGCTAGAGAAGCCCAGAGCCCCAGTGTTCTTAGGTCTACAAAAGCGCTTCCAAGGAAGGGTGCTGGCTAGCAAGAGCTTTCAGTGCTGGCACTTTTCATCTCTGAGCAATTGCTCGACGTTTGCAATTTCTCACCTGAGCTCTCTTTAGAGTGCGCGAGAGGATGAGCAGAAGATGAGGTGGCTAGAGAAGCCCAGAGCCCCAGTGTTCTTAGGCCTACAAAAGCGCTTCCAAGGAAGGGTGCTGGCTAGCAACAGCTTTCAGTGCTGGCACTTTTCATCTCTGAGCAATTGCTCGACGTTTGCAATTTCTCAGCTCGTGTCTAGGAGACGGAAAGAGAAGGTCCGTGACGTTTGGTGGCTAGAGAAGCGCAAAGCCCCAGTGTTGCTGCGCCTGTGAAAGCGCTTCCAAGGAAGGGTGCTGGCTAGCAACAGCTTTCAGTGCTGGCACTTTTCATCTCTGAGCAATTGCTCGACGTTTGCAATTTCTCACCTGAGCTCTCTTCAGAGTGCGCGAGAGGATGAGCAGAAGATGAGGTGGCTAGAGAAGCCCAGAGCCCCAGTGTGCTTAGGCCTACAAAAGCGCTTCCAAGGAAGGGTGCTGGCTAGCAAGAGCTTTCAGTGCTGGCACTTTTCATCTCTGAGCAATTGCTCGACGTTTGCAATTTCTCAGCTCGTGTCTACGAGACGGAAAGAGAAGGACCGTGACGTTTGGTGGCTAGAGAAGCGCAAAGCCCCAGTGTTGCTGCGCCTGTGAAAGCGCTTCCAAGGAAGGGTGCTGGCTAGCAAGAGCTTTCAGTGCTGGCACTTTTCATCTCTGAGCAATTGCTCGACGTTTGTAATTTCTCAGCTCGTGTCTACCGACGGAAAGAGAAGGACCGTGACGTTTGGTGGCTAGAGAAGCGCAAAGCCCCAGTGTTGCTGCGCCTGTGAAAGCGCTTCCAAGGAAGGGTGCTGGCTAGCAACAGCTTTCAGTGCTGGCACTTTTCATCTCTGAGCAATTGCTCGACGTTTGCAATTTCTCAGCTCGTGTCTACGAGACGGAAAGAGAATGACCGTGACGTTTGGTGAGTATAGAAGCACAAAGCCCCAGTGTTGCCGCGCCTGTGAAAGCGCTTCCAAGGAAGGGTGCTGGCTAGCAAGAGCTTTCAGTGCTGGCACTTTTCATCTCGGAGCAATTGCTCGACGTTTGCAATTTCTCAGCTCGTGTCTACGAGACGGAAAGAGAAGGACCGTGACGTTTGGTGCGTATAGAAGCACAAAGCCCCAGTGTTGCCGCGCCTGTGAAAGCGCTTCCAAGGAAGGGTGCTGGCTAGCAACAGCTTTCAGTGCTGGCACTTTTCATCTCTGAGCAATTGCTCGACGTTTGCAATTTCTCAGCTCGTGTCTACGAGACGGAAAGAGAAGGACCGTGACGTTTGGTGCGTAGAGAAGCGCAAAGCCCCAGTGTTACTGCGCCTGTGAAAGCGCTTCCAAGGAAGGGTGCTGGCTAGCAACAGCTTTCAGTGCTGGCACTTTTCATCTCGGAGCAATTGCTGGACGTTTGCAATTTCTCACCTGAGCTCTCTTTAGAGTGCGCGAGAGGATGAGCAGAAGATGAGGTGGCTAGAGAAGCCCAGAGCCCCAGTGTTCTTAGGCCTACAAAAGCGCTTCCAAGGAAGGGTGCTGGCTAGCAAGAGCTTTCAGTGCTGGCACTTTTCATCTCGGAGCAATTGCTCGACGTTTGCAATTTCTCAGCTCGTGTCTACGAGACGGAAAGAGAAGGACCGTGACGTTTGGTGGCTAGAGAAGCGCAAAGCCCCAGTGTTGCTGCGCCTGTGAAAGCGCTTCCAAGGAAGGGTGCTGGCTAGCAACAGCTTTCAGTGCTGGCACTTTCAATCTCTGAGCAATTGCTGGACGTTTGCAATTTCTCACCTGAGCTCTCTTTAGAGTGCGCGAGAGGATGAGCAGAAGATGAGGTGGCTAGAGAAGCCCAGAGCCCCAGTGTTCTTAGGCCTACAAAAGCGCTTCCAAGGAAGGGTGCTGGCTAGCAAGAGCTTTCAGTGCTGGCACTTTTCATCTCTGAGCAATTGCTCGACGTTTGCAATTTCTCAGCTCGTGTCTACGAGACGGAAAGAGAAGGACCGTGACGTTTGGTGCGTATAGAAGCGCAAAGCCCCAGTGTTGCTGCGCCTGTGAAAGCGCTTCCAAGGAAGGGTGCTGGCTAGCAAGAGCTTTCAGTGCTGGCACTTTTCATCTCTGAGCAATTGCTCGACGTTTGCAATTTCTCACCTGAGCTCTCTTTAGAGTGCGCGAGAGGATGAGCAGAAGATGAGGTGGCTAGAGAAGCCCAGAGCCCCAGTGTTCTTAGGCCTACAAAAGCGCTTCCAAGGAAGGGTGCTGGCTAGCAAGAGCTTTCAGTGCTGGCACTTTTCATCTCTGAGCAATTGCTCGACGTTTGCAATTTCTCACCTGAGCTCTCTTTAGAGTGCGCGAGAGGATGAGCAGAAGATGAGGTGGCTAGAGAAGCCCAGAGCCCCAGTGTTCTTAGGTCTACAAAAGCGCTTCCAAGGAAGGGTGCTGGCTAGCAACAGCTTTCAGTGCTGGCACTTTTCATCTCGGAGCAATTGCTCGACGTTTGCAATTTCTCAGCTCGTGTCTAGGAGACGGAAAGAGAAGGTCCGTGACGTTTGGTGGCTAGAGAAGCGCAAAGCCCCAGTGTTGCTGCGCCTGTGAAAGCGCTTCCAAGGAAGGGTGCTGGCTAGCAACAGCTTTCAGTGCTGGCACTTTTCATCTCTGAGCAATTGCTGGACATTTGCAATTTCTCACCTGAGCTCTCTTTAGAGTGCGCGAGAGGATGAGCAGAAGATGAGGTGGCTAGAGAAGCCCAGAGCCCCAGTGTTCTTAGGCCTACAAAAGCGCTTCCAAGGAAGGGTGCTGGCTAGCAACAGCTTTCAGTGCTGGCACTTTTCATCTCGGAGCAATTGCTCGACGTTTGCAATTTCTCAGCTCGTGTCTACGAGACGGAAAGAGAAGGTCCGTGACGTTTGGTGGCTAGAGAAGCGCAAAGCCCCAGTGTTGCTGCGCCTGTGAAAGCGCTTCCAAGGAAGGGTGCTGGCTAGCAACAGCTTTCAGTGCTGGCACTTTTCATCTCTGAGCAATTGCTGGACATTTGCAATTTCTCACCTGAGCTCTCTTTAGAGTGCGCGAGAGGATGAGCAGAAGATGAGGTGGCTAGAGAAGCCCAGAGCCCCAGTGTTCTTAGGCCTACAAAAGCGCTTCCAAGGAAGGGTGCTGGCTAGCAACAGCTTTCAGTGCTGGCACTTTTCATCTCTGAGCAATTGCTCGACGTTTGTAATTTCTCACCTGAGCTCTCTTTAGAGTGCGCGAGAGGATGAGCAGAAGATGAGGTGGCTAGAGAAGCCCAGAGCCCCAGTGTTCTTAGGCCTACAAAAGCGCTTCCAAGGAAGGGTGCTGGCTAGCAAGAGCTTTCAGTGCTGGCACTTTTCATCTCTGAGCAATTGCTCGACGTTTGCAATTTCTCAGCTCATGTCTAGGAGACGGAAAGAGAAGGACCGTGACTTTTGGTGGGTAGAGAAGCGCAAAGCCCCAGTGTTGCTGCGCCTGTGAAAGCGCTTCCAAGGAAGGGTGCTGGCTAGCAACAGCTTTCAGTGCTGGCACTTTTCATCTCTGAGCAATTGCTCGACGTTTGCAATTTCTCAGCTCGTGTCTACCGACGGAAAGAGAAGGACCGTGACGTTTGGTGAGTAGAGAAGCGCAAAGCCCCAGTGTTGCTGCGCCTGTGAAAGCGCTTCCAAGGAAGGGTGCTGGCTAGCAAGAGCTTTCAGTGCTGGCACTTTTCATCTCTGAGCAATTGCTGGACGTTTGCAATTTCTCACCTGAGCTCTCTTTAGAGTGCGCGAGAGGATGAGCAGAAGATGAGGTGGCTAGAGAAGCCCAGAGCCCCAGTGTTCTTAGGCCTACAAAAGCGCTTCCAAGGAAGGGTGATGGCTAGCAACAGCTTTCAGTGCTGGCACTTTTCATCTCTGAGCAATTGCTCGACGTTTGCAATTTCTCAGCTCGTGTCTAGGAGACGGAAAGAGAAGGACCGTGACGTTTGGTGGGTAGAGAAGCGCAAAGCCCCAGTGTTGCTGCGCCTGTGAAAGCGCTTCCAAGGAAGGGTGCTGGCTAGCAAGAGCTTTCAGTGCTGGCACTTTTCATCTCTGAGCAATTGCTGGACGTTTGCAATTTCTCACCTGAGCTCTCTTTAGAGTGCGCGAGAGGATGAGCAGAAGATTAGGTGGCTAGAGAAGCCCAGAGCCCCAGTGTTCTTAGGCCTACAAAAGCGCTTCCAAGGAAGGGTGCTGGCTAGCAACAGCTTTCAGTGCTGGCACTTTTCATCTCGGAGCAATTGCTCGACGTTTGCAATTTCTCACCTGAGCTCTCTTTAGAGTGCGCGAGAGGATGAGCAGAAGATGAGGTGGCTAGAGAAGCCCAGAGCCCCAGTGTTCTTAGGCCTACAAAAGCGCTTCCAAGGAAGGGTGCTGGCTAGCAACAGCTTTCAGTGCTGGCACTTTTCATCTCTGAGCAATTGCTCGACGTTTGCAATTTCTCAGCTCGTGTCTAGGAGACGGAAAGAGAAGGTCCGTGACGTTTGGTGGCTAGAGAAGCGCAAAGCCCCAGTGTTGCTGCGCCTGTGAAAGCGCTTCCAAGGAAGGGTGCTGGCTAGCAACAGCTTTCAGTGCTGGCACTTTTCATCTCTGAGCAATTGCTCGACGTTTGCAATTTCTCACCTGAGCTCTCTTCAGAGTGCGCGAGAGGATGAGCAGAAGATGAGGTGGCTAGAGAAGCCCAGAGCCCCAGTGTGCTTAGGCCTACAAAAGCGCTTCCAAGGAAGGGTGCTGGCTAGCAAGAGCTTTCAGTGCTGGCACTTTTCATCTCTGAGCAATTGCTCGACGTTTGCAATTTCTCAGCTCGTGTCTACGAGACGGAAAGAGAAGGACCGTGACGTTTGGTGGCTAGAGAAGCGCAAAGCCCCAGTGTTGCTGCGCCTGTGAAAGCGCTTCCAAGGAAGGGTGCTGGCTAGCAAGAGCTTTCAGTGCTGGCACTTTTCATCTCTGAGCAATTGCTCGACGTTTGTAATTTCTCAGCTCGTGTCTACCGACGGAAAGAGAAGGACCGTGACGTTTGGTGGCTAGAGAAGCGCAAAGCCCCAGTGTTGCTGCGCCTGTGAAAGCGCTTCCAAGGAAGGGTGCTGGCTAGCAACAGCTTTCAGTGCTGGCACTTTTCATCTCTGAGCAATTGCTCGACGTTTGCAATTTCTCAGCTCGTGTCTACGAGACGGAAAGAGAATGACCGTGACGTTTGGTGAGTATAGAAGCACAAAGCCCCAGTGTTGCCGCGCCTGTGAAAGCGCTTCCAAGGAAGGGTGCTGGCTAGCAAGAGCTTTCAGTGCTGGCACTTTTCATCTCTGAGCAATTGCTCGACGTTTGCAATTTCTCAGCTCGTGTCTACGAGACGGAAAGAGAAGGACCGTGACGTTTGGTGCGTATAGAAGCACAAAGCCCCAGTGTTGCCGCGCCTGTGAAAGCGCTTCCAAGGAAGGGTGCTGGCTAGCAACAGCTTTCAGTGCTGGCACTTTTCATCTCTGAGCAATTGCTCGACGTTTGCAATTTCTCAGCTCGTGTCTACGAGACGGAAAGAGAAGGACCGTGACGTTTGGTGCGTAGAGAAGCGCAAAGCCCCAGTGTTACTGCGCCTGTGAAAGCGCTTCCAAGGAAGGGTGCTGGCTAGCAACAGCTTTCAGTGCTGGCACTTTTCATCTCTGAGCAATTGCTGGACGTTTGCAATTTCTCACCTGAGCTCTCTTTAGAGTGCGCGAGAGGATGAGCAGAAGATGAGGTGGCTAGAGAAGCCCAGAGCCCCAGTGTTCTTAGGCCTACAAAAGCGCTTCCAAGGAAGGGTGCTGGCTAGCAACAGCTTTCAGTGCTGGCACTTTTCATCTCGGAGCAATTGCTCGACGTTTGCAATTTCTCAGCTCGTGTCTACGAGACGGAAAGAGAAGGACCGTGACGTTTGGTGGCTAGAGAAGCGCAAAGCCCCAGTGTTGCTGCGCCTGTGAAAGCGCTTCCAAGGAAGGGTGCTGGCTAGCAACAGCTTTCAGTGCTGGCACTTTCAATCTCTGAGCAATTGCTGGACGTTTGCAATTTCTCACCTGAGCTCTCTTTAGAGTGCGCGAGAGGATGAGCAGAAGATGAGGTGGCTAGAGAAGCCCAGAGCCCCAGTGTTCTTAGGCCTACAAAAGCGCTTCCAAGGAAGGGTGCTGGCTAGCAAGAGCTTTCAGTGCTGGCACTTTTCATCTCTGAGCAATTGCTCGACGTTTGCAATTTCTCAGCTCGTGTCTACGAGACGGAAAGAGAAGGACCGTGACGTTTGGTGCGTATAGAAGCGCAAAGCCCCAGTGTTGCTGCGCCTGTGAAAGCGCTTCCAAGGAAGGGTGCTGGCTAGCAAGAGCTTTCAGTGCTGGCACTTTTCATCTCTGAGCAATTGCTCGACGTTTGCAATTTCTCACCTGAGCTCTCTTTAGAGTGCGCGAGAGGATGAGCAGAAGATGAGGTGGCTAGAGAAGCCCAGAGCCCCAGTGTTCTTAGGCCTACAAAAGCGCTTCCAAGGAAGGGTGCTGGCTAGCAAGAGCTTTCAGTGCTGGCACTTTTCATCTCTGAGCAATTGCTCGACGTTTGCAATTTCTCACCTGAGCTCTCTTTAGAGTGCGCGAGAGGATGAGCAGAAGATGAGGTGGCTAGAGAAGCCCAGAGCCCCAGTGTTCTTAGGTCTACAAAAGCGCTTCCAAGGAAGGGTGCTGGCTAGCAACAGCTTTCAGTGCTGGCACTTTTCATCTCGGAGCAATTGCTCGACGTTTGCAATTTCTCAGCTCGTGTCTAGGAGACGGAAAGAGAAGGTCCGTGACGTTTGGTGGCTAGAGAAGCGCAAAGCCCCAGTGTTGCTGCGCCTGTGAAAGCGCTTCCAAGGAAGGGTGCTGGCTAGCAACAGCTTTCAGTGCTGGCACTTTTCATCTCTGAGCAATTGCTGGACATTTGCAATTTCTCACCTGAGCTCTCTTTAGAGTGCGCGAGAGGATGAGCAGAAGATGAGGTGGCTAGAGAAGCCCAGAGCCCCAGTGTTCTTAGGCCTACAAAAGCGCTTCCAAGGAAGGGTGCTGGCTAGCAACAGCTTTCAGTGCTGGCACTTTTCATCTCGGAGCAATTGCTCGACGTTTGCAATTTCTCAGCTCGTGTCTACGAGACGGAAAGAGAAGGTCCGTGACGTTTGGTGGCTAGAGAAGCGCAAAGCCCCAGTGTTGCTGCGCCTGTGAAAGCGCTTCCAAGGAAGGGTGCTGGCTAGCAACAGCTTTCAGTGCTGGCACTTTTCATCTCTGAGCAATTGCTGGACATTTGCAATTTCTCACCTGAGCTCTCTTTAGAGTGCGCGAGAGGATGAGCAGAAGATGAGGTGGCTAGAGAAGCCCAGAGCCCCAGTGTTCTTAGGCCTACAAAAGCGCTTCCAAGGAAGGGTGCTGGCTAGCAACAGCTTTCAGTGCTGGCACTTTTCATCTCTGAGCAATTGCTCGACGTTTGCAATTTCTCAGCTCGTGTCTACCGACTGAAAGAGAAGGACCGTGACGTTTGGTGGGTAGAGAAGCGCAAAGCCCCAGTGTTGCTGCACCTGTGAAAGCGCTTCCAAGGAAGGGTGCTGGCTAGCAAGAGCTTTCAGTGCTGGCACTTTTCATCTCTGAGCAATTGCTGGACGTTTGCAATTTCTCACCTGAGCTCTCTTTAGAGTGCGCGAGAGGATGAGCAGAAGATGAGGTGGCTAGAGAAGCCCAGAGCCCCAGTGTTCTTAGGCCTACAAAAGCGCTTCCAAGGAAGGGTGCTGGCTAGCAACAGCTTTCAGTGCTGGCACTTTTCATCTCTGAGCAATTGCTCGACGTTTGCAATTTCTCAGCTCGTGTCTACGAGACGGAAAGAGAAGGACCGTGACGTTTGGTGGCTAGAGAAGCGCAAAGCCCCAGTGTTGCTGCGCCTGTGAAAGCGCTTCCAAGGAAGGGTGCTGGCTAGCAAGAGCTTTCAGTGCTGGCACTTTTCATCTCTGAGCAATTGCTCGACGTTTGTAATTTCTCACCTGAGCTCTCTTTAGAGTGCGCGAGAGGATGAGCAGAAGATGAGGTGGCTAGAGAAGCCCAGAGCCCCAGTGTTCTTAGGCCTACAAAAGCGCTTCCAAGGAAGGGTGCTGGCTAGCAAGAGCTTTCAGTGCTGGCACTTTTCATCTCTGAGCAATTGCTCGACGTTTGCAATTTCTCAGCTCATGTCTAGGAGACGGAAAGAGAAGGACCGTGACTTTTGGTGGGTAGAGAAGCGCAAAGCCCCAGTGTTGCTGCGCCTGTGAAAGCGCTTCCAAGGAAGGGTGCTGGCTAGCAACAGCTTTCAGTGCTGGCACTTTTCATCTCTGAGCAATTGCTCGACGTTTGCAATTTCTCAGCTCGTGTCTACCGACGGAAAGAGAAGGACCGTGACGTTTGGTGAGTAGAGAAGCGCAAAGCCCCAGTGTTGCTGCGCCTGTGAAAGCGCTTCCAAGGAAGGGTGCTGGCTAGCAAGAGCTTTCAGTGCTGGCACTTTTCATCTCTGAGCAATTGCTGGACGTTTGCAATTTCTCACCTGAGCTCTCTTTAGAGTGCGCGAGAGGATGAGCAGAAGATGAGGTGGCTAGAGAAGCCCAGAGCCCCAGTGTTCTTAGGCCTACAAAAGCGCTTCCAAGGAAGGGTGCTGGCTAGCAACAGCTTTCAGTGCTGGCACTTTTCATCTCTGAGCAATTGCTCGACGTTTGCAATTTCTCAGCTCGTGTCTAGGAGACGGAAAGAGAAGGACCGTGACGTTTGGTGGCTAGAGAAGCGCAAAGCCCCAGTGTTGCTGCGCCTGTGAAAGCGCTTCCAAGGAAGGGTGCTGGCTAGCAAGAGCTTTCAGTGCTGGCACTTTTCATCTCTGAGCAATTGCTGGACGTTTGCAATTTCTCACCTGAGCTCTCTTTAGAGTGCGCGAGAGGATGAGCAGAAGATTAGGTGGCTAGAGAAGCCCAGAGCCCCAGTGTTCTTAGGCCTACAAAAGCGCTTCCAAGGAAGGGTGCTGGCTAGCAACAGCTTTCAGTGCTGGCACTTTTCATCTCGGAGCAATTGCTGGACGTTTGCAATTTCTCACCTGAGCTCTCTTTAGAGTGCGCGAGAGGATGAGCAGAAGATGAGGTGGCTAGAGAAGCCCAGAGCCCCAGTGTTCTTAGGCCTACAAAAGCGCTTCCAAGGAAGGGTGCTGGCTAGCAACAGCTTTCAGTGCTGGCACTTTTCATCTCGGAGCAATTGCTCGACGTTTGCAATTTCTCAGCTCGTGTCTAGGAGACGGAAAGAGAAGGACCGTGACGTTTGGTGGCTAGAGAAGCGCAAAGCCCCAGTGTTGCTGCGCCTGTGAAAGCGCTTCCAAGGAAGGGTGCTGGCTAGCAAGAGCTTTCAGTGCTGGCACTTTTCATCTCTGAGCAATTGCTCGACGTTTGCAATTTCTCACCTGAGCTCTCTTTAGAGTGCGCGAGAGGATGAGCAGAAGATGAGGTGGCTAGAGAAGCCCAGAGCCCCAGTGTTCTTAGGCCTACAAAAGCGCTTCCAAGGAAGGGTGCTGGCTAGCAACAGCTTTCAGTGCTGGCACTTTTCATCTCTGAGCAATTGCTCGACGTTTGCAATTTCTCAGCTCGTGTCTACAAGACGGAAAGAGAAGGACCGTGACGTTTGGTGGCTAGAGAAGCGCAAAGCCCCAGTGTTGCTGCGCCTGTGAAAGCGCTTCCAAGGAAGGGTGCTGGCTAGCAAGAGCTTTCAGTGCTGGCACTTTTCATCTCTGAGCAATTGCTCGACGTTTGCAATTTCTCACCTGAGCTCTCTTTAGAGTGCACGAGAGGATGAGCAGAAGATGAGGTGGCTAGAGAAGCCCAGAGCCCCAGTGTTCTTAGGCCTACAAAAGCGCTTCCAAGGAAGGGTGCTGGCTAGCAACAGCTTTCAGTGCTGGCACTTTTCATCTCTGAGCAATTGCTCGACGTTTGCAATTTCTCAGCTCGTGTCTACGAGATGGAAAGAGAATGACCGTGACGTTTGGTGGCTAGAGAAGCGCAAAGCCCCAGTGTTGCTGCACCTGTGAAAGCGCTTCCAAGGAAGGGTGCTGGCTAGCAAGAGCTTTCAGTGCTGGCACTTTTCATCTCTGAGCAATTGCTCGACGTTTGCAATTTCTCACCTGAGCTCTCTTTAGAGTGCGCGAGAGGATGAGCAGAAGATGAGGTGGCTAGAGAAGCCCAGAGCCCCAGTGTTCTTAGGCCTACAAAAGCGCTTCCAAGGAAGGGTGCTGGCTAGCAACAGCTTTCAGTGCTGGCACTTTTCACCTCTGAGCAATTGCTCGACGTTTGCAATTTCTCACCTGAGCTCTCTTTAGAGTGCGCGAGAGGATGAGCAGAAGATGAGGTGGCTAGAGAAGCCCAGAGCCCCAGTGTTCTTAGGCCTACAAAAGCGCTTCCAAGGAAGGGTGCTGGCTAGCAAGAGCTTTCAGTGCTGGCACTTTTCATCTCGGAGCAATTGCTCGACGTTTGCAATTTCTCAGCTCGTGTCTAGGAGACGGAAAGAGAAGGACCGTGACGTTTGGTGGCTAGAGAAGCGCAAAGCCCCAGTGTTGCTGCACCTGTGAAAGCGCTTCCAAGGAAGGGTGCTGGCTAGCAAGAGCTTTCAGTGCTGGCACTTTTCATCTCTGAGCAATTGCTCGACGTTTGCAATTTCTCACCTGAGCTCTCTTTAGAGTGCGCGAGAGGATGAGCAGAAGATGAGGTGGCTAGAGAAGCCCAGAGCCCCAGTGTTCTTAGGCCTACAAAAGCGCTTCCAAGGAAGGGTGCTGGCTAGCAAGAGCTTTCAGTGCTGGCACTTTTCATCTCTGAGCAATTGCTCGACGTTTGCAATTTCTCAGCTCGTGTCTACCGACTGAAAGAGAAGGACCGTGACGTTTGGTGGCTAGAGAAGCGCAAAGCCCCAGTGTTGCTGCGCCTGTGAAAGCGCTTCCAAGGAAGGGTGCTGGCTAGCAAGAGCTTTCAGTGCTGGCACTTTTCATCTCTGAGCAATTGCTCGACGTTTGCAATTTCTCACCTGAGCTCTCTTTAGAGTGCGCGAGAGGATGAGCAGAAGATGAGGTGGCTAGAGAAGCCCAGAGCCCCAGTGTTCTTAGGCCTACAAAAGCGCTTCCAAGGAAGGGTGCTGGCTAGCAAGAGCTTTCAGTGCTGGCACTTTTCATCTCTGAGCAATTGCTCGACGTTTGCAATTTCTCAGCTCGTGTCTACAAGACGGAAAGAGAAGGACCGTGACATTTGGTGCGTATAGAAGCGCAAAGCCCCAGTGTTGCTGCGCCTGTGAAAGCGCTTCCAAGGAAGGGTGCTGGCTAGCAAGAGCTTTCAGTGCTGGCACTTTTCATCTCTGAGCAATTGCTCGACGTTTGCAATTTCTCACCTGAGCTCTCTTTAGAGTGCGCGAGAGGATGAGCAGAAGATGAGGTGGCTAGAGAAGCCCAGAGCCCCAGTGTTCTTAGGCCTACAAAAGCGCTTCCAAGGAAGGGGGCTGGCTAGCAACAGCTTTCAGTGCTGGCACTTTTCATCTCTGAGCAATTGCTGGACGTTTGCAATTTCTCAGCTCGTGTCTACGAGATGGAAAGAGAATGACCGTGACGTTTGGTGGCTAGAGAAGCGCAAAGCCCCAGTGTTGCTGCGCCTGTGAAAGCGCTTCCAAGGAAGGGTGCTGGCTAGCAAGAGCTTTCAGTGCTGGCACTTTTCATCTCTGAGCAATTGCTCGACGTTTGCAATTTCTCACCTGAGCTCTCTTTAGAGTGCGCGAGAGGATGAGCAGAAGATGAGGTGGCTAGAGAAGCCCAGAGCCCCAGTGTTCTTAGGCCTACAAAAGCGCTTCCAAGGAAGGGGGCTGGCTAGCAACAGCTTTCAGTGCTGGCACTTTTCATCTCTGAGCAATTGCTCGACGTTTGCAATTTCTCAGCTCGTGTCTACCGACTGAAAGAGAAGGACCGTGACGTTTGGTGGCTAGAGAAGCGCAAAGCCCCAGTGTTGCTGCGCCTGTGAAAGCGCTTCCAAGGAAGGGTGCTGGCTAGCAAGAGCTTTCAGTGCTGGCACTTTTCATCTCTGAGCAATTGCTGGACGTTTGCAATTTCTCACCTGAGCTCTCTTTAGAGTGCGCGAGAGGATGAGCAGAAGATTAGGTGGCTAGAGAAGCCCAGAGCCCCAGTGTTCTTAGGCCTACAAAAGCCCTTCCAAGGAAGGGTGCTGGCTAGCAACAGCTTTCAGTGCTGGCACTTTTCATCTCTGAGCAATTGCTCGACGTTTGCAATTTCTCAGCTCGTGTCTAGGAGACGGAAAGAGAAGGACCGTGACTTTTGGTGGGTAGAGAAGCGCAAAGCCCCAGTGTTGCTGCGCCTGTGAAAGTGCTTCCAAGGAAGGGTGCTGGCTAGCAACAGCTTTCAGTGCTGGCACTTTTCATCTCTGAGCAATTGCTCGACGTTTGCAATTTCTCAGCTCGTGTCTACCGACGGAAAGAGAAGGACCGTGACGTTTGGTGAGTAGAGAAGCGCAAAGCCCCAGTGTTGCTGCGCCTGTGAAAGCGCTTCCAAGGAAGGGTGCTGGCTAGCAAGAGCTTTCAGTGCTGGCACTTTTCATCTCTGAGCAATTGCTCGACGTTTGCAATTTCTCACCTGAGCTCTCTTTAGAGTGCGCGAGAGGATGAGCAGAAGATGAGGTGGCTAGAGAAGCCCAGAGCCCCAGTGTTCTTAGGCCTACAAAAGCGCTTCCAAGGAAGGGTGCTGGCTAGCAACAGCTTTCAGTGCTGGCACTTTTCATCTCTGAGCAATTGCTCGACGTTTGCAATTTCTCAGCTCGTGTCTAGGAGACGGAAAGAGAAGGACCGTGACGTTTGGTGGCTAGAGAAGCGCAAAGCCCCAGTGTTGCTGCGCCTGTGAAAGCGCTTCCAAGGAAGGGTGCTGGCTAGCAAGAGCTTTCAGTGCTGGCACTTTTCATCTCTGAGCAATTGCTCGACGTTTGCAATTTCTCACCTGAGCTCTCTTTAGAGTGCGCGAGAGGATGAGCAGAAGATTAGGTGGCTAGAGAAGCCCAGAGCCCTAGTGTGCTTAGGCCTACAAAAGCGCTTCCAAGGAAGGGTGCTGGCTAGCAAGAGCTTTCAGTGCTGGCACTTTTCATCTCTGAGCAATTGCTCGACGTTTGCAATTTCTCACCTGAGCTCTCTTTAGAGTGCGCGAGAGGATGAGCAGAAGATGAGGTGGCTAGAGAAGCCCAGAGCCCCAGTGTTCTTAGGCCTACAAAAGCGCTTCCAAGGAAGGGTGCTGGCTAGCAACAGCTTTCAGTGCTGGCACTTTTCATCTCTGAGCAATTGCTCGACGTTTGCAATTTCTCAGCTCGTGTCTACGAGACGGAAAGAGAAGGACCGTGACGTTTGGTGGCTAGAGAAGCGCAAAGCCCCAGTGTTGCTGCACCTGTGAAAGCGCTTCCAAGGAAGGGTGCTGGCTAGCAAGAGCTTTCAGTGCTGGCACTTTTCATCTCTGAGCAATTGCTCGACGTTTGCAATTTCTCACCTGAGCTCTCTTTAGAGTGCGCGAGAGGATGAGCAGAAGATGAGGTGGCTAGAGAAGCCCAGAGCCCCAGTGTTCTTAGGCCTACAAAAGCGCTTCCAAGGAAGGGCGCTGGCTAGCAAGAGCTTTCAGTGCTGGCACTTTTCATCTCGGAGCAATTGCTCGACGTTTGCAATTTCTCAGCTCGTGTCTACAAGACGGAAAGAGAAGGACCGTGACATTTGGTGCGTATAGAAGCGCAAAGCCCCAGTGTTGCTGCGCCTGTGAAAGCGCTTCCAAGGAAGGGTGCTGGCTAGCAAGAGCTTTCAGTGCTGGCACTTTTCATCTCTGAGCAATTGCTCGACGTTTGCAATTTCTCACCTGAGCTCTCTTTAGAGTGCGCGAGAGGATGAGCAGAAGATGAGGTGGCTAGAGAAGCCCAGAGCCCCAGTGTTCTTAGGCCTACAAAAGCGCTTCCAAGGAAGGGTGCTGGCTAGCAACAGCTTTCAGTGCTGGCACTTTTCACCTCTGAGCAATTGCTCGACGTTTGCAATTTCTCACCTGAGCTCTCTTTAGAGTGCGCGAGAGGATGAGCAGAAGATGAGGTGGCTAGAGAAGCCCAGAGCCCCAGTGTTCTTAGGCCTACAAAAGCGCTTCCAAGGAAGGGTGCTGGCTAGCAACAGCTTTCAGTGCTGGCACTTTTCATCTCTGAGCAATTGCTCGACGTTTGCAATTTCTCAGCTCGTGTCTAGGAGACGGAAAGAGAAGGACCGTGACGTTTGGTGAGTAGAGAAGCGCAAAGCCCCAGTGTTGCTGCGCCTGTGAAAGCGCTTCCAAGGAAGGGTGCTGGCTAGCAACAGCTTTCAGTGCTGGCACTTTTCATCTCTGAGCAATTGCTCGACGTTTGCAATTTCTCACCTGAGCTCTCTTTAGAGTGCGCCAGAGGATGAGCAGAAGATGAGGTGGCTAGAGAAGCCCAGAGCCCCAGTGTTCTTAGGTCTACAAAAGCGCTTCCAAGGAAGGGTGCTGGCTAGCAAGAGCTTTCAGTGCTGGCACTTTTCATCTCGGAGCAATTGCTCGACGTTTGCAATTTCTCAGCTCGTGTCTACGAGACGGAAAGAGAATGACCGTGACATTTGGTGGCTAGAGAAGCGCAAAGCCCCAGTGTTGCTGCGCCTGTGAAAGCGCTTCCAAGGAAGGGTGCTGGCTAGCAAGAGCTTTCAGTGCTGGCACTTTTCATCTCTGAGCAATTGCTCGACGTTTGCAATTTCTCACCTGAGCTCTCTTTAGAGTGTGCGAGAGGATGAGCAGAAGATGAGGTGGCTAGAGAAGCCCAGAGGCCAAGTGTTCTTAGGCCTACAAAAGCGCTTCCACGGAAGGGTGCTGGCTAGCAAGAGCTTTCAGTGCTGGCACTTTTCATCTCTGAGCAATTGCTCGACGTTTACAATTTCTCAGCTCGTGTCTACTGTCGGAAAGAGAAGGACCGTGACGTTTGGTGGCTAGAGAAGCGCAAAGCCCCAGTGTTGCTGCACCTGTGAAAGCGCTTCCAAGGAAGGGTGCTGGCTAGCAAGAGCTTTCAGTGCTGGCACTTTTCATCTCTGAGCAATTGCTCGACGTTTGCAATTTCTCAGCTCGTGTCTACGAGACGGAAAGAGAAGGACCGTGACGTTTGGTGGCTAGAGAAGCGCAAAGCCCCAGTGTTGCTGCACCTGTGAAAGCGCTTCCAAGGAAGGGTGCTGGCTAGCAAGAGCTTTCAGTGCTGGCACTTTTCATCTCTGAGCAATTGCTCGACGTTTGCAATTTCTCACCTGAGCTCTCTTTAGAGTGCGCGAGAGGATGAGCAGAAGATGAGGTGGCTAGAGAAGCCCAGAGCCCCAGTGTTCTTAGGCCTACAAAAGCGCTTCCAAGGAAGGGCGCTGGCTAGCAAGAGCTTTCAGTGCTGGCACTTTTCATCTCGGAGCAATTGCTCGACGTTTGCAATTTCTCAGCTCGTGTCTACAAGACGGAAAGAGAAGGACCGTGACATTTGGTGCGTATAGAAGCGCAAAGCCCCAGTGTTGCTGCGCCTGTGAAAGCGCTTCCAAGGAAGGGTGCTGGCTAGCAAGAGCTTTCAGTGCTGGCACTTTTCATCTCTGAGCAATTGCTCGACGTTTGCAATTTCTCACCTGAGCTCTCTTTAGAGTGCGCGAGAGGATGAGCAGAAGATGAGGTGGCTAGAGAAGCCCAGAGCCCCAGTGTTCTTAGGCCTACAAAAGCGCTTCCAAGGAAGGGTGCTGGCTAGCAACAGCTTTCAGTGCTGGCACTTTTCACCTCTGAGCAATTGCTCGACGTTTGCAATTTCTCACCTGAGCTCTCTTTAGAGTGCGCGAGAGGATGAGCAGAAGATGAGGTGGCTAGAGAAGCCCAGAGCCCCAGTGTTCTTAGGCCTACAAAAGCGCTTCCAAGGAAGGGTGCTGGCTAGCAACAGCTTTCAGTGCTGGCACTTTTCATCTCTGAGCAATTGCTCGACGTTTGCAATTTCTCAGCTCGTGTCTAGGAGACGGAAAGAGAAGGACCGTGACGTTTGGTGAGTAGAGAAGCGCAAAGCCCCAGTGTTGCTGCGCCTGTGAAAGCGCTTCCAAGGAAGGGTGCTGGCTAGCAACAGCTTTCAGTGCTGGCACTTTTCATCTCTGAGCAATTGCTCGACGTTTGCAATTTCTCACCTGAGCTCTCTTTAGAGTGCGCCAGAGGATGAGCAGAAGATGAGGTGGCTAGAGAAGCCCAGAGCCCCAGTGTTCTTAGGTCTACAAAAGCGCTTCCAAGGAAGGGTGCTGGCTAGCAAGAGCTTTCAGTGCTGGCACTTTTCATCTCGGAGCAATTGCTCGACGTTTGCAATTTCTCAGCTCGTGTCTACGAGACGGAAAGAGAATGACCGTGACATTTGGTGGCTAGAGAAGCGCAAAGCCCCAGTGTTGCTGCGCCTGTGAAAGCGCTTCCAAGGAAGGGTGCTGGCTAGCAAGAGCTTTCAGTGCTGGCACTTTTCATCTCTGAGCAATTGCTCGACGTTTGCAATTTCTCACCTGAGCTCTCTTTAGAGTGTGCGAGAGGATGAGCAGAAGATGAGGTGGCTAGAGAAGCCCAGAGGCCAAGTGTTCTTAGGCCTACAAAAGCGCTTCCACGGAAGGGTGCTGGCTAGCAAGAGCTTTCAGTGCTGGCACTTTTCATCTCGGAGCAATTGCTCGACGTTTACAATTTCTCAGCTCGTGTCTACTGTCGGAAAGAGAAGGACCGTGACGTTTGGTGGCTAGAGAAGCGCAAAGCCCCAGTGTTGCTGCACCTGTGAAAGCGCTTCCAAGGAAGGGTGCTGGCTAGCAAGAGCTTTCAGTGCTGGCACTTTTCATCTCTGAGCAATTGCTCGACGTTTGCAATTTCTCAGCTCGTGTCTACGAGACGGAAAGAGAAGGACCGTGACGTTTGGTGGCTAGAGAAGCGCAAAGCCCCAGTGTTGCTGCACCTGTGAAAGCGCTTCCAAGGAAGGGTGCTGGCTAGCAAGAGCTTTCAGTGCTGGCACTTTTCATCTCTGAGCAATTGCTCGACGTTTGCAATTTCTCACCTGAGCTCTCTTTAGAGTGCGCGAGAGGATGAGCAGAAGATGAGGTGGCTAGAGAAGCCCAGAGCCCCAGTGTTCTTAGGCCTACAAAAGCGCTTCCAAGGAAGGGCGCTGGCTAGCAAGAGCTTTCAGTGCTGGCACTTTTCATCTCGGAGCAATTGCTCGACGTTTGCAATTTCTCAGCTCGTGTCTACAAGACGGAAAGAGAAGGACCGTGACATTTGGTGCGTATAGAAGCGCAAAGCCCCAGTGTTGCTGCGCCTGTGAAAGCGCTTCCAAGGAAGGGTGCTGGCTAGCAAGAGCTTTCAGTGCTGGCACTTTTCATCTCTGAGCAATTGCTCGACGTTTGCAATTTCTCACCTGAGCTCTCTTTAGAGTGCGCGAGAGGATGAGCAGAAGATGAGGTGGCTAGAGAAGCCCAGAGCCCCAGTGTTCTTAGGCCTACAAAAGCGCTTCCAAGGAAGGGTGCTGGCTAGCAACAGCTTTCAGTGCTGGCACTTTTCACCTCTGAGCAATTGCTCGACGTTTGCAATTTCTCACCTGAGCTCTCTTTAGAGTGCGCGAGAGGATGAGCAGAAGATTAGGTGGCTAGAGAAGCCCAGAGCCCCAGTGTTCTTAGGCCTACAAAAGCGCTTCCAAGGAAGGGTGCTGGCTAGCAACAGCTTTCAGTGCTGGCACTTTTCATCTCTGAGCAATTGCTCGACGTTTGCAATTTCTCAGCTCGTGTCTACGAGACGGAAAGAGAAGGACCGTGACGTTTGGTGAGTAGAGAAGCGCAAAGCCCCAGTGTTGCTGCACCTGTGAAAGCGCTTCCAAGGAAGGGTGCTGGCTAGCAACAGCTTTCAGTGCTGGCACTTTTCATCTCTGAGCAATTGCTCGACGTTTGCAATTTCTCACCTGAGCTCTCTTTAGAGTGCGCGAGAGGATGAGCAGAAGATGAGGTGGCTAGAGAAGCCCAGAGCCCCAGTGTTCTTAGGTCTACAAAAGCGCTTCCAAGGAAGGGTGCTGGCTAGCAACAGCTTTCAGTGCTGGCACTTTTCATCTCGGAGCAATTGCTCGACGTTTGCAATTTCTCAGCTCGTGTCTACGAGACGGAAAGAGAAGGACCGTGACATTTGGTGGCTAGAGAAGCGCAAAGCCCCAGTGTTGCTGCGCCTGTGAAAGCGCTTCCAAGGAAGGGTGCTGGCTAGCAACAGCTTTCAGTGCTGGCACTTTTCATCTCTGAGCAATTGCTCGACGTTTGCAATTTCTCACCTGAGCTCTCTTTAGAGTGTGCGAGAGGATGAGCAGAAGATGAGGTGGCTAGAGAAGCCCAGAGCCCCAGTGTTCTTAGGCCTACAAAAGCGCTTCCACGGAAGGGTGCTGGCTAGCAAGAGCTTTCAGTGCTGGCACTTTTCATCTCTGAGCAATTGCTCGACGTTTACAATTTCTCAGCTCGTGTCTACTGTCGGAAAGAGAAGGACCGTGACGTTTGGTGGCTAGAGAAGCGCAAAGCCCCAGTGTTGCTGCACCTGTGAAAGCGCTTCCAAGGAAGGGTGCTGGCTAGCAAGAGCTTTCAGTGCTGGCACTTTTCATCTCTGAGCAATTGCTGGACGTTTGCAATTTCTCACCTGAGCTCTCTTTAGAGTGCGCGAGAGGATGAGCAGAAGATTAGGTGGCTAGAGAAGCCCAGAGCCCCAGTGTTCTTAGGCCTACAAAAGCGCTTCCAAGGAAGGGTGCTGGCTAGCAAGAGCTTTCAGTGCTGGCACTTTTCATCTCTGAGCAATTGCTCGACGTTTGCAATTTCTCAGCTCGTGTCTACGAGACGGAAAGAGAAGGACCGTGACATTTGGTGCGTATAGAAGCGCAAAGCCCCAGTGTTGCTGCGCCTGTGAAAGCGCTTCCAAGGAAGGGTGCTGGCTAGCAAGAGCTTTCAGTGCTGGCACTTTTCATCTCTGAGCAATTGCTCGACGTTTGCAATTTCTCACCTGAGCTCTCTTTAGAGTGCGCGAGAGGATGAGCAGAAGATGAGGTGGCTAGAGAAGCCCAGAGCCCCAGTGTTCTTAGGCCTACAAAAGCGCTTCCAAGGAAGGGTGCTGGCTAGCAACAGCTTTCAGTGCTGGCACTTTTCGTCTCTGAGCAATTGCTCGACGTTTGCAATTTCTCAGCTCGTGTCTACGAGACGGAAAGAGAAGGACCGTGACGTTTGGTGGCTAGAGAAGCGCAAAGCCCCAGTGTTGCTGCGCCTGTGAAAGCGCTTCCAAGGAAGGGTGCTGGCTAGCAAGAGCTTTCAGTGCTGGCCCTTTTCATCTCTGAGCAATTGCTCGACGTTTGTAATTTCTCACCTGAGCTCTCTTTAGAGTGCGCGAGAGGATGAGCAGAAGATGAGGTGGCTAGGGAAGCCCAGAGCCCCAGTGTTCTTAGGCCTACAAAAGCGCTTCCAAGGAAGGGTGCTGGCTAGCAACAGCTTTCAGTGCTGGCACTTTTCATCTCTGAGCAATTGCTCGACGTTTGCAATTTCTCAGCTCGTGTCTACAAGACGGAAAGAGAAGGACCGTGACTTTTGGTGGCTAGAGAAGCGCAATGCCCCAGTGTTGCTGCACCTGTGAAAGCGCTTCCAAGGAAGGGTGCTGGCTAGCAACAGCTTTCAGTGCTGGCACTTTTCATCTCTGAGCAATTGCTCGATGTTTGCAATTTCTCAGCTCGTGTCTACGAGACGGAAAGAGAAGGACCGTGACGTTTGGTGGCTAGAGAAGCGCAAAGCCCCAGTGTTGCTGCGCCTGTGAAAGCGCTTCCAAGGAAGGGTGCTGGCTAGCAACAGCTTTCAGTGCTGGCCCTTTTCATCTCTGAGCAATTGCTCGACGTTTGTAATTTCTCACCTGAGCTCTCTTTAGAGTGCGCGAGAGGATGAGCAGAAGATGAGGTGGCTAGGGAAGCCCAGAGCCCCAGTGTTCTTAGGCCTACAAAAGCGCTTCCAAGGAAGGGTGCTGGCTAGCAACAGCTTTCAGTGCTGGCACTTTTCATCTCTGAGCAATTGCTCGACGTTTGCAATTTCTCAGCTCGTGTCTACAAGACGGAAAGAGAAGGACCGTGACTTTTGGTGGCTAGAGAAGCGCAAAGCCCCAGTGTTGCTGCACCTGTGAAAGCGCTTCCAAGGAAGGGTGCTGGCTAGCAACAGCTTTCAGTGCTGGCACTTTTCATCTCTGAGCAATTGCTCGACGTTTGCAATTTCTCAGCTCGTGTCTAGGAGACGGAAAGAGAAGGACCGTGACGTTTGGTGAGTAGAGAAGCGCAAAGCCCCAGTGTTGCTGCGCCTGTGAAAGCGCTTCCAAGGAAGGGTGCTGGCTAGCAAGAGCTTTCAGTGCTGGCACTTTTCATCTCTGAGCAATTGCTCGACGTTTGCAATTTCTCACCTGAGCTCTCTTTAGAGTGCGCGAGAGGATGAGCAGAAGATGAGGTGGCTAGAGAAGCCCAGAGCCCCAGTGTTCTTAGGCCTACAAAAGCGCTTCCAAGGAAGGGTGCTGGCTAGCAACAGCTTTCAGTGCTGGCACTTTTCATCTCTGAGCAATTGCTCGACGTTTGCAATTTCTCAGCTCGTGTCTAGGAGACGGAAAGAGAAGGACCGTGACGTTTGGTGGCTAGAGAAGCGCAAAGCCCCAGTGTTGCTGCGCCTGTGAAAGCGCTTCCAAGGAAGGGTGCTGGCTAGCAAGAGCTTTCAGTGCTGGCACTTTTCATCTCTGAGCAATTGCTCGACGTTTGCAATTTCTCACCTGAGCTCTCTTTAGAGTGCGCGAGAGGATGAGCAGAAGATGAGGTGGCTAGAGAAGCCCAGAGCCCCAGTGTTCTTCGGCCTACAAAAGCGCTTCCAAGGAAGGGTGCTGGCTAGCAACAGCTTTCAGTGCTGGCACTTTTCATCTCTGAGCAATTGCTCGACGTTTGCAATTTCTCAGCTCGTGTCTAGGAGACGGAAAGAGAAGGACCGTGACGTTTGGTGGGTAGAGAAGCGCAAAGCCCCAGTGTTGCTGCGCCTGTGAAAGCGCTTCCAAGGAAGGGTGCTGGCTAGCAACAGCTTTCAGTGCTGGCACTTTTCACCTCTGAGCAATTGCTCGACGTTTGCAATTTCTCACCTGAGCTCTCTTTAGAGTGCGCGAGAGGATGAGCAGAAGATGAGGTGGCTAGAGAAGCCCAGAGCCCCAGTGTTCTTAGGCCTACAAAAGCGCTTCCAAGGAAGGGTGCTGGCTAGCAACAGCTTTCAGTGCTGGCACTTTTCATCTCTGAGCAATTGCTCGACGTTTGCAATTTCTCAGCTCGTGTCTACCGACTGAAAGAGAAGGACCGTGACGTTTGGTGGGTAGAGAAGCGCAAAGCCCCAGTGTTGCTGCGCCTGTGAAAGCGCTTCCAAGGAAGGGTGCTGGCTAGCAACAGCTTTCAGTGCTGGCACTTTTCATCTCTGAGCAATTGCTCGACGTTTGCAATTTCTCACCTGAGCTCTCTTTAGAGTGCGCCAGAGGATGAGCAGAAGATGAGGTGGCTAGAGAAGCCCAGAGCCCCAGTGTTCTTAGGTCTACAAAAGCGCTTCCAAGGAAGGGTGCTGGCTAGCAAGAGCTTTCAGTGCTGGCACTTTTCATCTCGGAGCAATTGCTCGACGTTTGCAATTTCTCAGCTCGTGTCTACGAGACGGAAAGAGAATGACCGTGACATTTGGTGGCTAGAGAAGCGCAAAGCCCCAGTGTTGCTGCGCCTGTGAAAGCGCTTCCAAGGAAGGGTGCTGGCTAGCAAGAGCTTTCAGTGCTGGCACTTTTCATCTCTGAGCAATTGCTCGACGTTTGCAATTTCTCACCTGAGCTCTCTTTAGAGTGTGCGAGAGGATGAGCAGAAGATGAGGTGGCTAGAGAAGCCCAGAGGCCAAGTGTTCTTAGGCCTACAAAAGCGCTTCCACGGAAGGGTGCTGGCTAGCAAGAGCTTTCAGTGCTGGCACTTTTCATCTCTGAGCAATTGCTCGACGTTTACAATTTCTCAGCTCGTGTCTACTGTCGGAAAGAGAAGGACCGTGACGTTTGGTGGCTAGAGAAGCGCAAAGCCCCAGTGTTGCTGCACCTGTGAAAGCGCTTCCAAGGAAGGGTGCTGGCTAGCAAGAGCTTTCAGTGCTGGCACTTTTCATCTCTGAGCAATTGCTCGACGTTTGCAATTTCTCAGCTCGTGTCTACGAGACGGAAAGAGAAGGACCGTGACGTTTGGTGGCTAGAGAAGCGCAAAGCCCCAGTGTTGCTGCACCTGTGAAAGCGCTTCCAAGGAAGGGTGCTGGCTAGCAAGAGCTTTCAGTGCTGGCACTTTTCATCTCTGAGCAATTGCTCGACGTTTGCAATTTCTCACCTGAGCTCTCTTTAGAGTGCGCGAGAGGATGAGCAGAAGATGAGGTGGCTAGAGAAGCCCAGAGCCCCAGTGTTCTTAGGCCTACAAAAGCGCTTCCAAGGAAGGGCGCTGGCTAGCAAGAGCTTTCAGTGCTGGCACTTTTCATCTCGGAGCAATTGCTCGACGTTTGCAATTTCTCAGCTCGTGTCTACAAGACGGAAAGAGAAGGACCGTGACATTTGGTGCGTATAGAAGCGCAAAGCCCCAGTGTTGCTGCGCCTGTGAAAGCGCTTCCAAGGAAGGGTGCTGGCTAGCAAGAGCTTTCAGTGCTGGCACTTTTCATCTCTGAGCAATTGCTCGACGTTTGCAATTTCTCACCTGAGCTCTCTTTAGAGTGCGCGAGAGGATGAGCAGAAGATGAGGTGGCTAGAGAAGCCCAGAGCCCCAGTGTTCTTAGGCCTACAAAAGCGCTTCCAAGGAAGGGTGCTGGCTAGCAACAGCTTTCAGTGCTGGCACTTTTCACCTCTGAGCAATTGCTCGACGTTTGCAATTTCTCACCTGAGCTCTCTTTAGAGTGCGCGAGAGGATGAGCAGAAGATGAGGTGGCTAGAGAAGCCCAGAGCCCCAGTGTTCTTAGGCCTACAAAAGCGCTTCCAAGGAAGGGTGCTGGCTAGCAACAGCTTTCAGTGCTGGCACTTTTCATCTCTGAGCAATTGCTCGACGTTTGCAATTTCTCAGCTCGTGTCTAGGAGACGGAAAGAGAAGGACCGTGACGTTTGGTGAGTAGAGAAGCGCAAAGCCCCAGTGTTGCTGCGCCTGTGAAAGCGCTTCCAAGGAAGGGTGCTGGCTAGCAACAGCTTTCAGTGCTGGCACTTTTCATCTCTGAGCAATTGCTCGACGTTTGCAATTTCTCACCTGAGCTCTCTTTAGAGTGCGCCAGAGGATGAGCAGAAGATGAGGTGGCTAGAGAAGCCCAGAGCCCCAGTGTTCTTAGGTCTACAAAAGCGCTTCCAAGGAAGGGTGCTGGCTAGCAAGAGCTTTCAGTGCTGGCACTTTTCATCTCGGAGCAATTGCTCGACGTTTGCAATTTCTCAGCTCGTGTCTACGAGACGGAAAGAGAATGACCGTGACATTTGGTGGCTAGAGAAGCGCAAAGCCCCAGTGTTGCTGCGCCTGTGAAAGCGCTTCCAAGGAAGGGTGCTGGCTAGCAAGAGCTTTCAGTGCTGGCACTTTTCATCTCTGAGCAATTGCTCGACGTTTGCAATTTCTCACCTGAGCTCTCTTTAGAGTGTGCGAGAGGATGAGCAGAAGATGAGGTGGCTAGAGAAGCCCAGAGGCCAAGTGTTCTTAGGCCTACAAAAGCGCTTCCACGGAAGGGTGCTGGCTAGCAAGAGCTTTCAGTGCTGGCACTTTTCATCTCGGAGCAATTGCTCGACGTTTACAATTTCTCAGCTCGTGTCTACTGTCGGAAAGAGAAGGACCGTGACGTTTGGTGGCTAGAGAAGCGCAAAGCCCCAGTGTTGCTGCACCTGTGAAAGCGCTTCCAAGGAAGGGTGCTGGCTAGCAAGAGCTTTCAGTGCTGGCACTTTTCATCTCTGAGCAATTGCTCGACGTTTGCAATTTCTCAGCTCGTGTCTACGAGACGGAAAGAGAAGGACCGTGACGTTTGGTGGCTAGAGAAGCGCAAAGCCCCAGTGTTGCTGCACCTGTGAAAGCGCTTCCAAGGAAGGGTGCTGGCTAGCAAGAGCTTTCAGTGCTGGCACTTTTCATCTCTGAGCAATTGCTCGACGTTTGCAATTTCTCACCTGAGCTCTCTTTAGAGTGCGCGAGAGGATGAGCAGAAGATGAGGTGGCTAGAGAAGCCCAGAGCCCCAGTGTTCTTAGGCCTACAAAAGCGCTTCCAAGGAAGGGCGCTGGCTAGCAAGAGCTTTCAGTGCTGGCACTTTTCATCTCGGAGCAATTGCTCGACGTTTGCAATTTCTCAGCTCGTGTCTACAAGACGGAAAGAGAAGGACCGTGACATTTGGTGCGTATAGAAGCGCAAAGCCCCAGTGTTGCTGCGCCTGTGAAAGCGCTTCCAAGGAAGGGTGCTGGCTAGCAAGAGCTTTCAGTGCTGGCACTTTTCATCTCTGAGCAATTGCTCGACGTTTGCAATTTCTCACCTGAGCTCTCTTTAGAGTGCGCGAGAGGATGAGCAGAAGATGAGGTGGCTAGAGAAGCCCAGAGCCCCAGTGTTCTTAGGCCTACAAAAGCGCTTCCAAGGAAGGGTGCTGGCTAGCAACAGCTTTCAGTGCTGGCACTTTTCACCTCTGAGCAATTGCTCGACGTTTGCAATTTCTCACCTGAGCTCTCTTTAGAGTGCGCGAGAGGATGAGCAGAAGATTAGGTGGCTAGAGAAGCCCAGAGCCCCAGTGTTCTTAGGCCTACAAAAGCGCTTCCAAGGAAGGGTGCTGGCTAGCAACAGCTTTCAGTGCTGGCACTTTTCATCTCTGAGCAATTGCTCGACGTTTGCAATTTCTCAGCTCGTGTCTACGAGACGGAAAGAGAAGGACCGTGACGTTTGGTGAGTAGAGAAGCGCAAAGCCCCAGTGTTGCTGCACCTGTGAAAGCGCTTCCAAGGAAGGGTGCTGGCTAGCAACAGCTTTCAGTGCTGGCACTTTTCATCTCTGAGCAATTGCTCGACGTTTGCAATTTCTCACCTGAGCTCTCTTTAGAGTGCGCGAGAGGATGAGCAGAAGATGAGGTGGCTAGAGAAGCCCAGAGCCCCAGTGTTCTTAGGTCTACAAAAGCGCTTCCAAGGAAGGGTGCTGGCTAGCAACAGCTTTCAGTGCTGGCACTTTTCATCTCGGAGCAATTGCTCGACGTTTGCAATTTCTCAGCTCGTGTCTACGAGACGGAAAGAGAAGGACCGTGACATTTGGTGGCTAGAGAAGCGCAAAGCCCCAGTGTTGCTGCGCCTGTGAAAGCGCTTCCAAGGAAGGGTGCTGGCTAGCAACAGCTTTCAGTGCTGGCACTTTTCATCTCTGAGCAATTGCTCGACGTTTGCAATTTCTCACCTGAGCTCTCTTTAGAGTGTGCGAGAGGATGAGCAGAAGATGAGGTGGCTAGAGAAGCCCAGAGCCCCAGTGTTCTTAGGCCTACAAAAGCGCTTCCACGGAAGGGTGCTGGCTAGCAAGAGCTTTCAGTGCTGGCACTTTTCATCTCTGAGCAATTGCTCGACGTTTACAATTTCTCAGCTCGTGTCTACTGTCGGAAAGAGAAGGACCGTGACGTTTGGTGGCTAGAGAAGCGCAAAGCCCCAGTGTTGCTGCACCTGTGAAAGCGCTTCCAAGGAAGGGTGCTGGCTAGCAAGAGCTTTCAGTGCTGGCACTTTTCATCTCTGAGCAATTGCTGGACGTTTGCAATTTCTCACCTGAGCTCTCTTTAGAGTGCGCGAGAGGATGAGCAGAAGATTAGGTGGCTAGAGAAGCCCAGAGCCCCAGTGTTCTTAGGCCTACAAAAGCGCTTCCAAGGAAGGGTGCTGGCTAGCAAGAGCTTTCAGTGCTGGCACTTTTCATCTCTGAGCAATTGCTCGACGTTTGCAATTTCTCAGCTCGTGTCTACGAGACGGAAAGAGAAGGACCGTGACATTTGGTGCGTATAGAAGCGCAAAGCCCCAGTGTTGCTGCGCCTGTGAAAGCGCTTCCAAGGAAGGGTGCTGGCTAGCAAGAGCTTTCAGTGCTGGCACTTTTCATCTCTGAGCAATTGCTCGACGTTTGCAATTTCTCACCTGAGCTCTCTTTAGAGTGCGCGAGAGGATGAGCAGAAGATGAGGTGGCTAGAGAAGCCCAGAGCCCCAGTGTTCTTAGGCCTACAAAAGCGCTTCCAAGGAAGGGTGCTGGCTAGCAACAGCTTTCAGTGCTGGCACTTTTCGTCTCTGAGCAATTGCTCGACGTTTGCAATTTCTCAGCTCGTGTCTACGAGACGGAAAGAGAAGGACCGTGACGTTTGGTGGCTAGAGAAGCGCAAAGCCCCAGTGTTGCTGCGCCTGTGAAAGCGCTTCCAAGGAAGGGTGCTGGCTAGCAAGAGCTTTCAGTGCTGGCCCTTTTCATCTCTGAGCAATTGCTCGACGTTTGTAATTTCTCACCTGAGCTCTCTTTAGAGTGCGCGAGAGGATGAGCAGAAGATGAGGTGGCTAGGGAAGCCCAGAGCCCCAGTGTTCTTAGGCCTACAAAAGCGCTTCCAAGGAAGGGTGCTGGCTAGCAACAGCTTTCAGTGCTGGCACTTTTCATCTCTGAGCAATTGCTCGACGTTTGCAATTTCTCAGCTCGTGTCTACAAGACGGAAAGAGAAGGACCGTGACTTTTGGTGGCTAGAGAAGCGCAATGCCCCAGTGTTGCTGCACCTGTGAAAGCGCTTCCAAGGAAGGGTGCTGGCTAGCAACAGCTTTCAGTGCTGGCACTTTTCATCTCTGAGCAATTGCTCGATGTTTGCAATTTCTCAGCTCGTGTCTACGAGACGGAAAGAGAAGGACCGTGACGTTTGGTGGCTAGAGAAGCGCAAAGCCCCAGTGTTGCTGCGCCTGTGAAAGCGCTTCCAAGGAAGGGTGCTGGCTAGCAACAGCTTTCAGTGCTGGCCCTTTTCATCTCTGAGCAATTGCTCGACGTTTGTAATTTCTCACCTGAGCTCTCTTTAGAGTGCGCGAGAGGATGAGCAGAAGATGAGGTGGCTAGGGAAGCCCAGAGCCCCAGTGTTCTTAGGCCTACAAAAGCGCTTCCAAGGAAGGGTGCTGGCTAGCAACAGCTTTCAGTGCTGGCACTTTTCATCTCTGAGCAATTGCTCGACGTTTGCAATTTCTCAGCTCGTGTCTACAAGACGGAAAGAGAAGGACCGTGACTTTTGGTGGCTAGAGAAGCGCAAAGCCCCAGTGTTGCTGCACCTGTGAAAGCGCTTCCAAGGAAGGGTGCTGGCTAGCAACAGCTTTCAGTGCTGGCACTTTTCATCTCTGAGCAATTGCTCGACGTTTGCAATTTCTCAGCTCGTGTCTAGGAGACGGAAAGAGAAGGACCGTGACGTTTGGTGAGTAGAGAAGCGCAAAGCCCCAGTGTTGCTGCGCCTGTGAAAGCGCTTCCAAGGAAGGGTGCTGGCTAGCAAGAGCTTTCAGTGCTGGCACTTTTCATCTCTGAGCAATTGCTCGACGTTTGCAATTTCTCACCTGAGCTCTCTTTAGAGTGCGCGAGAGGATGAGCAGAAGATGAGGTGGCTAGAGAAGCCCAGAGCCCCAGTGTTCTTAGGCCTACAAAAGCGCTTCCAAGGAAGGGTGCTGGCTAGCAACAGCTTTCAGTGCTGGCACTTTTCATCTCTGAGCAATTGCTCGACGTTTGCAATTTCTCAGCTCGTGTCTAGGAGACGGAAAGAGAAGGACCGTGACGTTTGGTGGCTAGAGAAGCGCAAAGCCCCAGTGTTGCTGCGCCTGTGAAAGCGCTTCCAAGGAAGGGTGCTGGCTAGCAAGAGCTTTCAGTGCTGGCACTTTTCATCTCTGAGCAATTGCTCGACGTTTGCAATTTCTCACCTGAGCTCTCTTTAGAGTGCGCGAGAGGATGAGCAGAAGATGAGGTGGCTAGAGAAGCCCAGAGCCCCAGTGTTCTTCGGCCTACAAAAGCGCTTCCAAGGAAGGGTGCTGGCTAGCAACAGCTTTCAGTGCTGGCACTTTTCATCTCTGAGCAATTGCTCGACGTTTGCAATTTCTCAGCTCGTGTCTAGGAGACGGAAAGAGAAGGACCGTGACGTTTGGTGGGTAGAGAAGCGCAAAGCCCCAGTGTTGCTGCGCCTGTGAAAGCGCTTCCAAGGAAGGGTGCTGGCTAGCAACAGCTTTCAGTGCTGGCACTTTTCACCTCTGAGCAATTGCTCGACGTTTGCAATTTCTCACCTGAGCTCTCTTTAGAGTGCGCGAGAGGATGAGCAGAAGATGAGGTGGCTAGAGAAGCCCAGAGCCCCAGTGTTCTTAGGCCTACAAAAGCGCTTCCAAGGAAGGGTGCTGGCTAGCAACAGCTTTCAGTGCTGGCACTTTTCATCTCTGAGCAATTGCTCGACGTTTGCAATTTCTCAGCTCGTGTCTACCGACTGAAAGAGAAGGACCGTGACGTTTGGTGGGTAGAGAAGCGCAAAGCCCCAGTGTTGCTGCTCCTGTGAAAGCGCTTCCAAGGAAGGGTGCTGGCTAGCAAGAGCTTTCAGTGCTGGCACTTTTCATCTCTGAGCAATTGCTCGACGTTTGCAATTTCTCACCTGAGCTCTCTTTAGAGTGCGCGAGAGCATGAGCAGAAGATGAGGTGGCTAGAGAAGCCCAGAGCCCCAGTGTTCTTAGGCCTACAAAAGCGCTTCCAAGGAAGGGTGCTGGCTAGCAAGAGCTTTCAGTGCTGGCACTTTTCATCTCTGAGCAATTGCTCGACGTTTGCAATTTCTCAGCTCGTGTCTACGAGACGGAAAGAGAAGGACCGTGACGTTTGGTGGCTAGAGAAGCGCAAAGCCCCAGTGTTGCTGCGCCTGTGAAAGCGCTTCCAAGGAAGGGTGCTGGCTAGCAAGAGCTTTCAGTGCTGGCCCTTTTCATCTCTGAGCAATTGCTCGACGTTTGTAATTTCACACCTGAGCTCTCTTTAGAGTGCGCGAGAGGATGAGCAGAATATGAGGTGGCTAGAGAAGCCCAGAGCCCCAGTGTTCTTAGGCCTACAAAAGCGCTTCCAAGGAAGGGTGCTGGCTAGCAACAGCTTTCAGTGCTGGCACTTTTCGTCTCTGAGCAATTGCTCGACGTTTGCAATTTCTCAGCTCGTGTCTAGGAGACGGAAAGAGAAGGACCGTGACTTTTGGTGGGTAGAGAAGCGCAAAGCCCCAGTGTTGCTGCACCTGTGAAAGCGCTTCCAAGGAAGGGTGCTGGCTAGCAACAGCTTTCAGTGCTGGCACTTTTCATCTCTGAGCAATTGCTGGACGTTTGCAATTTCTCAGCTCGTGTCTACCGACGGAAAGAGAAGGACCGTGACGTTTGGTGAGTAGAGAAGTGCAAAGCCCCAGTGTTGCTGCGCCTGTGAAAGCGCTTCCAAGGAAGGGTGCTGGCTAGCAACAGCTTTCAGTGCTGGCACTTTTCATCTCTGAGCAATTGCTCGACGTTTGCAATTTCTCACCTGAGCTCTCTTTAGAGTGCGCGAGAGGATGAGCAGAAGATGAGGTGGCTAGAGAAGCCCAGAGCCCCAGTGTTCTTAGGCCTACAAAAGCGCTTCCAAGGAAGGGTGCTGGCTAGCAACAGCTTTCAGTGCTGGCACTTTTCATCTCTGAGCAATTGCTCGACGTTTGCAATTTCTCAGCTCGTGTCTAGGAGACGGAAAGAGAAGGACCGTGACGTTTGGTGGCTAGAGAAGCGCAAAGCCCCAGTGTTGCTGCGCCTGTGAAAGCGCTTCCAAGGAAGGGTGCTGGCTAGCAAGAGCTTTCAGTGCTGGCACTTTTCATCTCTGAGCAATTGCTGGACGTTTGCAATTTCTCACCTGAGCTCTCTTTAGAGTGCGCGAGAGGATGAGCAGAAGATTAGGTGGCTAGAGAAGCCCAGAGCCCCAGTGTGCTTAGGCCTACAAAAGCGCTTCCAAGGAAGGGTGCTGGCTAGCAACAGCTTTCAGTGCTGGCACTTTTCATCTCTGAGCAATTGCTCGACGTTTGCAATTTCTCACCTGAGCTCTCTTTAGAGTGCGCGAGAGGATGAGCAGAAGATGAGGTGGCTAGAGAAGCCCAGAGCCCCAGTGTTCTTAGGCCTACAAAAGCGCTTCCAAGGAAGGGTGCTGGCTAGCAAGAGCTTTCAGTGCTGGCACTTTTCATCTCTGAGCAATTGCTCGACGTTTGCAATTTCTCAGCTCGTGTCTAGGAGACGGAAAGAGAAGGACCGTGACGTTTGGTGGCTAGAGAAGCGCAAATCCCCAGTGTTGCTGCACCTGTGAAAGCGCTTCCAAGGAAGGGTGCTGGCTAGCAAGAGCTTTCAGTGCTGGCACTTTTCATCTCTGAGCAATTGCTCGACGTTTGCAATTTCTCACCTGAGCTCTCTTTAGAGTGCGCGAGAGGATGAGCAGAAGATGAGGTGGCTAGAGAAGCCCAGAGCCCCAGTGTTCTTAGGCCTACAAAAGCGCTTCCAAGGAAGGGTGCTGGCTAGCAAGAGCTTTCAGTGCTGGCACTTTTCATCTCTGAGCAATTGCTCGACGTTTGCAATTTCTCAGCTCGTGTCTACAAGACGGAAAGAGAAGGACCATGACATTTGGTGCGTATAGAAGCGCAAAGCCCCAGTGTTGCTGCGCCTGTGAAAGCGCTTCCAAGGAAGGGTGCTGGCTAGCAAGAGCTTTCAGTGCTGGCACTTTTCATCTCTGAGCAATTGCTCGACGTTTGCAATTTCTCACCTGAGCTCTCTTTAGAGTGCGCGAGAGGATGAGCAGAAGATGAGGTGGCTAGAGAAGCCCAGAGCCCCAGTGTTCTTAGGCCTACAAAAGCGCTTCCAAGGAAGGGTGCTGGCTAGCAACAGCTTTCAGTGCTGGCACTTTTCATCTCTGAGCAATTGCTCGACGTTTGCAATTTCTCAGCTCGTGTCTACGAGACGGAAAGAGAAGGACCGTGACGTTTGGTGGGTAGAGAAGCGCAAAGCCCCAGTGTTGCTGCGCCTGTGAAAGCGCTTCCAAGGAAGGGTGCTGGCTAGCAACAGCTTTCAGTGCTGGCCCTTTTCATCTCTGAGCAATTGCTCGACGTTTGCAATTTCTCACCTGAGCTCTCTTTAGAGTGCGCGAGAGGATGAGCAGAAGATGAGGTGGCTAGAGAAGCCCAGAGCCCCAGTGTTCTTAGGCCTACAAAAGCGCTTCCAAGGAAGGGTGCTGGCTAGCAACAGCTTTCAGTGCTGGCACTTTTCACCTCTGAGCAATTGCTCGACGTTTGCAATTTCTCACCTGAGCTCTCTTTAGAGTGCGCGAGAGGATGAGCAGAAGATGAGGTGGCTAGAGAAGCCCAGAGCCCCAGTGTTCTTAGGCCTACAAAAGCGCTTCCAAGGAAGGGTGCTGGCTAGCAACAGCTTTCAGTGCTGGCACTTTTCATCTCGGAGCAATTGCTCGACGTTTGCAATTTCTCAGCTCGTGTCTAGGAGACGGAAAGAGAAGGACCGTGACGTTTGGTGGCTAGAGAAGCGCAAAGCCCCAGTGTTGCTGCGCCTGTGAAAGCGCTTCCAAGGAAGGGTGCTGGCTAGCAACAGCTTTCAGTGCTGGCACTTTTCATCTCTGAGCAATTGCTCGACGTTTGCAATTTCTCACCTGAGCTCTCTTTAGAGTGCGCGAGAGGATGAGCAGAAGATGAGGTGGCTAGAGAAGCCCAGAGCCCCAGTGTTCTTAGGCCTACAAAAGCGCTTCCAAGGAAGGGTGCTGGCTAGCAAGAGCTTTCAGTGCTGGCACTTTTCATCTCTGAGCAATTGCTCGACGTTTGCAATTTCTCAGCTCGTGTCTACGAGACGGAAAGAGAAGGACCGTGACGTTTGGTGCGCATAGAAGCGCAAAGCCCCAGTGTTGCTGCACCTGTGAAAGCGCTTCCAAGGAAGGGTGCTGGCTAGCAAGAGCTTTCAGTGCTGGCACTTTTCATCTCTGAGCAATTGCTCGACGTTTGCAATTTCTCACCTGAGCTCTCTTTAGAGTGCGCGAGAGGATGAGCAGAAGATGAGGTGGCTAGAGAAGCCCAGAGCTCCAGTGTTCTTAGGCCTACAAAAGCGCTTCCAAGGAAGGGTGCTGGCTAGCAACAGCTTTCAGTGCTGGCACTTTTCATCTCTGAGCAATTGCTCGACGTTTGCAATTTCTCAGCTCGTGTCTACAAGACGGAAAGAGAAGGACCGTGACATTTGGTGCGTATAGAAGCGCAAAGCCCCAGTGTTGCTGCGCCTGTGAAAGCGCTTCCAAGGAAGGGTGCTGGCTAGCAAGAGCTTTCAGTGCTGGCACTTTTCATCTCTGAGCAATTGCTCGACGTTTGCAATTTCTCACCTGAGCTCTCTTTAGAGTGCGCGAGAGGATGAGCAGAAGATGAGGTGGCTAGAGAAGCGCAGAGCCCCAGTGTTCTTAGGCCTACAAAAGCGCTTCCAAGGAAGGGTGCTGGCTAGCAACAGCTTTCAGTGCTGGCACTTTTCATCTCTGAGCAATTGCTCGACGTTTGCAATTTCTCAGCTCGTGTCTAGGAGACGGAAAGAGAAGGACCGTGACGTTTGGTGGCTAGAGAAGCGCAAAGCCCCAGTGTTGCTGCGCCTGTGAAAGCGCTTCCAAGGAAGGGTGCTGGCTAGCAAGAGCTTTCAGTGCTGGCACTTTTCATCTCTGAGCAATTGCTCGACGTTTGCAATTTCTCACCTGAGCTCTCTTTAGAGTGCGCGAGAGGATGAGCAGAAGATGAGGTGGCTAGAGAAGCCCAGAGCCCCAGTGTTCTTAGGCCTACAAAAGCGCTTCCAAGGAAGGGTGCTGGCTAGCAACAGCTTTCAGTGCTGGCACTTTTCACCTCTGAGCAATTGCTCGACGTTTGCAATTTCTCACCTGAGCTCTCTTTAGAGTGCGCGAGAGGATGAGCAGAAGATGAGGTGGCTAGAGAAGCCCAGAGCCCCAGTGTTCTTAGGCCTACAAAAGAGCTTCCAAGGAAGGGTGCTGGCTAGCAACAGCTTTCAGTGCTGGCACTTTTCATCTCTGAGCAATTGCTCGACGTTTGCAATTTCTCAGTTCGTGTCTAGGAGACGGAAAGAGAAGGACCGTGACGTTTGGTGGCTAGAGAAGCGCAAAGCCCCAGTGTTGCTGCACCTGTGAAAGCGCTTCCAAGGAAGGGTGCTGGCTAGCAACAGCTTTCAGTGCTGGCACTTTTCATCTCTGAGCAATTGCTGGACGTTTGCAATTTCTCACCTGAGCTCTCTTTAGAGTGCGCGAGAGGATGAGCAGAAGATGAGGTGGCTAGAGAAGCCCAGAGCCCCAGTGTTCTTAGGTCTACAAAAGCGCTTCCAAGGAAGGGTGCTGGCTAGCAAGAGCTTTCAGTGCTGGCACTTTTCATCTCGGAGCAATTGCTCGACGTTTGCAATTTCTCAGCTCGTGTCTACGAGACGGAAAGAGAATGACCGTGACATTTGGTGCGTATAGAAGCGCAAAGCCCCAGTGTTGCTGCGCCTGTGAAAGCGCTTCCAAGGAAGGGTGCTGGCTAGCAAGAGCTTTCAGTGCTGGCACTTTTCATCTCTGAGCAATTGCTCGACGTTTGCAATTTCTCACCTGAGCTCTCTTTAGAGTGTGCGAGAGGATGAGCAGAAGATGAGGTGGCTAGAGAAGCCCAGAGCCCCAGTGTTCTTAGGCCTACAAAAGCGCTTCCACGGAAGGGTGCTGGCTAGCAAGAGCTTTCAGTGCTGGCACTTTTCATCTCTGAGCAATTGCTCGACGTTTACAATTTCTCAGCTCGTGTCTACTGTCGGAAAGAGAAGGACCGTGACGTTTGGTGGCTAGAGAAGCGCAAAGCCCCAGTGTTGCTGCACCTGTGAAAGCGCTTCCAAGGAAGGGTGCTGGCTAGCAAGAGCTTTCAGTGCTGGCACTTTTCATCTCTGAGCAATTGCTGGACGTTTGCAATTTCTCACCTGAGCTCTCTTTAGAGTGCGCGAGAGGATGAGCAGAAGATGAGGTGGCTAGAGAAGCCCAGAGCCCCAGTGTTCTTAGGCCTACAAAAGCGCTTCCAAGGAAGGGTGCTGGCTAGCAAGAGCTTTCAGTGCTGGCACTTTTCACCTCTGAGCAATTGCTCGACGTTTGCAATTTCTCACCTGAGCTCTCTTTAGAGTGCGCGAGAGGATGAGCAGAAGATGAGGTGGCTAGAGAAGCCCAGAGCCCCAGTGTTCTTAGGCCTACAAAAGCGCTTCCAAGGAAGGGGGCTGGCTAGCAACAGCTTTCAGTGCTGGCACTTTTCATCTCTGAGCAATTGCTCGACGTTTGCAATTTCTCAGCTCGTGTCTAGGAGACGGAAAGAGAAGGACCGTGACGTTTGGTGGCTAGAGAAGCGCAAAGCCCCAGTGTTGCTGCACCTGTGAAAGCGCTTCCAAGGAAGGGTGCTGGCTAGCAACAGCTTTCAGTGCTGGCACTTTTCATCTCTGAGCAATTGCTCGACGTTTGCAATTTCTCACCTGAGCTCTCTTTAGAGTGCGCGAGAGGATGAGCAGAAGATGAGGTGGCTAGAGAAGCCCAGAGCCCCAGTGTTCTTAGGCCTACAAAAGCGCTTCCAAGGAAGGGTGCTGGCTAGCAAGAGCTTTCAGTGCTGGCACTTTTCATCTCTGAGCAATTGCTCGACGTTTGCAATTTCTCAGCTCGTGTCTACGAGACGGAAAGAGAAGGACCGTGACGTTTGGTGCGCATAGAAGCGCAAAGCCCCAGTGTTGCTGCACCTGTGAAAGCGCTTCCAAGGAAGGGTGCTGGCTAGCAAGAGCTTTCAGTGCTGGCACTTTTCATCTCTGAGCAATTGCTCGACGTTTGCAATTTCTCACCTGAGCTCTCTTTAGAGTGCGCGAGAGGATGAGCAGAAGATGAGGTGGCTAGAGAAGCCCAGAGCCCCAGTGTTCTTAGGCCTACAAAAGCGCTTCCAAGGAAGGGTGCTGGCTAGCAAGAGCTTTCAGTGCTGGCACTTTTCATCTCTGAGCAATTGCTGGACGTTTGCAATTTCTCAGCTCGTGTCTACAAGACGGAAAGAGAAGGACCGTGACATTTGGTGCGTATAGAAGCGCAAAGCCCCAGTGTTGCTGCGCCTGTGAAAGCGCTTCCAAGGAAGGGTGCTGGCTAGCAAGAGCTTTCAGTGCTGGCACTTTTCATCTCTGAGCAATTGCTCGACGTTTGCAATTTCTCACCTGAGCTCTCTTTAGAGTGCGCGAGAGGATGAGCAGAAGATGAGGTGGCTAGAGAAGCCCAGAGCCCCAGTGTTCTTAGGCCTACAAAAGCGCTTCCAAGGAAGGGTGCTGGCTAGCAACAGCTTTCAGTGCTGGCACTTTTCATCTCTGAGCAATTGCTCGACGTTTGCAATTTCTCAGCTCGTGTCTACGAGACGGAAAGAGAAGGACCGTGACGTTTGGTGGCTAGAGAAGCGCAAAGCCCCAGTGTTGCTGCGCCTGTGAAAGCGCTTCCAAGGAAGGGTGCTGGCTAGCAAGAGCTTTCAGTGCTGGCACTTTTCATCTCTGAGCAATTGCTCGACGTTTGCAATTTCTCACCTGAGCTCTCTTTAGAGTGTGCGAGAGGATGAGCAGAAGATGAGGTGGCTAGAGAAGCCCAGAGCCCCAGTGTTCTTAGGCCTACAAAAGCGCTTCCAAGGAAGGGTGCTGGCTAGCAACAGCTTTCAGTGCTGGCACTTTTCACCTCTGAGCAATTGCTCGACGTTTGCAATTTCTCACCTGAGCTCTCTTTAGAGTGCGCGAGAGGATGAGCAGAAGATGAGGTGGCTAGAGAAGCCCAGAGCCCCAGTGTTCTTAGGCCTACAAAAGAGCTTCCAAGGAAGGGTGCTGGCTAGCAACAGCTTTCAGTGCTGGCACTTTTCATCTCTGAGCAATTGCTCGACGTTTGCAATTTCTCAGTTCGTGTCTAGGAGACGGAAAGAGAAGGACCGTGACGTTTGGTGGCTAGAGAAGCGCAAAGCCCCAGTGTTGCTGCACCTGTGAAAGCGCTTCCAAGGAAGGGTGCTGGCTAGCAAGAGCTTTCAGTGCTGGCACTTTTCATCTCTGAGCAATTGCTGGACGTTTGCAATTTCTCACCTGAGCTCTCTTTAGAGTGCGCGAGAGGATGAGCAGAAGATGAGGTGGCTAGAGAAGCCCAGAGCCCCAGTGTTCTTAGGTCTACAAAAGCGCTTCCAAGGAAGGGTGCTGGCTAGCAAGAGCTTTCAGTGCTGGCACTTTTCATCTCGGAGCAATTGCTCGACGTTTGCAATTTCTCAGCTCGTGTCTACGAGACGGAAAGAGAATGACCGTGACATTTGGTGCGTATAGAAGCGCAAAGCCCCAGTGTTGCTGCGCCTGTGAAAGCGCTTCCAAGGAAGGGTGCTGGCTAGCAAGAGCTTTCAGTGCTGGCACTTTTCATCTCTGAGCAATTGCTCGACGTTTGCAATTTCTCACCTGAGCTCTCTTTAGAGTGTGCGAGAGGATGAGCAGAAGATGAGGTGGCTAGAGAAGCCCAGAGCCCCAGTGTTCTTAGGCCTACAAAAGCGCTTCCACGGAAGGGTGCTGGCTAGCAAGAGCTTTCAGTGCTGGCACTTTTCATCTCTGAGCAATTGCTCGACGTTTACAATTTCTCAGCTCGTGTCTACTGTCGGAAAGAGAAGGACCGTGACGTTTGGTGGCTAGAGAAGCGCAAAGCCCCAGTGTTGCTGCACCTGTGAAAGCGCTTCCAAGGAAGGGTGCTGGCTAGCAAGAGCTTTCAGTGCTGGCACTTTTCATCTCTGAGCAATTGCTGGACGTTTGCAATTTCTCACCTGAGCTCTCTTTAGAGTGCGCGAGAGGATGAGCAGAAGATGAGGTGGCTAGAGAAGCCCAGAGCCCCAGTGTTCTTAGGCCTACAAAAGCGCTTCCAAGGAAGGGTGCTGGCTAGCAACAGCTTTCAGTGCTGGCACTTTTCACCTCTGAGCAATTGCTCGACGTTTGCAATTTCTCACCTGAGCTCTCTTTAGAGTGCGCGAGAGGATGAGCAGAAGATGAGGTGGCTAGAGAAGCCCAGAGCCCCAGTGTTCTTAGGCCTACAAAAGCGCTTCCAAGGAAGGGTGCTGGCTAGCAAGAGCTTTCAGTGCTGGCACTTTTCATCTCTGAGCAATTGCTCGACGTTTGCAATTTCTCAGCTCGTGTCTAGGAGACGGAAAGAGAAGGACCGTGACGTTTGGTGGCTAGAGAAGCGCAAAGCCCCAGTGTTGCTGCACCTGTGAAAGTGCTTCCAAGGAAGGGTGCTGGCTAGCAACAGCTTTCAGTGCTGGCACTTTTCATCTCTGAGCAATTGCTCGACGTTTGCAATTTCTCACCTGAGCTCTCTTTAGAGTGCGCGAGAGGATGAGCAGAAGATGAGGTGGCTAGAGAAGCCCAGAGCCCCAGTGTTCTTAGGCCTACAAAAGCGCTTCCAAGGAAGGGTGCTGGCTAGCAACAGCTTTCAGTGCTGGCACTTTTCATCTCTGAGCAATTGCTCGACGTTTGCAATTTCTCAGCTCGTGTCTACGAGACGGAAAGAGAAGGACCGTGACGTTTGGTGCGCATAGAAGCGCAAAGCCCCAGTGTTGCTGCACCTGTGAAAGCGCTTCCAAGGAAGGGTGCTGGCTAGCAAGAGCTTTCAGTGCTGGCACTTTTCATCTCTGAGCAATTGCTCGACGTTTGCAATTTCTCACCTGAGCTCTCTTTAGAGTGCGCGAGAGGATGAGCAGAAGATGAGGTGGCTAGAGAAGCCCAGAGCCCCAGTGTTCTTAGGCCTACAAAAGCGCTTCCAAGGAAGGGTGCTGGCTAGCAAGAGCTTTCAGTGCTGGCACTTTTCATCTCTGAGCAATTGCTGGACGTTTGCAATTTCTCAGCTCGTGTCTACAAGACGGAAAGAGAAGGACCGTGACATTTGGTGCGTATAGAAGCGCAAAGCCCCAGTGTTGCTGCGCCTGTGAAAGCGCTTCCAAGGAAGGGTGCTGGCTAGCAAGAGCTTTCAGTGCTGGCACTTTTCATCTCTGAGCAATTGCTCGACGTTTGCAATTTCTCACCTGAGCTCTCTTTAGAGTGCGCGAGAGGATGAGCAGAAGATGAGGTGGCTAGAGAAGCCCAGAGCCCCAGTGTTCTTAGGCCTACAAAAGCGCTTCCAAGGAAGGGTGCTGGCTAGCAACAGCTTTCAGTGCTGGCACTTTTCATCTCTGAGCAATTGCTCGACGTTTGCAATTTCTCAGCTCGTGTCTACGAGACGGAAAGAGAAGGACCGTGACGTTTGGTGGCTAGAGAAGCGCAAAGCCCCAGTGTTGCTGCGCCTGTGAAAGCGCTTCCAAGGAAGGGTGCTGGCTAGCAAGAGCTTTCAGTGCTGGCACTTTTCATCTCTGAGCAATTGCTCGACGTTTGCAATTTCTCACCTGAGCTCTCTTTAGAGTGCGCGAGAGGATGAGCAGAAGATGAGGTGGCTAGAGAAGCCCAGAGCCCCAGTGTTCTTAGGCCTACAAAAGCGCTTCCAAGGAAGGGTGCTGGCTAGCAACAGCTTTCAGTGCTGGCACTTTTCACCTCTGAGCAATTGCTCGACGTTTGCAATTTCTCACCTGAGCTCTCTTTAGAGTGCGCGAGAGGATGAGCAGAAGATGAGGTGGCTAGAGAAGCCCAGAGCCCCAGTGTTCTTAGGCCTACAAAAGAGCTTCCAAGGAAGGGTGCTGGCTAGCAACAGCTTTCAGTGCTGGCACTTTTCATCTCTGAGCAATTGCTCGACGTTTGCAATTTCTCAGCTCGTGTCTACGAGACGGAAAGAGAAGGACCGTGACGTTTGGTGGCTAGAGAAGCGCAAAGCCCCAGTGTTGCTGCGCCTGTGAAAGCGCTTCCAAGGAAGGGTGCTGGCTAGCAACAGCTTTCAGTGCTGGCACTTTTCATCTCTGAGCAATTGCTCGACGTTTGCAATTTCTCACCTGAGCTCTCTTTAGAGTGCGCGAGAGGATGAGCAGAAGATGAGGTGGCTAGAGAAGCCCAGAGCCCCAGTGTTCTTAGGTCTACAAAAGCGCTTCCAAGGAAGGGTGCTGGCTAGCAAGAGCTTTCAGTGCTGGCACTTTTCATCTCGGAGCAATTGCTCGACGTTTGCAATTTCTCAGCTCGTGTCTACGAGACGGAAAGAGAATGACCGTGACATTTGGTGCGTATAGAAGCGCAAAGCCCCAGTGTTGCTGCGCCTGTGAAAGCGCTTCCAAGGAAGGGTGCTGGCTAGCAAGAGCTTTCAGTGCTGGCACTTTTCATCTCTGAGCAATTGCTGGACGTTTGCAATTTCTCACCTGAGCTCTCTTTAGAGTGTGCGAGAGGATGAGCAGAAGATGAGGTGGCTAGAGAAGCCCAGAGCCCCAGTGTTCTTAGGCCTACAAAAGCGCTTCCACGGAAGGGTGCTGGCTAGCAAGAGCTTTCAGTGCTGGCACTTTTCATCTCTGAGCAATTGCTCGACGTTTACAATTTCTCAGCTCGTGTCTACTGTCGGAAAGAGAAGGACCGTGACGTTTGGTGGCTAGAGAAGCGCAAAGCCCCAGTGTTGCTGCACCTGTGAAAGCGCTTCCAAGGAAGGGTGCTGGCTAGCAAGAGCTTTCAGTGCTGGCACTTTTCATCTCTGAGCAATTGCTGGACGTTTGCAATTTCTCACCTGAGCTCTCTTTAGAGTGCACGAGAGGATGAGCAGAAGATGAGGTGGCTAGAGAAGCCCAGAGCCCCAGTGTTCTTAGGCCTACAAAAGCGCTTCCAAGGAAGGGTGCTGGCTAGCAACAGCTTTCAGTGCTGGCACTTTTCATCTCTGAGCAATTGTTCGACGTTTGCAATTTCTCAGCTCGTGTCTACAAGACGGAAAGAGAAGGACCGTGACATTTGGTGCGTATAGAAGCGCAAAGCCCCAGTGTTGCTGCGCCTGTGAAAGCGCTTCCAAGGAAGGGTGCTGGCTAGCAAGAGCTTTCAGTGCTGGCACTTTTCATCTCTGAGCAATTGCTCGACGTTTGCAATTTCTCACCTGAGCTCTCTTTAGAGTGCGCGAGAGGATGAGCAGAAGATGAGGTGGCTAGAGAAGCCCAGAGCCCCAGTGTTCTTAGGCCTACAAAAGCGCTTCCAAGGAAGGGTGCTGGCTAGCAAGAGCTTTCAGTGCTGGCACTTTTCGTCTCTGAGCAATTGCTCGACGTTTACAATTTCTCAGCTCGTGTCTACTGTCGGAAAGAGAAGGACCGTGACTTTTGGTGGCTAGAGAAGCGCAAAGCCCCAGTGTTGCTGCGCCTGTGAAAGCGCTTCCAAGGAAGGGTGCTGGCTAGCAACAGCTTTCAGTGCTGGCACTTTTCATCTCTGAGCAATTGCTCGACGTTTGTAATTTCTCACCTGAGCTCTCTTTAGAGTGCGCGAGAGGATGAGCAGAAGATGAGGTGGCTAGAGAAGCCCAGAGCCCCAGTGTTCTTAGGCCTACAAAAGCGCTTCCAAGGAAGGGTGCTGGCTAGCAAGAGCTTTCAGTGCTGGCACTTTTCATCTCTGAGCAATTGCTCGACGTTTGCAATTTCTCAGCTCGTGTCTAGGAGACGGAAAGAGAAGGACCGTGACGTTTGGTAGCTAGAGAAGCGCAAAGCCCCAGTGTTGCTGCGCCTGTGAAAGCGCTTCCAAGGAAGGGTGCTGGCTAGCAAGAGCTTTCAGTGCTGGCACTTTTCATCTCTGAGCAATTGCTCGACGTTTGCAATTTCTCAGCTCGTGTCTACCGACGGAAAGAGAAGGACCGTGACGTTTGGTGGCTAGAGAAGCGCAAAGCCCCAGTGTTGCTGCGCCTGTGAAAGCGCTTCCAAGGAAGGGTGCTGGCTAGCAAGAGCTTTCAGTGCTGGCACTTTTCATCTCTGAGCAATTGCTGGACGTTTGCAATTTCTCACCTGAGCTCTCTTTAGAGTGCGCGAGAGGATGAGCAGAAGATGAGGTGGCTAGAGAAGCCCAGAGCCCCAGTGTTCTTAGGCCTACAAAAGCGCTTCCAAGGAAGGGTGCTGGCTAGCAACAGCTTTCAGTGCTGGCACTTTTCATCTCTGAGCAATTGCTGGACGTTTGCAATTTCTCACCTGAGCTCTCTTTAGAGTGCGCGAGAGGATGAGCAGAAGATGAGGTGGCTAGAGAAGCCCAGAGCCCCAGTGTTCTTAGGCCTACAAAAGAGCTTCCAAGGAAGGGTGCTGGCTAGCAACAGCTTTCAGTGCTGGCACTTTTCATCTCTGAGCAATTGCTCGACGTTTGCAATTTCTCAGTTCGTGTCTAGGAGACGGAAAGAGAAGGACCGTGACGTTTGGTGGCTAGAGAAGCGCAAAGCCCCAGTGTTGCTGCACCTGTGAAAGCGCTTCCAAGGAAGGGTGCTGGCTAGCAACAGCTTTCAGTGCTGGCACTTTTCATCTCTGAGCAATTGCTGGACGTTTGCAATTTCTCACCTGAGCTCTCTTTAGAGTGCGCGAGAGGATGAGCAGAAGATGAGGTGGCTAGAGAAGCCCAGAGCCCCAGTGTTCTTAGGTCTACAAAAGCGCTTCCAAGGAAGGGTGCTGGCTAGCAAGAGCTTTCAGTGCTGGCACTTTTCATCTCGGAGCAATTGCTCGACGTTTGCAATTTCTCAGCTCGTGTCTACGAGACGGAAAGAGAATGACCGTGACATTTGGTGCGTATAGAAGCGCAAAGCCCCAGTGTTGCTGCGCCTGTGAAAGCGCTTCCAAGGAAGGGTGCTGGCTAGCAAGAGCTTTCAGTGCTGGCACTTTTCATCTCTGAGCAATTGCTCGACGTTTGCAATTTCTCACCTGAGCTCTCTTTAGAGTGTGCGAGAGGATGAGCAGAAGATGAGGTGGCTAGAGAAGCCCAGAGCCCCAGTGTTCTTAGGCCTACAAAAGCGCTTCCACGGAAGGGTGCTGGCTAGCAAGAGCTTTCAGTGCTGGCACTTTTCATCTCTGAGCAATTGCTCGACGTTTACAATTTCTCAGCTCGTGTCTACTGTCGGAAAGAGAAGGACCGTGACGTTTGGTGGCTAGAGAAGCGCAAAGCCCCAGTGTTGCTGCACCTGTGAAAGCGCTTCCAAGGAAGGGTGCTGGCTAGCAAGAGCTTTCAGTGCTGGCACTTTTCATCTCTGAGCAATTGCTGGACGTTTGCAATTTCTCACCTGAGCTCTCTTTAGAGTGCGCGAGAGGATGAGCAGAAGATGAGGTGGCTAGAGAAGCCCAGAGCCCCAGTGTTCTTAGGCCTACAAAAGCGCTTCCAAGGAAGGGTGCTGGCTAGCAAGAGCTTTCAGTGCTGGCACTTTTCACCTCTGAGCAATTGCTCGACGTTTGCAATTTCTCACCTGAGCTCTCTTTAGAGTGCGCGAGAGGATGAGCAGAAGATGAGGTGGCTAGAGAAGCCCAGAGCCCCAGTGTTCTTAGGCCTACAAAAGCGCTTCCAAGGAAGGGTGCTGGCTAGCAAGAGCTTTCAGTGCTGGCACTTTTCATCTCTGAGCAATTGCTCGACGTTTGCAATTTCTCAGCTCGTGTCTAGGAGACGGAAAGAGAAGGACCGTGACGTTTGGTGGCTAGAGAAGCGCAAAGCCCCAGTGTTGCTGCACCTGTGAAAGCGCTTCCAAGGAAGGGTGCTGGCTAGCAACAGCTTTCAGTGCTGGCACTTTTCATCTCTGAGCAATTGCTCGACGTTTGCAATTTCTCACCTGAGCTCTCTTTAGAGTGCGCGAGAGGATGAGCAGAAGATGAGGTGGCTAGAGAAGCCCAGAGCCCCAGTGTTCTTAGGCCTACAAAAGCGCTTCCAAGGAAGGGTGCTGGCTAGCAAGAGCTTTCAGTGCTGGCACTTTTCATCTCTGAGCAATTGCTCGACGTTTGCAATTTCTCAGCTCGTGTCTACGAGACGGAAAGAGAAGGACCGTGACGTTTGGTGCGCATAGAAGCGCAAAGCCCCAGTGTTGCTGCACCTGTGAAAGCGCTTCCAAGGAAGGGTGCTGGCTAGCAAGAGCTTTCAGTGCTGGCACTTTTCATCTCTGAGCAATTGCTCGACGTTTGCAATTTCTCACCTGAGCTCTCTTTAGAGTGCGCGAGAGGATGAGCAGAAGATGAGGTGGCTAGAGAAGCCCAGAGCCCCAGTGTTCTTAGGCCTACAAAAGCGCTTCCAAGGAAGGGTGCTGGCTAGCAAGAGCTTTCAGTGCTGGCACTTTTCATCTCTGAGCAATTGCTGGACGTTTGCAATTTCTCAGCTCGTGTCTACAAGACGGAAAGAGAAGGACCGTGACATTTGGTGCGTATAGAAGCGCAAAGCCCCAGTGTTGCTGCGCCTGTGAAAGCGCTTCCAAGGAAGGGTGCTGGCTAGCAAGAGCTTTCAGTGCTGGCACTTTTCATCTCTGAGCAATTGCTCGACGTTTGCAATTTCTCACCTGAGCTCTCTTTAGAGTGCGCGAGAGGATGAGCAGAAGATGAGGTGGCTAGAGAAGCCCAGAGCCCCAGTGTTCTTAGGCCTACAAAAGCGCTTCCAAGGAAGGGTGCTGGCTAGCAACAGCTTTCAGTGCTGGCACTTTTCATCTCTGAGCAATTGCTCGACGTTTGCAATTTCTCAGCTCGTGTCTACGAGACGGAAAGAGAAGGACCGTGACGTTTGGTGGCTAGAGAAGCGCAAAGCCCCAGTGTTGCTGCGCCTGTGAAAGCGCTTCCAAGGAAGGGTGCTGGCTAGCAAGAGCTTTCAGTGCTGGCACTTTTCATCTCTGAGCAATTGCTCGACGTTTGCAATTTCTCACCTGAGCTCTCTTTAGAGTGCGCGAGAGGATGAGCAGAAGATGAGGTGGCTAGAGAAGCCCAGAGCCCCAGTGTTCTTAGGCCTACAAAAGCGCTTCCAAGGAAGGGTGCTGGCTAGCAACAGCTTTCAGTGCTGGCACTTTTCACCTCTGAGCAATTGCTCGACGTTTGCAATTTCTCACCTGAGCTCTCTTTAGAGTGCGCGAGAGGATGAGCAGAAGATGAGGTGGCTAGAGAAGCCCAGAGCCCCAGTGTTCTTAGGCCTACAAAAGAGCTTCCAAGGAAGGGTGCTGGCTAGCAACAGCTTTCAGTGCTGGCACTTTTCATCTCTGAGCAATTGCTCGACGTTTGCAATTTCTCAGTTCGTGTCTAGGAGACGGAAAGAGAAGGACCGTGACGTTTGGTGGCTAGAGAAGCGCAAAGCCCCAGTGTTGCTGCACCTGTGAAAGCGCTTCCAAGGAAGGGTGCTGGCTAGCAAGAGCTTTCAGTGCTGGCACTTTTCATCTCTGAGCAATTGCTGGACATTTGCAATTTCTCACCTGAGCTCTCTTTAGAGTGCGCGAGAGGATGAGCAGAAGATGAGGTGGCTAGAGAAGCCCAGAGCCCCAGTGTTCTTAGGTCTACAAAAGCGCTTCCAAGGAAGGGTGCTGGCTAGCAAGAGCTTTCAGTGCTGGCACTTTTCATCTCGGAGCAATTGCTCGACGTTTGCAATTTCTCAGCTCGTGTCTACGAGACGGAAAGAGAATGACCGTGACATTTGGTGCGTATAGAAGCGCAAAGCCCCAGTGTTGCTGCGCCTGTGAAAGCGCTTCCAAGGAAGGGTGCTGGCTAGCAAGAGCTTTCAGTGCTGGCACTTTTCATCTCTGAGCAATTGCTCGACGTTTGCAATTTCTCACCTGAGCTCTCTTTAGAGTGTGCGAGAGGATGAGCAGAAGATGAGGTGGCTAGAGAAGCCCAGAGCCCCAGTGTTCTTAGGCCTACAAAAGCGCTTCCACGGAAGGGTGCTGGCTAGCAAGAGCTTTCAGTGCTGGCACTTTTCATCTCTGAGCAATTGCTCGACGTTTACAATTTCTCAGCTCGTGTCTACTGTCGGAAAGAGAAGGACCGTGACGTTTGGTGGCTAGAGAAGCGCAAAGCCCCAGTGTTGCTGCACCTGTGAAAGCGCTTCCAAGGAAGGGTGCTGGCTAGCAAGAGCTTTCAGTGCTGGCACTTTTCATCTCTGAGCAATTGCTCGACGTTTGCAATTTCTCACCTGAGCTCTCTTTAGAGTGCGCGAGAGGATGAGCAGAAGATGAGGTGGCTAGAGAAGCCCAGAGCCCCAGTGTTCTTAGGCCTACAAAAGCGCTTCCAAGGAAGGGTGCTGGCTAGCAACAGCTTTCAGTGCTGGCACTTTTCATCTCTGAGCAATTGCTCGACGTTTGCAATTTCTCAGCTCGTGTCTAGGAGACGGAAAGAGAAGGACCGTGACGTTTGGTGGCTAGAGAAGCGCAAAGCCCCAGTGTTGCTGCGCCTGTGAAAGCGCTTCCAAGGAAGGGTGCTGGCTAGCAACAGCTTTCAGTGCTGGCACTTTTCATCTCTGAGCAATTGCTCGACGTTTGCAATTTCTCACCTGAGCTCTCTTTAGAGTGCGCGAGAGGATGAGCAGAAGATGAGGTGGCTAGAGAAGCCCAGAGCCCCAGTGTTCTTAGGCCTACAAAAGCGCTTCCAAGGAAGGGTGCTGGCTAGCAAGAGCTTTCAGTGCTGGCACTTTTCATCTCTGAGCAATTGCTCGACGTTTGCAATTTCTCAGCTCGTGTCTACGAGACGGAAAGAGAAGGACCGTGACGTTTGGTGCGCATAGAAGCGCAAAGCCCCAGTGTTGCTGCACCTGTGAAAGCGCTTCCAAGGAAGGGTGCTGGCTAGCAAGAGCTTTCAGTGCTGGCACTTTTCATCTCTGAGCAATTGCTCGACGTTTGCAATTTCTCACCTGAGCTCTCTTTAGAGTGCGCGAGAGGATGAGCAGAAGATGAGGTGGCTAGAGAAGCCCAGAGCCCCAGTGTTCTTAGGCCTACAAAAGCGCTTCCAAGGAAGGGTGCTGGCTAGCAAGAGCTTTCAGTGCTGGCACTTTTCATCTCTGAGCAATTGCTGGACGTTTGCAATTTCTCAGCTCGTGTCTACAAGACGGAAAGAGAAGGACCGTGACATTTGGTGCGTATAGAAGCGCAAAGCCCCAGTGTTGCTGCGCCTGTGAAAGCGCTTCCAAGGAAGGGTGCTGGCTAGCAAGAGCTTTCAGTGCTGGCACTTTTCATCTCTGAGCAATTGCTCGACGTTTGCAATTTCTCACCTGAGCTCTCTTTAGAGTGCGCGAGAGGATGAGCAGAAGATGAGGTGGCTAGAGAAGCCCAGAGCCCCAGTGTTCTTAGGCCTACAAAAGCGCTTCCAAGGAAGGGTGCTGGCTAGCAACAGCTTTCAGTGCTGGCACTTTTCATCTCTGAGCAATTGCTCGACGTTTGCAATTTCTCAGCTCGTGTCTACGAGACGGAAAGAGAAGGACCGTGACGTTTGGTGGCTAGAGAAGCGCAAAGCCCCAGTGTTGCTGCGCCTGTGAAAGCGCTTCCAAGGAAGGGTGCTGGCTAGCAAGAGCTTTCAGTGCTGGCACTTTTCATCTCTGAGCAATTGCTCGACGTTTGCAATTTCTCACCTGAGCTCTCTTTAGAGTGCGCGAGAGGATGAGCAGAAGATGAGGTGGCTAGAGAAGCCCAGAGCCCCAGTGTTCTTAGGCCTACAAAAGCGCTTCCAAGGAAGGGTGCTGGCTAGCAACAGCTTTCAGTGCTGGCACTTTTCACCTCTGAGCAATTGCTCGACGTTTGCAATTTCTCACCTGAGCTCTCTTTAGAGTGCGCGAGAGGATGAGCAGAAGATGAGGTGGCTAGAGAAGCCCAGAGCCCCAGTGTTCTTAGGCCTACAAAAGAGCTTCCAAGGAAGGGTGCTGGCTAGCAACAGCTTTCAGTGCTGGCACTTTTCATCTCTGAGCAATTGCTCGACGTTTGCAATTTCTCAGCTCGTGTCTACGAGACGGAAAGAGAAGGACCGTGACGTTTGGTGGCTAGAGAAGCGCAAAGCCCCAGTGTTGCTGCGCCTGTGAAAGCGCTTCCAAGGAAGGGTGCTGGCTAGCAACAGCTTTCAGTGCTGGCACTTTTCATCTCTGAGCAATTGCTCGACGTTTGCAATTTCTCACCTGAGCTCTCTTTAGAGTGCGCGAGAGGATGAGCAGAAGATGAGGTGGCTAGAGAAGCCCAGAGCCCCAGTGTTCTTAGGTCTACAAAAGCGCTTCCAAGGAAGGGTGCTGGCTAGCAAGAGCTTTCAGTGCTGGCACTTTTCATCTCGGAGCAATTGCTCGACGTTTGCAATTTCTCAGCTCGTGTCTACGAGACGGAAAGAGAATGACCGTGACATTTGGTGCGTATAGAAGCGCAAAGCCCCAGTGTTGCTGCGCCTGTGAAAGCGCTTCCAAGGAAGGGTGCTGGCTAGCAACAGCTTTCAGTGCTGGCACTTTTCATCTCTGAGCAATTGCTCGACGTTTGCAATTTCTCACCTGAGCTCTCTTTAGAGTGTGCGAGAGGATGAGCAGAAGATGAGGTGGCTAGAGAAGCCCAGAGCCCCAGTGTTCTTCGGCCTACAAAAGCGCTTCCACGGAAGGGTGCTGGCTAGCAAGAGCTTTCAGTGCTGGCACTTTTCATCTCTGAGCAATTGCTCGACGTTTACAATTTCTCAGCTCGTGTCTACTGTCGGAAAGAGAAGGACCGTGACGTTTGGTGGCTAGAGAAGCGCAAAGCCCCAGTGTTGCTGCACCTGTGAAAGCGCTTCCAAGGAAGGGTGCTGGCTAGCAAGAGCTTTCAGTGCTGGCACTTTTCATCTCTGAGCAATTGCTGGACGTTTGCAATTTCTCACCTGAGCTCTCTTTAGAGTGCACGAGAGGATGAGCAGAAGATGAGGTGGCTAGAGAAGCCCAGAGCCCCAGTGTTCTTAGGCCTACAAAAGCGCTTCCAAGGAAGGGTGCTGGCTAGCAACAGCTTTCAGTGCTGGCACTTTTCATCTCTGAGCAATTGTTCGACGTTTGCAATTTCTCAGCTCGTGTCTACAAGACGGAAAGAGAAGGACCGTGACATTTGGTGCGTATAGAAGCGCAAAGCCCCAGTGTTGCTGCGCCTGTGAAAGCGCTTCCAAGGAAGGGTGCTGGCTAGCAAGAGCTTTCAGTGCTGGCACTTTTCATCTCTGAGCAATTGCTCGACGTTTGCAATTTCTCACCTGAGCTCTCTTTAGAGTGCGCGAGAGGATGAGCAGAAGATGAGGTGGCTAGAGAAGCCCAGAGCCCCAGTGTTCTTAGGCCTACAAAAGCGCTTCCAAGGAAGGGTGCTGGCTAGCAAGAGCTTTCAGTGCTGGCACTTTTCGTCTCTGAGCAATTGCTCGACGTTTACAATTTCTCAGCTCGTGTCTACTGTCGGAAAGAGAAGGACCGTGAATTTGGTGGCTAGAGAAGCGCAAAGCCCCAGTGTTGCTGCGCCTGTGAAAGCGCTTCCAAGGAAGGGTGCTGGCTAGCAACAGCTTTCAGTGCTGGCACTTTTCATCTCTGAGCAATTGCTCGACGTTTGTAATTTCTCACCTGAGCTCTCTTTAGAGTGCGCGAGAGGATGAGCAGAAGATGAGGTGGCTAGAGAAGCCCAGAGCCCCAGTGTTCTTAGGCCTACAAAAGCGCTTCCAAGGAAGGGTGCTGGCTAGCAAGAGCTTTCAGTGCTGGCACTTTTCATCTCTGAGCAATTGCTCGACGTTTGCAATTTCTCAGCTCGTGTCTAGGAGACGGAAAGAGAAGGACCGTGACGTTTGGTAGCTAGAGAAGCGCAAAGCCCCAGTGTTGCTGCGCCTGTGAAAGCGCTTCCAAGGAAGGGTGCTGGCTAGCAAGAGCTTTCAGTGCTGGCACTTTTCATCTCTGAGCAATTGCTCGACGTTTGCAATTTCTCAGCTCGTGTCTACGAGACGGAAAGAGAAGGACCGTGACGTTTGGTGGCTAGAGAAGCGCAAAGCCCCAGTGTTGCTGCGCCTGTGAAAGCGCTTCCAAGGAAGGGTGCTGGCTAGCAAGAGCTTTCAGTGCTGGCACTTTTCATCTCTGAGCAATTGCTCGACGTTTGCAATTTCTCACCTGAGCTCTCTTTAGAGTGCGCGAGAGGATGAGCAGAAGATGAGGTGGCTAGAGAAGCCCAGAGCCCCAGTGTTCTTAGGCCTACAAAAGCGCTTCCAAGGAAGGGTGCTGGCTAGCAACAGCTTTCAGTGCTGGCACTTTTCATCTCTGAGCAATTGCTCGACGTTTGCAATTTCTCAGCTCGTGTCTAGGAGACGGAAAGAGAAGGACCGTGACGTTTGGTAGCTAGAGAAGCGCAAAGCCCCAGTGTTGCTGCGCCTGTGAAAGCGCTTCCAAGGAAGGGTGCTGGCTAGCAAGAGCTTTCAGTGCTGGCACTTTTCATCTCTGAGCAATTGCTCGACGTTTGCAATTTCTCACCTGAGCTCTCTTTAGAGTGCGCGAGAGGATGAGCAGAAGATTAGGTGGCTAGAGAAGCCCAGAGCCCCAGTGTTCTTAGGCCTACAAAAGCGCTTCCAAGGAAGGGTGCTGGCTAGCAACAGCTTTCAGTGCTGGCACTTTTCATCTCTGAGCAATTGCTCGACGTTTGCAATTTCTCAGCTCGTGTCTACCGACGGAAAGAGAAGGACCGTGACTTTTGGTGGCTAGATAAGCGCAAAGCCCCAGTGTTGCTGCGCCTGTGAAAGCGCTTCCAAGGAAGGGTGCTGGCTAGCAACAGCTTTCAGTGCTGGCCCTTTTCATCTCTGAGCAATTGCTCGACGTTTGTAATTTCTCACCTGAGCTCTCTTTAGAGTGCGCGAGAGGATGAGCAGAAGATGAGGTGGCTAGAGAAGCCCAGAGCCCCAGTGTTCTTAGGCCTACAAAAGCGCTTCCAAGGAAGGGTGCTGGCTAGCAACAGCTTTCAGTGCTGGCACTTTTCCTCTCTGAGCAATTGCTGGACGTTTGCAATTTCTCAGCTCGTGTCTAGGAGACGGAAAGAGAAGGACCGTGACTTTTGGTGGCTAGAGAAGCGCAAAGCCCCAGTGTTACTGCGCCTGTGAAAGCGCTTCCAAGGAAGGGTGCTGGCTAGCAACAGCTTTCAGTGCTGGCACTTTTCATCTCTGAGCAATTGCTCGACGTTTGCAATTTCTCAGCTCGTGTCTACGAGACGGAAAGAGAAGGACCGTGACGTTTGGTGGCTAGAGAAGCGCAAAGCCCCAGTGTTGCTGCACCTGTGAAAGCGCTTCCAAGGAAGGGTGCTGGCTAGCAACAGCTTTCAGTGCTGGCACTTTTCATCTCTGAGCAATTGCTGGACGTTTGCAATTTCTCACCTGAGCTCTCTTTAGAGTGCGCGAGAGGATGAGCAGAAGATGAGGTGGCTAGAGAAGCCCAGAGCCCCAGTCTTCTTAGGCCTACAAAAGCGCTTCCAAGGAAGGGTGCTGGCTAGCAACAGCTTTCAGTGCTGGCACTTTTCATCTCTGAGCAATTGCTCGACGTTTGCAATTTCTCAGCTCGTGTCTATGAGATGGAAAGAGAATGACCGTGATGTTTGGTGGCTAGAGAAGCGCAAAGCCCCAGTGTTGCTGCGCCTGTGAAAGCGCTTCCAAGGAAGGGTGCTGGCTAGCAACAGCTTTCAGTGCTGGCACTTTTCATCTCTGAGCAATTGCTCGACGTTTGCAATTTCTCACCTGAGCTCTCTTCAGAGTGCGCGAGAGGATGAGCAGAAGATGAGGTGGCTAGAGAAGCCCAGAGCCCCAGTCTTCTTAGGCCTACAAAAGCGCTTCCAAGGAAGGGTGCTGGCTAGCAAGAGCTTTCAGTGCTGGCCCTTTTCATCTCTGAGCAATTGCTCGACGTTTGCAATTTCTCAGCTCGTGTCTACAAGACGGAAAGAGAAGGACCGTGACATTTGGTGCGTATAGAAGCGCAAAGCCCCAGTGTTGCTGCGCCTGTGAAAGCGCTTCCAAGGAAGGGTGCTGGCTAGCAACAGCTTTCAGTGCTGGCACTTTTCATCTCTGAGCAATTGCTCGACGTTTGTAATTTCTCACCTGAGCTCTCTTTAGAGTGCGCGAGAGGATGAGCAGAAGATGAGGTGGCTAGAGAAGCCCAGAGCCCCAGTGTTCTTAGGCCTACAAAAGCGCTTCCAAGGAAGGGTGCTGGCTAGCAAGAGCTTTCAGTGCTGGCACTTTTCATCTCTGAGCAATTGCTCGACGTTTGCAATTTCTCAGCTCGTGTCTAGGAGACGGAAAGAGAAGGACCGTGACGTTTGGTAGCTAGAGAAGCGCAAAGCCCCAGTGTTGCTGCGCCTGTGAAAGCGCTTCCAAGGAAGGGTGCTGGCTAGCAAGAGCTTTCAGTGCTGGCACTTTTCATCTCTGAGCAATTGCTCGACGTTTGCAATTTCTCAGCTCGTGTCTACCGACGGAAAGAGAAGGACCGTGACGTTTGGTGGCTAGAGAAGCGCAAAGCCCCAGTGTTGCTGCGCCTGTGAAAGCGCTTCCAAGGAAGGGTGCTGGCTAGCAAGAGCTTTCAGTGCTGGCACTTTTCATCTCTGAGCAATTGCTCGACGTTTGCAATTTCTCACCTGAGCTCTCTTTAGAGTGCGCGAGAGGATGAGCAGAAGATGAGGTGGCTAGAGAAGCCCAGAGCCCCAGTGTTCTTAGGCCTACAAAAGCGCTTCCAAGGAAGGGTGCTGGCTAGCAACAGCTTTCAGTGCTGGCCCTTTTCATCTCTGAGCAATTGCTCGACGTTTGCAATTTCTCAGCTCGTGTCTACGAGACGGAAAGAGAAGGACCGTGACGTTTGGTGGCTAGAGAAGCGCAAAGCCCCAGTGTTGCTGCGCCTGTGAAAGCGCTTCCAAGGAAGGGTGCTGGCTAGCAACAGCTTTCAGTGCTGGCACTTTTCATCTCTGAGCAATTGCTCGACGTTTGCAATTTCTCACCTGAGCTCTCTTTAGAGTGCGCGAGAGGATGAGCAGAAGATGAGGTGGCTAGAGAAGCCCAGAGCCCCAGTGTTCTTAGGCCTACAAAAGCGCTTCCAAGGAAGGGTGCTGGCTAGCAACAGCTTTCAGTGCTGGCACTTTTCATCTCTGAGCAATTGCTCGACGTTTGCAATTTCTCAGCTCGTGTCTACCGACAGAAAGAGAAGGACCGTGACTTTTGGTGGCTAGATAAGCGCAAAGCCCCAGTGTTGCTGCGCCTGTGAAAGCGCTTCCAAGGAAGGGTGCTGGCTAGCAACAGCTTTCAGTGCTGGCCCTTTTCATCTCTGAGCAATTGCTCGACGTTTGTAATTTCTCACCTGAGCTCTCTTTAGAGTGCGCGAGAGGATGAGCAGAACATGAGGTGGCTAGAGAAGCCCAGAGCCCCACTGTTCTTAGGCCTACAAAAGCGCTTCCAAGGAAGGGTGCTGGCTAGCAACAGCTTTCAGTGCTGGCACTTTTCCTCTCTGAGCAATTGCTGGACGTTTGCAATTTCTCAGCTCGTGTCTAGGAGACGGAAAGAGAAGGACCGTGACTTTTGGTGGCTAGAGAAGCGCAAAGCCCCAGTGTTACTGCGCCTGTGAAAGCGCTTCCAAGGAAGGGTGCTGGCTAGCAACAGCTTTCAGTGCTGGCACTTTTCATCTCTGAGCAATTGCTCGACGTTTGCAATTTCTCAGCTCGTGTCTACGAGACGGAAAGAGAAGGACCGTGACGTTTGGTGGCTAGAGAAGCGCAAAGCCCCAGTGTTGCTGCACCTGTGAAAGCGCTTCCAAGGAAGGGTGCTGGCTAGCAACAGCTTTCAGTGCTGGCACTTTTCATCTCTGAGCAATTGCTCGACGTTTGCAATTTCTCACCTGAGCTCTCTTTAGAGTGCGCGAGAGGATGAGCAGAAGATGAGGTGGCTAGAGAAGCCCAGAGCCCCAGTCTTCTTAGGCCTACAAAAGCGCTTCCAAGGAAGGGTGCTGGCTAGCAACAGCTTTCAGTGCTGGCACTTTTCATCTCTGAGCAATTGCTCGACGTTTGCAATTTCTCAGCTCGTGTCTATGAGATGGAAAGAGAATGACCGTGATGTTTGGTGGCTAGAGAAGCGCAAAGCCCCAGTGTTGCTGCGCCTGTGAAAGCGCTTCCAAGGAAGGGTGCTGGCTAGCAACAGCTTTCAGTGCTGGCACTTTTCATCTCTGAGCAATTGCTCGACGTTTGCAATTTCTCACCTGAGCTCTCTTCAGAGTGCGCGAGAGGATGAGCAGAAGATGAGGTGGCTAGAGAAGCCCAGAGCCCCAGTGTTCTTAGGCCTACAAAAGCGCTTCCAAGGAAGGGTGCTGGCTAGCAAGAGCTTTCAGTGCTGGCCCTTTTCATCTCTGAGCAATTGCTCGACGTTTGCAATTTCTCAGCTCGTGTCTAGGAGACGGAAAGAGAAGGACCGTGACATTTGGTGCGTATAGAAGCGCAAAGCCCCAGTGTTGCTGTGCCTGTGAAAGCGCTTCCAAGGAAGGGTGCTGGCTAGCAACAGCTTTCAGTGCTGGCACTTTTCATCTCGGAGCAATTGCTCGACGTTTGCAATTTCTCACCTGAGCTCTCTTTAGAGTGCGCGAGAGGATGAGCAGAAGATTAGGTGGCTAGAGAAGCCCAGAGCCCCAGTGTTCTTAGGCCTACAAAAGCGCTTCCAAGGAAGGGTGCTGGCTAGCAACAGCTTTCAGTGCTGGCACTTTTCATCTCTGAGCAATTGCTCGACGTTTGCAATTTCTCAGCTCGTGTCTACCGACGGAAAGAGAAGGACCGTGACTTTTGGTGGCTAGATAAGCGCAAAGCCCCAGTGTTGCTGCGCCTGTGAAAGCGCTTCCAAGGAAGGGTGCTGGCTAGCAACAGCTTTCAGTGCTGGCCCTTTTCATCTCTGAGCAATTGCTCGACGTTTGTAATTTCTCACCTGAGCTCTCTTTAGAGTGCGCGAGAGGATGAGCAGAAGATGAGGTGGCTAGAGAAGCCCAGAGCCCCAGTGTTCTTAGGCCTACAAAAGCGCTTCCAAGGAAGGGTGCTGGCTAGCAACAGCTTTCAGTGCTGGCACTTTTCCTCTCTGAGCAATTGCTGGACGTTTGCAATTTCTCAGCTCGTGTCTAGGAGACGGAAAGAGAAGGACCGTGACTTTTGGTGGCTAGAGAAGCGCAAAGCCCCAGTGTTACTGCGCCTGTGAAAGCGCTTCCAAGGAAGGGTGCTGGCTAGCAACAGCTTTCAGTGCTGGCACTTTTCATCTCTGAGCAATTGCTCGACGTTTGCAATTTCTCAGCTCGTGTCTACGAGACGGAAAGAGAAGGACCGTGACGTTTGGTGGCTAGAGAAGCGCAAAGCCCCAGTGTTGCTGCACCTGTGAAAGCGCTTCCAAGGAAGGGTGCTGGCTAGCAACAGCTTTCAGTGCTGGCACTTTTCATCTCTGAGCAATTGCTCGACGTTTGCAATTTCTCACCTGAGCTCTCTTTAGAGTGCGCGAGAGGATGAGCAGAAGATGAGGTGGCTAGAGAAGCCCAGAGCCCCAGTCTTCTTAGGCCTACAAAAGCGCTTCCAAGGAAGGGTGCTGGCTAGCAACAGCTTTCAGTGCTGGCACTTTTCATCTCTGAGCAATTGCTCGACGTTTGCAATTTCTCAGCTCGTGTCTATGAGATGGAAAGAGAATGACCGTGATGTTTGGTGGCTAGAGAAGCGCAAAGCCCCAGTGTTGCTGCGCCTGTGAAAGCGCTTCCAAGGAAGGGTGCTGGCTAGCAACAGCTTTCAGTGCTGGCACTTTTCATCTCTGAGCAATTGCTCGACGTTTGCAATTTCTCACCTGAGCTCTCTTCAGAGTGCGCGAGAGGATGAGCAGAAGATGAGGTGGCTAGAGAAGCCCAGAGCCCCAGTCTTCTTAGGCCTACAAAAGCGCTTCCAAGGAAGGGTGCTGGCTAGCAAGAGCTTTCAGTGCTGGCCCTTTTCATCTCTGAGCAATTGCTCGACGTTTGCAATTTCTCAGCTCGTGTCTACAAGACGGAAAGAGAAGGACCGTGACATTTGGTGCGTATAGAAGCGCAAAGCCCCAGTGTTGCTGCGCCTGTGAAAGCGCTTCCAAGGAAGGGTGCTGGCTAGCAACAGCTTTCAGTGCTGGCACTTTTCATCTCTGAGCAATTGCTCGACGTTTGTAATTTCTCACCTGAGCTCTCTTTAGAGTGCGCGAGAGGATGAGCAGAAGATGAGGTGGCTAGAGAAGCCCAGAGCCCCAGTGTTCTTAGGCCTACAAAAGCGCTTCCAAGGAAGGGTGCTGGCTAGCAAGAGCTTTCAGTGCTGGCACTTTTCATCTCTGAGCAATTGCTCGACGTTTGCAATTTCTCAGCTCGTGTCTAGGAGACGGAAAGAGAAGGACCGTGACGTTTGGTAGCTAGAGAAGCGCAAAGCCCCAGTGTTGCTGCGCCTGTGAAAGCGCTTCCAAGGAAGGGTGCTGGCTAGCAAGAGCTTTCAGTGCTGGCACTTTTCATCTCTGAGCAATTGCTCGACGTTTGCAATTTCTCAGCTCGTGTCTACCGACGGAAAGAGAAGGACCGTGACGTTTGGTGGCTAGAGAAGCGCAAAGCCCCAGTGTTGCTGCGCCTGTGAAAGCGCTTCCAAGGAAGGGTGCTGGCTAGCAAGAGCTTTCAGTGCTGGCACTTTTCATCTCTGAGCAATTGCTCGACGTTTGCAATTTCTCACCTGAGCTCTCTTTAGAGTGCGCGAGAGGATGAGCAGAAGATGAGGTGGCTAGAGAAGCCCAGAGCCCCAGTGTTCTTAGGCCTACAAAAGCGCTTCCAAGGAAGGGTGCTGGCTAGCAACAGCTTTCAGTGCTGGCACTTTTCATCTCTGAGCAATTGCTCGACGTTTGCAATTTCTCAGCTCGTGTCTACGAGACGGAAAGAGAAGGACCGTGACGTTTGGTGGCTAGAGAAGCGCAAAGCCCCAGTGTTGCTGCGCCTGTGAAAGCGCTTCCAAGGAAGGGTGCTGGCTAGCAAGAGCTTTCAGTGCTGGCACTTTTCATCTCTGAGCAATTGCTCGACGTTTGCAATTTCTCACCTGAGCTCTCTTTAGAGTGCGCGAGAGGATGAGCAGAAGATGAGGTGGCTAGAGAAGCCCAGAGCCCCAGTGTTCTTAGGCCTACAAAAGCGCTTCCAAGGAAGGGTGCTGGCTAGCAACAGCTTTCAGTGCTGGCACTTTTCATCTCTGAGCAATTGCTCGACGTTTGCAATTTCTCAGCTCGTGTCTACCGACAGAAAGAGAAGGACCGTGACTTTTGGTGGCTAGATAAGCGCAAAGCCCCAGTGTTGCTGCGCCTGTGAAAGCGCTTCCAAGGAAGGGTGCTGGCTAGCAACAGCTTTCAGTGCTGGCCCTTTTCATCTCTGAGCAATTGCTCGACGTTTGTAATTTCTCACCTGAGCTCTCTTTAGAGTGCGCGAGAGGATGAGCAGAACATGAGGTGGCTAGAGAAGCCCAGAGCCCCAGTGTTCTTAGGCCTACAAAAGCGCTTCCAAGGAAGGGTGCTGGCTAGCAACAGCTTTCAGTGCTGGCACTTTTCCTCTCGGAGCAATTGCTGGACGTTTGCAATTTCTCAGCTCGTGTCTAGGAGACGGAAAGAGAAGGACCGTGACTTTTGGTGGCTAGAGAAGCGCAAAGCCCCAGTGTTACTGCGCCTGTGAAAGCGCTTCCAAGGAAGGGTGCTGGCTAGCAACAGCTTTCAGTGCTGGCACTTTTCATCTCTGAGCAATTGCTCGACGTTTGCAATTTCTCAGCTCGTGTCTACGAGACGGAAAGAGAAGGACCGTGACGTTTGGTGGCTAGAGAAGCGCAAAGCCCCAGTGTTGCTGCACCTGTGAAAGCGCTTCCAAGGAAGGGTGCTGGCTAGCAACAGCTTTCAGTGCTGGCACTTTTCATCTCTGAGCAATTGCTCGACGTTTGCAATTTCTCACCTGAGCTCTCTTTAGAGTGCGCGAGAGGATGAGCAGAAGATGAGGTGGCTAGAGAAGCCCAGAGCCCCAGTCTTCTTAGGCCTACAAAAGCGCTTCCAAGGAAGGGTGCTGGCTAGCAACAGCTTTCAGTGCTGGCACTTTTCATCTCTGAGCAATTGCTCGACGTTTGCAATTTCTCAGCTCGTGTCTATGAGATGGAAAGAGAATGACCGTGATGTTTGGTGGCTAGAGAAGCGCAAAGCCCCAGTGTTGCTGCGCCTGTGAAAGCGCTTCCAAGGAAGGGTGCTGGCTAGCAACAGCTTTCAGTGCTGGCACTTTTCATCTCTGAGCAATTGCTCGACGTTTGCAATTTCTCACCTGAGCTCTCTTCAGAGTGCGCGAGAGGATGAGCAGAAGATGAGGTGGCTAGAGAAGCCCAGAGCCCCAGTGTTCTTAGGCCTACAAAAGCGCTTCCAAGGAAGGGTGCTGGCTAGCAAGAGCTTTCAGTGCTGGCCCTTTTCATCTCTGAGCAATTGCTCGACGTTTGCAATTTCTCAGCTCGTGTCTAGGAGACGGAAAGAGAAGGACCGTGACATTTGGTGCGTATAGAAGCGCAAAGCCCCAGTGTTGCTGTGCCTGTGAAAACGCTTCCAAGGAAGGGTGCTGGCTAGCAACAGCTTTCAGTGCTGGCACTTTTCATCTCGGAGCAATTGCTCGACGTTTGCAATTTCTCACCTGAGCTCTCTTTAGAGTGCGCGAGAGGATGAGCAGAAGATGAGGTGGCTAGAGAAGCCCAGAGCCCCAGTGTTCTTAGACCTACAAAAGCGCTTCCAAGGAAGGGTGCTGGCTAGCAACAGCTTTCAGTGCTGGCACTTTTCATCTCTGAGCAATTGCTCGACGTTTGCAATTTCTCAGCTCGTGTCTAGGAGACGGAAAGAGAAGGACCGTGACGTTTGGTGGGTAGAGAAGCGCAAAGCCCCAGTGTTACTGCACCTGTGAAAGCGCTTCCAAGGAAGGGTGCTGGCTAGCAAGAGCTTTCAGTGCTGGCACTTTTCATCTCTGAGCAATTGCTCGACGTTTGCAATTTCTCACCTGAGCTCTCTTTAGAGTGCGCGAGAGGATGAGCAGAAGATGAGGTGGCTAGAGAAGCCCAGAGCCCCAGTGTTCTTAGGCCTACAAAAGCGCTTCCAAGGAAGGGTGCTGGCTAGCAACAGCTTTCAGTGCCGGCACTTTTCATCTCTGAGCAATTGCTCGACGTTTGCAATTTCTCAGCTCGTGTCTAGGAGACGGAAAGAGAAGGACCGTGACGTTTGGTGGCTAGAGAAGCGCAAAGCCCCAGTGTTACTGCGCCTGTGAAAGCGCTTCCAAGGAAGGGTGCTGGCTAGCAAGAGCTTTCAGTGCTGGCACTTTTCATCTCTGAGCAATTGCTGGACGTTTGCAATTTCTCACCTGAGCTCTCTTTAGAGTGCGCGCGAGGATGAGCAGAAGATTAGGTGGCTAGAGAAGCCCAGAGCCCCAGTGTTCTAAGGGCTACAAAAGCACTTCCAAGGAAGGGTGCTGGCTAGCAACAGCTTTCAGTGCTGGCACTTTTCATCTCTGAGCAATTGCTCGACGTTTGCAATTTCTCAGCTCGTGTCTACGAGACGGAAAGAGAAGGACCGTGACATTTGGTGCGTATAGAAGCGCAAAGCCCCAGTGTTACTGCGCCTGTGAAAGCGCTTCCAAGGAAGGGTGCTGGCTAGCAAGAGCTTTCAGTGCTGGCACTTTTCATCTCTGAGCAATTGCTCGACGTTTGCAATTTCTCACCTGAGCTCTCTTTAGAGTGCGCGAGAGGATGAGCAGAAGATGAGGTGGCTAGAGAAGCCCAGAGCCCCAGTGTTCTTAGGCCTACAAAAGCGCTTCCAAGGAAGGGTGCTGGCTAGCAACAGCTTTCAGTGCTGGCACTTTTAATCTCTGAGCAATTGCTCGACGTTTGTAATTTCTCAGCTCGTGTCTAGGAGACGGAAAGAGAAGGACCGTGACGTTTGGTGGCTAGAGAAGCGCAAAGCCCCAGTGTTGCTGCGCCTGTGAAAGCGCTTCCAAGGAAGGGTGCTGGCTAGCAACAGCTTTCAGTGCTGGCACTTTTCATCTCTGAGCAATTGCTCGACGTTTGCAATTTCTCAGCTCGTGTCTACGAGACGGAAAGAGAAGGACCGTGACGTTTGGTGCGTATAGAAGCGCAAAGCCCCATTTTTACTGCACCTGTGAAAGCGCTTCCAAGGAAGGGTGCTGGCTAGCAACAGCTTTCAGTGCTGGCACTTTTCATCTCTGAGCAATTGCTCGACGTTTGCAATTTCTCACCTGTGCTCTCTTTAGAGTGCGCGAGAGGATGAGCAGAAGATGAGGTGGCTAGAGAAGCCCAGAGCCCCAGTGTTCTTAGGCCTACAAAAGCGCTTCCAAGGAAGGGTGCTGGCTAGCAAGAGCTTTCAGTGCTGGCCCTTTTCATCTCTGAGCAATTGCTCGACGTTTGCAATTTCTCAGCTCGTGTCTAGGAGACGGAAAGAGAAGGACCGTGACGTTTGGTGGCTAGAGAAGCGCAAAGCCCCAGTGTTGCTGCGCCTGTGAAAGCGCTTCCAAGGAAGGGTGCTGGCTAGCAACAGCTTTCAGTGCTGGCACTTTTCATCTCTGAGCAATTGCTGGACGTTTGCAATTTCTCACCTGAGCTCTCTTTAGAGTGCGCGAGAGCATGAGCAGAAGATGAGGTGGCTAGAGAAGCCCAGAGCCCCAGTGTTCTTAGGCCTACAAAAGCGCTTCCAAGGAAGGGTGCTGGCTAGCAACAGCTTTCAGTGCTGGCACTTTTCATCTCTGAGCAATTGCTCGACGTTTGCAATTTCTCAGCTCGTGTCTAGGAGACGGAAAGAGAAGGACCGTGACGTTTGGTGGCTAGAGAAGCGCAAAGCCCCAGTGTTGCTGCGCCTGTGAAAGCGCTTCCAAGGAAGGGTGCTGGCTAGCAAGAGCTTTCAGTGCTGGCAATTTTCATCTCTGAGCAATTGCTCGACGTTTGCAATTTCTCAGCTCGTGTCTACGAGACGGGAAGAGAAGGACCGTGACGTTTGGTGGGTATAGAAGCGCAAAGCCCCAGTGTTGCTGCGCCTGTGAAAGCGCTTCCAAGGAAGGGTGCTGGCTAGCAAGAGCTTTCAGTGCTGGCACTTTTCATCTCTGAGCAATTGCTGGACGTTTGCAATTTCTCACCTGAGCTCTCTTTAGAGTGCGCGAGAGGATGAGCAGAAGATGAGGTGGCTAGAGAAGCCCAGAGCCCCAGTCTTCTTAGGCCTACAAAAGCGCTTCCAAGGAAGGGTGCTGGCTAGCAAGAGCTTTCAGTGCTGGCACTTTTCATCTCTGAGCAATTGCTCGACGTTTGCAATTTCTCAGCTCGTGTCTACGAGACGGAAAGAGAAGGACCGTGACGTTTGGTGCGTATAGAAGCGCAAAGCCCCAGTGTTGCTGCGCCTGTGAAAGCGCTTCCAAGGAAGGGTGCTGGCTAGCAAGAGCTTTCAGTGCTGGCACTTTTCATCTCTGAGCAATTGCTCGACGTTTGCAATTTCTCACCTGAGCTCTCTTTAGAGTGCGCGAGAGGATGAGCAGAAGATGAGGTGGCTAGAGAAGCCCAGAGCCCCAGTGTTCTTAGGCCTACAAAAGCGCTTCCAAGGAAGGGTGCTGGCTAGCAACAGCTTTCAGTGCTGGCACTTTTCATCTCTGAGCAATTGCTCGACGTTTGCAATTTCTCAGCTCGTGTCTAGGAGACGGAAAGAGAAGGACCGTGACGTTTGGTGCGTATAGAAGCGCAAAGCCCCAGTGTTGCTGCGCCTGTGAAAGCGCTTCCAAGGAAGGGTGCTGGCTAGCAACAGCTTTCAGTGCTGGCACTTTTCATCTCTGAGCAATTGCTGGACATTTGCAATTTCTCACCTGAGCTCTCTTTAGAGTGCGCGAGAGGATGAGCAGAAGATGAGGTGGCTAGAGAAGCCCAGAGCCCCAGTGTTCTTAGGGCTACAAAAGCGCTTCCAAGGAAGGGTGCTGGCTAGCAAGAGCTTTCAGTGCTGGCACTTTTCCTCTCTGAGCAATTGCTCGACGTTTGCAATTTCTCAGCTCGTGTCTACGAGACGGAAAGAGAATGACCGTGACATTTGGTGCGTATAGAAGCGCAAAGCCCCAGTGTTGCTGCGCCTGTGAAAGCGCTTCCAAGGAAGGGTGCTGGCTAGCAAGAGCTTTCAGTGCTGGCACTTTTCATCTCTGAGCAATTGCTCGACGTTTGCAATTTCTCACCTGAGCTCTCTTTAGAGTGCGCGAGAGGATGAGCAGAAGATGAGGTGGCTAGAGAAGCCCAGAGCCCCAGTGTTCTTAGGCCTACAAAAGCGCTTCCAAGGAAGGGTGCTGGCTAGCAACAGCTTTCAGTGCCGGCACTTTTCATCTCTGAGCAATTGCTCGACGTTTGCAATTTCTCAGCTCGTGTCTAGGAGATGGAAAGAGAAGGACCGTGACGTTTGGTGCGTATAGAAGCGCAAAGCCCCAGTGTTGCTGCGCCTGTGAAAGCGCTTCCAAGGAAGGGTGCTGGCTAGCAAGAGCTTTCAGTGCTGGCACTTTTCATCTCTGAGCAATTGCTGGACGTTTGCAATTTCTCACCTGAGCTCTCTTTAGAGTGCGCGCGAGGATGAGCAGAAGATTAGGTGGCTAGAGAAGCCCAGAGCCCCAGTGTTCTAAGGGCTACAAAAGCACTTCCAAGGAAGGGTGCTGGCTAGCAACAGCTTTCAGTGCTGGCACTTTTCATCTCTGAGCAATTGCTCGACGTTTGCAATTTCTCAGCTCGTGTCTAGGAGACGGAAAGAGAAGGACCGTGACATTTGGTGCGTATAGAAGCGCAAAGCCCCAGTGTTGCTGCGCCTGTGAAAGCGCTTCCAAGGAAGGGTGCTGGCTAGCAAGAGCTTTCAGTGCTGGCACTTTTCATCTCTGAGCAATTGCTCGACGTTTGCAATTTCTCACCTGAGCTCTCTTTAGAGTGCGCGAGAGGATGAACAGAAGATGAGGTGGCTAGAGAAGCCCAGAGCCCCAGTGTTCTTAGGCCTACAAAAGCGCTTCCAAGGAAGGGTGCTGGCTAGCAACAGCTTTCAGTGCTGGCACTTTTAATCTCTGAGCAATTGCTCGACGTTTGCAATTTCTCAGCTCGTGTCTAGGAGACGGAAAGAGAAGGACCGTGACGTTTGGTGGCTAGAGAAGCGCAAAGCCCCAGTGTTGCTGCGCCTGTGAAAGCGCTTCCAAGGAAGGGTGCTGGCTAGCAAGAGCTTTCAGTGCTGGCACTTTTCATCTCTGAGCAATTGCTCGACGTTTGCAATTTCTCAGCTCGTGTCTATGAGACGGAAAGAGAAGGACCGTGACTTTTGGTGGCTAGAGAAGCGCAAAGCCCCAGTGTTGCTGCACCTGTGAAAGCGCTTCCAAGGAAGGGTGCTGGCTAGCAAGAGCTTTCAGTGCTGGCACTTTTCATCTCTGAGCAATTGCTCGACGTTTGCAATTTCTCAGCTCGTGTCTACCGACGGAAAGAGAAGGACCGTGACGTTTGGTGGGTAGAGAAGCGCAAAGCCCCAGTGTTGCTGCGCCTGTGAAAGCGCTTCCAAGGAAGGGTGCTGGCTAGCAACAGCTTTCAGTGCTGGCACTTTTCATCTCGGAGCAATTGCTCGACGTTTGCAATTTCTCACCTGAGCTCTCTTTAGAGTGCGCGAGAGGATGAGCAGAAGATGAGGTGGCTAGAGAAGCCCAGAGCCCCAGTGTTCTTAGGCCTACAAAAGCGCTTCCAAGGAAGGGCGCTGGCTAGCAACAGCTTTCAGTGTTGGCACTTTTCATCTCTGAGCAATTGCTCGACGTTTGCAATTTCTCAGCTCCTGTCTACGAGACGGAAAGAGAAGGACCGTGACGTTTGGTGGCTAGAGAAGCGCAAAGCCCCAGTGTTGCTGCACCTGTGAAAGCGCTTCCAAGGAAGGGTGCTGGCTAGCAAGAGCTTTCAGTGCTGGCACTTTTCATCTCTGAGCAATTGCTGGACGTTTGCAATTTCTCACCTGAGCTCTCTTTAGAGTGCGCGAGAGGATGAGCAGAAGATGAGGTGGCTAGAGAAGCCCAGAGCCCCAGTGTTCTTAGGCCTACAAAAGCGCTTCCAAGGAAGGGTGCTGGCTAGCAACAGCTTTCAGTGCTGGCACTTTTCATCTCTGAGCAATTGCTCGACGTTTGCAATTTCTCAGCTCGTGTCTAGGAGACGGAAAGAGAAGGACCGTGACGTTTGGTGGCTAGAGAAGCGCAAAGCCCCAGTGTTGCTGCGCCTGTGAAAGCGCTTCCAAGGAAGGGTGCTGGCTAGCAAGAGCTTTCAGTGCTGGCACTTTTCATCTCTGAGCAATTGCTCGACGTTTGCAATTTCTCACCTGAGCTCTCTTTAGAGTGCGCGAGAGGATGAGCAGAAGATGAGGTGGCTAGAGAAGCCCAGAGCCCCAGTGTTCTTAGGCCTACAAAAGCGCTTCCAAGGAAGGGCGCTGGCTAGCAACAGCTTTCAGTGTTGGCACTTTTCATCTCTGAGCAATTGCTCGACGTTTGCAATTTCTCAGCTCCTGTCTACGAGACGGAAAGAGAAGGACCGTGACGTTTGGTGGCTAGAGAAGCGCAAAGCCCCAGTGTTGCTGCACCTGTGAAAGCGCTTCCAAGGAAGGGTGCTGGCTAGCAAGAGCTTTCAGTGCTGGCACTTTTCATCTCTGAGCAATTGCTGGACGTTTGCAATTTCTCACCTGAGCTCTCTTTAGAGTGCGCGAGAGGATGAGCAGAAGATGAGGTGGCTAGAGAAGCCCAGAGCCCCAGTGTTCTTCGGCCTACAAAAGCGCTTCCAAGGAAGGGTGCTGGCTAGCAACAGCTTTCAGTGCTGGCACTTTTCATCTCTGAGCAATTGCTCGACGTTTGCAATTTCTCAGCTCGTGTCTAGGAGACGGAAAGAGAAGGACCGTGACGTTTGGTGGCTAGAGAAGCGCAAAGCCCCAGTGTTGCTGCGCCTGTGAAAGCGCTTCCAAGGAAGGGTGCTGGCTAGCAAGAGCTTTCAGTGCTGGCACTTTTCATCTCTGAGCAATTGCTCGACGTTTGCAATTTCTCACCTGAGCTCTCTTTAGAGTGCGCGAGAGGATGAGCAGAAGATGAGGTGGCTAGAGAAGCCCAGAGCCCCAGTGTTCTTAGGCCTACAAAAGCGCTTCCAAGGAAGGGTGCTGGCTAGCAACAGCTTTCAGTGCTGGCACTTTTCATCTCTGAGCAATTGCTCGACGTTTGCAATTTCTCAGCTCGTGTCTAGGAGACGGAAAGAGAAGGACCGTGACATTTGGTGCGTAGAGAAGCGCAAAGCCCCAGTGTTGCTGCGCCTGTGAAAGCGCTTCCAAGGAAGGGTGCTGGCTAGCAACAGCTTTCAGTGCTGGCCCTTTTCATCTCTGAGCAATTGCTGGACATTTGCAATTTCTCACCTGAGCTCTCTTTAGAGTGCGCGAGAGGATGAGCAGAAGATGAGGTGGCTAGAGAAGCCCAGAGCCCCAGTGTTCTTCGGCCTACAAAAGCGCTTCCAAGGAAGGGTGCTGGCTAGCAACAGCTTTCAGTGCTGGCACTTTTCATCTCTGAGCAATTGCTCGACGTTTGTAATTTCTCACCTGAGCTCTCTTTAGAGTGCGCGAGAGGATGAGCAGAAGATGAGGTGGCTAGAGAAGCCCAGAGCCCCAGTGTTCTTAGGCCTACAAAAGCGCTTCCAAGGAAGGGCGCTGGCTAGCAACAGCTTTCAGTGCTGGCACTTTTCATCTCTGAGCAATTGCTCGACGTTTGCAATTTCTCAGCTCGTGTCTAGGAGACGGAAAGAGAAGGACCGTGACTTTTGGTGGGTAGAGAAGCGCAAAGCCCCAGTGTTGCTGCACCTGTGAAAGCGCTTCCAAGGAAGGGTGCTGGCTAGCAACAGCTTTCAGTGCTGGCACTTTTCATCTCTGAGCAATTGCTCGACGTTTGCAATTTCTCAGCTCGTGTCTACCGACGGAAAGAGAATGACCGTGACGTTTGGTGGCTAGAGAAGCGCAAAGCCCCAGTGTTGCTGCGCCTGTGAAAGCGCTTCCAAGGAAGGGTGCTGGCTAGCAACAGCTTTCAGTGCTGGCACTTTTCATCTCTGAGCAATTGCTCGACGTTTGCAATTTCTCACCTGAGCTCTCTTTAGAGTGCGCGAGAGGATGAGCAGAAGATGAGGTGGCTAGAGAAGCCCAGAGCCCCAGTGTTCTTAGGCCTACAAAAGCGCTTCCAAGGAAGGGTGCTGGCTAGCAACAGCTTTCAGTGCTGGCACTTTTCATCTCTGAGCAATTGCTCGACGTTTGCAATTTCTCAGCTCGTGTCTACAAGACGGAAAGAGAAGGACCGTGACATTTGGTGCGTATAGAAGCGCAAAGCCCCAGTGTTGCTGCGCCTGTGAAAGCGCTTCCAAGGAAGGGTGCTGGCTAGCAAGAGCTTTCAGTGCTGGCACTTTTCATCTCTGAGCAATTGCTCGACGTTTGCAATTTCTCACCTGAGCTCTCTTTAGAGTGCGCGAGAGGATGAGCAGAAGATGAGGTGGCTAGAGAAGCCCAGAGCCCCAGTGTTCTTAGGCCTACAAAAGCGCTTCCAAGGAAGGGTGCTGGCTAGCAACAGCTTTCAGTGCTGGCACTTTTCATCTCTGAGCAATTGCTCGACGTTTGCAATTTCTCAGCTCGTGTCTAGGAGACGGAAAGAGAATGACCGTGACGTTTGGTGGCTAGAGAAGCGCAAAGCCCCAGTGTTGCTGCGCCTGTGAAAGCGCTTCCAAGGAAGGGTGCTGGCTAGCAACAGCTTTCAGTGCTGGCACTTTTCATCTCTGAGCAATTGCTCGACGTTTGCAATTTCTCAGCTCGTGTCTAGGAGACGGAAAGAGAAGGACCGTGACGTTTGGTGGCTAGAGAAGCGCAAAGCCCCAGTGTTGCTGCGCCTGTGAAAGCGCTTCCAAGGAAGGGTGCTGGCTAGCAAGAGCTTTCAGTGCTGGCACTTTTCATCTCTGAGCAATTGCTGGATGTTTGCAATTTCTCACCTGAGATCTCTTTAGAGTGCGCGAGAGGATGAGCAGAAGATGAGGTGGCTAGAGAAGCCCAGAGCCCCAGTGTTCTTAGGCCTACAAAAGCGCTTCCAAGGAAGGGTGCTGGCTAGCAAGAGCTTTCAGTGCTGGCACTTTTCATCTCTGAGCAATTGCTCGACGTTTGCAATTTCTCAGCTCGTGTCTACGAGACGGAAAGAGAAGGACCGTGACGTTTGGTGGCTAGAGAAGCGCAAAGCCCCAGTGTTGCAGCGCCTGTGAAAGCGCTTCCAAGGAAGGGTGCTGGCTAGCAACAGCTTTCAGTGCTGGCACTTTTCATCTCTGAGCAATTGCTCGACGTTTGCAATTTCTCAGCTCGTGTCTACAAGACAGAAAGAGAAGGACCGTGACATTTGGTGCGTATAGAAGCGCAAAGCCCCAGTGTTGCTGCGCCTGTGAAAGCGCTTCCAAGGAAGGGTGCTGGCTAGCAACAGCTTTCAGTGCTGGCACTTTTCATCTCTGAGCAATTGCTGGACGTTTGCAATTTCTCACCTGAGCTCTCTTTAGAGTGCGCGAGAGGATGAGCAGAAGATGAGGTGGCTAGAGAAGCCCAGAGCCCCAGTGTTCTTAGGCCTACAAAAGCGCTTCCAAGGAAGGGTGCTGGCTAGCAAGAGCTTTCAGTGCTGGCACTTTTCATCTCGGAGCAATTGCTCGACGTTTGCAATTTCTCAGCTCATGTCTAGGAGACGGAAAGAGAATGACCGTGACGTTTGGTGGCTAGAGAAGCGCAAAGCCCCAGTGTTGCTGCGCCTGTGAAAGCGCTTCCAAGGAAGGGTGCTGGCTAGCAACAGCTTTCAGTGCTGGCACTTTTCATCTCTGAGCAATTGCTCGACGTTTGCAATTTCTCACCTGAGCTCTCTTTAGAGTGCGCGAGAGGATGAGCAGAAGATGAGGTGGCTAGAGAAGCCCAGAGCCCCAGTGTTCTTAGGCCTACAAAAGCGCTTCCAAGGAAGGGTGCTGGCTAGCAAGAGCTTTCAGTGCTGGCACTTTTCATCTCTGAGCAATTGCTCGACGTTTGCAATTTCTCAGCTCGTGTCTACCGACGGAAAGAGAAGGACCGTGACGTTTGGTGGCTAGAGAAGCGCAAAGCCCCAGTGTTACTGCGCCTGTGAAAGCGCTTCCAAGGAAGGGTGCTGGCTAGCAACAGCTTTCAGTGCTGGCCCTTTTCATCTCTGAGCAATTGCTCGACGTTTGTAATTTCTCACCTGAGCTCTCTTTAGAGTGCGCGAGAGGATGAGCAGAAGATGAGGTGGCTAGAGAAGCCCAGAGCCCCAGTGTTCTTAGGCCTACAAAAGCGCTTCCAAGGAAGGGTGCTGGCTAGCAACAGCTTTCAGTGCTGGCACTTTTCATCTCTGAGCAATTGCTCGACGTTTGCAATTTCTCAGCTCGTGTCTACGAGACGGAAAGAGAATGACCGTGACGTTTGGTGGGTAGAGAAGCGCAAAGCCCCAGTGTTGCTGCACCTGTGAAAGCGCTTCCAAGGAAGGGTGCTGGCTAGCAACAGCTTTCAGTGCTGGCACTTTTCATCTCTGAGCAATTGCTGGACGTTAACAATTTCTCACCTGAGCTCTCTTTAGAGCGCGCGAGGATGAGCAGAAGATGAGGTGGCTAGAGAAGCCCAGAGCCCCAGTGTGCTTAGGTCTAGAAAAGCGCTTCCAAGGAAGGGTGCTGGCTAGCAACAGCTTTCAGTGCTGGCACTTTTCATCTCTGAGCAATTGCTCGACGTTTGCAATTTCTCAGCTCGTGTCTACAAGACGGAAAAAGAAGGACCGTGACGTTTGGTGCGTATAGAAGCGCAAAGCCCCAGTGTTGCTGCGCCTGTGAAAGCGCTTCCAAGGAAGGGTGCTGGCTAGCAAGAGCTTTCAGTGCTGGCACTTTTCATCTCTGAGCAATTGCTCGACGTTTGCAATTTCTCACCTGAGCTCTCTTTAGAGTGCGCGAGAGGATGAGCAGAAGATGAGGTGGCTAGAGAAGCCCAGAGCCCCACTGTTCTTAGGCCTACAAAAGCGCTTCCAAGGAAGGGTGCTGGCTAGCAACAGCTTTCAGTGCTGGCACTTTTCATCTCTGAGCAATTGCTCGACGTTTGCAATTTCTCAGCTCGTGTCTACAAGACGGAAAGAGAAGGACCGTGACGTTTGGTGGCTAGAGAAGCGCAAAGCCCCAGTGTTGCTGCGCCTGTGAAAGCGCTTCCAAGGAAGGGTGCTGGCTAGCAACAGCTTTCAGTGCTGGCACTTTTCATCTCTGAGCAATTGCTCGACGTTTGCAATTTCTCAGCTCGTGTCTAGGAGACGGAAAGAGAAGGACCGTGACGTTTGGTGGCTAGAGAAGCGCAAAGCCCCAGTGTTGCTGCGCCTGTGAAAGCGCTTCCAAGGAAGGGTGCTGGCTAGCAAGAGCTTTCAGTGCTGGCACTTTTCATCTCTGAGCAATTGCTGGATGTTTGCAATTTCTCACCTGAGATCTCTTTAGAGTGCGCGAGAGGATGAGCAGAAGATGAGGTGGCTAGAGAAGCCCAGAGCCCCAGTGTTCTTAGGCCTACAAAAGCGCTTCCAAGGAAGGGTGCTGGCTAGCAACAGCTTTCAGTGCTGGCACTTTTCATCTCTGAGCAATTGCTCGACGTTTGCAATTTCTCAGCTCGTGTCTACGAGACGGAAAGAGAAGGACCGTGACGTTTGGTGGCTAGAGAAGCGCAAAGCCCCAGTGTTGCTGCGCCTGTGAAAGCGCTTCCAAGGAAGGGTGCTGGCTAGCAACAGCTTTCAGTGCTGGCACTTTTCATCTCTGAGCAATTGCTCGACGTTTGCAATTTCTCAGCTCGTGTCTACAAGACGGAAAGAGAAGGACCGTGACATTTGGTGCGTATAGAAGCGCAAAGCCCCAGTGTTGCTGCGCCTGTGAAAGCGCTTCCAAGGAAGGGTGCTGGCTAGCAACAGCTTTCAGTGCTGGCACTTTTCATCTCTGAGCAATTGCTGGACGTTTGCAATTTCTCACCTGAGCTCTCTTTAGAGTGCGCGAGAGGATGAGCAGAAGATGAGGTGGCTAGAGAAGCCCAGAGCCCCAGTGTTCTTAGGCCTACAAAAGCGCTTCCAAGGAAGGGTGCTGGCTAGCAAGAGCTTTCAGTGCTGGCACTTTTCATCTCGGAGCAATTGCTCGACGTTTGCAATTTCTCAGCTCATGTCTAGGAGACGGAAAGAGAATGACCGTGACGTTTGGTGGCTAGAGAAGCGCAAAGCCCCAGTGTTGCTGCGCCTGTGAAAGCGCTTCCAAGGAAGGGTGCTGGCTAGCAACAGCTTTCAGTGCTGGCACTTTTCATCTCTGAGCAATTGCTCGACGTTTGCAATTTCTCACCTGAGCTCTCTTTAGAGTGCGCGAGAGGATGAGCAGAAGATGAGGTGGCTAGAGAAGCCCAGAGCCCCAGTGTTCTTAGGCCTACAAAAGCGCTTCCAAGGAAGGGTGCTGGCTAGCAAGAGCTTTCAGTGCTGGCACTTTTCATCTCTGAGCAATTGCTCGACGTTTGCAATTTCTCAGCTCGTGTCTACCGACGGAAAGAGAAGGACCGTGACGTTTGGTGGCTAGAGAAGCGCAAAGCCCCAGTGTTACTGCGCCTGTGAAAGCGCTTCCAAGGAAGGGTGCTGGCTAGCAACAGCTTTCAGTGCTGGCCCTTTTCATCTCTGAGCAATTGCTCGACGTTTGTAATTTCTCACCTGAGCTCTCTTTAGAGTGTGCGAGAGGATGAGCAGAAGATGAGGTGGCTAGAGAAGCCCAGAGCCCCAGTGTTCTTAGGCCTACAAAAGCGCTTCCAAGGAAGGGTGCTGGCTAGCAACAGCTTTCAGTGCTGGCACTTTTCATCTCTGAGCAATTGCTCGACGTTTGCAATTTCTCAGCTCGTGTCTACGAGACGGAAAGAGAATGACCGTGACGTTTGGTGGGTAGAGAAGCGCAAAGCCCCAGTGTTGCTGCACCTGTGAAAGCGCTTCCAAGGAAGGGTGCTGGCTAGCAACAGCTTTCAGTGCTGGCACTTTTCATCTCTGAGCAATTGCTGGACGTTTGCAATTTCTCACCTGAGCTCTCTTTAGAGCGCGCGAGGATGAGCAGAAGATGAGGTGGCTAGAGAAGCCCAGAGCCCCAGTGTGCTTAGGTCTAGAAAAGCGCTTCCAAGGAAGGGTGCTGGCTAGCAACAGCTTTCAGTGCTGGCACTTTTCATCTCTGAGCAATTGCTCGACGTTTGCAATTTCTCAGCTCGTGTCTACAAGACGGAAAGAGAAGGACCGTGACGTTTGGTGGCTAGAGAAGCGCAAAGCCCCAGTGTTGCTGCGCCTGTGAAAGCGCTTCCAAGGAAAGGTGCTGGCTAGCAACAGCTTTCAGTGCTGGCACTTTTCATCTCTGAGCAATTGCTCGACGTTTGCAATTTCTCAGCTCGTGTCTACGAGACGGAAAGAGAATGACCGTGACGTTTGGTGGCTAGAGAAGCGCAAAGCCACAGTGTTACTGCGCCTGTGAAAGCGCTTCCAAGGAAGGGTGCTGGCTAGCAACAGCTTTCAGTGCTGCCACTTTTCATCTCTGAGCAATTGCTCGACGTTTGCAATTTCTCACCTGAGCTCTCTTTAGAGTGCGCGAGAGGATGAGCAGAAGATGAGGTGGCTAGAGAAGCCCAGAGCCCCAGTGTTCTTAGGCCTACAAAAGCGCTTCCAAGGAAGGGCGCTGGCTAGCAACAGCTTTCAGTGTTGGCACTTTTCATCTCTGAGCAATTGCTCGACGTTTGCAATTTCTCAGCTCGTGTCTACGAGACGGAAAGAGAAGGACCGTGACGTTTGGTGCGTATAGAAGCGCAAAGCCCCAGTGTTGCTGCGCCTGTGAAAGCGCTTCCAAGGAAGGGTGCTGGCTAGCAACAGCTTTCAGTGCTGGCACTTTTCATCTCTGAGCAATTGCTCGACGTTTGCAATTTCTCACCTGAGCTCTCTTTAGAGTGCGCGAGAGGATGAGCAGAAGATGAGGTGGCTAGAGAAGCCCAGAGCCCCAGTGTTCTTAGGCCTACAAAAGCGCTTCCAAGGAAGGGTGCTGGCTAGCAACAGCTTTCAGTGCTGGCACTTTTCATCTCTGAGCAATTGCTCGACGTTTGCAATTTCTCAGCTCCTGTCTACGAGACGGAAAGAGAAGGACCGTGACGTTTGGTGCGTATAGAAGCGCAAAGCCCCAGTGTTGCTGCGCCTGTGAAAGTGCTTCCAAGGAAGGGTGCTGGCTAGCAAGAGCTTTCAGTGCTGGCACTTTTCATCTCTGAGCAATTGCTGGACGTTTGCAATATCTCACCTGAGCTCTCTTTAGAGTGCGCGAGAGGATGAGCAGAAGATGAGGTGGCTAGAGAAGCCCAGAGCCCCAGTGTTCTTAGGCCTACAAAAGCGCTTCCAAGGAAGGGTGCTGGCTAGCAACAGCTTTCAGTGCTGGCACTTTTCATCTCTGAGCAATTGCTCGACGTTTTCAATTTCTCAGCTCGTGTCTAGGAGACGGAAAGAGAAGGACCGTGACGTTTGGTGGCTAGAGAAGCGCAAAGCCCCAGTGTTGCTGCGCCTGTGAAAGCGCTTCCAAGGAAGGGTGCTGGCTAGCAAGAGCTTTCAGTGCTGGCACTTTTCATCTCTGAGCAATTGCTCGACGTTTGCAATTTCTCACCTGAGCTCTCTTTAGAGTGCGCGAGAGGATGAGCAGAAGATGAGGTGGCTAGAGAAGCCCAGAGCCCCAGTGTTCTTAGGCCTACAAAAGCGCTTCCAAGGAAGGGTGCTGGCTAGCAACAGCTTTCAGTGCTGGCACTTTTCATCTCTGAGCAATTGCTCGACGTTTGCAATTTCTCAGCTCGTGTCTACCGACGGAAAGAGAAGGACCGTGACATTTGGTGCGTATAGAAGCGCAAAGCCCCAGTGTTGCTGCGCCTGTGAAAGCGCTTCCAAGGAAGGGTGCTGGCTAGCAACAGCTTTCAGTGCTGGCACTTTTCATCTCTGAGCAATTGCTGGACGTTTGCAATTTCTCACCTGAGCTCTCTTTAGAGTGCGCGAGAGGATGAGCAGAAGATGAGGTGGCTAGAGAAGCCCAGAGCCCCAGTGTTCTTCGGCCTACAAAAGCGCTTCCAAGGAAGGGTGCTGGCTAGCAACAGCTTTCAGTGCTGGCACTTTTCATCTCTGAGCAATTGCTCGACGTTTGTAATTTCTCACCTGAGCTCTCTTTAGAGTGCGCGAGAGGATGAGCAGAAGATGAGGTGGCTAGAGAAGCCCAGAGCCCCAGTGTTCTTAGGCCTACAAAAGCGCTTCCAAGGAAGGGCGCTGGCTAGCAACAGCTTTCAGTGCTGGCACTTTTCATCTCTGAGCAATTGCTCGACGTTTGCAATTTCTCAGCTCGTGTCTAGGAGACGGAAAGAGAAGGACCGTGACTTTTGGTGGGTAGAGAAGCGCAAAGCCCCAGTGTTGCTGCACCTGTGAAAGCGCTTCCAAGGAAGGGTGCTGGCTAGCAACAGCTTTCAGTGCTGGCACTTTTCATCTCTGAGCAATTGCTCGACGTTTGCAATTTCTCAGCTCGTGTCTACCGACGGAAAGAGAAGGACCGTGACGTTTGGTGGCTAGAGAAGCGCAAAGCCCCAGTGTTGCTGCGCCTGTGAAAGCGCTTCCAAGGAAGGGTGCTGGCTAGCAACAGCTTTCAGTGCTGGCACTTTTCATCTCTGAGCAATTGCTCGACGTTTGCAATTTCTCACCTGAGCTCTCTTTAGAGTGCGCGAGAGGATGAGCAGAAGATGAGGTGGCTAGAGAAGCCCAGAGCCCCAGTGTTCTTAGGCCTACAAAAGCGCTTCCAAGGAAGGGTGCTGGCTAGCAACAGCTTTCAGTGCTGGCACTTTTCATCTCTGAGCAATTGCTCGACGTTTGCAATTTCTCAGCTCGTGTCTAGGAGACGGAAAGAGAAGGACCGTGACATTTGGTGCGTATAGAAGCGCAAAGCCCCAGTGTTGCTGCGCCTGTGAAAGCGCTTCCAAGGAAGGGTGCTGGCTAGCAACAGCTTTCAGTGCTGGCACTTTTCATCTCTGAGCAATTGCTCGACGTTTGCAATTTCTCACCTGAGCTCTCTTTAGAGTGCGCGAGAGGATGAGCAGAAGATGAGGTGGCTAGAGAAGCCCAGAGCCCCAGTGTTCTTAGGCCTACAAAAGCGCTTCCAAGGAAGGGTGCTGGCTAGCAACAGCTTTCAGTGCTGGCACTTTTCATCTCTGAGCAATTGCTCGACGTTTGCAATTTCTCAGCTCGTGTCTAGGAGACGGAAAGAGAAGGACCGTGACGTTTGGTGGCTAGAGAAGCGCAAAGCCCCAGTGTTGCTGCGCCTGTGAAAGCGCTTCCAAGGAAGGGTGCTGGCTAGCAACAGCTTTCAGTGCTGGCACTTTTCATCTCTGAGCAATTGCTCGACGTTTGCAATTTCTCAGCTCGTGTCTAGGAGACGGAAAGAGAAGGACCGTGACGTTTGGTGGCTAGAGAAGCGCAAAGCCCCAGTGTTGCTGCGCCTGTGAAAGCGCTTCCAAGGAAGGGTGCTGGCTAGCAAGAGCTTTCAGTGCTGGCACTTTTCATCTCTGAGCAATTGCTGGATGTTTGCAATTTCTCACCTGAGATCTCTTTAGAGTGCGCGAGAGGATGAGCAGAAGATGAGGTGGCTAGAGAAGCCCAGAGCCCCAGTGTTCTTAGGCCTACAAAAGCGCTTCCAAGGAAGGGTGCTGGCTAGCAAGAGCTTTCAGTGCTGGCACTTTTCATCTCTGAGCAATTGCTCGACGTTTGCAATTTCTCAGCTCGTGTCTAGGAGACGGAAAGAGAAGGACCGTGACGTTTGGTGCGTATAGAAGCGCAAAGCCCCAGTGTTGCTGCGCCTGTGAAAGCGCTTCCAAGGAAGGGTGCTGGCTAGCAACAGCTTTCAGTGCTGGCACTTTTCATCTCTGAGCAATTGCTCGACGTTTGCAATTTCTCAGCTCGTGTCTACAAGACGGAAAGAGAAGGACCGTGACATTTGGTGCGTATAGAAGCGCAAAGCCCCAGTGTTGCTGCGCCTGTGAAAGCGCTTCCAAGGAAGGGTGCTGGCTAGCAACAGCTTTCAGTGCTGGCACTTTTCATCTCTGAGCAATTGCTGGACGTTTGCAATTTCTCACCTGAGCTCTCTTTAGAGTGCGCGAGAGGATGAGCAGAAGATGAGGTGGCTAGAGAAGCCCAGAGCCCCAGTGTTCTTAGGCCTACAAAAGCGCTTCCAAGGAAGGGTGCTGGCTAGCAAGAGCTTTCAGTGCTGGCACTTTTCATCTCGGAGCAATTGCTCGACGTTTGCAATTTCTCAGCTCATGTCTAGGAGACGGAAAGAGAATGACCGTGACGTTTGGTGGCTAGAGAAGCGCAAAGCCCCAGTGTTGCTGCGCCTGTGAAAGCGCTTCCAAGGAAGGGTGCTGGCTAGCAACAGCTTTCAGTGCTGGCCCTTTTCATCTCTGAGCAATTGCTCGACGTTTGCAATTTCTCACCTGAGCTCTCTTTAGAGTGCGCGAGAGGATGAGCAGAAGATGAGGTGGCTAGAGAAGCCCAGAGCCCCAGTGTTCTTAGGCCTACAAAAGCGCTTCCAAGGAAGGGTGCTGGCTAGCAACAGCTTTCAGTGCTGGCACTTTTCATCTCTGAGCAATTGCTCGACGTTTGCAATTTCTCAGCTCGTGTCTACCGACGGAAAGAGAAGGACCGTGACGTTTGGTGGCTAGAGAAGCGCAAAGCCCCAGTGTTACTGCGCCTGTGAAAGCGCTTCCAAGGAAGGGTGCTGGCTAGCAACAGCTTTCAGTGCTGGCCCTTTTCATCTCTGAGCAATTGCTCGACGTTTGTAATTTCTCACCTGAGCTCTCTTTAGAGTGCGCGAGAGGATGAGCAGAAGATGAGGTGGCTAGAGAAGCCCAGAGCCCCAGTGTTCTTAGGCCTACAAAAGCGCTTCCAAGGAAGGGTGCTGGCTAGCAACAGCTTTCAGTGCTGGCACTTTTCATCTCTGAGCAATTGCTCGACGTTTGCAATTTCTCAGCTTGTGTCTACGAGACGGAAAGAGAATGACCGTGACGTTTGGTGGGTAGAGAAGCGCAAAGCCCCAGTGTTGCTGCACCTGTGAAAGCGCTTCCAAGGAAGGGTGCTGGCTAGCAACAGCTTTCAGTGCTGGCACTTTTCATCTCTGAGCAATTGCTCGACGTTTGCAATTTCTCACCTGAGCTCTCTTTAGAGCGCGCGAGGATGAGCAGAAGATGAGGTGGCTAGAGAAGCCCAGAGCCCCAGTGTGCTTAGGTCTAGAAAAGCGCTTCCAAGGAAGGGTGCTGGCTAGCAACAGCTTTCAGTGCTGGCACTTTTCATCTCTGAGCAATTGCTCGACGTTTGCAATTTCTCAGCTCGTGTCTACAAGACGGAAAGAGAAGGACCGTGACATTTGGTGCGTATAGAAGCGCAAAGCCCCAGTGTTGCTGCGCCTGTGAAAGCGCTTCCAAGGAAGGGTGCTGGCTAGCAAGAGCTTTCAGTGCTGGCACTTTTCATCTCTGAGCAATTGCTCGACGTTTGCAATTTCTCACCTGAGCTCTCTTTAGAGTGCGCGAGAGGATGAGCAGAAGATGAGGTGGCTAGAGAAGCCCAGAGCCCCAGTGTTCTTAGGCCTACAAAAGCGCTTCCAAGGAAGGGTGCTGGCTAGCAACAGCTTTCAGTGCTGGCACTTTTCATCTCTGAGCAATTGCTCGACGTTTGCAATTTCTCAGCTCGTGTCTAGGAGACGGAAAGAGAAGGACCGTGACGTTTGGTGGCTAGAGAAGCGCAAAGCCCCAGTGTTGCTGCGCCTGTGAAAGCGCTTCCAAGGAAGGGTGCTGGCTAGCAACAGCTTTCAGTGCTGGCACTTTTCATCTCTGAGCAATTGCTCGACGTTTGCAATTTCTCAGCTCGTGTCTAGGAGACGGAAAGAGAAGGACCGTGACGTTTGGTGGCTAGAGAAGCGCAAAGCCCCAGTGTTGCTGCGCCTGTGAAAGCGCTTCCAAGGAAGGGTGCTGGCTAGCAAGAGCTTTCAGTGCTGGCACTTTTCATCTCTGAGCAATTGCTCGACGTTTGCAATTTCTCACCTGAGCTCTCTTTAGAGTGCGCGAGAGGATGAGCAGAAGATGAGGTGGCTAGAGAAGCCCAGAGCCCCAGTGTTCTTAGGCCTACAAAAGCGCTTCCAAGGAAGGGTGCTGGCTAGCAACAGCTTTCAGTGCTGGCACTTTTCATCTCTGAGCAATTGCTCGACGTTTGCAATTTCTCAGCTCGTGTCTAGGAGACGGAAAGAGAAGGACCGTGACATTTGGTGCGTATAGAAGCGCAAAGCCCCAGTGTTGCTGCGCCTGTGAAAGCGCTTCCAAGGAAGGGTGCTGGCTAGCAACAGCTTTCAGTGCTGGCACTTTTCATCTCTGAGCAATTGCTCGACGTTTGCAATTTCTCACCTGAGCTCTCTTTAGAGTGCGCGAGAGGATGAGCAGAAGATGAGGTGGCTAGAGAAGCCCAGAGCCCCAGTGTTCTTAGGCCTACAAAAGCGCTTCCAAGGAAGGGTGCTGGCTAGCAACAGCTTTCAGTGCTGGCACTTTTCATCTCTGAGCAATTGCTCGACGTTTGCAATTTCTCAGCTCGTGTCTAGGAGACGGAAAGAGAATGACCGTGACGTTTGGTGGCTAGAGAAGCGCAAAGCCCCAGTGTTGCTGCGCCTGTGAAAGCGCTTCCAAGGAAGGGTGCTGGCTAGCAACAGCTTTCAGTGCTGGCACTTTTCATCTCTGAGCAATTGCTCGACGTTTGCAATTTCTCAGCTCGTGTCTAGGAGACGGAAAGAGAAGGACCGTGACGTTTGGTGGCTAGAGAAGCGCAAAGCCCCAGTGTTGCTGCGCCTGTGAAAGCGCTTCCAAGGAAGGGTGCTGGCTAGCAAGAGCTTTCAGTGCTGGCACTTTTCATCTCTGAGCAATTGCTGGATGTTTGCAATTTCTCACCTGAGATCTCTTTAGAGTGCGCGAGAGGATGAGCAGAAGATGAGGTGGCTAGAGAAGCCCAGAGCCCCAGTGTTCTTAGGCCTACAAAAGCGCTTCCAAGGAAGGGTGCTGGCTAGCAAGAGCTTTCAGTGCTGGCACTTTTCATCTCTGAGCAATTGCTCGACGTTTGCAATTTCTCAGCTCGTGTCTAGGAGACGGAAAGAGAAGGACCGTGACGTTTGGTGCGTATAGAAGCGCAAAGCCCCAGTGTTGCTGCGCCTGTGAAAGCGCTTCCAAGGAAGGGTGCTGGCTAGCAACAGCTTTCAGTGCTGGCACTTTTCATCTCTGAGCAATTGCTCGACGTTTGCAATTTCTCAGCTCGTGTCTACAAGACGGAAAGAGAAGGACCGTGACATTTGGTGCGTATAGAAGCGCAAAGCCCCAGTGTTGCTGCGCCTGTGAAAGCGCTTCCAAGGAAGGGTGCTGGCTAGCAACAGCTTTCAGTGCTGGCACTTTTCATCTCTGAGCAATTGCTGGACGTTTGCAATTTCTCACCTGAGCTCTCTTTAGAGTGCGCGAGAGGATGAGCAGAAGATGAGGTGGCTAGAGAAGCCCAGAGCCCCAGTGTTCTTAGGCCTACAAAAGCGCTTCCAAGGAAGGGTGCTGGCTAGCAAGAGCTTTCAGTGCTGGCACTTTTCATCTCGGAGCAATTGCTCGACGTTTGCAATTTCTCAGCTCATGTCTAGGAGACGGAAAGAGAATGACCGTGACGTTTGGTGGCTAGAGAAGCGCAAAGCCCCAGTGTTGCTGCGCCTGTGAAAGCGCTTCCAAGGAAGGGTGCTGGCTAGCAACAGCTTTCAGTGCTGGCCCTTTTCATCTCTGAGCAATTGCTCGACGTTTGCAATTTCTCACCTGAGCTCTCTTTAGAGTGCGCGAGAGGATGAGCAGAAGATGAGGTGGCTAGAGAAGCCCAGAGCCCCAGTGTTCTTAGGCCTACAAAAGCGCTTCCAAGGAAGGGTGCTGGCTAGCAACAGCTTTCAGTGCTGGCACTTTTCATCTCTGAGCAATTGCTCGACGTTTGCAATTTCTCAGCTCGTGTCTACCGACGGAAAGAGAAGGACCGTGACGTTTGGTGGCTAGAGAAGCGCAAAGCCCCAGTGTTACTGCGCCTGTGAAAGCGCTTCCAAGGAAGGGTGCTGGCTAGCAAGAGCTTTCAGTGCTGGCCCTTTTCATCTCTGAGCAATTGCTCGACGTTTGTAATTTCTCACCTGAGCTCTCTTTAGAGTGCGCGAGAGGATGAGCAGAAGATGAGGTGGCTAGAGAAGCCCAGAGCCCCAGTGTTCTTAGGCCTACAAAAGCGCTTCCAAGGAAGGGTGCTGGCTAGCAACAGCTTTCAGTGCTGGCACTTTTCATCTCGGAGCAATTGCTCGACGTTTGCAATTTCTCAGCTCGTGTCTACGAGACGGAAAGAGAATGACCGTGACGTTTGGTGGGTAGAGAAGCGCAAAGCCCCAGTGTTGCTGCACCTGTGAAAGCGCTTCCAAGGAAGGGTGCTGGCTAGCAACAGCTTTCAGTGCTGGCACTTTTCATCTCTGAGCAATTGCTCGACGTTTGCAATTTCTCACCTGAGCTCTCTTTAGAGCGCGCGAGGATGAGCAGAAGATGAGGTGGCTAGAGAAGCCCAGAGCCCCAGTGTGCTTAGGTCTAGAAAAGCGCTTCCAAGGAAGGGTGCTGGCTAGCAACAGCTTTCAGTGCTGGCACTTTTCATCTCTGAGCAATTGCTCGACGTTTGCAATTTCTCAGCTCGTGTCTACAAGACGGAAAGAGAAGGACCGTGACATTTGGTGCGTATAGAAGCGCAAAGCCCCAGTGTTGCTGCGCCTGTGAAAGCGCTTCCAAGGAAGGGTGCTGGCTAGCAAGAGCTTTCAGTGCTGGCACTTTTCATCTCTGAGCAATTGCTCGACGTTTGCAATTTCTCACCTGAGCTCTCTTTAGAGTGCGCGAGAGGATGAGCAGAAGATGAGGTGGCTAGAGAAGCCCAGAGCCCCAGTGTTCTTAGGCCTACAAAAGCGCTTCCAAGGAAGGGTGCTGGCTAGCAACAGCTTTCAGTGCTGGCACTTTTCATCTCTGAGCAATTGCTCGACGTTTGCAATTTCTCAGCTCGTGTCTAGGAGACGGAAAGAGAAGGACCGTGACGTTTGGTGGCTAGAGAAGCGCAAAGCCCCAGTGTTGCTGCGCCTGTGAAAGCGCTTCCAAGGAAGGGTGCTGGCTAGCAACAGCTTTCAGTGCTGGCACTTTTCATCTCTGAGCAATTGCTCGACGTTTGCAATTTCTCAGCTCGTGTCTAGGAGACGGAAAGAGAAGGACCGTGACGTTTGGTGGCTAGAGAAGCGCAAAGCCCCAGTGTTGCTGCGCCTGTGAAAGCGCTTCCAAGGAAGGGTGCTGGCTAGCAAGAGCTTTCAGTGCTGGCACTTTTCATCTCTGAGCAATTGCTCGACGTTTGCAATTTCTCACCTGAGCTCTCTTTAGAGTGCGCGAGAGGATGAGCAGAAGATGAGGTGGCTAGAGAAGCCCAGAGCCCCAGTGTTCTTAGGCCTACAAAAGCGCTTCCAAGGAAGGGTGCTGGCTAGCAAGAGCTTTCAGTGCTGGCACTTTTCATCTCTGAGCAATTGCTCGACGTTTGCAATTTCTCAGCTCGTGTCTAGGAGACGGAAAGAGAAGGACCGTGACGTTTGGTGGCTAGAGAAGCGCAAAGCCCCAGTGTTGCTGCGCCTGTGAAAGCGCTTCCAAGGAAGGGTGCTGGCTAGCAAGAGCTTTCAGTGCTGGCACTTTTCATCTCTGAGCAATTGCTCGACGTTTGCAATTTCTCAGCTCGTGTCTACAAGACGGAAAGAGAAGGACCGTGACATTTGGTGCGTATAGAAGCGCAAAGCCCCAGTGTTGCTGCGCCTGTGAAAGCGCTTCCAAGGAAGGGTGCTGGCTAGCAACAGCTTTCAGTGCTGGCACTTTTCATCTCTGAGCAATTGCTCGACGTTTGCAATTTCTCACCTGAGCTCTCTTTAGAGTGCGCGAGAGGATGAGCAGAAGATGAGGTGGCTAGAGAAGCCCAGAGCCCCAGTGTTCTTAGGCCTACAAAAGCGCTTCCAAGGAAGGGTGCTGGCTAGCAACAGCTTTCAGTGCTGGCACTTTTCATCTCTGAGCAATTGCTCGACGTTTGCAATTTCTCAGCTCATGTCTAGGAGACGGAAAGAGAATGACCGTGACGTTTGGTGGCTAGAGAAGCGCAAAGCCCCAGTGTTGCTGCGCCTGTGAAAGCGCTTCCAAGGAAGGGTGCTGGCTAGCAACAGCTTTCAGTGCTGGCACTTTTCATCTCTGAGCAATTGCTCGACGTTTGCAATTTCTCACCTGAGCTCTCTTTAGAGTGCGCGAGAGGATGAGCAGAAGATGAGGTGGCTAGGGAAGCCCAGAGCCCCAGTGTTCTTAGGCCTACAAAAGCGCTTCCAAGGAAGGGTGCTGGCTAGCAAGAGCTTTCAGTGCTGGCACTTTTCATCTCTGAGCAATTGCTCGACGTTTGCAATTTCTCAGCTCGTGTCTACCGACGGAAAGAGAAGGACCGTGACGTTTGGTGGCTAGAGAAGCGCAAAGCCCCAGTGTTACTGCGCCTGTGAAAGCGCTTCCAAGGAAGGGTGCTGGCTAGCAAGAGCTTTCAGTGCTGGCCCTTTTCATCTCTGAGCAATTGCTCGACGTTTGTAATTTCTCACCTGAGCTCTCTTTAGAGTGCGCGAGAGGATGAGCAGAAGATGAGGTGGCTAGAGAAGCCCAGAGCCCCAGTGTTCTTAGGCCTACAAAAGCGCTTCCAAGGAAGGGTGCTGGCTAGCAACAGCTTTCAGTGCTGGCACTTTTCATCTCTGAGCAATTGCTCGACGTTTGCAATTTCTCAGCTCGTGTCTACGAGACGGAAAGAGAATGACCGTGACGTTTGGTGGCTAGAGAAGCGCAAAGCCCCAGTGTTGCTGCACCTGTGAAAGCGCTTCCAAGGAAGGGTGCTGGCTAGCAACAGCTTTCAGTGCTGGCACTTTTCATCTCTGAGCAATTGCTGGACGTTTGCAATTTCTCACCTGAGCTCTCTTTAGAGTGCGCGAGAGGATGAGCAGAAGATGAGGTGGCTAGAGAAGCCCAGAGCCCCAGTGTGCTTAGGTCTAGAAAAGCGCTTCCAAGGAAGGGTGCTGGCTAGCAACAGCTTTCAGTGCTGGCACTTTTCATCTCTGAGCAATTGCTCGACGTTTGCAATTTCTCAGCTCGTGTCTACAAGACGGAAAGAGAAGGACCGTGACGTTTGGTGCGTATAGAAGCGCAAAGCCCCAGTGTTGCTGCGCCTCTGAAAGCGCTTCCAAGGAAGGGTGCTGGCTAGCAAGAGCTTTCAGTGCTGGCACTTTTCATCTCTGAGCAATTGCTCGACGTTTGCAATTTCTCACCTGAGCTCTCTTTAGAGTGCGCGAGAGGATGAGCAGAAGATGAGGTGGCTAGAGAAGCCCAGAGCCCCAGTGTTCTTAGGCCTACAAAAGCGCTTCCAAGGAAGGGTGCTGGCTAGCAACAGCTTTCAGTGCTGGCACTTTTCATCTCTGAGCAATTGCTCGACGTTTGCAATTTCTCAGCTCGTGTCTAGGAGACGGAAAGAGAATGACCGTGACGTTTGGTGGCTAGAGAAGCGCAAAGCCCCAGTGTTGCTGCGCCTGTGAAAGCGCTTCCAAGGAAGGGTGCTGGCTAGCAACAGCTTTCAGTGCTGGCACTTTTCATCTCTGAGCAATTGCTCGACGGTTGCAATTTCTCACCTGAGCTCTCTTTAGAGCGCACGAGGATGAGCAGAAGATTAGGTGGCTAGAGAAGCCCAGAGCCCCACTGTTCTTAGGCCTACAAAAGCGCTTCCAAGGAAGGGTGCTGGCTAGCAAGAGCTTTCAGTGCTGGCACTTTTCATCTCTGAGCAATTGCTCGACGTTTACAGTTTCTCACCTGAGCTCTCTTTAGAGTGCGCGAGAGGATGAGCAGAAGATGAGGTGGCTAGAGAAGCCCAGAGCCCCAGTGTTCTTAGGCCTACAAAAGCGCTTCCAAGGAAGGGTGCTGGCTAGCAACAGCTTTCAGTGCTGGCACTTTTCATCTCTGAGCAATTGCTCGACGTTTGCAATTTCTCACCTGAGCTCTCTTTAGATCGCGCGAGAGGATGAGCAGAAGATGAGGTGGCTAGAGAAGCCCAGAGCCCCAGGGTTCTTAGGCCTACAAAAGCGCTTCCAAGGAAGGGTGCTGGCTAGCAACAGCTTTCAGTGCTGGCACTTTTCATCTCTGAGCAATTGCTCGACGTTTGCAATTTCTCAGCTCGTGTCTAGGAGACGGAAAGAGAAGGACCGTGACATTTGGTGCGTATAGAAGCGCAAAGCCCCAGTGTTGCTGTGCCTGTGAAAGCGCTTCCAAGGAAGGGTGCTGGCTAGCAAGAGCTTTCAGTGCTGGCCCTTTTCATCTCTGAGCAATTGCTCGACGTTTGCAATTTCTCACCTGAGCTCTCTTTAGAGTGCGCGAGAGGATGAGCAGAAGATGAGGTGGCTAGAGAAGCCCAGAGCCCCAGTGTTCTTAGGCCTACAAAAGCGCTTCCAAGGAAGGGTGCTGGCTAGCAAGAGCTTTCAGTGCTGGCACTTTTCATCTCTGAGCAATTGCTCGACGTTTGCAATTTCTCAGCTCGTGTCTAGGAGACGGAAAGAGAAGGACCGTGACGTTTGGTGCGTAGAGAAGCGCAAAGCCCCAGTGTTGCTGCGCCTGTGAAAGCGCTTCCAAGGAAGGGTGCTGGCTAGCAAGAGCTTTCAGTGCTGGCACTTTTCATCTCTGAGCAATTGCTGGACGTTTGCAATTTCTCACCTGAGCTCTCTTTAGAGTGCGCGAGACGATGAGCAGAAGATGAGGTGGCTAGAGAAGCCCAGAGCCCCAGTGTTCTTAGGCCTACAAAAGCGCTTCCAAGGAAGGGTGCTGGCTAGCAACAGCTTTCAGTGCTGGCACTTTTCATCTCGGAGCAATTGCTCGACGTTTGCAATTTCTCAGCTCGTGTCTACGAGACGGAAAGAGAAGGACCGTGACGTTTGGTGGCTAGAGAAGCGCAAAGCCCCAGTGTTGCTGTGCCTGTGAAAGCGCTTCCAAGGAAGGGTGCTGGCTAGCAACAGCTTTCAGTGCTGGCACTTTTCATCTCTGAGCAATTGCTGGACGTTTGCAATTTCTCACCTGAGCTCTCTTTAGAGTGCGCGAGAGGATGAGCAGAAGATGAGGTGGCTAGAGAAGACCAGAGCCCCAGTGTTCTTAGGGCTACAAAAGCGCTTCCAAGGAAGGGTGCTGGCTAGCAACAGCTTTCAGTGCTGGCACTTTTCATCTCTGAGCAATTGCTCGACGTTTGCAATTTCTCAGCTCGTGTCTAGGAGACGGAAAGAGAAGGACCGTGACTTTTGGTGGGTAGAGAAGCGCAAAGCCCCAGTGTTGCTGCACCTGTGAAAGCGCTTCCAAGGAAGGGTGCTGGCTAGCAACAGCTTTCAGTGCTGGCACTTTTCATCTCTGAGCAATTGCTCGACGTTTGCAATTTCTCACCTGAGCTCTCTTTAGAGTGCGCGAGAGGATGAGCAGAAGATGAGGTGGCTAGAGAAGCCCAGAGCCCCAGTGTTCTTAGGCCTACAAAAGCGCTTCCAAGGAAGGGTGCTGGCTAGCAAGAGCTTTCAGTGCTGGCACTTTTCATCTCTGAGCAATTGCTCGACGTTTGCAATTTCTCAGCTCGTGTCTAGGAGACGGAAAGAGAAGGACCGTGACGTTTGGTGGCTAGAGAAGCGCAAAGCCCCAGTGTTGCTGCGCCTGTGAAAGCGCTTCCAAGGAAGGGTGCTGGCTAGCAAGAGCTTTCAGTGCTGGCACTTTCCATCTCTGAGCAATTGCTCGACGTTTGCAATTTCTCACCTGAGCTCTCTTTAGAGTGCGCGAGAGGATGAGCAGAAGATGAGGTGGCTAGAGAAGCCCAGAGCCCCAGTGTTCTTCGGCCTACAAAAGCGCTTCCAAGGAAGGGTGCTGGCTAGCAAGAGCTTTCAGTGCTGGCACTTTTCATCTCTGAGCAATTGCTCGACGTTTGCAATTTCTCACCTGAGCTCTCTTTAGAGTGCGCGAGAGGATGAGCAGAAGATGAGGTGGCTAGAGAAGCCCAGAGCCCCAGTGTTCTTAGGCCTACAAAAGCGCTTCCAAGGAAGGGTGCTGGCTAGCAAGAGCTTTCAGTGCTGGCACTTTTCATCTCTGAGCAATTGCTCGACGTTTGCAATTTCTCAGCTCGTGTCTATGAGACGGAAAGAGAAGGACCGTGACGTTTGGTGGGTAGAGAAGCGCAAAGCCCCAGTGTTGCTGTGCCTGTGAAAGCGCTTCCAAGGAAGGGTGCTGGCTAGCAACAGCTTTCAGTGCTGGCACTTTTCATCTCTGAGCAATTGCTCGACGTTTGCAATTTCTCCCCTGAGCTCTCTTTAGAGCGCGCGAGGATGAGCAGAAGATGAGGTGGCTAGAGAAGCCCAGAGCCCCAGTGTTCTTAGGCCTACAAAAGCGCTTCCAAGGAAGGGTGCTGGCTAGCAACAGCTTTCAGTGCTGGCACTTTTCATCTCGGAGCAATTGCTCGACGTTTGCAATTTCTCAGCTCGTGTCTAGGAGACGGAAAGAGAAGGACCGTGACGTTTGGTGCGTATAGAAGCGCAAAGCCCCAGTGTTGCTGCGCCTGTGAAAGCGCTTCCAAGGAAGGGTGCTGGCTAGCAAGAGCTTTCAGTGCTGGCACTTTTCATCTCTGAGCAATTGCTCGACGTTTGCAATTTCTCACCTGAGCTCTCTTTAGAGTGCGCGAGAGGATGAGCAGAAGATGAGGTGGCTAGAGAAGCCCAGAGCCCCAGTGTTCTTAGGCCTACAAAAGCGCTTCCAAGGAAGGGTGCTGGCTAGCAACAGCTTTCAGTGCTGGCACTTTTCATCTCGGAGCAATTGCTCGACGTTTGCAATTTCTCAGCTCGTGTCTAGGAGACGGAAAGAGAAGGACCGTGACGTTTGGTGGCTAGAGAAGCGCAAAGCCCCAGTGTTGCTGCGCCTGTGAAAGCGCTTCCAAGGAAGGGTGCTGGCTAGCAACAGCTTTCAGTGCTGGCACTTTTCATCTCTGAGCAATTGCTCGACGTTTGCAATTTCTCACCTGAGCTCTCTTTAGAGCGCGCGAGGATGAGCAGAAGATTAGGTGGCTAGAGAAGCCCAGAGCCCCAGTGTTCTTAGGCCTACAAAAGCGCTTCCAAGGAAGGGTGCTGGCTAGCAAGAGCTTTCAGTGCTGGCACTTTTCATCTCTGAGCAATTGCTCGACGTTTGCAATTTCTCACCTGAGCTCTCTTTAGAGTGCGCGAGAGGATGAGCAGAAGATGAGGTGGCTAGAGAAGCCCAGAGCCCCAGTGTTCTTAGGCCTACAAAAGCGCTTCCAAGGAAGGGTGCTGGCTAGCAAGAGCTTTCAGTGCTGGCACTTTTCATCTCTGAGCAATTGCTCGACGTTTGCAATTTCTCAGCTCGTGTCTACCGACGGAAAGAGAAGGACCGTGACGTTTGGTGGGTAGAGAAGCGCAAAGCCCCAGTGTTGCTGCGCCTGTGAAAGCGCTTCCAAGGAAGGGTGCTGGCTAGCAACAGCTTTCAGTGCTGGCACTTTTCATCTCTGAGCAATTGCTCGACGTTTGCAATTTCTCAGCTCGTGTCTACGAGATGGAAAGAGAATGACCGTGACGTTTGGTGGGTAGAGAAGCGCAAAGCCCCAGTGTTGCTGCGCCTGTGAAAGCGCTTCCAAGGAAGGGTGCTGGCTAGCAACAGCTTTCAGTGCTGGCACTTTTCATCTCTGAGCAATTGCTCGACGTTTGCAATTTCTCACCTGAGCTCTCTTTAGAGTGCGCGAGAGGATGAGCAGAAGATGAGGTGGCTAGAGAAGCCCAGAGCCCCAGTGTTCTTAGGCCTACAAAAGCGCTTCCAAGGAAGGGTGCTGGCTAGCAACAGCTTTCAGTGCTGGCACTTTTCATCTCTGAGCAATTGCTCGACGTTTGCAATTTCTCAGCTCGTGTCTAGGAGACGGAAAGAGAAGGACCGTGACGTTTGGTGGCTAGAGAAGCGCAAAGCCCCAGTGTTGCTGCGCCTGTGAAAGCGCTTCCAAGGAAGGGGGCTGGCTAGCAAGAGCTTTCAGTGCTGGCACTTTTCATCTCTGAGCAATTGCTCGACGTTTGCAATTTCTCACCTGAGCTCTCTTTAGAGTGCGCGAGAGGATGAGCAGAAGATGAGGTGGCTAGAGAAGCCCAGAGCCCCAGTGTTCTTAGGCCTACAAAAGCGCTTCCAAGGAAGGGTGCTGGCTAGCAACAGCTTTCAGTGCTGGCACTTTTCATCTCTGAGCAATTGCTCGACGTTTGCAATTTCTCAGCTCGTGTCTACGAGACGGAAAGAGAATGACCGTGACGTTTGGTGGCTAGAGAAGCGCAAAGCCCCAGTGTTGCTGCGCCTGTGAAAGCGCTTCCAAGGAAGGGTGCTGGCTAGCAACAGCTTTCAGTGCTGGCACTTTTCATCTCTGAGCAATTGCTCGACGTTTGCAATTTCTCACCTGAGCTCTCTTTAGAGTGCGCGAGAGGATGAGCAGAAGATGAGGTGGCTAGAGAAGCCCAGAGCCCCAGTGTTCTTAGGCCTACAAAAGCGCTTCCAAGGAAGGGTGCTGGCTAGCAAGAGCTTTCAGTGCTGGCACTTTTCATCTCTGAGCAATTGCTCGACGTTTGCAATTTCTCAGCTCGTGTCTAGGAGACGGAAAGAGAAGGACCGTGACGTTTGGTGCGTATAGAAGCGCAAAGCCCCAGTGTTACTGCGCCTGTGAAAGCGCTTCCAAGGAAGGGTGCTGGCTAGCAACAGCTTTCAGTGCTGGCACTTTTCATCTCTGAGCAATTGCTCGACGTTTGCAATTTCTCACCTGAGCTCTCTTTAGAGTGCGCGAGAGGATGAGCAGAAGATGAGGTGGCTAGGGAAGCCCAGAGCCCCAGTGTTCTTAGGCCTACAAAAGCGCTTCCAAGGAAGGGTGCTGGCTAGCAAGAGCTTTCAGTGCTGGCACTTTTCATCTCGGAGCAATTGCTCGACGTTTGCAATTTCTCAGCTCGTGTCTAGGAGACGGAAAGAGAAGGACCGTGACGTTTGGTGCGTATAGAAGCGCAAAGCCCCAGTGTTACTGCGCCTGTGAAAGCGCTTCCAAGGAAGGGTGCTGGCTAGCAACAGCTTTCAGTGCTGGCACTTTTCATCTCTGAGCAATTGCTCGACGTTTGCAATTTCTCAGCTCGTGTCTACGAGACGGAAAGAGAAGGACCGTGACTTTTGGTGGCTAGAGAAGCGCAAAGCCCCAGTGTTGCTGCACCTGTGAAAGCGCTTCCAAGGAAGGGTGCTGGCTAGCAAGAGCTTTCAGTGCTGGCACTTTTCATCTCTGAGCAATTGCTCGACGTTTGCAATTTCTCACCTGAGCTCTCTTTAGAGTGCGCGAGAGGATGAGCAGAAGATGAGGTGGCTAGAGAAGCCCAGAGCCCCAGTGTTCTTAGGCCTACAAAAGCGCTTCCAAGGAAGGGTGCTGGCTAGCAAGAGCTTTCAGTGCTGGCACTTTTCATCTCTGAGCAATTGCTCGACGTTTGCAATTTCTCAGCTCGTGTCTAGGAGACGGAAAGAGAAGGACCGTGACGTTTGGTGGCTAGAGAAGCGCAAAGCCCCAGTGTTGCTGCACCTGTGAAAGCGCTTCCAAGGAAGGGTGCTGGCTAGCAAGAGCTTTCAGTGCTGGCACTTTCCATCTCTGAGCAATTGCTCGACGTTTGCAATTTCTCACCTGAGCTCTCTTTAGAGTGCGCGCGAGGATGAGCAGAAGATGAGGTGGCTAGAGAAGCCCAGAGCCCCAGTGTTCTTAGGCCTACAAAAGCGCTTCCAAGGAAGGGTGCTGGCTAGCAAGAGCTTTCAGTGCTGGCACTTTTCATCTCTGAGCAATTGCTCGACGTTTGCAATTTCTCACCTGAGCTCTCTTTAGAGTGCGCGAGAGGATGAGCAGAAGATGAGGTGGCTAGAGAAGCCCAGAGCCCCAGTGTTCTTAGGCCTACAAAAGCGCTTCCAAGGAAGGGTGCTGGCTAGCAAGAGCTTTCAGTGCTGGCACTTTTCATCTCGGAGCAATTGCTCGACGTTTGCAATTTCTCAGCTCGTGTCTAGGAGACGGAAAGAGAAGGACCGTGACGTTTGGTGCGTATAGAAGCGCAAAGCCCCAGTGTTACTGCGCCTGTGAAAGCGCTTCCAAGGAAGGGTGCTGGCTAGCAACAGCTTTCAGTGCTGGCACTTTTCATCTCTGAGCAATTGCTCGACGTTTGCAATTTCTCAGCTCGTGTCTAGGAGACGGAAAGAGAAGGACCGTGACTTTTGGTGGCTAGAGAAGCGCAAAGCCCCAGTGTTGCTGCACCTGTGAAAGCGCTTCCAAGGAAGGGTGCTGGCTAGCAAGAGCTTTCAGTGCTGGCACTTTTCATCTCTGAGCAATTGCTCGACGTTTGCAATTTCTCACCTGAGCTCTCTTTAGAGTGCGCGAGAGGATGAGCAGAAGATGAGGTGGCTAGAGAAGCCCAGAGCCCCAGTGTTCTTAGGCCTACAAAAGCGCTTCCAAGGAAGGGTGCTGGCTAGCAAGAGCTTTCAGTGCTGGCACTTTTCATCTCTGAGCAATTGCTCGACGTTTGCAATTTCTCAGCTCGTGTCTAGGAGACGGAAAGAGAAGGACCGTGACGTTTGGTGGCTAGAGAAGCGCAAAGCCCCAGTGTTGCTGCACCTGTGAAAGCGCTTCCAAGGAAGGGTGCTGGCTAGCAAGAGCTTTCAGTGCTGGCACTTTCCATCTCTGAGCAATTGCTCGACGTTTGCAATTTCTCACCTGAGCTCTCTTTAGAGTGCGCGCGAGGATGAGCAGAAGATGAGGTGGCTAGAGAAGCCCAGAGCCCCAGTGTTCTTAGGCCTACAAAAGCGCTTCCAAGGAAGGGTGCTGGCTAGCAAGAGCTTTCAGTGCTGGCACTTTTCATCTCTGAGCAATTGCTCGACGTTTGCAATTTCTCACCTGAGCTCTCTTTAGAGTGCGCGAGAGGATGAGCAGAAGATGAGGTGGCTAGAGAAGCCCAGAGCCCCAGTGTTCTTAGGCCTACAAAAGCGCTTCCAAGGAAGGGTGCTGGCTAGCAACAGCTTTCAGTGCTGGCACTTTTCATCTCGGAGCAATTGCTCGACGTTTGCAATTTCTCAGCTCGTGTCTAGGAGACGGAAAGAGAAGGACCGTGACATTTGGTGCGTATAGAAGCGCAAAGCCCCAGTGTTGCTGCGCCTGTGAAAGCGCTTCCAAGGAAGGGTGCTGGCTAGCAAGAGCTTTCAGTGCTGGCACTTTTCATCTCTGAGCAATTGCTCGACGTTTGCAATTTCTCACCTGAGCTCTCTTTAGAGTGCGCGAGAGGATGAGCAGAAGATTAGGTGGCTAGAGAAGCCCAGAGCCCCAGTGTTCTTAGGCCTACAAAAGCGCTTCCAAGGAAGGGTGCTGGCTAGCAACAGCTTTCAGTGCTGGCACTTTTCATCTCTGAGCAATTGCTCGACGTTTGCAATTTCTCAGCTCCTGTCTATGAGACGGAAAGAGAAGGACCGTGACGTTTGGTGGCTAGAGAAGCGCAAAGCCCCAGTGTTGCTGCGCCTGTGAAAGCGCTTCCAAGGAAGGGTGCTGGCTAGCAACAGCTTTCAGTGCTGGCACTTTTCATCTCTGAGCAATTGCTCGACGTTTGCAATTTCTCACCTGAGCTCTCTTTAGAGTGCGCGAGAGGATGAGCAGAAGATGAGGTGGCTAGAGAAGCCCAGAGCCCCAGTGTTCTTAGGCCTACAAAAGCGCTTCCAAGGAAGGGTGCTGGCTAGCAACAGCTTTCAGTGCTGGCACTTTTCATCTCTGAGCAATTGCTCGACGTTTGCAATTTCTCAGCTCGTGTCTAGGAGACGGAAAGAGAAGGACCGTGACGTTTGGTGCGTATAGAAGCGCAAAGCCCCAGTGTTACTGCGCCTGTGAAAGCGCTTCCAAGGAAGGGTGCTGGCTAGCAACAGCTTTCAGTGCTGGCACTTTTCATCTCTGAGCAATTGCTGGACGTTTGCAATTTCTCACCTGAGCTCTCTTTAGAGTGCGCGAGAGGATGAGCAGAAGATGAGGTGGCTAGGGAAGCCCAGAGCCCCAGTGTTCTTAGGCCTACAAAAGCGCTTCCAAGGAAGGGTGCTGGCTAGCAACAGCTTTCAGTGCTGGCACTTTTCATCTCTGAGCAATTGCTCGACGTTTGCAATTTCTCAGCTCGTGTCTAGGAGACAGAAAGAGAAGGACCGTGACGTTTGGTGCGTATAGAAGCGCAAAGCCCCAGTGTTACTGCGCCTGTGAAAGCGCTTCCAAGGAAGGGTGCTGGCTAGCAACAGCTTTCAGTGCTGGCACTTTTCATCTCTGAGCAATTGCTCGACGTTTGCAATTTCTCAGCTCGTGTCTAGGAGACGGAAAGAGAAGGACCGTGACGTTTGGTGCGTATAGAAGCGCAAAGCCCCAGTGTTACTGCGCCTGTGAAAGCGCTTCCAAGGAAGGGTGCTGGCTAGCAACAGCTTTCAGTGCTGGCACTTTTCATCTCTGAGCAATTGCTCGACGTTTGCAATTTCTCACCTGAGCTCTCTTTAGAGTGCGCGAGAGGATGAGCAGAAGATGAGGTGGCTAGGGAAGCCCAGAGCCCCAGTGTTCTTAGGCCTACAAAAGCGCTTCCAAGGAAGGGTGCTGGCTAGCAACAGCTTTCAGTGCTGGCACTTTTCATCTCTGAGCAATTGCTCGACGTTTGCAATTTCTCAGCTCGTGTCTAGGAGACGGAAAGAGAAGGACCGTGACGTTTGGTGCGTATAGAAGCGCAAAGCCCCAGTGTTACTGCGCCTGTGAAAGCGCTTCCAAGGAAGGGTGCTGGCTAGCAACAGCTTTCAGTGCTGGCACTTTTCATCTCTGAGCAATTGCTCGACGTTTGCAATTTCTCAGCTCGTGTCTAGGAGACGGAAAGAGAAGGACCGTGACTTTTGGTGGCTAGAGAAGCGCAAAGCCCCAGTGTTGCTGCACCTGTGAAAGCGCTTCCAAGGAAGGGTGCTGGCTAGCAACAGCTTTCAGTGCTGGCACTTTTCATCTCTGAGCAATTGCTCGACGTTTGCAATTTCTCACCTGAGCTCTCTTTAGAGTGCGCGAGAGGATGAGCAGAAGATGAGGTGGCTAGAGAAGCCCAGAGCCCCAGTGTTCTTAGGCCTACAAAAGCGCTTCCAAGGAAGGGTGCTGGCTAGCAAGAGCTTTCAGTGCTGGCACTTTTCATCTCTGAGCAATTGCTCGACGTTTGCAATTTCTCAGCTCGTGTCTACGAGACGGAAAGAGAAGGACCGTGACGTTTGGTGGCTAGAGAAGCGCAAAGCCCCAGTGTTGCTGCACCTGTGAAAGCGCTTCCAAGGAAGGGTGCTGGCTAGCAAGAGCTTTCAGTGCTGGCACTTTCCATCTCTGAGCAATTGCTCGACGTTTGCAATTTCTCACCTGAGCTCTCTTTAGAGTGCGCGCGAGGATGAGCAGAAGATGAGGTGGCTAGAGAAGCCCAGAGCCCCAGTGTTCTTAGGCCTACAAAAGCGCTTCCAAGGAAGGGTGCTGGCTAGCAAGAGCTTTCAGTGCTGGCACTTTTCATCTCTGAGCAATTGCTCGACGTTTGCAATTTCTCACCTGAGCTCTCTTTAGAGTGCGCGAGAGGATGAGCAGAAGATGAGGTGGCTAGAGAAGCCCAGAGCCCCAGTGTTCTTAGGCCTACAAAAGCGCTTCCAAGGAAGGGTGCTGGCTAGCAACAGCTTTCAGTGCTGGCACTTTTCATCTCTGAGCAATTGCTCGACGTTTGCAATTTCTCAGCTCGTGTCTAGGAGACGGAAAGAGAAGGACCGTGACGTTTGGTGGCTAGAGAAGCGCAAAGCCCCAGTGTTGCTGCGCCTGTGAAAGCGCTTCCAAGGAAGGGTGCTGGCTAGCAAGAGCTTTCAGTGCTGGCACTTTTCATCTCTGAGCAATTGCTCGACGTTTGCAATTTCTCACCTGAGCTCTCTTTAGAGTGCGCGAGAGGATGAGCAGAAGATGAGGTGGCTAGAGAAGCCCAGAGCCCCAGTGTTCTTAGGCCTACAAAAGCGCTTCCAAGGAAGGGTGCTGGCTAGCAACAGCTTTCAGTGCTGGCACTTTTCATCTCTGAGCAATTGCTCGACGTTTGCAATTTCTCAGCTCGTGTCTATGAGACGGAAAGAGAAGGACCGTGACGTTTGGTGGCTAGAGAAGCGCAAAGCCCCAGTGTTGCTGCGCCTGTGAAAGCGCTTCCAAGGAAGGGTGCTGGCTAGCAAGAGCTTTCAGTGCTGGCACTTTTCATCTCTGAGCAATTGCTCGACGTTTGCAATTTCTCACCTGAGCTCTCTTTAGAGTGCGCGAGAGGATGAGCAGAAGATGAGGTGGCTAGAGAAGCCCAGAGCCCCAGTGTTCTTAGGCCTACAAAAGCGCTTCCAAGGAAGCGTGCTGGCTAGCAAGAGCTTTCAGTGCTGGCACTTTTCATCTCTGAGCAATTGCTCGACGTTTGCAATTTCTCAGTTCGTGTCTAGGAGACGGAAAGAGAAGGACCGTGACGTTTGGTGGCTAGAGAAGCGCAAAGCCCCAGTGTTGCTGCGCCTGTGAAAGCGCTTCCAAGGAAGGGTGCTGGCTAGCAACAGCTTTCAGTGCTGGCACTTTTCATCTCTGAGCAATTGCTCGACGGTTGCAATTTCTCACCTGAGCTCTCTTTAGAGTGCGCGAGGATGAGCAGAAGATTAGGTGGCTAGAGGAGCCCAGAGCCCCAGTGTTCTTAGGCCTACAAAAGCGCTTCCAAGGAAGGGTGCTGGCTAGCAACAGCTTTCAGTGCTGGCACTTTTCATCTCTGAGCAATTGCTCGACGTTTGCAATTTCTCAGCTCGTGTCTAGGAGACGGAAAGAGAAGGACCGTGACATTTGGTGCGTATAGAAGCGCAAAGCCCCAGTGTTGCTGCGCCTGTGAAAGCGCTTCCAAGGAAGGGTGCTGGCTAGCAACAGCTTTCAGTGCTGGCACTTTTCATCTCTGAGCAATTGCTCGACGTTTGCAATTTCTCACCTGAGCTCTCTTTAGAGTGCGCGAGAGGATGAGCAGAAGATGAGGTGGCTAGAGAAGCCCAGAGCCCGAGTGTTCTTAGGCCTACAAAAGCGCTTCCAAGGAAGGGTGCTGGCTAGCAACAGCTTTCAGTGCTGGCACTTTTCATCTCTGAGCAATTGCTCGACGTTTGCAATTTCTCAGCTCGTGTCTAGGAGACGGAAAGAGAAGGACCGTGACGTTTGGTGGCTAGAGAAGCGCAAAGCCCCAGTGTTGCTGCGCCTGTGAAAGCGCTTCCAAGGAAGGGTGCTGGCTAGCAACAGCTTTCAGTGCTGGCACTTTTCATCTCTGAGCAATTGCTCGACGTTTGCAATTTCTCACCTGAGCTCTCTTTAGAGTGCGCGAGAGGATGAGCAGAAGATGAGGTGGCTAGAGAAGCCCAGAGCCCCAGTGTTCTTAGGCCTACAAAAGCGCTTCCAAGGAAGGGTGCTGGCTAGCAACAGCTTTCAGTGCTGGCACTTTTCATCTCGGAGCAATTGCTCGACGTTTGCAATTTCTCAGCTCGTGTCTAGGAGACGGAAAGAGAAGGACCGTGACGTTTGGTGGCTAGAGAAGCGCAAAGCCCCAGTGTTGCTGTGCCTGTGAAAGCGCTTCCAAGGAAGGGTGCTGGCTAGCAACAGCTTTCAGTGCTGGCACTTTTCATCTCTGAGCAATTGCTGGACGTTTGCAATTTCTCACCTGAGCTCTCTTTAGAGTGCGCGAGAGGATGAGCAGAAGATGAGGTGGCTAGAGAAGCCCAGAGCCCCAGTGTTCTTAGGCCTACAAAAGCGCTTCCAAGGAAGGGTGCTGGCTAGCAACAGCTTTCAGTGCTGGCACTTTTCATCTCTGAGCAATTGCTCGACGTTTGCAATTTCTCAGCTCGTGTCTACCGCCGGAAAGAGAAGGACCGTGACGTTTGGTGAGTAGAGAAGCGCAAAGCCCCAGTGTTACTGCGCCTGTGAAAGCGCTTCCAAGGAAGGGTGCTGGCTAGCAACAGCTTTCAGTGCTGGCACTTTTCATCTCTGAGCAATTGCTCGACGTTTGCAATTTCTCAGCTCGTGTCTAGGAGACGGAAAGAGAAGGACCGTGACGTTTGGTGGGTAGAGAAGCGCAAAGCCCCAGTGTTGCTGCGCCTGTGAAAGCGCTTCCAAGGAAGGGTGCTGGCTAGCAAGAGCTTTCAGTGCTGGCACTTTTCATCTCTGAGCAATTGCTCGACGTTTGCAATTTCTCAGCTCGTGTCTACGAGATGGAAAGAGAATGACCGTGACGTTTGGTGGGTAGAGAAGCGCAAAGCCCCAGTGTTGCTGCGCCTGTGAAAGCGCTTCCAAGGAAGGGTGCTGGCTAGCAAGAGCTTTCAGTGCTGGCACTTTTCATCTCTGAGCAATTGCTCGACGTTTGCAATTTCTCAGCTCGTGTCTACGAGACGGAAAGAGAATGACCGTGACGTTTGGTGGGTAGAGAAGCGCAAAGCCCCAGTGTTGCTGCGCCTGTGAAAGCGCTTCCAAGGAAGGGTGCTGGCTAGCAACAGCTTTCAGTGCTGGCACTTTTCATCTCTGAGCAATTGCTCGACGTTTGCAATTTCTCACCTGAGCTCTCTTTAGAGTGCGCGAGAGGATGAGCAGAAGATCAGGTGGCTAGAGAAGCCCAGAGCCCCAGTGTTCTTAGGCCTACAAAAGCGCTTCCAAGGAAGGGTGCTGGCTAGCAAGAGCTTTCAGTGCTGGCACTTTTCATCTCTGAGCAATTGCTCGACGTTTGCAATTTCTCAGCTCGTGTCTAGGAGACGGAAAGAGAAGGACCGTGACGTTTGGTGCGTATAGAAGCGCAAAGCCCCAGTGTTACTGCGCCTGTGAAAGCGCTTCCAAGGAAGGGTGCTGGCTAGCAACAGCTTTCAGTGCTGGCACTTTTCATCTCTGAGCAATTGCTGGACGTTTGCAATTTCTCACCTGAGCTCTCTTTAGAGTGCGCGAGAGGATGAGCAGAAGATGAGGTGGCTAGGGAAGCCCAGAGCCCCACTGTTCTTAGGCCTACAAAAGCGCTTCCAAGGAAGGGTGCTGGCTAGCAACAGCTTTCAGTGCTGGCACTTTTCATCTCTGAGCAATTGCTCGACGGTTGCAATTTCTCAGCTCGTGTCTAGGAGACGGAAAGAGAAGGACCGTGACGTTTGGTGCGTATAGAAGCGCAAAGCCCCAGTGTTACTGCGCCTGTGAAAGCGCTTCCAAGGAAGGGTGCTGGCTAGCAACAGCTTTCAGTGCTGGCACTTTTCATCTCTGAGCAATTGCTTGACGTTTGCAATTTCTCACCTGAGCTCTCTTTAGAGTGCGCGAGAGGATGAGCAGAAGATGAGGTGGCTAGAGAAGCCCAGAGCCCCAGTGTTCTTAGGCCTACAAAAGCGCTTCCAAGGAAGGGTGCTGGCTAGCAAGAGCTTTCAGTGCTGGCACTTTTCATCTCTGAGCAATTGCTCGACGTTTGCAATTTCTCAGCTCGTGTCTACCGACGGAAAGAGAAGGACCGTGACGTTTGGTGCGTATAGAAGCGCAAAGCCCCAGTGTTGCTGCGCCTGTGAAAGCGCTTCCAAGGAAGGGTGCTGGCTAGCAACAGCTTTCAGTGCTGGCACTTTTCATCTCTGAGCAATTGCTCGACGTTTGTAATTTCTCACCTGAGCTCTCTTTAGAGTGCGCGAGAGGATGAGCAGAAGATGAGGTGGCTAGAGAAGCCCGGAGCCCCAGTGTTCTTAGGCCTACAAAAGCGCTTCCAAGGAAGGGTGCTGGCTAGCAAGAGCTTTCAGTGCTGGCACTTTTCATCTCTGAGCAATTGCTCGACGTTTGCAATTTCTCAGCTCGTGTCTACCGACGGAAAGAGAAGGACCGTGACGTTTGGTGCGTATAGAAGCGCAAAGCCCCAGTGTTGCTGCGCCTGTGAAAGCGCTTCCAAGGAAGGGTGCTGGCTAGCAACAGCTTTCAGTGCTGGCACTTTTCATCTCTGAGCAATTGCTCGACGTTTGTAATTTCTCACCTGAGCTCTCTTTAGAGTGCGCGAGAGGATGAGCAGAAGATGAGGTGGCTAGAGAAGCCTGGAGCCCCAGTGTTCTTAGGCCTACAAAAGCGCTTCCAAGGAAGGGTGCTGGCTAGCAAGAGCTTTCAGTGCTGGCACTTTTCATCTCTGAGCAATTGCTCGACGTTTGCAATTTCTCAGCTCGTGTCTAGGAGACGGAAAGAGAAGGACCGTGACGTTTGGTGCGTATAGAAGCGCAAAGCCCCAGTGTTACTGCGCCTGTGAAAGCGCTTCCAAGGAAGGGTGCTGGCTAGCAACAGCTTTCAGTGCTGGCACTTTTCATCTCTGAGCAATTGCTGGACATTTGCAATTTCTCACCTGAGCTCTCTTTAGAGTGCGCGAGAGGATGAGCAGAAGATGAGGTGGCTAGAGAAGCCCAGAGCCCCACTGTTCTTAGGCCTACAAAAGCGCTTCCAAGGAAGGGTGCTGGCTAGCAAGAGCTTTCAGTGCTGGCACTTTTCATCTCTGAGCAATTGCTCGACGTTTGCAATTTCTCACCTCGTGTCTAGGAGACGGAAAGAGAAGGACCGTGACTTTTGGTGGCTAGAGAAGCGCAAAGCCCCAGTGTTGCTGCGCCTGTGAAAGCGCTTCCAAGGAAGGGTGCTGGCTAGCAAGAGCTTTCAGTGCTGGCACTTTTCATCTCTGAGCAATTGCTCGACGTTTGCAATTTCTCAGCTCGTGTCTAGGAGACGGAAAGAGAAGGACCGTGACGTTTGGTGGGTAGAGAAGCGCAAAGCCCCAGTGTTGCTGCGCCTGTGAAAGCGCTTCCAAGGAAGGGTGCTGGCTAGCAACAGCTTTCAGTGCTGGCACTTTTCATCTCTGAGCAATTGCTCGACGTTTGCAATTTCTCACCTGAGCTCTCTTTAGAGTGCGCGAGAGGATGAGCAGAAGATCAGGTGGCTAGAGAAGCCCAGAGCCCCAGTGTTCTTAGGCCTACAAAAGCGCTTCCAAGGAAGGGTGCTGGCTAGCAACAGCTTTCAGTGCTGGCACTTTTCATCTCTGAGCAATTGCTCGACGTTTGCAATTTCTCAGCTCGTGTCTAGGAGACGGAAAGAGAAGGACCGTGACGTTTGGTGCGTATAGAAGCGCAAAGCCCCAGTGTTACTGCGCCTGTGAAAGCCCTTCCAAGGAAGGGTGCTGGCTAGCAAGAGCTTTCAGTGCTGGCACTTTTCATCTCTGAGCAATTGCTGGACGTTTGCAATTTCTCACCTGAGCTCTCTTTAGAGTGCGCGAGAGGATGAGCAGAAGATGAGGTGGCTAGGGAAGCCCAGAGCCCCAGTGTTCTTAGGCCTACAAAAGCGCTTCCAAGGAAGGGTGCTGGCTAGCAAGAGCTTTCAGTGCTGGCACTTTTCATCTCTGAGCAATTGCTCGACGTTTGCAATTTCTCAGCTCGTGTCTACCGACTGAAAGAGAATGACCGTGACGTTTGGTGGCTAGAGAAGCGCAAAGCCCCAGTGTTGCTGCGCCTGTGAAAGCGCTTCCAAGGAAGGGTGCTGGCTAGCAAGAGCTTTCAGTGCTGGCCCTTTTCATCTCTGAGCAATTGCTCGACATTTGCAATTTCTCAGCTCATGTCCACGAGACGGAAAGAGAAGGACCGTGACGTTTGGTGCGTATAGAAGCGCAAAGCCCCAGTGTTACTGCGCTTGTGAAAGCGCTTCCAAGGAAGGGTGCTGGCTAGCAACAGCTTTCAGTGCTGGCACTTTTCATCTCTGAGCAATTGCTTGACGTTTTCAATTTCTCAGCTCGTGTCTACGAGGCGGAAAGAGAAGGACCGTGACGTTTGGTGGCTAGAGAAGCGCAAAGCCCCAGGGTTGCTGCGCCTGTGAAAGCGCTTCCAAGGAAGGGTGCTGGCTAGCAAGAGCTTTCAGTGCTGGCACTTTTCATCTCTGAGCAATTGCTCGACGTTTGCAATTTCTCACCTGAGCTCTCTTTAGAGTGCGCGAGAGGATGAGCAGAAGATGAGGTGGCTAGAGAAGCCCAGAGCCCCAGTGTTCTTCGGCCTACAAAAGCGCTTCCAAGGAAGGGTGCTGGCTAGCGAGAGCTTTCAGTGCTGGCACTTTTCATCTCTGAGCAATTGCTCGACGTTTGCAATTTCTCAGCTCGTGTCTAGGAGACGGAAAGAGAAGGACCGTGACGTTTGGTGCGTATAGAAGCGCAAAGCCCCAGTGTTGCTGCGCCTGTGAAAGCGCTTCCAAGGAAGGGTGCTGGCTAGCAAGAGCTTTCAGTGCTGGCACTTTTCATCTCTGAGCAATTGCTCGACGTTTGCAATTTCTCAGCTCGTGTCTACGAGACGGAAATAGAAGGACCGTGACGTTTGGTGCGTATAGAAGCGCAAAGCCCCAGTGTTGCTGCGCCTGTGAAAGCGCTTCCAAGGAAGGGTGCTGGCTAGCAACAGCTTTCAGTGCTGGCACTTTTCATCTCTGAGCAATTGCTCGACGTTTGCAATTTCTCACCTGAGCTCTCTTTAGAGTGCGCGAGAGGATGAGCAGAAGATGAGGTGGCTAGAGAAGCCCAGAGCCCCAGTGTTCTTAGGCCTACAAAAGCGCTTCCAAGGAAGGGTGCTGGCTAGCAACAGCTTTCAGTGCTGGCACTTTTCATCTCTGAGCAATTGCTCGACGTTTGCAATTTCTCAGCTCGTGTCTAGGAGACGGAAAGAGAAGGACCGTGACGTTTGGTGGCTAGAGAAGCGCAAAGCCCCAGTGTTGCTGCGCCTGTGAAAGCGCTTCCAAGGAAGGGTGCTGGCTAGCAACAGCTTTCAGTGCTGGCACTTTTCATCTCTGAGCAATTGCTCGACGTTTGCAATTTCTCAGCTCGTGTCTACGAGACGGAAAGAGAATGACCGTGACGTTTGGTGGGTAGAGAAGCGCAAAGCCCCAGTGTTGCTGCGCCTGTGAAAGCGCTTCCAAGGAAGGGTGCTGGCTAGCAAGAGCTTTCAGTGCTGGCACTTTTCATCTCTGAGCAATTGCTCGACGTTTGCAATTTCTCACCTGAGCTCTCTTTAGAGTGCGCGAGAGGATGAGCAGAAGATGAGGTGGCTAGAGAAGCCCAGAGCCCCAGTGTTCTTAGGCCTACAAAAGCGCTTCCAAGGAAGGGTGCTGGCTAGCAAGAGCTTTCAGTGCTGGCACTTTTCATCTCGGAGCAATTGCTCGACGTTTGCAATTTCTCAGCTCGTGTCTAGGAGACGGAAAGAGAAGGACCGTGACGTTTGGTGCGTATAGAAGCGCAAAGCCCCAGTGTTACTGCGCCTGTGAAAGCGCTTCCAAGGAAGGGTGCTGGCTAGCAACAGCTTTCAGTGCTGGCACTTTTCATCTCTGAGCAATTGCTCGACGTTTGCAATTTCTCACCTGAGCTCTCTTTAGAGTGCGCGAGAGGATGAGCAGAAGATGAGGTGGCTAGGGAAGCCCAGAGCCCCAGTGTTCTTAGGCCTACAAAAGCGCTTCCAAGGAAGGGTGCTGGCTAGCAACAGCTTTCAGTGCTGGCACTTTTCATCTCTGAGCAATTGCTCGACGTTTGCAATTTCTCAGCTCGTGTCTAGGAGACGGAAAGAGAAGGACCGTGACGTTTGGTGCGTATAGAAGCGCAAAGCCCCAGTGTTACTGCGCCTGTGAAAGCGCTTCCAAGGAAGGGTGCTGGCTAGCAACAGCTTTCAGTGCTGGCACTTTTCATCTCTGAGCAATTGCTCGACGTTTGCAATTTCTCACCTGAGCTCTCTTTAGAGTGTGCGAGAGGATGAGCAGAAGATGAGGTGGCTAGAGAAGCCCAGAGCCCCAGTTTTCTTCGGCCTACAAAAGCGCTTCCAAGGAAGGGTGCTGGCTAGCAAGAGCTTTCAGTGCTGGCACTTTTCATCTCTGAGCAATTGCTGGACGTTTGCAATTTCTCACCTGAGCTCTCTTTAGAGTGCGCGAGAGGATGAGCAGAAGATGAGGTGGCTAGAGAAGCCCAGAGCCCCAGTGTTCTTAGGCCTACAAAAGCGCTTCCAAGGAAGGGTGCTGGCTAGCAACAGCTTTCAGTGCTGGCACTTTTCATCTCTGAGCAATTGCTCGACGTTTGCAATTTCTCAGCTCGTGTCTACCGACTGAAAGAGAATGACCGTGACGTTTGGTGGCTAGAGAAGCGCAAAGCCCCAGTGTTGCTGCGCCTGTGAAAGCGCTTCCAAGGAAGGGTGCTGGCTAGCAAGAGCTTTCAGTGCTGGCCCTTTTCATCTCTGAGCAATTGCTCGACATTTGCAATTTCTCAGCTCATGTCCACGAGACGGAAAGAGAAGGACCGTGACGTTTGGTGGGTAGAGAAGCGCAAAGCCCCAGTGTTACTGCGCTTGTGAAAGCGCTTCCAAGGAAGGGTGCTGGCTAGCAACAGCTTTCAGTGCTGGCACTTTTCATCTCTGAGCAATTGCTTGACGTTTTCAATTTCTCAGCTCGTGTCTACGAGGCGGAAAGAGAAGGACCGTGACGTTTGGTGGCTAGAGAAGCGCAAAGCCCCAGGGTTGCTGCGCCTGTGAAAGCGCTTCCAAGGAAGGGTGCTGGCTAGCAAGAGCTTTCAGTGCTGGCACTTTTCATCTCTGAGCAATTGCTGGACGTTTGCAATTTCTCACCTGAGCTCTCTTTAGAGTGCGCGAGAGGATGAGCAGAAGATGAGGTGGCTAGAGAAGCCCAGAGCCCCAGTGTTCTTCGGCCTACAAAAGCGCTTCCAAGGAAGGGTGCTGGCTAGCAACAGCTTTCAGTGCTGGCACTTTTCATCTCTGAGCAATTGCTCGACGTTTGCAATTTCTCAGCTCGTGTCTACGAGACGGAAAGAGAAGGACCGTGACGTTTGGTGCGTATAGAAGCGCAAAGCCCCAGTGTTGCTGCGCCTGTGAAAGCGCTTCCAAGGAAGGGTGCTGGCTAGCAAGAGCTTTCAGTGCTGGCACTTTTCATCTCTGAGCAATTGCTCGACGTTTGCAATTTCTCACCTGAGCTCTCTTTAGAGTGCGCGAGAGGATGAGCAGAAGATGAGGTGGCTAGAGAAGCCCAGAGCCCCAGTGTTCTTAGGCCTACAAAAGCGCTTCCAAGGAAGGGTGCTGGCTAGCAACAGCTTTCAGTGCTGGCACTTTTCATCTCTGAGCAATTGCTCGACGTTTGCAATTTCTCAGCTCGTGTCTAGGAGACGGAAAGAGAAGGACCGTGACGTTTGGTAGCTAGAGAAGCGCAAAGCCCCAGTGTTGCTGCGCCTGTGAAAGCGCTTCCAAGGAAGGGTGCTGGCTAGCAAGAGCTTTCAGTGCTGGCACTTTTCATCTCTGAGCAATTGCTCGACGTTTGCAATTTCTCAGCTCGTGTCTACGAGACGGAAAGAGAAGGACCGTGACGTTTGGTGGCTAGAGAAGCGCAAAGCCCCAGTGTTGCTGCGCCTGTGCAAGCGCTTCCAAGGAAGGGTGCTGGCTAGCAAGAGCTTTCAGTGCTGGCACTTTTCATCTCTGAGCAATTGCTCGACGTTTGCAATTTCTCACCTGAGCTCTCTTTAGAGTGCGCGAGAGGATGAGCAGAAGATGAGGTGGCTAGAGAAGCCCAGAGCCCCAGTGTTCTTAGGCCTACAAAAGCGCTTCCAAGGAAGGGTGCTGGCTAGCAAGAGCTTTCAGTGCTGGCACTTTTCATCTCTGAGCAATTGCTCGACGTTTGCAATTTCTCAGCTCGTGTCTAGGAGACGGAAAGAGAAGGACCGTGACGTTTGGTGCGTATAGAAGCGCAAAGCCCCAGTGTTACTGCGCCTGTGAAAGCGCTTCCAAGGAAGGGTGCTGGCTAGCAACAGCTTTCAGTGCTGGCACTTTTCATCTCTGAGCAATTGCTCGACGTTTGCAATTTCTCACCTGAGCTCTCTTTAGAGTGCGCGAGAGGATGAGCAGAAGATGAGGTGGCTAGGGAAGCCCAGAGCCCCAGTGTTCTTAGGCCTACAAAAGCGCTTCCAAGGAAGGGTGCTGGCTAGCAACAGCTTTCAGTGCTGGCACTTTTCATCTCTGAGCAATTGCTCGACGTTTGCAATTTCTCAGCTCGTGTCTAGGAGACGGAAAGAGAAGGACCGTGACGTTTGGTGCGTATAGAAGCGCAAAGCCCCAGTGTTACTGCGCCTGTGAAAGCGCTTCCAAGGAAGGGTGCTGGCTAGCAACAGCTTTCAGTGCTGGCACTTTTCATCTCTGAGCAATTGCTCGACGTTTGCAATTTCTCACCTGAGCTCTCTTTAGAGTGTGCGAGAGGATGAGCAGAAGATGAGGTGGCTAGAGAAGCCCAGAGCCCCAGTTTTCTTCGGCCTACAAAAGCGCTTCCAAGGAAGGGTGCTGGCTAGCAACAGCTTTCAGTGCTGGCACTTTTCATCTCTGAGCAATTGCTCGACATTTGCAATTTCTCAGCTCGTGTCTACCGACGGAAAGAGAAGGACCGTGACGTTTGGTGCGTATAGAAGCGCAAAGACCCAGTGTTGCTGCGCCTGTGAAAGCGCTTCCAAGGAAGGGTGCTGGCTAGCAACAGCTTTCAGTGCTGGCACTTTTCATCTCTGAGCAATTGCTCGACGTTTGCAATTTCTCACCTGAGCTCTCTTTAGAGTGCGCGAGAGGATGAGCAGAAGATGAGGTGGCTAGAGAAGCCCAGAGCCCCAGTGTTCTTAGGCCTACAAAAGCGCTTCCAAGGAAGGGTGCTGGCTAGCAAGAGCTTTCAGTGCTGGCACTTTTCATCTCTGAGCAATTGCTCGACGTTTGCAATTTCTCAGCTCGTGTCTAGGAGACGGAAAGAGAAGGACCGTGACGTTTGGTGCGTATAGAAGCGCAAAGCCCCAGTGTTACTGCGCCTGTGAAAGCGCTTCCAAGGAAGGGTGCTGGCTAGCAACAGCTTTCAGTGCTGGCACTTTTCATCTCGGAGCAATTGCTCCACGTTTGCAATTTCTCACCTGAGCTCTCTTTAGAGTGCGCGAGAGGATGAGCAGAAGATGAGGTGGCTAGGGAAGCCCAGAGCCCCAGTGTTCTTAGGCCTACAAAAGCGCTTCCAAGGAAGGGTGCTGGCTAGCAACAGCTTTCAGTGCTGGCACTTTTCATCTCTGAGCAATTGCTCGACGTTTGCAATTTCTCAGCTCGTGTCTAGGAGACGGAAAGAGAAGGACCGTGACGTTTGGTGCGTATAGAAGCGCAAAGCCCCAGTGTTACTGCGCCTGTGAAAGCGCTTCCAAGGAAGGGTGCTGGCTAGCAACAGCTTTCAGTGCTGGCACTTTTCATCTCTGAGCAATTGCTCGACGTTTGCAATTTCTCAGCTCGTGTCTAGGAGACGGAAAGAGAAGGACCGTGACGTTTGGTGGCTAGAGAAGCGCAAAGCCCCAGTGTTGCTGCGCCTGTGAAAGCGCTTCCAAGGAAGGGTGCTGGCTAGCAACAGCTTTCAGTGCTGGCACTTTTCATCTCTGAGCAATTGCTCGACGTTTGCAATTTCTCACCTGAGCTCTCTTTAGAGTGCGCGAGAGGATGAGCAGAAGATGAGGTGGCTAGAGAAGCCCAGAGCCCCAGTGTTCTTAGGCCTACAAAAGCGCTTCCAAGGAAGGGTGCTGGCTAGCAAGAGCTTTCAGTGCTGGCACTTTTCATCTCTGAGCAATTGCTCGACGTTTGCAATTTCTCAGCTCGTGTCTAGGAGACGGAAAGAGAAGGACCGTGACGTTTGGTGCGTATAGAAGCGCAAAGCCCCAGTGTTGCTGCGCCTGTGAAAGCGCTTCCAAGGAAGGGTGCTGGCTAGCAACAGCTTTCAGTGCTGGCACTTTTCATCTCTGAGCAATTGCTCGACGTTTGTAATTTCTCACCTGAGCTCTCTTTAGAGTGCGCGAGAGGATGAGCAGAAGATGAGGTGGCTAGAGAAGCCCGGAGCCCCAGTATTCTTAGGCCTACAAAAGCGCTTCCAAGGAAGGGTGCTGGCTAGCAAGAGCTTTCAGTGCTGGCACTTTTCATCTCTGAGCAATTGCTCGACGTTTGCAATTTCTCAGCTCGTGTCTACCGACGGAAAGAGAAGGACCGTGACGTTTGGTGGGTAGAGAAGCGCAAAGCCCCAGTGTTACTGCGCCTGTGAAAGCGCTTCCAAGGAAGGGTGCTGGCTAGCAACAGCTTTCAGTGCTGGCACTTTTCATCTCTGAGCAATTGCTGGACGTTTGCAATTTCTCACCTGAGCTCTCTTTAGAGTGCGCGAGAGGATGAGCAGAAGATGAGGTGGCTAGAGAAGCCCAGAGCCCCAGTGTTCTTAGGCCTACAAAAGCGCTTCCAAGGAAGGGTGCTGGCTAGCAAGAGCTTTCAGTGCTGGCACTTTTCATCTCTGAGCAATTGCTCGACGTTTGCAATTTCTCACCTCGTGTCTACCAACGGAAAGAGAAGGACCGTGACTTTTGGTGGCTAGAGAAGCGCAAAGCCCCAGTGTTACTGCGCCTGTGAAAGCGCTTCCAAGGAAGGGTGCTGGCTAGCAAGAGCTTTCAGTGCTGGCCCTTTTCATCTCTGAGCAATTGCTCGACGTTTGTAATTTCTCACCTGAGCTCTCTTTAGAGTGCGCGAGAGGATGAGCAGAAGATGAGGTGGCTAGAGAAGCCCAGAGCCCCAGTGTTCTTAGGCCTACAAAAGCGCTTCCAAGGAAGGGTGCTGGCTAGCAACAGCTTTCAGTGCTGGCACTTTTCATCTCTGAGCAATTGCTCGACGTTTGCAATTTCTCAGCTCGTGTCTACGAGACGGAAAGAGAAGGACCGTGACTTTTGGTGGGTAGAGAAGCGCAAAGCCCCAGTGTTGCTGCACCTGTGAAAGCGCTTCCAAGGAAGGGTGCTGGCTAGCAACAGCTTTCAGTGCTGGCACTTTTCATCTCTGAGCAATTGCTCGACGTTTGCAATTTCTCACCTGAGCTCTCTTTAGAGTGCGTGAGAGGATGAGCAGAAGATGAGGTGGCTAGAGAAGCCCAGAGCCCCAGTGTTCTTAGGCCTACAAAAGCGCTTCCAAGGAAGGGTGCTGGCTAGCAACAGCTTTCAGTGCTGGCACTTTTCATCTCTGAGCAATTGCTCGACGTTTGCAATTTCTCACCTGAGCTCTCTTTAGAGTGCGCGAGAGGATGAGCAGAAGATTAGGTGGCTAGAGAAGCCCAGAGCCCCAGTGTTCTTAGGCCTACAAAAGCGCTTCCAAGGAAGGGTGCTGGCTAGCAAGAGCTTTCAGTGCTGGCACTTTTCATCTCTGAGCAATTGCTCGACGTTTGCAATTTCTCAGCTCGTGTCTACGAGACGGAAAGAGAAGGACCGTGACTTTTGGTGGGTAGAGAAGCGCAAAGCCCCAGTGTTGCTGCGCCTGTGAAAGCGCTTCCAAGGAAGGGTGCTGGCTAGCAACAGCTTTCAGTGCTGGCACTTTTCATCTCTGAGCAATTGCTCGACGTTTGCAATTTCTCACCTGAGCTCTCTTTAGAGTGCGCGAGAGGATGAGCAGAAGATGAGGTGGCTAGGGAAGCCCAGAGCCCCAGTGTTCTTAGGCCTACAAAAGCGCTTCCAAGGAAGGGTGCTGGCTAGCAACAGCTTTCAGTGCTGGCACTTTTCATCTCGGAGCAATTGCTCGACGTTTGCAATTTCTCAGCTCGTGTCTACCGACTGAAAAAGAATGACCGTGACGTTTGGTGGCTAGAGAAGCGCAAAGCCCCAGTGTTGCTGCGCCTGTGAAAGCGCTTCCAAGGAAGGGTGCTGGCTAGCAACAGCTTTCAGTGCTGGCACTTTTCATCTCTGAGCAATTGCTCGACGTTTGCAATTTCTCAGCTCGTGTCTACGAGACGGAAAGAGAAGGACCGTGACGTTTGGTGGCTAGAGAAGCGCAAAGCCCCAGTGTTGCTGCGCCTGTGAAAGCGCTTCCAAGGAAGGGTGCTGGCTAGCAACAGCTTTCAGTGCTGGCCCTTTTCATCTCTGAGCAATTGCTCGACATTTGCAATTTCTCAGCTCATGTCCACGAGACGGAAAGAGAAGGACCGTGACGTTTGGTGCGTATAGAAGCGCAAAGCCCCAGTGTTACTGCGCTTGTGAAAGCGCTTCCAAGGAAGGGTGCTGGCTAGCAACAGCTTTCAGTGCTGGCACTTTTCATTTCGGAGCAATTGCTTGACGTTTTCAATTTCTCAGCTCGTGTCTACGAGGCGGAAAGAGAAGGACCGTGACGTTTGGTGGCTAGAGAAGCGCAAAGCCCCAGGGTTGCTGCGCCTGTGAAAGCGCTTCCAAGGAAGGGTGCTGGCTAGCAAGAGCTTTCAGTGCTGGCACTTTTCATCTCTGAGCAATTGCTCGACATTTGCAATTTCTCACCTGAGCTCTCTTTAGAGTGCGCGAGAGGATGAGCAGAAGATGAGGTGGCTAGAGAAGCCCAGAGCCCCAGTGTTCTTAGGCCTACAAAAGCGCTTCCAAGGAAGGGTGCTGGCTAGCAACAGCTTTCAGTGCTGGCACTTTTCATCTCTGAGCAATTGCTCGACGTTTGCAATTTCTCAGCTCGTGTCTAGGAGACGGAAAGAGAAGGACCGTGACGTTTGGTGCGTATAGAAGCGCAAAGCCCCAGTGTTGCTGCGCCTGTGAAAGCGCTTCCAAGGAAGGGTGCTGGCTAGCAAGAGCTTTCAGTGCTGGCACTTTTCATCTCTGAGCAATTGCTCGACGTTTGCAATTTCTCAGCTCGTGTCTAGGAGACGGAAAGAGAAGGACCGTCACGTTTGGTGGCTAGAGAAGCGCAAAGCCCCAGTGTTGCTGCGCCTGTGAAAGCGCTTCCAAGGAAGGGTGCTGGCTAGCAACAGCTTTCAGTGCTGGCACTTTTCATCTCTGAGCAATTGCTCGACGTTTGCAATTTCTCACCTGAGCTCTCTTTAGAGTGCGCGAGAGGATGAGCAGAAGATGAGGTGGCTAGAGAAGCCCAGAGCCCCAGTGTTCTTAGGCCTACAAAAGCGCTTCCAAGGAAGGGTGCTGGCTAGCAACAGCTTTCAGTGCTGGCACTTTTCATCTCTGAGCAATTGCTCGACATTTGCAATTTCTCAGCTCGTGTCTACCGACGGAAAGAGAAGGACCGTGACGTTTGGTGCGTATAGAAGCGCAAAGCCCCAGTGTTGCTGCGCCTGTGAAAGCGCTTCCAAGGAAGGGTGCTGGCTAGCAACAGCTTTCAGTGCTGGCACTTTTCATCTCTGAGCAATTGCTCGACGTTTGTAATTTCTCACCTGAGCTCTCTTTAGAGTGCGCGAGAGGATGAGCAGAAGATGAGGTGGCTAGAGAAGCCCGGAGCCCCAGTGTTCTTAGGCCTACAAAAGCGCTTCCAAGGAAGGGTGCTGGCTAGCAAGAGCTTTCAGTGCTGGCACTTTTCATCTCTGAGCAATTGCTCGACGTTTGCAATTTCTCAGCTCGTGTCTACCGACGGAAAGAGAAGGACCGTGACGTTTGGTGGCTAGAGAAGCGCAAAGCCCCAGTGTTGCTGCGCCTGTGAAAGCGCTTCCAAGGAAGGGTGCTGGCTAGCAACAGCTTTCAGTGCTGGCACTTTTCATCTCTGAGCAATTGCTCGACGTTTGCAATTTCTCACCTGAGCTCTCTTTAGAGTGCGCGAGAGGATGAGCAGAAGATCAGGTGGCTAGAGAAGCCCAGAGCCCCAGTGTTCTTAGGCCTACAAAAGCGCTTCCAAGGAAGGGTGCTGGCTAGCAACAGCTTTCAGTGCTGGCACTTTTCATCTCTGAGCAATTGCTCGACGTTTGCAATTTCTCAGCTCGTGTCTAGGAGACGGAAAGAGAAGGACCGTGACGTTTGGTGCGTATAGAAGCGCAAAGCCCCAGTGTTGCTGCGCCTGTGAAAGCGCTTCCAAGGAAGGGGGCTGGCTAGCAAGAGCTTTCAGTGCTGGCACTTTTCATCTCTGAGCAATTGCTCGACGTTTGCAATTTCTCACCTGAGCTCTCTTTAGAGTGCGCGAGAGGATGAGCAGAAGATGAGGTGGCTAGAGAAGCCCAGAGCCCCAGTGTTCTTAGGCCTACAAAAGCGCTTCCAAGGAAGGGTGCTGGCTAGCAACAGCTTTCAGTGCTGGCACTTTTCATCTCTGAGCAATTGCTCGACGTTTGCAATTTCTCAGCTCGTGTCTAGGAGACGGAAAGAGAAGGACCGTGACGTTTGGTGGCTAGAGAAGCGCAAAGCCCCAGTGTTGCTGCGCCTGTGAAAGCGCTTCCAAGGAAGGGTGCTGGCTAGCAACAGCTTTCAGTGCTGGCACTTTTCATCTCTGAGCAATTGCTGGACGTTTGCAATTTCTCACCTGAGCTCTCTTTAGAGTGCGCGAGAGGATGAGCAGAAGATGAGGTGGCTAGAGAAGCCCAGAGCCCCAGTGTTCTTAGGCCTACAAAAGCGCTTCCAAGGAAGGGTGCTGGCTAGCAACAGCTTTCAGTGCTGGCACTTTTCATCTCTGAGCAATTGCTCGACGTTTGCAATTTCTCAGCTCGTGTCTAGGAGACGGAAAGAGAAGGACCGTGACGTTTGGTGGCTAGAGAAGCGCAAAGCCCCAGTGTTGCTGCGCCTCTGAAAGCGCTTCCAAGGAAGGGTGCTGGCTAGCAACAGCTTTCAGTGCTGGCACTTTTCATCTCTGAGCAATTGCTGGACGTTTGCAATTTCTCACCTGAGCTCTCTTTAGAGTGCGCGAGAGGATGAGCAGAAGATGAGGTGGCTAGAGAAGCCCAGAGCCCCAGTGTTCTTAGGCCTACAAAAGCGCTTCCAAGGAAGGGTGCTGGGTAGCAACAGCTTTCAGTGCTGGCACTTTTCATCTCTGAGCAATTGCTCGACGTTTGCAATTTCTCACCTGAGCTCTCTTTAGAGTGCGCGAGAGGATGAGCAGAAGATGAGGTGGCTAGAGAAGCCCAGAGCCCCAGTGTTCTTAGGCCTACAAAAGCGCTTCCAAGGAAGGGTGCTGGCTAGCAACAGCTTTCAGTGCTGGCACTTTTCATCTCTGAGCAATTGCTCGACGTTTGCAATTTCTCAGCTCTTGTCTAGGAGACGGAAAGAGAAGGACCGTGACGTTTGGTGGCTAGAGAAGCGCAAAGCCCCAGTGTTGCTGCGCCTGTGAAAGCGCTTCCAAGGAAGGGTGCTGGCTAGCAACAGCTTTCAGTGCTGGCACTTTTCATCTCTGAGCAATTGCTCGACGTTTGCAATTTCTCAGCTCGTGTCTAGGAGACGGAAAGAGAAGGACCGTGACGTTTGGTGGCTAGAGAAGCGCAAAGCCCCAGTGTTGCTGCGCCTGTGAAAGCGCTTCCAAGGAAGGGTGCTGGCTAGCAACAGCTTTCAGTGCTGGCACTTTTCATCTCTGAGCAATTGCTCGACGTTTGCAATTTCTCACCTGAGCTCTCTTTAGAGTGCGCGAGAGGATGAGCAGAAGATGAGGTGGCTAGAGAAGCCCAGAGCCCCAGTGTTCTTAGGCCTACAAAAGCGCTTCCAAGGAAGGGTGCTGGCTAGCAACAGCTTTCAGTGCTGGCACTTTTCATCTCTGAGCAATTGCTCGACGTTTGCAATTTCTCAGCTCGTGTCTAGGAGACGGAAAGAGAAGGACCGTGACGTTTGGTGCAATAGAAGCGCAAAGCCCCAGTGTTGCTGCGCCTGTGAAAGCGCTTCCAAGGAAGGGTGCTGGCTAGCAAGAGCTTTCAGTGCTGGCACTTTTCATCTCTGAGCAATTGCTCGACGTTTGCAATTTCTCAGCTCGTGTCTAGGAGACGGAAAGAGAAGGACCGTCACGTTTGGTGGCTAGAGAAGCGCAAAGCCCCAGTGTTGCTGCGCCTGTGAAAGCGCTTCCAAGGAAGGGTGCTGGCTAGCAACAGCTTTCAGTGCTGGCACTTTTCATCTCTGAGCAATTGCTCGACGTTTGCAATTTCTCACCTGAGCTCTCTTTAGAGTGCGCGAGAGGATGAGCAGAAGATGAGGTGGCTAGAGAAGCCCGGAGCCCCAGTGTTCTTAGGCCTACAAAAGCGCTTCCAAGGAAGGGTGCTGGCTAGCAAGAGCTTTCAGTGCTGGCACTTTTCATCTCTGAGCAATTGCTCGACATTTGCAATTTCTCAGCTCGTGTCTACCGACGGAAAGAGAAGGACCGTGACGTTTGGTGCGTATAGAAGCGCAAAGCCCCAGTGTTGCTGCGCCTGTGAAAGCGCTTCCAAGGAAGGGTGCTGGCTAGCAACAGCTTTCAGTGCTGGCACTTTTCATCTCTGAGCAATTGCTCGACGTTTGTAATTTCTCACCTGAGCTCTCTTTAGAGTGCGCGAGAGGATGAGCAGAAGATGAGGTGGCTAGAGAAGCCCGGAGCCCCAGTGTTCTTAGGCCTACAAAAGCGCTTCCAAGGAAGGGTGCTGGCTAGCAAGAGCTTTCAGTGCTGGCACTTTTCATCTCTGAGCAATTGCTCGACGTTTGCAATTTCTCAGCTCGTGTCTACCGACGGAAAGAGAAGGACCGTGACGTTTGGTGGCTAGAGAAGCGCAAAGCCCCAGTGTTGCTGCGCCTGTGAAAGCGCTTCCAAGGAAGGGTGCTGGCTAGCAACAGCTTTCAGTGCTGGCACTTTTCATCTCTGAGCAATTGCTGGACGTTTGCAATTTCTCACCTGAGCTCTCTTTAGAGTGCGCGAGAGGATGAGCAGAAGATCAGGTGGCTAGAGAAGCCCAGAGCCCCAGTGTTCTTAGGCCTACAAAAGCGCTTCCAAGGAAGGGTGCTGGCTAGCAACAGCTTTCAGTGCTGGCACTTTTCATCTCTGAGCAATTGCTCGACGTTTGCAATTTCTCAGCTCGTGTCTAGGAGACGGAAAGAGAAGGACCGTGACGTTTGGTGCGTATAGAAGCGCAAAGCCCCAGTGTTGCTGCGCCTGTGAAAGCGCTTCCAAGGAAGGGTGCTGGCTAGCAAGAGCTTTCAGTGCTGGCACTTTTCATCTCTGAGCAATTGCTCGACGTTTGCAATTTCTCACCTGAGCTCTCTTTAGAGTGCGCGAGAGGATGAGCAGAAGATGAGGTGGCTAGAGAAGCCCAGAGCCCCAGTGTTCTTAGGCCTACAAAAGCGCTTCCAAGGAAGGGTGCTGGCTAGCAACAGCTTTCAGTGCTGGCACTTTTCATCTCTGAGCAATTGCTCGACGTTTGCAATTTCTCAGCTCGTGTCTAGGAGACGGAAAGAGAAGGACCGTGACGTTTGGTGGGTAGAGAAGCGCAAAGCCCCAGTGTTGCTGCGCCTGTGAAAGCGCTTCCAAGGAAGGGTGCTGGCTAGCAACAGCTTTCAGTGCTGGCACTTTTCATCTCTGAGCAATTGCTGGACGTTTGCAATTTCTCACCTGAGCTCTCTTTAGAGTGCGCGAGAGGATGAGCAGAAGATGAGGTGGCTAGAGAAGCCCAGAGCCCCAGTGTTCTTAGGCCTACAAAAGCGCTTCCAAGGAAGGGTGCTGGCTAGCAACAGCTTTCAGTGCTGGCACTTTTCATCTCTGAGCAATTGCTCGACGTTTGCAATTTCTCAGCTCGTGTCTAGGAGACGGAAAGAGAAGGACCGTGACGTTTGGTGGCTAGAGAAGCGCAAAGCCCCAGTGTTGCTGCGCCTGTGAAAGCGCTTCCAAGGAAGGGTGCTGGCTAGCAACAGCTTTCAGTGCTGGCACTTTTCATCTCTGAGCAATTGCTGGACGTTTGCAATTTCTCACCTGAGCTCTCTTTAGAGTGCGCGAGAGGATGAGCAGAAGATGAGGTGGCTAGAGAAGCCCAGAGCCCCAGTGTTCTTAGGCCTACAAAAGCGCTTCCAAGGAAGGGTGCTGGCTAGCAAGAGCTTTCAGTGCTGGCACTTTTCATCTCTGAGCAATTGCTCGACGTTTGCAATTTCTCACCTGAGCTCTCTTTAGAGTGCGCGAGAGGATGAGCAGAAGATGAGGTGGCTAGAGAAGCCCAGAGCCCCAGTGTTCTTAGGCCTACAAAAGCGCTTCCAAGGAAGGGTGCTGGCTAGCAACAGCTTTCAGTGCTGGCACTTTTCATCTCTGAGCAATTGCTCGACGTTTGCAATTTCTCAGCTCGTGTCTAGGAGACGGAAAGAGAAGGACCGTGACGTTTGGTGGCTAGAGAAGCGCAAAGCCCCAGTGTTGCTGCGCCTGTGAAAGCGCTTCCAAGGAAGGGTGCTGGCTAGCAACAGCTTTCAGTGCTGGCACTTTTCATCTCTGAGCAATTGCTCGACGTTTGCAATTTCTCAGCTCGTGTCTAGGAGACGGAAAGAGAAGGACCGTGACGTTTGGTGGCTAGAGAAGCGCAAAGCCCAAGGGTTGCTGCGCCTGTGAAAGCGCTTCCAAGGAAGGGTGCTGGCTAGCAACAGCTTTCAGTGCTGGCACTTTTCATCTCTGAGCAATTGCTCGACGTTTGCAATTTCTCACCTGAGCTCTCTTTAGAGTGCGCGAGAGGATGAGCAGAAGATGAGGTGGCTAGAGAAGCCCAGAGCCCCAGTGTTCTTAGGCCTACAAAAGCGCTTCCAAGGAAGGGTGCTGGCTAGCAAGAGCTTTCAGTGCTGGCACTTTTCATCTCTGAGCAATTGCTCGACGTTTGCAATTTCTCAGCTCGTGTCTAGGAGACGGAAAGAGAAGGACCGTGACGTTTGGTGCGTATAGAAGCGCAAAGCCCCAGTGTTACTGCGCCTGTGAAAGCGCTTCCAAGGAAGGGTGCTGGCTAGCAACAGCTTTCAGTGCTGGCACTTTTCATCTCTGAGCAATTGCTCGACGTTTGCAATTTCTCACCTGAGCTCTCTTTAGAGTGCGCGAGAGGATGAGCAGAAGATGAGGTGGCTAGGGAAGCCCAGAGCCCCAGTGTTCTTAGGCCTACAAAAGCGCTTCCAAGGAAGGGTGCTGGCTAGCAACAGCTTTCAGTGCTGGCACTTTTCATCTCTGAGCAATTGCTCGACGTTTGCAATTTCTCAGCTCGTGTCTAGGAGACGGAAAGAGAAGGACCGTGACGTTTGGTGCGTATAGAAGCGCAAAGCCCCAGTGTTACTGCGCCTGTGAAAGCGCTTCCAAGGAAGGGTGCTGGCTAGCAACAGCTTTCAGTGCTGGCACTTTTCATCTCTGAGCAATTGCTCGACGTTTGCAATTTCTCAGCTCGTGTCTAGGAGACGGAAAGAGAAGGACCGTGACGTTTGGTGGCTAGAGAAGCGCAAAGCCCCAGTGTTGCTGCGCCTGTGAAAGCGCTTCCAAGGAAGGGTGCTGGCTAGCAAGAGCTTTCAGTGCTGGCACTTTTCATCTCTGAGCAATTGCTCGACGTTTGCAATTTCTCACCTGAGCTCTCTTTAGAGTGCGCGAGAGGATGAGCAGAAGATGAGGTGGCTAGAGAAGCCCAGAGCCCCAGTGTTCTTAGGCCTACAAAAGCGCTTCCAAGGAAGGGTGCTGGCTAGCAAGAGCTTTCAGTGCTGGCACTTTTCATCTCTGAGCAATTGCTCGACGTTTGCAATTTCTCACCTCGTGTCTACCGACGGAAAGAGAAGGACCGTGACTTTTGGTGGCTAGAGAAGCGCAAAGCCCCAGTGTTACTGCGCCTGTGAAAGCGCTTCCAAGGAAGGGTGCTGGCTAGCAAGAGCTTTCAGTGCTGGCCCTTTTCATCTCTGAGCAATTGCTCGACGTTTGTAATTTCTCACCTGAGCTCTCTTTAGAGTGCGCGAGAGGATGAGCAGAAGATGAGGTGGCTAGAGAAGCCCAGAGCCCCAGTGTTCTTAGGCCTACAAAAGCGCTTCCAAGGAAGGGTGCTGGCTAGCAACAGCTTTCAGTGCTGGCACTTTTCATCTCTGAGCAATTGCTCGACGTTTGCAATTTCTCAGCTCGTGTCTAGGAGACGGAAAGAGAAGGACCGTGACTTTTGGTGGGTAGAGAAGCGCAAAGCCCCAGTGTTGCTGCGCCTGTGAAAGCGCTTCCAAGGAAGGGTGCTGGCTAGCAACAGCTTTCAGTGCTGGCACTTTTCATCTCGGAGCAATTGCTCGACGTTTGCAATTTCTCACCTGAGCTCTCTTTAGAGTGCGCGAGAGGATGAGCAGAAGATGAGGTGGCTAGAGAAGCCCAGAGCCCCAGTGTTCTTAGGCCTACAAAAGCGCTTCCAAGGAAGGGTGCTGGCTAGCAAGAGCTTTCAGGGCTGGCACTTTTCATCTCTGAGCAATTGCTCGACATTTGCAATTTCTCAGCTCGTGTCTACCGACGGAAAGAGAAGGACCGTGACGTTTGGTGCGTATAGAAGCGCAAAGCCCCAGTGTTGCTGTGCCTGTGAAAGCGCTTCCAAGGAAGGGTGCTGGCTAGCAAGAGCTTTCAGTGCTGGCACTTTTCATCTCTGAGCAATTGCTCGACGTTTGTAATTTCTCACCTGAGCTCTCTTTAGAGTGCGCGAGAGGATGAGCAGAAGATGAGGTGGCTAGAGAAGCCCGGAGCCCCAGTGTTCTTAGGCCTACAAAAGCGCTTCCAAGGAAGGGTGCTGGCTAGCAAGAGCTTTCAGTGCTGGCACTTTTCATCTCTGAGCAATTGCTCGACGTTTGCAATTTCTCAGCTCGTGTCTAGGAGACGGAAAGAGAAGGACCGTGACGTTTGGTGGGTAGAGAAGCGCAAAGCCCCAGTGTTGCTGCGCCTGTGAAAGCGCTTCCAAGGAAGGGTGCTGGCTAGCAAGAGCTTTCAGTGCTGGCACTTTTCATCTCTGAGCAATTGCTCGACGTTTGCAATTTCTCACCTGAGCTCTCTTTAGAGTGCGCGAGAGGATGAGCAGAAGATGAGGTGGCTAGAGAAGCCCAGAGCCCCAGTGTTCTTAGGCCTACAAAAGCGCTTCCAAGGAAGGGTGCTGGCTAGCAAGAGCTTTCAGTGCTGGCACTTTTCATCTCTGAGCAATTGCTCGACGTTTGCAATTTCTCAGCTCGTGTCTAGGAGACGGAAAGAGAAGGACCGTGACGTTTGGTGGCTAGAGAAGCGCAAAGCCCCAGTGTTGCTGCGCCTGTGAAAGCGCTTCCAAGGAAGGGTGCTGGCTAGCAAGAGCTTTCAGTGCTGGCACTTTTCATCTCTGAGCAATTGCTCGACGTTTGCAATTTCTCACCTGAGCTCTCTTTAGAGTGCGCGAGAGGATGAGCAGAAGATGAGGTGGCTAGAGAAGCCCAGAGCCCCAGTGTTCTTAGGCCTACAAAAGCGCTTCCAAGGAAGGGTGCTGGCTAGCAACAGCTTTCAGTGCTGGCACTTTTCATCTCTGAGCAATTGCTCGACGTTTGCAATTTCTCAGCTCGTGTCTAGGAGACGGAAAGAGAAGGACCGTGACGTTTGGTGGCTAGAGAAGCGCAAAGCCCCAGTGTTGCTGCGCCTGTGAAAGCGCTTCCAAGGAAGGGTGCTGGCTAGCAACAGCTTTCAGTGCTGGCACTTTTCATCTCTGAGCAATTGCTCGACGTTTGCAATTTCTCACCTGAGCTCTCTTTAGAGTGCGCGAGAGGATGAGCAGAAGATGAGGTGGCTAGAGAAGCCCAGAGCCCCAGTGTTCTTAGGCCTACAAAAGCGCTTCCAAGGAAGGGTGCTGGCTAGCAAGAGCTTTCAGTGCTGGCACTTTTCATCTCTGAGCAATTGCTCGACGTTTGCAATTTCTCAGCTCGTGTCTAGGAGACGGAAAGAGAAGGACCGTGACGTTTGGAGGCTAGAGAAGCGCAAAGCCCCAGTGTTGCTGTGCCTGTGAAAGCGCTTCCAAGGAAGGGTGCTGGCTAGCAACAGCTTTCAGTGCTGGCACTTTTCTTCTCTGAGCAATTGCTGGACGTTTGCAATTTCTCACCTGAGCTCTCTTTAGAGTGCGCGAGAGGATGAGCAGAAGATGAGGTGGCTAGAGAAGCCCGGAGCCCCAGTGTTCTTAGGCCTACAAAAGCGCTTCCAAGGAAGGGTGCTGGCTAGCAACAGCTTTCAGTGCTGGCACTTTTCATCTCTGAGCAATTGCTCGACGTTTGCAATTTCTCAGCTCGTGTCTACCGACGGAAAGAGAAGGACCGTGACGTTTGGTGAGTAGAGAAGCGCAAAGCCCCAGTGTTGCTGCGCCTGTGAAAGCGCTTCCAAGGAAGGGTGCTGGCTAGCAAGAGCTTTCAGTGCTGGCACTTTTCATCTCTGAGCAATTGCTCGACGTTTGCAATTTCTCAGCTCGTGTCTACCGACGGAAAGAGAAGGACCGTGACGTTTGGTGGGTAGAGAAGCGCAAAGCCCCAGTGTTGCTGCGCCTGTGAAAGCGCTTCCAAGGAAGGGTGCTGGCTAGCAACAGCTTTCAGTGCTGGCACTTTTCATCTCTGAGCAATTGCTCGACGTTTGCAATTTCTCAGCTCGTGTCTACGAGATGGAAAGAGAATGACCGTGACGTTTGGTGGCTAGAGAAGCGCAAAGCCCCAGTGTTGCTGCGCCTGTGAAAGCGCTTCCAAGGAAGGGTGCTGGCTAGCAAGAGCTTTCAGTGCTGGCACTTTTCATCTCTGAGCAATTGCTGGACGTTTGCAATTTCTCACCTGAGCTCTCTTTAGAGTGCGCGAGAGGATGAGCAGAAGATGAGGTGGCTAGAGAAGCCCAGAGCCCCAGTGTTCTTAGGCCTACAAAAGCGCTTCCAAGGAAGGGTGCTGGCTAGCAACAGCTTTCAGTGCTGGCACTTTTCATCTCTGAGCAATTGCTCGACGTTTGCAATTTCTCAGCTCGTGTCTAGGAGACGGAAAGAGAAGGACCGTGACGTTTGGTGGCTAGAGAAGCGCAAAGCCCCAGTGTTGCTGCGCCTGTGAAAGCGCTTCCAAGGAAGGGTGCTGGCTAGCAACAGCTTTCAGTGCTGGCACTTTTCATCTCTGAGCAATTGCTGGACGTTTGCAATTTCTCACCTGAGCTCTCTTTAGAGTGCGCGAGAGGATGAGCAGAAGATGAGGTGGCTAGGGAAGCCCAGAGCCCCAGTGTTCTTAGGCCTACAAAAGCGCTTCCAAGGAAGGGTGCTGGCTAGCAAGAGCTTTCAGTGCTGGCACTTTTCATCTCTGAGCAATTGCTCGACGTTTGCAATTTCTCAGCTCGTGTCTAGGAGACGGAAAGAGAAGGACCGTGACGTTTGGTGGCTAGAGAAGCGCAAAGCCCCAGTGTTACTGCGCCTGTGAAAGCGCTTCCAAGGAAGGGTGCTGGCTAGCAACAGCTTTCAGTGCTGGCACTTTTCATCTCTGAGCAATTGCTCGACGTTTGCAATTTCTCAGCTCGTGTCTAGGAGACGGAAAGAGAAGGACCGTCACGTTTGGTGGCTAGAGAAGCACAAAGCCCCAGTGTTGCTGCGCCTGTGAAAGCGCTTCCAAGGAAGGGTGCTGGCTAGCAAGAGCTTTCAGTGCTGGCACTTTTCATCTCTGAGCAATTGCTGGACGTTTGCAATTTCTCACCTGAGCTCTCTTTAGAGTGCGCGAGAGGATGAGCAGAAGATTAGGTGGCTAGAGAAGCCCAGAGCCCCAGTGTTCTTAGGCCTACAAAAGCGCTTCCAAGGAAGGGTGCTGGCTAGCAAGAGCTTTCAGTGCTGGCACTTTTCATCTCTGAGCAATTGCTCGACGTTTGCAATTTCTCAGCTCGTGTCTACCGACGGAAAGAGAAGGACCGTGACGTTTGGTGCGTATAGAAGCGCAAAGCCCCAGTGTTGCTGCGCCTGTGAAAGCGCTTCCAAGGAAGGGTGCTGGCTAGCAACAGCTTTCAGTGCTGGCACTTTTCATCTCTGAGCAATTGCTCGACGTTTGCAATTTCTCAGCTCGTGTCTACGAGACGGAAAGAGAAGGACCGTGACGTTTGGTGGCTAGAGAAGCGCAAAGCCACAGTGTTGCTGCGCCTGTGAAAGCGCTTCCAAGGAAGGGTGCTGGCTAGCAAGAGCTTTCAGTGCTGGCCCTTTTCATCTCTGAGCAATTGCTCGACATTTGCAATTTCTCAGCTCATGTCCACGAGACGGAAAGAGAAGGACCGTGACGTTTGGTGCGTATAGAAGCGCAAAGCCCCAGTGTTACTGCGCTTGTGAAAGCGCTTCCAAGGAAGGGTGCTGGCTAGCAACAGCTTTCAGTGCTGGCACTTTTCATCTCGGAGCAATTGCTTGACGTTTTCAATTTCTCAGCTTGTGTCTACGAGGCGGAAAGAGAAGGACCGTGACGTTTGGTGGCTAGAGAAGCGCAAAGCCCCAGGGTTGCTGCGCCTGTGAAAGCGCTTCCAAGGAAGGGTGCTGGCTAGCAACAGCTTTCAGTGCTGGCACTTTTCATCTCTGAGCAATTGCTCGACATTTGCAATTTCTCACCTGAGCTCTCTTTAGAGTGCGCGAGAGGATCAGCAGAAGATGAGGTGGCTAGAGAAGCCCAGAGCCCCAGTGTTCTTAGGCCTACAAAAGCGCTTCCAAGGAAGGGTGCTGGCTAGCAACAGCTTTCAGTGCTGGCACTTTTCATCTCTGAGCAATTGCTCGACGTTTGCAATTTCTCAGCTCGTGTCTAGGAGACGGAAAGAGAAGGACCGTGACGTTTGGTGCGTATAGAAGCGCAAAGCCCCAGTGTTGCTGCGCCTGTGAAAGCGCTTCCAAGGAAGGGTGCTGGCTAGCAACAGCTTTCAGTGCTGGCACTTTTCATCTCTGAGCAATTGCTCGACGTTTGCAATTTCTCAGCTCGTGTCTAGGAGACGGAAAGAGAAGGACCGTCACGTTTGGTGGCTAGAGAAGCGCAAAGCCCCAGTGTTGCTGCGCCTGTGAAAGCGCTTCCAAGGAAGGGTGCTGGCTAGCAACAGCTTTCAGTGCTGGCACTTTTCATCTCGGAGCAATTGCTCGACGTTTGCAATTTCTCACCTGAGCTCTCTTTAGAGTGCGCGAGAGGATGAGCAGAAGATGAGGTGGCTAGAGAAGCCCAGAGCCCCAGTGTTCTTCGGCCTACAAAAGCGCTTCCAAGGAAGGGTGCTGGCTAGCAAGAGCTTTCAGTGCTGGCACTTTTCATCTCTGAGCAATTGCTCGACGTTTGCAATTTCTCAGCTCGTGTCTAGGAGACGGAAAGAGAAGGACCGTGACGTTTGGTGGCTAGAGAAGCGCAAAGCCCCAGTGTTGCTGCGCCTGTGAAAGCGCTTCCAAGGAAGGGTGCTGGCTAGCAAGAGCTTTCAGTGCTGGCACTTTTCATCTCTGAGCAATTGCTCGACGTTTGTAATTTCTCACCTGAGCTCTCTTTAGAGTGCGCGAGAGGATGAGCAGAAGATGAGGTGGCTAGAGAAGCCCAGAGCCCCAGTGTTCTTAGGCCTACAAAAGCGCTTCCAAGGAAGGGTGCTGGCTAGCAACAGCTTTCAGTGCTGGCACTTTTCATCTCTGAGCAATTGCTCGACGTTTGCAATTTCTCAGCTCGTGTCTAGGAGACGGAAAGAGAAGGACCGTGACGCTTGGTGGCTAGAGAAGCGCAAAGCCCCAGTGTTGCTGCGCCTGTGAAAGCGCTTCCAAGGAAGGGTGCTGGCTAGCAACAGCTTTCAGTGCTGGCACTTTTCATCTCTGAGCAATTGCTCGACGTTTGCAATTTCTCACCTGAGCTCTCTTTAGAGTGCGCGAGAGGATGAGCAGAAGATGAGGTGGCTAGAGAAGCCCAGAGCCCCAGTGTTCTTAGGCCTACAAAAGCGCTTCCAAGGAAGGGTGCTGGCTAGCAACAGCTTTCAGTGCTGGCACTTTTCATCTCTGAGCAATTGCTCGACGTTTGCAATTTCTCAGCTCGTGTCTAGGAGACGGAAAGAGAAGGACCGTGACGTTTGGTGGGTATAGAAGCGCAAAGCCCCAGTGTTACTGCGCCTGTGAAAGCGCTTCCAAGGAAGGGTGCTGGCTAGCAACAGCTTTCAGTGCTGGCACTTTTCATCTCTGAGCAATTGCTCGACGTTTGCAATTTCTCACCTGAGCTCTCTTTAGAGTGCGCGAGAGGATGAGCAGAAGATGAGGTGGCTAGAGAAGCCCAGAGCCCCAGTGTTCTTAGGCCTACAAAAGCGCTTCCAAGGAAGGGTGCTGGCTAGCAACAGCTTTCAGTGCTGGCACTTTTCATCTCTGAGCAATTGCTCGACGTTTGCAATTTCTCAGCTCGTGTCTACGAGACGGAAAGAGAAGGACCGTGACGTTTGGTGGCTAGAGAAGCGCAAAGCCCCAGTGTTGCTGTGCCTGTGAAAGCGCTTCCAAGGAAGGGTGCTGGCTAGCAACAGCTTTCAGTGCTGGCACTTTTCATCTCTGAGCAATTGCTGGACGTTTGCAATTTCTCACCTGAGCTCTCTTTAGAGTGCGCGAGAGGATGAGCAGAAGATGAGGTGGCTAGAGAAGCCCGGAGCCCCAGTGTTCTTAGGCCTACAAAAGCGCTTCCAAGGAAGGGTGCTGGCTAGCAAGAGCTTTCAGTGCTGGCACTTTTCATCTCTGAGCAATTGCTCGACGTTTGCAATTTCTCAGCTCGTGTCTACCGACGGAAAGAGAAGGACCGTGACGTTTGGTGAGTAGAGAAGCGCAAAGCCCCAGTGTTGCTGCGCCTGTGAAAGCGCTTCCAAGGAAGGGTGCTGGCTAGCAACAGCTTTCAGTGCTGGCACTTTTCATCTCTGAGCAATTGCTCGACGTTTGCAATTTCTCAGCTCGTGTCTACCGACGGAAAGAGAAGGACCGTGACGTTTGGTGCGTAGAGAAGCGCAAAGCCCCAGTGTTGCTGCACCTGTGAAAGCGCTTCCAAGGAAGGGTGCTGGCTAGCAACAGCTTTCAGTGCTGGCACTTTTCATCTCTGAGCAATTGCTCGACGTTTGCAATTTCTCAGCTCGTGTCTACGAGATGGAAAGAGAATGACCGTGACGTTTGGTGGCTAGAGAAGCGCAAAGCCCCAGTGTTGCTGCGCCTGTGAAAGCGCTTCCAAGGAAGGGTGCTGGCTAGCAAGAGCTTTCAGTGCTGGCACTTTTCATCTCTGAGCAATTGCTGGACGTTTGCAATTTCTCACCTGAGCTCTCTTTAGAGTGCGCGAGAGGATGAGCAGAAGATGAGGTGGCTAGAGAAGCCCAGAGCCCCAGTGTTCTTAGGCCTACAAAAGCGCTTCCAAGGAAGGGTGCTGGCTAGCAACAGCTTTCAGTGCTGGCACTTTTCATCTCTGAGCAATTGCTCGACGTTTGCAATTTCTCAGCTCGTGTCTAGGAGACGGAAAGAGAAGGACCGTGACGTTTGGTGGCTAGAGAAGCGCAAAGCCCCAGTGTTGCTGCGCCTGTGAAAGCGCTTCCAAGGAAGGGTGCTGGCTAGCAACAGCTTTCAGTGCTGGCACTTTTCATCTCTGAGCAATTGCTCGACGTTTGCAATTTCTCAGCTCGTGTCTACGAGACGGAAAGAGAATGACCGTGACGTTTGGTGGCTAGAGAAGCGCAAAGCCCCAGTGTTGCTGCGCCTGTGAAAGCGCTTCCAAGGAAGGGTGCTGGCTAGCAAGAGCTTTCAGTGCTGGCACTTTTCATCTCTGAGCAATTGCTCGACGTTTGCAATTTCTCACCTGAGCTCTCTTTAGAGTGCGCGAGAGGATGAGCAGAAGATGAGGTGGCTAGAGAAGCCCAGAGCCCCAGTGTTCTTAGGCCTACAAAAGCGCTTCCAAGGAAGGGTGCTGGCTAGCAACAGCTTTCAGTGCTGGCACTTTTCATCTCTGAGCAATTGCTCGACGTTTGCAATTTCTCAGCTCGTGTCTAGGAGACGGAAAGAGAAGGACCGTGACGTTTGGTGCGTATAGAAGCGCAAAGCCCCAGTGTTACTGCGCCTGTGAAAGCGCTTCCAAGGAAGGGTGCTGGCTAGCAACAGCTTTCAGTGCTGGCACTTTTCATCTCTGAGCAATTGCTCGACGTTTGCAATTTCTCACCTGAGCTCTCTTTAGAGTGCGCGAGAGGATGAGCAGAAGATGAGGTGGCTAGGGAAGCCCAGAGCCCCAGTGTTCTTAGGCCTACAAAAGCGCTTCCAAGGAAGGGTGCTGGCTAGCAACAGCTTTCAGTGCTGGCACTTTTCATCTCTGAGCAATTGCTCGACGTTTGCAATTTCTCAGCTCGTGTCTAGGAGACGGAAAGAGAAGGACCGTGACGTTTGGTGCGTATAGAAGCGCAAAGCCCCAGTGTTACTGCGCCTGTGAAAGCGCTTCCAAGGAAGGGTGCTGGCTAGCAACAGCTTTCAGTGCTGGCACTTTTCATCTCTGAGCAATTGCTCGACGTTTGCAATTTCTCAGCTCATGTCTACGAGACGGAGAGATAGTGACCATGAAGTTTGGTGGCTAGAGAAGCGCAAAGCCCCAGTGTTGCTGCGCCTGTGAAAGCGCTTCCAAGGAAGGGTGCTGGCTAGCAAGAGCTTTCAGTGCTGGCACTTTTCATCTCTGAGCAATTGCTCGACGTTTGCAATTTCTCAGCTCGTGTCTATGAGACGGAAAGAGAAGGACCGTGACGTTTGGTGGCTAGAGAAGCGCAAAGCCACAGTGTTGCTGCGCCTGTGAAAGCGCTTCCAAGGAAGGGTGCTGGCTAGCAAGAGCTTTCAGTGCTGGCCCTTTTCATCTCTGAGCAATTGCTCGACATTTGCAATTTCTCAGCTCATGTCCACGAGACGGAAAGAGAAGGACCGTGACGTTTGGTGCGTATAGAAGCGCAAAGCCCCAGTGTTACTGCGCTTGTGAAAGCGCTTCCAAGGAAGGGTGCTGGCTAGCAACAGCTTTCAGTGCTGGCACTTTTCATCTCGGAGCAATTGCTTGACGTTTTCAATTTCTCAGCTTGTGTCTACGAGGCGGAAAGAGAAGGACCGTGACGTTTGGTGGGTAGAGAAGCGCAAAGCCCCAGGGTTGCTGCGCCTGTGAAAGCGCTTCCAAGGAAGGGTGCTGGCTAGCAACAGCTTTCAGTGCTGGCACTTTTCATCTCTGAGCAATTGCTCGACATTTGCAATTTCTCACCTGAGCTCTCTTTAGAGTGCGCGAGAGGATGAGCAGAAGATGAGGTGGCTAGAGAAGCCCAGAGCCCCAGTGTTCTTAGGCCTACAAAAGCGCTTCCAAGGAAGGGTGCTGGCTAGCAACAGCTTTCAGTGCTGGCACTTTTCATCTCTGAGCAATTGCTCGACGTTTGCAATTTCTCAGCTCGTGTCTAGGAGACGGAAAGAGAAGGACCGTGACGTTTGGTGCGTATAGAAGCGCAAAGCCCCAGTGTTGCTGCGCCTGTGAAAGCGCTTCCAAGGAAGGGTGCTGGCTAGCAACAGCTTTCAGTGCTGGCACTTTTCATCTCTGAGCAATTGCTCGACGTTTGCAATTTCTCAGCTCGTGTCTAGGAGACGGAAAGAGAAGGACCGTCACGTTTGGTGGCTAGAGAAGCGCAAAGCCCCAGTGTTGCTGCGCCTGTGAAAGCGCTTCCAAGGAAGGGTGCTGGCTAGCAACAGCTTTCAGTGCTGGCACTTTTCATCTCGGAGCAATTGCTCGACGTTTGCAATTTCTCACCTGAGCTCTCTTTAGAGTGCGCGAGAGGATGAGCAGAAGATGAGGTGGCTAGAGAAGCCCAGAGCCCCAGTGTTCTTCGGCCTACAAAAGCGCTTCCAAGGAAGGGTGCTGGCTAGCAAGAGCTTTCAGTGCTGGCACTTTTCATCTCTGAGCAATTGCTCGACGTTTGCAATTTCTCAGCTCGTGTCTAGGAGACGGAAAGAGAAGGACCGTGACGTTTGGTGGCTAGAGAAGCGCAAAGCCCCAGTGTTGCTGCGCCTGTGAAAGCGCTTCCAAGGAAGGGTGCTGGCTAGCAAGAGCTTTCAGTGCTGGCACTTTTCATCTCTGAGCAATTGCTCGACGTTTGTAATTTCTCACCTGAGCTCTCTTTAGAGTGCGCGAGAGGATGAGCAGAAGATGAGGTGGCTAGAGAAGCCCAGAGCCCCAGTGTTCTTAGGCCTACAAAAGCGCTTCCAAGGAAGGGTGCTGGCTAGCAACAGCTTTCAGTGCTGGCACTTTTCATCTCTGAGCAATTGCTCGACGTTTGCAATTTCTCAGCTCGTGTCTACCGACGGAAAGAGAAGGACCGTGACGCTTGGTGGCTAGAGAAGCGCAAAGCCCCAGTGTTGCTGCGCCTGTGAAAGCGCTTCCAAGGAAGGGTGCTGGCTAGCAACAGCTTTCAGTGCTGGCACTTTTCATCTCTGAGCAATTGCTCGACGTTTGCAATTTCTCACCTGAGCTCTCTTTAGAGTGCGCGAGAGGATGAGCAGAAGATGAGGTGGCTAGAGAAGCCCAGAGCCCCAGTGTTCTTAGGCCTACAAAAGCGCTTCCAAGGAAGGGTGCTGGCTAGCAACAGCTTTCAGTGCTGGCACTTTTCATCTCTGAGCAATTGCTCGACGTTTGCAATTTCTCAGCTCGTGTCTAGGAGACGGAAAGAGAAGGACCGTGACGTTTGGTGGGTATAGAAGCGCAAAGCCCCAGTGTTACTGCGCCTGTGAAAGCGCTTCCAAGGAAGGGTGCTGGCTAGCAACAGCTTTCAGTGCTGGCACTTTTCATCTCTGAGCAATTGCTCGACGTTTGCAATTTCTCACCTGAGCTCTCTTTAGAGTGCGCGAGAGGATGAGCAGAAGATGAGGTGGCTAGAGAAGCCCAGAGCCCCAGTGTTCTTAGGCCTACAAAAGCGCTTCCAAGGAAGGGTGCTGGCTAGCAACAGCTTTCAGTGCTGGCACTTTTCATCTCTGAGCAATTGCTCGACGTTTGCAATTTCTCAGCTCGTGTCTACGAGACGGAAAGAGAAGGACCGTGACGTTTGGTGGCTAGAGAAGCGCAAAGCCCCAGTGTTGCTGCGCCTGTGAAAGCGCTTCCAAGGAAGGGTGCTGGCTAGCAACAGCTTTCAGTGCTGGCACTTTTCATCTCTGAGCAATTGCTGGACGTTTGCAATTTCTCACCTGAGCTCTCTTTAGAGTGCGCGAGAGGATGAGCAGAAGATGAGGTGGCTAGAGAAGCCCGGAGCCCCAGTGTTCTTAGGCCTACAAAAGCGCTTCCAAGGAAGGGTGCTGGCTAGCAAGAGCTTTCAGTGCTGGCACTTTTCATCTCTGAGCAATTGCTCGACGTTTGCAATTTCTCAGCTCGTGTCTACCGACGGAAAGAGAAGGACCGTGACGTTTGGTGAGTAGAGAAGCGCAAAGCCCCAGTGTTGCTGCGCCTGTGAAAGCGCTTCCAAGGAAGGGTGCTGGCTAGCAACAGCTTTCAGTGCTGGCACTTTTCATCTCTGAGCAATTGCTCGACGTTTGCAATTTCTCAGCTCGTGTCTACCGACGGAAAGAGAAGGACCGTGACGTTTGGTGCGTAGAGAAGCGCAAAGCCCCAGTGTTGCTGCACCTGTGAAAGCGCTTCCAAGGAAGGGTGCTGGCTAGCAACAGCTTTCAGTGCTGGCACTTTTCATCTCTGAGCAATTGCTCGACGTTTGCAATTTCTCAGCTCGTGTCTACGAGATGGAAAGAGAATGACCGTGACGTTTGGTGGCTAGAGAAGCGCAAAGCCCCAGTGTTGCTGCGCCTGTGAAAGCGCTTCCAAGGAAGGGTGCTGGCTAGCAAGAGCTTTCAGTGCTGGCACTTTTCATCTCTGAGCAATTGCTGGACGTTTGCAATTTCTCACCTGAGCTCTCTTTAGAGTGCGCGAGAGGATGAGCAGAAGATGAGGTGGCTAGAGAAGCCCAGAGCCCCAGTGTTCTTAGGCCTACAAAAGCGCTTCCAAGGAAGGGTGCTGGCTAGCAACAGCTTTCAGTGCTGGCACTTTTCATCTCTGAGCAATTGCTCGACGTTTGCAATTTCTCAGCTCGTGTCTAGGAGACGGAAAGAGAAGGACCGTGACGTTTGGTGGCTAGAGAAGCGCAAAGCCCCAGTGTTGCTGCGCCTGTGAAAGCGCTTCCAAGGAAGGGTGCTGGCTAGCAACAGCTTTCAGTGCTGGCACTTTTCATCTCTGAGCAATTGCTCGACGTTTGCAATTTCTCAGCTCGTGTCTACGAGACGGAAAGAGAATGACCGTGACGTTTGGTGGCTAGAGAAGCGCAAAGCCCCAGTGTTGCTGCGCCTGTGAAAGCGCTTCCAAGGAAGGGTGCTGGCTAGCAAGAGCTTTCAGTGCTGGCACTTTTCATCTCTGAGCAATTGCTCGACGTTTGCAATTTCTCACCTGAGCTCTCTTTAGAGTGCGCGAGAGGATGAGCAGAAGATGAGGTGGCTAGAGAAGCCCAGAGCCCCAGTGTTCTTAGGCCTACAAAAGCGCTTCCAAGGAAGGGTGCTGGCTAGCAACAGCTTTCAGTGCTGGCACTTTTCATCTCTGAGCAATTGCTCGACGTTTGCAATTTCTCAGCTCGTGTCTAGGAGACGGAAAGAGAAGGACCGTGACGTTTGGTGCGTATAGAAGCGCAAAGCCCCAGTGTTACTGCGCCTGTGAAAGCGCTTCCAAGGAAGGGTGCTGGCTAGCAACAGCTTTCAGTGCTGGCACTTTTCATCTCTGAGCAATTGCTCGACGTTTGCAATTTCTCACCTGAGCTCTCTTTAGAGTGCGCGAGAGGATGAGCAGAAGATGAGGTGGCTAGGGAAGCCCAGAGCCCCAGTGTTCTTAGGCCTACAAAAGCGCTTCCAAGGAAGGGTGCTGGCTAGCAACAGCTTTCAGTGCTGGCACTTTTCATCTCTGAGCAATTGCTCGACGTTTGCAATTTCTCAGCTCGTGTCTAGGAGACGGAAAGAGAAGGACCGTGACGTTTGGTGCGTATAGAAGCGCAAAGCCCCAGTGTTACTGCGCCTGTGAAAGCGCTTCCAAGGAAGGGTGCTGGCTAGCAACAGCTTTCAGTGCTGGCACTTTTCATCTCTGAGCAATTGCTCGACGTTTGCAATTTCTCAGCTCATGTCTACCGACGGAAAGAGAAGGACCGTGACGTTTGGTGCGTATAGAAGCGCAAAGCCCCAGTGTTGCTGTGCCTGTGAAAGCGCTTCCAAGGAAGGGTGCTGGCTAGCAAGAGCTTTCAGTGCTGGCACTTTTCATCTCTGAGCAATTGCTCGACGTTTGCAATTTCTCACCTGAGCTCTCTTTAGAGTGCGCGAGAGGATGAGCAGAAGATGAGGTGGCTAGAGAAGCCCAGAGCCCCAGTGTTCTTAGGCCTACAAAAGCGCTTCCAAGGAAGGGTGCTGGCTAGCAAGAGCTTTCAGTGCTGGCACTTTTCATCTCTGAGCAATTGCTCGACGTTTGCAATTTCTCAGCTCGTGTCTAGGAGACGGAAAGAGAAGGACTGTGACGTTTGGTGCGTATAGAAGCGCAAAGCCCCAGTGTTACTGCGCCTGTGAAAGCGCTTCCAAGGAAGGGTGCTGGCTAGCAACAGCTTTCAGTGCTGGCACTTTTCATCTCTGAGCAATTGCTCGACGTTTGCAATTTCTCACCTGAGCTCTCTTTAGAGTGCGCGAGAGGATGAGCAGAAGATGAGGTGGCTAGGGAAGCCCAGAGCCCCAGTGTTCTTAGGCCTACAAAAGCGCTTCCAAGGAAGGGTGCTGGCTAGCAACAGCTTTCAGTGCTGGCACTTTTCATCTCTGAGCAATTGCTCGACGTTTGCAATTTCTCAGCTCGTGTCTAGGAGACGGAAAGAGAAGGACCGTGACGTTTGGTGCGTATAGAAGCGCAAAGCCCCAGTGTTACTGCGCCTGTGAAAGCGCTTCCAAGGAAGGGTGCTGGCTAGCAACAGCTTTCAGTGCTGGCACTTTTCATCTCTGAGCAATTGCTCGACGTTTGCAATTTCTCAGCTCGTGTCTACGAGACGGAAAGAGAAGGACCGTCACGTTTGGTGGCTAGAGAAGCGCAAAGCCCCAGTGTTGCTGCGCCTGTGAAAGCGCTTCCAAGGAAGGGTGCTGGCTAGCAAGAGCTTTCAGTGCTGGCACTTTTCATCTCTGAGCAATTGCTCGACGTTTGCAATTTCTCACCTGAGCTCTCTTTAGAGTGCGCGAGAGGATGAGCAGAAGATGAGGTGGCTAGAGAAGCCCAGAGCCCCAGTGTTCTTAGGCCTACAAAAGCGCTTCCAAGGAAGGGTGCTGGCTAGCAACAGCTTTCAGTGCTGGCACTTTTCATCTCTGAGCAATTGCTCGACGTTTGCAATTTCTCAGCTCGTGTCTACCGACGGAAAGAGAAGGACCGTGACGTTTGGTGCGTATAGAAGCGCAAAGCCCCAGTGTTGCTGCGCCTGTGAAAGCGCTTCCAAGGAAGGGTGCTGGCTAGCAACAGCTTTCAGTGCTGGCACTTTTCATCTCTGAGCAATTGCTCGACGTTTGTAATTTCTCACCTGAGCTCTCTTTAGAGTGCGCGAGAGGATGAGCAGAAGATGAGGTGGCTAGAGAAGCCCAGAGCCCCAGTGTTCTTAGGCCTACAAAAGCGCTTCCAAGGAAGGGTGCTGGCTAGCAAGAGCTTTCAGTGCTGGCACTTTTCATCTCTGAGCAATTGCTCGACGTTTGCAATTTCTCAGCTCGTGTCTACCGACGGAAAGAGAAGGACCGTGACGTTTGGTGGGTAGAGAAGCGCAAAGCCCCAGTGTTACTGCGCCTGTGAAAGCGCTTCCAAGGAAGGGTGCTGGCTAGCAACAGCTTTCAGTGCTGGCACTTTTCATCTCTGAGCAATTGCTGGACATTTGCAATTTCTCACCTGAGCTCTCTTTAGAGTGCGCGAGAGGATGAGCAGAAGATGAGGTGGCTAGAGAAGCCCAGAGCCCCAGTGTTCTTAGGCCTACAAAAGCGCTTCCAAGGAAGGGTGCTGGCTAGCAAGAGCTTTCAGTGCTGGCACTTTTCATCTCTGAGCAATTGCTCGACGTTTGCAATTTCTCACCTCGTGTCTACCAACGGAAAGTGAAGGACCGTGACTTTTGGTGGCTAGAGAAGCGCAAAGCCCCATTGTTACTGCGCCTGTGAAAGCGCTTCCAAGGAAGGGTGCTGGCTAGCAAGAGCTTTCAGAGCTGGCACTTTTCATCTCTGAGCAATTGCTCGACGTTTGTAATTTCTCACCTGAGCTCTCTTTAGAGTGCGCGAGAGGATGAGCTGAAGATGAGGTGGCTAGAGAAGCCCAGAGCCCCAGTGTTCTTAGGCCTACAAAAGCGCTTCCAAGGAAGGGTGCTGGCTAGCAACAGCTTTCAGTGCTGGCACTTTTCATCTCTGAGCAATTGCTCGACGTTTGCAATTTCTCAGCTCGTGTCTAGGAGGCGGAAAGAGAAGGACCGTGACTTTTGGTGGGTAGAGAAGCGCAAAGCCCCAGTGTTGCTGCGCCTGTGAAAGCGCTTCCAAGGAAGGGTGCTGGCTAGCAAGAGCTTTCAGTGCTGGCACTTTTCATCTCTGAGCAATTGCTCGACGTTTGCAATTTCTCACCTGAGCTCTCTTTAGAGTGCGCGCGAGGATGAGCAGAAGATGAGGTGGCTAGAGAAGCCCAGAGCCCCAGTGTTCTTAGGCCTACAAAAGCGCTTCCAAGGAAGGGTGCTGGCTAGCAAGAGCTTTCAGTGCTGGCACTTTTCATCTCTGAGCAATTGATCGACGTTTGCAATTTCTCACCTGAGCTCTCTTTAGAGTGCGCGAGAGGATGAGCAGAAGATGAGGTGGCTAGAGAAGCCCAGAGCCCCAGTGTTCTTAGGCCTACAAAAGCGCTTCCAAGGAAGGGTGCTGGCTAGCAACAGCTTTCAGTGCTGGCACTTTTCATCTCTGAGCAATTGCTCGACGTTTGCAATTTCTCAGCTCGTGTCTAGGAGACGGAAAGAGAAGGACCATGACTTTTGGTGGCTAGAGAAGCGCAAAGCCCCAGTGTTGCTGCGCCTGTGAAAGCGCTTCCAAGGAAGGGTGCTGGCTAGCAACAGCTTTCAGTGCTGGCACTTTTCATCTCTGAGCAATTGCTCGACGTTTGCAATTTCTCAGCTCGTGTCTAGGAGACGGAAAGAGAAGGACCGTGACGTTTGGTGCGTATAGAAGCGCAAAGCCCCAGTGTTGCTGCGCCTGTGAAAGCGCTTCCAAGGAAGGGTGCTGGCTAGCAACAGCTTTCAGTGCTGGCACTTTTCATCTCTGAGCAATTGCTCGACGTTTGCAATTTCTCACCTGAGCTCTCTTTAGAGTGCGCGAGAGGATGAGCAGAAGATGAGGTGGCTAGAGAAGCCCAGAGCCCCAGTGTTCTTCGGCCTACAAAAGCGCTTCCAAGGAAGGGTGCTGGCTAGCAACAGCTTTCAGTGCTGGCACTTTTCATCTCGGAGCAATTGCTCGACGTTTGCAATTTCTCAGCTCGTGTCTACGAGACGGAAAGAGAAGGACCGTGACGTTTGGTGCGTATAGAAGCGCAAAGCCCCAGTGTTGCTGCGCCTGTGAAAGCGCTTCCAAGGAAGGGTGCTGGCTAGCAACAGCTTTCAGTGCTGGCACTTTTCATCTCGGAGCAATTGCTTGACGTATTCAATTTCTCAGCTCGTGTCTACGAGGCGGAAAGAGAAGGACCGTGACGTTTGGTGGCTAGAGAAGCGCAAAGCCCCAGTGTTGCTGCGCCTGTGAAAGCGCTTCCAAGGAAGGGTGCTGGCTAGCAACAGCTTTCAGAGCTGGCACTTTTCATCTCTGAGCAATTGCTCGACGTTTGCAATTTCTCACCTGAGCTCTCTTTAGAGTGCGCGAGAGGATGAGCAGAAGATGAGGTGGCTAGAGAAGCCCAGAGCCCCAGTGTTCTTCGGCCTACAAAAGCGCTTCCAAGGAAGGGTGCTGGCTAGCAACAGCTTTCAGTGCTGGCACTTTTCATCTCGGAGCAATTGCTCGACGTTTGCAATTTCTCAGCTCGTGTCTACGAGACGGAAAGAGAAGGACCGTGACGTTTGGTGCGTATAGAAGCGCAAAGCCCCAGTGTTGCTGCGCCTGTGAAAGCGCTTCCAAGGAAGGGTGCTGGCTAGCAACAGCTTTCAGTGCTGGCACTTTTCATCTCTGAGCAATTGCTCGACGTTTGCAATTTCTCAGCTCGTGTCTATGAGACGGAAAGAGAAGGACCGTCACGTTTGGTGGCTAGAGAAGCGCAAAGCCCCAGTGTTGCTGCGCCTGTGAAAGCGCTTCCAAGGAAGGGTGCTGGCTAGCAACAGCTTTCAGTGCTGGCACTTTTCATCTCTGAGCAATTGCTGGACATTTGCAATTTCTCACCTGAGCTCTCTTTAGAGTGCGCGAGAGGATGAGCAGAAGATGAGGTGGCTAGAGAAGCCCAGAGCCCCAGTGTTCTTAGGCCTACAAAAGCGCTTCCAAGGAAGGGTGCTGGCTAGCAAGAGCTTTCAGTGCTGGCACTTTTCATCTCTGAGCAATTGCTCGACGTTTGCAATTTCTCAGCTCGTGTCTACCGACGGAAAGAGAAGGACCGTGACGTTTGGTGGGTAGAGAAGCGCAAAGCCCCAGTGTTGCTGCGCCTGTGAAAGCGCTTCCAAGGAAGGGTGCTGGCTAGCAACAGCTTTCAGTGCTGGCACTTTTCATCTCTGAGCAATTGCTGGACATTTGCAATTTCTCACCTGAGCTCTCTTTAGAGTGCGCGAGAGGATGAGCAGAAGATGAGGTGGCTAGAGAAGCCCAGAGCCCCAGTGTTCTTAGGCCTACAAAAGCGCTTCCAAGGAAGGGTGCTGGCTAGCAAGAGCTTTCAGTGCTGGCACTTTTCATCTCTGAGCAATTGCTCGACGTTTGCAATTTCTCAGCTCGTGTCTAGGAGACGGAAAGAGAAGGACCGTGACTTTTGGTGGGTAGAGAAGCGCAAAGCCCCAGTGTTGCTGCGCCTGTGAAAGCGCTTCCAAGGAAGGGTGCTGGCTAGCAAGAGCTTTCAGTGCTGGCACTTTTCATCTCTGAGCAATTGCTCGACGTTTGCAATTTCTCAGCTCGTGTCTACGAGACGGAAAGAGAAGGACCGTGACGTTTGGTGGCTAGAGAAGCGCAAAGCCCCAGTGTTGCTGCGCCTGTGAAAGCGCTTCCAAGGAAGGGTGCTGGCTAGCAACAGCTTTCAGTGCTGGCCCTTTTCATCTCTGAGCAATTGCTCGACGTTTGCAATTTCTCACCTGAGCTCTCTTTAGAGTGCGCGAGAGGATGAGCAGAAGATTAGGTGGCTAGAGAAGCCCAGAGCCCCAGTGTTCTTAGGCCTACAAAAGCGCTTCCAAGGAAGGGTGCTGGCTAGCAACAGCTTTCAGTGCTGGCACTTTTCATCTCTGAGCAATTGCTGGACGTTTGCAATTTCTCAGCTCGTGTCTACAAGACGGAAAGAGAAGGACCGTGACGTTTGGTGCGTATAGAAGCGCAAAGCCCCAGTGTTGCTGCGCCTGTGAAAGCGCTTCCAAGGAAGGGTGCTGGCTAGCAACAGCTTTCAGTGCTGGCCCTTTTCATCTCTGAGCAATTGCTCGACGTTTGCAATTTCTCACCTGAGCTCTCTTTAGAGTGCGCGAGAGGATGAGCAGAAGATGAGGTGGCTAGAGAAGCCCAGAGCCCCAGTGTTCTTAGGCCTACAAAAGCGCTTCCAAGGAAGGGTGCTGGCTAGCAACAGCTTTCAGTGCTGGCACTTTTCATCTCTGAGCAATTGCTCGACGTTTGCAATTTCTCAGCTCGTGTCTACGAGACGGAAAGAGAAGGACCGTGACGTTTGGTGCGTATAGAAGCGCAAAGCCCCAGTGTTGCTGCGCCTGTGAAAGCGCTTCCAAGGAAGGGTGCTGGCTAGCAAGAGCTTTCAGTGCTGGCACTTTTCATCTCTGAGCAATTGCTCGACGTTTGCAATTTCTCAGCTCGTGTCTAGGAGACGGAAAGAGAAGGACCGTGACGTTTGGTGGGTAGAGAAGCGCAAAGCCCCAGTGTTGCTGCGCCTGTGAAAGCGCTTCCAAGGAAGGGTGCTGGCTAGCAACAGCTTTCAGTGCTGGCACTTTTCATCTCTGAGCAATTGCTCGACGTTTGCAATTTCTCACCTGAGCTCTCTTTAGAGTGCGCGAGAGGATGAGCAGAAGATGAGGTGGCTAGAGAAGCCCAGAGCCCCAGTGTTCTTCGGCCTACAAAAGCGCTTCCAAGGAAGGGTGCTGGCTAGCAACAGCTTTCAGTGCTGGCACTTTTCATCTCTGAGCAATTGCTCGACGTTTGCAATTTCTCAGCTCATGTCTACCGACGGAAAGAGAAGGACCGTGACGTTTGGTGCGTATAGAAGCGCAAAGCCCCAGTGTTGCTGCGCCTGTGAAAGCGCTTCCAAGGAAGGGTGCTGGCTAGCAACAGCTTTCAGTGCTGGCACTTTTCATCTCTGAGCAATTGCTCGACGTTTGTAATTTCTCACCTGAGCTCTCTTTAGAGTGCGCGAGAGGATGAGCAGAAGATGAGGTGGCTAGAGAAGCCCAGAGCCCCAGTGTTCTTAGGCCTACAAAAGCGCTTCCAAGGAAGGGTGCTGGCTAGCAACAGCTTTCAGTGCTGGCACTTTTCATCTCTGAGCAATTGCTCGACGTTTGCAATTTCTCAGCTCGTGTCTACCGACGGAAAGAGAAGGACCGTGACGTTTGGTGGGTAGAGAAGCGCAAAGCCCCAGTGTTACTGTGCCTGTGAAAGCGCTTCCAAGGAAGGGTGCTGGCTAGCAACAGCTTTCAGTGCTGGCCCTTTTCATCTCTGAGCAATTGCTCGACGTTTGTAATTTCTCACCTGAGCTCTCTTTAGAGTGCGCGAGAGGATGAGCAGAAGATGAGGTGGCTAGAGAAGCCCAGAGCCCCAGTGTTCTTAGGCCTACAAAAGCGCTTCCAAGGAAGGGTGCTGGCTAGCAACAGCTTTCAGTGCTGGCACTTTTCATCTCTGAGCAATTGCTCGACGTTTGCAATTTCTCAGCTCGTGTCTAGGAGACAGAAAGAGAAGGACCGTGACTTTTGGTGGGTAGAGAACCGCAAAGCCCCAGTGTTGCTGCGCCTGTGAAAGCGCTTCCAAGGAAGGGTGCTGGCTAGCAAGAGCTTTCAGTGCTGGCACTTTTCATCTCTGACCAATTGCTGGACGTTTGCAATTTCTCACCTGAGCTCTCTTTAGAGTGCGCGAGAGGATGAGCAGAAGATGAGGTGGCTAGAGAAGCCCAGAGCCCCAGTGTTCTTAGGCCTACAAAAGCGCTTCCAAGGAAGGGTGCTGGCTAGCAAGAGCTTTCAGTGCTGGCAGTTTTCATCTCGGAGCAATTGCTCGACGTTTGCAATTTCTCAGCTCGTGTCTAGGAGACGGAAAGAGAAGGACCGTGACGTTTGGTGGCTAGAGAAGTGCAAAGCCCCAGTGTTACTGCGCCTACAAAAGCGCTTCCAAGGAAGGGTGCTGGCTAGCAACAGCTTTCAGTGCTGGCACTTTTCCTCTCTGAGCAATTGCTGGACGTTTGCAATTTCTCACCTGAGCTCTCTTTAGAGTGCGCGAGAGGATGAGCAGAAGATGAGGTGGCTAGAGAAGCCCAGAGCCCCAGTGTTCTTAGGCCTACAAAAGCGCTTCCAAGGAAGGGTGCTGGCTAGCAAGAGCTTTCAGTGCTGGCACTTTTCATCTCTGAGCAATTGCTCGACGTTTGCAATTTCTCACCTGAGCTCTCTTTAGAGTGCGCGAGAGGATGAGCAGAAGATGAGGTGGCTAGAGAAGCCCAGAGCCCCACTGTTCTTAGGCCTACAAAAGCGCTTCCAAGGAAGGGTGCTGGCTAGCAAGAGCTTTCAGTGCTGGCACTTTTCATCTCTGAGCAATTGCTCGACGTTTGCAATTTCTCACCTCGTGTCTACGAGACGGAAAGAGAAGGACCGTGACGTTTGATGGCTAGAGAAGCGCAAAGCCCCAGTGTTGCTGCGCCTGTGAAAGCGCTTCCAAGGAAGGGTGCTGGCTAGCAAGAGCTTTCAGTGCTGGCACTTTTCATCTCTGAGCAATTGCTCGACGTTTGTAATTTCTCACCTGAGCTCTCTTTAGAGTGCGCGAGAGGATGAGCAGAAGATGAGGTGGCTAGAGAAGCCCAGAGCCCCAGTGTTCTTCGGCCTACAAAAGCGCTTCCAAGGAAGGGTGCTGGCTAGCAACAGCTTTCAGTGCTGGCACTTTTCGTCTCTGAGCAATTGCTCGACGTTTGCAATTTCTCAGCTCGTGTCTACCGACTGAAAGAGAAGGACCGTGACGTTTGGTGCGTATAGAAGCGCAAAGCCCCAGTGTTGCTGCGCCTGTGAAAGCGCTTCCAAGGAAGGGTGCTGGCTAGCAAGAGCTTTCAGTGCTGGCACTTTTCATCTCTGAGCAATTGCTCGACGTTTGTAATTTCTCACCTGAGCTCTCTTTAGAGTGCGCGAGAGGATGAGCAGAAGATGAGGTGGCTAGAGAAGCCCAGAGCCCCAGTGTTCTTAGGCCTACAAAAGCGCTTCCAAGGAAGGGTGCTGGCTAGCAACAGCTTTCAGTGCTGGCACTTTTCATCTCTGAGCAATTGCTCGACGTTTGCAATTTCTCAGCTCGTGTCTACCGACGGAAAGAGAAGGACCGTGACGTTTGGTGGGTAGAGAAGCGCAAAGCCCCAGTGTTACTGCGCCTGTGAAAGCGCTTCCAAGGAAGGGTGCTGGCTAGCAACAGCTTTCAGTGCTGGCCCTTTTCATCTCTGAGCAATTGCTCGACGTTTGTAATTTCTCACCTGAGCTCTCTTTAGAGTGCGCGAGAGGATGAGCAGAAGATGAGGTGGCTAGAGAAGCCCAGAGCCCCAGTGTTCTTAGGCCTACAAAAGCGCTTCCAAGGAAGGGTGCTGGCTAGCAACAGCTTTCAGTGCTGGCACTTTTCATCTCTGAGCAATTGCTCGACGTTTGCAATTTCTCAGCTCGTGTCTAGGAGACGGAAAGAGAAGGACCGTGACTTTTGGTGGCTAGAGAAGCGCAAAGCCCCAGTGTTGCTGCGCCTGTGAAAGCGCTTCCAAGGAAGGGTGCTGGCTAGCAAGAGCTTTCAGTGCTGGCACTTTTCATCTCTGAGCAATTGCTGGACGTTTGCAATTTCTCACCTGAGCTCTCTTTAGAGTGCGCGAGAGGATGAGCAGAAGATGAGGTGGCTAGAGAAGCCCAGAGCCCCAGTGTTCTTAGGCCTACAAAAGCGCTTCCAAGGAAGGGTGCTGGCTAGCAAGAGCTTTCAGTGCTGGCAGTTTTCATCTCTGAGCAATTGCTCGACGTTTGCAATTTCTCAGCTCGTGTCTAGGAGACGGAAAGAGAAGGACCGTGACGTTTGGTGGGTAGAGAAGCGCAAAGCCCCAGTGTTGCTGCGCCTGTGAAAGCGCTTCCAAGGAAGGGTGCTGGCTAGCAACAGCTTTCAGTGCTGGCACTTTTCATCTCTGAGCAATTGCTGGACGTTTGCAATTTCTCACCTGAGCTCTCTTTAGAGTGCGCGAGAGGATGAGCAGAAGATGAGGTGGCTAGAGAAGCCCAGAGCCCCAGTGTTCTTAGGCCTACAAAAGCGCTTCCAAGGAAGGGTGCTGGCTAGCAAGAGCTTTCAGTGCTGGCACTTTTCATCTCTGAGCAATTGCTGGACGTTTGCAATTTCTCACCTGAGCTCTCTTTAGAGTGCGCGAGAGGATGAGCAGAAGATGAGGTGGCTAGAGAAGCCCAGAGCCCCAGTGTTCTTAGGCCTACAAAAGCGCTTCCAAGGAAGGGTGCTGGCTAGCAAGAGCTTTCAGTGCTGGCACTTTTCATCTCTGAGCAATTGCTCGACGTTTGCAATTTCTCAGCTCGTGTGTACGAGACGGAAAGAGAAGGACCGTGACGTTTGATGGCTAGAGAAGCGCAAAGCCCCAGTGTTGCTGCGCCTGTGAAAGCGCTTCCAAGGAAGGGTGCTGGCTAGCAACAGCTTTCAGTGCTGGCACTTTTCATCTCTGAGCAATTGCTCGACGTTTGTAATTTCTCACCTGAGCTCTCTTTAGAGTGCGTGAGAGGATGAGCAGAAGATGAGGTGGCTAGAGAAGCCCAGAGCCCCAGTGTTCTTAGGCCTACAAAAGCGCTTCCAAGGAAGGGTGCTGGCTAGCAACAGCTTTCAGTGCTGGCACTTTTCATCTCTGAGCAATTGCTCGACGTTTGCAATTTCTCAGCTCGTGTGTACGAGACGGAAAGAGAATGACCGTGACGTTTGGTGCGTATAGAAGCACAAAGCCCCAGTGTTGCTGCGCCTGTGAAAGCGCTTCCAAGGAAGGGTGCTGGCTAGCAAGAGCTTTCAGTGCTGGCACTTTTCATCTCTGAGCAATTGCTCGACGTTTGCAATTTCTCAGCTCGTGTCTACGAGACGGAAAGAGAAGGACGGTGAAGTTTGGTAGCTAGAGAAGTGCAAAGCCCCAGTGTAACTGCGGCTGTGAAAGCGCTTCCAAGGAAGGGTGCTGGCTAGCAACAGCTTTCAGTGCTGGCACTTTTCATCTCTGAGCAATTGCTCGACGTTTGTAATTTCTCACCTGAGCTCTCTTTAGAGTGCGCGAGAGGATGAGCAGAAGATGAGGTGGCTAGAGAAGCCCAGAGCCCCAGTGTTCTTAGGCCTACAAAAGCGCTTCCAAGGAAGGGTGCTGGCTAGCAACAGCTTTCAGTGCTGGCACTTTTCATCTCTGAGCAATTGCTCGACGTTTGCAATTTCTCAGCTCGTGTCTAGGAGACGGAAAGAGAAGGACCGTGACTTTTGGTGGGTAGAGAAGCGCAAAGCCCCAGTGTTGCTGCGCCTGTGAAAGCGCTTCCAAGGAAGGGTGCTGGCTAGCAACAGCTTTCAGTGCTGGCACTTTTCATCTCTGAGCAATTGCTGGACGTTTGCAATTTCTCACCTGAGCTCTCTTTAGAGTGCGCGAGAGGATGAGCAGAAGATGAGGTGGCTAGAGAAGCCCAGAGCCCCAGTGTTCTTAGGCCTACAAAAGCGCTTCCAAGGAAGGGTGCTGGCTAGCAAGAGCTTTCAGTGCTGGCAGTTTTCATCTCGGAGCAATTGCTCGACGTTTGCAATTTCTCAGCTCGTGTCTAGGAGACGGAAAGAGAAGGACCGTGACGTTTGGTGGCTAGAGAAGCGCAAAGCCCCAGTGTTGCTGCGCCTGTGAAAGCGCTTCCAAGGAAGGGTGCTGGCTAGCAAGAGCTTTCAGTGCTGGCACTTTTCATCTCTGAGCAATTGCTGGACGTTTGCAATTTCTCACCTGAGCTCTCTTTAGAGTGCGCGAGAGGATGAGCAGAAGATGAGGTGGCTAGAGAAGCCCAGAGCCCCAGTGTTCTTAGGCCTACAAAAGCGCTTCCAAGGAAGGGTGCTGGCTAGCAAGAGCTTTCAGTGCTGGCACTTTTCATCTCTGAGCAATTGCTCGACGTTTGCAATTTCTCACCTGAGCTCTCTTTAGAGTGCGCGAGAGGATGAGCAGAAGATGAGGTGGCTAGAGAAGCCCAGAGCCCCACTTTTCTTAGGCCTACAAAAGCGCTTCCAAGGAAGGGTGCTGGCTAGCAAGAGCTTTCAGTGCTGGCACTTTTCATCTCTGAGCAATTGCTCGACGTTTGCAATTTCTCAGCTCGTGTCTAGGAGACGGAAAGAGAAGGACCGTGACGTTTGGTGGCTAGAGAAGCGCAAAGCCCCAGTGTTGCTGCGCCTGTGAAAGCGCTTCCAAGGAAGGGTGCTGGCTAGCAAGAGCTTTCAGTGCTGGCACTTTTCATCTCTGAGCAATTGCTCGACGTTTGTAATTTCTCACCTGAGCTCTCTTTAGAGTGCGCGAGAGGATGAGCAGAAGATGAGGTGGCTAGAGAAGCCCAGAGCCCCAGTGTTCTTAGGCCTACAAAAGCGCTTCCAAGGAAGGGTGCTGGCTAGCAAGAGCTTTCAGTGCTGGCACTTTTCATCTCTGAGCAATTGCTCGACGTTTGCAATTTCTCAGCTCGTGTGTACGAGACGGAAAGAGAATGACCGTGACGTTTGGTGCGTATAGAAGCACAAAGCCCCAGTGTTGCTGCGCCTGTGAAAGCGCTTCCAAGGAAGGGTGCTGGCTAGCAACAGCTTTCAGTGCTGGCACTTTTCATCTCTGAGCAATTGCTCGACTTTTGCAATTTCTCAGCTCGTGTCTACGAGACGGAAAGAGAAGGACAGTGAAGTTTGGTAGCTAGAGAAGTGCAAAGCCCCAGTGTAACTGCGGCTGTGAAAGCGCTTCCAAGGAAGGGTGCTGGCTAGCAACAGCTTTCAGTGCTGGCACTTTTCATCTCTGAGCAATTGCTCGACGTTTGCAATTTCTCACCTGAGCTCTCTTTAGAGTGCGCGAGAGGATGAGCAGAAGATGAGGTGGCTAGAGAAGCCCAGAGCCCCAGTGTTCTTAGGCCTACAAAAGCGCTTCCAAGGAAGGGTGCTGGCTAGCAACAGCTTTCAGTGCTGGCAGTTTTCATCTCGGAGCAATTGCTCGACGTTTGCAATTTCTCAGCTCGTGTCTAGGAGACGGAAAGAGAATGACCGTGACATTTGGTGGCTAGAGAAGCGCAAAGCCCCAGTGTTGCTGCGCCTGTGAAAGCGCTTCCAAGGAAGGGTGCTGGCTAGCAAGAGCTTTCAGTGCTGGCCCTTTTCATCTCTGAGCAATTGCTTGACGTTTGAATTTCTCAGCTCGTGTCTACGAGACGGAAAGAGAAGGACCGTGACGTTTGGTGCGTAGAGAAGTGCAAAGCCCCAGTGTTACTGCGCCTGTGAAAGCGCTTCCAAGGAAGGGTGCTGGCTAGCAACAGCTTTCAGTGCTGGCACTTTTCATCTCTGAGCAATTGCTCGACGTTTGCAATTTCTCACCTGAGCTCTCTTTAGAGTGCGCGCGAGGATGAGCAGAAGATGAGGTGGCTAGAGAAGCCCAGAGCCCCAGTGTTCTTAGGCCTACAAAAGCGCTTCCAAGGAAGGGTGCTGGCTAGCAAGAGCTTTCAGTGCTGGCACTTTTCATCTCTGAGCAATTGCTCGACGTTTGCAATTTCTCAGCTCGTGTCTAGGAGACGGAAAGAGAAGGACCGTGATGTTTGGTGGCTAGAGAAGCGCAAAGCCCCAGTGTTGCTGCGCCTGTGAAAGCGCTTCCAAGGAAGGGTGCTGGCTAGCAACAGCTTTCAGTGCTGGCACTTTTCATCTCTGAGCAATTGCTCGACGTTTGCAATTTCTCACCTGAGCTCTCTTTAGAGTGCGCGAGAGGATGAGCAGAAGATGAGGTGGCTAGAGAAGCCCAGAGCCCCAGTGTTCTTCGGCCTACAAAAGCGCTTCCAAGGAAGGGTGCTGGCTAGCAACAGCTTTCAGTGCTGGCACTTTTCATCTCTGAGCAATTGCTCGACGTTTGCAATTTCTCAGCTCGTGTCTACGAGACGGAAAGAGAAGGACCGTGACGTTTGGTGCGTAGAGAAGCGCAAATCCCCAGTGTTGCTGCGCCTGTGAAAGCGCTTCCAAGGAAGGGTGCTGGCTAGCAAGAGCTTTCAGTGCTGGCACTTTTCATCTCTGAGCAATTGCTCGACGTTTGCAATTTCTCACCTGAGCTCTCTTTAGAGCGCGCGAGGATGAGCAGAAGATGAGGTGGCTAGAGAAGCGCAAAGCCCCAGTGTTCTTAGGCCTACAAAAGCGCTTCCAAGGAAGGGTGCTGGCTAGCAACAGCTTTCAGTGCTGCCACTTTTCATCTCTGAGCAATTGCTCGACGTTTGCAATTTCTCAGCTCGTGTCTACAAGACGGAAAGAGAAGGACCGTGACATTTGGTGGGTAGAGAAGCGCAAAGCCCCAGTGTTGCTGCGCCTGTGAAAGCGCTTCCAAGGAAGGGTGCTGGCTAGCAAGAGCTTTCAGTGCTGGCACTTTTCATCTCTGAGCAATTGCTGGACGTTTGCAATTTCTCACCTGAGCTCTCTTTAGAGTGCGCGAGAGGATGAGCAGAAGATGAGGTGGCTAGAGAAGCCCAGAGCCCCAGTGTTCTTAGGCCTACAAAAGCGCTTCCAAGGAAGGGTGCTGGCTAGCAACAGCTTTCAGTGCTGGCACTTTTCATCTCTGAGCAATTGCTCGACGTTTGCAATTTCTCAGCTCGTGTCTTCGAGACGGAAAGAGAATGACCGTGACGTTTGGTGCGTATAGAAGCACAAAGCCCCAGTGTTGCTGCGCCTGTGAAAGCGCTTCCAAGGAAGGGTGCTGGCTAGCAAGAGCTTTCAGTGCTGGCACTTTTCATCTCTGAGCAATTGCTCGACGTTTGCAATTTCTCAGCTCGTGTCTACGAGACGGAAAGAGAAGGACAGTGAAGTTTGGTAGCTAGAGAAGTGCAAAGCCCCAGTGTAACTGCGGCTGTGAAAGCGCTTCCAAGGAAGGGTGCTGGCTAGCAACAGCTTTCAGTGCTGGCCCTTTTCATCTCTGAGCAATTGCTCGACATTTGTAATTTCTCACCTGAGCTCTCTTTAGAGTGCGCGAGAGGATGAGCAGAAGATGAGGTGGCTAGAGAAGCCCAGAGCCCCAGTGTTCTTAGGCCTACAAAAGCGCTTCCAAGGAAGGGTGCTGGCTAGCAACAGCTTTCAGTGCTGGCACTTTTCATCTCTGAGCAATTGCTCGACGTTTGCAATTTCTCAGCTCGTGTCTAGGAGACGGAAAGAGAAGGACCGTGACTTTTGGTGGGTAGAGAAGCGCAAAGCCCCAGTGTTGCTGCGCCTGTGAAAGCGCTTCCAAGGAAGGGTGCTGGCTAGCAACAGCTTTCAGTGCTGGCACTTTTCATCTCTGAGCAATTGCTCGACGTTTGCAATTTCTCACCTGAGCTCTCTTTAGAGTGCGCGAGAGGATGAGCAGAAGATGAGGTGGCTAGAGAAGCCCAGAGCCCCAGTGTTCTTAGGCCTACAAAAGCGCTTCCAAGGAAGGGTGCTGGCTAGCAAGAGCTTTCAGTGCTGGCACTTTTCATCTCGGAGCAATTGCTCGACGTTTGCAATTTCTCAGCTCGTGTCTAGGAGACGGAAAGAGAAGGACCGTGACGTTTGGTGGCTAGAGAAGCGCAAAGCCCCAGTGTTGCTGCGCCTGTGAAAGCGCTTCCAAGGAAGGGTGCTGGCTAGCAAGAGCTTTCAGTGCTGGCACTTTTCATCTCTGAGCAATTGCTCGACGTTTGCAATTTCTCACCTGAGCTCTCTTTAGAGTGCGCGAGAGGATGAGCAGAAGATGAGGTGGCTAGAGAAGCCCAGAGCCCCAGTGTTCTTAGGCCTACAAAAGCGCTTCCAAGGAAGGGTGCTGGCTAGCAAGAGCTTTCAGTGCTGGCACTTTTCATCTCTGAGCAATTGCTCGACGTTTGCAATTTCTCACCTGAGCTCTCTTTAGAGTGCGCGAGAGGATGAGCAGAAGATGAGGTGGCTAGAGAAGCCCAGAGCCCCACTTTTCTTAGGCCTACAAAAGCGCTTCCAAGGAAGGGTGCTGGCTAGCAAGAGCTTTCAGTGCTGGCACTTTTCATCTCTGAGCAATTGCTCGACGTTTGCAATTTCTCAGCTCGTGTCTACGAGACGGAAAGAGAAGGACCGTGACGTTTGATGGCTAGAGAAGCGCAAAGCCCCAGTGTTGCTGCGCCTGTGAAAGCGCTTCCAAGGAAGGGTGCTGGCTAGCAAGAGCTTTCAGTGCTGGCACTTTTCATCTCTGAGCAATTGCTCGACGTTTGTAATTTCTCACCTGAGCTCTCTTTAGAGTGCGCGAGAGGATGAGCAGAAGATGAGGTGGCTAGAGAAGCCCAGAGCCCCAGTGTTCTTCGGCCTACAAAAGCGCTTCCAAGGAAGGGTGCTGGCTAGCAACAGCTTTCAGTGCTGGCACTTTTCATCTCTGAGCAATTGCTCGACGTTTGCAATTTCTCAGCTCGTGTCTAGGAGGCGGAAAGAGAAGGACCGTGACGTTTGGTGCGTATAGAAGCACAAAGCCCCAGTGTTGCTGCGCCTGTGAAAGCGCTTCCAAGGAAGGGTGCTGGCTAGCAAGAGCTTTCAGTGCTGGCACTTTTCATCTCTGAGCAATTGCTCGACGTTTGCAATTTCTCAGCTCGTGTCTACGAGACGGAAATAGAAGGACAGTGAAGTTTGGTAGCTAGAGAAGTGCAAAGCCCCAGTGTAACTGCGGCTGTGAAAGCGCTTCCAAGGAAGGGTGCTGGCTAGCAACAGCTTTCAGTGCTGGCACTTTTCATCTCTGAGCAATTGCTCGACGTTTGCAATTTCTCACCTGAGCTCTCTTTAGAGTGCGCGAGAGGATGAGCAGAAGATGAGGTGGCTAGAGAAGCCCAGAGCCCCACTGTTCTTAGGCCTACAAAAGCGCTTCCAAGGAAGGGTGCTGGCTAGCAACAGCTTTCAGTGCTGGCAGTTTTCATCTCGGAGCAATTGCTCGACGTTTGCAATTTCTCAGCTCCTGTCTACGAGACGGAAAGAGAAGGACCGTCACGTTTGGTGGGTAGAGAAGGGCAAAGCCCCAGTGTTGCTGCGCCTGTGAAAGCGCTTCCAAGGAAGGGTGCTGGCTAGCAACAGCTTTCAGTGCTGGCACTTTTCATCTCTGAGCAATTGCTTGACGTTTGCAATTTCTCAGCTCGTGTCTACGAGACGGAAAGAGAAGGACCGTGACGTTTGGTGCGTAGAGAAGTGCAAAGCCCCAGTGTTACTGCGCCTGTGAAAGCGCTTCCAAGGAAGGGTGCTGGCTAGCAACAGCTTTCAGTGCTGGCACTTTTCATCTCTGAGCAATTGCTCGACGTTTGCAATTTCTCACCTGAGCTCTCTTTAGAGTGCGCGCGAGGATGAGCAGAAGATTAGGTGGCTAGAGAAGCCCAGAGCCCCACTTTTCTTAGGCCTACAAAAGCGCTTCCAAGGAAGGGTGCTGGCTAGCAACAGCTTTCAGTGCTGGCACTTTTCATCTCTGAGCAATTGCTCGACGTTTGCAATTTCTCAGCTCGTGTCTACGAGACGGAAAGAGAAGGACCGTGATGTTTGGTGGCTAGAGAAGCGCAAAGCCCCAGTGTTGCTGCGCCTGTGAAAGCGCTTCCAAGGAAGGGTGCTGGCTAGCAAGAGCTTTCAGTGCTGGCACTTTTCATCTCTGAGCAATTGCTCGACGTTTGCAATTTCTCACCTGAGCTCTCTTTAGAGTGCGCGAGAGGATGAGCAGAAGATGAGGTGGCTAGAGAAGCCCAGAGCCCCAGTGTTCTTCGGCCTACAAAAGCGCTTCCAAGGAAGGGTGCTGGCTAGCAACAGCTTTCAGTGCTGGCACTTTTCATCTCTGAGCAATTGCTCGACGTTTGCAATTTCTCAGCTCGTGTCTAGGAGACGGAAAGAGAAGGACCGTGACGTTTGGTGCGTAGAGAAGCGCAAATCCCCAGTGTTGCTGCGCCTGTGAAAGCGCTTCCAAGGAAGGGTGCTGGCTAGCAAGAGCTTTCAGTGCTGGCACTTTTCATCTCTGAGCAATTGCTGGACGTTTGCAATTTCTCACCTGAGCTCTCTTTAGAGCGCACGAGGATGAGCAGAAGATGAGGTGGCTAGAGAAGCCAAGAGCCCCAGTGTTCTTAGGCCTACAAAAGCGCTTCCAAGGAAGGGTGCTGGCTAGCAACAGCTTTCAGTGCTGGCACTTTTCATCTCTGAGCAATTGCTCGACGTTTGCAATTTCTCAGCTCGTGTCTAGGAGACGGAAAGAGAAGGACCGTGACGTTTGGTGGCTAGAGAAGCGCAAAGCCCCAGTGTTGCTGCGCCTGTGAAAGCGCTTCCAAGGAAGGGTGCTGGCTAGCAAGAGCTTTCAGTGCTGGCACTTTTCATCTCTGAGCAATTGCTGGACGTTTGCAATTTCTCACCTGAGCTCTCTTTAGAGTGCGCGAGAGGATGAGCAGAAGATGAGGTGGCTAGAGAAGCCCAGAGCCCCAGTGTTCTTAGGCCTACAAAAGCGCTTCCAAGGAAGGGTGCTGGCTAGCAACAGCTTTCAGTGCTGCCACTTTTCATCTCTGAGCAATTGCTCGACGTTTGCAATTTCTCAGCTCGTGTGTACGAGACGGAAAGAGAAGGACCGTGACATTTGGTGCGTATAGAAGCGCAAAGCCCCAGTGTTGCTGCGCCTGTGAAAGCGCTTCCAAGGAAGGGTGCTGGCTAGCAAGAGCTTTCAGTGCTGGCACTTTTCATCTCTGAGCAATTGCTCGACGTTTGCAATTTCTCACCTGAGCTCTCTTTAGAGTGCGCGAGGATGAGCAGAAGATTAGGTGGCTAGAGAAGCCCAGAGCCCCAGTGTTCTTAGGTCTACAAAAGCGCTTCCAAGGAAGGGTGCTGGCTAGCAACAGCTTTCAGTGCTGGCACTTTTCATCTCTGAGCAATTGCTCGACGTTTGCAATTTCTCAGCTCGTGTCTAGGAGACGGAAAGAGAAGGACCGTGACGTTTGGTGGCTAGAGAAGCGCAAAGCCCCAGTGTTGCTGCGCCTGTGAAAGCGCTTCCAAGGAAGGGTGCTGGCTAGCAAGAGCTTTCAGTGCTGGCACTTTTCATCTCTGAGCAATTGCTCGACGTTTGCAATTTCTCACCTGAGCTCTCTTTAGAGTGCGCGAGAGGATGAGCAGAAGATGAGGTGGCTAGAGAAGCCCAGAGCCCCAGTGTTCTTAGGCCTACAAAAGCGCTTCCAAGGAAGGGTGCTGGCTAGCAACAGCTTTCAGTGCTGGCACTTTTCATCTCTGAGCAATTGCTCGACGTTTGCAATTTCTCAGCTCGTGTCTACGAGATGGAAAGAGAAGGACCGTGACGTTTGATGGCTAGAGAAGCGCAAAGCACCAGTGTTACTGCGCCTGTGAAAGCGCTTCCAAGGAAGGGTGCTGGCTAGTAACAGCTTTCAGTGCTGGCACTTTTCATCTCTGAGCAATTGCTCGACGTTTGCAATTTCTCAGCTCGTGTCTAGGAGACGGAAAGAGAAGGACCGTGACGTTTGGTGGCTAGAGAAGCGCAAAGCCCCAGTGTTGCTGCGCCTGTGAAAGCGCTTCCAAGGAAGGGTGCTGCCTAGCAAGAGCTTTCAGTGCTGGCACTTTTCATCTCTGAGCAATTGCTCGACATTTGCAATTTCTCAGCTCATGTCCACGAGACGGAAAGAGAAGGACCGTGACGTTTGGTGCGTATAGAAGCGCAAAGCCCCAGTGTTACTGCGCTTGTGAAAGCGCTTCCAAGGAAGGGTGCTGGCTAGCAACAGCTTTCAGTGCTGGCACTTTTCATCTCTGAGCAATTGCTTGACGTTTTCAATTTCTCAGCTCGTGTCTACGAGGCGGAAAGAGAATGACCGTGACGTTTGGTGGGTAGAGAAGCGCAAAGCCCCAGTGTTGCTGCGCCTGTGAAATCGCTTCCAAGGAAGGGTGCTGGCTAGCAAGAGCTTTCAGTGCTGGCACTTTTCATCTCTGAGCAATTGCTCGACGTTTGCAATTTCTCACCTGAGCTCTCTTTAGAGTGCGCGAGAGGATGAGCAGAAGATGAGGTGGCTAGAGAAGCCCAGAGCCCCAGTGTTCTTAGGCCTACAAAAGCGCTTCCAAGGAAGGGTGCTGGCTAGCAACAGCTTTCAGTGCTGGCACTTTTCATCTCTGAGCAATTGCTCGACGTTTGCAATTTCTCAGCTCGTGTCTACGAGACGGAAAGAGAAGGACCGTGACGTTTGGTGGCTAGGGAAGCGCAAAGCCCCAGTGTTGCTGCGCCTGTGAAAGCGCTTCCAAGGAAGGGTGCTGGCTAGCAAGAGCTTTCAGTGCTGGCACTTTTCATCTCTGAGCAATTGCTCGACGTTTGCAATTTCTCACCTGAGCTCTCTTTAGAGTGCGCGAGAGGATGAGCAGAAGATGAGGTGGCTAGAGAAGCCCAGAGCCCCAGTGTTCTTAGGCCTACAAAAGCGCTTCCAAGGAAGGGTGCTGGCTAGCAAGAGCTTTCAGTGCTGGCACTTTTCATCTCTGAGCAATTGCTCGACGTTTGTAATTTCTCAGCTCGTGTCTACCGACGGAAAGAGAAGGACCGTGACGTTTGGTGCGTATAGAAGCGCAAAGCCCCAGTGTTGCTGCGCCTGTGAAAGCGCTTCCAAGGAAGGGTGCTGGCTAGCAACAGCTTTCAGTGCTGGCACTTTTCATCTCTGAGCAATTGCTCGACGTTTGCAATTTCTCACCTGAGCTCTCTTTAGAGTGCGCGAGAGGATGAGCAGAAGATGAGGTGGCTAGAGAAGCCCAGAGCCCCAGTGTTCTTAGGCCTACAAAAGCGCTTCCAAGGAAGGGTGCTGGCTAGCAACAGCTTTCAGTGCTGGCACTTTTCATCTCTGAGCAATTGCTCGACGTTTGCAATTTCTCAGCTCGTGTCTACCGACGGAAAGAGAAGGACCGTGACTTTTGGTGGCTAGAGAAGCGCAAAGCCCCAGTGTTGCTGCGCCTGTGAAAGCGCTTCCAAGGAAGGGTGCTGGCTAGCAACAGCTTTCAGTGCTGGCCCTTTTCATCTCTGAGCAATTGCTCGACGTTTGCAATTTCTCACCTGAGCTCTCTTTAGAGTGCGCGAGAGGATGAGCAGAAGATGAGGTGGCTAGAGAAGCCCAGAGCCCCAGTGTTCTTAGGCCTACAAAAGCGCTTCCAAGGAAGGGTGCTGGCTAGCAACAGCTTTCAGTGCTGGCACTTTTCATCTCTGAGCAATTGCTCGACGTTTGCAATTTCTCAGCTCGTGTCTAGGAGACGGAAAGAGAAGGACCGTGACTTTTGGTGGCTAGAGAAGCGCAAAGCCCCAGTGTTGCTGCACCTGTGAAAGCGCTTCCAAGGAAGGGTGCTGGCTAGCAACAGCTTTCAGTGCTGGCACTTTTCATCTCTGAGCAATTGCTCGACGTTTGCAATTTCTCAGCTCGTGTCTACCGACGGAAAGAGAAGGACCGTGACGTTTGGTGGCTAGAGAAGCGCAAAGCCCCAGTGTTGCTGCGCCTGTGAAAGCGCTTCCAAGGAAGGGTGCTGGCTAGCAAGAGCTTTCAGTGCTGGCACTTTTCATCTCTGAGCAATTGCTCGACGTTTGCAATTTCTCACCTGAGCTCTCTTTAGAGTGCGCGAGAGGATGAGCAGAAGATGAGGTGGCGAGAGAAGCCCAGAGCCCCAGTGTTCTTAGGCCTACAAAAGCGCTTCCAAGGAAGGGTGCTGGCTAGCAACAGCTTTCAGTGCTGGCACTTTTCATCTCTGAGCAATTGCTCGACGTTTGCAATTTCTCAGCTCGTGTCTACAAGACGGAAAGAGAAGGACCGTGACGCTTGGTGGCTAGAGAAGCGCAAAGCCCCAGTGTTGCTGCGCCTGTGAAAGCGCTTCCAAGGAAGGGTGCTGGCTAGCAAGAGCTTTCAGTGCTGGCACTTTTCATCTCTGAGCAATTGCTCGACGTTTGCAATTTCTCAGCTCGTGTCTACGAGACGGAAAGAGAATGACCGTGACGTTTGGTGCGTATAGAAGCACAAAGCCCCAGTGTTGCTGCGCCTGTGAAAGCGCTTCCAAGGAAGGGTGCTGGCTAGCAACAGCTTTCAGTGCTGGCACTTTTCATCTCTGAGCAATTGCTTGACGTTTGCAATTTCTCAGCTCGTGTCTACGAGACGGAAAGAGAAGGACCGTGACGTTTGGTGCGTAGAGAAGTGCAAAGCCCCAGTGTTACTGCGCCTGTGAAAGCGCTTCCAAGGAAGGCTGCTGGCTAGCAACAGCTTTCAGTGCTGGCACTTTTCATCTCTGAGCAATTGCTCGACGTTTGCAATTTCTCACCTGAGCTCTCTTTAGAGTGCGTGAGAGGATGAGCAGAAGATGAGGTGGCTAGAGAAGCCCAGAGCCCCAGTGTTCTTAGGCCTACAAAAGCGCTTCCAAGGAAGGGTGCTGGCTAGCAACAGCTTTCAGTGCTGGCACTTTTCCTCTCTGAGCAATTGCTCGACGTTTGCAATTTCTCAGCTCGTGTCTAGGAGACGGAAAGAGAATGACCGTGACGTTTGGTGCGTATAGAAGCGCAAAGCCCCAGTGTTACTGCGCCTGTGAAAGCGCTTCCAAGGAAGGGTGCTGGCTAGCAACAGCTTTCAGTGCTGGCACTTTTCATCTCTGAGCAATTGCTCGACGTTTGCAATTTCTCACCTGAGCTCTCTTTAGAGTGCGCGAGAGGATGAGCAGAAGATGAGGTGGCTAGAGAAGCCCAGAGCCCCAGTGTTCTTAGGCCTACAAAAGCGCTTCCAAGGAAGGGTGCTGGCTAGCAACAGCTTTCAGTGCTGGCACTTTTCATCTCTGAGCAATTGCTCGACGTTTGCAATTTCTCAGCTCGTGTCTACCGACTGAAAGAGAAGGACCGTGACGTTTGGTGGGTAGAGAAGCGCAAAGCCCCAGTGTTGCTGCGCCTGTGAAAGCGCTTCCAAGGAAGGGTGCTGGCTAGCAAGAGCTTTCAGTGCTGGCACTTTTCATCTCTGAGCAATTGCTCGACGTTTGTAATTTCTCAGCTCGTGTCTACCGACGGAAAGAGAAGGACCGTGACGTTTGGTGCGTATAGAAGCGCAAAGCCCCAGTGTTGCTGCGCCTGTGAAAGCGCTTCCAAGGAAGGGTGCTGGCTAGCAACAGCTTTCAGTGCTGGCACTTTTCATCTCTGAGCAATTGCTCGACGTTTGCAATTTCTCACCTGAGCTCTCTTTAGAGTGCGCGAGAGGATGAGCAGAAGATGAGGTGGCTAGAGAAGCCCAGAGCCCCAGTGTTCTTAGGCCTACAAAAGCGCTTCCAAGGAAGGGTGCTGGCTAGCAACAGCTTCCAGTGCTGGCACTTTTCATCTCGGAGCAATTGCTCGACGTTTGCAATTTCTCAGCTCGTGTCTACCGACGGAAAGAGAAGGACCGTGACTTTTGGTGGCTAGAGAAGCGCAAAGCCCCAGTGTTGCTGCGCCTGTGAAAGCGCTTCCAAGGAAGGGTGCTGGCTAGCAAGAGCTTTCAGTGCTGGCCCTTTTCATCTCTGAGCAATTGCTCGACGTTTGCAATTTCTCACCTGAGCTCTCTTTAGAGTGCGCGAGAGGATGAGCAGAAGATGAGGTGGCTAGAGAAGCCCAGAGCCCCAGTGTTCTAAGGCCTACAAAAGCGCTTCCAAGGAAGGGTGCTGGCTAGCAACAGCTTTCAGTGCTGGCACTTTTCATCTCTGAGCAATTGCTCGACGTTTGCAATTTCTCAGCTCGTGTCTAGGAGACGGAAAGAGAAGGACCGTGACTTTTGGTGGCTAGAGAAGCGCAAAGCCCCAGTGTTGCTGCACCTGTGAAAGCGCTTCCAAGGAAGGGTGCTGGCTAGCAACAGCTTTCAGTGCTGGCACTTTTCATCTCTGAGCAATTGCTCGACGTTTGCAATTTCTCAGCTCGTGTCTACCAACGGAAAGAGAAGGACCGTGACGTTTGGTGGCTAGAGAAGCGCAAAGCCCCAGTGTTGCTGCGCCTGTGAAAGCGCTTCCAAGGAAGGGTGCTGGCTAGCAAGAGCTTTCAGTGCTGGCACTTTTCATCTCTGAGCAATTGCTCGACGTTTGCAATTTCTCACCTGAGCTCTCTTTAGAGTGCGCGAGAGGATGAGCAGAAGATGAGGTGGCGAGAGAAGCCCAGAGCCCCAGTGTTCTTAGGCCTACAAAAGCGCTTCCAAGGAAGGGTGCTGGCTAGCAAGAGCTTTCAGTGCTGGCACTTTTCATCTCTGAGCAATTGCTCGACGTTTGCAATTTCTCAGCTCGTGTCTACAAGACGGAAAGAGAAGGACCGTGACGCTTGGTGGCTAGAGAAGCGCAAAGCCCCAGTGTTGCTGCGCCTGTGAAAGCGCTTCCAAGGAAGGGTGCTGGCTAGCAAGAGCTTTCAGTGCTGGCACTTTTCATCTCTGAGCAATTGCTCGACGTTTGTAATTTCTCACCTGAGCTCTCTTTAGAGTGCGCGAGAGGATGAGCAGAAGATGAGGTGGCTAGAGAAGCCCAGAGCCCCAGTGTTCTTAGGCCTACAAAAGCGCTTCCAAGGAAGGGTGCTGGCTAGCAAGAGCTTTCAGTGCTGGCACTTTTCATCTCTGAGCAATTGCTTGACGTTTGCAATTTCTCAGCTCGTGTCTACGAGACGGAAAGAGAAGGACCGTGACGCTTGGTGGCTAGAGAAGCGCAAAGCCCCAGTGTTACTGCGCCTGTGAAAGCGCTTCCAAGGAAGGGTGCTGGCTAGCAAGAGCTTTCAGTGCTGGCACTTTTCATCTCTGAGCAATTGCTCGACGGTTGCAATTTCTCACCTGAGCTCTCTTTAGAGTGCGCGAGAGGATGAGCAGAAGATGAGGTGGCTAGAGAAGCCCAGAGCCCCAGTGTTCTTAGGCCTACAAAAGCGCTTCCAAGGAAGGGTGCTGGCTAGCAAGAGCTTTCAGTGCTGGCACTTTTCATCTCGGAGCAATTGCTCGACGTTTGCAATTTCTCAGCTCGTGTCTACCGACGGAAAGAGAAGGACCGTGACATTTGGTGGGTAGAGAAGCGCAAAGCCCCAGTGTTGCTGCGCCTGTGAAAGCGCTTCCAAGGAAGGGTGCTGGCTAGCAAGAGCTTTCAGTGCTGGCACTTTTCATCTCTGAGCAATTGCTCGACGTTTGCAATTTCTCACCTGAGCTCTCTTTAGAGTGCGCGAGAGGATGAGCAGAAGATGAGGTGGCTAGAGAAGCCCAGAGCCCCAGTGTTCTTAGGCCTACAAAAGCGCTTCCAAGGAAGGGTGCTGGCTAGCAAGAGCTTTCAGTGCTGGCACTTTTCATCTCTGAGCAATTGCTCGACGTTTGCAATTTCTCAGCTCGTGTCTTCGAGACGGAAAGAGAAGGACCGTGACGTTTGGTGCGTATAGAAGCGCAAAGCCCCAGTGTTGCTGCGCCTGTGAAAGCGCTTCCAAGGAAGGGTGCTGGCTAGCAAGAGCTTTCAGTGCTGGCACTTTTCATCTCTGAGCAATTGCTCGACGTTTGCAATTTCTCAGCTCGTGTTTACGAGACGGAAAGAGAAGGACCGTGACGTTTGGTGGCTAGAGAAGCGCAAAGCCCCAGTGTTGCTGCGCCTGTGAAAGCGCTTCCAAGGAAGGGTGCTGGCTAGCAACAGCTTTCAGTGCTGGCACTTTTCATCTCTGAGCAATTGCTCGACGTTTGCAATTTCTCACCTGAGCTCTCTTTAGAGTGCGCGAGAGGATGAGCAGAAGATGATGTGGCTAGAGAAGCCCAGAGCCCCAGTGTTCTTAGGCCTACAAAAGCGCTTCCAAGGAAGGGTGCTGGCTAGCAACAGCTTTCAGTGCTGGCACTTTTCATCTCGGAGCAATTGCTCGACGTTTGCAATTTCTCAGCTCGTGTCTACCGACGGAAAGAGAAGGACCGTGACGTTTGGTGGCTAGAGAAGCGCAAAGCCCCAGTGTTGCTGCGCCTGTGAAAGCGCTTCCAAGGAAGGGTGCTGGCTAGCAACAGCTTTCAGTGCTGGCACTTTTCATCTCTGAGCAATTGCTGGACGTTTGCAATTTCTCACCTGAGCTCTCTTTAGAGCGCGCGAGGATGAGCAGAAGATTAGGTGGCTAGAGAAGCCCAGAGCCCCACTGTTCTTAGGCCTACAAAAGCGCTTCCAAGGAAGGGTGCTGGCTAGCAACAGCTTTCAGTGCTGGCACTTTTCATCTCGGAGCAATTGCTCGACTTTTGCAATTTCTCAGCTCGTGTCTACGAGACGGAAAGAGAAGGACCGTGACGTTTGGTGCGTATAGAAGCGCAAAGCCCCAGTGTTGCTGCGCCTGTGAAAGCGCTTCCAAGGAAGGGTGCTGGCTAGCAACAGCTTTCAGTGCTGGCACTTTTCATCTCTGAGCAATTGCTGGACGTTTGCAATTTCTCCCCTGAGCTCTCTTTAGAGTGCGCGAGAGGATGAGCAGAAGATGAGGTGGCTAGAGAAGCCCAGAGCCCCAGTGTTCTTCGGCCTACAAAAGCGCTTCCAAGGAAGGGTGCTGGCTAGCAACAGCTTTCAGTGCTGGCACTTTTCATCTCTGAGCAATTGCTCGACGTTTGCAATTTCTCAGCTCGTGTCTAGGAGACGGAAAGAGAAGGACCGTGACGTTTGGTGGGTAGAGAAGCGCAAAGCCCCAGTGTTGCTGCGCCTGTGAAAGCGCTTCCAAGGAAGGGTGCTGGCTAGCAACAGCTTTCAGTGCTGGCACTTTTCATCTCTGAGCAATTGCTGGACGTTTGCAATTTCTCACCTGAGCTCTCTTTAGAGTGCGCGAGAGGATGAGCAGAAGATGAGGTGGCTAGAGAAGCCCAGAGCCCCAGTGTTCTTAGGCATACAAAAGCGCTTCCAAGGAAGGGTGCTGGCTAGCAACAGCTTTCAGTGCTGGCACTTTTCATCTCTGAGCAATTGCTCGACGTTTGCAATTTCTCAGCTCGTTTCTAGGAGACGGAAAGAGAATGACCGTGACTTTTGGTGGGTAGAGAAGCGCAAAGCCCCAGTGTTGCTGCGCCTGTGAAAGAGCTTCCAAGGAAGGGTGCTGGCTAGCAACAGCTTTCAGTGCTGGCACTTTTCATCTCTGAGCAATTGCTTGACGTTTGCAATTTCTCAGCTCATGTCTACGAGACGGAAAGAGAATGACCGTGACGTTTGGTGCGTATAGAAGCGCAAAGCCCCAGTGTTACTGCGCTTGTGAAAGCGCTTCCAAGGAAGGGTGCTGGCTAGCAAGAGCTTTCAGTGCTGGCACTTTTCATCTCTGAGCAATTGCTTGACGTTTGCAATTTCTCAGCTCGTGTCTACGAGGCGGAAAGAGAAGGACCGTGACGTTTGGTGCGTAGAGAAGCGCAAAGCCCCAGTGTTCTTAGGCCTACAAAAGCGCTTCCAAGGAAGGGTGCTGGCTAGCAACAGCTTTCAGTGCTGGCACTTTTCATCTCTGAGCAATTGCTGGACGTTTGCAATTTCTCACCTGAGCTCTCTTTAGAGTGCGCGAGAGGATGAGCAGAAGATTAGGTGGCTAGAGAAGCCCAGAGCCCCAGTGTTCTTAGGCCTACAAAAGCGCTTCCAAGGAAGGGTGCTGGCTAGCAACAGCTTTCAGTGCTGGCACTTTTCATCTCTGAGCAATTGCTCGCCGTTTGCAATTTCTCAGCTCGTGTCTAGGAGACGGAAAGAGAAGGACCGTGACGTTTGGTGGCTAGAGAAGCGCAAAGCCCCAGTGTTGCTGCGCCTGTGAAAGCGCTTCCAAGGAAGGGTGCTGGCTAGCAACAGCTTTCAGTGCTGGCACTTTTCATCTCTGAGCAATTGCTCGACGTTTGCAATTTCTCAGCTCGTGTCTACGAGACGGAAAGAGAAGGACCGTGACGTTTGGTGGCTAGAGAAGCGCAAAGCCCCAGTGTTGCTGCGCCTGTGAAAGCGCTTCCAAGGAAGGGTGCTGGCTAGCAACAGCTTTCAGTGCTGGCACTTTTCATCTCTGAGCAATTGCTCGACGTTTGCAATTTCTCAGCTCGTGTCTAGGAGACGGAAAGAGAAGGACCGTGACGTTTGGTGGCTAGAGAAGCGCAACGCCCCAGTGTTGCTGCGCCTGTGAAAGCGCTTCCAAGGAAGGGTGCTGGCTAGCAACAGCTTTCAGTGCTGGCACTTTTCATCTCTGAGCAATTGCTCGACGTTTGCAATTTCTCAGCTCGTGTTTACGAGACGGAAAGAGAAGGACCGTGACGTTTGGTGGCTAGAGAACCGCAAAGCCCCAGTGTTGCTGCGCCTGTGAAAGCGCTTCCAAGGAAGGGTGCTGGCTAGCAAGAGCTTTCAGTGCTGGCACTTTTCATCTCTGAGCAATTGCTGGACGTTTGCAATTTCTCAGCTCGTGTCTAGGAGACGGAAAGAGAAGGACCGTGACGTTTGGTGCGTATAGAAGCGCAAAGCCCCAGTGTTGCTGCGCCTGTGAAAGCGCTTCCAAGGAAGGGTGCTGGCTAGCAAGAGCTTTCAGTGCTGGCACTTTTCATCTCTGAGCAATTGCTCGACGTTTGCAATTTCTCAGCTCGTGTCTACCGACGGAAAGAGAAGGGCCGTGACGTTTGGTGGCTAGAGAAGCGCAAAGCCCCAGTGTTGCTGCGCCTGTGAAAGCGCTTCCAAGGAAGGGTGCTGGCTAGCAAGAGCTTTCAGTGCTGGCACTTTTCATCTCTGAGCAATTGCTCGACGTTTGCAATTTCTCACCTGAGCTCTCTTTAGAGTGCGCGAGAGGATGAGCAGAAGATGAGGTGGCTAGAGAAGCCCAGAGCCCCAGTGTTCTTAGGCCTACAAAAGCGCTTCCAAGGAAGGGTGCTGGCTAGCAACAGCTTTCAGTGCTGGCACTTTTCATCTCTGAGCAATTGCTCGACGTTTGCAATTTCTCAGCTCGTGTCTAGGAGACGGAAAGAGAAGGACCGTGACGTTTGGTGGGTAGAGAAGCGCAAAGCCCCAGTGTTGCTGCGCCTGTGAAAGCGCTTCCAAGGAAGGGTGCTGGCTAGCAACAGCTTTCAGTGCTGGCACTTTTCATCTCTGAGCAATTGCTGGACATTTGCAATTTCTCACCTGAGCTCTCTTTAGAGTGCACGAGAGGATGAGCAGAAGATGAGGTGGCTAGAGAAGCCCAGAGCCCCAGTGTTCTTAGGCCTACAAAAGCGCTTCCAAGGAAGGGTGCTGGCTAGCAACAGCTTTCAGTGCTGGCACTTTTCATCTCTGAGCAATTGCTGGACGTTTGCAATTTCTCAGCTCGTGTCTACGAGACGGAAAGAGAAGGACCGTGACGTTTGGTGGCTAGAGAAGCGCAAAGCCCCAGTGTTGCTGCGCCTGTGAAAGCGCTTCCAAGGAAGGGTGCTGGCTAGCAAGAGCTTTCAGTGCTGGCACTTTTCATCTCTGAGCAATTGCTCGACGTTTGCAATTTCTCAGCTCGTGTCTACGAGACGGAAAGAGAAGGACCGTGACGCTTGGTGGCTAGAGAAGCGCAAAGCCCCAGTGTTGCTGCGCCTGTGAAAGCGCTTCCAAGGAAGGGTGCTGGCTAGCAACAGCTTTCAGTGCTGGCACTTTTCATCTCTGAGCAATTGCTCGACGTTTGCAATTTCTCACCTGAGCTCTCTTTAGAGTGCGCGCGAGGATGAGCAGAAGATGAGGTGGCTAGAGAAGCCCAGAGCCCCAGTGTTCTTAGGCCTACAAAAGCGCTTCCAAGGAAGGGTGCTGGCTAGCAAGAGCTTTCAGTGCTGGCACTTTTCATCTCTGAGCAATTGCTCGACGTTTGCAATTTCTCAGCTCGTGTCTACAAGACGGAAAGAGAAGGACCGTGACATTTGGTGCGTATAGAAGCGCAAAGCCCCAGTGTTGCTGCGCCTGTGAAAGCGCTTCCAAGGAAGGGTGCTGGCTAGCAACAGCTTTCAGTGCTGGCACTTTTCATCTCTGAGCAATTGCTCGACGTTTGTAATTTCTCACCTGAGCTCTCTTTAGAGTGCGCGAGAGGATGAGCAGAAGATGAGGTGGCTAGAGAAGCCCAGAGCCCCAGTGTTCTTAGGCCTACAAAAGCGCTTCCAAGGAAGGGTGCTGGCTAGCAACAGCTTTCAGTGCTGGCACTTTTCATCTCTGAGCAATTGCTCGACGTTTGCAATTTCTCAGCTCGTGTCTACGAGACGGAAAGAGAAGGACCGTGACGTTTGGTGGCTAGAGAAGCGCAAAGCCCCAGTGTTGCTGCGCCTGTGAAAGCGCTTCCAAGGAAGGGTGCTGGCTAGCAACAGCTTTCAGTGCTGGCACTTTTCATCTCTGAGCAATTGCTCGACGTTTGCAATTTCTCCCCTGAGCTCTCTTTAGAGTGCGCGAGAGGATGAGCAGAAGATGAGGTGGCTAGAGAAGCCCAGAGCCCCAGTGTTCTTAGGCCTACAAAAGCGCTTCCAAGGAAGGGTGCTGGCTAGCAACAGCTTTCAGTGCTGGCACTTTTCATCTCTGAGCAATTGCTCGACGTTTGCAATTTCTCAGCTCGTGTCTACGAGACGGAAAGAGAAGGACCGTGACGTTTGGTGGCTAGAGAAGCGCAAAGCCCCAGTGTTGCTGCGCCTGTGAAAGCGCTTCCAAGGAAGGGTGCTGGCTAGCAACAGCTTTCAGTGCTGGCACTTTTCATCTCTGAGCAATTGCTCGACGTTTGCAATTTCTCACCTGAGCTCTCTTTAGAGTGCGCGAGAGGATGAGCAGAAGATGAGGTGGCTAGAGAAGCCCAGAGCCCCAGTGTTCTTAGGCCTACAAAAGCGCTTCCAAGGAAGGGTGCTGGCTAGCAACAGCTTTCAGTGCTGGCACTTTTCATCTCTGAGCAATTGCTCGACGTTTGCAATTTCTCAGCTCGTGTCTACGAGACGGAAAGAGAATGACCGTGACATTTGGTGGCTAGAGAAGCGCAAAGCCCCAGTGTTGCTGCGCCTGTGAAAGCGCTTCCAAGGAAGGGTGCTGGCTAGCAACAGCTTTCAGTGCTGGCCCTTTTCATCTCTGAGCAATTGCTGGACGTTTGCAATTTCTCACCTGAGCTCTCTTTAGAGTGCGCGAGAGGATGAGCACAAGATTAGGTGGCTAGAGAAGCGCAGAGCCCCAGTGTTCTTAGGCCTACAAAAGCGCTTCCAAGGAAGGGTGCTGGCTAGCAACAGCTTTCAGTGCTGGCACTTTTCATCTCTGAGCAATTGCTCGACGTTTGCAATTTCTCAGCTCGTGTCTACGAGACGGAAAGAGAAGGACCGTGACATTTGGTGGGTAGAGAAGCGCAAAGCCCCAGTGTTGCTGCGCCTGTGAAAGCGCTTCCAAGGAAGGGTGCTGGCTAGCAACAGCTTTCAGTGCTGGCACTTTTCATCTCTGAGCAATTGCTCGACGTTTGCAATTCCTCAGCTCATGTCCACGAGACGGAAAGAGAATGACCGTGACGTTTGGTGCGTATAGAAGCGCAAAGCCCCAGTGTTACTGCGCTTGTGAAAGCGCTTCCAAGGAAGGGTGCTGGCTAGCAACAGCTTTCAGTGCTGGCACTTTTCATCTCTGAGCAATTGCTCGACGTTTGCAATTTCTCAGCTCGTGTCTACGAGGCGGATAGAGAATGACCGTGACGTTTGGTGCGTAGAGAAGCGCAAAGCCCCAGTGTTGCTGCACCTGTCAAAGCGCTTCCAAGGAAGGGTGCTGGCTAGCAAGAGCTTTCAGTGCTGGCACTTTTCATCTCTGAGCAATTGCTCGACGTTTGCAATTTCTCACCTGAGCTCTCTTTAGAGTGCGCGAGAGGATGAGCAGAAGATGAGGTGGCTAGAGAAGCCCAGAGCCCCAGTGTTCTTAGGCCTACAAAAGCGCTTCCAAGGAAGGGGGCTGGCTAGCAAGAGCTTTCAGTGCTGGCACTTTTCATCTCGGAGCAATTGCTCGACGTTTGCAATTTCTCAGCTCGTGTCTAGGAGACGGAAAGAGAAGGACCGTGACGTTTGGTGCGTATAGAAGCGCAAAGCCCCAGTGTTGCTGCGCCTGTGAAAGCGCTTCCAAGGAAGGGTGCTGGCTAGGAAGAGCTTTCAGTGCTGGCACTTTTCATCTCTGAGCAATTGCTGGACGTTTGCAATTTCTCACCTGAGCTCTCTTTAGAGTGCGCGAGAGGATGAGCAGAAGATGAGGTGGCTAGAGAAGCCCAGAGCCCCAGTGTTCTTAGGCCTACAAAAGCGCTTCCAAGGAAGGGTGCTGGCTAGCAAGAGCTTTCAGTGCTGGCACTTTTCATCTCGGAGCAATTGCTCGACGTTTGCAATTTCTCAGCTCGTGTCTAGGAGACGGAAAGAGAAGGACCGTGACGTTTGGTGAGTAGAGAAGCGCAAAGCCCCAGTGTTGCTGCGCCTGTGAAAGCGCTTCCAAGGAAGGGTGCTGGCTAGCAAGAGCTTTCAGTGCTGGCACTTTTCATCTCTGAGCAATTGCTCGACGTTTGTAATTTCTCACCTGAGCTCTCTTTAGAGTGCGCGAGAGGATGAGCAGAAGATGAGGTGGCTAGAGAAGCGCAGAGCCCCAGTGTTCTTAGGCCTACAAAAGCGCTTCCAAGGAAGGGTGCTGGCTAGCAACAGCTTTCAGTGCTGGCACTTTTCATCTCTGAGCAATTGCTCGACGTTTGCAATTTCTCACCTGAGCTCTCTTTAGAGTGCGCGAGAGGATGAGCAGAAGATGAGGTGGCTAGAGAAGCCCAGAGCCCCAGTGTTCTTAGGCCTACAAAAGCGCTTCCAAGGAAGGGTGCTGGCTAGCAACAGCTTTCAGTGCTGGCACTTTTCATCTCTGAGCAATTGCTCGACGTTTGCAATTTCTCAGCTCGTGTCTACAAGACGGAAAGAGAAGGACCGTGACGTTTGGTGGGTAGAGAAGCGCAAAGCCCCAGTGTTGCTGCGCCTGTGAAAGCGCTTCCAAGGAAGGGTGCTGGCTAGCAACAGCTTTCAGTGCTGGCACTTTTCATCTCTGAGCAATTGCTCGACGTTTGCAATTTCTCACCTGAGCTCTCTTTAGAGTGCGCGAGAGGATGAGCAGAAGATGAGGTGGCTAGAGAAGCCCAGAGCCCCAGTGTTCTTAGGCCTACAAAAGCGCTTCCAAGGAAGGGTGCTGGCTAGCAACAGCTTTCAGTGCTGGCACTTTTCATCTCTGAGCAATTGCTCGACGTTTGCAATTTCTCAGCTCGTGTCTACCGACGGAAAGAGAAGGACCGTGACTTTTGGTGCTTATAGAAGCGCAAAGCCCCAGTGTTGCTGCGCCTGTGAAAGCGCTTCCAAGGAAGGGTGCTGGCTAGCAAGAGCTTTCAGTGCTGGCACTTTTCATCTCTGAGCAATTGCTCGACGTTTGGAATTTCTCAGCTCGTGTCTACGAGACAGAAATAGAAGGACCGTGACGTTTGGTGCGTATAGAAGCGCAAAGCCCCAGTGTTACTGCGCCTGTGAAAGCGCTTCCAAGGAAGGGTGCTGGCTAGCAACAGCTTTCAGTGCTGGCACTTTTCATCTCTGAGCAATTGCTCGACGGTTGCAATTTCTCACCTGAGCTCTCTTTAGAGTGCGCGAGAGGATGAGCAGAAGATGAGGTGGCTAGAGAAGCCCAGAGCCCCAGTGTTCTTAGGCCTACAAAAGCGCTTCCAAGGAAGGGTGCTGGCTAGCAACAGCTTTCAGTGCTGGCACTTTTCATCTCTGAGCAATTGCTCGCCGTTTGCAATTTCTCAGCTCGTGTCTAGGAGACGGAAAGAGAAGGACCGTGACGTTTGGTGGGTAGAGAAGCGCAAAGCCCCAGTGTTGCTGCGCCTGTGAAAGCGCTTCCAAGGAAGGGTGCTGGCTAGCAACAGCTTTCAGTGCTGGCACTTTTCATCTCTGAGCAATTGCTCGACGTTTGCAATTTCTCACCTGAGCTCTCTTTAGAGTGCGCGAGAGGACGAGCAGAAGATGAGGTGGCTAGAGAAGCCCAGAGCCCCAGTGTTCTTAGGCCTACAAAAGCGCTTCCAAGGAAGGGTGCTGGCTAGCAACAGCTTTCAGTGCTGGCACTTTTCATCTCTGAGCAATTGCTCGACGTTTGCAATTTCTCAGCTCGTGTCTAGGAGACGGAAAGAGAAGGACCGTGACGTTTGGTGGCTAGAGAAGCGCAAAGCCCCAGTGTTGCTGCGCCTGTGAAAGCGCTTCCAAGGAAGGGTGCTGGCTAGCAACAGCTTTCAGTGCTGGCACTTTTCATCTCTGAGCAATTGCTCCACGTTTGCAATTTCTCAGCTCGTGTCTACGAGACGGAAAGAGAAGGACCGTGACATTTGGTGCGTATAGAAGTGCAAAGCCCCAGTGTTGCTGCGCCTGTGAAATCGCTTCCAAGGAAGGGTGCTGGCTAGCAACAGCTTTCAGTGCTGGCCCTTTTCATCTCTGAGCAATTGCTCGACGTTTGCAATTTCTCACCTGAGCTCTCTTTAGAGTGCGCGAGAGGATGAGCAGAAGATTAGGTGGCTAGAGAAGCCCAGAGCCCCAGTGTTCTTAGGCCTACAAAAGCGCTTCCAAGGAAGGGTGCTGGCTAGCAACAGCTTTCAGTGCTGGCACTTTTCATCTCTGAGCAATTGCTGGACGTTTGCAATTTCTCAGCTCGTGTCTATGAGACGGAAAGAGAAGGACCGTGACGTTTGGTGCGTATAGAAGCGCAAAGCCCCAGTGTTGCTGCGCCTGTGAAAGCGCTTCCAAGGAAGGGTGCTGGCTAGCAACAGCTTTCAGTGCTGGCCCTTTTCATCTCTGAGCAATTGCTCGACGTTTGCAATTTCTCACCTGAGCTCTCTTTAGAGTGCGTGCGAGGATGAGCAGAAGATTAGGTGGCTAGAGAAGCCCAGAGCCCCAGTGTTCTTAGGCCTACAAAAGCGCTTCCAAGGAAGGGTGCTGGCTAGCAACAGCTTTCAGTGCTGGCACTTTTCATCTCTGAGCAATTGCTCGACGTTTGCAATTTCTCAGCTCGTGTCTACCGACGGAAAGAGAAGGACCGTGACGTTTGGTGGCTAGAGAAGCGCAAAGCCCCAGTGTTGCTGCGCCTGTGAAAGCGCTTCCAAGGAAGGGTGCTGGCTAGCAACAGCTTTCAGTGCTGGCACTTTTCATCTCTGAGCAATTGCTCGACGTTTGCAATTCCTCAGCTCATGTCCACGAGACGGAAAGAGAATGACCGTGACGTTTGGTGCGTATAGAAGCGCAAAGCCCCAGTGTTACTGCGCTTGTGAAAGCGCTTCCAAGGAAGGGTGCTGGCTAGCAACAGCTTTCAGTGCTGGCACTTTTCATCTCTGAGCAATTGCTTGACGTTTTCAATTTCTCAGCTCGTGTCTACGAGGCGGATAGAGAATGACCGTGACGTTTGGTGCGTAGAGAAGCGCAAAGCCCCAGTGTTGCTGCACCTGTGAAAGCGCTTCCAAGGAAGGGTGCTGGCTAGCAAGAGCTTTCAGTGCTGGCACTTTTCATCTCTGAGCAATTGCTCGACGTTTGCAATTTCTCACCTGAGCTCTCTTTAGAGTGCGCGAGAGGATGAGCAGAAGATGAGGTGGCTAGAGAAGCCCAGAGCCCCAGTGTTCTTAGGCCTACAAAAGCGCTTCCAAGGAAGGGGGCTGGCTAGCAACAGCTTTCAGTGCTGGCACTTTTCATCTCGGAGCAATTGCTCGACGTTTGCAATTTCTCAGCTCGTGTCTAGGAGACGGAAAGAGAAGGACCGTGACGTTTGGTGCGTATAGAAGCGCAAAGCCCCAGTGTTGCTGCGCCTGTGAAAGCGCTTCCAAGGAAGGGTGCTGGCTAGCAAGAGCTTTCAGTGCTGGCACTTTTCATCTCTGAGCAATTGCTCGACGTTTGTAATTTCTCACCTGAGCTCTCTTTAGAGTGCGCGAGAGGATGAGCAGAAGATGAGGTGGCTAGAGAAGCCCAGAGCCCCAGTGTTCTTAGGCCTACAAAAGCGCTTCCAAGGAAGGGTGCTGGCTAGCAACAGCTTTCAGTGCTGGCACTTTTCATCTCGGAGCAATTGCTCGACGTTTGCAATTTCTCAGCTCGTGTCTAGGAGACGGAAAGAGAAGGACCGTGACGTTTGGTGGCTAGAGAAGCGCAAAGCCCCAGTGTTGCTGCACCTGTGAAAGCGCTTCCAAGGAAGGGTGCTGGCTAGCAAGAGCTTTCAGTGCTGGCACTTTTCATCTCGGAGCAATTGCTCGACGTTTGCAATTTCTCAGCTCCTGTCTACGAGACGGAAAGAGAAGGACCGTGACGTTTGGTGGGTAGAGAAGTGCAAAGCCCCAGTGTTGCTGTGACTGTGAAAGCGCTTCCAAGGAAGGGTGCTGGCTAGCAAGAGCTTTCAGTGCTGGCACTTTTCATCTCTGAGCAATTGCTCGACGTTTGCAATTTCTCACCTGAGCTCTCTTTAGAGTGCGCGAGAGGATGAGCAGAAGATGAGGTGGCTAGAGAAGCCCAGAGCCCCAGTGTTCTTAGGCCTACAAAAGCGCTTCCAAGGAAGGGTGCTGGCTAGCAAGAGCTTTCAGTGCTGGCACTTTTCATCTCTGAGCAATTGCTCGACGTTTGCAATTTCTCAGCTCGTGTCTAGGAGACGGAAAGAGAAGGACCGTGACGTTTGGTGAGTAGAGAAGCGCAAAGCCCCAGTGTTGCTGCGCCTGTGAAAGCGCTTCCAAGGAAGGGTGCTGGCTAGCAAGAGCTTTCAGTGCTGGCACTTTTCATCTCTGAGCAATTGCTCGACGTTTGTAATTTCTCACCTGAGCTCTCTTTAGAGTGCGCGAGAGGATGAGCAGAAGATGAGGTGGCTAGAGAAGCCCAGAGCCCCAGTGTTCTTAGGCCTACAAAAGCGCTTCCAAGGAAGGGTGCTGGCTAGCAACAGCTTTCAGTGCTGGCACTTTTCATCTCTGAGCAATTGCTCGACGTTTGCAATTTCTCACCTGAGCTCTCTTTAGAGTGCGCGAGAGGATGAGCAGAAGATGAGGTGGCTAGAGAAGCCCAGAGCCCCAGTGTTCTTAGGCCTACAAAAGCGCTTCCAAGGAAGGGTGCTGGCTAGCAAGAGCTTTCAGTGCTGGCACTTTTCATCTCTGAGCAATTGCTCGACGTTTGCAATTTCTCAGCTCGTGTCTACAAGACGGAAAGAGAAGGACCGTGACGTTTGGTGGGTAGAGAAGCGCAAAGCCCCAGTGTTGCTGCGCCTGTGAAAGCGCTTCCAAGGAAGGGTGCTGGCTAGCAAGAGCTTTCAGTGCTGGCACTTTTCATCTCTGAGCAATTGCTCGACGTTTGCAATTTCTCACCTGAGCTCTCTTTAGAGTGCGCGAGAGGATGAGCAGAAGATGAGGTGGCTAGAGAAGCCCAGAGCCCCAGTGTTCTTAGGCCTACAAAAGCGCTTCCAAGGAAGGGTGCTGGCTAGCAACAGCTTTCAGTGCTGGCACTTTTCATCTCTGAGCAATTGCTCGACGTTTGCAATTTCTCAGCTCGTGTCTACCGACGGAAAGAGAAGGACCGTGACGTTTGGTGCTTATAGAAGCGCAAAGCCCCAGTGTTGCTGCGCCTGTGAAAGCGCTTCCAAGGAAGGGTGCTGGCTAGCAAGAGCTTTCAGTGCTGGCACTTTTCATCTCTGAGCAATTGCTCGACGTTTGGAATTTCTCAGCTCGTGTCTACGAGACAGAAATAGAAGGACCGTGACGTTTGGTGCGTATAGAAGCGCAAAGCCCCAGTGTTACTGCGCCTGTGAAAGCGCTTCCAAGGAAGGGTGCTGGCTAGCAACAGCTTTCAGTGCTGGCACTTTTCATCTCTGAGCAATTGCTCGACGGTTGCAATTTCTCACCTGAGCTCTCTTTAGAGTGCGCGAGAGGATGAGCAGAAGATGAGGTGGCTAGAGAAGCCCAGAGCCCCAGTGTTCTTAGGCCTACAAAAGCGCTTCCAAGGAAGGGTGCTGGCTAGCAACAGCTTTCAGTGCTGGCACTTTTCATCTCTGAGCAATTGCTCGACGTTTGCAATTTCTCAGCTCGTGTCTACGAGACGGAAAGAGAAGGACCGTGACGTTTGGTGGGTAGAGAAGCGCAAAGCCCCAGTGTTGCTGCGCCTGTGAAAGCGCTTCCAAGGAAGGGTGCTGGCTAGCAACAGCTTTCAGTGCTGGCACTTTTCATCTCTGAGCAATTGCTCCACGTTTGCAATTTCTCACCTGAGCTCTCTTTAGAGTGCGCGAGAGGACGAGCAGAAGATGAGGTGGCTAGAGAAGCCCAGAGCCCCAGTGTTCTTAGGCCTACAAAAGCGCTTCCAAGGAAGGGTGCTGGCTAGCAACAGCTTTCAGTGCTGGCACTTTTCATCTCTGAGCAATTGCTTGACGTTTGCAATTTCTCAGCTCGTGTCTACCGACGGAAAGAGAAGGACCGTGACGTTTGGTGCGTATAGAAGCGCAAAGCCCCAGTGTTGCTGCGCCTGTGAAAGCGCTTCCAAGGAAGGGTGCTGGCTAGCAACAGCTTTCAGTGCTGGCACTTTTCATCTCTGAGCAATTGCTCGACGTTTGTAATTTCTCACCTGAGCTCTCTTTAGAGTGCGTGAGAGGATGAGCAGAATATGAGGTGGCTAGAGAAGCCCAGAGCCCCAGTGTTCTTAGGCCTACAAAAGCGCTTCCAAGGAAGGGTGCTGGCTAGCAACAGCTTTCAGTGCTGGCACTTTTCATCTCTGAGCAATTGCTCGACGTTTGCAATTTCTCAGCTCGTGTCTACGAGACGGAAAGAGAAGGACCGTGATGTTTGGTGGCTAGAGAAGCGCAAAGCCCCAGTGTTGCTGTGCCTGTGAAAGCGCTTCCAAGGAAGGGTGCTGGCTAGCAAGAGCTTTCAGTGCTGGCACTTTTCATCTCTGAGCAATTGCTCGACGTTTGCAATTTCTCAGCTCGTGTCTAGGAGACGGAAAGAGAAGGACCGTGACGCTTGGTGGCTAGAGAAGCGCAAAGCCCCAGTGTTACTGCGCCTGTGAAAGCGCTTCCAAGGAAGGGTGCTGGCTAGCAAGAGCTTTCAGTGCTGGCACTTTTCATCTCTGAGCAATTGCTCGACGGTTGCAATTTCTCACCTGAGCTCTCTTTAGAGTGCGCGAGAGGATGAGCAGAAGATGAGGTGGCTAGAGAAGCCCAGAGCCCCAGTGTTCTTAGGCCTACAAAAGCGCTTCCAAGGAAGGGTGCTGGCTAGCAACAGCTTTCAGTGCTGGCACTTTTCATCTCTGAGCAATTGCTCGACGTTTGCAATTTCTCAGCTCGTGTCTAGGAGACGGAAAGAGAAGGACCGTGACGTTTGGTGGGTAGAGAAGCGCAAAGCCCCAGTGTTGCTACGCCTGTGAAAGCGCTTCCAAGGAAGGGTGCTGGCTAGCAAGAGCTTTCAGTGCTGGCACTTTTCATCTCTGAGCAATTGCTCGACGTTTGCAATTTCTCACCTGAGCTCTCTTTAGACTGCGCGAGAGGATGAGCAGAAGATGAGGTGGCTAGAGAAGCCCAGAGCCCCAGTGTTCTTAGGCCTACAAAAGCGCTTCCAAGGAAGGGTGCTGGCTAGCAAGAGCTTTCAGTGCTGGCACTTTTCATCTCTGAGCAATTGCTCGACGTTTGTAATTTCTCACCTGAGCTCTCTTTAGAGTGCGCGAGAGGATGAGCAGAAGATGAGGTGGCTAGAGAAGCCCAGAGCCCCAGTGTTCTTAGGCCTACAAAAGCGCTTCCAAGGAAGGGTGCTGGCTAGCAACAGCTTTCAGTGCTGGCACTTTTCATCTCGGAGCAATTGCTGGACGTTTGCAATTTCTCAGCTCGTGTCTACAAGACGGAAAGAGAAGGACCGTGACGTTTGGTGTGTATAGAAGCGCAAAGCCCCAGTGTTGCTGCACCTGTGAAAGCGCTTCCAAGGAAGGGTGCTGGCTAGCAAGAGCTTTCAGTGCTGGCACTTTTCATCTCTGAGCAATTGCTCGACGTTTGCAATTTCTCAGCTCGTGTCTACGAGACGGAAAGAGAAGGACCGTGACGTTTGGTGGGTAGAGAAGCGCAAAGCCCCAGTGTTGCTGCGCCTGTGAAAGCGCTTCCAAGGAAGGGTGCTGGCTAGCAAGAGCTTTCAGTGCTGGCACTTTTCATCTCTGAGCAATTGCTCGACGTTTGCAATTTCTCACCTGAGCTCTCTTTAGAGTGCGCGCGAGGATGAGCAGAAGATGAGGTGGCTAGAGAAGCCCAGAGCCCCAGTGTTCTTAGGCCTACAAAAGCGCTTCCAAGGAAGGGTGCTGGCTAGCAACAGCTTTCAGTGCTGGCACTTTTCATCTCTGAGCAATTGCTCGACGTTTGCAATTTCTCAGCTCGTGTCTAGGAGACGGAAAGAGAAGGACCGTGACGTTTGGTGGCTAGAGAAGCGCAAAGCCCCAGTGTTGCTGCGCCTGTGAAAGCGCTTCCAAGGAAGGGTGCTGGCTAGCAAGAGCTTTCAGTGCTGGCACTTTTCATCTCTGAGCAATTGCTCGACGTTTGTAATTTCTCACCTGAGCTCTCTTTAGAGTGCGCGAGAGGATGAGCAGAAGATGAGGTGGCTAGAGAAGCCCAGAGCCCCAGTGTTCTTAGGCCTACAAAAGCGCTTCCAAGGAAGGGTGCTGGCTAGCAAGAGCTTTCAGTGCTGGCACTTTTCATCTCTGAGCAATTGCTCGACGTTTGCAATTTCTCACCTGAGCTCTCTTTAGAGTGCGCGAGAGGATGAGCAGAAGATGAGGTGGCTAGAGAAGCCCAGAGCCCCAGTGTTCTTAGGCCTACAAAAGCGCTTCCAAGGAAGGGTGCTGGCTAGCAAGAGCTTTCAGTGCTGGCACTTTTCATCTCTGAGCAATTGCTCGACGTTTGCAATTTCTCAGCTCCTGTCTACGAGACGGAAAGAGAAGGACCGTGACGTTTGGTGGCTAGAGAAGCGCAAAGCCCCAGTGTTGCTGCGCCTGTGAAAGCGCTTCCAAGGAAGGGTGCTGGCTAGCAAGAGCTTTCAGTGCTGGCACTTTTCATCTCTGAGCAATTGCTGGACGTTTGCAATTTCTCACCTGAGCTCTCTTTAGAGTGCGCGAGAGGATGAGCAGAAGATGAGGTGGCTAGAGAAGCCCAGAGCCCCAGTGTTCTTAGGCCTACAAAAGCGCTTCCAAGGAAGGGTGCTGGCTAGCAACAGCTTTCAGTGCTGGCACTTTTCATCTCTGAGCAATTGCTTGACGTTTGCAATTTCTCAGCTCGTGTCTACCGACGGAAAGAGAAGGACCGTGACGTTTGGTGCGTATAGAAGGGCAAAGCCCCAGTGTTGCTGCGCCTGTGAAAGCGCTTCCAAGGAAGGGTGCTGGCTAGCAAGAGCTTTCAGTGCTGGCACTTTTCATCTCTGAGCAATTGCTCGACGTTTGCAATTTCTCACCTGAGCTCTCTTTAGACTGCGCGAGAGGATGAGCAGAAGATGAGGTGGCTAGAGAAGCCCAGAGCCCCAGTGTTCTTAGGCCTACAAAAGCGCTTCCAAGGAAGGGTGCTGGCTAGCAACAGCTTTCAGTGCTGGCACTTTTCATCTCTGAGCAATTGCTCGACGTTTGCAATTTCTCACCTGAGCTCTCTTTAGAGTGCGCGAGAGGATGAGCAGAAGATGAGGTGGCTAGAGAAGCCCAGAGCCCCAGTGTTCTTAGGCCTACAAAAGCGCTTCCAAGGAAGGGTGCTGGCTAGCAAGAGCTTTCAGTGCTGGCACTTTTCATCTCTGAGCAATTGCTGGACGTTTGCAATTTCTCAGCTCGTGTCTACAAGACGGAAAGAGAAGGACCGTGACGTTTGGTGGCTAGAGAAGCGCAAAGCCCCAGTGTTGCTGCGCCTGTGAAAGCGCTTCCAAGGAAGGGTGCTGGCTAGCAACAGCTTTCAGTGCTGGCACTTTTCATCTCTGAGCAATTGCTGGACGTTTGCAATTTCTCACCTGAGCTCTCTTTAGAGTGCGCGAGAGGATGAGCAGAAGATGAGGTGGCTAGAGAAGCCCAGAGCCCCAGTGTTCTTCGGCCTACAAAAGCGCTTCCAAGGAAGGGTGCTGGCTAGCAACAGCTTTCAGTGCTGGCACTTTTCATCTCTGAGCAATTGCTCGACGTTTGCAATTTCTCAGCTCGTGTCTACCGACGGAAAGAGAAGCACCGTGACGTTTGGTGCGTATAGAAGCGCAAAGCCCCAGTGTTGCTGCCCCTGTGAAAGCGCTTCCAAGGAAGGGTGCTGGCTAGCAACAGCTTTCAGTGCTGGCACTTTTCATCTCTGAGCAATTGCTCGACGTTTGTAATTTCTCACCTGAGCTCTCTTTAGAGTGCGTGAGAGGATGAGCAGAATATGAGGTGGCTAGAGAAGCCCAGAGCCCCAGTGTTCTTAGGCCTACAAAAGCGCTTCCAAGGAAGGGTGCTGGCTAGCAACAGCTTTCAGTGCTGGCACTTTTCATCTCTGAGCAATTGCTTGACGTTTGCAATTTCTCAGCTCGTGTCTACCGACGGAAAAAGAAGGACCGTGACGTTTGGTGCGTATAGAAGCGCAAAGCCCCAGTGTTGCTGCGCCTGTGAAAGCGCTTCCAAGGAAGGGTGCTGGCTAGCAACAGCTTTCAGTGCTGGCACTTTTCATCTCTGAGCAATTGCTCGACGTTTGCAATTTCTCAGCTCGTGTCTACCGACGGAAAGAGAAGGACCGTGACGTTTGGTGCGTATAGAAGCGCAAAGCCCCAGTGTTGCTGCGCCTGTGAAAGCGCTTCCAAGGAAGGGTGCTGGCTAGCAACAGCTTTCAGTGCTGGCACTTTTCATCTCTGAGCAATTGCTCGACGTTTGCAATTTCTCACCTGAGCTCTCTTTAGAGTGCGCGAGAGGATGAGCAGAAGATGAGGTGGCTAGAGAAGCCCAGAGCCCCAGTGTTCTTAGGCCTACAAAAGCGCTTCCAAGGAAGGGTGCTGGCTAGCAACAGCTTTCAGTGCTGGCACTTTTCATCTCTGAGCAATTGCTCGACGTTTGCAATTTCTCACCTGAGCTCTCTTTAGAGTGCGCGAGAGGATGAGCAGAAGATGAGGTGGCTAGAGAAGCCCAGAGCCCCAGTGTTCTTAGGCCTACAAAAGCGCTTCCAAGGAAGGGTGCTGGCTAGCAAGAGCTTTCAGTGCTGGCACTTTTCATCTCTGAGCAATTGCTCGACGTTTGCAATTTCTCAGCTCGTGTCTACTGACGGAAAGAGAAGGACCGTGACATTTGGTGGCTAGAGAAGCGCAAAGCCCCAGTGTTGCTGCGCCTGTGAAAGCGCTTCCAAGGAAGGGTGCTGGCTAGCAAGAGCTTTCAGTGCTGGCACTTTTCATCTCTGAGCAATTGCTGGACGTTTGCAATTTCTCACCTGAGCTCTCTTTAGAGTGCGCGAGAGGATGAGCAGAAGATGAGGTGGCTAGAGAAGCCCAGAGCCCCAGTGTTCTTAGGCCTACAAAAGCGCTTCCAAGGAAGGGTGCTGGCTAGCAACAGCTTTCAGTGCTGGCACTTTTCATCTCTGAGCAATTGCTCGACGTTTGCAATTTCTCAGCTCGTGTCTAGGAGACGGAAAGAGAAGGACCGTGACGTTTGGTGGGTAGAGAAGCGCAAAGCCCCAGTGTTGCTGCGCCTGTGAAAGCGCTTCCAAGGAAGGGTGCTGGCTAGCAAGAGCTTTCAGTGCTGGCCCTTTTCATCTCTGAGCAATTGCTCGACGTTTGTAATTTCTCACCTGAGCTCTCTTTAGAGTGCGCGAGAGGATGAGCAGAAGATGAGGTGGCTAGAGAAGCCCAGAGCCCCAGTGTTCTTAGGCCTACAAAAGCGCTTCCAAGGAAGGGTGCTGGCTAGCAAGAGCTTTCAGTGCTGGCACTTTTCATCTCTGAGCAATTGCTCGACGTTTGCAATTTCTCCCCTGAGCTCTCTTTAGAGTGCGCGAGAGGATGAGCAGAAGATGAGGTGGCTAGGGAAGCCCAGAGCCCCAGTGTTCTTAGGCCTACAAAAGCGCTTCCAAGGAAGGGTGCTGGCTAGCAACAGCTTTCAGTGCTGGCACTTTTCATCTCGGAGCAATTGGTCGACGTTTGCAATTTCTCAGCTCGTGTCTACCGACGGAAAGAGAAGGACCGTGACGTTTGGTGCGTATAGAAGCGCAAAGCCCCAGTGTTGCTGCGCCTGTGAAAGCGCTTCCAAGGAAGGGTGCTGGCTAGCAACAGCTTTCAGTGCTGGCACTTTTCATCTCTGAGCAATTGCTCGACGTTTGTAATTTCTCACCTGAGCTCTCTTTAGAGTGCGTGAGAGGGTGAGCAGAAGATGAGGTGGCTAGAGAAGCCCAGAGCCCCAGTGTTCTTAGGCCTACAAAAGCGCTTCCAAGGAAGGGTGCTGGCTAGCAACAGCTTTCAGTGCTGGCACTTTTCATCTCTGAGCAATTGCTTGACGTTTGCAATTTCTCAGCTCGTGTCTACCGACGGAAAGAGAAGGACCGTGACGTTTGGTGCGTATAGAAGCGCAAAGCCCCAGTGTTGCTGCGCCTGTGAAAGCGCTTCCAAGGAAGGGTGCTGGCTAGCAAGAGCTTTCAGTGCTGGCCCTTTTCATCTCTGAGCAATTGCTCGACGTTTGGAATTTCTCAGCTCGTGTCTACGAGACAGAAAGAGAAGGACCGTGACGTTTGGTGCGTATAGAAGAGCAAAGCCCCAGTGTTGCTGCGCCTGTGAAAGCGCTTCCAAGGAAGGGTGCTGGCTAGCAAGAGCTTTCAGTGCTGGCACTTTTCATCTCTGAGCAATTGCTCGACGTTTGCAATTTCTCACCTGAGCTCTCTTTAGAGTGCGCGCGAGGATGAGCAGAAGATGAGGTGGCTAGAGAAGCCCAGAGCCCCAGTGTTCTTAGGCCTACAAAAGCGCTTCCAAGGAAGGGTGCTGGCTAGCAACAGCTTTCAGTGCTGGCACTTTTCATCTCTGAGCAATTGCTCGACGTTTGCAATTTCTCAGCTCGTGTCTACGAGACGGAAAGAGAAGGACCGTGACGTTTGGTGGGTAGAGAAGCGCAAAGCCCCAGTGTTGCTGCGCCTGTGAAAGCGCTTCCAAGGAAGGGTGCTGGCTAGCAACAGCTTTCAGTGCTGGCACTTTTCATCTCTGAGCAATTGCTCGACGTTTGCAATTTCTCACCTGAGCTCTCTTTAGAGTGCGCGAGAGGATGAGCAGAAGATGAGGTGGCTAGAGAAGCCCAGAGCCCCAGTGTTCTTAGGCCTACAAAAGCGCTTCCAAGGAAGGGTGCTGGCTAGCAACAGCTTTCAGTGCTGGCACTTTTCATCTCTGAGCAATTGCTGGACGTTTGCAATTTCTCACCTGAGCTCTCTTTAGAGTGCGCGAGAGGATGAGCAGAAGATGAGGTGGCTAGAGAAGCCCAGAGCCCCAGTGTTCTTAGGCCTACAAAAGCGCTTCCAAGGAAGGGTGCTGGCTAGCAACAGCTTTCAGTGCTGGCACTTTTCATCTCTGAGCAATTGCTCGACGTTTGCAATTTCTCAGCTCGTGTCTACAAGACGGAAAGAGAAGGACCGTGACATTTGGTGGGTAGAGAAGCGCAAAGCCCCAGGGTTCTTAGGCCTACAAAAGCGCTTCCAAGGAAGGGTGCTGGCTAGCAACAGCTTTCAGTGCTGGCACTTTTCATCTCTGAGCAATTGCTCGACGTTTGCAATTTCTCCCCTGAGCTCTCTTTAGAGTGCGCGAGAGGATGAGCAGAAGATGAGGTGGCTAGAGAAGCCCAGAGCCCCAGTGTTCTTAGGCCTACAAAAGCGCTTCCAAGGAAGGGTGCTGGCTAGCAACAGCTTTCAGTGCTGGCACTTTTCATCTCTGAGCAATTGCTCGACGTTTGCAATTTCTCACCTGAGCTCTCTTTAGAGTGCGTGAGAGGATGAGCAGAAGATGAGGTGGCTAGAGAAGCCCAGAGCCCCAGTGTTCTTAGGCCTACAAAAGCGCTTCCAAGGAAGGGTGCTGGCTAGCAACAGCTTTCAGTGCTGGCACTTTTCATCTCTGAGCAATTGCTTGACGTTTGCAATTTCTCAGCTCGTGTCTACCGACGGAAAGAGAAGGACCGTGACGTTTGGTGCGTATAGAAGCGCAAAGCCCCAGTGTTGCTGCGCCTGTGAAAGCGCTTCCAAGGAAGGGTGCTGGCTAGCAACAGCTTTCAGTGCTGGCACTTTTCATCTCTGAGCAATTGCTTGACGTTTGCAATTTCTCAGCTCGTGTCTACGAGACGGAAAGAGAAGGACCGTGACGTTTGGTGCGTATAGAAGCGCAAAGCCCCAGTGTTGCTGCGCCTGTGAAAGCGCTTCCAAGGAAGGGTGCTGGCTAGCAAGAGCTTTCAGTGCTGGCACTTTTCATCTCTGAGCAATTGCTGGACGTTTGCAATTTCTCACCTGAGCTCCCTTTAGAGTGCGCGAGAGGATGAGCAGAAGATGAGGTGGCTAGAGAAGCCCAGAGCCCCAGTGTTCTTAGGCCTACAAAAGCGCTTCCAAGGAAGGGTGCTGGCTAGCAAGAGCTTTCAGTGCTGGCACTTTTCATCTCTGAGCAATTGCTGGACGTTTGCAATTTCTCAGCTCGTGTCTACGAGACGGAAAGAGAAGGACCGTGACATTTGGTGGGTAGAGAAGCGCAAAGCCCCAGTGTTGCTGCGCCTGTGAAAGCGCTTCCAAGGAAGGGTGCTGGCTAGCAACAGCTTTCAGTGCTGGCCCTTTTCATCTCTGAGCAATTGCTCGACGTTTGTAATTTCTCACCTGAGCTCTCTTTAGAGTGCGCGAGAGGATGAGCAGAAGATGAGGTGGCTAGAGAAGCCCAGAGCCCCAGTGTTCTTAGGCCTACAAAAGCGCTTCCAAGGAAGGGTGCTGGCTAGCAACAGCTTTCAGTGCTGGCACTTTTCATCTCTGAGCAATTGCTCGACGTTTGCAATTTCTCACCTGAGCTCTCTTTAGAGTGCGCGAGAGGATGAGCAGAAGATGAGGTGGCTAGAGAAGCCCAGAGCCCCAGTGTTCTTAGGCCTACAAAAGCGCTTCCAAGGAAGGGTGCTGGCTAGCAACAGCTTTCAGTGCTGGCACTTTTCATCTCTGAGCAATTGCTCGACGTTTGCAATTTCTCAGCTCGTGTCTATGAGATGGAAAGAGAATGACCGTGACATTTGGTGGGTAGAGAAGCGCAAAGCCCCAGTGTTGCTGCGCCTGTGAAAGCGCTTCCAAGGAAGGGTGCTGGCTAGCAAGAGCTTTCAGTGCTGGCACTTTTCATCTCTGAGCAATTGCTCGACGTTTGCAATTTCTCAGCTCGTGTCTACGAGACGGAAAGAGAAGGACCGTGACGTTTGGTGGCTAGAGAAGCGCAAAGCCCCAGTGTTGCTGCGCCTGTGAAAGCGCTTCCAAGGAAGGGTGCTGGCTAGCAACAGCTTTCAGTGCTGGCACTTTTCATCTCTGAGCAATTGCTCGACGTTTGCAATTTCTCACCTGAGCTCTCTTTAGAGTGCGCGAGAGGATGAGCAGAAGATGAGGTGGCTAGAGAAGCCCAGAGCCCCAGTGTTCTTAGGCCTACAAAAGCGCTTCCAAGGAAGGGTGCTGGCTAGCAACAGCTTTCAGTGCTGGCACTTTTCATCTCTGAGCAATTGCTGGACGTTTGCAATTTCTCACCTGAGCTCTCTTTAGAGTGCGCGAGAGGATGAGCAGAAGATGAGGTGGCTAGAGAAGCCCAGAGCCCCACTGTTCTTAGGCCTACAAAAGCGCTTCCAAGGAAGGGTGCTGGCTAGCAAGAGCTTTCAGTGCTGGCACTTTTCATCTCTGAGCAATTGATCGACGTTTGCAATTTCTCAGCTCGTGTCTACAAGACGGAAAGAGAAGGACCGTGACATTTGGTGGGTAGAGAAGCGCAAAGCCCCAGGGTTCTTAGGCCTACAAAAGCGCTTCCAAGGAAGGGTGCTGGCTAGCAACAGCTTTCAGTGCTGGCACTTTTCATCTCTGAGCAATTGCTCGACCTTTGCAATTTCTCACCTGAGCTCTCTTTAGAGTGCGCGAGAGGATGAGCAGAAGATGAGGTGGCTAGAGAAGCCCAGAGCCCCAGTGTTCTTAGGCCTACAAAAGCGCTTCCAAGGAAGGGTGCTGGCTAGCAACAGCTTTCAGTGCTGGCACTTTTCATCTCTGAGCAATTGCTCGACGTTTGCAATTTCTCAGCTCGTGTCTACCGACGGAAAGAGAATGACCGTGACGTTTGGTGCGTATAGAAACGCAAAGCCCCAGTGTTGCTGCCCCTGTGAAAGCGCTTCCAAGGAAGGGTGCTGGCTAGCAAGAGCTTTCAGTGCTGGCACTTTTCATCTCTGAGCAATTGCTCGACGTTTGCAATTTCTCACCTGAGCTCTCTTTAGAGTGCGTGAGAGGATGAGCAGAAGATGAGGTGGCTAGAGAAGCCCAGAGCCCCAGTGTTCTTAGGCCTACAAAAGCGCTTCCAAGGAAGGGTGCTGGCTAGCAACAGCTTTCAGTGCTGGCACTTTTCATCTCTGAGCAATTGCTTGACGTTTGCAATTTCTCAGCTCGTGTCTACCGACGGAAAGAGAAGGACCGTGACGTTTGGTGCGTATAGAAGCGCAAAGCCCCAGTGTTGCTGCGCCTGTGAAAGCGCTTCCAAGGAAGGGTGCTGGCTAGCAACAGCTTTCAGTGCTGGCACTTTTCATCTCTGAGCAATTGCTTGACGTTTGCAATTTCTCAGCTCGTGTCTACGAGACGGAAAGAGAAGGACCGTGACGTTTGGTGCGTATAGAAGCGCAAAGCCCCAGTGTTGCTGCGCCTGTGAAAGCGCTTCCAAGGAAGGGTGCTGGCTAGCAACAGCTTTCAGTGCTGGCACTTTTCATCTCTGAGCAATTGCTGGACGTTTGCAATTTCTCACCTGAGCTCCCTTTAGAGTGCGCGAGAGGATGAGCAGAAGATGAGGTGGCTAGAGAAGCCCAGAGCCCCAGTGTTCTTAGGCCTACAAAAGCGCTTCCAAGGAAGGGTGCTGGCTAGCAAGAGCTTTCAGTGCTGGCACTTTTCATCTCTGAGCAATTGCTCGACGTTTGCAATTTCTCAGCTCCTGTCTACGAGACGGAAAGAGAATGACCGTGACATTTGGTGGGTAGAGAAGCGCAAAGCCCCAGTGTTGCTGCGCCTGTGAAAGCGCTTCCAAGGAAGGGTGCTGGCTAGCAAGAGCTTTCAGTGCTGGCCCTTTTCATCTCTGAGCAATTGCTCGACGTTTGTAATTTCTCACCTGAGCTCTCTTTAGAGTGCGCGAGAGGATGAGCAGAAGATGAGGTGGCTAGAGAAGCCCAGAGCCCCAGTGTTCTTAGGCCTACAAAAGCGCTTCCAAGGAAGGGTGCTGGCTAGCAAGAGCTTTCAGTGCTGGCACTTTTCATCTCTGAGCAATTGCTCGACGTTTGCAATTTCTCACCTGAGCTCTCTTTAGAGTGCGCGAGAGGATGAGCAGAAGATGAGGTGGCTAGAGAAGCCCAGAGCCCCAGTGTTCTTAGGCCTACAAAAGCGCTTCCAAGGAAGGGTGCTGGCTAGCAACAGCTTTCAGTGCTGGCACTTTTCATCTCTGAGCAATTGCTCGACGTTTGCAATTTCTCAGCTCGTGTCTACCGACGGAAAGAGAAGGACCGTGACATTTGGTGCGTATAGAAGCGCAAAGCCCCAGTGTTGCTGCGCCTGTGAAAGCGCTTCCAAGGAAGGGTGCTGGCTAGCAAGAGCTTTCAGTGCTGGCACTTTTCATCTCTGAGCAATTGCTCGACGTTTGCAATTTCTCACCTGAGCTTTCTTTAGAGTGCGCGAGAGGATGAGCAGAAGATGAGGTGGCTAGAGAAGCCCAGAGCCCCAGTGTTCTTAGGCCTACAAAAGCGCTTCCAAGGAAGGGTGCTGGCTAGCAACAGCTTTCAGTGCTGGCACTTTTCATCTCGGAGCAATTGCTCGACGTTTGCAATTTCTCAGCTCGTGTCTATGAGATGGAAAGAGAATGACCGTGACATTTGGTGGGTAGAGAAGTGCAAAGCCCCAGTGTTACTGCGCCTGTGAAAGCGCTTCCAAGGAAGGGTGCTGGCTAGCAAGAGCTTTCAGTGCTGGCACTTTTCATCTCTGAGCAATTGCTCGACGTTTGCAATTTATCAGCTCGTGTCTACGAGACAGAAAGAGAAAGACCGTGACGTTTGGTGGCTAGAGAAGCGCAAAGCCCCAGTGTTACTGCGCCTGTAAAGCGCTTCCAAGGAAGGGTGCTGGCTAGCAACAGCTTTCAGTGCTGGCACTTTTCATCTCTGAGCAATTGCTCGACGTTTGCAATTTCTCAGCTCGTGTCTACGAGACGGAAAGAGCATGACCGTGACATTTGGTGCGTATAGAAGCGCAAAGCCCCAGTGTTGCTGCGCCTGTGAAAGCGCTTCCAAGGAAGGGTGCTGGCTAGCAAGAGCTTTCAGTGCTGGCACTTTTCATCTCTGAGCAATTGCTGGACGTTTGCAATTTCTCACCTGAGCTCTCTTTAGAGTGCGCGAGAGGATGAGCAGAAGATGAGGTGGCTAGAGAAGCCCAGAGCCCCAGTGTTCTTAGGCCTACAAAAGCGCTTCCAAGGAAGGGTGCTGGCTAGCAACAGCTTTCAGTGCTGGCACTTTTCATCTCGGAGCAATTGCTCGACGTTTGCAATTTCTCAGCTCGTGTCTACCGACGGAAAGAGAAGGACCGTGACATTTGGTGGCTAGAGAAGCGCAAAGCCCCAGTGTTGCTGCGCCTGTGAAAGCGCTTCCAAGGAAGGGTGCTGGCTAGCAAGAGCTTTCAGTGCTGGCACTTTTCATCTCTGAGCAATTGCTCGACGTTTGCAATTTCTCACCTGAGCTTTCTTTAGAGTGCGCGAGAGGATGAGCAGAAGATGAGGTGGCTAGAGAAGCCCAGAGCCCCAGTGTTCTTAGGCCTACAAAAGCGCTTCCAAGGAAGGGTGCTGGCTAGCAACAGCTTTCAGTGCTGGCACTTTTCATCTCGGAGCAATTGCTCGACGTTTGCAATTTCTCAGCTCGTGTCTATGAGATGGAAAGAGAATGACCGTGACATTTGGTGGGTAGAGAAGCGCAAAGCCCCAGTGTTGCTGCGCCTGTGAAAGCGCTTCCAAGGAAGGGTGCTGGCTAGCAACAGCTTTCAGTGCTGGCACTTTTCATCTCTGAGCAATTGCTCGACGTTTGCAATTTCTCAGCTCGTGTCTAGGAGACGGAAAGAGAAGGACCGTGACGTTTGGTGGCTAGAGAAGCGCAAAGCCCCAGTGTTGCTGCGCCTGTGAAAGCGCTTCCAAGGAAGGGTGCTGGCTAGCAAGAGCTTTCAGTGCTGGCACTTTTCATCTCTGAGCAATTGCTCGACGTTTGCAATTTCTCACCTGAGCTCTCTTTAGAGTGCGCGAGAGGATGAGCAGAAGATGAGGTGGCTAGAGAAGCCCAGAGCCCCAGTGTTCTTAGGCCTACAAAAGCGCTTCCAAGGAAGGGTGCTGGCTAGCAAGAGCTTTCAGTGCTGGCACTTTTCATCTCTGAGCAATTGCTGGACGTTTGCAATTTCTCACCTGAGCTCTCTTTAGAGTGCGCGAGAGGATGAGCAGAAGATGAGGTGGCTAGAGAAGCCCAGAGCCCCAGTGTTCTTAGGCCTACAAAAGCGCTTCCAAGGAAGGGTGCTGGCTAGCAAGAGCTTTCAGTGCTGGCACTTTTCATCTCTGAGCAATTGCTCGACGTTTGCAATTTCTCAGCTCGTGTCTACAAGACGGAAAGAGAAGGACCGTGACATTTGGTGGGTAGAGAAGCGCAAAGCCCCAGGGTTCTTAGGCCTACAAAAGCGCTTCCAAGGAAGGGTGCTGGCTAGCAACAGCTTTCAGTGCTGGCACTTTTCATCTCTGAGCAATTGCTCGACCTTTGCAATTTCTCACCTGAGCTCTCTTTAGAGTGCGCGAGAGGATGAGCAGAAGATGAGGTGGCTAGAGAAGCCCAGAGCCCCAGTGTTCTTAGGCCTACAAAAGCGCTTCCAAGGAAGGGTGCTGGCTAGCAAGAGCTTTCAGTGCTGGCACTTTTCATCTCTGAGCAATTGCTGGACGTTTGCAATTTCTCAGCTCATGTCTAGGAGACGGAAAGAGAATGACCGTGACATTTGGTGGGTAGAGAAGCGCAAAGCCCCAGTGTTGCTGCGCCTGTGAAAGCGCTTCCAAGGAAGGGTGCTGGCTAGCAAGAGCTTTCAGTGCTGGCCCTTTTCATCTCTGAGCAATTGCTCGACGTTTGTAATTTCTCACCTGAGCTCTCTTTAGAGTGCGCGAGAGGATGAGCAGAAGATGAGGTGGCTAGAGAAGCCCAGAGCCCCAGTGTTCTTAGGCCTACAAAAGCGCTTCCAAGGAAGGGTGCTGGGTAGCAACAGCTTTCAGTGCTGGCACTTTTCATCTCTGAGCAATTGCTCGACGTTTGCAATTTCTCACCTGAGCTCTCTTTAGAGTGCGCGAGAGGATGAGCAGAAGATGAGGTGGCTAGAGAAGCCCAGAGCCCCAGTGTTCTTAGGCCTACAAAAGCGCTTCCAAGGAAGGGTGCTGGCTAGCAACAGCTTTCAGTGCTGGCACTTTTCATCTCTGAGCAATTGCTGGACGTTTGCAATTTCTCACCTGAGCTCTCTTTAGAGTGCGCGAGAGGATGAGCAGAAGATGAGGTGGCTAGAGAAGCCCAGAGCCCCAGTGTTCTTAGGCCTACAAAAGCGCTTCCAAGGAAGGGTGCTGGCTAGCAACAGCTTTCAGTGCTGGCACTTTTCATCTCTGAGCAATTGCTCGACGTTTGCAATTTCTCAGCTCGTGTCTACCGACGGAAAGAGAAGGACCGTGACATTTGGTGGCTAGAGAAGCGCAAAGCCCCAGTGTTGCTGCGCCTGTGAAAGCGCTTCCAAGGAAGGGTGCTGGCTAGCAAGAGCTTTCAGTGCTGGCACTTTTCATCTCTGAGCAATTGCTCGACGTTTGCAATTTCTCACCTGAGCTTTCTTTAGAGTGCGCGAGAGGATGAGCAGAAGATGAGGTGGCTAGAGAAGCCCAGAGCCCCAGTGTTCTTAGGCCTACAAAAGCGCTTCCAAGGAAGGGTGCTGGCTAGCAACAGCTTTCAGTGCTGGCACTTTTCATCTCGGAGCAATTGCTCGACGTTTGCAATTTCTCAGCTCGTGTCTATGAGATGGAAAGAGAATGACCGTGACATTTGGTGGGTAGAGAAGCGCAAAGCCCCAGTGTTGCTGCGCCTGTGAAAGCGCTTCCAAGGAAGGGTGCTGGCTAGCAACAGCTTTCAGTGCTGGCACTTTTCATCTCTGAGCAATTGCTCGACGTTTGCAATTTCTCAGCTCGTGTCTACGAGACGGAAAGAGAAGGACCGTGACGTTTGGTGGGTAGAGAAGCGCAAAGCCCCAGTGTTGCTGCGCCTGTGAAAGCGCTTCCAAGGAAGGGTGCTGGCTAGCAAGAGCTTTCAGTGCTGGCCCTTTTCATCTCTGAGCAATTGCTCGACGTTTGTAATTTCTCACCTGAGCTCTCTTTAGAGTGCGCGAGAGGATGAGCAGAAGATGAGGTGGCTAGAGAAGCCCAGAGCCCCAGTGTTCTTAGGCCTACAAAAGCGCTTCCAAGGAAGGGTGCTGGCTAGCAAGAGCTTTCAGTGCTGGCACTTTTCATCTCTGAGCAATTGCTCGACGTTTGCAATTTCTCACCTGAGCTCTCTTTAGAGTGCGCGAGAGGATGAGCAGAAGATGAGGTGGCTAGAGAAGCCCAGAGCCCCAGTGTTCTTAGGCCTACAAAAGCGCTTCCAAGGAAGGGTGCTGGCTAGCAACAGCTTTCAGTGCTGGCACTTTTCATCTCTGAGCAATTGCTCGACGTTTGCAATTTCTCAGCTCGTGTCTACCGACGGAAAGAGAAGGACCGTGACATTTGGTGGGTAGAGAAGCGCAAAGCCCCAGTGTTGCTGCGCCTGTGAAAGCGCTTCCAAGGAAGGGTGCTGGCTAGCAAGAGCTTTCAGTGCTGGCACTTTTCATCTCTGAGCAATTGCTCGACGTTTGCAATTTCTCACCTGAGCTTTCTTTAGAGTGCGCGAGAGGATGAGCAGAAGATGAGGTGGCTAGAGAAGCCCAGAGCCCCAGTGTTCTTAGGCCTACAAAAGCGCTTCCAAGGAAGGGTGCTGGCTAGCAACAGCTTTCAGTGCTGGCACTTTTCATCTCGGAGCAATTGCTCGACGTTTGCAATTTCTCAGCTCGTGTCTATGAGATGGAAAGAGAATGACCGTGACATTTGGTGGGTAGAGAAGCGCAAAGCCCCAGTGTTGCTGCGCCTGTGAAAGCGCTTCCAAGGAAGGGTGCTGGCTAGCAAGAGCTTTCAGTGCTGGCACTTTTCATCTCTGAGCAAGTGCTCGACGTTTGCAATTTCTCAGCTCGTGTCTAGGAGACGGAAAGAGAAGGACCGTGACGTTTGGTGCGTATAGAAGCGCAAAGCCCCAGTGTTGCTGCCCCTGTGAAAGCGCTTCCAAGGAAGGGTGCTGGCTAGCAACAGCTTTCAGTGCTGGCACTTTTCATCTCTGAGCAATTGCTCGACGTTTGCAATTTCTCACCTGAGCTCTCTTTAGAGTGCGCGAGAGGATGAGCAGAAGATGAGGTGGCTAGAGAAGCCCAGAGCCCCAGTGTTCTTAGGCCTACAAAAGCGCTTCCAAGGAAGGGTGCTGGCTAGCAACAGCTTTCAGTGCTGGCACTTTTCATCTCTGAGCAATTGCTGGACGTTTGCAATTTCTCACCTGAGCTCTCTTTAGAGTGCGCGAGAGGATGAGCAGAAGATGAGGTGGCTAGAGAAGCCCAGAGCCCCAGTGTTCTTAGACCTACAAAAGCGCTTCCAAGGAAGGGTGCTGGCTAGCAACAGCTTCCACTGCTGGCACTTTTCATCTCTGAGCAATTGCTCGACGTTTGCAATTTCTCACCTGAGCTCTCTTTAGAGTGCGCGAGAGGATGAGCAGAAGATGAGGTGGCTAGAGAAGCCCAGAGCCCCAGTGTTCTTAGGCCTACAAAAGCGCTTCCAAGGAAGGGTGCTGGCTAGCAACAGCTTTCAGTGCTGGCACTTTTCATCTCTGAGCAATTGCTCGACGTTTGCAATTTCTCAGCTCGTGTCTACCGACGGAAAGAGAAGGACCGTGACATTTGGTGGCTAGAGAAGCGCAAAGCCCCAGTGTTGCTGCGCCTGTGAAAGCGCTTCCAAGGAAGGGTGCTGGCTAGCAAGAGCTTTCAGTGCTGGCACTTTTCATCTCTGAGCAATTGCTCGACGTTTGCAATTTCTCACCTGAGCTTTCTTTAGAGTACGCGAGAGGATGAGCAGAAGATGAGGTGGCTAGAGAAGCCCAGAGCCCCAGTGTTCTTAGGCCTACAAAAGCGCTTCCAAGGAAGGGTGCTGGCTAGCAACAGCTTTCAGTGCTGGCACTTTTCATCTCGGAGCAATTGCTCGACGTTTGCAATTTCTCAGCTCGTGTCTATGAGATGGAAAGAGAATGACCGTGACATTTGGTGGGTAGAGAAGCGCAAAGCCCCAGTGTTGCTGTGCCTGTGAAAGCGCTTCCAAGGAAGGGTACTGGCTAGCAAGAGCTTTCAGTGCTGGCACTTTTCATCTCTGAGCAATTGCTCGACGTTTGCAATTTCTCAGCTCGTGTCTAGGAGACGGAAAGAGAAGGACCGTGACGTTTGGTGCGTATAGAAGCGCAAAGCCCCAGTGTTGCTGCGCCTGTGAAAGCGCTTCCAAGGAAGGGTGCTGGCTAGCAACAGCTTTCAGTGCTGGCACTTTTCATCTCTGAGCAATTGCTCGACGTTTGCAATTTCTCACCTGAGCTCTCTTTAGAGTGCGCGAGAGGATGAGCAGAAGATGAGGTGGCTAGAGAAGCCCAGAGCCCCAGTGTTCTTAGACCTACAAAAGCGCTTCCAAGGAAGGGTGCTGGCTAGCAACAGCTTCCACTGCTGGCACTTTTCATCTCTGAGCAATTGCTCGACGTTTGCAATTTCTCACCTGAGCTCTCTTTAGAGTGCGCAAGAGGATGAGCAGAAGATGAGGTGGCTAGAGAAGCCCAGAGCCCCAGTGTTCTTAGGCCTACAAAAGCGCTTCCAAGGAAGGGTGCTGGCTAGCAAGAGCTTTCAGTGCTGGCACTTTCCATCTCTGAGCAATTGCTCGACGGTTGCAATTTCTCACCTGAGCTCTCTTTAGAGTGCGCGAGAGGATGAGCAGAAGATGAGGTGGCTAGAGAAGCCCAGAGCCCCAGTGTTCTTAGGCCTACAAAAGCGCTTCCAAGGAAGGGTGCTGGCTAGCAAGAGCTTTCAGTGCTGGCACTTTTCATCTCTGAGCAATTGCTCGACGTTTGCAATTTCTCAGCTCGTGTCTAGGAGACGGAAAGAGAAGGACCGTGACGTTTGGTGGCTAGAGAAGCGCAAAGCCCCAGTGTTGCTGCGCCTGTGAAAGCGCTTCCAAGGAAGGGTGCTGCCTAGCAAGAGCTTTCAGTGCTGGCACTTTTCATCTCTGAGCAATTGCTCGACGTTTGCAATTTCTCAGCTCGTGTCTAGGAGACGGAAAGAGAAGGACCGTGACGTTTGGTGCGTATAGAAGCGCAAAGCCCCAGTGTTGCTGCGCCTGTGAAAGCGCTTCCAAGGAAGGGTGCTGGCTAGCAAGAGCTTTCAGTGCTGGCACTTTTCATCTCTGAGCAATTGCTCGACGTTTGCAATTTCTCACCTGAGCTCTCTTTAGAGTGCGCGAGAGGATGAGCAGAAGATGAGGTGGCTAGAGAAGCCCAGAGCCCCAGTGTTCTTAGGCCTACAAAAGCGCTTCCAAGGAAGGGTGCTGGCTAGCAAGAGCTTTCAGTGCTGGCACTTTTCATCTCTGAGCAATTGCTCGACGTTTGCAATTTCTCAGCTCCTGTCTACGAGACGGAAAGAGAAGGACCGTGATATTTGGTGGGTAGAGAAGCGCAAAGCCCCAGTGTTGCTGCGCCTGTGAAAGCGCTTCCAAGGAAGGGTGCTGGCTAGCAACAGCTTTCAGTGCTCGCACTTTTCATCTCTGAGCAATTGCTCGACGTTTGCAATTTCTCAGCTCGTGTCTACCGACGGAAAGAGAAGGACCGTGACGTTTGGTGGGTAGAGAAGCGCAAAGCCCCAGTGTTGCTGCGCCTCTGAAAGCGCTTCCAAGGAAGGGTGCTGGCTAGCAAGAGCTTTCAGTGCTGGCACTTTTCATCTCTGAGCAATTGCTGGACGTTTGCAATTTCTCACCTGAGCTCTCTTTAGAGTGCGCGAGAGGATGAGCAGAAGATGAGGTGGCTAGAGAAGCCCGGAGCCCCAGTGTTCTTAGGCCTACAAAAGCGCTTCCAAGGAAGGGTGCTGGCTAGCAACAGCTTTCAGTGCTGGCACTTTTCATCTCTGAGCAATTGCTCGACGTTTGCAATTTCTCACCTGAGCTCTCTTTAGAGTGCGCGAGAGGATGAGCAGAAGATGAGGTGGCTAGAGAAGCCCAGAGCCCCAGTGTGCTTAGGGCTACAAAAGCGCTTCCAAGGAAGGGTGCTGGCTAGCAAGAGCTTTCAGTGCTGGCACTTTTCATCTCTGAGCAATTGCTCGACGTTTGCAATTTCTCAGCTCCTGTCTACGAGACGGAAAGAGAAGGACCGTGACATTTGGTGGGTAGAGAAGCGCAAAGCCCCAGTGTTGCTGCGCCTGTGAAAGCGCTTCCAAGGAAGGGTGCTGGCTAGCAAGAGCTTTCAGTGCTGGCACTTTTCATCTCTGAGCAATTGCTCGACGTTTGCAATTTCTCAGCTCGTGTCTACCGACGGAAAGAGAAGGACCGTGACGTTTGGTGGGTAGAGAAGCGCAAAGCCCCAGTGTTGCTGCGCCTGTGAAAGCGCTTCCAAGGAAGGGTGCTGGCTAGCAAGAGCTTTCAGTGCTGGCACTTTTCATCTCTGAGCAATTGCTCGACGTTTGCAATTTCTCACCTGAGCTCTCTTTAGAGTGCGCGAGAGGATGAGCAGAAGATGAGGTGGCTAGAGAAGCCCAGAGCCCCAGTGTTCTTAGGCCTACAAAAGCGCTTCCAAGGAAGGGTGCTGGCTAGCAACAGCTTTCAGTGCTGGCACTTTTCATCTCTGAGCAATTGCTCGACGTTTGCAATTTCTCAGCTCGTGTCTACGAGACGGAAAGAGAAGGACCGTGACGTTTGGTGGCTAGAGAAGCGCAAAGCCCCAGTGTTGCTGCGCCTGTGAAAGCGCTTCCAAGGAAGGGTGCTGGCTAGCAAGAGCTTTCAGTGCTGGCACTTTTCATCTCTGAGCAATTGCTCGACGTTTGCAATTTCTCAGCTCGTGTCTACCGACGGAAAGAGAAGGACCGTGACGTTTGGTGCGTATAGAAGCGCAAAGCCCCAGTGTTGCTGCGCCTGTGAAAGCGCTTCCAAGGAAGGGTGCTGGCTAGCAAGAGCTTTCAGTGCTGGCACTTTTCATCTCTGAGCAATTGCTCGACGTTTGCAATTTCTCACCTGAGCTCTCTTTAGAGTGCGCGAGAAGATGAGCAGAAGATGAGGTGGCTAGAGAAGCCCAGAGCCCCAGTGTTCTTAGGCCTACAAAAGCGCTTCCAAGGAAGGGTGCTGGCTAGAAAGAGCTTTCAGTGCTGGCACTTTTCATCTCTGAGCAATTGCTCGACGTTTGCAATTTCTCAGCTCCTGTCTACGAGACGGAAAGAGAAGGACCGTGACGTTTGGTGCGTATAGAAGCGCAAAGCCCCAGTGTTGCTGCGCCTGTGAAAGCGCTTCCAAGGAAGGGTGCTGGCTAGCAAGAGCTTTCAGTGCTGGCACTTTTCATCTCGGAGCAATTGCTCGACGTTTGCAATTTCTCAGCTCGTGTCTACCGACGGAAAGAGAAGGACCGTGACGTTTGGTGGGTAGAGAAGCGCAAAGCCCCAGTGTTGCTGCGCCTGTGAAAGCGCTTCCAAGGAAGGGTGCTGGCTAGCAACAGCTTTCAGTGCTGGCACTTTTCATCTCTGAGCAATTGCTCGACGTTTGCAATTTCTCACCTGAGCTCTCTTTAGAGTGCGCGAGAGGATGAGCAGAAGATGAGGTGGCTAGAGAAGCCCAGAGCCCCAGTGTTCTTAGGCCTACAAAAGCGCTTCCAAGGAAGGGTGCTGGCTAGCAACAGCTTTCAGTGCTGGCACTTTTCATCTCTGAGCAATTGCTCGACGTTTGCAATTTCTCAGCTCGTGTCTACGAGACGGAAAGAGAAGGATCGTGACGTTTGGTGGCTAGAGAAGCGCAAAGCCCCAGTGTTGCTGCGCCTGTGAAAGCGCTTCCAAGGAAGGGTGCTGGCTAGCAAGAGCTTTCAGTGCTGGCACTTTTCATCTCTGAGCAATTGCTCGACGTTTGCAATTTCTCAGCTCGTGTCTACCGACGGAAAGAGAAGGACCGTGACGTTTGGTGCGTATAGAAGCGCAAAGCCCCAGTGTTGCTGCGCCTGTGAAAGCGCTTCCAAGGAAGGGTGCTGGCTAGCAAGAGCTTTCAGTGCTGGCACTTTTCATCTCTGAGTAATTGCTCGACGTTTGCAATTTCTCACCTGAGCTCTCTTTAGAGTGCGCGAGAAGATGAGCAGAAGATGAGGTGGCTAGAGAAGCCCAGAGCCCCAGTGTTCTTAGGCCTACAAAAGCGCTTCCAAGGAAGGGTGCTGGCTAGAAAGAGCTTTCAGTGCTGGCACTTTTCATCTCTGAGCAATTGCTCGACGTTTGCAATTTCTCAGCTCCTGTCTACGAGACGGAAAGAGAAGGACCGTGACATTTGGTGGGTAGAGAAGCGCAAAGCCCCAGTGTTGCTGCGCCTGTGAAAGCGCTTCCAAGGAAGGGTGCTGGCTAGCAAGAGCTTTCAGTGCTGGCACTTTTCATCTCGGAGCAATTGCTCGACGTTTGCAATTTCTCACCTGAGCTCTCTTTAGAGTGCGCGAGAGGATGAGCAGAAGATGAGGTGGCTAGAGAAGCCCAGAGCCCCACTGTTCTTAGGCCTACAAAAGCGCTTCCAAGGAAGGGTGCTGGCTAGCAAGAGCTTTCAGTGCTGGCACTTTTCATCTCTGAGCAATTGCTCGACGTTTGCAATTTCTCACCTGAGCTCTCTTTAGAGTGCGCGAGAGGATGAGCAGAAGATGAGGTGGCTAGAGAAGCCCAGAGCCCCAGTGTTCTTAGGCCTACAAAAGCGCTTCCAAGGAAGGGTGCTGGCTAGCAACAGCTTTCAGTGCTGGCACTTTTCATCTCTGAGCAATTGCTCGACGTTTGCAATTTCTCAGCTCCTGTCTAGGAGACGGAAAGAGAATGACCGTGACATTTGGTGGGTAGAGAAGCGCAAAGCCCCAGTGTTGCTGCGCCTGTGAAAGCGCTTCCAAGGAAGGGTGCTGTCTAGCAAGAGCTTTCAGTGCTGGCACTTTTCATCTCTGAGCAATTGCTCGACGTTTGCAATTTCTCACCTGAGCTCTCTTTAGAGTGCGCGAGAGGATGAGCAGAAGATGAGGTGGCTAGAGAAGCCCAGAGCCCCAGTGTTCTTAGGCCTACAAAAGCGCTTCCAAGGAAGGGTGCTGGCTAGCAACAGCTTTCAGTGCTGGCACTTTTCATCTCTGAGTAATTGCTTGACGTTTGCAATTTCTCACCTGAGCTCTCTTTAGAGTGCGCGAGAGGATGAGCAGAAGATGAGGTGGCTAGAGAAGCCCAGAGCCCCAGTGTTCTTAGGCCTACAAAAGCGCTTCCAAGGAAGGGTGCTGGCTAGCAACAGCTTTCAGTGCTGGCACTTTTCATCTCTGAGCAATTGCTGGACGTTTGCAATTTCTCAGCTCCTGTCTACGAGACGGAAAGAGAATGACCGTGACATTTGGTGGGTAGAGAAGCGCAAAGCCCCAGTGTTGCTGCGCCTGTGAAAGCGCTTCCAAGGAAGGGTGCTGGCTAGCAAGAGCTTTCAGTGCTGGCACTTTTCATCTCTGAGCAATTGCTCGACGTTTGCAATTTCTCAGCTCGTGTCTACCGACGGAAAGAGAAGGACCGTGACGTTTGGTGCGTAGAGAAGCGCAAAGCCCCAGTGTTGCTGCGCCTGTGAAAGCGCTTCCAAGGAAGGGTGCTGGCTAGCAAGAGCTTTCAGTGCTGGCCCTTTTCATCTCTGAGCAATTGCTCGACGTTTGCAATTTCTCACCTGAGCTCTCTTTAGAGTGCGCGAGAGGATGAGCAGAAGATGAGGTGGCTAGAGAAGCCCAGAGCCCCAGTGTTCTTAGGCCTACAAAAGCGCTTCCAAGGAAGGGTGCTGGCTAGCAACAGCTTTCAGTGCTGGCACTTTTCATCTCTGAGCAATTGCTCGACGGTTGCAATTTCTAACCTGAGCTCTCTTTAGAGTGCGCGAGAGGATGAGCAGAAGATGAGGTGGCTAGAGAAGCCCAGAGCCCCAGTGTTCTTAGGCCTACAAAAGCGCTTCCAAGGAAGGGTGCTGGCTAGCAACAGCTTTCAGTGCTGGCACTTTTCATCTCTGAGCAATTGCTCGACGTTTGCAATTTCTCACCTGAGCTCTCTTTAGAGTGCGCGAGAGGATGAGCAGAAGATTAGGTGGCTAGAGAAGCCCAGAGCCCCAGTGTGCTTAGGCCTACAAAAGCGCTTCCAAGGAAGGGTGCTGGCTAGCAACAGCTTTCAGTGCTGGCACTTTTCATCTCTGAGCAATTGCTCGACGTTTGCAATTTCTCAGCTCATGTCTACGAGACGGAAAGAGAATGACCGTGACATTTGGTGGCTAGAGAAGCGCAAAGCCCCAGTGTTGCTGCGCCTGTGAAAGCGCTTCCAAGGAAGGGTGCTGGCTAGCAACAGCTTTCAGTGCTGGCACTTTTCATCTCTGAGCAATTGCTCGACGTTTGCAATTTCTCAGCTCGTGTCTACCGACGGAAAGAGAAGGACCGTGACGTTTGGTGCGTATAGAAGCGCAAAGCCCCAGTGTTGCTGCGCCTGTGAAAGCGCTTCCAAGGAAGGGTGCTGGCTAGCAACAGCTTTCAGTGCTGGCACTTTTCATCTCTGAGCAATTGCTCGACGTTTGCAATTTCTCACCTCGTGTCTACCGACGGAAAGTGAAGGACCGTGACGCTTGGTGGCTAGAGAAGCACAAAGCCCCAGTGTTACTGCGCCTGTGAAAGCGCTTCCAAGGAAGGGTGCTGGCTAGCAAGAGCTTTCAGTGCTGGCACTTTTCATCTCTGAGCAATTGCTCGACGTTTGCAATTTCTCACCTGAGCTCTCTTTAGAGTGCGCGAGAGGATGAGCAGAAGATGAGGTGGCTAGAGAAGCCCAGAGCCCCACTGTTCTTAGGCCTACAAAAGCGCTTCCAAGGAAGGGTGCTGGCTAGCAAGAGCTTTCAGTGCTGGCACTTTTCATCTCTGAGCAATTGCTCGACGTTTGCAATTTCTCAGCTCCTGTCTACGAGACGGAAAGAGAAGGACCGTGACGTTTGGTGGGTAGAGAAGCGCAAAGCCCCAGTGTTGCTGCGCCTGTGAAAGCGCTTCCAAGGAAGGGTGCTGGCTAGCAAGAGCTTTCAGTGCTGGCACTTTTCATCTCTGAGCAATTGCTCGACGTTTGCAATTTCTCACCTGAGCTCTCTTTAGAGTGCGCGAGAGGACGAGCAGAAGATGAGGTGGCTAGAGAAGCCCAGAGCCCCAGTGTTCTTAGACCTACAAAAGCGCTTCCAAGGAAGGGTGCTGGCTAGCAAGAGCTTTCAGTGCTGGCACTTTTCATCTCTGAGCAATTGCTCGACGGTTGCAATTTCTAACCTGAGCTCTCTTTAGAGTGCGCGAGAGGATGAGCAGAAGATGAGGTGGCTAGAGAAGCCCAGAGCCCCAGTGTTCTTAGGCCTACAAAAGCGCTTCCAAGGAAGGGTGCTGGCTAGCAACAGCTTTCAGTGCTGGCACTTTTCATCTCTGAGCAATTGCTCGACGTTTGCAATTTCTCACCTGAGCTCTCTTTAGAGTGCGCGAGAGGATGAGCAGAAGATTAGGTGGCTAGAGAAGCCCAGAGCCCCAGTGTGCTTAGGCCTACAAAAGCGCTTCCAAGGAAGGGTGCTGGCTAGCAACAGCTTTCAGTGCTGGCACTTTTCATCTCTGAGCAATTGCTCGACGTTTGCAATTTCTCAGCTCGTGTCTAGGAGACGGAAAGAGAATGACCGTGACATTTGGTGGGTAGAGAAGCGCAAAGCCCCAGTGTTGCTGCGCCTGTGAAAGCGCTTCCAAGGAAGGGTGCTGGCTAGCAACAGCTTTCAGTGCTGGCACTTTTCATCTCTGAGCAATTGCTCGACGTTTGCAATTTCTCAGCTCGTGTCTACCGACGGAAAGAGAAGGACCGTGACGTTTGGTGGCTAGAGAAGCGCAAAGCCCCAGTGTTGCTGCGCCTGTGAAAGCGCTTCCAAGGAAGGGTGCTGGCTAGCAAGAGCTTTCAGTGCTGGCACTTTTCATCTCTGAGCAATTGCTCGACGTTTGCAATTTCTCACCTGAGCTCTCTTTAGAGTGCGCGAGAGGATGAGCAGAAGATGAGGTGGCTAGAGAAGCCCAGAGCCCCAGTGTTCTTAGGCCTACAAAAGCGCTTCCAAGGAAGGGTGCTGGCTAGCAACAGCTTTCAGTGCTGGCACTTTTCATCTCTGAGCAATTGCTCGACGTTTGCAATTTCTCAGCTCGTGTCTACCGACGGAAAGAGAAGGACCGTGACGTTTGGTGGGTAGAGAAGCGCAAAGCCCCAGTGTTGCTGCGCCTGTGAAAGCGCTTCCAAGGAAGGGTGCTGGCTAGCAAGAGCTTTCAGTGCTGGCACTTTTCATCTCTGAGCAATTGCTCGACGTTTGCAATTTCTCAGCTCGTGTCTAGGAGACGGAAAGAGAAGGACCGTGACGCTTGGTGGCTAGAGAAGCACAAAGCCCCAGTGTTACTGCGCCTGTGAAAGCGCTTCCAAGGAAGGGTGCTGGCTAGCAAGAGCTTTCAGTGCTGGCACTTTTCATCTCTGAGCAATTGCTCGACGGTTGCAATTTCTCACCTGAGCTCTCTTTAGAGTGCGCGAGAGGATGAGCAGAAGATGAGGTGGCTAGAGAAGCCCAGAGCCCCAGTGTTCTTAGGCCTACAAAAGCGCTTCCAAGGAAGGGTGCTGGCTAGCAACAGCTTTCAGTGCTGGCACTTTTCATCTCTGAGCAATTGCTCGACGTTTGCAATTTCTCACCTGAGCTCTCTTTAGAGTGCGCGAGAGGATGAGCAGAAGATGAGGTGGCTAGAGAAGCCCAGAGCCCCAGTCTTCTTAGGCCTACAAAAGCGCTTCCAAGGAAGGGTGCTGGCTAGCAACAGCTTTCAGTGCTGGCACTTTTCATCTCTGAGCAATTGCTCGACGTTTGCAATTTCTCAGCTCCTGTCTATGAGACGGAAAGAGAATGACCGTGACATTTGGTGGGTAGAGAAGCGCAAAGCCCCAGTGTTGCTGCGCCTGTGAAAGCGCTTCCAAGGAAGGGTGCTGGCTAGCAAGAGCTTTCAGTGCTGGCACTTTTCATCTCTGAGCAATTGCTCGACGTTTGCAATTTCTCAGCTCGTGTCTACCGACGGAAAGAGAAGGACCGTGACGTTTGGTGCGTAGAGAAGCGCAAAGCCCCAGTGTTGCTGCGCCTGTGAAAGCGCTTCCAAGGAAGGGTGCTGGCTAGCAAGAGCTTTCAGTGCTGGCACTTTTCATCTCTGAGCAATTGCTCGACGTTTGCAATTTCTCACCTGAGCTCTCTTTAGAGTGCGCGAGAGGATGAGCAGAAGATGAGGTGGCTAGAGAAGCCCGGAGCCCCAGTGTTCTTAGGCCTACAAAAGCGCTTCCAAGGAAGGGTGCTGGCTAGCAAGAGCTTTCAGTGCTGGCACTTTTCATCTCTGAGCAATTGCTCGACGTTTGCAATTTCTCACCTGAGCTCTCTTTAGAGTGCGCGAGAGGATGAGCAGAAGATGAGGTGGCTAGAGAAGCCCAGAGCCCCAGTGTTCTTAGGCCTACAAAAGCGCTTCCAAGGAAGGGGGCTGGCTAGCAACAGCTTTCAGTGCTGGCACTTTTCATCTCTGAGCAATTGCTGGACGTTTGCAATTTCTCAGCTCGTGTCTACCGACGGAAAGAGAAGGACCGTGACGCTTGGTGGGTAGAGAAGCGCAAAGCCCCAGTGTTGCTGCGCCTGTGAAAGCGCTTCCAAGGAAGGGTGCTGGCTAGCAACAGCTTTCAGTGCTGGCACTTTTCATCTCTGAGCAATTGCTCGACGTTTGCAATTTCTCACCTGAGCTCTCTTTAGAGTGCGCGAGAGGATGAGCAGAAGATGAGGTGGCTAGAGAAGCCCAGAGCCCCAGTGTTCTTAGGCCTACAAAAGCGCTTCCAAGGAAGGGTGCTGGCTAGCAACAGCTTTCAGTGCTGGCACTTTTCATCTCGGAGCAATTGCTCAACGTTTGCAATTTCTCAGCTCATGTCTACAAGACGGAAAGAGAAGGACCGTGACGTTTGGTGGCTATAGAAGCGCAAAGCCCCAGTGTTGCTGCGCCTGTGAAAGCGCTTCCAAGGAAGGGTGCTGGCTAGCAAGAGCTTTCAGTGCTGGCACTTTTCATCTCTGAGCAATTGCTGGACGTTTGCAATTTCTCACCTGAGCTCTCTTTAGAGTGCGCGAGAGGATGAGCAGAAGATGAGGTGGCTAGAGAAGCCCAGAGCCCCAGTGTTCTTAGGCCTACAAAAGCGCTTCCAAGGAAGGGTGCTGGCTAGCAACAGCTTTCAGTGCTGGCACTTTTCATCTCTGAGCAATTGCTCGACGTTTGCAATTTCTCAACTCGTGTCTACGAGACGGAAAGAGAAGGACCGTGACTTTTGGTGCGTAGAGAAGCGCAAAGCCCCAGTGTTACTGCACCTGTGAAAGCGCTTCCAAGGAAGGGTGCTGGCTAGCAACAGCTTTCAGTGCTGGCACTTTTCATCTCTGAGCAATTGCTGGACGTTTGCAATTTCTCACCTGAGCTCTCTTTAGAGTGCGCGAGAGGATGAGCAGAAGATGAGGTGGCTAGAGAAGCCCAGAGCCCCAGTGTTCTTAGGCCTACAAAAGCGCTTCCAAGGAAGGGTGCTGGCTAGCAACAGCTTTCAGTGCTGGCACTTTTCATCTCTGAGCAATTGCTCGACGTTTGCAATTTCTCAGCTCGTGTCTACGAGACGGAAAGAGAAGGACCGTGACGTTTGGTGCGTAGAGAAGTGCAAAGCCCCAGTGTTACTGCGCCTGTGAAAGCGCTTCCAAGGAAGGGTGCTGGCTAGCAAGAGCTTTCAGTGCTGGCACTTTTCATCTCTGAGCAATTGCTCGACATTTGCAATTTCTCACCTGAGCTCTCTTTAGAGTGCGCGAGAGGATGAGCAGAAGATGAGGTGGCTAGAGAAGCCCAGAGCCCCAGTGTTCTAAGGGCTACAAAAGCGCTTCCAAGGAAGGGTGCTGGCTAGCAACAGCTTTCAGTGCTGGCACTTTTCATCTCTGAGCAATTGCTCGACGTTTGCAATTTCTCACCTGAGCTCTCTTTAGAGTGCGCGAGAGGATGAGCAGAAGATGAGGTGGCTAGAGAAGCCCAGAGCCCCAGTGTTCTTAGGCCTACAAAAGCGCTTCCAAGGAAGGGTGCTGGCTAGCAACAGCTTTCAGTGCTGGCACTTTTCATCTCGGAGCAATTGCTGGACGTTTGCAATTTCTCAGCTCGTGTCTAGGAGACGGAAAGAGAAGGACCATGACTTTTGGTGGCTAGAGAAGCGCAAAGCCCCAGTGTTGCTGCGCCTGTGAAAGCGCTTCCAAGGAAGGGTGCTGGCTAGCAACAGCTTTCAGTGCTGGCACTTTTCATCTCGGAGCAATTGCTCGACGTTTGCAATTTCTCAGCTCGTGTCTACCGACGGAAAGAGAAGGACCGTGACGTTTGGTGGCTAGAGAAGCGCAAAGCCCCAGTGTTGCTGCGCCTGTGAAAGCGCTTCCAAGGAAGGGTGCTGGCTAGCAAGAGCTTTCAGTGCTGGCACTTTTCATCTCTGAGCAATTGCTCGACGGTTGCAATTTCTCACCTGAGCTCTCTTTAGAGTGCGCGAGAGGATGAGCAGAAGATGAGGTGGCTAGAGAAGCCCAGAGCCCCAGTGTTCTTAGGCCTACAAAAGCGCTTCCAAGGAAGTGTGCTGGCTAGCAACAGCTTTCAGTGCTGGCACTTTTCATCTCGGAGCAATTGCTGGACGTTTGCAATTTCTCAGCTCGTGTTTTCGAGACGGAAAGAGAATGACCGTGACGTTTGGTGCGTATAGAAGCGCAAAGCCCCAGTGTTGCTGCGCCTGTGAAAGCGCTTCCAAGGAAGGGTGCTGGCTAGCAAGAGCTTTCAGTGCTGGCACTTTTCATCTCTGAGCAATTGCTCGACGTTTGCAATTTCTCAACTCGTGTCTACGAGACGGAAAGAGAATGACCGTGACCTTTGGTGCGTAGAGAAGTGCAAAGCCCCAGTGTTACTGCGCCTGTGAAAGCGCTTCCAAGGAAGGGTGCTGGCTAGCAAGAGCTTTCAGTGCTGGCACTTTTCATCTCTGAGCAATAGCTCGACATTTGCAATTTCTCACCTGAGCTCTCTTTAGAGTGCGCGAGAGGATGAACAGAAGATGAGGTGGCTAGAGAAGCCCAGAGCCCCAGTGTTCTTAGGCCTACAAAAGCGCTTCCAAGGAAGGGGGCTGGCTAGCAACAGCTTTCAGTGCTGGCACTTTTCATCTCTGAGCAATTGCTGGACGTTTGCAATTTCTCAGCTCGTGTCTACAAGACGGAAAGAGAAGGACCGTGACGTTTGGTGGCTATAGAAGCGCAAAGCCCCAGTGTTGCTGCGCCTGTGAAAGCGCTTCCAAGGAAGGGTGCTGGCTAGCAACAGCTTTCAGTGCTGGCACTTTTCATCTCTGAGCAATTGCTCGACGTTTGCAATTTCTCACCTGAGCTCTCTTTAGAGTGCGCGAGAGGATGAGCAGAAGATGAGGTGGCTAGAGAAGCCCAGAGCCCCAGTGTTCTTAGGCCTACAAAAGCGCTTCCAAGGAAGGGTGCTGGCTAGCAACAGCTTTCAGTGCTGGCACTTTTCATCTCTGAGCAATTGCTCGACGTTTGCAATTTCTCAACTCGTGTCTACGAGACGGAAAGAGAATGACCGTGACGTTTGGTGGCTAGAGAAGCGCAAAGCCCCAGTGTTGCTGCGCCTGTGAAAGCGCTTCCAAGGAAGGGTGCTGGCTAGCAAGAGCTTTCAGTGCTGGCCCTTTTCATCTCTGAGCAATTGCTCGACGTTTGCAATTTCTCACCTGAGCTCTCTTTAGACTGCGCGAGAGGATGAGCAGAAGATGAGGTGGCTAGAGAAGCCCAGAGCCCCACTGTTCTTAGGCCTACAAAAGCGCTTCCAAGGAAGGGTGCTGGCTAGCAACAGCTTTCAGTGCTGGCACTTTTCATCTCTGAGCAATTGCTCGACGTTTGCAATTTCTCAGCTCGTGTCTACCGACGGAAAGAGAAGGACCGTGACGTTTGGTGGGTAGAGAAGCGCAAAGCCCCAGTGTTGCTGCGCCTCTGAAAGCGCTTCCAAGGAAGGGTGCTGGCTAGCAACAGCTTTCAGTGCTGGCACTTTTCATCTCTGAGCAATTGCTGGACGTTTGCAATTTCTCACCTGAGCTCTCTTTAGAGCGCGCGAGGATGAGCAGAAGATGAGGTGGCTAGAGAAGCCCAGAGCCCCAGTGTTCTTAGGCCTACAAAAGCGCTTCCAAGGAAGGGTGCTGGCTAGCAAGAGCTTTCAGTGCTGGCACTTTTCATCTCGGAGCAATTGCTCGACGTTTGCAATTTCTCACCTCGTGTCTACCGACGGAAAGAGAAGGACCGTGACGTTTGGTGGCTAGAGAAGCGCAAAGCCCCAGTGTTGCTGCGCCTGTGAAAGCGCTTCCAAGGAAGGGTGCTGGCTAGCAAGAGCTTTCAGTGCTGGCACTTTTCATCTCTGAGCAATTGCTCGACGTTTGCAATTTCTCAGCTCGTGTCTACCGACGGAAAGAGAAGGACCGTGACGTTTGGTGCGTATAGAAGCGCAAAGCCCCAGTGTTACTGCGCCTGTGAAAGCGCTTCCAAGGAAGGGTGCTGGCTAGCAAGAGCTTTCAGTGCTGGCCCTTTTCATCTCGGAGCAATTGCTCGACGTTTGCAATTTCTCACCTGAGCTCTCTTTAGAGTGCGCGAGAGGATGAGCAGAAGATGAGGTGGCTAGAGAAGCCCAGAGCCCCAGTGTTCTTAGGCCTACAAAAGCGCTTCCAAGGAAGGGTGCTGGCTAGCAACAGCTTTCAGTGCTGGCACTTTTCATCTCTGAGCAATTGCTCGACGTTTGCAATTTCTCACCTGAGCTCTCTTTAGAGTGCGCGAGAGGATGAGCAGAAGATGAGGTGGCTAGAGAAGCCCAGAGCCCCAGTGTTCTTAGGCCTACAAAAGCGCTTCCAAGGAAGGGTGCTGGCTAGCAAGAGCTTTCAGTGCTGGCACTTTTCATCTCTGAGCAATTGCTCGACGTTTGCAATTTCTCAGCTCGTGTCTACGAGACGGAAAGAGAAGGACCGTGACATTTGGTGGGTAGAGAAGCGCAAAGCCCCAGTGTTGCTGCGCCTGTGAAAGCGCTTCCAAGGAAGGGTGCTGGCTAGCAAGAGCTTTCAGTGCTGGCACTTTTCATCTCTGAGCAATTGCTCGACGTTTGTAATTTCTCAGCTCGTGTCTACCGACGGAAAGAGAAGGACCGTGACGTTTGGTGCGTATAGAAGCGCAAAGCCCCAGTGTTGCTGCGCCTGTGAAAGCGCTTCCAAGGAAGGGTGCTGGCTAGCAAGAGCTTTCAGTGCTGGCACTTTTCATCTCTGAGCAATTGCTCGACGTTTGCAATTTCTCACCTGAGCTCTCTTTAGAGTGCGCGAGAGGATGAGCAGAAGATGAGGTGGCTAGAGAAGCCCAGAGCCCCACTGTTCTTAGGCCTACAAAAGCGCTTCCAAGGAAGGGTGCTGGCTAGCAAGAGCTTTCAGTGCTGGCACTTTTCATCTCTGAGCAATTGCTCGACGTTTGCAATTTCTCAGCTCCTGTCTACGAGACGGAAAGAGAAGGACCGTGACGTTTGGTGGCTAGAGAAGCGCAAAGCCCCAGTGTTGCTGCGCCTGTGAAAGCGCTTCCAAGGAAGGGTGCTGGCTAGCAAGAGCTTTCAGTGCTGGCACTTTTCATCTCTGAGCAATTGCTCGACGTTTGCAATTTCTCAGCTCGTGTCTACCCACGGAAAGAGAAGGACCGTGACGTTTGGTGCGTATAGAAGCGCAAAGCCCCAGTGTTGCTGCGCCTGTGAAAGCGCTTCCAAGGAAGGGTGCTGGCTAGCAAGAGCTTTCAGTGCTGGCACTTTTCATCTCTGAGCAATTGCTCGACGTTTGCAATTTCTCACCTGAGCTCTCTTTAGAGTGCGCGAGAGGATGAGCAGAAGATGAGGTGGCTAGGGAAGCCCAGAGCCCCAGTGTTCTTAGACCTACAAAAGCGCTTCCAAGGAAGGGTGCTGGCTAGCAAGAGCTTTCAGTGCTGGCACTTTTCATCTCTGAGCAATTGCTCGACGTTTGCAATTTCTCACCTGAGCTCTCTTTAGAGTGCGCGAGAGGATGAGCAGAAGATTAGGTGGCTAGAGAAGCCCAGAGCCCCAGTGTTCTTAGGCCTACAAAAGCGCTTCCAAGGAAGGGTGCTGGCTAGCAAGAGCTTTCAGTGCTGGCACTTTTCATCTCTGAGCAATTGCTCGACGTTTGCAATTTCTCAGCTCGTGTCTAGGAGACGGAAAGAGAAGGACCGTGACGTTTGGTGCGTATAGAAGCGCAAAGCCCCAGTGTTGCTGCGCCTGTGAAAGCGCTTCCAAGGAAGGGTGCTGGCTAGCAAGAGCTTTCAGTGCTGGCACTTTTCATCTCTGAGCAATTGCTCGACGTTTGCAATTTCTCACCTGAGCTCTCTTTAGAGTGCGCGAGAGGATGAGCAGAAGATTAGGTGGCTAGAGAAGCCCAGAGCCCCAGTGTGCTTAGGCCTACAAAAGCGCTTCCAAGGAAGGGTGCTGGCTAGCAACAGCTTTCAGTGCTGGCACTTTTCATCTCTGAGCAATTGCTCGACGTTTGCAATTTCTCAGCTCCTGTCTACGAGACGGAAAGAGAATGACCGTGACATTTGGTGGGTAGAGAAGCGCAAAGCCCCAGTGTTGCTGCGCCTGTGAAAGCGCTTCCAAGGAAGGGTGCTGGCTAGCAACAGCTTTCAGTGCTGGCACTTTTCATCTCTGAGCAATTGCTCGACGTTTGCAATTTCTCAGCTCGTGTCTAGGAGACGGAAAGAGAATGACCGTGACATTTGGTGCGTATAGAAGCGCAAAGCCCCAGTGTTGCTGCGCCTGTGAAAGCGCTTCCAAGGAAGGGTGCTGGCTAGCAACAGCTTTCAGTGCTGGCACTTTTCATCTCTGAGCAATTGCTCGACGTTTGCAATTTCTCACCTGAGCTCTCTTTAGAGTGCGCGAGAGGATGAGCAGAAGATGAGGTGGCTAGAGAAGCCCAGAGCCCCAGTGTTCTTAGGCCTACAAAAGCGCTTCCAAGGAAGGGTGCTGGCTAGCAACAGCTTTCAGTGCTGGCACTTTTCATCTCTGAGCAATTGCTCGACGTTTGCAATTTCTCAGCTCGTGTCTATGAGACGGAAAGAGAATGACCGTGACATTTGGTGGGTAGAGAAGCGCAAAGCCCCAGTGTTGCTGCGCCTGTGAAAGCGCTTCCAAGGAAGGGTGCTGGCTAGCAAGAGCTTTCAGTGCTGGCACTTTTCATCTCTGAGCAATTGCTCGACGTTTGCAATTTCTCAGCTTGTGTCTACCGACGGAAAGAGAAGGACCGTGACGTTTGGTGGCTAGAGAAGCGCAAAGCCCCAGTGTTGCTGCGCCTGTGAAAGCGCTTCCAAGGAAGGGTGCTGGCTAGCAAGAGCTTTCAGTGCTGGCACTTTTCATCTCTGAGCAATTGCTCGACGTTTGCAATTTCTCACCTGAGCTCTCTTTAGAGTGCGCGAGAGGATGAGCAGAAGATGAGGTGGCTAGAGAAGCCCGGAGCCCCAGTGTTCTTAGGCCTACAAAAGCGCTTCCAAGGAAGGGTGCTGGCTAGCAAGAGCTTTCAGTGCTGGCACTTTTCATCTCTGAGCAATTGCTCGACGTTTGCAATTTCTCACCTGAGCTCTCTTTAGAGTGCGCGAGAGGATGAGCAGAAGATGAGGTGGCTAGAGAAGCCCAGAGCCCCAGTGTTCTTAGGCCTACAAAAGCGCTTCCAAGGAAGGGGGCTGGCTAGCAACAGCTTTCAGTGCTGGCACTTTTCATCTCTGAGCAATTGCTGGACGTTTGCAATTTCTCAGCTCGTGTCTACCGACGGAAAGAGAAGGACCGTGACGCTTGGTGGGTAGAGAAGCGCAAAGCCCCAGTGTTGCTGCGCCTGTGAAAGCGCTTCCAAGGAAGGGTGCTGGCTAGCAACAGCTTTCAGTGCTGGCACTTTTCATCTCTGAGCAATTGCTCGACGTTTGCAATTTCTCACCTGAGCTCTCTTTAGAGTGCGCGAGAGGATGAGCAGAAGATGAGGTGGCTAGAGAAGCCCAGAGCCCCAGTGTTCTTAGGCCTACAAAAGCGCTTCCAAGGAAGGGTGCTGGCTAGCAACAGCTTTCAGTGCTGGCACTTTTCATCTCGGAGCAATTGCTCAACGTTTGCAATTTCTCAACTCATGTCTACAAGACGGAAAGAGAAGGACCGTGACGTTTGGTGGCTATAGAAGCGCAAAGCCCCAGTGTTGCTGCGCCTGTGAAAGCGCTTCCAAGGAAGGGTGCTGGCTAGCAACAGCTTTCAGTGCTGGCACTTTTCATCTCTGAGCAATTGCTGGACGTTTGCAATTTCTCACCTGAGCTCTCTTTAGAGTGCGCGAGAGGATGAGCAGAAGATGAGGTGGCTAGAGAAGCCCAGAGCCCCAGTGTTCTTAGGCCTACAAAAGCGCTTCCAAGGAAGGGTGCTGGCTAGCAACAGCTTTCAGTGCTGGCACTTTTCATCTCTGAGCAATTGCTCGACGTTTGCAATTTCTCAACTCGTGTCTACGAGACGGAAAGAGAAGGACCGTGACTTTTGGTGCGTAGAGAAGCGCAAAGCCCCAGTGTTACTGCGCCTGTGAAAGCGCTTCCAAGGAAGGGTGCTGGCTAGCAACAGCTTTCAGTGCTGGCACTTTTCATCTCTGAGCAATTGCTCGACGTTTGCAATTTCTCACCTGAGCTCTCTTTAGAGTGCGCGAGAGGATGAGCAGAAGATGAGGTGGCTAGAGAAGCCCAGAGCCCCAGTGTTCTTAGGCCTACAAAAGCGCTTCCAAGGAAGGGTGCTGGCTAGCAACAGCTTTCAGTGCTGGCACTTTTCATCTCTGAGCAATTGCTCGACGTTTGCAATTTCTCAGCTCGTGTCTACGAGACGGAAAGAGAAGGACCGTGACGTTTGGTGCGTAGAGAAGTGCAAAGCCCCAGTGTTACTGCGCCTGTGAAAGCGCTTCCAAGGAAGGGTGCTGGCTAGCAAGAGCTTTCAGTGCTGGCACTTTTCATCTCTGAGCAATTGCTCGACATTTGCAATTTCTCACCTGAGCTCTCTTTAGAGTGCGCGAGAGGATGAGCAGAAGATGAGGTGGCTAGAGAAGCCCAGAGCCCCAGTGTTCTAAGGGCTACAAAAGCGCTTCCAAGGAAGGGTGCTGGCTAGCAACAGCTTTCAGTGCTGGCACTTTTCATCTCTGAGCAATTGCTCGACGTTTGCAATTTCTCACCTGAGCTCTCTTTAGAGTGCGCGAGAGGATGAGCAGAAGATGAGGTGGCTAGAGAAGCCCAGAGCCCCAGTGTTCTTAGGCCTACAAAAGCGCTTCCAAGGAAGGGTGCTGGCTAGCAACAGCTTTCAGTGCTGGCACTTTTCATCTCGGAGCAATTGCTGGACGTTTGCAATTTCTCAGCTCGTGTCTAGGAGACGGAAAGAGAAGGACCATGACTTTTGGTGGCTAGAGAAGCGCAAAGCCCCAGTGTTGCTGCGCCTGTGAAAGCGCTTCCAAGGAAGGGTGCTGGCTAGCAACAGCTTTCAGTGCTGGCACTTTTCATCTCTGAGCAATTGCTCGACGTTTGCAATTTCTCAACTCGTGTCTACGAGACGGAAAGAGAAGGACCGTGACTTTTGGTGCGTAGAGAAGCGCAAAGCCCCAGTGTTGCTGCGCCTGTGAAAGCGCTTCCAAGGAAGGGTGCTGGCTAGCAACAGCTTTCAGTGCTGGCACTTTTCATCTCTGAGCAATTGCTCGACGTTTGTAATTTCTCACCTGAGCTCTCTTTAGAGTGCGCGAGAGGATGAGCAGAAGATGAGGTGGCTAGAGAAGCCCAGAGCCCCAGTGTTCTTAGGCCTACAAAAGCGCTTCCAAGGAAGGGTGCTGGCTAGCAACAGCTTTCAGTGCTGGCACTTTTCATCTCGGAGCAATTGCTCAACGTTTGCAATTTCTCAGCTCGTGTTTTCGAGACGGAAAGAGAATGACCGTGACGTTTGGTGCGTATAGAAGCGCAAAGCCCCAGTGTTGCTGCGCCTGTGAAAGCGCTTCCAAGGAAGGGTGCTGGCTAGCAAGAGCTTTCAGTGCTGGCACTTTTCATCTCTGAGCAATTGCTCGACGTTTGCAATTTCTCAACTCGTGTCTACGAGACGGAAAGAGAATGACCGTGACCTTTGGTGCGTAGAGAAGTGCAAAGCCCCAGTGTTACTGCGCCTGTGAAAGCGCTTCCAAGGAAGGGTGCTGGCTAGCAAGAGCTTTCAGTGCTGGCACTTTTCATCTCTGAGCAATAGCTCGACATTTGCAATTTCTCACCTGAGCTCTCTTTAGAGTGCGCGAGAGGATGAGCAGAAGATGAGGTGGCTAGAGAAGCCCAGAGCCCCAGTGTTCTTAGGCCTACAAAAGCGCTTCCAAGGAAGGGGGCTGGCTAGCAACAGCTTTCAGTGCTGGCACTTTTCATCTCTGAGCAATTGCTGGACGTTTGCAATTTCTCAGCTCGTGTCTACAAGACGGAAAGAGAAGGACCGTGACGTTTGGTGGCTATAGAAGCGCAAAGCCCCAGTGTTGCTGCGCCTGTGAAAGCGCTTCCAAGGAAGGGTGCTGGCTAGCAACAGCTTTCAGTGCTGGCACTTTTCATCTCTGAGCAATTGCTCGACGTTTGCAATTTCTCACCTGAGCTCTCTTTAGAGTGCGCGAGAGGATGAGCAGAAGATGAGGTGGCTAGAGAAGCCCAGAGCCCCAGTGTTCTTAGGCCTACAAAAGCGCTTCCAAGGAAGGGTGCTGGCTAGCAACAGCTTTCAGTGCTGGCACTTTTCATCTCTGAGCAATTGCTCGACGTTTGCAATTTCTCAACTCGTGTCTACGAGACGGAAAGAGAATGACCGTGACGTTTGGTGGCTAGAGAAGCGCAAAGCCCCAGTGTTGCTGCGCCTGTGAAAGCGCTTCCAAGGAAGGGTGCTGGCTAGCAAGAGCTTTCAGTGCTGGCCCTTTTCATCTCTGAGCAATTGCTCGACGTTTGCAATTTCTCACCTGAGCTCTCTTTAGAGTGCGCGAGAGGATGAGCAGAAGATGAGGTGGCTAGAGAAGCCCAGAGCCCCAGTGTTCTTAGGCCTACAAAAGCGCTTCCAAGGAAGGGTGCTGGCTAGCAACAGCTTTCAGTGCTGGCACTTTTCATCTCTGAGCAATTGCTCGACGTTTGCAATTTCTCAGCTCGTGTCTACCGACGGAAAGAGAAGGACCGTGACGTTTGGTAGGTAGAGAAGCGCAAAGCCCCAGTGTTGCTGCGCCTGTGAAAGCGCTTCCAAGGAAGGGTGCTGGCTAGCAACAGCTTTCAGTGCTGGCACTTTTCATCTCTGAGCAATTGCTGGACGTTTGCAATTTCTCACCTGAGCTCTCTTTAGAGCGCGCGAGGATGAGCAGAAGATGAGGTGGCTAGAGAAGCCCAGAGCCCCAGTGTTCTTAGGCCTACAAAAGCGCTTCCAAGGAAGGGTGCTGGCTAGCAAGAGCTTTCAGTGCTGGCACTTTTCATCTCGGAGCAATTGCTCGACGTTTGCAATTTCTCACCTCGTGTCTACCGACGGAAAGAGAAGGACCGTGACGTTTGGTGGCTAGAGAAGCGCAAAGCCCCAGTGTTGCTGCGCCTGTGAAAGCGCTTCCAAGGAAGGGTGCTGGCTAGCAAGAGCTTTCAGTGCTGGCACTTTTCATCTCTGAGCAATTGCTCGACGTTTGCAATTTCTCAGCTCGTGTCTACCGACGGAAAGAGAAGGACCGTGACGTTTGGTGCGTATAGAAGCGCAAAGCCCCAGTGTTACTGCGCCTGTGAAAGCGCTTCCAAGGAAGGGTGCTGGCTAGCAAGAGCTTTCAGTGCTGGCACTTTTCATCTCGGAGCAATTGCTCGACGTTTGCAATTTCTCACCTGAGCTCTCTTTAGAGTGCGCGAGAGGATGAGCAGAAGATGAGGTGGCTAGAGAAGCCCAGAGCCCCAGTGTTCTTAGGCCTACAAAAGCGCTTCCAAGGAAGGGTGCTGGCTAGCAACAGCTTTCAGTGCTGGCACTTTTCATCTCTGAGCAATTGCTCGACGTTTGCAATTTCTCACCTGAGCTCTCTTTAGAGTGCGCGAGAGGATGAGCAGAAGATGAGGTGGCTAGAGAAGCCCAGAGCCCCAGTGTTCTTAGGCCTACAAAAGCGCTTCCAAGGAAGGGTGCTGGCTAGCAAGAGCTTTCAGTGCTGGCACTTTTCATCTCTGAGCAATTGCTCGACGTTTGCAATTTCTCAGCTCGTGTCTACCGACGGAAAGAGAAGGACCGTGACGTTTGGTGCGTATAGAAGCGCAAAGCCCCAGTGTTACTGCGCCTGTGAAAGCGCTTCCAAGGAAGGGTGCTGGCTAGCAAGAGCTTTCAGTGCTGGCACTTTTCATCTCTGAGCAATTGCTCGACGTTTGCAATTTCTCAGCTCGTGTCTACCCACGGAAAGAGAAGGACCGTGACGTTTGGTGCGTATAGAAGCGCAAAGCCCCAGTGTTGCTGCGCCTGTGAAAGCGCTTCCAAGGAAGGGTGCTGGCTAGCAAGAGCTTTCAGTGCTGGCACTTTTCATCTCTGAGCAATTGCTCGACGTTTGCAATTTCTCACCTGAGCTCTCTTTAGAGTGCGCGAGAGGATGAGCAGAAGATGAGGTGGCTAGGGAAGCCCAGAGCCCCAGTGTTCTTAGACCTACAAAAGCGCTTCCAAGGAAGGGTGCTGGCTAGCAACAGCTTTCAGTGCTGGCACTTTTCATCTCTGAGCAATTGCTCGACGTTTGCAATTTCTCAGCTCGTGTCTACCGACGGAAAGAGAAGGACCGTGACGTTTGGTAGGTAGAGAAGCGCAAAGCCCCAGTGTTGCTGCGCCTGTGAAAGCGCTTCCAAGGAAGGGTGCTGGCTAGCAACAGCTTTCAGTGCTGGCACTTTTCATCTCTGAGCAATTGCTGGACGTTTGCAATTTCTCACCTGAGCTCTCTTTAGAGCGCGCGAGGATGAGCAGAAGATGAGGTGGCTAGAGAAGCCCAGAGCCCCAGTGTTCTTAGGCCTACAAAAGCGCTTCCAAGGAAGGGTGCTGGCTAGCAAGAGCTTTCAGTGCTGGCACTTTTCATCTCGGAGCAATTGCTCGACGTTTGCAATTTCTCACCTCGTGTCTACCGACGGAAAGAGAAGGACCGTGACGTTTGGTGGCTAGAGAAGCGCAAAGCCCCAGTGTTGCTGCGCCTGTGAAAGCGCTTCCAAGGAAGGGTGCTGGCTAGCAAGAGCTTTCAGTGCTGGCACTTTTCATCTCTGAGCAATTGCTCGACGTTTGCAATTTCTCAGCTCGTGTCTACCGACGGAAAGAGAAGGACCGTGACGTTTGGTGCGTATAGAAGCGCAAAGCCCCAGTGTTACTGCGCCTGTGAAAGCGCTTCCAAGGAAGGGTGCTGGCTAGCAAGAGCTTTCAGTGCTGGCACTTTTCATCTCGGAGCAATTGCTCGACGTTTGCAATTTCTCACCTGAGCTCTCTTTAGAGTGCGCGAGAGGATGAGCAGAAGATGAGGTGGCTAGAGAAGCCCAGAGCCCCAGTGTTCTTAGGCCTACAAAAGCGCTTCCAAGGAAGGGTGCTGGCTAGCAACAGCTTTCAGTGCTGGCACTTTTCATCTCTGAGCAATTGCTCGACGTTTGCAATTTCTCACCTGAGCTCTCTTTAGAGTGCGCGAGAGGATGAGCAGAAGATGAGGTGGCTAGAGAAGCCCAGAGCCCCAGTGTTCTTAGGCCTACAAAAGCGCTTCCAAGGAAGGGTGCTGGCTAGCAAGAGCTTTCAGTGCTGGCACTTTTCATCTCTGAGCAATTGCTCGACGTTTGCAATTTCTCAGCTCGTGTCTACCGACGGAAAGAGAAGGACCGTGACGTTTGGTGCGTATAGAAGCGCAAAGCCCCAGTGTTACTGCGCCTGTGAAAGCGCTTCCAAGGAAGGGTGCTGGCTAGCAAGAGCTTTCAGTGCTGGCACTTTTCATCTCTGAGCAATTGCTCGACGTTTGCAATTTCTCAGCTCGTGTCTACCCACGGAAAGAGAAGGACCGTGACGTTTGGTGCGTATAGAAGCGCAAAGCCCCAGTGTTGCTGCGCCTGTGAAAGCGCTTCCAAGGAAGGGTGCTGGCTAGCAAGAGCTTTCAGTGCTGGCACTTTTCATCTCTGAGCAATTGCTCGACGTTTGCAATTTCTCACCTGAGCTCTCTTTAGAGTGCGCGAGAGGATGAGCAGAAGATGAGGTGGCTAGGGAAGCCCAGAGCCCCAGTGTTCTTAGACCTACAAAAGCGCTTCCAAGGAAGGGTGCTGGCTAGCAAGAGCTTTCAGTGCTGGCACTTTTCATCTCTGAGCAATTGCTCGACGTTTGCAATTTCTCACCTGAGCTCTCTTTAGAGTGCGCGAGAGGATGAGCAGAAGATTAGGTGGCTAGAGAAGCCCAGAGCCCCAGTGTTCTTAGGCCTACAAAAGCGCTTCCAAGGAAGGGTGCTGGCTAGCAAGAGCTTTCAGTGCTGGCACTTTTCATCTCTGAGCAATTGCTCGACGTTTGCAATTTCTCAGCTCGTGTCTAGGAGACGGAAAGAGAAGGACCGTGACGTTTGGTGCGTATAGAAGCGCAAAGCCCCAGTGTTGCTGCGCCTGTGAAAGCGCTTCCAAGGAAGGGTGCTGGCTAGCAAGAGCTTTCAGTGCTGGCACTTTTCATCTCTGAGCAATTGCTCGACGTTTGCAATTTCTCACCTGAGCTCTCTTTAGAGTGCGCGAGAGGATGAGCAGAAGATGAGGTGGCTAGAGAAGCCCAGAGCCCCAGTGTGCTTAGGCCTACAAAAGCGCTTCCAAGGAAGGGTGCTGGCTAGCAACAGCTTTCAGTGCTGGCACTTTTCATCTCTGAGCAATTGCTCGACGTTTGCAATTTCTCAGCTCCTGTCTACGAGACGGAAAGAGAATGACCGTGACATTTGGTGGGTAGAGAAGCGCAAAGCCCCAGTGTTGCTGCGCCTGTGAAAGCGCTTCCAAGGAAGGGTGCTGGCTAGCAACAGCTTTCAGTGCTGGCACTTTTCATCTCTGAGCAATTGCTCGACGTTTGCAATTTCTCAGCTCGTGTCTAGGAGACGGAAAGAGAATGACCGTGACGTTTGGTGCGTATAGAAGCGCAAAGCCCCAGTGTTGCTGCGCCTGTGAAAGCGCTTCCAAGGAAGGGTGCTGGCTAGCAAGAGCTTTCAGTGCTGGCACTTTTCATCTCTGAGCAATTGCTCGACGTTTGCAATTTCTCACCTGAGCTCTCTTTAGACTGCGCGAGAGGATGAGCAGAAGATGAGGTGGCTAGAGAAGCCCAGAGCCCCAGTGTTCTTAGGCCTACAAAAGCGCTTCCAAGGAAGGGTGCTGGCTAGCAACAGCTTTCAGTGCTGGCACTTTTCATCTCTGAGCAATTGCTCGACGTTTGCAATTTCTCAGCTCGTGTCTATGAGACGGAAAGAGAATGACCGTGACATTTGGTGGGTAGAGAAGCGCAAAGCCCCAGTGTTGCTGCGCCTGTGAAAGCGCTTCCAAGGAAGGGTGCTGGCTAGCAAGAGCTTTCAGTGCTGGCACTTTTCATCTCTGAGCAATTGCTCGACGTTTGCAATTTCTCAGCTTGTGTCTACCGACGGAAAGAGAAGGACCGTGACGTTTGGTGCGTATAGAAGCGCAAAGCCCCAGTGTTGCTGCGCCTGTGAAAGCGCTTCCAAGGAAGGGTGCTGGCTAGCAAGAGCTTTCAGTGCTGGCACTTTTCATCTCTGAGCAATTGCTCGACGTTTGCAATTTCTCACCTGAGCTCTCTTTAGAGTGCGCGAGAGGATGAGCAGAAGATGAGGTGGCTAGAGAAGCCCGGAGCCCCAGTGTTCTTAGGCCTACAAAAGCGCTTCCAAGGAAGGGTGCTGGCTAGCAAGAGCTTTCAGTGCTGGCACTTTTCATCTCTGAGCAATTGCTCGACGTTTGCAATTTCTCACCTGAGCTCTCTTTAGAGTGCGCGAGAGGATGAGCAGAAGATGAGGTGGCTAGAGAAGCCCAGAGCCCCAGTGTTCTTAGGCCTACAAAAGCGCTTCCAAGGAAGGGGGCTGGCTAGCAACAGCTTTCAGTGCTGGCACTTTTCATCTCTGAGCAATTGCTGGACGTTTGCAATTTCTCAGCTCGTGTCTACCGACGGAAAGAGAAGGACCGTGACGCTTGGTGGGTAGAGAAGCGCAAAGCCCCAGTGTTGCTGCGCCTGTGAAAGCGCTTCCAAGGAAGGGTGCTGGCTAGCAACAGCTTTCAGTGCTGGCACTTTTCATCTCTGAGCAATTGCTCGACGTTTGCAATTTCTCACCTGAGCTCTCTTTAGAGTGCGCGAGAGGATGAGCAGAAGATGAGGTGGCTAGAGAAGCCCAGAGCCCCAGTGTTCTTAGGCCTACAAAAGCGCTTCCAAGGAAGGGTGCTGGCTAGCAACAGCTTTCAGTGCTGGCACTTTTCATCTCGGAGCAATTGCTCAACGTTTGCAATTTCTCAGCTCATGTCTACAAGACGGAAAGAGAAGGACCGTGACGTTTGGTGGCTATAGAAGCGCAAAGCCCCAGTGTTGCTGCGCCTGTGAAAGCGCTTCCAAGGAAGGGTGCTGGCTAGCAACAGCTTTCAGTGCTGGCACTTTTCATCTCTGAGCAATTGCTCGACGTTTGCAATTTCTCACCTGAGCTCTCTTTAGAGTGCGCGAGAGGATGAGCAGAAGATGAGGTGGCTAGAGAAGCCCAGAGCCCCAGTGTTCTTAGGCCTACAAAAGCGCTTCCAAGGAAGGGTGCTGGCTAGCAACAGCTTTCAGTGCTGGCACTTTTCATCTCTGAGCAATTGCTCGACGTTTGCAATTTCTCAACTCGTGTCTACGAGACGGAAAGAGAAGGACCGTGACTTTTGGTGCGTAGAGAAGCGCAAAGCCCCAGTGTTACTGCGCCTGTGAAAGCGCTTCCAAGGAAGGGTGCTGGCTAGCAACAGCTTTCAGTGCTGGCACTTTTCATCTCTGAGCAATTGCTCGACGTTTGCAATTTCTCACCTGAGCTCTCTTTAGAGTGCGCGAGAGGATGAGCAGAAGATGAGGTGGCTAGAGAAGCCCAGAGCCCCAGTGTTCTTAGGCCTACAAAAGCGCTTCCAAGGAAGGGTGCTGGCTAGCAACAGCTTTCAGTGCTGGCACTTTTCATCTCTGAGCAATTGCTCGACGTTTGCAATTTCTCAGCTCGTGTCTACGAGACGGAAAGAGAAGGACCGTGACGTTTGGTGCGTATAGAAGTGCAAAGCCCCAGTGTTACTGCGCCTGTGAAAGCGCTTCCAAGGAAGGGTGCTGGCTAGCAAGAGCTTTCAGTGCTGGCACTTTTCATCTCTGAGCAATTGCTGGACGTTTGCAATTTCTCACCTGAGCTCTCTTTAGAGTGCGCGAGAGGATGAGCAGAAGATGAGGTGGCTAGAGAAGCCCAGAGCCCCAGTGTTCTAAGGGCTACAAAAGCGCTTCCAAGGAAGGGTGCTGGCTAGCAACAGCTTTCAGTGCTGGCACTTTTCATCTCTGAGCAATTGCTCGACGTTTGCAATTTCTCACCTGAGCTCTCTTTAGAGTGCGCGAGAGGATGAGCAGAAGATGAGGTGGCTAGAGAAGCCCAGAGCCCCAGTGTTCTTAGGCCTACAAAAGCGCTTCCAAGGAAGGGTGCTGGCTAGCAACAGCTTTCAGTGCTGGCACTTTTCATCTCGGAGCAATTGCTGGACGTTTGCAATTTCTCAGCTCGTGTCTAGGAGACGGAAAGAGAAGGACCATGACTTTTGGTGGCTAGAGAAGCGCAAAGCCCCAGTGTTGCTGCGCCTGTGAAAGCGCTTCCAAGGAAGGGTGCTGGCTAGCAACAGCTTTCAGTGCTGGCACTTTTCATCTCTGAGCAATTGCTCGACGTTTGCAATTTCTCAGCTCGTGTCTACCGACGGAAAGAGAAGGACCGTGACGTTTGGTGCGTATAGAAGCGCAAAGCCCCAGTGTTACTGCGCCTGTGAAAGCGCTTCCAAGGAAGGGTGCTGGCTAGCAAGAGCTTTCAGTGCTGGCACTTTTCATCTCTGAGCAATTGCTCGACGTTTGCAATTTCTCACCTGAGCTCTCTTTAGAGTGCGCGAGAGGATGAGCAGAAGATGAGGTGGCTAGAGAAGCCCAGAGCCCCAGTGTTCTTAGGCCTACAAAAGCGCTTCCAAGGAAGGGTGCTGGCTAGCAACAGCTTTCAGTGCTGGCACTTTTCATCTCGGAGCAATTGCTCAACGTTTGCAATTTCTCAGCTCGTGTTTTCGAGACGGAAAGAGAATGACCGTGACGTTTGGTGCGTATAGAAGCGCAAAGCCCCAGTGTTGCTGCGCCTGTGAAAGCGCTTCCAAGGAAGGGTGCTGGCTAGCAAGAGCTTTCAGTGCTGGCACTTTTCATCTCTGAGCAATTGCTCGACGTTTGCAATTTCTCAACTCGTGTCTACGAGACGGAAAGAGAATGACCGTGACCTTTGGTGCGTAGAGAAGTGCAAAGCCCCAGTGTTACTGCGCCTGTGAAAGCGCTTCCAAGGAAGGGTGCTGGCTAGCAAGAGCTTTCAGTGCTGGCACTTTTCATCTCTGAGCAATAGCTCGACATTTGCAATTTCTCACCTGAGCTCTCTTTAGAGTGCGCGAGAGTATGAGCAGAAGATGAGGTGGCTAGAGAAGCCCAGAGCCCCAGTGTTCTTAGGCCTACAAAAGCGCTTCCAAGGAAGGGTGCTGGCTAGCAACAGCTTTCAGTGCTGGCACTTTTCATCTCTGAGCAATTGCTCGACGTTTGCAATTTCTCAACTCGTGTCTACGAGACGGAAAGAGAATGACCGTGACGTTTGGTGGCTATAGAAGCGCAAAGCCCCAGTGTTGCTGCGCCTGTGAAAGCGCTTCCAAGGAAGGGTGCTGGCTAGCAAGAGCTTTCAGTGCTGGCCCTTTTCATCTCTGAGCAATTGCTCGACGTTTGCAATTTCTCACCTGAGCTCTCTTTAGAGTGCGCGAGAGGATGAGCAGAAGATGAGGTGGCTAGAGAAGCCCAGAGCCCCAGTGTTCTTAGGCCTACAAAAGCGCTTCCAAGGAAGGGTGCTGGCTAGCAACAGCTTTCAGTGCTGGCACTTTTCATCTCTGAGCAATTGCTCGACGTTTGCAATTTCTCAGCTCGTGTCTACCGACGGAAAGAGAAGGACCGTGACGTTTGGTGGCTAGAGAAGCGCAAAGCCCCAGTGTTGCTGCGCCTGTGAAAGCGCTTCCAAGGAAGGGTGCTGGCTAGCAACAGCTTTCAGTGCTGGCACTTTTCATCTCTGAGCAATTGCTGGACGTTTGCAATTTCTCACCTGAGCTCTCTTTAGAGCGCGCGAGGATGAGCAGAAGATGAGGTGGCTAGAGAAGCCCAGAGCCCCAGTGTTCTTAGGCCTACAAAAGCGCTTCCAAGGAAGGGTGCTGGCTAGCAAGAGCTTTCAGTGCTGGCACTTTTCATCTCGGAGCAATTGCTCGACGTTTGCAATTTCTCACCTCGTGTCTACCGACGGAAAGAGAAGGACCGTGACGTTTGGTGGCTAGAGAAGCGCAAAGCCCCAGTGTTGCTGCGCCTGTGAAAGCGCTTCCAAGGAAGGGTGCTGGCTAGCAACAGCTTTCAGTGCTGGCACTTTTCATCTCTGAGCAATTGCTCGACGTTTGCAATTTCTCAGCTCGTGTCTACCGACGGAAAGAGAAGGACCGTGACGTTTGGTGCGTATAGAAGCGCAAAGCCCCAGTGTTACTGCGCCTGTGAAAGCGCTTCCAAGGAAGGGTGCTGGCTAGCAACAGCTTTCAGTGCTGGCACTTTTCATCTCGGAGCAATTGCTCGACGTTTGCAATTTCTCACCTGAGCTCTCTTTAGAGTGCGCGAGAGGATGAGCAGAAGATGAGGTGGCTAGAGAAGCCCAGAGCCCCAGTGTTCTTAGGCCTACAAAAGCGCTTCCAAGGAAGGGTGCTGGCTAGCAACAGCTTTCAGTGCTGGCACTTTTCATCTCTGAGCAATTGCTCGACGTTTGCAATTTCTCACCTGAGCTCTCTTTAGAGTGCGCGAGAGGATGAGCAGAAGATGAGGTGGCTAGAGAAGCCCAGAGCCCCAGTGTTCTTAGGCCTACAAAAGCGCTTCCAAGGAAGGGTGCTGGCTAGCAAGAGCTTTCAGTGCTGGCACTTTTCATCTCTGAGCAATTGCTCGACGTTTGCAATTTCTCAGCTCGTGTCTACCGACGGAAAGAGAAGGACCGTGACGTTTGGTGCGTATAGAAGCGCAAAGCCCCAGTGTTACTGCGCCTGTGAAAGCGCTTCCAAGGAAGGGTGCTGGCTAGCAAGAGCTTTCAGTGCTGGCACTTTTCATCTCTGAGCAATTGCTCGACGTTTGCAATTTCTCACCTGAGCTCTCTTTAGAGTGCGCGAGAGGATGAGCAGAAGATGAGGTGGCTAGAGAAGCCCAGAGCCCCAGTGTTCTTAGGCCTACAAAAGCGCTTCCAAGGAAGGGTGCTGGCTAGCAACAGCTTTCAGTGCTGGCACTTTTCATCTCTGAGCAATTGCTCGACGTTTGCAATTTCTCAGCTCGTGTTTTCGAGACGGAAAGAGAATGACCGTGACGTTTGGTGCGTATAGAAGCGCAAAGCCCCAGTGTTGCTGCGCCTGTGAAAGCGCTTCCAAGGAAGGGTGCTGGCTAGCAACAGCTTTCAGTGCTGGCACTTTTCATCTCTGAGCAATTGCTCGACGTTTGCAATTTCTCAGCTCGTGTCTACGAGACGGAAAGAGAATGACCGTGACCTTTGGTGCGTAGAGAAGTGCAAAGCCCCAGTGTTACTGCGCCTGTGAAAGCGCTTCCAAGGAAGGGTGCTGGCTAGCAAGAGCTTTCAGTGCTGGCACTTTTCATCTCTGAGCAATAGCTCGACATTTGCAATTTCTCACCTGAGCTCTCTTTAGAGTGCGCGAGAGGATGAACAGAAGATGAGGTGGCTAGAGAAGCCCAGAGCCCCAGTGTTCTTAGGCCTACAAAAGCGCTTCCAAGGAAGGGTGCTGGCTAGCAACAGCTTTCAGTGCTGGCACTTTTCATCTCTGAGCAATTGCTGGACGTTTGCAATTTCTCAGCTCGTGTCTAGGAGACGGAAAGAGAAGGACTGTGACGTTTGGTGCGTATAGAAGCGCAAAGCCCCAGTGTTGCTGCGCCTGTGAAAGCGCTTCCAAGGAAGGGTGCTGGCTAGCAAGAGCTTTCAGTGCTGGCACTTTTCATCTCTGAGCAATTGCTCGACGTTTGCAATTTCTCACCTGAGCTCTCTTTAGAGTGCGCGAGAGGATGAGCAGAAGATGAGGTGGCTAGAGAAGCCCAGAGCCCCAGTGTTCTTAGGCCTACAAAAGCGCTTCCAAGGAAGGGTGCTGGCTAGCAACAGCTTTCAGTGCTGGCACTTTTCATCTCTGAGCAATTGCTCGACGTTTGCAATTTCTCAGCTCGTGTCTACCGACGGAAAGAGAAGGACCGTGACGTTTGGTGGGTAGAGAAGCGCAAAGCCCCAGTGTTGCTGCGCCTGTGAAAGCGCTTCCAAGGAAGGGTGCTGGCTAGCAACAGCTTTCAGTGCTGGCACTTTTCATCTCTGAGCAATTGCTGGACGTTTGCAATTTCTCACCTGAGCTCTCTTTAGAGCGCGCGAGGATGAGCAGAAGATGAGGTGGCTAGAGAAGCCCAGAGCCCCAGTGTTCTTAGGCCTACAAAAGCGCTTCCAAGGAAGGGTGCTGGCTAGCAAGAGCTTTCAGTGCTGGCACTTTTCATCTCGGAGCAATTGCTCGACGTTTGCAATTTCTCACCTCGTGTCTACCGACGGAAAGAGAAGGACCGTGACGTTTGGTGGCTAGAGAAGCGCAAAGCCCCAGTGTTGCTGCGCCTGTGAAAGCGCTTCCAAGGAAGGGTGCTGGCTAGCAAGAGCTTTCAGTGCTGGCACTTTTCATCTCTGAGCAATTGCTCGACGTTTGCAATTTCTCAGCTCGTGTCTACCGACGGAAAGAGAAGGACCGTGACGTTTGGTGCGTATAGAAGCGCAAAGCCCCAGTGTTACTGCGCCTGTGAAAGCGCTTCCAAGGAAGGGTGCTGGCTAGCAACAGCTTTCAGTGCTGGCACTTTTCATCTCTGAGCAATTGCTCGACGTTTGCAATTTCTCACCTGAGCTCTCTTTAGAGTGCGCGAGAGGATGAGCAGAAGATGAGGTGGCTAGAGAAGCCCAGAGCCCCAGTGTTCTTAGGCCTACAAAAGCGCTTCCAAGGAAGGGTGCTGGCTAGCAACAGCTTTCAGTGCTGGCACTTTTCATCTCTGAGCAATTGCTCGACGTTTGCAATTTCTCACCTGAGCTCTCTTTAGAGTGCGCGAGAGGATGAGCAGAAGATGAGGTGGCTAGAGAAGCCCAGAGCCCCAGTGTTCTTAGGCCTACAAAAGCGCTTCCAAGGAAGGGTGCTGGCTAGCAACAGCTTTCAGTGCTGGCACTTTTCATCTCTGAGCAATTGCTGGACGTTTGCAATTTCTCAGCTCCTGTCTACGAGACGGAAAGAGAAGGACCGTGACATTTGGTGGCTAGAGAAGCGCAAACCCCCAGTGTTGCTGCGCCTGTGAAAGCGCTTCCAAGGAAGGGTGCTGGCTAGCAAGAGCTTTCAGTGCTGGCACTTTTCATCTCTGAGCAATTGCTCGACGTTTGCAATTTCTCACCTCGTGTCTACGAGACGGAAAGAGAAGGACCGTGACTTTTGGTGCGTAGAGAAGCGCAAAGCCCCAGTGTTGCTGCGCCTGTGAAAGCGCTTCCAAGGAAGGGTGCTGGCTAGCAACAGCTTTCAGTGCTGGCACTTTTCATCTCTGAGCAATTGCTCGACGTTTGCAATTTCTCACCTGAGCTCTCTTTAGAGTGCGCGAGAGGATGAGCAGAAGATGAGGTGGCTAGAGAAGCCCAGAGCCCCACTGTTCTTAGGCCTACAAAAGCGCTTCCAAGGAAGGGTGCTGGCTAGCAAGAGCTTTCAGTGCTGGCACTTTTCATCTCTGAGCAATTGCTCGACGTTTGCAATTTCTCAGCTCCTGTCTACGAGACGGAAAGAGACGGACCGTGACATTTGGTGGCTAGAGAAGCGCAAAGCCCCAGTGTTGCTGCGCCTGTGAAAGCGCTTCCAAGGAAGGGTGCTGGCTAGCAAGAGCTTTCAGTGCTGGCACTTTTCATCTCTGAGCAATTGCTCGACGTTTGCAATTTCTCAACTCGTGTCTACGAGACGGAAAGAGAATGACCGTGACGTTTGGTGGCTAGAGAAGCGCAAAGCCCCAGTGTTGCTGCGCCTGTGAAAGCGCTTCCAAGGAAGGGTGCTGGCTAGCAAGAGCTTTCAGTGCTGGCCCTTTTCATCTCTGAGCAATTGCTCGACGTTTGCAATTTCTCACCTGAGCTCTCTTTAGAGTGCGCGAGAGGATGAGCAGAAGATGAGGTGGCTAGAGAAGCCCAGAGCCCCAGTGTTCTTAGGCCTACAAAAGCGCTTCCAAGGAAGGGTGCTGGCTAGCAACAGCTTTCAGTGCTGGCACTTTTCATCTCTGAGCAATTGCTCGACGTTTGCAATTTCTCAGCTCGTGTCTACCGACGGAAAGAGAAGGACCGTGACGTTTGGTGGCTAGAGAAGCGCAAAGCCCCAGTGTTGCTGCGCCTGTGAAAGCGCTTCCAAGGAAGGGTGCTGGCTAGCAACAGCTTTCAGTGCTGGCACTTTTCATCTCTGAGCAATTGCTGGACGTTTGCAATTTCTCACCTGAGCTCTCTTTAGAGCGCGCGAGGATGAGCAGAAGATGAGGTGGCTAGAGAAGCCCAGAGCCCCAGTGTTCTTAGGCCTACAAAAGCGCTTCCAAGGAAGGGTGCTGGCTAGCAAGAGCTTTCAGTGCTGGCACTTTTCATCTCGGAGCAATTGCTCGACGTTTGCAATTTCTCACCTCGTGTCTACCGACGGAAAGAGAAGGACCGTGACGTTTGGTGGCTAGAGAAGCGCAAAGCCCCAGTGTTGCTGCGCCTGTGAAAGCGCTTCCAAGGAAGGGTGCTGGCTAGCAACAGCTTTCAGTGCTGGCACTTTTCATCTCTGAGCAATTGCTCGACGTTTGCAATTTCTCAGCTCGTGTCTACCGACGGAAAGAGAAGGACCGTGACGTTTGGTGCGTATAGAAGCGCAAAGCCCCAGTGTTACTGCGCCTGTGAAAGCGCTTCCAAGGAAGGGTGCTGGCTAGCAACAGCTTTCAGTGCTGGCACTTTTCATCTCGGAGCAATTGCTCGACGTTTGCAATTTCTCACCTGAGCTCTCTTTAGAGTGCGCGAGAGGATGAGCAGAAGATGAGGTGGCTAGAGAAGCCCAGAGCCCCAGTGTTCTTAGGCCTACAAAAGCGCTTCCAAGGAAGGGTGCTGGCTAGCAACAGCTTTCAGTGCTGGCACTTTTCATCTCTGAGCAATTGCTCGACGTTTGCAATTTCTCACCTGAGCTCTCTTTAGAGTGCGCGAGAGGATGAGCAGAAGATGAGGTGGCTAGAGAAGCCCAGAGCCCCAGTGTTCTTAGGCCTACAAAAGCGCTTCCAAGGAAGGGTGCTGGCTAGCAAGAGCTTTCAGTGCTGGCACTTTTCATCTCTGAGCAATTGCTCGACGTTTGCAATTTCTCAGCTCGTGTCTACCGACGGAAAGAGAAGGACCGTGACGTTTGGTGCGTATAGAAGCGCAAAGCCCCAGTGTTACTGCGCCTGTGAAAGCGCTTCCAAGGAAGGGTGCTGGCTAGCAACAGCTTTCAGTGCTGGCACTTTTCATCTCTGAGCAATTGCTCGACGTTTGCAATTTCTCACCTGAGCTCTCTTTAGAGTGCGCGAGAGGATGAGCAGAAGATGAGGTGGCTAGAGAAGCCCAGAGCCCCAGTGTTCTTAGGCCTACAAAAGCGCTTCCAAGGAAGGGTGCTGGCTAGCAACAGCTTTCAGTGCTGGCACTTTTCATCTCTGAGCAATTGCTCGACGTTTGCAATTTCTCACCTGAGCTCTCTTTAGAGTGCGCGAGAGGATGAGCAGAAGATGAGGTGGCTAGAGAAGCCCAGAGCCCCAGTGTTCTTAGGCCTACAAAAGCGCTTCCAAGGAAGGGTGCTGGCTAGCAACAGCTTTCAGTGCTGGCACTTTTCATCTCTGAGCAATTGCTGGACGTTTGCAATTTCTCAGCTCCTGTCTACGAGACGGAAAGAGAAGGACCGTGACATTTGGTGGCTAGAGAAGCGCAAACCCCCAGTGTTGCTGCGCCTGTGAAAGCGCTTCCAAGGAAGGGTGCTGGCTAGCAAGAGCTTTCAGTGCTGGCACTTTTCATCTCTGAGCAATTGCTCGACGTTTGCAATTTCTCAACTCGTGTCTACGAGACGGAAAGAGAAGGACCGTGACTTTTGGTGCGTAGAGAAGCGCAAAGCCCCAGTGTTGCTGCGCCTGTGAAAGCGCTTCCAAGGAAGGGTGCTGGCTAGCAACAGCTTTCAGTGCTGGCACTTTTCATCTCTGAGCAATTGCTCGACGTTTGCAATTTCTCACCTGAGCTCTCTTTAGAGTGCGCGAGAGGATGAGCAGAAGATGAGGTGGCTAGAGAAGCCCAGAGCCCCACTGTTCTTAGGCCTACAAAAGCGCTTCCAAGGAAGGGTGCTGGCTAGCAAGAGCTTTCAGTGCTGGCACTTTTCATCTCTGAGCAATTGCTCGACGTTTGCAATTTCTCAGCTCCTGTCTACGAGACGGAAAGAGACGGACCGTGACATTTGGTGGCTAGAGAAGCGCAAAGCCCCAGTGTTGCTGCGCCTGTGAAAGCGCTTCCAAGGAAGGGTGCTGGCTAGCAAGAGCTTTCAGTGCTGGCACTTTTCATCTCTGAGCAATTGCTCGACGTTTGCAATTTCTCAACTCGTGTCTACGAGACGGAAAGAGAATGACCGTGACGTTTGGTGGCTAGAGAAGCGCAAAGCCCCAGTGTTGCTGCGCCTGTGAAAGCGCTTCCAAGGAAGGGTGCTGGCTAGCAAGAGCTTTCAGTGCTGGCCCTTTTCATCTCTGAGCAATTGCTCGACGTTTGCAATTTCTCACCTGAGCTCTCTTTAGAGTGCGCGAGAGGATGAGCAGAAGATGAGGTGGCTAGAGAAGCCCAGAGCCCCAGTGTTCTTAGGCCTACAAAAGCGCTTCCAAGGAAGGGTGCTGGCTAGCAACAGCTTTCAGTGCTGGCACTTTTCATCTCTGAGCAATTGCTCGACGTTTGCAATTTCTCAGCTCGTGTCTACCGACGGAAAGAGAAGGACCGTGACGTTTGGTGGCTAGAGAAGCGCAAAGCCCCAGTGTTGCTGCGCCTGTGAAAGCGCTTCCAAGGAAGGGTGCTGGCTAGCAACAGCTTTCAGTGCTGGCACTTTTCATCTCTGAGCAATTGCTGGACGTTTGCAATTTCTCACCTGAGCTCTCTTTAGAGCGCGCGAGGATGAGCAGAAGATGAGGTGGCTAGAGAAGCCCAGAGCCCCAGTGTTCTTAGGCCTACAAAAGCGCTTCCAAGGAAGGGTGCTGGCTAGCAAGAGCTTTCAGTGCTGGCACTTTTCATCTCGGAGCAATTGCTCGACGTTTGCAATTTCTCACCTCGTGTCTACCGACGGAAAGAGAAGGACCGTGACGTTTGGTGGCTAGAGAAGCGCAAAGCCCCAGTGTTGCTGCGCCTGTGAAAGCGCTTCCAAGGAAGGGTGCTGGCTAGCAACAGCTTTCAGTGCTGGCACTTTTCATCTCTGAGCAATTGCTCGACGTTTGCAATTTCTCAGCTCGTGTCTACCGACGGAAAGAGAAGGACCGTGACGTTTGGTGCGTATAGAAGCGCAAAGCCCCAGTGTTACTGCGCCTGTGAAAGCGCTTCCAAGGAAGGGTGCTGGCTAGCAAGAGCTTTCAGTGCTGGCACTTTTCATCTCGGAGCAATTGCTCGACGTTTGCAATTTCTCACCTGAGCTCTCTTTAGAGTGCGCGAGAGGATGAGCAGAAGATGAGGTGGCTAGAGAAGCCCAGAGCCCCAGTGTTCTTAGGCCTACAAAAGCGCTTCCAAGGAAGGGTGCTGGCTAGCAACAGCTTTCAGTGCTGGCACTTTTCATCTCTGAGCAATTGCTCGACGTTTGCAATTTCTCACCTGAGCTCTCTTTAGAGTGCGCGAGAGGATGAGCAGAAGATGAGGTGGCTAGAGAAGCCCAGAGCCCCAGTGTTCTTAGGCCTACAAAAGCGCTTCCAAGGAAGGGTGCTGGCTAGCAAGAGCTTTCAGTGCTGGCACTTTTCATCTCTGAGCAATTGCTCGACGTTTGCAATTTCTCAGCTCGTGTCTACCGACGGAAAGAGAAGGACCGTGACGTTTGGTGCGTATAGAAGCGCAAAGCCCCAGTGTTACTGCGCCTGTGAAAGCGCTTCCAAGGAAGGGTGCTGGCTAGCAAGAGCTTTCAGTGCTGGCACTTTTCATCTCTGAGCAATTGCTCGACGTTTGCAATTTCTCACCTGAGCTCTCTTTAGAGTGCGCGAGAGGATGAGCAGAAGATGAGGTGGCTAGAGAAGCCCAGAGCCCCAGTGTTCTTAGGCCTACAAAAGCGCTTCCAAGGAAGGGTGCTGGCTAGCAACAGCTTTCAGTGCTGGCACTTTTCATCTCTGAGCAATTGCTGGACGTTTGCAATTTCTCAGCTCGTGTTTTCGAGACGGAAAGAGAATGACCGTGACGTTTGGTGCGTATAGAAGCGCAAAGCCCCAGTGTTGCTGCGCCTGTGAAAGCGCTTCCAAGGAAGGGTGCTGGCTAGCAACAGCTTTCAGTGCTGGCACTTTTCATCTCTGAGCAATTGCTCGACGTTTGCAATTTCTCAGCTCGTGTCTACGAGACGGAAAGAGAATGACCGTGACCTTTGGTGCGTAGAGAAGTGCAAAGCCCCAGTGTTACTGCGCCTGTGAAAGCGCTTCCAAGGAAGGGTGCTGGCTAGCAAGAGCTTTCAGTGCTGGCACTTTTCATCTCTGAGCAATAGCTCGACATTTGCAATTTCTCACCTGAGCTCTCTTTAGAGTGCGCGAGAGGATGAACAGAAGATGAGGTGGCTAGAGAAGCCCAGAGCCCCAGTGTTCTTAGGCCTACAAAAGCGCTTCCAAGGAAGGGTGCTGGCTAGCAACAGCTTTCAGTGCTGGCACTTTTCATCTCTGAGCAATTGCTGGACGTTTGCAATTTCTCAGCTCGTGTCTAGGAGACGGAAAGAGAAGGACTGTGACGTTTGGTGCGTATAGAAGCGCAAAGCCCCAGTGTTGCTGCGCCTGTGAAAGCGCTTCCAAGGAAGGGTGCTGGCTAGCAAGAGCTTTCAGTGCTGGCCCTTTTCATCTCTGAGCAATTGCTCGACGTTTGCAATTTCTCACCTGAGCTCTCTTTAGAGTGCGCGAGAGGATGAGCAGAAGATGAGGTGGCTAGAGAAGCCCAGAGCCCCAGTGTTCTTAGGCCTACAAAAGCGCTTCCAAGGAAGGGTGCTGGCTAGCAAGAGCTTTCAGTGCTGGCACTTTTCATCTCTGAGCAATTGCTCGACGTTTGCAATTTCTCAGCTCGTGTCTACCGACGGAAAGAGAAGGACCGTGACGTTTGGTGGGTAGAGAAGCGCAAAGCCCCAGTGTTGCTGCGCCTGTGAAAGCGCTTCCAAGGAAGGGTGCTGGCTAGCAACAGCTTTCAGTGCTGGCACTTTTCATCTCTGAGCAATTGCTGGACGTTTGCAATTTCTCACCTGAGCTCTCTTTAGAGCGCGCGAGGATGAGCAGAAGATGAGGTGGCTAGAGAAGCCCAGAGCCCCAGTGTTCTTAGGCCTACAAAAGCGCTTCCAAGGAAGGGTGCTGGCTAGCAAGAGCTTTCAGTGCTGGCACTTTTCATCTCGGAGCAATTGCTCGACGTTTGCAATTTCTCACCTCGTGTCTACCGACGGAAAGAGAAGGACCGTGACGTTTGGTGGCTAGAGAAGCGCAAAGCCCCAGTGTTGCTGCGCCTGTGAAAGCGCTTCCAAGGAAGGGTGCTGGCTAGCAAGAGCTTTCAGTGCTGGCACTTTTCATCTCTGAGCAATTGCTCGACGTTTGCAATTTCTCAGCTCGTGTCTACCGACGGAAAGAGAAGGACCGTGACGTTTGGTGCGTATAGAAGCGCAAAGCCCCAGTGTTACTGCGCCTGTGAAAGCGCTTCCAAGGAAGGGTGCTGGCTAGCAACAGCTTTCAGTGCTGGCACTTTTCATCTCTGAGCAATTGCTCGACGTTTGCAATTTCTCACCTGAGCTCTCTTTAGAGTGCGCGAGAGGATGAGCAGAAGATGAGGTGGCTAGAGAAGCCCAGAGCCCCAGTGTTCTTAGGCCTACAAAAGCGCTTCCAAGGAAGGGTGCTGGCTAGCAACAGCTTTCAGTGCTGGCACTTTTCATCTCTGAGCAATTGCTCGACGTTTGCAATTTCTCACCTGAGCTCTCTTTAGAGTGCGCGAGAGGATGAGCAGAAGATGAGGTGGCTAGAGAAGCCCAGAGCCCCAGTGTTCTTAGGCCTACAAAAGCGCTTCCAAGGAAGGGTGCTGGCTAGCAACAGCTTTCAGTGCTGGCACTTTTCATCTCTGAGCAATTGCTGGACGTTTGCAATTTCTCAGCTCCTGTCTACGAGACGGAAAGAGAAGGACCGTGACATTTGGTGGCTAGAGAAGCGCAAAGCCCCAGTGTTGCTGCGCCTGTGAAAGCGCTTCCAAGGAAGGGTGCTGGCTAGCAAGAGCTTTCAGTGCTGGCACTTTTCATCTCTGAGCAATTGCTCGACGTTTGCAATTTCTCAACTCGTGTCTACGAGACGGAAAGAGAAGGACCGTGACTTTTGGTGCGTAGAGAAGCGCAAAGCCCCAGTGTTGCTGCGCCTGTGAAAGCGCTTCCAAGGAAGGGTGCTGGCTAGCAACAGCTTTCAGTGCTGGCACTTTTCATCTCTGAGCAATTGCTCGACGTTTGCAATTTCTCACCTGAGCTCTCTTTAGAGTGCGCGAGAGGATGAGCAGAAGATGAGGTGGCTAGAGAAGCCCAGAGCCCCACTGTTCTTAGGCCTACAAAAGCGCTTCCAAGGAAGGGTGCTGGCTAGCAAGAGCTTTCAGTGCTGGCACTTTTCATCTCTGAGCAATTGCTCGACGTTTGCAATTTCTCAGCTCCTGTCTACGAGACGGAAAGAGACGGACCGTGACATTTGGTGGCTAGAGAAGCGCAAAGCCCCAGTGTTGCTGCGCCTGTGAAAGCGCTTCCAAGGAAGGGTGCTGGCTAGCAAGAGCTTTCAGTGCTGGCACTTTTCATCTCTGAGCAATTGCTCGACGTTTGCAATTTCTCAGCTCGTGTCTACCCACGGAAAGAGAAGGACCGTGACGTTTGGTGCGTATAGAAGCGCAAAGCCCCAGTGTTGCTGCGCCTGTGAAAGCGCTTCCAAGGAAGGGTGCTGGCTAGCAAGAGCTTTCAGTGCTGGCACTTTTCATCTCTGAGCAATTGCTCGACGTTTGCAATTTCTCACCTGAGCTCTCTTTAGAGTGCGCGAGAGGATGAGCAGAAGATGAGGTGGCTAGAGAAGCCCAGAGCCCCAGTGTTCTTAGACCTACAAAAGCGCTTCCAAGGAAGGGTGCTGGCTAGCAAGAGCTTTCAGTGCTGGCACTTTTCATCTCTGAGCAATTGCTCGACGTTTGCAATTTCTCACCTGAGCTCTCTTTAGAGTGCGCGAGAGGATGAGCAGAAGATTAGGTGGCTAGAGAAGCCCAGAGCCCCAGTGTTCTTAGGCCTACAAAAGCGCTTCCAAGGAAGGGTGCTGGCTAGCAAGAGCTTTCAGTGCTGGCACTTTTCATCTCTGAGCAATTGCTCGACGTTTGCAATTTCTCAGCTCGTGTCTAGGAGACGGAAAGAGAAGGACCGTGACGTTTGGTGCGTATAGAAGCGCAAAGTCCCAGTGTTGCTGCGCCTGTGAAAGCGCTTCCAAGGAAGGGTGCTGGCTAGCAACAGCTTTCAGTGCTGGCACTTTTCATCTCTGAGCAATTGCTCGACGTTTGCAATTTCTCACCTGAGCTCTCTTTAGAGTGCGCGAGAGGATGAGCAGAAGATTAGGTGGCTAGAGAAGCCCAGAGCCCCAGTGTGCTTAGGCCTACAAAAGCGCTTCCAAGGAAGGGTGCTGGCTAGCAACAGCTTTCAGTGCTGGCACTTTTCATCTCTGAGCAATTGCTCGACGTTTGCAATTTCTCAGCTCGTGTCTAGGAGACGGAAAGAGAATGACCGTGACATTTGGTGGGTAGAGAAGCGCAAAGCCCCAGTGTTGCTGCGCCTGTGAAAGCGCTTCCAAGGAAGGGTGCTGGCTAGCAAGAGCTTTCAGTGCTGGCACTTTTCATCTCTGAGCAATTGCTCGACGTTTGCAATTTCTCACCTGAGCTCTCTTTAGAGTGCGCGAGAGGATGAGCAGAAGATGAGGTGGCTAGAGAAGCCCGGAGCCCCAGTGTTCTTAGGCCTACAAAAGCGCTTCCAAGGAAGGGTGCTGGCTAGCAACAGCTTTCAGTGCTGGCACTTTTCATCTCGGAGCAATTGCTCGACGTTTGCAATTTCTCAGCTCGTGTCTACGAGACGGAAAGAGAAGGACCGTGACGTTTGGTGCGTATAGAAGCGCAAAGCCCCAGTGTTGCTGCGCCTGTGAAAGCGCTTCCAAGGAAGGGTGCTGGCTAGCAAGAGCTTTCAGTGCTGGCACTTTTCATCTCTGAGCAATTGCTCGACGTTTGCAATTTCTCAGCTCGTGTCTAGGAGACGGAAAGAGAAGGACCGTGACGCTTGGTGGCTAGAGAAGCACAAAGCCCCAGTGTTACTGCGCCTGTGAAAGCGCTTCCAAGGAAGGGTGCTGGCTAGCAACAGCTTTCAGTGCTGGCACTTTTCATCTCTGAGCAATTGCTCGACGTTTGCAATTTCTCACCTGAGCTCTCTTTAGAGTGCGCGAGAGGATGAGCAGAAGATGAGGTGGCTAGAGAAGCCCAGAGCCCCAGTGTTCTTAGGCCTACAAAAGCGCTTCCAAGGAAGGGTGCTGGCTAGCAAGAGCTTTCAGTGCTGGCACTTTTCATCTCTGAGCAATTGCTCGACGTTTGCAATTTCTCACCTGAGCTCTCTTTAGAGTGCGCGAGAGGATGAGCAGAAGATGAGGTGGCTAGAGAAGCCCAGAGCCCCAGTGTTCTTAGGCCTACAAAAGCGCTTCCAAGGAAGGGTGCTGGCTAGCAAGAGCTTTCAGTGCTGGCACTTTTCATCTCTGAGCAATTGCTCGACGTTTGCAATTTCTCAGCTCGTGTCTATGAGACGGAAAGAGAATGACCGTGACATTTGGTGGGTAGAGAAGAGCAAAGCCCCAGTGTTGCTGCGCCTGTGAAAGCGCTTCCAAGGAAGGGTGCTGGCTAGCAAGAGCTTTCAGTGCTGGCACTTTTCATCTCGGAGCAATTGCTCGACGTTTGCAATTTCTCACCTGAGCTCTCTTTAGAGTGCGCGAGAGGATGAGCAGAAGATGAGGTGGCTAGAGAAGCCCAGAGCCCCAGTGTTCTTAGGCCTACAAAAGCGCTTCCAAGGAAGGGTGCTGGCTAGCAAGAGCTTTCAGTGCTGGCACTTTTCATCTCTGAGCAATTGCTCGACGTTTGCAATTTCTCACCTGAGCTCTCTTTAGAGTGCGCGGGAGGATGAGCAGAAGATGAGGTGGCTAGAGAAGCCCAGAGCCCCAGTGTTCTTAGGCCTACAAAAGCGCTTCCAAGGAAGGGTGCTGGCTAGCAACAGCTTTCAGTGCTGGCACTTTTCATCTCTGAGCAATTGCTCGACGTTTGCAATTTCTCACCTGAGCTCTCTTTAGAGTGCGCAAGAGGATGAGCAGAAGATTAGGTGGCTAGAGAAGCCCAGAGCCCCAGTGTTCTTAGACCTACAAAAGTGCTTCCAAGGAAGGGTGCTGGCTAGCAAGAGCTTTCAGTGCTGGCACTTTTCATCTCTGAGCAATTGCTCGACGTTTGCAATTTCTCACCTGAGCTCTCTTTAGAGTGCGCGAGAGGATGAGCAGAAGATGAGGTGGCTAGAGAAGCCCAGAGCCCCAGTGTTCTTAGGCCTACAAAAGCGCTTCCAAGGAAGGGTGCTGGCTAGCAACAGCTTTCAGTGCTGGCACTTTTCATCTCTGAGCAATTGCTCGACGTTTGCAATTTCTCAACTCGTGTCTACGAGACGGAAAGAGAAGGACCGTGACTTTTGGTGCGTAGAGAAGCGCAAAGCCCCAGTGTTGCTGCGCCTGTGAAAGCGCTTCCAAGGAAGGGTGCTGGCTAGCAACAGCTTTCAGTGCTGGCACTTTTCATCTCTGAGCAATTGCTCGACGTTTGTAATTTCTCACCTGAGCTCTCTTTAGAGTGCGCGAGAGGATGAGCAGAAGATGAGGTGGCTAGAGAAGCCCAAAGCCCCAGTGTTCTTAGGCCTACAAAAGCGCTTCCAAGGAAGGGTGCTGGCTAGCAACAGCTTTCAGTGCTGGCACTTTTCATCTCGGAGCAATTGCTCGACGTTTGCAATTTCTCAGCTCGTGTCTAGGAGACGGAAAGAGAAGGACCGTGACGTTTGGTGGCTAGAGAAGCCCAGAGCCCCAGTGTTGCTGCGCCTGTGAAAGCGCTTCCAAGGAAGGGTGCTGGCTAGCAACAGCTTTCAGTGCTGGCACTTTTCATCTCTGAGCAATTGCTGGACGTTTGCAATTTCTCACCTGAGCTCTCTTTAGAGTGCGCGAGAGGATGAGCAGAAGATGAGGTGGCTAGAGAAGCCCAGAGCCCCAGTGTTCTTAGGCCTACAAAAGCGCTTCCAAGGAAGGGTGCTGGCTAGCAACAGCTTTCAGTGCTGGCACTTTTCATCTCTGAGCAATTGCTCGACGTTTGCAATTTCTCAGCTCGTGTCTAGGAGACGGAAAGAGAAGGACTGTGACGTTTGGTGCGTATAGAAGCGCAAAGCCCCAGTGTTGCTGCGCCTGTGAAAGCGCTTCCAAGGAAGGGTGCTGGCTAGCAACAGCTTTCAGTGCTGGCACTTTTCATCTCTGAGCAATTGCTCGACGTTTGCAATTTCTCAGCTCGTGTCTACGAGACGGAAAGAGAAGGACCGTGACGTTTGGTGGGTAGAGAAGCGCAAAGCCCCAGTGTTGCTGCGCCTGTGAAAGCGCTTCCAAGGAAGGGTGCTGGCTAGCAAGAGCTTTCAGTGCTGGCACTTTTCATCTCTGAGCAATTGCTCGACGTTTGCAATTTCTCACCTGAGCTCTCTTTAGAGTGCGCGAGAGGATGAGCAGAAGATGAGGTGGCTAGAGAAGCCCAGAGCCCCAGTGTTCTTAGGCCTACAAAAGCGCTTCCAAGGAAGGGTGCTGGCTAGCAAGAGCTTTCAGTGCTGGCACTTTTCATCTCTGAGCAATTGCTCGACGTTTGCAATTTCTCACCTGAGCTCTCTTTAGAGTGCGCGAGAGGATGAGCAGAAGATGAGGTGGCTAGAGAAGCCCAGAGCCCCAGTGTTCTTAGGCCTACAAAAGCGCTTCCAAGGAAGGGGGCTGGCTAGCAACAGCTTTCAGTGCTGGCACTTTTCATCTCGGAGCAATTGCTGGACGTTTGCAATTTCTCAGCTCGTGTCTAGGAGACGGAAAGAGAAGGACCGTGACGCTTGGTGGGTAGAGAAGCGCAAAGCCCCAGTGTTGCTGCGCCTGTGAAAGCGCTTCCAAGGAAGGGTGCTGGCTAGCAAGAGCTTTCAGTGCTGGCACTTTTCATCTCGGAGCAATTGCTCGACGTTTGCAATTTCTCACCTGAGCTCTCTTTAGAGTGCGCGAGAGGATGAGCAGAAGATGAGGTGGCTAGAGAAGCCCGGAGCCCCAGTGTTCTTAGGCCTACAAAAGCGCTTCCAAGGAAGGGTGCTGGCTAGCAAGAGCTTTCAGTGCTGGCACTTTTCATCTCTGAGCAATTGCTCGACGTTTGCAATTTCTCACCTCGTGTCTACCGACGGAAAGAGAATGACCGTGACGTTTGGTGGCTAGAGAAGCGCAAAGCCCCAGTGTTGCTGCGCCTGTGAAAGCGCTTCCAAGGAAGGGTGCTGGCTAGCAAGAGCTTTCAGTGCTGGCACTTTTCATCTCTGAGCAATTGCTCGACGTTTGCAATTTCTCAGCTCGTGTCTACCGACGGAAAGAGAAGGACCGTGACGTTTGGTGCGTATAGAAGCGCAAAGCCCCAGTGTTGCTGCGCCTGTGAAAGCGCTTCCAAGGAAGGGTGCTGGCTAGCAACAGCTTTCAGTGCTGGCACTTTTCATCTCTGAGCAATTGCTCGACGTTTGCAATTTCTCACCTGAGCTCTCTTTAGAGTGCGCGAGAGGATGAGCAGAAGATGAGGTGGCTAGAGAAGCCCAGAGCCCCAGTGTTCTTAGGCCTACAAAAGCGCTTCCAAGGAAGGGTGCTGGCTAGCAAGAGCTTTCAGTGCTGGCACTTTTCATCTCTGAGCAATTGCTCGACGTTTGCAATTTCTCACCTGAGCTCTCTTTAGAGTGCGCGAGAGGATGAGCAGAAGATGAGGTGGCTAGAGAAGCCCAGAGCCCCAGTGTTCTTAGGCCTACAAAAGCGCTTCCAAGGAAGGGTGCTGGCTAGCAACAGCTTTCAGTGCTGGCACTTTTCATCTCTGAGCAATTGCTGGACGTTTGCAATTTCTCAGCTCCTGTCTACGAGACGGAAAGAGAATGACAGTGACATTTGGTGGCTAGAGAAGCGCAAAGCCCCAGTGTTGCTGCGCCTGTGAAAGCGCTTCCAAGGAAGGGTACTGGCTAGCAAGAGCTTTCAGTGCTGGCACTTTTCATCTCTGAGCAATTGCTCGACGTTTGTAATTTCTCAGCTCGTGTCTACCGACGGAAAGAGAATGACCGTGACGTTTGGTGCGTATAGAAGCGCAAAGCCCCAGTGTTGCTGCGCCTGTGAAAGCGCTTCCAAGGAAGGGTGCTGGCTAGCAAGAGCTTTCAGTGCTGGCACTTTTCATCTCTGAGCAATTGCTCGACGTTTGCAATTTCTCACCTGAGCTCTCTTTAGAGTGCGCGAGAGGATGAGCAGAAGATGAGGTGGCTAGAGAAGCCCAGAGCCCCAGTGTTCTTAGGCCTACAAAAGCGCTTCCAAGGAAGGGTGCTGGCTAGCAACAGCTTTCAGTGCTGGCACTTTTCATCTCTGAGCAATTGCTCGACGTTTGCAATTTCTCAGCTCCTGTCTACGAGACGGAAAGAGAAGGACCGTGACATTTGGTGGGTAGAGAAGCGCAAAGCCCCAGTGTTGCTGCGCCTGTGAAAGCGCTTCCAAGGAAGGGTGCTGGCTAGCAAGAGCTTTCAGTGCTGGCACGTTTCATCTCTGAGCAATTGCTCGACGTTTGCAATTTCTCAGCTCGTGTCTACCGACGGAAAGAGAAGGACCGTGACGTTTGGTGCGTATAGAAGCGCAAAGCCCCAGTGTTGCTGCGCCTGTGAAAGCGCTTCCAAGGAAGGGTGCTGGCTAGCAAGAGCTTTCAGTGCTGGCACTTTTCATCTCTGAGCAATTGCTCGACGTTTGCAATTTCTCACCTGAGCTCTCTTTAGAGTGCGCGAGAGGATGAGCAGAAGATGAGGTGGCTAGAGAAGCCCAGAGCCCCAGTGTTCTTAGGCCTACAAAAGCGCTTCCAAGGAAGGGTGCTGGCTAGCAAGAGCTTTCAGTGCTGGCACTTTTCATCTCTGAGCAATTGCTCGACGTTTGCAATTTCTCACCTGAGCTCTCTTTAGAGTGCGCAAGAGGATGAGCAGAAGATTAGGTGGCTAGAGAAGCCCAGAGCCCCAGTGTTCTTAGACCTACAAAAGTGCTTCCAAGGAAGGGTGCTGGCTAGCAAGAGCTTTCAGTGCTGGCACTTTTCATCTCTGAGCAATTGCTCGACGTTTGCAATTTCTCACCTGAGCTCTCTTTAGAGTGCGCGAGAGGATGAGCAGAAGATGAGGTGGCTAGAGAAGCCCAGAGCCCCAGTGTTCTTAGGCCTACAAAAGCGCTTCCAAGGAAGGGTGCTGGCTAGCAACAGCTTTCAGTGCTGGCACTTTTCATCTCTGAGCAATTGCTCGACGTTTGCAATTTCTCAACTCGTGTCTACGAGACGGAAAGAGAAGGACCGTGACTTTTGGTGCGTAGAGAAGCGCAAAGCCCCAGTGTTGCTGCGCCTGTGAAAGCGCTTCCAAGGAAGGGTGCTGGCTAGCAACAGCTTTCAGTGCTGGCACTTTTCATCTCTGAGCAATTGCTCGACGTTTGTAATTTCTCACCTGAGCTCTCTTTAGAGTGCGCGAGAGGATGAGCAGAAGATGAGGTGGCTAGAGAAGCCCAAAGCCCCAGTGTTCTTAGGCCTACAAAAGCGCTTCCAAGGAAGGGTGCTGGCTAGCAACAGCTTTCAGTGCTGGCACTTTTCATCTCGGAGCAATTGCTCGACGTTTGCAATTTCTCAGCTCGTGTCTACCGACGGAAAGAGAAGGACCGTGACGTTTGGTGGCTAGAGAAGCCCAGAGCCCCAGTGTTGCTGCGCCTGTGAAAGCGCTTCCAAGGAAGGGTGCTGGCTAGCAACAGCTTTCAGTGCTGGCACTTTTCATCTCTGAGCAATTGCTGGACGTTTGCAATTTCTCACCTGAGCTCTCTTTAGAGTGCGCGAGAGGATGAGCAGAAGATGAGGTGGCTAGAGAAGCCCAGAGCCCCAGTGTTCTTAGGCCTACAAAAGCGCTTCCAAGGAAGGGTGCTGGCTAGCAACAGCTTTCAGTGCTGGCACTTTTCATCTCGGAGCAATTGCTGGACGTTTGCAATTTCTCAGCTCGTGTCTAGGAGACGGAAAGAGAAGGACCGTGACGTTTGGTGCGTAGAGAAGCGCAAAGCCCCAGTGTTGCTGCGCCTGTGAAAGCGCTTCCAAGGAAGGGTGCTGGCTAGCAACAGCTTTCAGTGCTGGCACTTTTCATCTCTGAGCAATTGCTCGACGTTTGCAATTTCTCAGCTCGTGTCTACGAGACGGAAAGAGAAGGACCGTGACGTTTGGTGGGTAGAGAAGCGCAAAGCCCCAGTGTTGCTGCGCCTGTGAAAGCGCTTCCAAGGAAGGGTGCTGGCTAGCAAGAGCTTTCAGTGCTGGCACTTTTCATCTCTGAGCAATTGCTCGACGTTTGCAATTTCTCACCTGAGCTCTCTTTAGAGTGCGCGAGAGGATGAGCAGAAGATGAGGTGGCTAGAGAAGCCCAGAGCCCCAGTGTTCTTAGGCCTACAAAAGCGCTTCCAAGGAAGGGTGCTGGCTAGCAAGAGCTTTCAGTGCTGGCACTTTTCATCTCTGAGCAATTGCTCGACGTTTGCAATTTCTCACCTGAGCTCTCTTTAGAGTGCGCGAGAGGATGAGCAGAAGATGAGGTGGCTAGAGAAGCCCAGAGCCCCAGTGTTCTTAGGCCTACAAAAGCGCTTCCAAGGAAGGGTGCTGGCTAGCAACAGCTTTCAGTGCTGGCACTTTTCATCTCGGAGCAATTGCTGGACGTTTGCAATTTCTCAGCTCCTGTCTACGAGACGGAAAGAGAATGACCGTGACGTTTGGTGGCTAGAGAAGCGCAAAGCCCCAGTGTTGCTGCGCCTGTGAAAGCGCTTCCAAGGAAGGGTGCTGGCTAGCAACAGCTTTCAGTGCTGGCACTTCTCATCTCTGAGCAATTGCTCGACGTTTGCAATTTCTCAGCTCGTGTCTACCCACGGAAAGAGAAGGACCGTGACGTTTGGTGCGTATAGAAGCGCAAAGCCCCAGTGTTGCTGCGCCTGTGAAAGCGCTTCCAAGGAAGGGTGCTGGCTAGCAACAGCTTTCAGTGCTGGCACTTTTCATCTCTGAGCAATTGCTCGACGTTTGCAATTTCTCACCTGAGCTCTCTTTAGAGTGCGCGAGAGGATGAGCAGAAGATGAGGTGGCTAGAGAAGCCCAGAGCCCCAGTGTTCTTAGGCCTACAAAAGCGCTTCCAAGGAAGGGTGCTGGCTAGCAAGAGCTTTCAGTGCTGGCACTTTTCATCTCTGAGCAATTGCTGGACTTTTGCAATTTCTCACCTGAGCTCTCTTTAGAGTGCGCGAGAGGATGAGCAGAAGATGAGGTGGCTAGAGAAGCCCAGAGCCCCAGTGTTCTTAGACCTAAAAAAGCGCTTCCAAGGAAGGGTGCTGGCTAGCAAGAGCTTTCAGTGCTGGCACTTTTCATCTCTGAGCAATTGCTCGACGTTTGCAATTTCTCAGCTCGTGTCTACGAGACGGAAAGAGAATGACCGTGACATTTGGTGGGTAGAGAAGCGCAAAGCCCCAGTGTTGCTGCGCCTGTGAAAGCGCTTCCAAGGAAGGGTGCTGGCTAGCAACAGCTTTCAGTGCTGGCACTTTTCATCTCGGAGCAATTGCTCGACGTTTGCAATTTCTCAGCTCGTGTCTACCGACGGAAAGAGAAGGACCGTGACGTTTGGTGCGTATAGAAGCGCAAAGCCCCAGTGTTGCTGCGCCTGTGAAAGCGCTTCCAAGGAAGGGTGCTGGCTAGCAACAGCTTTCAGTGCTGGCACTTTTCATCTCTGAGCAATTGCTCGACGTTTGCAATTTCTCACCTGAGCTCTCTTTAGAGTGCGCGAGAGGATGAGCAGAAGATGAGGTGGCTAGAGAAGCCCAGAGCCCCAGTGTTCTTAGGCCTACAAAAGCGCTTCCAAGGAAGGGTGCTGGCTAGCAACAGCTTTCAGTGCTGGCACTTTTCATCTCTGAGCAATTGCTCGACGTTTGCAATTTCTCAGCTCGTGTCTACCGACGGAAAGAGAAGGACCGTGACGCTTGGTGCGTATAGAAGCGCAAAGCCCCAGTGTTGCTGCGCCTGTGAAAGCGCTTCCAAGGAAGGGTGCTGGCTAGCAAGAGCTTTCAGTGCTGGCACTTTTCATCTCTGAGCAATTGCTCGACGTTTGCAATTTCTCACCTGAGCTCTCTTTAGAGTGCGCGAGAGGATGAGCAGAAGATGAGGTGGCTAGAGAAGCCCGGAGCCCCAGTGTTCTTAGGCCTACAAAAGCGCTTCCAAGGAAGGGTGCTGGCTAGCAACAGCTTTCAGTGCTGGCACTTTTCATCTCGGAGCAATTGCTCGACGTTTGCAATTTCTCAGCTTGTGTCTACGAGACGGAAAGAGAAGGACCGTGACGTTTGGTGCGTATAGAAGCGCAAAGCCCCAGTGTTGCTGCGCCTGTGAAAGCGCTTCCAAGGAAGGGTGCTGTCTAGCAACAGCTTTCAGTGCTGGCACTTTTCATCTCTGAGCAATTGCTCGACGTTTGCAATTTCTCACCTGAGCTCTCTTTAGAGTGCGCGAGAGGATGAGCAGAAGATGAGGTGGCTAGAGAAGCCCAGAGCCCCAGTGTTCTTAGGCCTACAAAAGCGCTTCCAAGGAAGGGTGCTGGCTAGCAACAGCTTTCAGTGCTGGCACTTTTCATCTCTGAGCAATTGCTCGACGTTTGCAATTTCTCACCTGAGCTCTCTTTAGAGTGCGCAAGAGGATGAGCAGAAGATTAGGTGGCTAGAGAAGCCCAGAGCCCCAGTGTTCTTAGACCTACAAAAGTGCTTCCAAGGAAGGGTGCTGGCTAGCAACAGCTTTCAGTGCTGGCACTTTTCATCTCTGAGCAATTGCTGGACGTTTGCAATTTCTCACCTGAGCTCTCTTTAGAGTGCGCGAGAGGATGAGCAGAAGATGAGGTGGCTAGAGAAGCCCAGAGCCCCAGTGTTCTTAGGCCTACAAAAGCGCTTCCAAGGAAGGGTGCTGGCTAGCAACAGCTTTCAGTGCTGGCACTTTTCATCTCTGAGCAATTGCTCGACGTTTGCAATTTCTCAGCTCGTGTCTACCGACGGAAAGAGAAGGACCGTGACGTTTGGTGGCTAGAGAAGCCCAGAGCCCCAGTGTTGCTGCGCCTGTGAAAGCGCTTCCAAGGAAGGGTGCTGGCTAGCAACAGCTTTCAGTGCTGGCACTTTTCATCTCTGAGCAATTGCTCGACGTTTGCAATTTCTCACCTGAGCTCTCTTTAGAGTGCGCGAGAGGATGAGCAGAAGATGAGGTGGCTAGAGAAGCCCAGAGCCCCAGTGTTCTTAGGCCTACAAAAGCGCTTCCAAGGAAGGGTGCTGGCTAGCAACAGCTTTCAGTGCTGGCACTTTTCATCTCGGAGCAATTGCTGGACGTTTGCAATTTCTCAGCTCGTGTCTAGGAGATGGAAAGAGAAGGACTGTGACGTTTGGTGCGTATAGAAGCGCAAAGCCCCAGTGTTGCTGCGCCTGTGAAAGCGCTTCCAAGGAAGGGTGCTGGCTAGCAACAGCTTTCAGTGCTGGCACTTTTCATCTCTGAGCAATTGCTCGACGTTTGCAATTTCTCAGCTCGTGTCTACAAGACGGAAAGAGAAGGACCGTGACGTTTGGTGGGTAGAGAAGCGCAAAGCCCCAGTGTTGCTGCGCCTGTGAAAGCGCTTCCAAGGAAGGGTGCTGGCTAGCAACAGCTTTCAGTGCTGGCACTTTTCATCTCTGAGCAATTGCTCGACGTTTGCAATTTCTCACCTGAGCTCTCTTTAGAGTGCGCGAGAGGATGAGCAGAAGATGAGGTGGCTAGAGAAGCCCAGAGCCCCAGTGTTCTTAGGCCTACAAAAGCGCTTCCAAGGAAGGGTGCTGGCTAGCAAGAGCTTTCAGTGCTGGCACTTTTCATCTCTGAGCAATTGCTGGACGTTTGCAATTTCTCACCTGAGCTCTCTTTAGAGTGCGCGAGAGGATGAGCAGAAGATGAGGTGGCTAGAGAAGCCCAGAGCCCCAGTGTTCTTAGGCCTACAAAAGCGCTTCCAAGGAAGGGTGCTGGCTAGCAACAGCTTTCAGTGCTGGCACTTTTCATCTCTGAGCAATTGCTCGACGTTTGCAATTTCTCAGCTCGTGTCTACGAGACGGAAAGAGAATGACCGTGACGTTTGGTGGCTAGAGAAGCGCAAAGCCCCAGTGTTGCTGCGCCTGTGAAAGCGCTTCCAAGGAAGGGTGCTGGCTAGCAACAGCTTTCAGTGCTGGCACGTTTCATCTCTGAGCAATTGCTCGACGTTTGCAATTTCTCAGCTCGTGTCTACCCACGGAAAGAGAAGGACCGTGACGTTTGGTGCGTATAGAAGCGCAAAGCCCCAGTGTTGCTGCGCCTGTGAAAGCGCTTCCAAGGAAGGGTGCTGGCTAGCAAGAGCTTTCAGTGCTGGCACTTTTCATCTCTGAGCAATTGCTCGACGTTTGCAATTTCTCACCTGAGCTCTCTTTAGAGTGCGCGAGAGGATGAGCAGAAGATGAGGTGGCTAGAGAAGCCCAGAGCCCCAGTGTTCTTAGGCCTACAAAAGCGCTTCCAAGGAAGGGTGCTGGCTAGCAAGAGCTTTCAGTGCTGGCACTTTTCATCTCTGAGCAATTGCTCGACGTTTGCAATTTCTCAGCTCGTGTCTACGAGACGGAAAGAGAAGGACCGTGACATTTGGTGGGTAGAGAAGCGCAAAGCCCCAGTGTTGCTGCGCCTGTGAAAGCGCTTCCAAGGAAGGGTGCTGGCTAGCAACAGCTTTCAGTGCTGGCACTTTTCATCTCTGAGCAATTGCTCGACGTTTGCAATTTCTCAGCTCGTGTCTACCGACGGAAAGAGAAGGACCGTGACGTTTGGTGCGTATAGAAGCGCAAAGCCCCAGTGTTGCTGCGCCTGTGAAAGCGCTTCCAAGGAAGGGTGCTGGCTAGCAACAGCTTTCAGTGCTGGCACTTTTCATCTCTGAGCAATTGCTCGACGTTTGCAATTTCTCACCTGAGCTCTCTTTAGAGTGCGCGAGAGGATGAGCAGAAGATGAGGTGGCTAGAGAAGCCCAGAGCCCCAGTGTTCTTAGGCCTACAAAAGCGCTTCCAAGGAAGGGTGCTGGCTAGCAACAGCTTTCAGTGCTGGCACTTTTCATCTCTGAGCAATTGCTCGACGTTTGCAATTTCTCAGCTCGTGTCTACCGACGGAAAGTGAAGGACCGTGACGCTTGGTGCGTATAGAAGCGCAAAGCCCCAGTGTTGCTGCGCCTGTGAAAGCGCTTCCAAGGAAGGGTGCTGGCTAGCAAGAGCTTTCAGTGCTGGCACTTTTCATCTCTGAGCAATTGCTCGACGTTTGCAATTTCTCACCTGAGCTCTCTTTAGAGTGCGCGAGAGGATGAGCAGAAGATGAGGTGGCTAGAGAAGCCCGGAGCCCCAGTGTTCTTAGGCCTACAAAAGCGCTTCCAAGGAAGGGTGCTGGCTAGCAACAGCTTTCAGTGCTGGCACTTTTCATCTCGGAGCAATTGCTCGACGTTTGCAATTTCTCAGCTCGTGTCTACGAGACGGAAAGAGAAGGACCGTGACGTTTGGTGCGTATAGAAGCGCAAAGCCCCAGTGTTGCTGCTCCTGTGAAAGCGCTTCCAAGGAAGGGTGCTGGCTAGCAAGAGCTTTCAGTGCTGGCACTTTTCATCTCTGAGCAATTGCTCGACGTTTGCAATTTCTCAGCTCGTGTCTAGGAGACGGAAAGAGAAGGACCGTGACGCTTGGTGGCTAGAGAAGCACAAAGCCCCAGTGTTACTGCGCCTGTGAAAGCGCTTCCAAGGAAGGGTGCTGGCTAGCAACAGCTTTCAGTGCTGGCACTTTTCATCTCTGAGCAATTGCTCGACGGTTGCAATTTCTCACCTGAGCTCTCTTTAGAGTGCGCGAGAGGATGAGCAGAAGATGAGGTGGCTAGAGAAGCCCAGAGCCCCAGTGTTCTTAGGCCTACAAAAGCGCTTCCAAGGAAGGGTGCTGGCTAGCAAGAGCTTTCAGTGCTGGCACTTTTCATCTCTGAGCAATTGCTCGACGTTTGCAATTTCTCACCTGAGCTCTCTTTAGAGTGCGCGAGAGGATGAGCAGAAGATGAGGTGGCTAGAGAAGCCCAGAGCCCCAGTGTTCTTAGGCCTACAAAAGCGCTTCCAAGGAAGGGTGCTGGCTAGCAACAGCTTTCAGTGCTGGCACTTTTCATCTCTGAGCAATTGCTGGACGTTTGCAATTTCTCAGCTCCTGTCTATGAGACGGAAAGAGAATGACCGTGACATTTGGTGGGTAGAGAAGCGCAAAGCCCCAGTGTTGCTGCGCCTGTGAAAGCGCTTCCAAGGAAGGGTGCTGGCTAGCAAGAGCTTTCAGTGCTGGCACTTTTCATCTCGGAGCAATTGCTCGACGTTTGCAATTTCTCAGCTCGTGTCTACCGACGGAAAGAGAAGGACCGTGACGTTTGGTGCGTATAGAAGCGCAAAGCCCCAGTGTTGCTGCGCCTGTGAAAGCGCTTCCAAGGAAGGGTGCTGGCTAGCAAGAGCTTTCAGTGCTGGCACTTTTCATCTCTGAGCAATTGTTCGACGTTTGCAATTTCTCACCTGAGCTCTCTTTAGAGTGCGCGAGAGGATGAGCAGAAGATGAGGTGGCTAGAGAAGCCCAGAGCCCCACTGTTCTTAGGCCTACAAAAGCGCTTCCAAGGAAGGGTGCTGGCTAGCAAGAGCTTTCAGTGCTGGCACTTTTCATCTCTGAGCAATTGCTCGACGTTTGCAATTTCTCACCTGAGCTCTCTTTAGAGTGCGCGAGAGGATGAGCAGAAGATGAGGTGGCTAGAGAAGCCCAGAGCCCCAGTGTTCTTAGGCCTACAAAAGCGCTTCCAATGAAGGGGGCTGGCTAGCAACAGCTTTCAGTGCTGGCACTTTTCATCTCTGAGCAATTGCTCGACGTTTGCAATTTCTCAGCTCGTGTCTACCGACGGAAAGAGAAGGACCGTGACGCTTGGTGGGTAGAGAAGCGCAAAGCCCCAGTGTTGCTGCGCCTGTGAAAGCGCTTCCAAGGAAGGGTGCTGGCTAGCAAGAGCTTTCAGTGCTGGCACTTTTCATCTCTGAGCAATTGCTCGACGTTTGCAATTTCTCACCTGAGCTCTCTTTAGAGTGCGCGAGAGGATGAGCAGAAGATGAGGTGGCTAGAGAAGCCCGGAGCCCCAGTGTTCTTAGGCCTACAAAAGCGCTTCCAAGGAAGGGTGCTGGCTAGCAAGAGCTTTCAGTGCTGGCACTTTTCATCTCTGAGCAATTGCTCGACGTTTGCAATTTCTCACCTCGTGTCTACCGACGGAAAGAGAAGGACCGTGACTTTTGGTGGCTAGAGAAGCGCAAAGCCCCAGTGTTGCTGCGCCTGTGAAAGCGCTTCCAAGGAAGGGTGCTGGCTAGCAAGAGCTTTCAGTGCTGGCACTTTTCATCTCTGAGCAATTGCTCGACGTTTGCAATTTCTCAGCTCGTGTCTACCGACGGAAAGAGAAGGACCGTGACGTTTGGTGCGTATAGAAGCGCAAAGCCCCAGTGTTGCTGCGCCTGTGAAAGCGCTTCCAAGGAAGGGTGCTGGCTAGCAAGAGCTTTCAGTGCTGGCACTTTTCATCTCTGAGCAATTGCTCGACGTTTGCAATTTCTCACCTGAGCTCTCTTTAGAGTGCGCGAGAGGATGAGCAGAAGATGAGGTGGCTAGAGAAGCCCAGAGCCCCAGTGTTCTTAGGCCTACAAAAGCGCTTCCAAGGAAGGGTGCTGGCTAGCAACAGCTTTCAGTGCTGGCACTTTTCATCTCTGAGCAATTGCTCGACGTTTGCAATTTCTCACCTGAGCTCTCTTTAGAGTGCGCAAGAGGATGAGCAGAAGATTAGGTGGCTAGAGAAGCCCAGAGCCCCAGTGTTCTTAGGCCTACAAAAGCGCTTCCAATGAAGGGGGCTGGCTAGCAACAGCTTTCAGTGCTGGCACTTTTCATCTCTGAGCAATTGCTGGACGTTTGCAATTTCTCAGCTCGTGTCTACCGACGGAAAGAGAAGGACCGTGACGCTTGGTGGGTAGAGAAGCGCAAAGCCCCAGTGTTGCTGCGCCTGTGAAAGCGCTTCCAAGGAAGGGTGCTGGCTAGCAAGAGCTTTCAGTGCTGGCACTTTTCATCTCTGAGCAATTGCTCGACGTTTGCAATTTCTCACCTGAGCTCTCTTTAGAGTGCGCGAGAGGATGAGCAGAAGATGAGGTGGCTAGAGAAGCCCAGAGCCCCAGTGTTCTTAGGCCTACAAAAGCGCTTCCAATGAAGGGGGCTGGCTAGCAACAGCTTTCAGTGCTGGCACTTTTCATCTCTGAGCAATTGCTCGACGTTTGCAATTTCTCAGCTCGTGTCTACCGACGGAAAGAGAAGGACCGTGACGCTTGGTGGGTAGAGAAGCGCAAAGCCCCAGTGTTGCTGCGCCTGTGAAAGCGCTTCCAAGGAAGGGTGCTGGCTAGCAAGAGCTTTCAGTGCTGGCACTTTTCATCTCTGAGCAATTGCTCGACGTTTGCAATTTCTCACCTGAGCTCTCTTTAGAGTGCGCGAGAGGATGAGCAGAAGATGAGGTGGCTAGAGAAGCCCGGAGCCCCAGTGTTCTTAGGCCTACAAAAGCGCTTCCAAGGAAGGGTGCTGGCTAGCAAGAGCTTTCAGTGCTGGCACTTTTCATCTCTGAGCAATTGCTCGACGTTTGCAATTTCTCACCTCGTGTCTACCGACGGAAAGAGAAGGACCGTGACTTTTGGTGGCTAGAGAAGCGCAAAGCCCCAGTGTTGCTGCGCCTGTGAAAGCGCTTCCAAGGAAGGGTGCTGGCTAGCAAGAGCTTTCAGTGCTGGCACTTTTCATCTCTGAGCAATTGCTCGACGTTTGCAATTTCTCAGCTCGTGTCTACCGACGGAAAGAGAAGGACCGTGACGTTTGGTGCGTATAGAAGCGCAAAGCCCCAGTGTTGCTGCGCCTGTGAAAGCGCTTCCAAGGAAGGGTGCTGGCTAGCAACAGCTTTCAGTGCTGGCACTTTTCATCTCTGAGCAATTGCTCGACGTTTGCAATTTCTCACCTGAGCTCTCTTTAGAGTGCGCGAGAGGATGAGCAGAAGATGAGGTGGCTAGAGAAGCCCAGAGCCCCAGTGTTCTTAGGCCTACAAAAGCGCTTCCAAGGAAGGGTGCTGGCTAGCAAGAGCTTTCAGTGCTGGCACTTTTCATCTCTGAGCAATTGCTCGACGTTTGCAATTTCTCAGCTCCTGTCTACGAGACGGAAAGAGAAGGACCGTGACATTTGGTGGGTAGAGAAGCGCAAAGCCCCAGTGTTGCTGCGCCTGTGAAAGCGCTTCCAAGGAAGGGTGCTGGCTAGCAAGAGCTTTCAGTGCTGGCACGTTTCATCTCTGAGCAATTGCTCGACGTTTGCAATTTCTCAGCTCGTGTCTACCGACGGAAAGAGAAGGACCGTGACGTTTGGTGCGTATAGAAGCGCAAAGCCCCAGTGTTGCTGCGCCTGTGAAAGCGCTTCCAAGGAAGGGTGCTGGCTAGCAAGAGCTTTCAGTGCTGGCACTTTTCATCTCTGAGCAATTGCTCGACGTTTGCAATTTCTCACCTGAGCTCTCTTTAGAGTGCGCGAGAGGATGAGCAGAAGATGAGGTGGCTAGAGAAGCCCAGAGCCCCAGTGTTCTTAGGCCTACAAAAGCGCTTCCAAGGAAGGGTGCTGGCTAGCAACAGCTTTCAGTGCTGGCACTTTTCATCTCTGAGCAATTGCTCGACGTTTGCAATTTCTCACCTGAGCTCTCTTTAGAGTGCGCAAGAGGATGAGCAGAAGATTAGGTGGCTAGAGAAGCCCAGAGCCCCAGTGTTCTTAGGCCTACAAAAGCGCTTCCAATGAAGGGGGCTGGCTAGCAACAGCTTTCAGTGCTGGCACTTTTCATCTCTGAGCAATTGCTGGACGTTTGCAATTTCTCAGCTCGTGTCTACCGACGGAAAGAGAAGGACCGTGACGCTTGGTGGGTAGAGAAGCGCAAAGCCCCAGTGTTGCTGCGCCTGTGAAAGCGCTTCCAAGGAAGGGTGCTGGCTAGCAAGAGCTTTCAGTGCTGGCACTTTTCATCTCTGAGCAATTGCTCGACGTTTGCAATTTCTCACCTGAGCTCTCTTTAGAGTGCGCGAGAGGATGAGCAGAAGATTAGGTGGCTAGAGAAGCCCAGAGCCCCAGTGTGCTTAGGCCTACAAAAGCGCTTCCAAGGAAGGGTGCTGGCTAGCAAGAGCTTTCAGTGCTGGCACTTTTCATCTCTGAGCAATTGCTGGACGTTTGCAATTTCTCAGCTCGTGTCTACGAGACGGAAAGAGAAGGACCGTGACGTTTGGTGCGTATAGAAGCGCAAAGCCCCAGTGTTGCTGCGCCTGTGAAAGCGCTTCCAAGGAAGGGTGCTGGCTAGCAAGAGCTTTCAGTGCTGGCACTTTTCATCTCTGAGCAATTGCTCGACGTTTGCAATTTCTCACCTGAGCTCTCTTTAGAGTGCGCGAGAGGATGAGCAGAAGATGAGGTGGCTAGAGAAGCCCAGAGCCCCAGTGTTCTTAGGCCTACAAAAGCGCTTCCAAGGAAGGGTGCTGGCTAGCAACAGCTTTCAGTGCTGGCACTTTTCATCTCTGAGCAATTGCTCGACGTTTGCAATTTCTCACCTGAGCTCTCTTTAGAGTGCGCAAGAGGATGAGCAGAAGATTAGGTGGCTAGAGAAGCCCAGAGCCCCAGTGTTCTTAGGCCTACAAAAGCGCTTCCAATGAAGGGGGCTGGCTAGCAACAGCTTTCAGTGCTGGCACTTTTCATCTCTGAGCAATTGCTGGACGTTTGCAATTTCTCAGCTCGTGTCTACCGACGGAAAGAGAAGGACCGTGACGCTTGGTGGGTAGAGAAGCGCAAAGCCCCAGTGTTGCTGCGCCTGTGAAAGCGCTTCCAAGGAAGGGTGCTGGCTAGCAAGAGCTTTCAGTGCTGGCACTTTTCATCTCTGAGCAATTGCTCGACGTTTGCAATTTCTCACCTGAGCTCTCTTTAGAGTGCGCGAGAGGATGAGCAGAAGATGAGGTGGCTAGAGAAGCCCGGAGCCCCAGTGTTCTTAGGCCTACAAAAGCGCTTCCAAGGAAGGGTGCTGGCTAGCAAGAGCTTTCAGTGCTGGCACTTTTCATCTCTGAGCAATTGCTGGACGTTTGCAATTTCTCAGCTCGTGTCTACGAGACGGAAAGAGAAGGACCGTGACGTTTGGTGGCTAGAGAAGCGCAAAGCCCCAGTGTTGCTGCGCCTGTGAAAGCGCTTCCAAGGAAGGGTGCTGGCTAGCAAGAGCTTTCAGTGCTGGCACTTTTCATCTCTGAGCAATTGCTCGACGTTTGCAATTTCTCACCTGAGCTCTCTTTAGAGTGCGCGAGAGGATGAGCAGAAGATGAGGTGGCTAGAGAAGCCCAGAGCCCCAGTGTTCTTAGGCCTACAAAAGCGCTTCCAAGGAAGGGTGCTGGCTAGCAACAGCTTTCAGTGCTGGCACTTTTCATCTCTGAGCAATTGCTCGACGTTTGCAATTTCTCAGCTCCTGTCTACGAGACGGAAAGAGAATGACCGTGACATTTGGTGGCTAGAGAAGCGCAAAGCCCCAGTGTTGCTGCGCCTGTGAAAGCGCTTCCAAGGAAGGGTACTGGCTAGCAAGAGCTTTCAGTGCTGGCACTTTTCATCTCTGAGCAATTGCTCGACGTTTGCAATTTCTCAGCTCCTGTCTACGAGACGGAAAGAGAAGGACCGTGACGTTTGGTGGGTAGAGAAGCGCAAAGCCCCAGTGTTGCTGCGCCTGTGAAAGCGCTTCCAAGGAAGGGTGCTGGCTAGCAAGAGCTTTCAGTGCTGGCACGTTTCATCTCTGAGCAATTGCTCGACGTTTGCAATTTCTCAGCTCGTGTCTACCGACGGAAAGAGAAGGACCGTGACGTTTGGTGCGTATAGAAGCGCAAAGCCCCAGTGTTGCTGCGCCTGTGAAAGCGCTTCCAAGGAAGGGTGCTGGCTAGCAACAGCTTTCAGTGCTGGCACTTTTCATCTCTGAGCAATTGCTCGACGTTTGCAATTTCTCACCTGAGCTCTCTTTAGAGTGCGCGAGAGGATGAGCAGAAGATGAGGTGGCTAGAGAAGCCCAGAGCCCCAGTGTTCTTAGGCCTACAAAAGCGCTTCCAAGGAAGGGTGCTGGCTAGCAACAGCTTTCAGTGCTGGCACTTTTCATCTCTGAGCAATTGCTCGACGTTTGCAATTTCTCACCTGAGCTCTCTTTAGAGTGCGCAAGAGGATGAGCAGAAGATTAGGTGGCTAGAGAAGCCCAGAGCCCCAGTGTTCTTAGACCTACAAAAGTGCTTCCAAGGAAGGGTGCTGGCTAGCAAGAGCTTTCAGTGCTGGCACTTTTCATCTCTGAGCAATTGCTCGACGTTTGCAATTTCTCACCTGAGCTCTCTTTAGAGTGCGCGAGAGGATGAGCAGAAGATGAGGTGGCTAGAGAAGCCCAGAGCCCCAGTGTTCTTAGGGCTACAAAAGCGCTTCCAAGGAAGGGTGCTGGCTAGCAACAGCTTTCAGTGCTGGCACTTTTCATCTCTGAGCAATTGCTCGACGTTTGCAATTTCTCAACTCGTGTCTACGAGACGGAAAGAGAAGGACCGTGACTTTTGGTGCGTAGAGAAGCGCAAAGCCCCAGTGTTGCTGCGCCTGTGAAAGCGCTTCCAAGGAAGGGTGCTGGCTAGCAACAGCTTTCAGTGCTGGCACTTTTCATCTCTGAGCAATTGCTCGACGTTTGTAATTTCTCACCTGAGCTCTCTTTAGAGTGCGCGAGAGGATGAGCAGAAGATGAGGTGGCTAGAGAAGCCCAAAGCCCCAGTGTTCTTAGGCCTACAAAAGCGCTTCCAAGGAAGGGTGCTGGCTAGCAACAGCTTTCAGTGCTGGCACTTTTCATCTCTGAGCAATTGCTCGACGTTTGCAATTTCTCAGCTCGTGTCTACCGACGGAAAGAGAAGGACCGTGACGTTTGGTGGCTAGAGAAGCCCAGAGCCCCAGTGTTGCTGCGCCTGTGAAAGCGCTTCCAAGGAAGGGTGCTGGCTAGCAACAGCTTTCAGTGCTGGCACTTTTCATCTCGGAGCAATTGCTCGACGTTTGCAATTTCTCACCTGAGCTCTCTTTAGAGTGCGCGAGAGGATGAGCAGAAGATGAGGTGGCTAGAGAAGCCCAGAGCCCCAGTGTTCTTAGGCCTACAAAAGCGCTTCCAAGGAAGGGTGCTGGCTAGCAACAGCTTTCAGTGCTGGCACTTTTCATCTCGGAGCAATTGCTGGACGTTTGCAATTTTTCAGCTCGTGTCTAGGAGACGGAAAGAGAAGGACTGTGACGTTTGGTGCGTATAGAAGCGCAAAGCCCCAGTGTTGCTGCGCCTGTGAAAGCGCTTCCAAGGAAGGGTGCTGGCTAGCAACAGCTTTCAGTGCTGGCACTTTTCATCTCTGAGCAATTGCTCGACGTTTGCAATTTCTCAGCTCGTGTCTACGAGACGGAAAGAGAAGGACCGTGACGTTTGGTGGGTAGAGAAGCGCAAAGCCCCAGTGTTGCTGCACCTGTGAAAGCGCTTCCAAGGAAGGGTGCTGGCTAGCAAGAGCTTTCAGTGCTGGCACTTTTCATCTCTGAGCAATTGCTCGACGTTTGCAATTTCTCACCTGAGCTCTCTTTAGAGTGCGCGCGAGGATGAGCAGAAGATTAGGTGGCTAGAGAAGCCCAGAGCCCCAGTGTTCTTAGGCCTACAAAAGCGCTTCCAAGGAAGGGTGCTGGCTAGCAAGAGCTTTCAGTGCTGGCACTTTTCATCTCTGAGCAATTGCTCGACGTTTGCAATTTCTCACCTGAGCTCTCTTTAGAGTGCGCGAGAGGATGAGCAGAAGATGAGGTGGCTAGAGAAGCCCAGAGCCCCAGTGTTCTTAGGCCTACAAAAGCGCTTCCAAGGAAGGGTGCTGGCTAGCAACAGCTTTCAGTGCTGGCACTTTTCATCTCGGAGCAATTGCTGGACGTTTGCAATTTCTCAGCTCCTGTCTACGAGACGGAAAGAGAATGACCGTGACATTTGGTGGCTAGAGAAGCCCAGAGCCCCAGTGTTGCTGCGCCTGTGAAAGCGCTTCCAAGGAAGGGTGCTGGCTAGCAAGAGCTTTCAGTGCTGGCACTTTTCATCTCTGAGCAATTGCTCGACGTTTGTAATTTCTCAGCTCGTGTCTAGGAGACGGAAAGAGAAGGACCGTGACGTTTGGTGCGTATAGAAGCGCAAAGCCCCAGTGTTGCTGCGCCTGTGAAAGAGCTTCCAAGGAAGGGTGCTGGCTAGCAAGAGCTTTCAGTGCTGGCACTTTTCATCTCTGAGCAATTGCTGGACGTTTGCAATATCTCACCTGAGCTCTCTTTAGAGTGCGCGAGAGGATGAGCAGAAGATGAGGTGGCTAGAGAAGCCCAGAGCCCCAGTGTTCTTAGGCCTACAAAAGCGCTTCCAAGGAAGGGTGCTGGCTAGCAAGAGCTTTCAGTGCTGGCACTTTTCATCTCTGAGCAATTGCTCGACGTTTGCAATTTCCCAGCTCCTGTCTACGAGACGGGAAGAGAAGGACCGTGACTTTTGGTGGCTAGAGAAGCGCAAAGCCCCAGTGTTGCTGCGCCTGTGAAAGCGCTTCCAAGGAAGGGTGCTGGCTAGCAAGAGCTTTCAGTGCTGGCACGTTTCATCTCTGAGCAATTGCTCGACGTTTGCAATTTCTCAGCTCGTGTCTACCCACGGAAAGAGAAGGACCGTGACGTTTGGTGCGTATAGAAGCGCAAAGCCCCAGTGTTGCTGCGCCTGTGAAAGCGCTTCCAAGGAAGGGTGCTGGCTAGCAAGAGCTTTCAGTGCTGGCACTTTTCATCTCTGAGCAATTGCTCGACGTTTGCAATTTCTCACCTGAGCTCTCTTTAGAGTGCGCGCGAGGATGAGCAGAAGATGAGGTGGCTAGAGAAGCCCAGAGCCCCAGTGTTCTTAGGCCTACAAAAGCGCTTCCAAGGAAGGGTGCTGGCTAGCAACAGCTTTCAGTGCTGGCACTTTTCATCTCTGAGCAATTGCTCGACGTTTGCAATTTCTCACCTGAGCTCTCTTTAGAGTGCGCGAGAGGATGAGCAGAAGATGAGGTGGCTAGAGAAGCCCAGAGCCCCACTGTTCTTAGGCCTACAAAAGCGCTTCCAAGGAAGGGTGCTGGCTAGCAACAGCTTTCAGTGCTGGCACTTTTCATCTCTGAGCAATTGCTCGACGTTTGCAATTTCTCAGCTCGTGTCTACCGACGGAAAGAGAAGGACCGTGACGCTTGGTGGGTAGAGAAGCGCAAAGCCCCAGTGTTGCTGCGCCTGTGAAAGCGCTTCCAAGGAAGGGTGCTGGCTAGCAAGAGCTTTCAGTGCTGGCACTTTTCATCTCTGAGCAATTGCTCGACGTTTGCAATTTCTCAGCTCGTGTCTACCGACGGAAAGAGAAGGACCGTGACGTTTGGTGGCTAGAGAAGCGCAAAGCCCCAGTGTTGCTGCGCCTGTGAAAGCGCTTCCAAGGAAGGGTGCTGGCTAGCAAGAGCTTTCAGTGCTGGCACTTTTCATCTCTGAGCAATTGCTCGACGTTTGCAATTTCTCACCTGAGCTCTCTTTAGAGTGCGCGAGAGGATGAGCAGAAGATGAGGTGGCTAGAGAAGCCCGGAGCCCCAGTGTTCTTAGGCCTACAAAAGCGCTTCCAAGGAAGGGTGCTGGCTAGCAACAGCTTTCAGTGCTGGCACTTTTCATCTCTGAGCAATTGCTCGACGTTTGCAATTTCTCAGCTCGTGTCTACGAGACGGAAAGAGAAGGACCGTGACGTTTGGTGGGTAGAGAAGCGCAAAGCCCCAGTGTTGCTGCGCCTGTGAAAGCGCTTCCAAGGAAGGGTGCTGGCTAGCAAGAGCTTTCAGTGCTGGCACTTTTCATCTCTGAGCAATTGCTCGACGTTTGCAATTTCTCAGCTCGTGTCTACCGACGGAAAGAGAAGGACCGTGACGTTTGGTGCGTAGAGAAGCGCAAAGCCCCAGTGTTGCTGCGCCTGTGAAAGCGCTTCCAAGGAAGGGTGCTGGCTAGCAAGAGCTTTCAGTGCTGGCACTTTTCATCTCTGAGCAATTGCTCGACGTTTGCAATTTCTCACCTGAGCTCTCTTTAGAGTGCGCGAGAGGATGAGCAGAAGATGAGGTGGCTAGAGAAGCCCAGAGCCCCACTGTTCTTAGGCCTACAAAAGCGCTTCCAAGGAAGGGTGCTGGCTAGCAAGAGCTTTCAGTGCTGGCACTTTTCATCTCTGAGCAATTGCTCGACGTTTGCAATTTCTCACCTGAGCTCTCTTTAGAGTGCGCGAGAGGATGAGCAGAAGATGAGGTGGCTAGAGAAGCCCAGAGCCCCAGTGTTCTTAGGCCTACAAAAGCGCTTCCAATGAAGGGGGCTGGCTAGCAACAGCTTTCAGTGCTGGCACTTTTCATCTCTGAGCAATTGCTCGACGTTTGCAATTTCTCAGCTCGTGTCTACCGACAGAAAGAGAAGGACCGTGACGCTTGGTGGGTAGAGAAGCGCAAAGCCCCAGTGTTGCTGCGCCTGTGAAAGCGCTTCCAAGGAAGGGTGCTGGCTAGCAAGAGCTTTCAGTGCTGGCCCTTTTCATCTCTGAGCAATTGCTGGACATTTGCAATTTCTCACCTGAGCTCTCTTTAGAGTGCGCGAGAGGATGAGCAGAAGATGAGGTGGCTAGAGAAGCCCGGAGCCCCAGTGTTCTTAGGCCTACAAAAGCGCTTCCAAGGAAGGGTGCTGGCTAGCAAGAGCTTTCAGTGCTGGCACTTTTCATCTCTGAGCAATTGCTCGACGTTTGCAATTTCTCAGCTCGTGTCTACCGACGGAAAGAGAAGGACCGTGACGTTTGGTGGCTAGAGAAGCGCAAAGCCCCAGTGTTGCTGCGCCTGTGAAAGCGCTTCCAAGGAAGGGTGCTGGCTAGCAAGAGCTTTCAGTGCTGGCACTTTTCATCTCTGAGCAATTGCTCGACGTTTGCAATTTCTCAGCTCGTGTCTACCGACGGAAAGAGAAGGACCGTGACGTTTGGTGCGTATAGAAGCGCAAAGCCCCAGTGTTGCTGCGCCTGTGAAAGCGCTTCCAAGGAAGGGTGCTGGCTAGCAAGAGCTTTCAGTGCTGGCACTTTTCATCTCTGAGCAATTGCTCGACGTTTGCAATTTCTCACCTGAGCTCTCTTTAGAGTGCGCGAGAGGATGAGCAGAAGATGAGGTGGCTAGAGAAGCCCAGAGCCCCAGTGTTCTTAGGCCTACAAAAGCGCTTCCAATGAAGGGGGCTGGCTAGCAACAGCTTTCAGTGCTGGCACTTTTCATCTCTGAGCAATTGCTCGACGTTTGCAATTTCTCAGCTCGTGTCTACCGACAGAAAGAGAAGGACCGTGACGCTTGGTGGGTAGAGAAGCGCAAAGCCCCAGTGTTGCTGCGCCTGTGAAAGCGCTTCCAAGGAAGGGTGCTGGCTAGCAAGAGCTTTCAGTGCTGGCACTTTTCATCTCTGAGCAATTGCTCGACGTTTGCAATTTCTCAGCTCGTGTCTACCGACGGAAAGAGAAGGACCGTGACGTTTGGTGGCTAGAGAAGCGCAAAGCCCCAGTGTTGCTGCGCCTGTGAAAGCGCTTCCAAGGAAGGGTGCTGGCTAGCAAGAGCTTTCAGTGCTGGCACTTTTCATCTCTGAGCAATTGCTCGACGTTTGCAATTTCTCAGCTCGTGTCTACCGACGGAAAGAGAAGGACCGTGACGTTTGGTGCGTATAGAAGCGCAAAGCCCCAGTGTTGCTGCGCCTGTGAAAGCGCTTCCAAGGAAGGGTGCTGGCTAGCAAGAGCTTTCAGTGCTGGCACTTTTCATCTCTGAGCAATTGCTCGACGTTTGCAATTTCTCACCTGAGCTCTCTTTAGAGTGCGCGAGAGGATGAGCAGAAGATGAGGTGGCTAGAGAAGCCCAGAGCCCCAGTGTTCTTAGGCCTACAAAAGCGCTTCCAATGAAGGGGGCTGGCTAGCAACAGCTTTCAGTGCTGGCACTTTTCATCTCTGAGCAATTGCTCGACGTTTGCAATTTCTCAGCTCGTGTCTACCGACAGAAAGAGAAGGACCGTGACGCTTGGTGGGTAGAGAAGCGCAAAGCCCCAGTGTTGCTGCGCCTGTGAAAGCGCTTCCAAGGAAGGGTGCTGGCTAGCAAGAGCTTTCAGTGCTGGCACTTTTCATCTCTGAGCAATTGCTCGACGTTTGCAATTTCTCAGCTCGTGTCTACCGACGGAAAGAGAAGGACCGTGACGTTTGGTGCGTATAGAAGCGCAAAGCCCCAGTGTTGCTGCGCCTGTGAAAGCGCTTCCAAGGAAGGGTGCTGGCTAGCAAGAGCTTTCAGTGCTGGCACTTTTCATCTCTGAGCAATTGCTCGACGTTTGCAATTTCTCACCTGAGCTCTCTTTAGAGTGCGCGAGAGGATGAGCAGAAGATGAGGTGGCTAGAGAAGCCCAGAGCCCCAGTGTTCTTAGGCCTACAAAAGCGCTTCCAATGAAGGGGGCTGGCTAGCAACAGCTTTCAGTGCTGGCACTTTTCATCTCTGAGCAATTGCTCGACGTTTGCAATTTCTCAGCTCGTGTCTACCGACAGAAAGAGAAGGACCGTGACGCTTGGTGGGTAGAGAAGCGCAAAGCCCCAGTGTTGCTGCGCCTGTGAAAGCGCTTCCAAGGAAGGGTGCTGGCTAGCAAGAGCTTTCAGTGCTGGCACTTTTCATCTCTGAGCAATTGCTCGACGTTTGCAATTTCTCACCTGAGCTCTCTTTAGAGTGCGCGAGAGGATGAGCAGAAGATGAGGTGGCTAGAGAAGCCCGGAGCCCCAGTGTTCTTAGGCCTACAAAAGCGCTTCCAAGGAAGGGTGCTGGCTAGCAAGAGCTTTCAGTGCTGGCACTTTTCATCTCTGAGCAATTGCTCGACGTTTGCAATTTCTCAGCTCGTGTCTACCGACGGAAAGAGAAGGACCGTGACGTTTGGTGGCTAGAGAAGCGCAAAGCCCCAGTGTTGCTGCGCCTGTGAAAGCGCTTCCAAGGAAGGGTGCTGGCTAGCAACAGCTTTCAGTGCTGGCACTTTTCATCTCTGAGCAATTGCTCGACGTTTGCAATTTCTCAGCTCGTGTCTACCGACGGAAAGAGAAGGACCGTGACGTTTGGTGCGTATAGAAGCGCAAAGCCCCAGTGTTGCTGCGCCTGTGAAAGCGCTTCCAAGGAAGGGTGCTGGCTAGCAAGAGCTTTCAGTGCTGGCACTTTTCATCTCTGAGCAATTGCTGGACGTTTGCAATTTCTCACCTGAGCTCTCTTTAGAGTGCGCGAGAGGATGAGCAGAAGATGAGGTGGCTAGAGAAGCCCAGAGCCCCAGTGTTCTTAGGCCTACAAAAGCGCTTCCAAGGAAGGGTGCTGGCTAGCAAGAGCTTTCAGTGCTGGCACTTTTCATCTCTGAGCAATTGCTCGACGTTTGCAATTTCTCACCTGAGCTCTCTTTAGAGTGCGCGAGAGGATGAGCAGAAGATGAGGTGGCTAGAGAAGCCCAGAGCCCCAGTGTTCTTAGGCCTACAAAAGCGCTTCCAAGGAAGGGTGCTGGCTAGCAAGAGCTTTCAGTGCTGGCACTTTTCATCTCTGAGCAATTGCTCGACGTTTGCAATTTCTCAGCTCGTGTCTACGAGACGGAAAGAGAAGGACCGTGACATTTGGTGCGTATAGAAGCGCAAAGCCCCAGTGTTGCTGCGCCTGTGAAAGCGCTTCCAAGGAAGGGTGCTGGCTAGCAAGAGCTTTCAGTGCTGGCACTTTTCATCTCTGAGCAATTGCTCGACGTTTGCAATTTCTCAGCTCGTGTCTACCGACGGAAAGAGAAGGACCGTGACGTTTGGTGCGTATAGAAGCGCAAAGCCCCAGTGTTGCTGCGCCTGTGAAAGCGCTTCCAAGGAAGGGTGCTGGCTAGCAAGAGCTTTCAGTGCTGGCACTTTTCATCTCTGAGCAATTGCTCGACGTTTGCAATTTCTCACCTGAGCTCTCTTTAGAGTGCGCGAGAGGATGAGCAGAAGATGAGGTGGCTAGAGAAGCCCAGAGCCCCAGTGTTCTTAGGCCTACAAAAGCGCTTCCAAGGAAGGGTGCTGGCTAGCAACAGCTTTCAGTGCTGGCACTTTTCATCTCTGAGCAATTGCTCGACGTTTGCAATTTCTCAGCTCGTGTCTACGAGACGGAAAGAGAAGGACCGTGACATTTGGTGGGTAGAGAAGCGCAAAGCCCCAGTGTTGCTGCGCCTGTGAAAGCGCTTCCAAGGAAGGGTGCTGGCTAGCAACAGCTTTCAGTGCTGGCACTTTTCATCTCTGAGCAATTGCTCGACGTTTGCAATTTCTCAGCTCGTGTCTACCGACGGAAAGAGAAGGACCGTGACGTTTGGTGCGTATAGAAGCGCAAAGCCCCAGTGTTGCTGCGCCTCTGAAAGCGCTTCCAAGGAAGGGGGCTGGCTAGCAAGAGCTTTCAGTGCTGGCACTTTTCATCTCTGAGCAATTGCTCGACGTTTGCAATTTCTCACCTGAGCTCTCTTTAGAGTGCGCGAGAGGATGAGCAGAAGATGAGGTGGCTAGAGAAGCCCAGAGCCCCAGTGTTCTTAGGCCTACAAAAGCGCTTCCAAGGAAGGGTGCTGGCTAGCAAGAGCTTTCAGTGCTGGCACTTTTCATCTCTGAGCAATTGCTCGACGTTTGCAATTTCTCACCTGAGCTCTCTTTAGAGTGCGCAAGAGGATGAGCAGAAGATTAGGTGGCTAGAGAAGCCCAGAGCCCCAGTGTTCTTAGACCTACAAAAGCGCTTCCAAGGAAGGGTGCTGGCTAGCAACAGCTTTCAGTGCTGGCACTTTTCATCTCTGAGCAATTGCTCGACGGTTGCAATTTCTCACCTGAGCTCTCTTTAGACTGCGCGAGAGGATGAGCAGAAGATGAGGTGGCTAGAGAAGCCCAGAGCCCCAGTGTTCTTAGGCCTACAAAAGCGCTTCCAAGGAAGGGTGCTGGCTAGCAACAGCTTTCAGTGCTGGCACTTTTCATCTCTGAGCAATTGCTCGACGTTTGCAATTTCTCAGCTCGTGTCTAGGAGACGGAAAGAGAAGGACCGTGACGTTTGGTGCGTATAGAAGCGCAAAGCCCCAGTGTTGCTGCGCCTGTGAAAGCGCTTCCAAGGAAGGGTGCTGGCTAGCAAGAGCTTTCAGTGCTGGCACTTTTCATCTCTGAGCAATTGCTCGACGTTTGTAATTTCTCACCTGAGCTCTCTTTAGAGTGCGCGAGAGGATGAGCAGAAGATGAGGTGGCTAGAGAAGCCCAGAGCCCCAGTGTTCTTAGGCCTACAAAAGCGCTTCCAAGGAAGGGTGCTGGCTAGCAAGAGCTTTCAGTGCTGGCACTTTTCATCTCTGAGCAATTGCTCGACGTTTGCAATTTCTCAGCTCGTGTCTACCGACGGAAAGAGAAGGACCGTGACGTTTGGTGCGTAGAGAAGCGCAAAGCCCCAGTGTTGCTGCGCCTGTGAAAGCGCTTCCAAGGAAGGGTGCTGGCTAGCAAGAGCTTTCAGTGCTGGCACTTTTCATCTCTGAGCAATTGCTCGACGTTTGCAATTTCTCACCTGAGCTCTCTTTAGAGTGCGCGAGAGGATGAGCAGAAGATGAGGTGGCTAGAGAAGCCCAGAGCCCCAGTGTTCTTAGGCCTACAAAAGCGCTTCCAAGGAAGGGTGCTGGCTAGCAACAGCTTTCAGTGCTGGCACTTTTCATCTCGGAGCAATTGCTGGACGTTTGCAATTTCTCAGCTCGTGTCTAGGAGACGGAAAGAGAAGGACTGTGACGTTTGGTGCGTATAGAAGCGCAAAGCCCCAGTGTTGCTGCGCCTGTGAAAGCGCTTCCAAGGAAGGGTGCTGGCTAGCAACAGCTTTCAGTGCTGGCACTTTTCATCTCTGAGCAATTGCTCGACGTTTGCAATTTCTCAGCTCGTGTCTACGAGACGGAAAGAGAAGGACCGTGACGTTTGGTGGGTAGAGAAGCGCAAAGCCCCAGTGTTGCTGCACCTGTGAAAGCGCTTCCAAGGAAGGGTGCTGGCTAGCAACAGCTTTCAGTGCTGGCACTTTTCATCTCTGAGCAATTGCTCGACGTTTGCAATTTCTCACCTGAGCTCTCTTTAGAGTGCGCGAGAGGATGAGCAGAAGATGAGGTGGCTAGAGAAGCCCAGAGCCCCAGTGTTCTTAGGCCTACAAAAGCGCTTCCAAGGAAGGGTGCTGGCTAGCAAGAGCTTTCAGTGCTGGCACTTTTCATCTCTGAGCAATTGCTCGACGTTTGCAATTTCTCACCTGAGCTCTCTTTAGAGTGCGCGAGAGGATGAGCAGAAGATGAGGTGGCTAGAGAAGCCCAGAGCCCCAGTGTTCTTAGGCCTACAAAAGCGCTTCCAAGGAAGGGTGCTGGCTAGCAACAGCTTTCAGTGCTGGCACTTTTCATCTCGGAGCAATTGCTGGACGTTTGCAATTTCTCAGCTCCTGTCTACGAGACGGAAAGAGAATGACCGTGACATTTGGTGGCTAGAGAAGCCCAGAGCCCCAGTGTTGCTGCGCCTGTGAAAGCGCTTCCAAGGAAGGGTGCTGGCTAGCAAGAGCTTTCAGTGCTGGCACTTTTCATCTCTGAGCAATTGCTCGACGTTTGTAATTTCTCAGCTCGTGTCTACCGACGGAAAGAGAAGGACCGTGACGTTTGGTGCGTATAGAAGCGCAAAGCCCCAGTGTTGCTGCGCCTGTGAAAGCGCTTCCAAGGAAGGGTGCTGGCTAGCAACAGCTTTCAGTGCTGGCACTTTTCATCTCTGAGCAATTGCTCGACGTTTGCAATATCTCACCTGAGCTCTCTTTAGAGTGCGCGAGAGGATGAGCAGAAGATGAGGTGGCTAGAGAAGCCCAGAGCCCCAGTGTTCTTAGGCCTACAAAAGCGCTTCCAAGGAAGGGTGCTGGCTAGCAAGAGCTTTCAGTGCTGGCACTTTTCATCTCTGAGCAATTGCTCGACGTTTGCAATTTCCCAGCTCCTGTCTACGAAACGGGAAGAGAAGGACCGTGACTTTTGGTGGCTACAGAAGCGCAAAGCCCCAGTGTTGCTGCGCCTGTGAAAGCGCTTCCAAGGAAGGGTGCTGGCTAGCAAGAGCTTTCAGTGCTGGCACTTTTCATCTCTGAGCAATTGCTCGACGTTTGCAATTTCTCAGCTCGTGTCTACCGACGGAAAGAGAAGGACCGTGACGTTTGGTGCGTATAGAAGCGCAAAGCCCCAGTGTTGCTGCGCCTGTGAAAGCGCTTCCAAGGAAGGGTGCTGGCTAGCAAGAGCTTTCAGTGCTGGCACTTTTCATCTCTGAGCAATTGCTCGACGTTTGCAATTTCTCACCTGAGCTCTCTTTAGAGTGCGCGAGAGGATGAGCAGAAGATGAGGTGGCTAGAGAAGCCCAGAGCCCCAGTGTTCTTAGGCCTACAAAAGCGCTTCCAAGGAAGGGTGCTGGCTAGCAAGAGCTTTCAGTGCTGGCACTTTTCATCTCTGAGCAATTGCTCGACGTTTGCAATTTCTCACCTGAGCTCTCTTTAGAGTGCGCGCGAGGATGAGCAGAAGATTAGGTGGCTAGAGAAGCCCAGAGCCCCAGTGTTCTTAGGCCTACAAAAGCGCTTCCAAGGAAGGGTGCTGGCTAGCAAGAGCTTTCAGTGCTGGCACTTTTCATCTCTGAGCAATTGCTCGACGTTTGCAATTTCTCAGCTCGTGTCTACGAGACGGAAAGAGAATGACCGTGACATTTGGTGGCTAGAGAAGCGCAAAGCCCCAGTGTTGCTGCGCCTGTGAAAGCGCTTCCAAGGAAGGGTGCTGGCTAGCAAGAGCTTTCAGTGCTGGCACTTTTCATCTCTGAGCAATTGCTCGACGTTTGCAATTTCTCAGCTCGTGTCTACCGACGGAAAGAGAAGGACCGTGACGTTTGGTGGGTAGAGAAGCGCAAAGCCCCAGTGTTGCTGCGCCTGTGAAAGCGCTTCCAAGGAAGGGTGCTGGCTAGCAACAGCTTTCAGTGCTGGCACTTTTCATCTCTGAGCAATTGCTCGACGTTTGCAATTTCTCACCTGAGCTCTCTTTAGAGTGCGCGAGAGGATGAGCAGAAGATGAGGTGGCTAGAGAAGCCCAGAGCCCCAGTGTTCTTAGGCCTACAAAAGCGCTTCCAAGGAAGGGTGCTGGCTAGCAAGAGCTTTCAGTGCTGGCACTTTTCATCTCTGAGCAATTGCTCGACGTTTGCAATTTCTCAGCTCGTGTCTACCGACGGAAAGACAAGGACCGTGACGCTTGGTGCGTATAGAAGCGCAAAGCCCCAGTGTTGCTGCGCCTGTGAAAGCGCTTCCAAGGAAGGGTGCTGGCTAGCAAGAGCTTTCAGTGCTGGCACTTTTCATCTCTGAGCAATTGCTCGACGTTTGCAATTTCTCACCTGAGCTCTCTTTAGAGTGCGCGAGAGGATGAGCAGAAGATGAGGTGGCTAGAGAAGCCCGGAGCCCCAGTGTTCTTAGGCCTACAAAAGCGCTTCCAAGGAAGGGTGCTGGCTAGCAACAGCTTTCAGTGCTGGCACTTTTCATCTCGGAGCAATTGCTCGACGTTTGCAATTTCTCAGCTCGTGTCTACGAGACGGAAAGAGAAGGACCGTGACGTTTGGTGGCTAGAGAAGCGCAAAGCCCCAGTGTTGCTGCGCCTGTGAAAGCGCTTCCAAGGAAGGGTGCTGGCTAGCAACAGCTTTCAGTGCTGGCACTTTTCATCTCTGAGCAATTGCTCGATGTTTGCAATTTCTCAGCTCGTGTCTAGGAGACGGAAAGAGAAGGACCGTGACGCTTGGTGGCTAGAGAAGCACAAAGCCCCAGTGTTACTGCGCCTGTGAAAGCGCTTCCAAGGAAGGGTGCTGGCTAGCAACAGCTTTCAGTGCTGGCACTTTTCATCTCTGAGCAATTGCTCGACGTTTGCAATTTCTCACCTGAGCTCTCTTTAGAGTGCGCGAGAGGATGAGCAGAAGATGAGGTGGCTAGAGAAGCCCAGAGCCCCAGTGTTCTTAGGCCTACAAAAGCGCTTCCAAGGAAGGGTGCTGGCTAGCAAGAGCTTTCAGTGCTGGCACTTTTCATCTCTGAGCAATTGCTCGACGTTTGCAATTTCTCACCTGAGCTCTCTTTAGAGTGCGCGAGAGGATGAGCAGAAGATGAGGTGGCTAGAGAAGCCCGGAGCCCCAGTGTTCTTAGGCCTACAAAAGCGCTTCCAAGGAAGGGTGCTGGCTAGCAAGAGCTTTCAGTGCTGGCACTTTTCATCTCTGAGCAATTGCTGGACGTTTGCAATTTCTCAGCTCCTGTCTATGAGACGGAAAGAGAATGACCGTGACATTTGGTGGGTAGAGAAGCGCAAAGCCCCAGTGTTGCTGCGCCTGTGAAAGCGCTTCCAAGGAAGGGTGCTGGCTAGCAAGAGCTTTCAGTGCTGGCACTTTTCATCTCTGAGCAATTGCTCGACGTTTGCAATTTCTCAGCTCGTGTCTACCGACGGAAAGAGAAGGACCGTGACGTTTGGTGCGTAGAGAAGCGCAAAGCCCCAGTGTTGCTGCGCCTGTGAAAGCGCTTCCAAGGAAGGGTGCTGGCTAGCAAGAGCTTTCAGTGCTGGCACTTTTCATCTCTGAGCAATTGCTCGACGTTTGCAATTTCTCACCTGAGCTCTCTTTAGAGTGCGCGAGAGGATGAGCAGAAGATGAGGTGGCTAGAGAAGCCCGGAGCCCCAGTGTTCTTAGGCCTACAAAAGCGCTTCCAAGGAAGGGTGCTGGCTAGCAAGAGCTTTCAGTGCTGGCACTTTTCATCTCTGAGCAATTGCTCGACGTTTGCAATTTCTCACCTGAGCTCTCTTTAGAGTGCGCGAGAGGATGAGCAGAAGATTAGGTGGCTAGAGAAGCCCAGAGCCCCAGTGTTCTTAGGCCTACAAAAGCGCTTCCAATGAAGGGGGCTGGCTAGCAACAGCTTTCAGTGCTGGCACTTTTCATCTCTGAGCAATTGCTCGACGTTTGCAATTTCTCAGCTCGTGTCTACCGACGGAAAGAGAAGGACCGTGACGCTTGGTGGGTAGAGAAGCGCAAAGCCCCAGTGTTGCTGCGCCTGTGAAAGCGCTTCCAAGGAAGGGTGCTGGCTAGCAAGAGCTTTCAGTGCTGGCACTTTTCATCTCTGAGCAATTGCTCGACGTTTGCAATTTCTCACCTGAGCTCTCTTTAGAGTGCGCGAGAGGATGAGCAGAAGATGAGGTGGCTAGAGAAGCCCGGAGCCCCAGTGTTCTTAGGCCTACAAAAGCGCTTCCAAGGAAGGGTGCTGGCTAGCAAGAGCTTTCAGTGCTGGCACTTTTCATCTCTGAGCAATTGCTCGACGTTTGCAATTTCTCAGCTCGTGTCTACCGACGGAAATAGAAGGACCGTGACGTTTGGTGCGTATAGAAGCGCAAAGCCCCAGTGTTGCTGTGCCTGTGAAAGCGCTTCCAAGGAAGGGTGCTGGCTAGCAAGAGCTTTCAGTGCTGGCACTTTTCATCTCTGAGCAATTGCTCGACGTTTGCAATTTCTCAGCTCGTGTCTACCGACGGAAAGAGAAGGACCGTGACGTTTGGTGCGTATAGAAGCGCAAAGCCCCAGTGTTGCTGCGCCTGTGAAAGCGCTTCCAAGGAAGGGTGCTGGCTAGCAACAGCTTTCAGTGCTGGCACTTTTCATCTCTGAGCAATTGCTCGACGTTTGCAATTTCTCACCTGAGCTCTCTTTAGAGTGCGCGAGAGGATGAGCAGAAGATGAGGTGGCTAGAGAAGCCCAGAGCCCCAGTGTTCTTAGGCCTACAAAAGCGCTTCCAAGGAAGGGTGCTGGCTAGCAAGAGCTTTCAGTGCTGGCACTTTTCATCTCTGAGCAATTGCTCGACGTTTGCAATTTCTCACCTGAGCTCTCTTTAGAGTGCGCGAGAGGATGAGCAGAAGATGAGGTGGCTAGAGAAGCCCAGAGCCCCAGTGTTCTTAGGCCTACAAAAGCGCTTCCAAGGAAGGGTGCTGGCTAGCAAGAGCTTTCAGTGCTGGCACTTTTCATCTCTGAGCAATTGCTCGACGTTTGCAATTTCTCACCTGAGCTCTCTTTAGAGTGCGCGAGAGGATGAGCAGAAGATTAGGTGGCTAGAGAAGCCCAGAGCCCCAGTGTGCTTAGGCCTACAAAAGCGCTTCCAAGGAAGGGTGCTGGCTAGCAAGAGCTTTCAGTGCTGGCACTTTTCATCTCTGAGCAATTGCTCGACGTTTGCAATTTCTCAGCTCGTGTCTACGAGACGGAAAGAGAAGGACCGTGACGTTTGGTGGGTAGAGAAGCGCAAAGCCCCAGTGTTGCTGCGCCTGTGAAAGCGCTTCCAAGGAAGGGTGCTGGCTAGCAAGAGCTTTCAGTGCTGGCACTTTTCATCTCTGAGCAATTGCTCGACGTTTGTAATTTCTCAGCTCGTGTCTACCGACGGAAAGAGAAGGACCGTGACGTTTGGTGCATATAGAAGCGCAAAGCCCCAGTGTTGCTGCGCCTGTGAAAGCGCTTCCAAGGAAGGGTGCTGGCTAGCAAGAGCTTTCAGTGCTGGCACTTTTCATCTCTGAGCAATTGCTCGACGTTTGCAATTTCTCACCTGAGCTCTCTTTAGAGTGCGCGAGAGGATGAGCAGAAGATGAGGTGGCTAGAGAAGCCCAGAGCCCCAGTGTGCTTAGACCTACAAAAGCGCTTCCAAGGAAGGGTGCTGGCTAGCAAGAGCTTTCAGTGCTGGCACTTTTCATCTCTGAGCAATTGCTCGACGTTTGCAATTTCTCAGCTCGTGTCTACGAGACGGAAAGAGAAGGACCGTGACATTTGGTGGGTAGAGAAGCGCAAAGCCCCAGTGTTGCTGCGCCTGTGAAAGCGCTTCCAAGGAAGGGTGCTGGCTAGCAACAGCTTTCAGTGCTGGCACTTTTCATCTCTGAGCAATTGCTCGACGTTTGCAATTTCTCAGCTCGTGTCTACCAACGGAAAGAGAAGGACCGTGACGTTTGGTGCGTATAGAAGCGCAAAGACCCAGTGTTGCTGCGCCTGTGAAAGCGCTTCCAAGGAAGGGTGCTGGCTAGCAAGAGCTTTCAGTGCTGGCACTTTTCATCTCTGAGCAATTGCTCGACGTTTGCAATTTCTCACACGAGCTCTCTTTAGAGTGCGCGAGAGGATGAGCAGAAGATGAGGTGGCTAGAGAAGCCCAGAGCCCCAGTGTTCTTAGGCCTACAAAAGCGCTTCCAAGGAAGGGTGCTGGCTAGCAAGAGCTTTCAGTGCTGGCACTTTTCATCTCGGAGCAATTGCTCGACGTTTGCAATTTCTCACCTGAGCTCTCTTTAGAGTGCGCAAGAGGATGAGCAGAAGATTAGGTGGCTAGAGAAGCCCAGAGCCCCAGTGTTCTTAGACCTACAAAAGCGCTTCCAAGGAAGGGGGCTGGCTAGCAAGAGCTTTCAGTGCTGGCACTTTTCATCTCTGAGCAATTGCTCGACGTTTGCAATTTCTCACCTGAGCTCTCTTTAGAGTGCGCGAGAGGATGAGCAGAAGATGAGGTGGCTAGAGAAGCCCAGAGCCCCAGTGTTCTTAGGCCTACAAAAGCGCTTCCAAGGAAGGGTGCTGGCTAGCAACAGCTTTCAGTGCTGGCACTTTTCATCTCTGAGCAATTGCTCGACGTTTGCAATTTCTCAGCTCGTGTCTAGGAGACGGAAAGAGAAGGACCGTGACGTTTGGTGCGTATAGAAGCGCAAAGCCCCAGTGTTGCTGCGCCTGTGAAAGCGCTTCCAAGGAAGGGTGCTGGCTAGCAAGAGCTTTCAGTGCTGGCACTTTTCATCTCTGAGCAATTGCTCGACGTTTGTAATTTCTCACCTGAGCTCTCTTTAGAGTGCGCGAGAGGATGAGCAGAAGATGAGGTGGCTAGAGAAGCCCAAAGCCCCAGTGTTCTTAGGCCTACAAAAGCGCTTCCAAGGAAGGGTGCTGGCTAGCAAGAGCTTTCAGTGCTGGCACTTTTCATCTCTGAGCAATTGCTCGACGTTTGCAATTTCTCAGCTCGTGTCTACCGACGGAAAGAGAAGGACCGTGACGTTTGGTGCGTAGAGAAGCGCAAAGCCCCAGTGTTGCTGCGCCTGTGAAAGCGCTTCCAAGGAAGGGTGCTGGCTAGCAAGAGCTTTCAGTGCTGGCACTTTTCATCTCTGAGCAATTGCTCGACGTTTGCAATTTCTCACCTGAGCTCTCTTTAGAGTGCGCGAGAGGATGAGCAGAAGATGAGGTGGCTAGAGAAGCCCAGAGCCCCAGTGTTCTTAGGCCTACAAAAGCGCTTCCAAGGAAGGGTGCTGGCTAGCAACAGCTTTCAGTGCTGGCACTTTTCATCTCTGAGCAATTGCTCGACGTTTGCAATTTCTCAGCTCGTGTCTACGAGACGGAAAGAGAAGGACCGTGACGTTTGGTGCGTATAGAAGCGCAAAGCCCCAGTGTTGCTGCGCCTGTGAAAGCGCTTCCAAGGAAGGGTGCTGGCTAGCAAGAGCTTTCAGTGCTGGCACTTTTCATCTCTGAGCAATTGCTCGACGTTTGCAATTTCTCAGCTCGTGTCTACGAGACGGAAAGAGAAGGACCGTGACGTTTGGTGGGTAGAGAAGCGCAAAGCCCCAGTGTTGCTGCGCCTGTGAAAGCGCTTCCAAGGAAGGGGGCTGGCTAGCAAGAGCTTTCAGTGCTGGCACTTTTCATCTCTGAGCAATTGCTCGACGTTTGCAATTTCTCACCTGAGCTCTCTTTAGAGTGCGCGAGAGGATGAGCAGAAGATGAGGTGGCTAGAGAAGCCCAGAGCCCCAGTGTTCTTAGGCCTACAAAAGCGCTTCCAAGGAAGGGTGCTGGCTAGCAAGAGCTTTCAGTGCTGGCACTTTTCATCTCTGAGCAATTGCTCGACGTTTGCAATTTCTCACCTCTTGTCTACCGACAGAAAGAGAAGGACCGTGACGTTTGGTGGGTAGAGAAGCGCAAAGCCCCAGTGTTGCTGCGCCTGTGAAAGCGCTTCCAAGGAAGGGTGCTGGCTAGCAACAGCTTTCAGTGCTGGCACTTTTCATCTCTGAGCAATTGCACGACGTTTGCAATTTCTCACCTGAGCTCTCTTTAGAGTGCGCGCGAGGATGAGCAGAAGATGAGGTGGCTAGAGAAGCCCAGAGCCCCAGTGTTCTTAGGCCTACAAAAGCGCTTCCAAGGAAGGGTGCTGGCTAGCAAGAGCTTTCAGTGCTGGCACTTTTCATCTCTGAGCAATTGCTCGACGTTTGCAATTTCTCACCTGAGCTCTCTTTAGAGTGCGCGAGAGGATGAGCAGAAGATGAGGTGGCTAGAGAAGCCCAGAGCCCCAGTGTTCTTAGGCCTACAAAAGCGCTTCCAAGGAAGGGTGCTGGCTAGCAACAGCTTTCAGTGCTGGCAGTTTTCATCTCGGAGCAATTGCTCGACGTTTGCAATTTCTCAGCTCGTGTCTAGGAGACGGAAAGAGAAGGACCGTGACGTTTGGTGGCTAGAGAAGCGCAAAGCCCCAGTGTTGCTGCGCCTGTGAAAGCGCTTCCAAGGAAGGGTGCTGGCTAGCAACAGCTTTCAGTGCTGGCACTTTTCATCTCTGAGCAATTGCTGGACGTTTGCAATTTCTCACCTGAGCTCTCTTTAGAGTGCGCGAGAGGATGAGCAGAAGTTTAGGTGTCTAGAGAAGCCCAGAGCCCCAGTGTGCTTAGGCCTACAAAAGCGCTTCCAAGGAAGGGTGCTGGCTAGCAAGAGCTTTCAGTGCTGGCACTATTCATCTCTGAGCAATTGCTCGACGTTTGCAATTTCTCACCTGAGCTCTCTTTAGAGTGCGCGAGAGGATGAGCAGAAGATGAGGTGGCTAGAGAAGCCCAGAGCCCCAGTGTTCTTAGGCCTACAAAAGCGCTTCCAAGGAAGGGTGCTGGCTAGCAACAGCTTTCAGTGCTGGCACTTTTCATCTCTGAGCAATTGCTCGACGTTTGCAATTTCTCACCTGAGCTCTCTTTAGAGTGCGCGAGAGGATGAGCAGAAGATGAGGTGGCTAGAGAAGCCCAGAGCCCCAGTGTTCTTAGGCCTACAAAAGCGCTTCCAAGGAAGGGTGCTGGCTAGCAACAGCTTTCAGTGCTGGCACTTTTCATCTCTGAGCAATTGCTCGACGTTTGCAATTTCCCAGCTCCTGTCTACGAGACGGAAAGAGAAGGACCGTGACTTTTGGTGGGTAGAGAAGCGCAAAGCCCCAGTGTTGCTGCGCCTGTGAAAGCGCTTCCAAGGAAGGGTGCTGGCTAGCAAGAGCTTTCAGTGCTGGCACTTTTCATCTCTGAGCAATTGCTTGACGTTTGCAATTTCTCAGCTCGTGTCTACCGACGGAAAGAGAAGGACCGTGACGTTTGGTGCGTATAGAAGCGCAAAGCCCCAGTGTTGCTGCGCCTGTGAAAGCGCTTCCAAGGAAGGGTGCTGGCTAGCAAGAGCTTTCAGTGCTGGCACTTTTCATCTCTGAGCAATTGCTCGACGTTTGCAATTTCTCACCTGAGCTCTCTTTAGAGTGCGCGAGAGGATGAGCAGAAGATGAGGTGGCTAGAGAAGCCCAGAGCCCCAGTGTTCTTAGGCCTACAAAAGCGCTTCCAAGGAAGGGTGCTGGCTAGCAACAGCTTTCAGTGCTGGCACTTTTCATCTCTGAGCAATTGCTCGACGTTTGCAATTTCTCACCTGAGCTCTCTTTAGAGTGCGCAAGAGGATGAGCAGAAGATTAGGTGGCTAGAGAAGCCCAGAGCCCCAGTGTTCTTAGACCTAAAAAAGCGCTTCCAAGGAAGGGTGCTGGCTAGCAACAGCTTTCAGTGCTGGCACTTTTCATCTCTGAGCAATTGCTCGACGTTTGCAATTTCTCACCTGAGCTCTCTTTAGAGTGCGCGAGAGGATGAGCAGAAGATTAGGTGGCTAGAGAAGCCCAGAGCCCCAGTGTTCTTAGGCCTACAAAAGCGCTTCCAAGGAAGGGTGCTGGCTAGCAAGAGCTTTCAGTGCTGGCACTTTTCATCTCTGAGCAATTGCTCGACGTTTGCAATTTCTCAGCTCGTGTCTAGGAGACGGAAAGAGAAGGACCGTGACGTTTGGTGCGTATAGAAGCGCAAAGCCCCAGTGTTGCTGCGCCTGTGAAAGCGCTTCCAAGGAAGGGTGCTGGCTAGCAACAGCTTTCAGTGCTGGCACTTTTCATCTCTGAGCAATTGCTCGACGTTTGCAATTTCTCACCTGAGCTCTCTTTAGAGTGCGCGAGAGGATGAGCAGAAGATTAGGTGGCTAGAGAAGCCCAGAGCCCCAGTGTTCTTAGGCCTACAAAAGCGCTTCCAAGGAAGGGTGCTGGCTAGCAACAGCTTTCAGTGCTGGCACTTTTCATCTCTGAGCAATTGCTCGACGTTTGCAATTTCTCAGCTCCTGTCTACGAGACGGAAAGAGAATGACCGTGACATTTGGTGGGTAGAGAAGTGCAAAGCCCCAGTGTTGCTGCGCCTGTGAAAGCGCTTCCAAGGAAGGGTGCTGGCTAGCAAGAGCTTTCAGTGCTGGCACTTTTCATCTCTGAGCAATTGCTCGACGTTTGCAATTTCTCAGCTCGTGTCTACCGACGGAAAGAGAAGGACCGTGACGTTTGGTGGGTAGAGAAGCGCAAAGCCCCAGTGTTGCTGCGCCTGTGAAAGCGCTTCCAAGGAAGGGTGCTGGCTAGCAAGAGCTTTCAGTGCTGGCACTTTTCATCTCTGAGCAATTGCTCGACGTTTGCAATTTCTCACCTGAGCTCTCTTTAGAGTGCGCGAGAGGATGAGCAGAAGATGAGGTGGCTAGAGAAGCCCAGAGCCCCAGTGTTCTTAGGCCTACAAAAGCGCTTCCAAGGAAGGGTGCTGGCTAGCAACAGCTTTCAGTGCTGGCACTTTTCATCTCTGAGCAATTGCTCGACGTTTGCAATTTCTCAGCTCGTGTCTACCGACGGAAAGAGAAGGACCGTGACGCTTGGTGCGTATAGAAGCACAAAGCCCCAGTGTTGCTGCGCCTGTGAAAGCGCTTCCAAGGAAGGGTGCTGGCTAGCAAGAGCTTTCAGTGCTGGCACTTTTCATCTCTGAGCAATTGCTCGACGTTTGCAATTTCTCACCTGAGCTCTCTTTAGAGTGCGCGAGAGGATGAGCAGAAGATGAGGTGGCTAGAGAAGCCCGGAGCCCCAGTGTTCTTAGGCCTACAACAGCGCTTCCAAGGAAGGGTGCTGGCTAGCAAGAGCTTTCAGTGCTGGCACTTTTCATCTCTGAGCAATTGCTCGACGTTTGCAATTTCTCAGCTCGTGTCTACCGACGGAAAGAGAAGGACCGTGACGTTTGGTGGCTAGAGAAGCGCAAAGCCCCAGTGTTGCTGCGCCTGTGAAAGCGCTTCCAAGGAAGGGTGCTGGCTAGCAAGAGCTTTCAGTGCTGGCACTTTTCATCTCTGAGCAATTGCTCGACGTTTGCAATTTCTCAGCTCGTGTCTAGGAGACGGAAAGAGAAGGACCGTGACGCTTGGTGGCTAGAGAAGCACAAAGCCCCAGTGTTACTGCGCCTGTGAAAGCGCTTCCAAGGAAGGGTGCTGGCTAGCAACAGCTTTCAGTGCTGGCACTTTTCATCTCTGAGCAATTGCTCGACGTTTGCAATTTCTCACCTGAGCTCTCTTTAGAGTGCGCGAGAGGATGAGCAGAAGATGAGGTGGCTAGAGAAGCCCAGAGCCCCAGTGTTCTTAGGCCTACAAAAGCGCTTCCAAGGAAGGGTGCTGGCTAGCAAGAGCTTTCAGTGCTGGCACTTTTCATCTCTGAGCAATTGCTGGACGTTTGCAATTTCTCACCTGAGCTCTCTTTAGAGTGCGCGAGAGGATGAGCAGAAGATGAGGTGGCTAGAGAAGCCCAGAGCCCCAGTGTTCTTAGGCCTACAAAAGCGCTTCCAAGGAAGGGGGCTGGCTAGCAAGAGCTTTCAGTGCTGGCACTTTTCATCTCTGAGCAATTGCTGGACGTTTGCAATTTCTCAGCTCCTGTCTATGAGACGGAAAGAGAATGACCGTGACATTTGGTGGCTAGAGAAGCGCAAAGCCCCAGTGTTGCTGCGCCTGTGAAAGCGCTTCCAAGGAAGGGTGCTGGCTAGCAACAGCTTTCAGTGCTGGCACTTTTCATCTCTGAGCAATTGCTCGACGTTTGCAATTTCTCAGCTCGTGTCTACCGACGGAAAGAGAAGGACCGTGACGTTTGGTGCGTATAGAAGCGCAAAGCCCCAGTGTTGCTGCGCCTGTGAAAGCGCTTCCAAGGAAGGGTGCTGGCTAGCAAGAGCTTTCAGTGCTGGCACTTTTCATCTCTGAGCAATTGCTCGACGTTTGCAATTTCTCACCTGAGCTCTCTTTAGAGTGCGCGAGAGGATGAGCAGAAGATGAGGTGGCTAGAGAAGCCCGGAGCCCCAGTGTTCTTAGGCCTACAAAAGCGCTTCCAAGGAAGGGTGCTGGCTAGCAAGAGCTTTCAGTGCTGGCACTTTTCATCTCTGAGCAATTGCTCGACGTTTGCAATTTCTCACCTGAGCTCTCTTTAGAGTGCGCGAGAGGATGAGCAGAAGATTAGGTGGCTAGAGAAGCCCAGAGCCCCAGTGTTCTTAGGCCTACAAAAGCGCTTCCAATGATAGGGGCTGGCTAGCAACAGCTTTCAGTGCTGGCACTTTTCATCTCTGAGCAATTGCTCGACGTTTGCAATTTCTCAGCTCGTGTCTACCGACGGAAAGAGAAGGACCGTGACGCTTGGTGGGTAGAGAAGCGCAAAGCCCCAGTGTTGCTGCGCCTGTGAAAGCGCTTCCAAGGAAGGGTGCTGGCTAGCAAGAGCTTTCAGTGCTGGCACTTTTCATCTCTGAGCAATTGCTCGACGTTTGCAATTTCTCACCTGAGCTCTCTTTAGAGTGCGCGAGAGGATGAGCAGAAGATGAGGTGGCTAGAGAAGCCCAGAGCCCCAGTGTTCTTAGGCCTACAAAAGCGCTTCCAAGGAAGGGTGCTGGCTAGCAAGAGCTTTCAGTGCTGGCAGTTTTCATCTCGGAGCAATTGCTCGACGTTTGCAATTTCTCACCTCGTGTCTACCGACGGAAAGAGAAGGACCGTGACGTTTGGTGCGTATAGAAGCGCAAAGCCCCAGTGTTGCTGCGCCTGTGAAAGCGCTTCCAAGGAAGGGTGCTGGCTAGCAACAGCTTTCAGTGCTGGCACTTTTCATCTCTGAGCAATTGCTCGACGTTTGCAATTTCTCACCTGAGCTCTCTTTAGAGTGCGCGAGAGGATGAGCAGAAGATGAGGTGGCTAGAGAAGCCCAGAGCCCCAGTGTTCTTAGGCCTACAAAAGCGCTTCCAAGGAAGGGTGCTGGCTAGCAAGAGCTTTCAGTGCTGGCACTTTTCATCTCTGAGCAATTGCTCGACGTTTGCAATTTCTCACCTGAGCTCTCTTTAGAGTGCGCGAGAGGATGAGCAGAAGATGAGGTGGCTAGAGAAGCCCAGAGCCCCAGTGTTCTTAGGCCTACAAAAGCGCTTCCAAGGAAGGGTGCTGGCTAGCAACAGCTTTCAGTGCTGGCACTTTTCATCTCTGAGCAATTGCTCGACGTTTGCAATTTCTCACCTGAGCTCTCTTTAGAGTGCGCGAGAGGATGAGCAGAAGATGAGGTGGCTAGAGAAGCCCAGAGCCCCAGTGTTCTTAGGCCTACAAAAGCGCTTCCAAGGAAGGGTGCTGGCTAGCAACAGCTTTCAGTGCTGGCACTTTTCATCTCTGAGCAATTGCTGGACGTTTGCAATTTCTCAGCTCGTGTCTACGAGACGGAAAGAGAATGACCGTGACATTTGGTAGCTAGAGAAGCGCAAAGCCCCAGTGTTGCTGCGCCTGTGAAAGCGCTTCCAAGGAAGGGTGCTGGCTAGCAAGAGCTTTCAGTGCTGGCACTTTTCATCTCTGAGCAATTGCTCGACGTTTGTAATTTCTCAGCTCGTGTCTACCGACGGAAAGAGAAGGACCGTGACGTTTGGTGCGTATAGAAGCGCAAAGCCCCAGTGTTGCTGCGCCTGTGAAAGCGCTTCCAAGGAAGGGTGCTGGCTAGCAAGAGCTTTCAGTGCTGGCACTTTTCATCTCTGAGCAATTGCTCGACGTTTGCAATTTCTCACCTGAGCTCTCTTTAGAGTGCGCGAGAGGATGAGCAGAAGATGAGGTGGCTAGAGAAGCCCAGAGCCCCAGTGTTCTTAGGCCTACAAAAGCGCTTCCAAGGAAGGGTGCTGGCTAGCAAGAGCTTTCAGTGCTGGCACTTTTCATCTCTGAGCAATTGCTCGACGTTTGCAATTTCTCAGCTCGTGTCTACGAGACGGAAAGAGAAGGACCGTGACATTTAGTGGGTAGAGAAGCGCAAAGCCCCAGTGTTGCTGCGCCTGTGAAAGCGCTTCCAAGGAAGGGTGCTGGCTAGCAAGAGCTTTCAGTGCTGGCACTTTTCATCTCTGAGCAATTGCTCGACGTTTGCAATTTCTCAGCTCGTGTCTACCGACGGAAAGAGAAGGACCGTGACGTTTGGTGCGTATAGAAGCGCAAAGCCCCAGTGTTGCTGCGCCTGTGAAAGCGCTTCCAAGGAAGGGTGCTGGCTAGCAAGAGCTTTCAGTGCTGGCACTTTTCATCTCTGAGCAATTGCTCGACGTTTGCAATTTCTCACCTGAGCTCTCTTTAGAGTGCGCGAGAGGATGAGCAGAAGATGAGGTGGCTAGAGAAGCCCAGAGCCCCACTGTTCTTAGGCCTACAAAAGCGCTTCCAAGGAAGGGTGCTGGCTAGCAAGAGCTTTCAGTGCTGGCACTTTTCATCTCTGAGCAATTGCTGGACGTTTGCAATTTCTCACCTGAGCTCTCTTTAGAGTGCGCGAGAGGATGAGCAGAAGATGAGGTGGCTAGAGAAGCCCAGAGCCCCAGTGTTCTTAGGCCTACAAAAGCGCTTCCAAGGAAGGGTGCTGGCTAGCAAGAGCTTTCAGTGCTGGCACTTTTCATCTCTGAGCAATTGCTCGACGTTTGCAATTTCTCACCTGAGCTCTCTTTAGAGTGCGCGAGAGGATGAGCAGAAGATGAGGTGGCTAGAGAAGCCCAGAGCCCCAGTGTGCTTAGGCCTACAAAAGCGCTTCCAAGGAAGGGTGCTGGCTAGCAACAGCTTTCAGTGCTGGCACTTTTCATCTCTGAGCAATTGCTGGACGTTTGCAATTTCTCAGCTCGTGTCTACGAGACGGAAAGAGAATGACCGTGACATTTGGTAGCTAGAGAAGCGCAAAGCCCCAGTGTTGCTGCGCCTGTGAAAGCGCTTCCAAGGAAGGGTGCTGGCTAGCAAGAGCTTTCAGTGCTGGCACTTTTCATCTCTGAGCAATTGCTTGACGTTTGTAATTTCTCAGCTCGTGTCTACCGACGGAAAGAGAAGGACCGTGACGTTTGGTGCGTATAGAAGCGCAAAGCCCCAGTGTTGCTGCGCCTGTGAAAGCGCTTCCAAGGAAGGGTGCTGGCTAGCAAGAGCTTTCAGTGCTGGCACTTTTCATCTCTGAGCAATTGCTGGACGTTTGCAATTTCTCACCTGAGCTCTCTTTAGAGTGCGCGAGAGGATGAGCAGAAGATGAGGTGGCTAGAGAAGCCCAGAGCCCCAGTGTTCTTAGGCCTACAAAAGCGCTTCCAAGGAAGGGTGCTGGCTAGCAAGAGCTTTCAGTGCTGGCACTTTTCATCTCTGAGCAATTGCTCGACGTTTGCAATTTCTCAGCTCCTGTCTACGAGACGGAAAGAGAAGGACCGTGACATTTAGTGGGTAGAGAAGCGCAAAGCCCCAGTGTTGCTGCGCCTGTGAAAGCGCTTCCAAGGAAGGGTGCTGGCTAGCAAGAGCTTTCAGTGCTGGCACTTTTCATCTCTGAGCAATTGCTCGACGTTTGCAATTTCTCAGCTCGTGTCTACCGACGGAAAGAGAAGGACCGTGACGTTTGGTGCGTATAGAAGCGCAAAGCCCCAGTGTTGCTGCGCCTGTGAAAGCGCTTCCAAGGAAGGGTGCTGGCTAGCAACAGCTTTCAGTGCTGGCACTTTTCATCTCTGAGCAATTGCTCGACGTTTGCAATTTCTCACCTGAGCTCTCTTTAGAGTGCGCGAGAGGATGAGCAGAAGATGAGGTGGCTAGAGAAGCCCAGAGCCCCACTGTTCTTAGGCCTACAAAAGCGCTTCCAAGGAAGGGTGCTGGCTAGCAAGAGCTTTCAGTGCTGGCACTTTTCATCTCTGAGCAATTGCTCGACGTTTGCAATTTCTCAGCTCCTGTCTACCGACGGAAAGAGAAGGACCGTGACGCTTGGTGGGTAGAGAAGCGCAAAGCCCCAGTGTTGCTGCGCCTGTGAAAGCGCTTCCAAGGAAGGGTGCTGGCTAGCAACAGCTTTCAGTGCTGGCACTTTTCATCTCGGAGCAATTGCTCGACGTTTGCAATTTCTCAGCTCGTGTCTACCGACGGAAAGAGAAGGACCGTGACGTTTGGTGCGTATAGAAGCGCAAAGCCCCAGTGTTGCTGCGCCTGTGAAAGCGCTTCCAAGGAAGGGTGCTGGCTAGCAACAGCTTTCAGTGCTGGCACTTTTCATCTCTGAGCAATTGCTCGACGTTTGCAATTTCTCACCTGAGCTCTCTTTAGAGTGCGCGAGAGGATGAGCAGAAGATGAGGTGGCTAGAGAAGCCCAGAGCCCCAGTGTTCTTAGGCCTACAAAAGCGCTTCCAAGGAAGGGTGCTGGCTAGCAAGAGCTTTCAGTGCTGGCACTTTTCATCTCTGAGCAATTGCTCGACGTTTGCAATTTCTCACCTGAGCTCTCTTTAGAGTGCGCGAGAGGATGAGCAGAAGATGAGGTGGCTAGAGAAGCCCAGAGCCCCAGTGTTCTTAGGCCTACAAAAGCGCTTCCAAGGAAGGGTGCTGGCTAGCAAGAGCTTTCAGTGCTGGCACTTTTCATCTCTGAGCAATTGCTGGACGTTTGCAATTTCTCAGCTCGTGTCTACGAGATGGAAAGAGAATGACCATGACGTTTGATGGCTAGAGAAGCGCAAAGCCCCAGTGTTGCTGCGCCTGTGAAAGCGCTTCCAAGGAAGGGTGCTGGCTAGCAAGAGCTTTCAGTGCTGGCACTTTTCATCTCTGAGCAATTGCTCGACGTTTGCAATTTCTCACCTCGTGTCTACCGACGGAAAGAGAAGGACCGTGACGTTTGGTGCGTATAGAAGCGCAAAGCCCCAGTGTTGCTGCGCCTGTGAAAGCGCTTCCAAGGAAGGGTGCTGGCTAGCAACAGCTTTCAGTGCTGGCACTTTTCATCTCTGAGCAATTGCTCGACGTTTGCAATTTCTCACCTGAGCTCTCTTTAGAGTGCGCGAGAGGATGAGCAGAAGATGAGGTGGCTAGAGAAGCCCAGAGCCCCAGTGTTCTTAGGCCTACAAAAGCGCTTCCAAGGAAGGGTGCTGGCTAGCAAGAGCTTTCAGTGCTGGCACTTTTCATCTCTGAGCAATTGCTCGACGTTTGCAATTTCTCACCTGAGCTCTCTTTAGAGTGCGCGAGAGGATGAGCAGAAGATGAGGTGGCTAGAGAAGCCCAGAGCCCCAGTGTTCTTAGGCCTACAAAAGCGCTTCCAAGGAAGGGTGCTGGCTAGCAACAGCTTTCAGTGCTGGCACTTTTCATCTCTGAGCAATTGCTGGACGTTTGCAATTTCTCAGCTCGTGTCTACGAGACGGAAAGAGAATGACCGTGACATTTGGTAGCTAGAGAAGCGCAAAGCCCCAGTGTTGCTGCGCCTGTGAAAGCGCTTCCAAGGAAGGGTGCTGGCTAGCAAGAGCTTTCAGTGCTGGCACTTTTCATCTCTGAGCAATTGCTCGACGTTTGTAATTTCTCAGCTCGTGTCTACCGACGGAAAGAGAAGGACCGTGACGTTTGGTGCGTATAGAAGCGCAAAGCCCCAGTGTTGCTGCGCCTGTGAAAGCGCTTCCAAGGAAGGGTGCTGGCTAGCAAGAGCTTTCAGTGCTGGCACTTTTCATCTCTGAGCAATTGCTCGACGTTTGCAATTTCTCACCTGAGCTCTCTTTAGAGTGCGCGAGAGGATGAGCAGAAGATGAGGTGGCTAGAGAAGCCCAGAGCCCCAGTGTTCTTAGGCCTACAAAAGCGCTTCCAAGGAAGGGTGCTGGCTAGCAAGAGCTTTCAGTGCTGGCACTTTTCATCTCTGAGCAATTGCTCGACGTTTGCAATTTCTCAGCTCGTGTCTACGAGACGGAAAGAGAAGGACCGTGACATTTAGTGGGTAGAGAAGCGCAAAGCCCCAGTGTTGCTGCGCCTGTGAAAGCGCTTCCAAGGAAGGGTGCTGGCTAGCAAGAGCTTTCAGTGCTGGCACTTTTCATCTCTGAGCAATTGCTCGACGTTTGCAATTTCTCAGCTCGTGTCTACCGACGGAAAGAGAAGGACCGTGACGTTTGGTGCGTATAGAAGCGCAAAGCCCCAGTGTTGCTGCGCCTGTGAAAGCGCTTCCAAGGAAGGGTGCTGGCTAGCAACAGCTTTCAGTGCTGGCACTTTTCATCTCTGAGCAATTGCTCGACGTTTGCAATTTCTCACCTGAGCTCTCTTTAGAGTGCGCGAGAGGATGAGCAGAAGATTAGGTGGCTAGAGAAGCCCAGAGCCCCACTGTTCTTAGGCCTACAAAAGCGCTTCCAAGGAAGGGTGCTGGCTAGCAAGAGCTTTCAGTGCTGGCACTTTTCATCTCTGAGCAATTGCTCGACGTTTGCAATTTCTCAGCTCGTGTCTACCGACGGAAAGAGAAGGACCGTGACGTTTGGTGGCTAGAGAAGCGCAAAGCCCCAGTGTTGCTGCGCCTGTGAAAGCGCTTCCAAGGAAGGGTGCTGGCTAGCAAGAGCTTTCAGTGCTGGCACTTTTCATCTCTGAGCAATTGCTCGACGTTTGCAATTTCTCAGCTCGTGTCTACCGACGGAAAGAGAAGGACCGTGACGTTTGGTGCGTATAGAAGCGCAAAGCCCCAGTGTTGCTGCGCCTGTGAAAGCGCTTCCAAGGAAGGGTGCTGGCTAGCAACAGCTTTCAGTGCTGGCACTTTTCATCTCTGAGCAATTGCTCGACGTTTGCAATTTCTCACCTGAGCTCTCTTTAGAGTGCGCGAGAGGATGAGCAGAAGATGAGGTGGCTAGAGAAGCCCAGAGCCCCACTGTTCTTAGGCCTACAAAAGCGCTTCCAAGGAAGGGTGCTGGCTAGCAAGAGCTTTCAGTGCTGGCACTTTTCATCTCTGAGCAATTGCTGGACGTTTGCAATTTCTCACCTGAGCTCTCTTTAGAGTGCGCGAGAGGATGAGCAGAAGATGAGGTGGCTAGAGAAGCCCAGAGCCCCAGTGTTCTTAGGCCTACAAAAGCGCTTCCAAGGAAGGGTGCTGGCTAGCAAGAGCTTTCAGTGCTGGCACTTTTCATCTCTGAGCAATTGCTCGACGTTTGCAATTTCTCACCTGAGCTCTCTTTAGAGTGCGCGAGAGGATGAGCAGAAGATGAGGTGGCTAGAGAAGCCCAGAGCCCCAGTGTGCTTAGGCCTACAAAAGCGCTTCCAAGGAAGGGTGCTGGCTAGCAACAGCTTTCAGTGCTGGCACTTTTCATCTCTGAGCAATTGCTGGACGTTTGCAATTTCTCAGCTCGTGTCTACGAGACGGAAAGAGAATGACCGTGACATTTGGTAGCTAGAGAAGCGCAAAGCCCCAGTGTTGCTGCGCCTGTGAAAGCGCTTCCAAGGAAGGGTGCTGGCTAGCAAGAGCTTTCAGTGCTGGCACTTTTCATCTCTGAGCAATTGCTTGACGTTTGTAATTTCTCAGCTCGTGTCTACCGACGGAAAGAGAAGGACCGTGACGTTTGGTGCGTATAGAAGCGCAAAGCCCCAGTGTTGCTGCGCCTGTGAAAGCGCTTCCAAGGAAGGGTGCTGGCTAGCAAGAGCTTTCAGTGCTGGCACTTTTCATCTCTGAGCAATTGCTGGACGTTTGCAATTTCTCACCTGAGCTCTCTTTAGAGTGCGCGAGAGGATGAGCAGAAGATGAGGTGGCTAGAGAAGCCCAGAGCCCCAGTGTTCTTAGGCCTACAAAAGCGCTTCCAAGGAAGGGTGCTGGCTAGCAAGAGCTTTCAGTGCTGGCACTTTTCATCTCTGAGCAATTGCTCGACGTTTGCAATTTCTCAGCTCGTGTCTACGAGACGGAAAGAGAAGGACCGTGACATTTAGTGGGTAGAGAAGCGCAAAGCCCCAGTGTTGCTGCGCCTGTGAAAGCGCTTCCAAGGAAGGGTGCTGGCTAGCAAGAGCTTTCAGTGCTGGCACTTTTCATCTCTGAGCAATTGCTCGACGTTTGCAATTTCTCAGCTCGTGTCTACCGACGGAAAGAGAAGGACCGTGACGTTTGGTGCGTATAGAAGCGCAAAGCCCCAGTGTTGCTGCGCCTGTGAAAGCGCTTCCAAGGAAGGGTGCTGGCTAGCAACAGCTTTCAGTGCTGGCACTTTTCATCTCTGAGCAATTGCTCGACGTTTGCAATTTCTCACCTGAGCTCTCTTTAGAGTGCGCGAGAGGATGAGCAGAAGATGAGGTGGCTAGAGAAGCCCAGAGCCCCACTGTTCTTAGGCCTACAAAAGCGCTTCCAAGGAAGGGTGCTGGCTAGCAAGAGCTTTCAGTGCTGGCACTTTTCATCTCTGAGCAATTGCTCGACGTTTGCAATTTCTCAGCTCCTGTCTACCGACGGAAAGAGAAGGACCGTGACGTTTGGTGGCTAGAGAAGCGCAAAGCCCCAGTGTTGCTGCGCCTGTGAAAGCGCTTCCAAGGAAGGGTGCTGGCTAGCAACAGCTTTCAGTGCTGGCACTTTTCATCTCTGAGCAATTGCTCGACGTTTGCAATTTCTCAGCTCGTGTCTACCGACGGAAAGAGAAGGACCGTGACGTTTGGTGCGTATAGAAGCGCAAAGCCCCAGTGTTGCTGCGCCTGTGAAAGCGCTTCCAAGGAAGGGTGCTGGCTAGCAACAGCTTTCAGTGCTGGCACTTTTCATCTCTGAGCAATTGCTCGACGTTTGCAATTTCTCACCTGAGCTCTCTTTAGAGTGCGCGAGAGGATGAGCAGAAGATGAGGTGGCTAGAGAAGCCCAGAGCCCCAGTGTTCTTAGGCCTACAAAAGCGCTTCCAAGGAAGGGTGCTGGCTAGCAAGAGCTTTCAGTGCTGGCACTTTTCATCTCTGAGCAATTGCTCGACGTTTGCAATTTCTCACCTGAGCTCTCTTTAGAGTGCGCGAGAGGATGAGCAGAAGATGAGGTGGCTAGAGAAGCCCAGAGCCCCAGTGTTCTTAGGCCTACAAAAGCGCTTCCAAGGAAGGGTGCTGGCTAGCAAGAGCTTTCAGTGCTGGCACTTTTCATCTCTGAGCAATTGCTGGACGTTTGCAATTTCTCAGCTCGTGTCTACGAGATGGAAAGAGAATGACCATGACGTTTGATGGCTAGAGAAGCGCAAAGCCCCAGTGTTGCTGCGCCTGTGAAAGCGCTTCCAAGGAAGGGTGCTGGCTAGCAAGAGCTTTCAGTGCTGGCACTTTTCATCTCTGAGCAATTGCTCGACGTTTGTAATTTCTCAGCTCGTGTCTACCGACGGAAAGAGAAGGACCGTGACGTTTGGTGGCTAGAGAAGCGCAAAGCCCCAGTGTTGCTGCGCCTGTGAAAGCGCTTCCAAGGAAGGGTGCTGGCTAGCAAGAGCTTTCAGTGCTGGCACTTTTCATCTCTGAGCAATTGCTCGACGTTTGCAATTTCTCACCTGAGCTCTCTTTAGAGTGCGCGAGAGGATGAGCAGAAGATGAGGTGGCTAGAGAAGCCCAGAGCCCCAGTGTTCTTAGGCCTACAAAAGCGCTTCCAAGGAAGGGTGCTGGCTAGCAAGAGCTTTCAGTGCTGGCACTTTTCATCTCTGAGCAATTGCTCGACGTTTGCAATTTCTCAGCTCCTGTCTACGAGACGGAAAGAGAAGGACCGTGACATTTGGTGGGTAGAGAAGCGCAAAGCCCCAGTGTTGCTGCGCCTGTGAAAGCGCTTCCAAGGAAGGGTGCTGGCTAGCAAGAGCTTTCAGTGCTGGCACTTTTCATCTCTGAGCAATTGCTGGACGTTTGCAATTTCTCAGCTCGTGTCTACCGACGGAAAGAGAAGGACCGTGACGTTTGGTGCGTAGAGAAGCGCAAAGCCCCAGTGTTGCTGCGCCTGTGAAAGCGCTTCCAAGGAAGGGTGCTGGCTAGCAAGAGCTTTCAGTGCTGGCACTTTTCATCTCTGAGCAATTGCTCGACGTTTGCAATTTCTCACCTGAGCTCTCTTTAGAGTGCGCGAGAGGATGAGCAGAAGATGAGGTGGCTAGAGAAGCCCAGAGCCCCAGTGTTCTTAGGCCTACAAAAGCGCTTCCAAGGAAGGGTGCTGGCTAGCAAGAGCTTTCAGTGCTGGCACTTTTCATCTCTGAGCAATTGCTCGACGTTTGCAATTTCTCACCTGAGCTCTCTTTAGAGTGCGCAAGAGGATGAGCAGAAGATTAGGTGGCTAGAGAAGCCCAGAGCCCCAGTGTTCTTAGGGCTACAAAAGCGCTTCCAAGGAAGGGTGCTGGCTAGCAAGAGCTTTCAGTGCTGGCACTTTTCATCTCTGAGCAATTGCTCGACGTTTGCAATTTCTCAGCTCGTGTCTACGAGACGGAAAGAGAAGGACCGTGACGTTTGGTGCGTATAGAAGCGCAAAGCCCCAGTGTTGCTGCGCCTGTGAAAGCGCTTCCAAGGAAGGGTGCTGGCTAGCAACAGCTTTCAGTGCTGGCACTTTTCATCTCTGAGCAATTGCTCGACGTTTGTAATTTCTCACCTGAGCTCTCTTTAGAGTGCGCGAGAGGATGAGCAGAAGATGAGGTGGCTAGAGAAGCCCAAAGCCCCAGTGTTCTTAGGCCTACAAAAGCGCTTCCAAGGAAGGGTGCTGGCTAGCAAGAGCTTTCAGTGCTGGCACTTTTCATCTCTGAGCAATTGCTCGACGTTTGCAATTTCTCAGCTCGTGTCTACCGACGGAAAGAGAAGGACCGTGACGTTTGGTGCGTATAGAAGCGCAAAGCCCCAGTGTTGCTGCGCCTGTGAAAGCGCTTCCAAGGAAGGGTGCTGGCTAGCAAGAGCTTTCAGTGCTGGCACTTTTCATCTCTGAGCAATTGCTCGACGTTTGCAATTTCTCACCTGAGCTCTCTTTAGAGTGCGCGAGAGGATGAGCAGAAGATGAGGTGGCTAGAGAAGCCCAGAGCCCCAGTGTTCTTAGGCCTACAAAAGCGCTTCCAAGGAAGGGTGCTGGCTAGCAAGAGCTTTCAGTGCTGGCACTTTTCATCTCGGAGCAATTGCTGGACGTTTGCAATTTCTCAGCTCGTGTCTACGAGACGGAAAGAGAAGGACCGTGACGCTTGGTGGCTAGAGAAGCGCAAAGCCCCAGTGTTGCTGCGCCTGTGAAAGCGCTTCCAAGGAAGGGTGCTGGCTAGCAAGAGCTTTCAGTGCTGGCACTTTTCATCTCTGAGCAATTGCTCGAGGTTTGCAATTTCTCAGCTCGTGTCTACGAGACGGAAAGAGAAGGACCGTGACGTTTGGTGGGTAGAGAAGCGCAAAGCCCCAGTGTTGCTGCGCCTGTGAAAGCGCTTCCAAGGAAGGGTGCTGGCTAGCAACAGCTTTCAGTGCTGGCACTTTTCATCTCTGAGCAATTGCTCGACGTTTGCAATTTCTCACCTGAGCTCTCTTTAGAGTGCGCGAGAGGATGAGCAGAAGATGAGGTGGCTAGAGAAGCCCAGAGCCCCAGTGTTCTTAGGCCTACAAAAGCGCTTCCAAGGAAGGGTGCTGGCTAGCAACAGCTTTCAGTGCTGGCACTTTTCATCTCTGAGCAATTGCTCGACGTTTGCAATTTCTCAGCTCGTGTCTACGAGACGGAAAGAGAATGACCGTGACATTTGGTGGCTAGAGAAGCGCAAAGCCCCAGTGTTGCTGCGCCTGTGAAAGCGCTTCCAAGGAAGGGTGCTGGCTAGCAACAGCTTTCAGTGCTGGCACTTTTCATCTCTGAGCAATTGCACGACGTTTGCAATTTCTCACCTGAGCTCTCTTTAGAGTGCGCGCGAGGATGAGCAGAAGATGAGGTGGCTAGAGAAGCCCAGAGCCCCAGTGTTCTTAGGCCTACAAAAGCGCTTCCAAGGAAGGGTGCTGGCTAGCAAGAGCTTTCAGTGCTGGCACTTTTCATCTCTGAGCAATTGCTCGACGTTTGCAATTTCTCACCTGAGCTCTCTTTAGAGTGCGCGAGAGGATGAGCAGAAGATGAGGTGGCTAGAGAAGCCCAGAGCCCCAGTGTTCTTAGGCCTACAAAAGCGCTTCCAAGGAAGGGTGCTGGCTAGCAACAGCTTTCAGTGCTGGCACTTTTCATCTCGGAGCAATTGCTCGATGTTTGCAATTTCTCAGCTCGTGTCTACCGACGGAAAGAGAAGGACCGTGACGTTTGGTGCGTAGAGAAGCGCAAAGCCCCAGTGTTGCTGCGCCTGTGAAAGCGCTTCCAAGGAAGGGTGCTGGCTAGCAACAGCTTTCAGTGCTGGCACTTTTCATCTCTGAGCAATTGCTCGACCTTTGCAATTTCTCACCTGAGCTCTCTTTAGAGTGCGCGAGAGGATGAGCAGAAGATGAGGTGGCTAGAGAAGCCCAGAGCCCCAGTGTTCTTAGGCCTACAAAAGCGCTTCCAAGGAAGGGTGCTGGCTAGCAACAGCTTTCAGTGCTGGCACTTTTCATCTCTGAGCAATTGCTGGACGTTTGCAATTTCTCAGCTCGTGTCTACCGACGGAAAGAGAAGGACCGTGACGTTTGGTGGCTAGAGAAGTGCAAAGCCCCAGTGTTGCTGCGCCTGTGAAAGCGCTTCCAAGGAAGGGTGCTGGCTAGCAAGAGCTTTCAGTGCTGGCACTTTTCATCTCTGAGCAATTGCTCGACGTTTGTAATTTCTCACCTGAGCTCTCTTTAGAGTGCGTGAGAGGATGAGCAGAAGATTAGGTGGCTAGAGAAGCCCAGAGCCCCAGTGTTCTTAGGCCTACAAAAGCGCTTCCAAGGAAGGGTGCTGGCTAGCAAGAGCTTTCAGTGCTGGCACTTTTCATCTCTGAGCAATTGCTCGACGTTTGCAATTTCTCACCTGAGCTCTCTTTAGAGTGCGCGGGAGGATGAGCAGAAGATGAGGTGGCTAGAGAAGCCCAGAGCCCCAGTGTTCTTAGGCCTACAAAAGCGCTTCCAAGGAAGGGTGCTGGCTAGCAACAGCTTTCAGTGCTGGCACTTTTCATCTCTGAGCAATTGCTGGACGTTTGCAATTTCTCAGCTCGTGTCTACGAGACGGAAAGAGAATGACCGTGACGTTTGGTGGCTAGAGAAGCGCAAAGCCCCAGTGTTGCTGCGCCTGTGCAAGCGCTTCCAAGGAAGGGTGCTGGCTAGCAACAGCTTTCAGTGCTGGCACTTTTCATCTCTGAGCAATTGCTCCACGTTTGCAATTTCTCAGCTCGTGTCTACGAGACGGAAAGAGAAGGACCGTGACGTTTGGTGCGTATAGAAGCGCAAAGCCCCAGTGTTGCTGCGCCTGTGAAAGCGCTTCCAAGGAAGGGTGCTGGCTAGCAACAGCTTTCAGTGCTGGCACTTTTCATCTCTGAGCAATTGCTCGACGTTTGCAATTTCTCAGCTCGTGTCTACCGACGGAAAGAGAAGGACCGTGACGTTTGGTGGCTAGAGAAGCGCAAAGCCCCAGTGTTGCTGCGCCTGTGCAAGCGCTTCCAAGGAAGGGTGCTGGCTAGCAACAGCTTTCAGTGCTGGCACTTTTCATCTCTGAGCAATTGCTGGACGTTTGCAATTTCTCACCTGAGCTCTCTTTAGAGTGCGCGAGAGGATGAGCAGAAGATGAGGTGGCTAGAGAAGCCCAGAGCCCCAGTGTTCTTAGGCCTACAAAAGCGCTTCCAAGGAAGGGTGCTGGCTAGCAAGAGCTTTCAGTGCTGGCACTTTTCATCTCTGAGCAATTGCTCGACGTTTGCAATTTCTCAGCTCGTGTCTACGAGACGGAAAGAGAATGACCGTGACATTTGGTGCGTATAGAAGCGCAAAGCCCCAGTGTTGCTGCTCCTGTGAAAGCGCTTCCAAGGAAGGGTGCTGGCTAGCAAGAGCTTTCAGTGCTGGCACTTTTCATCTCTGAGCAATTGCTCGACCTTTGCAATTTCTCACCTGAGCTCTCTTTAGAGTGCGCGAGAGGATGAGCAGAAGATGAGGTGGCTAGAGAAGCCCAGAGCCCCAGTGTTCTTAGGCCTACAAAAGCGCTTCCAAGGAAGGGTGCTGGCTAGCAACAGCTTTCAGTGCTGGCACTTTTCATCTCTGAGCAATTGCTCGACGTTTGCAATTTCTCAGCTCGTGTCTAGGAGACGGAAAGAGAAGGACCGTGACGTTTGGTGCGTATAGAAGCGTAAAGCCCCAGTGTTGCTGCGCCTGTGAAAGCGCTTCCAAGGAAGGGTGCTGGCTAGCAAGAGCTTTCAGTGCTGGCACTTTTCATCTCTGAGCAATTGCTGGACGTTTGCAATTTCTCACCTGAGCTCTCTTTAGAGTGCACGAGAGGATGAGCAGAAGATGAGGTGGCTAGAGAAGCCCAGAGCCCCAGTGTTCTTAGGCCTACAAAAGCGCTTCCAAGGAAGGGTGCTGGCTAGCAACAGCTTTCAGTGCTGGCACTTTTCATCTCTGAGCAATTGCTGGACGTTTGCAATTTCTCAGCTCGTGTGTACGAGACGGAAAGAGAATGACCGTGACGTTTGGTGGCTAGAGAAGCACAAAGCCCCAGTGTTGCTGCGCCTGTGAAAGCGCTTCCAAGGAAGGGTGCTGGCTAGCAACAGCTTTCAGTGCTGGCACTTTTCATCTCTGAGCAATTGCTCGACGTTTGCAATTTCTCAGCTCGTGTCTACAAGACGGAAAGAGAAGGACCGTGACGTTTGGTAGCTAGAGAAGTGCAAAGCCCCAGTGTTACTGCGCCTGTGAAAGCGCTTCCAAGGAAGGGTGCTGGCTAGCAAGAGCTTTCAGTGCTGGCACTTTTCATCTCGGAGCAATTGCTGGACGTTTGCAATTTCTCACCTGAGCTCTCTTTAGAGTGCGCGAGAGGATGAGCAGAAGATGAGGTGGCTAGAGAAGCCCAGAGCCCCAGTGTTCTTAGGCCTACAAAAGCGCTTCCAAGGAAGGGTGCTGGCTAGCAAGAGCTTTCAGTGCTGGCACTTTTCATCTCTGAGCAATTGCTCGACGTTTGCAATTTCTCAGCTCCTGTCTACGAGATGGAAAGAGAATGACCATGACGTTTGATGGCTAGAGAAGCGCAAAGCCCCAGTGTTACTGCGCCTGTGAAAGCGCTTCCAAGGAAGGGTGCTGGCTAGCAACAGCTTTCAGTGCTGGCACTTTTCATCTCTGAGCAATTGCTTGACGTTTGCAATTTCTCACCTGAGCTCTCTTTAGAGTGCGCGAGAGGATGAGCAGAAGATGAGGTGGCTAGAGAAGCCCAGAGCCCCAGTGTTCTTAGGCCTACAAAAGCGCTTCCAAGGAAGGGTGCTGGCTAGCAAGAGCTTTCAGTGCTGGCACTTTTCACCTCGGAGCAATTGCTCGACGTTTGCAATTTCTCAGCTCGTGTCTACGAGACGGAAAGAGAATGAACGTGACATTTGGTGCGTATAGAAGCGCAAAGCCCCAGTGTTACTGCTCCTGTGAAAGCGCTTCCAAGGAAGGGTGCTGTCTAGCAAGAGCTTTCAGTGCTGGCACTTTTCATCTCTGAGCAATTGCTCGACGTTTGCAATTTCTCACCTGAGCTCTCTTTAGAGTGCGCGAGAGGATGAGCAGAAGATGAGGTGGCTAGAGAAGCCCAGAGCCCCAGTGTTCTTAGGCCTACAAAAGCGCTTCCAAGGAAGGGTGCTGTCTAGCAACAGCTTTCAGTGCTGGCACTTTTCATCTCTGAGCAATTGCTCGACGTTTGCAATTTCTCAGCTCGTGTCTACGAGACGGAAAGAGAATGACCGTGACATTTGGTGGGTAGAGAAGCGCAAAGCCCCAGTGTTGCTGCGCCTGTGAAAGCGCTTCCAAGGAAGGGTGCTGGCTAGCAAGAGCTTTCAGTGCTGGCACTTTTCATCTCTGAGCAATTGCTGGACGTTTGCAATTTCTCAGCTCGTGTCTACCGACGGAAAGAGAAGGACAGTGACGTTTGGTGGCTAGAGAAGCGCAAAGCCCCAGTGTTGCTGCGCCTGTGAAAGCGCTTCCAAGGAAGGGTGCTGGCTAGCAACAGCTTTCAGTGCTGGCACTTTTCATCTCGGAGCAATTGCTCCACGTTTGCAATTTCTCAGCTCGTGTCTACGAGATGGAAAGAGAATGACCGTGACGTTTGGTAGCTAGAGAAGTGCAAAGCCCCAGTGTTACTGCGCCTGTGAAAGCGCTTCCAAGGAAGGGTGCTGGCTAGCAAGAGCTTTCAGTGCTGGCACTTTTCATCTCTGAGCAATTGCTCGACGTTTGCAATTTCTCACCTGAGCTCTCTTTAGAGTGCGCGAGAGGATGAGCAGAAGATGAGGTGGCTAGAGAAGCCCAGAGCCCCAGTGTTCTTAGGCCTACAAAAGCGCTTCCAAGGAAGGGTGCTGGCTAGCAACAGCTTTCAGTGCTGGCACTTTTCATCTCTGAGCAATTGCTCGACGTTTGCAATTTCTCAGCTCGTGTCTACGAGATGGAAAGAGAATGACCATGACGTTTGATGGCTAGAGAAGCGCAAAGCCCCAGTGTTACTGCGCCTGTGAAAGCGCTTCCAAGGAAGGGTGCTGGATAGCAAGAGCTTTCAGTGCTGGCACTTTTCATCTCGGAGCAATTGCTCGACGTTTGCAATTTCTCATCTCGTGTCTACGAGACGGAAAGAGAAGGACCGTGACGTTTGGTGCGTACAGAAGTGCAAAGCCCCAGTGTTACTGCGCCTGTGAAAGCGCTTCCAAGGAAGGGTGCTGGCTAGCAAGAGCTTTCAGTGCTGGCACTTTTCATCTCTGAGCAATTGCTCGACGTTTGCAATTTCTCAGCTCGTGTCTAGGAGATGGAAAGAGAAGGACCGTGACGTTTGGTGGGTAGAGAAGCGCGAAGCCCCAGTGTTGCTGCGCCTGTGAAAGCGCTTCCAAGGAAGGGTGCTGGCTAGCAACAGCTTTCAGTGCTGGCACTTTTCATCTCTGAGCAATTGCTGGACGTTTGCAATTTCTCAGCTCGTGTCTACGAGGCGGAAAGAGAATGACCGTGACGTTTGGTGGCTAGAGAAGCGCAAAGCCCCAGTGTTGCTGCGCCTGTGCAAGCGCTTCCAAGGAAGGGTGCTGGCTAGCAACAGCTTTCAGTGCTGGCACTTTTCATCTCTGAGCAATTGCTCGACGTTTGCAATTTCTCAGCTCGTGTCTACGAGATGGAAAGAGAATGACCATGACGTTTGATGGCTAGAGAAGCGCAAAGCCCCAGTGTTACTGCGCCTGTGAAAGCGCTTCCAAGGAAGGGTGCTGGCTAGCAACAGCTTTCAGTGCTGGCACTTTTCATCTCTGAGCAATTGCTCGACGTTTGCAATTTCTCACCTGAGCTCTCTTTAGAGTGCGCGAGAGGATGAGCAGAAGATGAGGTGGCTAGGGAAGCCCAGAGCCCCAGTGTTCTTAGGCCTACAAAAGCGCTTCCAAGGAAGGGTGCTGGCTAGCAACAGCTTTCAGTGCTGGCACTTTTCATCTCGGAGCAATTGCTCGACGTTTGCAATTTCTCAGCTCATGTCTACGAGACGGAAAGAGAATGACCGTGACGTTTGGTGCGTATAGAAGCGCAAAGCCCCAGTGTTGCTGCTCCTGTGAAAGCGCTTCCAAGGAAGGGTGCTGGCTAGCAAGAGCTTTCAGTGCTGGCACTTTTCATCTCTGAGCAATTGCTCGACGTTTGCAATTTCTCAGCTCGTGTCTACGAGACGGAAAGAGAAGGACCGTGACGCTTGGTGGCTAGAGAAGCGCAAAGCCCCAGTGTTACTGCGCCTGTGAAAGCGCTTCCAAGGAAGGGTGCTGGCTAGCAACAGCTTTCACTGCTGGCACTTTTCATCTCTGAGCAATTGCTCGACGTTTGCAATTTCTCACCTGAGCTCTCTTTAGAGTGCGCGAGAGGATGAGCAGAAGATGAGGTGGCTAGAGAAGCCCAGAGCCCCAGTGTTCTTAGGCCTACAAAAGCGCTTCCAAGGAAGGGTGCTGGCTAGCAAGAGCTTTCAGTGCTGGCACTTTTCATCTCTGAGCAATTGCTCGACGTTTGCAATTTCTCAGCTCGTGTCTACAAGACGGAAAGAGAATGACCGTGACGTTTGGTGCGTATAGAAGCACAAAGCCCCAGTGTTGCTGCGCCTGTGAAAGCGCTTCCAAGGAAGGGTGCTGGCTAGCAAGAGCTTTCAGTGCTGGCACTTTTCATCTCTGAGCAATTGCTCGACGTTTGCAATTTCTCATCTCGTGTCTAGGAGACGGAAAGAGAAGGACCGTGACGTTTGGTGCGTATAGAAGCGCAAAGCCCCAGTGTTGCTGCGCCTGTGAAAGCGCTTCCAAGGAAGGGTGCTGGCTAGCAAGAGCTTTCAGTGCTGGCACTTTTCATCTCTGAGCAATTGCTCGACGTTTGCAATTTCTCACCTGAGCTCTCTTTAGAGTGCGCGAGAGGATGAGCAGAAGATGAGGTGGCTAGAGAAGCCCAGAGCCCCAGTGTTCTTAGGCCTACAAAAGCGCTTCCAAGGAAGGGTGCTGGCTAGCAACAGCTTTCAGTGCTGGCACTTTTCATCTCGGAGCAATTGCTGGACGTTTGCAATTTCTCAGCTCGTGTCTACGAGACGGAAAGAGAAGGACCGTGACGTTTGGTGCGTATAGAAGCACAAAGCCCCAGTGTTGCTGCGCCTGTGAAAGCGCTTCCAAGGAAGGGTGCTGGCTAGCAACAGCTTTCAGTGCTGGCACTTTTCATCTCTGAGCAATTGCTCGACGTTTGCAATTTCTCAGCTCGTGTCTACGAGACGGAAAGAGAAGGACCGTGACGTTTGGTGGGTAGAGAAGCGCAAAGCCCCAGTGTTGCTGCGCCTGTGAAAGCGCTTCCAAGGAAGGGTGCTGGCTAGCAACAGCTTTCAGTGCTGGCACTTTTCATCTCTGAGCAATTGCTCGACGTTTGTAATTTCTCACCTGAGCTCTCTTTAGAGTGCGCGAGAGGATGAGCAGAAGATGAGGTGGCTAGAGAAGCCCAGAGCCCTAGTGTTCTTAGGGCTACAAAAGCGCTTCCAAGGAAGGGTGCTGGCTAGCAACAGCTTTCAGTGCTGGCACTTTTCATCTCTGAGCAATTGCTCGACGTTTGCAATTTCTCAGCTCGTGTCTACCGACGGAAATAGAAGGACCGTGACGTTTGGTGCGTATAGAAGCGCAAAGCCCCAGTGTTGCTGCGCCTGTGAAAGCGCTTCCAAGGAAGGGTGCTGGCTAGCAAGAGCTTTCAGTGCTGGCACTTTTCATCTCTGAGCAATTGCTCGACGTTTGTAATTTCTCACCTGAGCTCTCTTTAGAGTGCGCGCGAGGATGAGCAGAAGATGAGGTGGCTAGAGAAGCCCAGAGCCCCAGTGTTCTTAGGCCTACAAAAGCGCTTCCAAGGAAGGGTGCTGGCTAGCAACAGCTTTCAGTGCTGGCACTTTTCATCTCTGAGCAATTGCTCGACGTTTGCAATTTCTCAGCTCGTGTCTAGGAGACGGAAAGAGAAGGACCGTGACTTTTGGTGGCTAGAGAAGCGCAAAGCCCCAGTGTTACTGCGCCTGTGAAAGCGCTTCCAAGGAAGGGTGCTGGCTAGCAACAGCTTTCAGTGCTGGCACTTTTCATCTCTGAGCAATTGCTCGACGTTTGCAATTTCTCACCTGAGCTCTCTTTAGAGTGCGCGAGAGGATGAGCAGAAGATGAGGTGGCTAGAGAAGCCCAGAGCCCCAGTGTTCTTAGGGCTACAAAAGCGCTTCCAAGGAAGGGTGCTGGCTAGCAACAGCTTTCAGTGCTGGCACTTTTCATCTCTGAGCAATTGCTCGACGTTTGCAATTTCTCACCTGAGCTCTCTTTAGAGTGCGCGAGAGGATGAGCAGAAGATGAGGTGGCTAGAGAAGCCCAGAGCCCCAGTGTGCTTAGGCCTACAAAAGCGCTTCCAAGGAAGGGTGCTGGCTAGCAAGAGCTTTCAGTGCTGGCACTTTTCATCTCTGAGCAATTGCTCGACGTTTGCAATTTCTCAGCTCGTGTCTAGGAGACGGAAAGAGAATGACCGTGACGTTTGGTGGCTAGAGAAGCGCAAAGCCCCAGTGTTGCTGCGCCTGTGAAAGCGCTTCCAAGGAAGGGTGCTGGCTAGCAAGAGCTTTCAGTGCTGGCACTTTTCATCTCTGAGCAATTGCTCGACGTTTGCAATTTCTCAGCTCGTGTCTACGAGACGGAAAGAGAATGACCGTGACGTTTGGTGGGTAGAGAAGCGCAAAGCCCCAGTGTTGCTGCGCCTGTGAAAGCGCTTCCAAGGAAGGGGGCTGGCTAGCAAGAGCTTTCAGTGCTGGCACTTTTCATCTCTGAGCAATTGCTCGACGTTTGCAATTTCTCACCTGAGCTCTCTTTAGAGTGCGCGCGAGGATGAGCAGAAGATGAGGTGGCTAGAGAAGCCCAGAGCCCCAGTGTTCTTAGGCCTACAAAAGCGCTTCCAAGGAAGGGTGCTGGCTAGCAAGAGCTTTCAGTGCTGGCACTTTTCATCTCTGAGCAATTGCTCGACGTTTGCAATTTCTCACCTGAGCTCTCTTTAGAGTGCGCGAGAGGATGAGCAGAAGATGAGGTGGCTAGAGAAGCCCAGAGCCCCACTGTTCTTAGGCCTACAAAAGCGCTTCCAAGGAAGGGTGCTGGCTAGCAAGAGCTTTCAGTGCTGGCACTTTTCATCTCTGAGCAATTGCTCGACGGTTGCAATTTCTCACCTGAGCTCTCTTTAGAGTGCGCGAGAGGATGAGCAGAAGATGAGGTGGCTAGAGAAGCCCAGAGCCCCAGTGTTCTTAGGCCTACAAAAGCGCTTCCAAGGAAGGGTGCTGGCTAGCAAGAGCTTTCAGTGCTGGCACTTTTCATCTCTGAGCAATTGCTCGACGTTTGCAATTTCTCAGCTCGTGTCTACGAGACGGAAAGAGAATGACCGTGACGTTTGGTGCGTATAGAAGCGCAAAGCCCCAGTGTTGCTGCGCCTGTGAAAGCGCTTCCAAGGAAGGGTGCTGGCTAGCAACAGCTTTCAGTGCTGGCACTTTTCATCTCTGAGCAATTGCTCGACGTTTGCAATTTCTCAGCTCCTGTCTACGAGACGGAAAGAGAAGGACCGTGACGTTTGGTGGGTAGAGAAGCGCAAAGCCCCAGTGTTGCTGCGCCTGTGAAAGCGCTTCCAAGGAAGGGTGCTGGCTAGCAAGAGCTTTCAGTGCTGGCACTTTTCATCTCTGAGCAATTGCTCGACGTTTGTAATTTCTCACCTGAGCTCTCTTTAGAGTGCGCGAGAGGATGAGCAGAAGATGAGGTGGCTAGAGAAGCCCAGAGCCCCAGTGTTCTTAGGGCTACAAAAGCGCTTCCAAGGAAGGGTGCTGGCTAGCAACAGCTTTCAGTGCTGGCACTTTTCATCTCTGAGCAATTGCTCGACGTTTGCAATTTCTCAGCTCGTGTCTACGAGACGGAAAGAGAAGGACCGTGACGTTTGGTGGCTAGAGAAGCGCAAAGCCCCAGTGTTGCTGCGCCTGTGAAAGCGCTTCCAAGGAAGGGTGCTGGCTAGCAACAGCTTTCAGTGCTGGCACTTTTCATCTCTGAGCAATTGCTCGACGTTTGCAATTTCTCAGCTGAGCTCTCTTTAGAGTGCGCGAGAGGATGAGCAGAAGATGAGGTGGCTAGAGAAGCCCAGAGCCCCACTGTTCTTAGGCCTACAAAAGCGCTTCCAAGGAAGGGTGCTGGCTAGCAACAGCTTTCAGTGCTGGCACTTTTCATCTCTGAGCAATTGCTCGACGTTTGCAATTTCTCAGCTCGTGTCTACCGACGGAAAGAGAAGACCGTGACTTTTGGTGCGTATAGAAGCGCAAAGCCCCAGTGTTGCTGCGCCTGTGAAAGCGCTTCCAAGGAAGGGTGCTGGGTAGCAACAGCTTTCAGTGCTGGCACTTTTCATCTCTGAGCAATTGCTCAACGTTTGCAATTTCTCACCTGAGCTCTCTTTAGAGTGCGCGAGAGGATGAGCAGAAGATGAGGTGGCTAGAGAAGCCCAGAGCCCCAGTGTTCTTAGGCCTACAAAAGCGCTTCCAAGGAAGGGTGCTGGCTAGCAAGAGCTTTCAGTGCTGGCACTTTTCATCTCTGAGCAATTGCTGGACGTTTGCAATTTCTCAGCTCGTGTCTAGGAGACGGAAAGAGAAGGACCGTGACGTTTGGTGCGTATAGAAGCGCAAAGCCGCAGTGTTGCTGCGCCTGTGAAAGCGCTTCCAAGGAAGGGTGCTGGCTAGCAACAGCTTTCAGTGCTGGCACTTTTCATCTCTGAGCAATTGATCGACGTTTGCAATTTCTCAGCTCGTGTCTACCGACGGAAAGAGAAGGACCGTGACGTTTGGTGGCTAGAGAAGCGCAAAGCCCCAGTGTTGCTGCGCCTGTGAAAGCGCTTCCAAGGAAGGGTGCTGGCTAGCAAGAGCTTTCAGTGCTGGCACTTTTCATCTCTGAGCAATTGCTCGACGTTTGCAATTTCTCACCTGAGCTCTCTTTAGAGTGCGCGAGAGGATGAGCAGAAGATGAGGTGGCTAGAGAAGGCCAGAGCCCCAGTGTTCTTAGGCCTACAAAAGCGCTTCCAAGGAAGGGTGCTGGCTAGCAACAGCTTTCAGTGCTGGCACTTTTCATCTCTGAGCAATTGCTCGACGTTTGCAATTTCTCAGCTCGTGTCTACGAGACGGAAAGAGAATGACCGTGATGTTTGGTGCGTATAGAAGCGCAAAGCCCCAGTGTTGCTGCGCCTGTGAAAGCGCTTCCAAGGAAGGGTGCTGGCTAGCAAGAGCTTTCAGTGCTGGCACTTTTCATCTCTGAGCAATTGCTCGACGTTTGCAATTTCTCAGCTCGTGTCTACGAGACGGAGAGATAGTGACCGCGACGTTTGGTGGCTAGAGAAGCGCAAAGCCCCAGTGTTACTGCGCCTGTGAAAGCGCTTCCAAGGAAGGGTGCTGGCTAGCAAGAGCTTTCAGTGCTGGCACTTTTCATCTCTGAGCAATTGCTCGACGTTTGCAATTTCTCACCTGAGCTCTCTTTAGAGTGTGCGAGAGGATGAGCAGAAGATTAGGTGGCTAGAGAAGCCCAGAGCCCCAGTGTTCTTAGGCCTACAACAGCGCTTCCAAGGAAGGGTGCTGGCTAGCAAGAGCTTTCAGTGCTGGCACTTTTCATCTCTGAGCAATTGCTCGACGTTTGCAATTTCTCAGCTCGTGTCTAGGAGACGGAAAGAGAAGGACCGTGACGTTTGGTGCGTATAGAAGCGCAAAGCCCCAGTGTTGCTGCGCCTGTGAAAGCGCTTCCAAGGAAGGGTGCTGGCTAGCAAGAGCTTTCAGTGCTGGCACTTTTCATCTCTGAGCAATTGCTCGACGTTTGCAATTTCTCACCTGAGCTCTCTTTAGAGTGCGCGAGAGGATGAGCAGAAGATGAGGTGGCTAGAGAAGCCCAGAGCCCCAGTGTTCTTAGGCCTACAAAAGCGCTTCCAAGGAAGGGTGCTGGCTAGCAACAGCTTTCAGTGCTGGCACTTTTCATCTCTGAGCAATTGCTCGACGTTTGCAATTTCTCAGCTCGTGTCTACGAGACGGAAAGAGAAGGACCGTGACGTTTGGTGCGTATAGAAGCGCAAAGCCCCAGTGTTGCTGCGCCTGTGAAAGCGCTTCCAAGGAAGGGTGCTGGCTAGCAACAGCTTTCAGTGCTGGCACTTTTCATCTCTGAGCAATTGCTCGACGTTTGCAATTTCTCAGCTCGTGTCTAGGAGACGGAAAGAGAAGGACCGTGACGTTTGGTGGGTAGAGAAGCGCAAAGCCCCAATGTTGCTGCGCCTGTGAAAGCGCTTCCAAGGAAGGGTGCTGGCTAGCAACAGCTTTCAGTGCTGGCACTTTTCATCTCTGAGCAATTGCTGGACGTTTGCAATTTCTCACCTGAGCTCTCTTTAGAGTGCGCGAGAGGATGAGCAGAAGATGAGGTGGCTAGAGAAGCCCAGAGCCCCAGTGTTCTTAGGCCTACAAAAGCGCTTCCAAGGAAGGGTGCTGGCTAGCAACAGCTTTCAGTGCTGGCACTTTTCATCTCTGAGCAATTGCTGGACGTTTGCAATTTCTCAGCTCGTGTCTACCGACGGAAAGAGAAGGACCGTGACGTTTGGTGCGTATAGAAGCGCAAAGCCCCAGTGTTGCTGCGCTTGTGAAAGCGCTTCCAAGGAAGGGTGCTGGCTAGCAAGAGCTTTCAGTGCTGGCACTTTTCATCTCTGAGCAATTGCTCGACGTTTGCAATTTCTCACCTGAGCTCTCTTTAGAGTGCGCGAGAGGATGAGCAGAAGATGAGGTGGCTAGAGAAGCCCAGAGCCCCAGTGTTCTTAGGCCTACAAAAGCGCTTCCAAGGAAGGCTGCTGGCTAGCAACAGCTTTCAGTGCTGGCACTTTTCATCTCTGAGCAATTGCTCGACGTTTGCAATTTCTCAGCTCGTGTCTACGAGACGGAAAGAGAATGACCGTGATGTTTGGTGCGTATAGAAGCGCAAAGCCCCAGTGTTGCTGCGCCTGTGAAAGCGCTTCCAAGGAAGGGTGCTGGCTAGCAAGAGCTTTCAGTGCTGGCACTTTTCATCTCTGAGCAATTGCTCGACGTTTGCAATTTCTCAGCTCGTGTCTACGAGACGGAAAGAGAAGGACCGTGACGTTTGGTGGGTAGAGAAGCGCAAAGCCCCAGTGTTACTGCGCCTGTGAAAGCGCTTCCAAGGAAGGGTGCTGGCTAGCAAGAGCTTTCAGTGCTGGCACTTTTCATCTCTGAGCAATTGCTCGACGTTTGCAATTTCTCACCTGAGCTCTCTTTAGAGTGCGCGAGAGGATGAGCAGAAGATGAGGTGGCTAGAGAAGCCCAGAGCCCCAGTGTTCTTAGGCCTACAAAAGCGCTTCCAAGGAAGGGTGCTGGCTAGCAAGAGCTTTCAGTGCTGGCACTTTTCATCTCGGAGCAATTGCTGGACGTTTGCAATTTCTCAGCTCGTGTCTACAAGACGGAAAGAGAATGACCGTGACATTTGGTGCGTATAGAAGCGCAAAGCCCCAGTGTTGCTGCGCCTGTGAAAGCGCTTCCAAGGAAGGGTGCTGGCTAGCAACAGCTTTCAGTGCTGGCACTTTTCATCTCTGAGCAATTGCTCGACGTTTGCAATTTCTCAGCTCGTGTCTAGGAGACGGAAAGAGAAGGACCGTGACGTTTGGTGGGTAGAGAAGCGCAAAGCCCCAGTGTTGCTGCGCCTCTGAAAGCGCTTCCAAGGAAGGGTGCTGGCTAGCAACAGCTTTCAGTGCTGGCACTTTTCATCTCTGAGCAATTGCTCGACGTTTGCAATTTCTCACCTGAGCTCTCTTTAGAGTGCGCGAGAGGATGAGCAGAAGATGAGGTGGCTAGAGAAGCCCAGAGCCCCAGTGTTCTTAGGCCTACAAAAGCGCTTCCAAGGAAGGGTGCTGGCTAGCAACAGCTTTCAGTGCTGGCACTTTTCATCTCTGAGCAATTGCTCGACGTTTGCAATTTCTCAGCTCGTGTCTAGGAGACGGAAAGAGAAGGACCGTGACGTTTGGTGGCTAGAGAAGCACAAAGCCCCAGTGTTACTGCGCCTGTGAAAGCGCTTCCAAGGAAGGGTGCTGGCTAGCAAGAGCTTTCAGTGCTGGCACTTTTCATCTCTGAGCAATTGCTCGACGTTTGCAATTTCTCAGCTCGTGTCTAGGAGACGGAAAGAGAAGGACCGTGACGTTTGGTGGCTAGAGAAGCGCAAAGCCCCAGTGTTGCTGCGCCTCTGAAAGCGCTTCCAAGGAAGGGTGCTGGCTAGCAAGAGCTTTCAGTGCTGGCACTTTTCATCTCTGAGCAATTGCTCGACGTTTGCAATTTCTCACCTGAGCTCTCTTTAGAGTGCGCGAGAGGATGAGCAGAAGATGAGGTGGCTAGAGAAGCCCAGAGCCCCAGTGTTCTTAGGCCTACAAAAGCGCTTCCAAGGAAGGGTGCTGGCTAGCAAGAGCTTTCAGTGCTGGCACTTTTCATCTCTGAGCAATTGCTCGACGTTTGCAATTTCTCAGCTCGTGTCTACTGACGGAAAGAGAAGGACCGTGACATTTGGTGTGTATAGAAGCGCAAAGCCCCAGTGTTACTGCACCTGTGAAAGCGCTTCCAAGGAAGGGTGCTGGCTAGCAAGAGCTTTCAGTGCTGGCACTTTTCATCTCTGAGCAATTGCTGGATGTTTGCAATTTCTCACCTGAGCTCTCTTTAGAGTGCGCGAGAGGATGAGCAGAAGATGAGGTGGCTAGAGAAGCCCAGAGCCCCAGTGTTCTTAGGCCTACAAAAGCGCTTCCAAGGAAGGGTGCTGGCTAGCAAGAGCTTTCAGTGCTGGCACTTTTCATCTCTGAGCAATTGCTCGACGTTTGCAATTTCTCAGCTCGTGTCTACCGACGGAAAGAGAAGGACCGTGACTTTTGGTGGGTAGAGAAGCGCAAAGCCCCAGTGTTACTGCGCCTGTGAAAGCGCTTCCAAGGAAGGGTGCTGGCTAGCAACAGCTTTCAGTGCTGGCACTTTTCATCTCTGAGCAATTCCTCGACGTTTGCAATTTCTCAGCTCGTGTCTAGGAGACGGAAAGAGAAGGACCGTGACTTTTGGTGGGTAGAGAAGCGCAAAGCCCCAGTGTTGCTGCGCCTGTGAAAGCGCTTCCAAGGAAGGGTGCTGGCTAGCAAGAGCTTTCAGTGCTGGCACTTTTCATCTCTGAGCAATTGCTCGACGTTTGCAATTTCTCAGCTCGTGTCTACCGACGGAAAGAGAAGGACCGTGACGTTTGGTGGGTAGAGAAGCGCAAAGCCCCAGTGTTGCTGCGCCTCTGAAAGCGCTTCCAAGGAAGGGTGCTGGCTAGCAACAGCTTTCAGTGCTGGCCCTTTTCATCTCTGAGCAATTGCTCGACGTTTGCAATTTCTCACCTGAGCTCTCTTTAGAGTGCGCGAGAGGATGAGCAGAAGATGAGGTGGCTAGAGAAGCCCAGAGCCCCAGTGTTCTTAGGCCTACAAAAGCGCTTCCAAGGAAGGGTGCTGGCTAGCAAGAGCTTTCAGTGCTGGCACTTTTCATCTCTGAGCAATTGCTCGACGTTTGCAATTTCTCAGCTCGTGTCTAGGAGACGGAAAGAGAAGGACCGTGACGTTTGGTGCGTATAGAAGCGCAAAGCCCCAGTGTTGCTGCGCCTGTGAAAGCGCTTCCAAGGAAGGGTGCTGGCTAGCAAGAGCTTTCAGTGCTGGCACTTTTCATCTCTGAGCAATTGCTCGACGTTTGCAATTTCTCACCTGAGCTCTCTTTAGAGTGCGCGAGAGGATGAGCAGAAGATGAGGTGGCTAGAGAAGCCCAGAGCCCCAGTGTTCTTAGGCCTACAAAAGCGCTTCCAAGGAAGGGTGCTGGCTAGCAACAGCTTTCAGTGCTGGCACTTTTCATCTCTGAGCAATTGCTGGACGTTTGCAATTTCTCAGCTCGTGTCTAGGAGACAGAAAGAGAAGGACCGTGACGTTTGATGGCTAGAGAAGCGCAAAGCCAGAGTGTTACTGCGCCTGTGAAAGCGCTTCCAAGGAAGGGTGCTGGCTAGTAACAGCTTTCAGTGCTGGCACTTTTCATCTCTGAGCAATTGCTCGACGTTTGCAATTTCTCACCTGAGCTCTCTTTAGAGTGCGTGAGAGGATGAGCAGAAGATGAGGTGGCTAGGGAAGCCCAGAGCCCCAGTGTTCTTAGGCCTACAAAAGCGCTTCCAAGGAAGGGTGCTGGCTAGCAAGAGCTTTCAGTGCTGGCACTTTTCATCTCTGAGCAATTGCTCGACGTTTGCAATTTCTCAGCTCATGTCTACGAGACGGAAAGAGAATGACTGTGACGTTTGGTGGCTAGAGAAGCGCAAAGCCCCAGTGTTGCTGCGCCTGTGAAAGCGCTTCCAAGGAAGGGTGCTGGCTAGCAAGAGCTTTCAGTGCTGGCACTTTTCATCTCTGAGCAATTGCTCGACATTTGCAATTTCTCAGCTCATGTCTACGAGACGGAAAGAGAATGACCGTGACGTTTGGTGCGTATAGAAGCGCAAAGCCCCAGTGTTGCTGCGCCTGTGAAAGCGCTTCCAAGGAAGGGTGCTGGCTAGCAACAGCTTTCAGTGCTGGCACTTTTCATCTCTGAGCAATTGCTTGACGTTTGCAATTTCTCAGCTCGTGTCTACGAGGCGGAAAGAGAATGACCGTGACGTTTGGTGGCTAGAGAAGCGCAAAGCCCCAGTGTTGCTGCGCCTGTGAAAGCGCTTCCAAGGAAGGGTGCTGGCTAGCAACAGCTTTCAGTGCTGGCACTTTTCATCTCTGAGCAATTGCTCGACGTTTGCAATTTCTCAGCTCGTGTCTACGAGACGGAAAGAGAAGGACCGTGACGTTTGGTGGGTAGAGAAGCGCAAAGCCCCAGTGTTGCTGCGCCTGTGAAAGCGCTTCCAAGGAAGGGTGCTGGCTAGCAAGAGCTTTCAGTGCTGGCACTTTTCATCTCTGAGCAATTGCTCGACGTTTGCAATTTCTCAGCTCGTGTCTACGAGACGGAAAGAGAATGACCGTGACGTTTGGTGCGTATAGAAGCGCAAAGCCCCAGTGTTGCTGCGCCTGTGAAAGCGCTTCCAAGGAAGGGTGCTGGCTAGCAACAGCTTTCAGTGCTGGCACTTTTCATCTCTGAGCAATTGCTGGACGTTTGCAATTTCTCAGCTCGTGTCTAGGAGACGGAAAGAGAAGGACCGTGACGTTTGGTGGCTAGAGAAGCGCAAAGCCCCAGTGTTGCTGCGCCTGTGAAAGCGCTTCCAAGGAAGGGTGCTGGCTAGCAACAGCTTTCAGTGCTGGCACTTTTCATCTCTGAGCAATTGCTGGACGTTTGCAATTTCTCACCTGAGCTCTCTTTAGAGTGCGCGAGAGGATGAGCAGAAGATTAGGTGGCTAGAGAAGCCCAGAGCCCCAGTGTTCTTAGGCCTACAAAAGCGCTTCCAAGGAAGGGTGCTGGCTAGCAACAGCTTTCAGTGCTGGCACTTTTCATCTCTGAGCAATTGCTCGACGTTTGCAATTTCTCAGCTCGTGTCTACGAGACGGAAAGAGAAGGACCGTGACGTTTGGTGGCTAGAGAAGCGCAAAGCCCCAGTGTTGCTGCACCTGTGAAAGCGCTTCCAAGGAAGGGTGCTGGCTAGCAAGAGCTTTCAGTGCTGGCACTTTTCATCTCTGAGCAATTGCTCGACGTTTGCAATTTCTCACCTGAGCTCTCTTTAGAGTGCGCGAGAGGATGAGCAGAAGATGAGGTGGCTAGAGAAGCCCAGAGCCCCAGTGTTCTTAGGCCTACAAAAGCGCTTCCAAGGAAGGGTGCTGGCTAGCAAGAGCTTTCAGTGCTGGCACTTTTCATCTCTGAGCAATTGCTCGACCTTTGCAATTTCTCAGCTCGTGTCTACGAGGCGGAAAGAGAATGACCGTGACGTTTGGTGGCTAGAGAAGCGCAAAGCCCCAGTGTTGCTGCGCCTGTGAAAGCGCTTCCAAGGAAGGGTGCTGGCTAGCAACAGCTTTCAGTGCTGGCACTTTTCATCTCTGAGCAATTGCTGGACGTTTGCAATTTCTCAGCTCGTGTCTAGGAGACGGAAAGAGAAGGACCGTGACGTTTGGTGGCTAGAGAAGCGCAAAGCCCCAGTGTTGCTGCGCCTGTGAAAGCGCTTCCAAGGAAGGGTGCTGGCTAGCAACAGCTTTCAGTGCTGGCACTTTTCATCTCTGAGCAATTGCTCGACGTTTGCAATTTCTCAGCTCGTGTCTAGGAGACGGAAAGAGAAGGACCGTGACGTTTGGTGGCTAGAGAAGCGCAAAGCCACAGTGTTGCTGCGCCTCTGAAAGCGCTTCCAAGGAAGGGTGCTGGCTAGCAACAGCTTTCAGTGCTGGCACTTTTCATCTCGGAGCAATTGCTCGACGTTTGCAATTTCTCACCTGAGCTCTCTTTAGAGTGCGCGAGAGGATGAGCAGAAGATGAGGTGGCTAGAGAAGCCCAGAGCCCCAGTGTTCTTAGGCCTACAAAAGCGCTTCCAAGGAAGGGTGCTGGCTAGCAACAGCTTTCAGTGCTGGCACTTTTCATCTCTGAGCAATTGCTCGACGTTTGCAATTTCTCACCTCGTGTCTAGGAGACGGAAAGAGAAGGACCGTGACGTTTGGTGGCTAGAGAAGCACAAAGCCCCAGTGTTACTGCGCCTGTGAACGCGCTTCCAAGGAAGGGTGCTGGCTAGCAAGAGCTTTCAGTGCTGGCACTTTTCATCTCTGAGCAATTGCTCGACGTTTGCAATTTCTCAGCTCGTGTCTAGGAGACGGAAAGAGAAGGACCGTGACGTTTGGTGCGTATAGAAGCGCAAAGCCCCAGTGTTGCTGCGCCTCTGAAAGCGCTTCCAAGGAAGGGTGCTGGCTAGCAAGAGCTTTCAGTGCTGGCACTTTTCATCTCTGAGCAATTGCTCGACGTTTGCAATTTCTCCCCTGAGCTCTCTTTAGAGTGCGCGAGAGGATGAGCAGAAGATGAGGTGGCTAGAGAAGCCCAGAGCCCCAGTGTTCTTAGGCCTACAAAAGCGCTTCCAAGGAAGGGTGCTGGCTAGCAAGAGCTTTCAGTGCTGGCACTTTTCATCTCTGAGCAATTGCTCGACGTTTGCAATTTCTCAGCTCGTGTCTACTGACGGAAAGAGAAGGACCGTGACATTTGGTGTGTATAGAAGCGCAAAGCCCCAGTGTTACTGCACCTGTGAAAGCGCTTCCAAGGAAGGGTGCTGGCTAGCAAGAGCTTTCAGTGCTGGCACTTTTCATCTCTGAGCAATTGCTGGACGTTTGCAATTTCTCACCTGAGCTCTCTTTAGAGTGCGCGAGAGGATGAGCAGAAGATGAGGTGGCTAGAGAAGCCCAGAGCCCCAGTGTTCTTAGGCCTACAAAAGCGCTTCCAAGGAAGGGTGCTGGCTAGCAAGAGCTTTCAGTGCTGGCACTTTTCATCTCTGAGCAATTGCTCGACGTTTGCAATTTCTCAGCTCGTGTCTACCGACGGAAAGAGAAGGACCGTGACTTTTGGTGGGTAGAGAAGCGCAAAGCCCCAGTGTTACTGCGCCTGTGAAAGCGCTTCCAAGGAAGGGTGCTGGCTAGCAACAGCTTTCAGTGCTGGCACTTTTCATCTCTGAGCAATTCCTCGACGTTTGCAATTTCTCAGCTCGTGTCTACGAGACGGAAAGAGAAGGACCGTGACTTTTGGTGGGTAGAGAAGCGCAAAGCCCCAGTGTTGCTGCGCCTGTGAAAGCGCTTCCAAGGAAGGGTGCTGGCTAGCAACAGCTTTCAGTGCTGGCACTTTTCATCTCTGAGCAATTGCTCGACGTTTGCAATTTCTCAGCTCGTGTCTACCGACGGAAAGAGAAGGACCGTGACGTTTGGTGGGTAGAGAAGCGCAAAGCCCCAGTGTTGCTGCGCCTCTGAAAGCGCTTCCAAGGAAGGGTGCTGGCTAGCAACAGCTTTCAGTGCTGGCCCTTTTCATCTCTGAGCAATTGCTCGACGTTTGCAATTTCTCACCTGAGCTCTCTTTAGAGTGCGCGAGAGGATGAGCAGAAGATGAGGTGGCTAGAGAAGCCCAGAGCCCCAGTGTTCTTAGGCCTACAAAAGCGCTTCCAAGGAAGGGTGCTGGCTAGCAAGAGCTTTCAGTGCTGGCACTTTTCATCTCTGAGCAATTGCTCGACGTTTGCAATTTCTCAGCTCGTGTCTAGGAGACGGAAAGAGAAGGACCGTGACGTTTGGTGCGTATAGAAGCGCAAAGCCCCAGTGTTGCTGCGCCTGTGAAAGCGCTTCCAAGGAAGGGTGCTGGCTAGCAAGAGCTTTCAGTGCTGGCACTTTTCATCTCTGAGCAATTGCTGGACGTTTGCAATTTCTCACCTGAGCTCTCTTTAGAGTGCGCGAGAGGATGAGCAGAAGATGAGGTGGCTAGAGAAGCCCAGAGCCCCAGTGTTCTTAGGCCTACAAAAGCGCTTCCAAGGAAGGGTGCTGGCTAGCAACAGCTTTCAGTGCTGGCACTTTTCATCTCTGAGCAATTGCTGGACGTTTGCAATTTCTCAGCTCGTGTCTAGGAGACAGAAAGAGAATGACCATAACGTTTGATGGCTAGAGAAGCGCAAAGCCACAGTGTTACTGCGCCTGTGAAAGCGCTTCCAAGGAAGGGTGCTGGCTAGTAACAGCTTTCAGTGCTGGCACTTTTCATCTCTGAGCAATTGCTCGACGTTTGCAATTTCTCACCTGAGCTCTCTTTAGAGTGCGTGAGAGGATGAGCAGAAGATGAGGTGGCTAGGGAAGCCCAGAGCCCCAGTGTTCTTAGGCCTACAAAAGCGCTTCCAAGGAAGGGTGCTGGCTAGCAAGAGCTTTCAGTGCTGGCACTTTTCATCTCTGAGCAATTGCTCGACGTTTGCAATTTCTCAGCTCATGTCTACGAGACGGAAAGAGAATGACTGTGACGTTTGGTGGCTAGAGAAGCGCAAAGCCCCAGTGTTGCTGCGCCTGTGAAAGCGCTTCCAAGGAAGGGTGCTGGCTAGCAAGAGCTTTCAGTGCTGGCACTTTTCATCTCTGAGCAATTGCTCGACATTTGCAATTTCTCAGCTCATGTCTACGAGACGGAAAGAGAATGACCGTGACGTTTGGTGCGTATAGAAGCGCAAAGCCCCAGTGTTGCTGCGCCTGTGAAAGCGCTTCCAAGGAAGGGTGCTGGCTAGCAACAGCTTTCAGTGCTGGCACTTTTCATCTCTGAGCAATTGCTTGACGTTTGCAATTTCTCAGCTCGTGTCTACGAGGCGGAAAGAGAAGGACCGTGACGTTTGGTGGCTAGAGAAGCGCAAAGCCCCAGTGTTGCTGCGCCTGTGAAAGCGCTTCCAAGGAAGGGTGCTGGCTAGCAACAGCTTTCAGTGCTGGCACTTTTCATCTCTGAGCAATTGCTCGACGTTTGCAATTTCTCAGCTCGTGTCTACCGACGGAAAGAGAAGGACCGTGACGTTTGGTGGGTAGAGAAGCGCAAAGCCCCAGTGTTGCTGCGCCTGTGAAAGCGCTTCCAAGGAAGGGTGCTGGCTAGCAAGAGCTTTCAGTGCTGGCACTTTTCATCTCTGAGCAATTGCTCGACGTTTGCAATTTCTCAGCTCGTGTCTACGAGACGGAAAGAGAATGACCGTGACGTTTGGTGCGTATAGAAGCGCAAAGCCCCAGTGTTGCTGCGCCTGTGAAAGCGCTTCCAAGGAAGGGTGCTGGCTAGCAACAGCTTTCAGTGCTGGCACTTTTCATCTCTGAGCAATTGCTGGACGTTTGCAATTTCTCACCTGAGCTCTCTTTAGAGTGCGCGAGAGGATGAGCAGAAGATTAGGTGGCTAGAGAAGCCCAGAGCCCCAGTGTTCTTAGGCCTACAAAAGCGCTTCCAAGGAAGGGTGCTGGCTAGCAACAGCTTTCAGTGCTGGCACTTTTCATCTCTGAGCAATTGCTCGACGTTTGCAATTTCTCAGCTCGTGTCTACGAGACGGAAAGAGAAGGACCGTGACGTTTGGTGGCTAGAGAAGCGCAAAGCCCCAGTGTTGCTGCACCTGTGAAAGCGCTTCCAAGGAAGGGTGCTGGCTAGCAAGAGCTTTCAGTGCTGGCACTTTTCATCTCTGAGCAATTGCTCGACGTTTGCAATTTCTCACCTGAGCTCTCTTTAGAGTGCGCGAGAGGATGAGCAGAAGATGAGGTGGCTAGAGAAGCCCAGAGCCCCAGTGTTCTTAGGCCTACAAAAGCGCTTCCAAGGAAGGGTGCTGGCTAGCAAGAGCTTTCAGTGCTGGCACTTTTCATCTCTGAGCAATTGCTCGACCTTTGCAATTTCTCAGCTCGTGTCTACGAGGCGGAAAGAGAATGACCGTGACGTTTGGTGGCTAGAGAAGCGCAAAGCCCCAGTGTTGCTGCGCCTGTGAAAGCGCTTCCAAGGAAGGGTGCTGGCTAGCAAGAGCTTTCAGTGCTGGCACTTTTCATCTCGGAGCAATTGCTCGACGTTTGCAATTTCTCACCTCGTGTCTAGGAGACGGAAAGAGAAGGACCGTGACGTTTGGTGCGTATAGAAGCGCAAAGCCCCAGTGTTGCTGCGCCTGTGAAAGCGCTTCCAAGGAAGGGTGCTGGCTAGCAACAGCTTTCAGTGCTGGCACTTTTCATCTCTGAGCAATTGCTCGACGTTTGCAATTTCTCAGCTCGTGTCTAGGAGACGGAAAGAGAAGGACCGTGACGTTTGGTGCGTATAGAAGCGCAAAGCCCCAGTGTTGCTGCGCCTGTGAAAGCGCTTCCAAGGAAGGGTGCTGGCTAGCAAGAGCTTTCAGTGCTGGCACTTTTCATCTCTGAGCAATTGCTCGACGTTTGCAATTTCTCACCTGAGCTCTCTTTAGAGTGCGCGAGAGGATGAGCAGAAGATGAGGTGGCTAGAGATGCCCAGAGCCCCAGTGTTCTTAGGCCTACAAAAGCGCTTCCAAGGAAGGGTGCTGGCTAGCAAGAGCTTTCAGTGCTGGCACTTTTCATCTCTGAGCAATTGCTCGACGTTTGCAATTTCTCAGCTCGTGTCTACGAGACGGAAAGAGAAGGACCGTGACGTTTGGTGCGTATAGAAGCGCAAAGCCCCAGTGTTGCTGCGCCTGTGAAAGCGCTTCCAAGGAAGGGTGCTGGCTAGCAAGAGCTTTCAGTGCTGGCACTTTTCATCTCTGAGCAATTGCTCGACGTTTGCAATTTCTCAGCTCGTGTCTAGGAGACGGAAAGAGAAGGACCGTGACGCTTGGTGGCTAGAGAAGCGCAAAGCCCCAGTGTTACTGCGCCTGTGAAAGCGCTTCCAAGGAAGGGTGCTGGCTAGCAACAGCTTTCAGTGCTGGCACTTTTCATCTCTGAGCAATTGCTGGACGTTTGCAATTTCTCACCTGAGCTCTCTTTAGAGTGCGCGAGAGGATGAGCAGAAGATGAGGTGGCTAGAGAAGCCCAGAGCCCCAGTGTTCTTAGGCCTACAAAAGCGCTTCCAAGGAAGGGTGCTGGCTAGCAACAGCTTTCAGTGCTGGCACTTTTCATCTCTGAGCAATTGCTCGACGTTTGCAATTTCTCAGCTCGTGTCTACGAGACGGAAAGAGAATGACCGTGACGTTTGGTGCGTATAGAAGCGCAAAGCCCCAGTGTTGCTGCACCTGTGAAAGCGCTTCCAAGGAAGGGTGCTGGCTAGCAAGAGCTTTCAGTGCTGGCACTTTTCATCTCTGAGCAATTGCTCGATGTTTGTAATTTCTCAGCTCGTGTCTACGAGACGGAAAGAGAAGGACCGTGACGTTTGGTGGCTAGAGAAGCGCAAAGCCCCAGTGTTGCTGCGCCTGTGAAAGCGCTTCCAAGGAAGGGTGCTGGCTAGCAACAGCTTTCAGTGCTGGCACTTTTCATCTCTGAGCAATTGCTGGACGTTTGCAATTTCTCACCTGAGCTCTCTTTAGAGTGCGCGCGAGGATGAGCAGAAGATGAGGTGGCTAGAGAAGCCCAGAGCCCCAGTGTTCTTAGGCCTACAAAAGCGCTTCCAAGGAAGGGTGCTGGCTAGCAAGAGCTTTCAGTGCTGGCACTTTTCATCTCTGAGCAATTGCTCGACGTTTGCAATTTCTCAGCTCGTGTCTAGGAGACGGAAAGAGAAGGACCGTGACGTTTGGTGTGTATAGAAGCGCAAAGCCCCAGTGTTGCTGCGCCTGTGAAAGCGCTTCCAAGGAAGGGTGCTGGCTAGCAAGAGCTTTCAGTGCTGGCACTTTTCATCTCTGAGCAATTGCTGGACGTTTGCAATTTCTCACCTGAGCTCTCTTTAGAGTGCGCGCGAGGATGAGCAGAAGATGAGGTGGCTAGAGAAGCCCAGAGCCCCAGTGTTCTTAGGCCTACAAAAGCGCTTCCAAGGAAGGGTGCTGGCTAGCAAGAGCTTTCAGTGCTGGCACTTTTCATCTCTGAGCAATTGCTCGACGTTTGCAATTTCTCAGCTCGTGTCTACGAGACGGAAAGAGAAGGACCGTCACGTTTGGTGGCTAGAGAAGTGCTAAGCCCCAGTGTTACTGCGCCTGTGAAAGCGCTTCCAAGGAAGGGTGCTGGCTAGCAACAGCTTTCAGTGCTGGCACTTTTCATCTCTGAGCAATTGCTCGACGTTTGCAATTTCTCAGCTCGTGTCTACGAGACGGAAAGAGAATGACCGTGACGTTTGGTGCGTATAGAAGCGCAAAGCCCCAGTGTTGCTGCACCTGTGAAAGCGCTTCCAAGGAAGGGTGCTGGCTAGCAAGAGCTTTCAGTGCTGGCACTTTTCATCTCTGAGCAATTGCTCGATGTTTGTAATTTCTCAGCTCGTGTCTACGAGACGGAAAGAGAAGGACCGTGACGTTTGGTGGCTAGAGAAGCGCAAAGCCCCAGTGTTGCTGCGCCTGTGAAAGCGCTTCCAAGGAAGGGTGCTGGCTAGCAACAGCTTTCAGTGCTGGCACTTTTCATCTCTGAGCAATTGCTGGACGTTTGCAATTTCTCACCTGAGCTCTCTTTAGAGTGCGCGCGAGGATGAGCAGAAGATGAGGTGGCTAGAGAAGCCCAGAGCCCCAGTGTTCTTAGGCCTACAAAAGCGCTTCCAAGGAAGGGTGCTGGCTAGCAAGAGCTTTCAGTGCTGGCACTTTTCATCTCTGAGCAATTGCTCGACGTTTGCAATTTCTCAGCTCGTGTCTAGGAGACGGAAAGAGAAGGACCGTGACGTTTGGTGTGTATAGAAGCGCAAAGCCCCAGTGTTGCTGCGCCTGTGAAAGCGCTTCCAAGGAAGGGTGCTGGCTAGCAAGAGCTTTCAGTGCTGGCACTTTTCATCTCTGAGCAATTGCTGGACGTTTGCAATTTCTCACCTGAGCTCTCTTTAGAGTGCGCGCGAGGATGAGCAGAAGATGAGGTGGCTAGAGAAGCCCAGAGCCCCAGTGTTCTTAGGCCTACAAAAGCGCTTCCAAGGAAGGGTGCTGGCTAGCAAGAGCTTTCAGTGCTGGCACTTTTCATCTCTGAGCAATTGCTCGACGTTTGCAATTTCTCAGCTCGTGTCTACGAGACGGAAAGAGAAGGACCGTGACGTTTGGTGGGTAGAGAAGTGCTAAGCCCCAGTGTTACTGCGCCTGTGAAAGCGCTTCCAAGGAAGGGTGCTGGCTAGCAACAGCTTTCAGTGCTGGCCCTTTTCATCTCTGAGCAATTGCTCGACGTTTGCAATTTCTCACCTGAGCTCTCTTTAGAGTGCGCGAGAGGATGAGCAGAAGATGAGGTGGCTAGAGAAGCCCAGAGCCCCAGTGTTCTTAGGCCTACAAAAGCGCTTCCAAGGAAGGGTGCTGGCTAGCAACAGCTTTCAGTGCTGGCACTTTTCATCTCGGAGCAATTGCTCGACGTTTGCAATTTCTCAGCTCGTGTATACCGACGGAAAGAGAAGGACCGTGATGTTTGGTGGCTAGAGAAGCGCAAAGCCCCAGTGTTGCTGCGCCTGTGAAAGCGCTTCCAAGGAAGGGTGCTGGCTAGCAACAGCTTTCAGTGCTGGCCCTTTTCATCTCGGAGCAATTGCTCGACGTTTGTAATTTCTCACCTGAGCTCTCTTTAGAGTGCGCGAGAGGATGAGCAGAAGATGAGGTGGCTAGAGAAGCCCAGAGCCCCAGTGTTCTTAGGCCTACAAAAGCGCTTCCAAGGAAGGGTGCTGGCTAGCAAGAGCTTTCAGTGCTGGCACTTTTCATCTCTGAGCAATTGCTCGACGTTTGCAATTTCTCAGCTCGTGTCTACCGACGGAAAGAGAAGGACCGTGACTTTTGGTGGCTAGAGAAGCGCAAAGCCCCAGTGTTACTGCGCCTGTGAAAGCGCTTCCAAGGAAGGGTGCTGGCTAGCAACAGCTTTCAGTGCTGGCACTTTTCATCTCGGAGCAATTGCTCGACGTTTGTAATTTCTCACCTGAGCTCTCTTTAGAGTGCGCGAGAGGATGAGCAGAAGATGAGGTGGCTAGAGAAGCCCAGAGCCCCAGTGTTCTTAGGCCTACAGAAGCGCTTCCAAGGAAGGGTGCTGGCTAGCAACAGCTTTCAGTGCTGGCACTTTTCATCTCTGAGCAATTGCTCGACGTTTGCAATTTCTCAGCTCGTGTCTAGGAGACGGAAAGAGAAGGACCGTGACTTTTGGTGGGTAGAGAAGCGCAAAGCCCCAGTGTTGCTGCGCCTGTGAAAGCGCTTCCAAGGAAGGGTGCTGGCTAGCAAGAGCTTTCAGTGCTGGCACTTTTCATCTCTGAGCAATTGCTCGACGTTTGCAATTTCTCAGCTCGTGTCTACCGACGGAAAGAGAAGGACCGTGACGTTTGGTGGGTAGAGAAGCGCAAAGCCCCAGTGTTGCTGCGCCTCTGAAAGCGCTTCCAAGGAAGGGTGCTGGCTAGCAAGAGCTTTCAGTGCTGGCACTTTTCATCTCTGAGCAATTGCTGGACGTTTGCAATTTCTCACCTGAGCTCTCTTTAGAGTGCGCGCGAGGATGAGCAGAAGATGAGGTGGCTAGAGAAGCCCAGAGCCCCAGTGTTCTTAGGCCTACAAAAGCGCTTCCAAGGAAGGGTGCTGGCTAGCAACAGCTTTCAGTGCTGGCACTTTTCATCTCGGAGCAATTGCTCGACGTTTGCAATTTCTCAGCTCGTGTCTACGAGACGGAAAGAGAAGGACCGTGACGTTTGGTGGCTAGAGAAGCGCAAAGCCCCAGTGTTGCTGCACCTGTGAAAGCGCTTCCGAGGAAGGGTGCTGGCTAGCAAGAGCTTTCAGTGCTGGCACTTTTCATCTCTGAGCAATTGCTCGATGTTTGTAATTTCTCAGCTCGTGTCTACGAGACGGAAAGAGAAGGACCGTGACGTTTGGTGGCTAGAGAAGCGCAAAGCCCCAGTGTTGCTGCGCCTGTGAAAGCGCTTCCAAGGAAGGGTGCTGGCTAGCAACAGCTTTCAGTGCTGGCACTTTTCATCTCTGAGCAATTGCTGGACGTTTGCAATTTCTCACCTGAGCTCTCTTTAGAGTGCGCGAGAGGATGAGCAGAAGATGAGGTGGCTAGAGAAGCCCAGAGCCCCAGTGTTCTTAGGCCTACAAAAGCGCTTCCAAGGAAGGGTGCTGGCTAGCAAGAGCTTTCAGTGCTGGCACTTTTCATCTCTGAGCAATTGCTCGACGTTTGCAATTTCTCAGCTCGTGTCTAGGAGACGGAAAGAGAAGGACCGTGACGTTTGGTGTGTATAGAAGCGCAAAGCCCCAGTGTTGCTGCGCCTGTGAAAGCGCTTCCAAGGAAGGGTGCTGGCTAGCAAGAGCTTTCAGTGCTGGCACTTTTCATCTCTGAGCAATTGCTGGACGTTTGCAATTTCTCACCTGAGCTCTCTTTAGAGTGCGCGAGAGGATGAGCAGAAGATGAGGTGGCTAGAGAAGCCCAGAGCCCCAGTGTTCTTAGGCCTACAAAAGCGCTTCCAAGGAAGGGTGCTGGCTAGCAAGAGCTTTCAGTGCTGGCACTTTTCATCTCTGAGCAATTGCTCGACGTTTGCAATTTCTCAGCTCGTGTCTACGAGACGGAAAGAGAAGGACCGTGACGTTTGGTGGGTAGAGAAGTGCTAAGCCCCAGTGTTACTGCGCCTGTGAAAGCGCTTCCAAGGAAGGGTGCTGGCTAGCAACAGCTTTCAGTGCTGGCCCTTTTCATCTCTGAGCAATTGCTCGACGTTTGCAATTTCTCACCTGAGCTCTCTTTAGAGTGCGCGAGAGGATGAGCAGAAGATGAGGTGGCTAGAGAAGCCCAGAGCCCCAGTGTTCTTAGGCCTACAAAAGCGCTTCCAAGGAAGGGTGCTGGCTAGCAACAGCTTTCAGTGCTGGCACTTTTCATCTCGGAGCAATTGCTCGACGTTTGCAATTTCTCAGCTCGTGTATACCGACGGAAAGAGAAGGACCGTGATGTTTGGTGGCTAGAGAAGCGCAAAGCCCCAGTGTTGCTGCGCCTGTGAAAGCGCTTCCAAGGAAGGGTGCTGGCTAGCAACAGCTTTCAGTGCTGGCCCTTTTCATCTCGGAGCAATTGCTCGACGTTTGTAATTTCTCACCTGAGCTCTCTTTAGAGTGCGCGAGAGGATGAGCAGAAGATGAGGTGGCTAGAGAAGCCCAGAGCCCCAGTGTTCTTAGGCCTACAAAAGCGCTTCCAAGGAAGGGTGCTGGCTAGCAACAGCTTTCAGTGCTGGCACTTTTCATCTCTGAGCAATTGCTCGACGTTTGCAATTTCTCAGCTCGTGTCTACCGACGGAAAGAGAAGGACCGTGACTTTTGGTGGCTAGAGAAGCGCAAAGCCCCAGTGTTGCTGCGCCTGTGAAAGCGCTTCCAAGGAAGGGTGCTGGCTAGCAAGAGCTTTCAGTGCTGGCACTTTTCATCTCGGAGCAATTGCTCGACGTTTGTAATTTCTCACCTGAGCTCTCTTTAGAGTGCGCGAGAGGATGAGCAGAAGATGAGGTGGCTAGAGAAGCCCAGAGCCCCAGTGTTCTTAGGCCTACAGAAGCGCTTCCAAGGAAGGGTGCTGGCTAGCAACAGCTTTCAGTGCTGGCACTTTTCATCTCTGAGCAATTGCTCGACGTTTGCAATTTCTCAGCTCGTGTCTAGGAGACGGAAAGAGAAGGACCGTGACTTTTGGTGGGTAGAGAAGCGCAAAGCCCCAGTGTTGCTGCGCCTGTGAAAGCGCTTCCAAGGAAGGGTGCTGGCTAGCAAGAGCTTTCAGTGCTGGCACTTTTCATCTCTGAGCAATTGCTCGACGTTTGCAATTTCTCAGCTCGTGTCTACCGACGGAAAGAGAAGGACCGTGACGTTTGGTGGGTAGAGAAGCGCAAAGCCCCAGTGTTGCTGCGCCTCTGAAAGCGCTTCCAAGGAAGGGTGCTGGCTAGCAAGAGCTTTCAGTGCTGGCACTTTTCATCTCTGAGCAATTGCTCGACGTTTGCAATTTCTCACCTGAGCTCTCTTTAGAGTGCGCGAGAGGATGAGCAGAAGATGAGGTGGCTAGAGAAGCCCAGAGCCCCAGTGTTCTTAGGCCTACAAAAGCGCTTCCAAGGAAGGGTGCTGGCTAGCAACAGCTTTCAGTGCTGGCACTTTTCATCTCGGAGCAATTGCTCGACGTTTGCAATTTCTCAGCTCGTGTCTACGAGACGGAAAGAGAAGGACCGTGACGTTTGGTGGCTAGAGAAGCGCAAAGCCCCAGTGTTGCTGCGCCTGTGAAAGCGCTTCCAAGGAAGGGTGCTGGCTAGCAAGAGCTTTCAGTGCTGGCACTTTTCATCTCTGAGCAATTGCTCGACATTTGCAATTTCTCAGCTCATGTCAACGAGACGGAAAGAGAATGACCGTGACGTTTGGTGCGTATAGAAGCGCAAAGCCCCAGTGTTACTGCGCTTGTGAAAACGCTTCCAAGGAAGGGTGCTGGCTAGCAACAGCTTTCAGTGCTGGCACTTTTCATCTCTGAGCAATTGCTTGACGTTTGCAATTTCTCAGCTCGTGTCTACGAGGCGGAAAGAGAATGACCGTGACGTTTGGTGGGTAGAGAAGCGCAAAGCCCCAGTGTTGCTGCGCCTGTGAAAGCGCTTCCAAGGAAGGGTGCTGGCTAGCAAGAGCTTTCAGTGCTGGCACTTTTCATCTCGGAGCAATTGCTCGACGTTTGCAATTTCTCAGCTCGTGTCTACCGACGGAAAGAGAAGGACCGTGACGTTTGGTGGGTAGAGAAGCGCAAAGCCCCAGTGTTGCTGCGCCTGTGAAAGCGCTTCCAAGGAAGGGTGCTGGCTAGCAAGAGCTTTCAGTGCTGGCACTTTTCATCTCTGAGCAATTGCTCGACGTTTGCAATTTCTCACCTGAGCTCTCTTTAGAGTGCGCGAGAGGATGAGCAGAAGATGAGGTGGCTAGAGAAGCCCAGAGCCCCAGTGTTCTTAGGGCTACAAAAGCGCTTCCAAGGAAGGGTGCTGGCTAGCAAGAGCTTTCAGTGCTGGCACTTTTCATCTCTGAGCAATTGCTCGACGTTTGCAATTTCTCAGCTCGTGTCTAGGAGACGGAAAGAGAAGGACCGTGACGTTTGGTGCGTATAGAAGCGCAAAGCCCCAGTGTTGCTGCGCCTGTGAAAGCGCTTCCAAGGAAGGGTGCTGGCTAGCAACAGCTTTCAGTGCTGGCACTTTTCATCTCTGAGCAATTGCTCGACGTTTGCAATTTCTCACCTGAGCTCTCTTTAGAGTGCGCGAGAGGATGAGCAGAAGATGAGGTGGCTAGAGAAGCCCAGAGCCCCAGTGTTCTTAGGCCTACAAAAGCGCTTCCAAGGAAGGGTGCTGGCTAGCAACAGCTTTCAGTGCTGGCACTTTTCATCTCTGAGCAATTGCTGGACGTTTGCAATTTCTCAGCTCGTGTCTAGGAGACAGAAAGAGAATGACCATAACGTTTGATGGCTAGAGAAGCGCAAAGCCACAGTGTTACTGCGCCTGTGAAAGCGCTTCCAAGGAAGGGTGCTGGCTAGTAACAGCTTTCAGTGCTGGCACTTTTCCTCTCTGAGCAATTGCTCGACGTTTGCAATTTCTCACCTGAGCTCTCTTTAGAGTGCGTGAGAGGATGAGCAGAAGATGAGGTGGCTAGGGAAGCCCAGAGCCCCAGTGTTCTTAGGCCTACAAAAGCGCTTCCAAGGAAGGGTGCTGGCTAGCAAGAGCTTTCAGTGCTGGCACTTTTCATCTCTGAGCAATTGCTCGACCTTTGAAATTTCTCAGCTCATGTCTACGAGACGGAAAGAGAATAACTGTGACGTTTGGTGGCTAGAGAAGCGCAAAGCCCCAGTGTTGCTGCGCCTGTGAAAGCGCTTCCAAGGAAGGGTGCTGGCTAGCAAGAGCTTTCAGTGCTGGCACTTTTCATCTCTGAGCAATTGCTCGACATTTGCAATTTCTCAGCTCATGTCTAGGAGACGGAAAGAGAAAGACCGTGACGTTTGGTGCGTATAGAAGCGCAAAGCCCCAGTGTTACTGCGCTTGTGAAAACGCTTCCAAGGAAGGGTGCTGGCTAGCAACAGCTTTCAGTGCTGGCACTTTTCATCTCTGAGCAATTGCTTGACGTTTGCAATTTCTCAGCTCGTGTCTACGAGGCGGAAAGAGAATGACCGTGACGTTTGGTGGCTAGAGAAGCGCAAAGCCCCAGTGTTGCTGCGCCTGTGAAAGCGCTTCCAAGGAAGGGTGCTGGCTAGCAACAGCTTTCAGTGCTGGCACTTTTCATCTCTGAGCAATTGCTCGACGTTTGCAATTTCTCAGCTCGTGTCTACCGACGGAAAGAGAAGGACCGTGACGTTTGGTGGCTAGAGAAGCGCAAAGCCCCAGTGTTGCTGCGCCTGTGAAAGCGCTTCCAAGGAAGGGTGCTGGCTAGCAACAGCTTTCAGTGCTGGCACTTTTCATCTCTGAGCAATTGCTCAACGTTTGCAATTTCTCAGCTCGTGTCTACGAGACGGAAAGAGAATGACCGTGACGTTTGGTGCGTATAGAAGCGCAAAGCCCCAGTGTTGCTGCTCCTGTGAAAGCGCTTCCAAGGAAGGGTGCTGGCTAGCAAGAGCTTTCAGTGCTGGCACTTTTCATCTCTGAGCAATTGCTCGACGTTTGCAATTTCTCAGCTCGTGTCTAGGAGACGGAAAGAGAAGGACCGTGACGCTTGGTGGCTAGAGAAGCGCAAAGCCCCAGTGTTACTGCGCCTGTGAAAGCGCTTCCAAGGAAGGGTGCTGGCTAGCAAGAGCTTTCAGTGCTGGCCCTTTTCATCTCTGAGCAATTGCTGGACGTTTGCAATTTCTCACCTGAGCTCTCTTTAGAGTGCGCGAGAGGATGAGCAGAAGATGAGGTGGCTAGAGAAGCCCAGAGCCCCAGTGTTCTTAGGCCTACAAAAGCGCTTCCAAGGAAGGGTGCTGGCTAGCAACAGCTTTCAGTGCTGGCACTTTTCATCTCTGAGCAATTGCTCGACGTTTGCAATTTCTCAGCTCGTGTCTACAAGACGGAAAGAGAATGACCGTGACGTTTGGTGCGTATAGAAGCGCAAAGCCCCAGTGTTGCTGCGCCTGTGAAAGCGCTTCCAAGGAAGGGTGCTGGCTAGCAACAGCTTTCAGTGCTGGCACTTTTCATCTCTGAGCAATTGCTCGACGTTTGCAATTTCTCAGCTCGTGTCTAGGAGACGGAAAGAGAAGGACCGTGACGTTTGGTGGCTAGAGAAGCGCAAAGCCCCAGTGTTGCTGCGCCTGTGAAAGCGCTTCCAAGGAAGGGTGCTGGCTAGCAAGAGCTTTCAGTGCTGGCACTTTTCATCTCGGAGCAATTGCTCGACGTTTGCAATTTCTCAGCTCGTGTCTAGGAGACGGAAAGAGAAGGACCGTGACATTTGGTGCGTATAGAAGCGCAAAGCCCCAGTGTTGCTGCGCCTGTGAAAGCGCTTCCAAGGAAGGGTGCTGGCTAGCAACAGCTTTCAGTGCTGGCACTTTTCATCTCTGAGCAATTGCTCGACGTTTGCAATTTCTCAGCTCGTGTCTAGGAGACGGAAAGAGAAGGACCGTGACGTTTGGTGCGTATAGAAGCGCAAAGCCCCAGTGTTGCTGCGCCTGTGAAAGCGCTTCCAAGGAAGGGTGCTGGCTAGCAAGAGCTTTCAGTGCTGGCACTTTTCATCTCTGAGCAATTGCTCGACGTTTGCAATTTCTCACCTGAGCTCTCTTTAGAGTGCGCGAGAGGATGAGCAGAAGATGAGGTGGCTAGAGATGCCCAGAGCCCCAGTGTTCTTAGGCCTACAAAAGCGCTTCCAAGGAAGGGTGCTGGCTAGCAACAGCTTTCAGTGCTGGCCCTTTTCATCTCTGAGCAATTGCTCGACGTTTGCAATTTCTCAGCTCGTGTCTACGAGACGGAAAGAGAATGACCGTGACGTTTGGTGCGTATAGAAGCGCAAAGCCCCAGTGTTGCTGCGCCTGTGAAAGCGCTTCCAAGGAAGGGTGCTGGCTAGCAAGAGCTTTCAGTGCTGGCACTTTTCATCTCTGAGCAATTGCTCGACGTTTGCAATTTCTCAGCTCGTGTCTAGGAGACGGAAAGAGAAGGACCGTGACGCTTGGTGGCTAGAGAAGCGCAAAGCCCCAGTGTTACTGCGCCTGTGAAAGCGCTTCCAAGGAAGGGGGCTGGCTAGCAACAGCTTTCAGTGCTGGCACTTTTCATCTCTGAACAATTGCTCGACGTTTGCAATTTCTCACCTGAGCTCTCTTTAGAGTGCGCGAGAGGATGAGCAGAAGATGAGGTGGCTAGAGAAGCCCAGAGCCCCGGTGTTCTTAGGCCTACAAAAGCGCTTCCAAGGAAGGGTGCTGGCTAGCAACAGCTTTCAGTGCTGGCACTTTTCATCTCTGAGCAATTGCTCGACGTTTGCAATTTCTCAGCTCGTGTCTAGGAGACGGAAAGAGAATGACCGTGACGTTTGGTGCGTATAGAAGCGCAAAGCCCCAGTGTTGCTGCGCCTGTGAAAGCGCTTCCAAGGAAGGGTGCTGGCTAGCAAGAGCTTTCAGTGCTGGCACTTTTCATCTCTGAGCAATTGCTCGACGTTTGCAATATCTCAGCTCGTGTCTAGGAGACGGAAAGAGAAGGACCGTGACGTTTGGTGCGTATAGAAGCGCAAAGCCCCAGTGTTGCTGCGCCTGTGAAAGCGCTTCCAAGGAAGGGTGCTGGCTAGCAACAGCTTTCAGTGCTGGCACTTTTCATCTCTGAGCAATTGCTCGACGGTTGCAATTTCTCACCTGAGCTCTCTTTAGAGTGCGCGAGAGGATGAGCAGAAGATGAGGTGGCTAGAGAAGCCCAGAGCCCCAGTGTTCTTAGGCCTACAAAAGCGCTTCCAAGGAAGGGTGCTGGCTAGCAAGAGCTTTCAGTGCTGGCACTTTTCATCTCTGAGCAATTGCTCGACGTTTGCAATTTCTCAGCTCGTGTCTACGAGACGGAAAGAGAATGACCGTGACATTTGGTGCGTATAGAAGCGCAAAGCCCCATTGTTGCTGCGCCTGTGAAAGCGCTTCCAAGGAAGGGTGCTGGCTAGCAAGAGCTTTCAGTGCTGGCACTTTTCATCTCTGAGCAATTGCTCGATGTTTGCAATTTCTCAGCTCGTGTCTAGGAGACGGAAAGAGAAGGACCGTGACGTTTGGTGGGTAGAGAAGCGCAAAGCCCCAGTGTTGCTGCGCCTGTGAAAGCGCTTCCAAGGAAGGGTGCTGGCTAGCAACAGCTTTCAGTGCTGGCACTTTTCATCTCTGAGCAATTGCTCGACGTTTGCAATTTCTCACCTGAGCTCTCTTCAGAGTGCGCGAGAGGATGAGCAGAAGATGAGGTGGCTAGGGAAGCCCAGAGCCCCAGTGTTCTTAGGCCTACAAAAGCGCTTCCAAGGAAGGGTGCTGGCTAGCAAGAGCTTTCAGTGCTGGCACTTTTCATCTCTGAGCAATTGCTCGACGTTTGCAATTTCTCAGCTCATGTCTACGAGACGGAAAGAGAATGACTGTGGCGTTTGGTGGCTAGAGAAGCGCAAAGCCCCAGTGTTGCTGCGCCTGTGAAAGCGCTTCCAAGGAAGGGTGCTGGCTAGCAACAGCTTTCAGTGCTGGCACTTTTCATCTCTGAGCAATTGCTCGACATTTGCAATTTCTCAGCTCATGTCTAGGAGACGGAAAGAGAAGGACCGTGACGTTTGGTGCGTATAGAAGCGCAAAGCCCCAGTGTTACTGCGCTTGTGAAAGCGCTTCCAAGGAAGGGTGCTGGCTAGCAACAGCTTTCAGTGCTGGCACTTTTCATCTCTGAGCAATTGCTTGACGTTTGCAATTTCTCAGCTCGTGTCTAGGAGACGGAAAGAGAAGGACCGTGACGTTTGGTGCGTATAGAAGCGCAAAGCCCCAGTGTTGCTGCGCCTGTGAAAGCGCTTCCAAGGAAGGGTGCTGGCTAGCAAGAGCTTTCAGTGCTGGCACTTTTCATCTCTGAGCAATTGCTCGACGTTTGCAATTTCTCAGCTCGTGTCTAGGAGACGGAAAGAGAAGGACCGTGACATTTGGTGCGTATAGAAGCGCAAAGCCCCAGTGTTGCTGCGCCTGTGAAAGCGCTTCCAAGGAAGGGTGCTGGCTAGCAACAGCTTTCAGTGCTGGCACTTTTCATCTCGGAGCAATTGCTCGACGTTTGCAATTTCTCAGCTCGTGTCTACCAACGGAAAGAGAATGACCGTGACTTTTGGTGCGTATAGAAGCGCAAAGCCCCAGTGTTGCTGCGCCTGTGAAAGCGCTTCCAAGGAAGGGTGCTGGCTAGCAACAGCTTTCAGTGCTGGCACTTTTCATCTCTGAGCAATTGCTCGACGGTTGCAATTTCTCACCTGAGCTCTCTTTAGAGTGCGCGAGAGGATGAGCAGAAGATGAGGTGGCTAGAGAAGCCCAGAGCCCCAGTGTTCTTAGGCCTACAAAAGCGCTTCCAAGGAAGGGTGCTGGCTAGCAAGAGCTTTCAGTGCTGGCACTTTTCATCTCGGAGCAATTGCTCGACGTTTGCAATTTCTCAGCTCGTGTCTACGAGACGGAAAGAGAAGGACCGTGACGTTTGGTGGCTAGAGAAGCGCAAAGCCCCAGTGTTGCTGCGCCTGTGAAAGCGCTTCCAAGGAAGGGTGCTGGCTAGCAAGAGCTTTCAGTGCTGGCACTTTTCATCTCTGAGCAATTGCTGGACGTTTGCAATTTCTCACCTGAGCTCTCTTTAGAGTGCGCGAGAGGATGAGCAGAAGATGAGGTGGCTAGAGAAGCCCAGAGCCCCAGTGTTCTTAGGCCTACAAAAGCGCTTCCAAGGAAGGGTGCTGGCTAGCAACAGCTTTCAGTGCTGGCACTTTTCATCTCGGAGCAATTGCTCGACGTTTGCAATTTCTCAGCTCGTGTCTACGAGACGGAAAGAGAAGGACCGTGACGTTTGGTGGCTAGAGAAGCGCAAAGCCCCAGTGTTGCTGCGCCTGTGAAAGCGCTTCCAAGGAAGGGTGCTGGCTAGCAAGAGCTTTCAGTGCTGGCACTTTTCATCTCTGAGCAATTGCTGGACGTTTGCAATTTCTCACCTGAGCTCTCTTTAGAGTGCGCGAGAGGATGAGCAGAAGATGAGGTGGCTAGAGAAGCCCAGAGCCCCAGTGTTCTTAGGCCTACAAAAGCGCTTCCAAGGAAGGGTGCTGGCTAGCAACAGCTTTCAGTGCTGGCACTTTTCATCTCTGAGCAATTGCTCGACGTTTGCAATTTCTCAGCTCGTGTCTAGGAGACGGAAAGAGAAGGACCGTGACGTTTGGTGGCTAGAGAAGCGCAAAGCCCCAGTGTTGCTGCGCCTGTGAAAGCGCTTCCAAGGAAGGGTGCTGGCTAGCAACAGCTTTCAGTGCTGGCACTTTTCATCTCTGAGCAATTGCTCGACATTTGCAATTTCTCAGCTCATGTCTACGAGACGGAAAGGGAATGACCGTGACGTTTGGTGCGTATAGAAGCGCAAAGCCCCAGTGTTACTGCGCTTGTGAAAGCGCTTCCAAGGAAGGGTGCTGGCTAGCAACAGCTTTCAGTGCTGGCACTTTTCATCTCTGAGCAATTGCTCGACGTTTGCAATTTCTCAGCTCGTGTCTACCGACGGAAAGAGAAGGACCGTGACGTTTGGTGGCTAGAGAAGCGCAAAGCCCCAGTGTTGCTGCGCCTGTGAAAGCGCTTCCAAGGAAGGGTGCTGGCTAGCAACAGCTTTCAGTGCTGGCACTTTTCATCTCTGAGCAAATTGCTCGACGTTTGCAATTTCTCAGCTCGTGTCTAGGAGACGGAAAGAGAATGACCGTGACATTTGGTGCGTATAGAAGCGCAAAGCCCCAGTGTTGCTGCGCCTGTGAAAGCGCTTCCAAGGAAGGGTGCTGGCTAGCAACAGCTTTCAGTGCTGGCACTTTTCATCTCTGAGCAATTGCTCGACGTTTGCAATTTCTCAGCTCGTGTCTACCGACGGAAAGAGAAGGACCGTGACGTTTGGTGGGTAGAGAAGCGCAAAGCCCCAGTGTTGCTGCGCCTGTGAAAGCGCTTCCAAGGAAGGGTGCTGGCTAGCAAGAGCTTTCAGTGCTGGCACTTTTCATCTCTGAGCAATTGCTGGACGTTTGCAATTTCTCACCTGAGCTCTCTTTAGAGTGCGCGAGAGGATGAGCAGAAGATGAGGTGGCTAGAGAAGCCCAGAGCCCCAGTGTTCTTAGGCCTACAAAAGCGCTTCCAAGGAAGGGTGCTGGCTAGCAACAGCTTTCAGTGCTGGCACTTTTCATCTCTGAGCAATTGCTCGACGTTTGCAATTTCTCAGCTTGTGTCTACGAGACGGAAAGAGAAGGACCGTGACGTTTGGTGGCTAGAGAAGCGCAAAGCCCCAGTGTTGCTGCGCCTGTGAAAGCGCTTCCAAGGAAGGGTGCTGGCTAGCAACAGCTTTCAGTGCTGGCACTTTTCATCTCTGAGCAATTGCTCGACGTTTGCAATTTCTCAGCTCGTGTCTACGAGACGGAAAGAGAAGGACCGTGACGTTTGGTGCGTATAGAAGCGCAAAGCCCCAGTGTTGCTGCGCCTGTGAAAGCGCTTCCAAGGAAGGGTGCTGGCTAGCAAGAGCTTTCAGTGCTGGCACTTTTCATCTCTGAGCAATTGCTGGACGTTTGCAATTTCTCACCTGAGCTCTCTTTAGAGTGCGCGAGAGGATGAGCAGAAGATTAGGTGGCTAGAGAAGCCCAGAGCCCCAGTGTTCTTAGGCCTAGAAAAGCGCTTCCAAGGAAGGGTGCTGGCTAGCAACAGCTTTCAGTGCTGGCACTTTTCATCTCTGAGCAATTGCTCGACGTTTGCAATTTCTCAGCTCGTGTCTACGAGACGGAAAGAGAATGACCGTGACGTTTGGTGCGTATAGAAGCGCAAAGCCCCAGTGTTGCTGCGCCTGTGAAAGCGCTTCCAAGGAAGGGTGCTGGCTAGCAACAGCTTTCAGTGCTGGCACTTTTCATCTCTGAGCAATTGCTCGACGTTTGCAATTTCTCAGCTCGTGTCTAGGAGACGGAAAGAGAAGGACCGTGACGTTTGGTGGCTAGAGAAGCGCAAAGCCCCAGTGTTGCTGCGCCTGTGAAAGCGCTTCCAAGGAAGGGTGCTGGCTAGCAACAGCTTTCAGTGCTGGCCCTTTTCATCTCTGAGCAATTGCTCGACGTTTGTAATTTCTCACCTGAGCTCTCTTTAGAGTGCGCGAGAGGATGAGCAGAAGATGAGGTGGCTAGAGAAGCCCAGAGCCCCAGTGTTCTTAGGCCTACAAAAGCGCTTCCAAGGAAGGGTGCTGGCTAGCAACAGCTTTCAGTGCTGGCACTTTTCGTCTCTGAGCAATTGCTCGACGTTTGCAATTTCTCAGCTCGTGTCTACCGACGGAAAGAGAAGGACCGTGACTTTTGGTGGCTAGAGAAGCGCAAAGCCCCAGTGTTGCTGCGCCTGTGAAAGCGCTTCCAAGGAAGGGTGCTGGCTAGCAAGAGCTTTCAGTGCTGGCACTTTTCATCTCTGAGCAATTGCTCGACGTTTGCAATTTCTCACCTGAGCTCTCTTTAGAGTGCGCGAGAGGATGAGCAGAAGATGAGGTGGCTAGAGAAGCCCAGAGCCCCAGTGTTCTTAGGCCTACAAAAGCGCTTCCAAGGAAGGGTGCTGGCTAGCAACAGCTTTCAGTGCTGGCACTTTTCATCTCTGAGCAATTGCTCGACGTTTGCAATTTCTCAACTCGTGTCTAGGAGACGGAAAGAGAATGACCGTGACGTTTGGTGGCTAGAGAAGCGCAAAGCCCCAGTGTTGCTGCGCCTGTGAAAGCGCTTCCAAGGAAGGGTGCTGGCTAGCAAGAGCTTTCAGTGCTGGCACTTTTCATCTCTGAGCAATTGCTCGACGTTTGCAATTTCTCACCTGAGCTCTCTTTAGAGTGCGCGAGAGGATGAGCAGAAGATGAGGTGGCTAGAGAAGCCCAGAGCCCCAGTGTTCTTAGGCCTACAAAAGCGCTTCCAAGGAAGGGTGCTGGCTAGCAACAGCTTTCAGTGCTGGCACTTTTCATCTCTGAGCAATTGCTCGACGGTTGCAATTTCTCACCTGAGCTCTCTTTAGAGTGCGCGAGAGGATGAGCAGAAGATGAGGTGGCTAGAGAAGCCCAAAGCCCCAGTGTTCTTAGGCCTACAAAAGCGCTTCCAAGGAAGGGTGCTGGCTAGCAACAGCTTTCAGTGCTGGCACTTTTCATCTCTGAGCAATTGCTCGACGTTTGCAATTTCTCAGCTCGTGTCTACAAGACGGAAAGAGAAGGACCGTGACATTTGGTGCGTATAGAAGCGCAAAGCCCCAGTGTTGCTGCGCCTGTGAAAGCGCTTCCAAGGAAGGGTGCTGGCTAGCAACAGCTTTCAGTGCTGGCACTTTTCATCTCTGAGCAATTGCTCGACGTTTGCAATTTTTCAGCTCGTGTCTACGAGATGGAAAGAGAATGACCATGACGTTTGGTGGGTAGAGAAGCGCAAAGCCCCAGTGTTACTGCGCCTGTGAAAGCGCTTCCAAGGAAGGGTGCTGGCTAGCAACAGCTTTCAGTGCTGGCACTTTTCATCTCTGAGCAATTGCTCGACGTTTGCAATTTCTCACCTGAGCTCTCTTTAGAGTGCGTGAGAGGATGAGCAGAAGATGAGGTGGCTAGGGAAGCCCAGAGCCCCAGTGTTCTTAGGCCTACAAAAGCGCTTCCAAGGAAGGGTGCTGGCTAGCAACAGCTTTCAGTGCTGGCACTTTTCATCTCTGAGCAATTGCTCGACGTTTGCAATTTCTCAGCTCGTGTCTACGAGACGGAAAGAGAAGGACCGTGACGTTTGGTGCGTATAGAAGCGCAAAGCCCCAGTGTTGCTGCGCCTGTGAAAGCGCTTCCAAGGAAGGGTGCTGGCTAGCAACAGCTTTCAGTGCTGGCACTTTTCATCTCTGAGCAATTGCTCGACATTTGCAATTTCTCAGCTCATGTCTACGAGACGGAAAGAGAATGACCGTGACGTTTGGTGCGTATAGAAGCGCAAAGCCCCAGTGTTACTGCGCTTGTGAAAGCGCTTCCAAGGAAGGGTGCTGGCTAGCAACAGCTTTCAGTGCTGGCACTTTTCATCTCTGAGCAATTGCTCGACGTTTGCAATTTCTCAGCTCGTGTCTACCGACGGAAAGAGAATGACCGTGACGTTTGGTGGCTAGAGAAGCGCAAAGCCCCAGTGTTGCTGCGCCTGTGAAAGCGCTTCCAAGGAAGGGTGCTGGCTAGCAACAGCTTTCAGTGCTGGCACTTTTCATCTCTGAGCAATTGCTCGACGTTTGCAATTTCTCAGCTCGTGTCTAGGAGACGGAAAGAGAAGGACCGTGACATTTGGTGCGTATAGAAGCGCAAAGCCCCAGTGTTGCTGCGCCTGTGAAAGCGCTTCCAAGGAAGGGTGCTGGCTAGCAACAGCTTTCAGTGCTGGCACTTTTCATCTCGGAGCAATTGCTCGACGTTTGCAATTTCTCACCTCGTGTCTACAAGACGGAAAGAGAAGGACCGTGACGTTTGGTGGGTAGAGAAGCGCAAAGCCCCAGTGTTGCTGCGCCTGTGAAAGCGCTTCCAAGGAAGGGTGCTGGCTAGCAAGAGCTTTCAGTGCTGGCACTTTTCATCTCTGAGCAATTGCTCGACGGTTGCAATTTCTCACCTGAGCTCTCTTTAGAGTGCGCGAGAGGATGAGCAGAAGATGAGGTGGCTAGAGAAGCCCAGAGCCCCAGTGTTCTTAGGCCTACAAAAGCGCTTCCAAGGAAGGGTGCTGGCTAGCAACAGCTTTCAGTGCTGGCACTTTTCATCTCTGAGCAATTGCTCGACGTTTGCAATTTCTCAGCTCGTGTCTACAAGACGGAAAGAGAAGGACCGTGACGTTTGGTGGCTAGAGAAGCGCAAAGCCCCAGTGTTGCTGCGCCTGTGAAAGCGCTTCCAAGGAAGGGTGCTGGCTAGCAACAGCTTTCAGTGCTGGCACTTTTCATCTCGGAGCAATTGCTCGACGTTTGCAATTTCTCAGCTCGTGTCTAGGAGACGGAAAGAGAAGGACCGTGACGTTTGGTGCGTAGAGAAGCGCAAAGCCCCAGTGTTGCTGCGCCTGTGAAAGCGCTTCCAAGGAAGGGTGCTGGCTAGCAAGAGCTTTCAGTGCTGGCACTTTTCATCTCTGAGCAATTGCTCGACGTTTGCAATTTCTCACCTGAGCTCTCTTTAGAGTGCGCGAGAGGATGAGCAGAAGATGAGGTGGCTAGAGAAGCCCAGAGCCCCAGTGTTCTTAGGCCTACAAAAGCGCTTCCAAGGAAGGGTGCTGGCTAGCAACAGCTTTCAGTGCTGGCACTTTTCATCTCTGAGCAATTGCTCGACGTTTGCAATTTCTCAGCTCGTGTCTACGAGACGGAAAGAGAATGACCGTGACGTTTGGTGCGTATAGAAGCGCAAAGCCCCAGTGTTGCTGCGCCTGTGAAAGCGCTTCCAAGGAAGGGTGCTGGCTAGCAACAGCTTTCAGTGCTGGCACTTTTCATCTCTGAGCAATTGCTCGACGTTTGCAATTTCTCAGCTCGTGTCTACGAGACGGAAAGAGAAGGACCGTGACGTTTGGTGGCTAGAGAAGCGCAAAGCCCCAGTGTTGCTGCGCCTGTGAAAGCGCTTCCAAGGAAGGGTGCTGGCTAGCAACAGCTTTCAGTGCTGGCCCTTTTCATCTCTGAGCAATTGCTCGACGTTTGTAATTTCTCACCTGAGCTCTCTTTAGAGTGCGCGAGAGGATGAGCAGAAGATGAGGTGGCTAGAGAAGCCCAGAGCCCCGGTGTTCTTAGGCCTACAAAAGCGCTTCCAAGGAAGGGTGCTGGCTAGCAACAGCTTTCAGTGCTGGCACTTTTCGTCTCTGAGCAATTGCTCGACGTTTGCAATTTCTCAGCTCGTGTCTACCGACGGAAAGAAAAGGACCGTGACTTTTGGTGGCTAGAGAAGCGCAAAGCCCCAGTGTTGCTGCGCCTGTGAAAGCGCTTCCAAGGAAGGGTGCTGGCTAGCAACAGCTTTCAGTGCTGGCACTTTTCATCTCTGAGCAATTGCTCGACGTTTGTAATTTCTCACCTGAGCTCTCTTTAGAGTGCGCGAGAGGATGAGCAGAAGATGAGGTGGCTAGAGAAGCCCAGAGCCCCAGTGTTCTTAGGCCTACAAAAGCGCTTCCAAGGAAGGGTGCTGGCTAGCAAGAGCTTTCAGTGCTGGCACTTTTCATCTCTGAGCAATTGCTCGACGTTTGCAATTTCTCAGCTCGTGTCTACCGACGGAAAGAGAAGGACCGTGACGTTTGGTGCGTATAGAAGCGCAAAGCCCCAGTGTTGCTGCGCCTGTGAAAGCGCTTCCAAGGAAGGGTGCTGGCTAGCAAGAGCTTTCAGTGCTGGCACTTTTCATCTCTGAGCAATTGCTCGACGTTTGCAATTTCTCACCTGAGCTCTCTTTAGAGTGCGCGAGAGGATGAGCAGAAGATGAGGTGGCTAGAGAAGCCCAGAGCCCCAGTGTTCTTAGGCCTACAAAAGCGCTTCCAAGGAAGGGTGCTGGCTAGCAACAGCTTTCAGTGCTGGCACTTTTCATCTCTGAGCAATTGCTCGACGGTTGCAATTTCTCACCTGAGCTCTCTTTAGAGTGCGCGAGAGGATGAGCAGAAGATGAGGTGGCTAGAGAAGCCCAAAGCCCCAGTGTTCTTAGGCCTACAAAAGCGCTTCCAAGGAAGGGTGCTGGCTAGCAACAGCTTTCAGTGCTGGCACTTTTCATCTCTGAGCAATTGCTCGACGTTTGCAATTTCTCAGCTCGTGTCTAGGAGACGGAAAGAGAAGGACCGTGACGTTTGGTGCGTATAGAAGCGCAAAGCCCCAGTGTTGCTGCGCCTGTGAAAGCGCTTCCAAGGAAGGGTGCTGGCTAGCAAGAGCTTTCAGTGCTGGCACTTTTCATCTCTGAGCAATTGCTCGACGTTTGCAATTTTTCAGCTCGTGTCTACGAGATGGAAAGAGAATGACCATGACGTTTGATGGCTAGAGAAGCGCAAAGCCCCAGTGTTACTGCGCCTGTGAAAGCGCTTCCAAGGAAGGGTGCTGGCTAGCAAGAGCTTTCAGTGCTGGCACTTTTCATCTCTGAGCAATTGCTCGACGTTTGCAATTTCTCACCTGAGCTCTCTTTAGAGTGCGTGAGAGGATGAGCAGAAGATGAGGTGGCTAGGGAAGCCCAGAGCCCCAGTGTTCTTAGGCCTACAAAAGCGCTTCCAAGGAAGGGTGCTGGCTAGCAACAGCTTTCAGTGCTGGCACTTTTCATCTCTGAGCAATTGCTCGACGTTTGCAATTTCTCAGCTCATGTCTACGAGACGGAAAGAGAATGACTGTGACGTTTGGTGGCTAGAGAAGCGCAAAGCCCCAGTGTTACTGCGCCTGTGAAAGCGCTTCCAAGGAAGGGTGCTGGATAGCAAGAGCTTTCAGTGCTGGCACTTTTCATCTCTGAGCAATTGCTCGACGTTTGCAATTTCTCAGCTCGTGTCTACGAGGCGGAAAGAGAATGACCGTGACGTTTGGTGGCTAGAGAAGCGCAAAGCCCCAGTGTTGCTGCGCCTGTGAAAGCGCTTCCAAGGAAGGGTGCTGGCTAGCAAGAGCTTTCAGTGCTGGCACTTTTCATCTCGGAGCAATTGCTCGACGTTTGCAATTTCTCAGCTCGTGTCTAGGAGACGGAAAGGGAAGGACCATGACATTTGGTGCGTATAGAAGCGCAAAGCCCCAGTGTTGCTGCGCCTGTGAAAGCGCTTCCAAGGAAGGGTGCTGGCTAGCAAGAGCTTTCAGTGCTGGCACTTTTCATCTCGGAGCAATTGCTCGACGTTTGCAATTTCTCAGCTCGTGTCTAGGAGACGGAAAGAGAAGGACCGTGACGTTTGGTGCGTATAGAAGCGCAAAGCCCCAGTGTTGCTGCGCCTGTGAAAGCGCTTCCAAGGAAGGGTGCTGGCTAGCAAGAGCTTTCAGTGCTGGCACTTTTCATCTCGGAGCAATTGCTCGACGTTTGCAATTTCTCAGCTCGTGTCTAGGAGACGGAAAGAGAAGGACCATGACATTTGGTGCGTATAGAAGCGCAAAGCCCCAGTGTTGCTGCGCCTGTGAAAGCGCTTCCAAGGAAGGGTGCTGGCTAGCAAGAGCTTTCAGTGCTGGCACTTTTCATCTCTGAGCAATTGCTGGACGTTTGCAATTTCTCACCTGAGCTCTCTTTAGAGTGCGCGAGAGGATGAGCAGAAGATGAGGTGGCTAGAGAAGCCCAGAGCCCCAGTGTTCTTAGGCCTACAAAAGCGCTTCCAAGGAAGGGTGCTGGCTAGCAACAGCTTTCAGTGCTGGCACTTTTCATCTCTGAGCAATTGCTGGACGTTTGCAATTTCTCAGCTCGTGTCTAGGAGACGGAAAGAGAAGGACCGTGACGTTTGGTGCGTATAGAAGCGCAAAGCCCCAGTGTTGCTGCGCCTGTGAAAGCGCTTCCAAGGAAGGGTGCTGGCTAGCAACAGCTTTCAGTGCTGGCACTTTTCATCTCTGAGCAATTGCTCGACGTTTGCAATTTCTCAGCTCGTGTCTACGAGGCGGAAAGAGAATGACCGTGACGTTTGGTGGCTAGAGAAGTGCAAAGCCCCAGTGTTGCTGCGCCTGTGAAAGCGCTTCCAAGGAAGGGTGCTGGCTAGCAACAGCTTTCAGTGCTGGCACTTTTCATCTCTGAGCAATTGCTCGACGTTTGCAATTTCTCAGCTCGTGTCTAGGAGACGGAAAGAGAAGGACCATGACGTTTGGTGCGTATAGAAGCACAAAGCCCCAGTGTTGCTGCGCCTGTGAAAGCGCTTCCAAGGAAGGGTGCTGGCTAGCAACAGCTTTCAGTGCTGGCACTTTTCATCTCTGAGCAATTGCTCGACGTTTGCAATTTCTCAGCTCGTGTCTAGGAGACGGAAAGAGAAGGACCGTGACGTTTGGTGCGTATAGAAGCGCAAAGCCCCAGTGTTGCTGCGCCTGTGAAAGCGCTTCCAAGGAAGGGTGCTGGCTAGCAAGAGCTTTCAGTGCTGGCACTTTTCATCTCTGAGCAATTGCTCGACGTTTGCAATTTCTCACCTGAGCTCTCTTTAGAGTGCGCGAGAGGATGAGCAGAAGATGAGGTGGCTAGAGAAGCCCAGAGCCCCAGTGTTCTTAGGCCTACAAAAGCGCTTCCAAGGAAGGGTGCTGGCTAGCAAGAGCTTTCAGTGCTGGCACTTTTCATCTCTGAGCAATTGCTCGACGTTTGCAATTTCTCAGCTCGTGTCTAGGAGACGGAAAGAGAAGGACCGTGACGTTTGGTGGCTAGAGAAGCGCAAAGCCCCAGTGTTGCTGCGCCTGTGAAAGCGCTTCCAAGGAAGGGTGCTGGCTAGCAAGAGCTTTCAGTGCTGGCACTTTTCATCTCGGAGCAATTGCTCGACGTTTGCAATTTCTCAGCTCGTGTCTAGGAGACGGAAAGAGAAGGACCATGACATTTGGTGCGTATAGAAGCGCAAAGTCCCAGTGTTGCTGCGCCTGTGAAAGCGCTTCCAAGGAAGGGTGCTGGCTAGCAAGAGCTTTCAGTGCTGGCACTTTTCATCTCTGAGCAATTGCTCGACGTTTGCAATTTCTCACCTGAGCTCTCTTTAGAGTGCGCGAGAGGATGAGCAGAAGATGAGGTGGCTAGAGAAGCCCAGAGCCCCAGTGTTCTTAGGCCTACAAAAGCGCTTCCAAGGAAGGGTGCTGGCTAGCAAGAGCTTTCAGTGCTGGCACTTTTCATCTCTGAGCAATTGCTCGACGTTTGCAATTTCTCCCCTGAGCTCTCTTTAGAGTGCGCGAGAGGATGAGCAGAAGATGAGGTGGCTAGAGAAGCCCAGAGCCCCAGTGTTCTTAGGCCTACAAAAGCGCTTCCAAGGAAGGGTGCTGGCTAGCAACAGCTTTCAGTGCTGGCACTTTTCATCTCTGAGCAATTGCTCGACGTTTGCAATTTCTCAGCTCGTGTCTACGAGGCGGAAAGAGAATGACCGTGACGCTTGGTGGCTAGAGAAGCGCAAAGCCCCAGTGTTGCTGCGCCTGTGAAAGCGCTTCCAAGGAAGGGTGCTGGCTAGCAACAGCTTTCAGTGCTGGCACTTTTCATCTCGGAGCAATTGCTCGACGTTTGCAATTTCTCAGCTCGTATCTAGGAGACGGAAAGAGAAGGACCATGACGTTTGGTGCGTATAGAAGCACAAAGCCCCAGTGTTGCTGCGCCTGTGAAAGCGCTTCCAAGGAAGGGTGCTGGCTAGCAAGAGCTTTCAGTGCTGGCACTTTTCATCTCTGAGCAATTGCTCGACGTTTGCAATTTCTCAGCTCGTGTCTACGAGACGGAAAGAGAAGGACCGTGACGTTTGGTGCGTATAGAAGCGCAAAGCCCCAGTGTTGCTGCGCCTGTGAAAGCGCTTCCAAGGAAGGGTGCTGGCTAGCAACAGCTTTCAGTGCTGGCACTTTTCATCTCTGAGCAATTGCTCGACGTTTGCAATTTCTCACCTGAGCTCTCTTTAGAGTGCGCGAGAGGATGAGCAGAAGATGAGGTGGCTAGAGAAGCCCAGAGCCCCAGTGTTCTTAGGCCTACAAAAGCGCTTCCAAGGAAGGGTGCTGGCTAGCAACAGCTTTCAGTGCTGGCACTTTTCATCTCTGAGCAATTGCTCGACGTTTGCAATTTCTCAGCTCGTGTCTACGAGACGGAAAGAGAAGGACCGTGACGTTTGGTGGCTAGAGAAGCGCAAAGCCCCAGTGTTGCTGCGCCTGTGAAAGCGCTTCCAAGGAAGGGTGCTGGCTAGCAAGAGCTTTCAGTGCTGGCACTTTTCATCTCGGAGCAATTGCTCGACGTTTGCAATTTCTCAGCTCGTGTCTAGGAGACGGAAAGAGAAGGACCATGACATTTGGTGCGTATAGAAGCGCAAAGTCCCAGTGTTGCTGCGCCTGTGAAAGCGCTTCCAAGGAAGGGTGCTGGCTAGCAAGAGCTTTCAGTGCTGGCACTTTTCATCTCTGAGCAATTGCTCGACGTTTGCAATTTCTCACCTGAGCTCTCTTTAGAGTGCGCGAGAGGATGAGCAGAAGATGAGGTGGCTAGAGAAGCCCAGAGCCCCAGTGTTCTTAGGCCTACAAAAGCGCTTCCAAGGAAGGGTGCTGGCTAGCAACAGCTTTCAGTGCTGGCACTTTTCATCTCTGAGCAATTGCTCGACGTTTGCAATTTCTCAGCTCGTGTCTAGGAGACGGAAAGAGAAGGACCGTGACGTTTGGTGCGTATAGAAGCGCAAAGCCCCAGTGTTGCTGCGCCTGTGAAAGCGCTTCCAAGGAAGGGTGCTGGCTAGCAAGAGCTTTCAGTGCTGGCCCTTTTCATCTCTGAGCAATTGCTCGACGTTTGCAATTTCTCAGCTCGTGTCTAGGAGGCGGAAAGAGAATGACCGTGACGTTTGGTGGCTAGAGAAGCGCAAAGCCCCAGTGTTGCTGCGCCTGTGAAAGCGCTTCCAAGGAAGGGTGCTGGCTAGCAAGAGCTTTCAGTGCTGGCACTTTTCATCTCGGAGCAATTGCTCGACGTTTGCAATTTCTCAGCTCGTGTCTACAAGACGGAAAGAGAAGGACCATGACATTTGGTGCGTATAGAAGCGCAAAGCCCCAGTGTTGCTGCGCCTGTGAAAGCGCTTCCAAGGAAGGGTGCTGGCTAGCAACAGCTTTCAGTGCTGGCACTTTTCATCTCTGAGCAATTGCTCGACGTTTGCAATTTCTCAGCTCGTGTCTACCGACGGAAAGAGAAGGACCGTGACGCTTGGTGCGTATAGAAGCGCAAAGCCCCAGTGTTGCTGCGCCTGTGAAAGCGCTTCCAAGGAAGGGTGCTGGCTAGCAAGAGCTTTCAGTGCTGGCACTTTTCATCTCTGAGCAATTGCTCGACGTTTGCAATTTCTCACCTGAGCTCTCTTTAGAGTGCGCGAGAGGATGAGCAGAAGATGAGGTGGCTAGAGAAGCCCAGAGCCCCAGTGTTCTTAGGCCTACAAAAGCGCTTCCAAGGAAGGGTGCTGGCTAGCAAGAGCTTTCAGTGCTGGCACTTTTCATCTCTGAGCAATTGCTCGACGTTTGCAATTTCTCAGCTCGTGTCTAGGAGACGGAAAGAGAAGGACCGTGACGTTTGGTGCGTATAGAAGCGCAAAGCCCCAGTGTTGCTGCGCCTGTGAAAGCGCTTCCAAGGAAGGGTGCTGGCTAGCAAGAGCTTTCAGTGCTGGCACTTTTCATCTCTGAGCAATTGCTCGACGTTTGCAATTTCTCAGCTCGTGTCTAGGAGACGGAAAGAGAAGGACCATGACATTTGGTGGGTAGAGAAGCGCAAAGCCCCAGTGTTGCTGCGCCTGTGAAAGCGCTTCCAAGGAAGGGTGCTGGCTAGCAACAGCTTTCAGTGCTGGCACTTTTCATCTCGGAGCAATTGCTCGACGTTTGCAATTTCTCACCTGAGCTCTCTTTAGAGTGCGCGAGAGGATGAGCAGAAGATGAGGTGGCTAGAGAAGCCCAGAGCCCCAGTGTTCTTAGGCCTACAAAAGCGCTTCCAAGGAAGGGTGCTGGCTAGCAACAGCTTTCAGTGCTGGCACTTTTCATCTCTGAGCAATTGCTCGACGTTTGCAATTTCTCAGCTCGTGTCTACAAGACGGAAAGAGAAGGACCGTGACATTTGGTGCGTCTAGAAGCGCAAAGCCCCAGTGTTGCTGCGCCTGTGAAAGCGCTTCCAAGGAAGGGTGCTGGCTAGCAAGAGCTTTCAGTGCTGGCACTTTTCATCTCTGAGCAATTGCTCGACGTTTGTAATTTCTCACCTGAGCTCTCTTTAGAGTGCGCGAGAGGATGAGCAGAAGATGAGGTGGCTAGAGAAGCCCAGAGCCCCAGTGTTCTTAGGCCTACAAAAGCGCTTCCAAGGAAGGGTGCTGGCTAGCAAGAGCTTTCAGTGCTGGCACTTTTCATCTCTGAGCAATTGCTCGACGTTTGCAATTTCTCAGCTCGTGTCTACGAGGCGGAAAGAGAATGACCGTGACGTTTGGTGGCTAGAGAAGCGCAAAGCCCCAGTGTTGCTGCGCCTGTGAAAGCGCTTCCAAGGAAGGGTGCTGGCTAGCAAGAGCTTTCAGTGCTGGCACTTTTCATCTCGGAGCAATTGCTCGACGTTTGCAATTTCTCAGCTCGTGTCTAGGAGACGGAAAGAGAAGGACCATGACATTTGGTGCGTATAGAAGCGCAAAGCCCCAGTGTTGCTGCGCCTGTGAAAGCGCTTCCAAGGAAGGGTGCTGGCTAGCAAGAGCTTTCAGTGCTGGCACTTTTCATCTCTGAGCAATTGCTCGACGTTTGCAATTTCTCAGCTCGTGTCTAGGAGACGGAAAGAGAAGGACCGTGACGTTTGGTGGCTAGAGAAGCGCAAAGCCCCAGTGTTGCTGCGCCTGTGAAAGCGCTTCCAAGGAAGGGTGCTGGCTAGCAAGAGCTTTCAGTGCTGGCACTTTTCATCTCTGAGCAATTGCTCGACGTTTGCTATTTCTCACCTGAGCTCTCTTTAGAGTGCGCGAGAGGATGAGCAGAAGATGAGGTGGCTAGAGAAGCCCAGAGCCCCAGTGTTCTTAGGCCTACAAAAGCGCTTCCAAGGAAGGGTGCTGGCTAGCAACAGCTTTCAGTGCTGGCACTTTTCATCTCTGAGCAATTGCTCGACGTTTGCAATTTCTCAGCTCGTGTCTACGAGACGGAAAGAGAAGGACCGTGACGTTTGGTGGCTAGAGAAGCGCAAAGCCCCAGTGTTGCTGCGCCTGTGAAAGCGCTTCCAAGGAAGGGTGCTGGCTAGCAAGAGCTTTCAGTGCTGGCACTTTTCGTCTCTGAGCAATTGCTCGACGTTTGCAATTTCTCAGCTCGTGTCTACGAGACGGAAAGAGAAGGACCGTGACGTTTGGTGGGTAGAGAAGCGCAAAGCCCCAGTGTTACTGCGCCTGTGAAAGCGCTTCCAAGGAAGGGTGCTGGCTAGCAAGAGCTTTCAGTGCTGGCACTTTTCATCTCTGAGCAATTGCTCGACGGTTGCAATTTCTCACCTGAGCTCTCTTTAGAGTGCGCGAGAGGATGAGCAGAAGATGAGGTGGCTAGAGAAGCCCAGAGCCCCAGTGTTCTTAGGCCTACAAAAGCGCTTCCAAGGAAGGGTGCTGGCTAGCAACAGCTTTCAGTGCTGGCACTTTTCATCTCTGAGCAATTGCTCGACGTTTGCAATTTCTCAGCTCGTGTCTACAAGACGGAAAGAGAAGGACCGTGACATTTGGTGCGTATAGAAGCGCAAAGCCCCAGTGTTGCTGCGCCTGTGAAAGCGCTTCCAAGGAAGGGTGCTGGCTAGCAAGAGCTTTCAGTGCTGGCACTTTTCATCTCTGAGCAATTGCTCGACGTTTGTAATTTCTCACCTGAGCTCTCTTTAGAGTGCGCGAGAGGATGAGCAGAAGATGAGGTGGCTAGAGAAGCCCAGAGCCCCAGTGTTCTTAGGCCTACAAAAGCGCTTCCAAGGAAGGGTGCTGGCTAGCAAGAGCTTTCAGTGCTGGCACTTTTCATCTCTGAGCAATTGCTCGACGTTTGCAATTTCTCAGCTCATGTCTACGAGACGGAAAGAGAATGACTGTGACGTTTGGTGCGTATAGAAGCGCAAAGCCCCAGTGTTGCTGCGCCTGTGAAAGCGCTTCCAAGGAAGGGTGCTGGCTAGCAACAGCTTTCAGTGCTGGCACTTTTCATCTCTGAGCAATTGCTTGACGTTTGCAATTTCTCAGCTCGTGTCTACGAGGCGGAAAGAGAATGACCGTGACGTTTGGTGGCTAGAGAAGCGCAAAGCCCCAGTGTTGCTGCGCCTGTGAAAGCGCTTCCAAGGAAGGGTGCTGGCTAGCAAGAGCTTTCAGTGCTGGCACTTTTCATCTCTGAGCAATTGCTCGACGTTTGCAATTTCTCAGCTCGTGTCTAGGAGACGGAAAGAGAAGGACCGTGACGTTTGGTGCGTATAGAAGCGCAAAGCCCCAGTGTTGCTGCGCCTGTGAAAGCGCTTCCAAGGAAGGGTGCTGGCTAGCAAGAGCTTTCAGTGCTGGCACTTTTCACCTCTGAGCAATTGCTCGACGTTTGCAATTTCTCACCTGAGCTCTCTTTAGAGTGCGCGAGAGGATGAGCAGAAGATGAGGTGGCTAGAGAAGCCCAGAGCCCCAGTGTTCTTAGGCCTACAAAAGCGCTTCCAAGGAAGGGTGCTGGCAGTTTTCATCTCTGAGCAATTGCTTGACGTTTGCAATTTCTCAGCTCGTGTCTACCGACGGAAAGAGAAGGACCGTGACGTTTGGTGGCTAGAGAAGCGCAAAGCCCCAGTGTTGCTTGCCCTCTGAAAGCGCTTCCAAGGAAGGGTGCTGGCTAGCAAGAGCTTTCAGTGCTGGCACTTTTCATCTCTGAGCAATTGCTGGACGTTTGCAATTTCTCACCTGAGCTCTCTTTAGAGTGCGCGAGAGGATGAGCAGAAGATGAGGTGGCTAGAGAAGCCCAGAGCCCCAGTGTTCTTAGGCCTACAAAAGCGCTTCCAAGGAAGGGTGCTGGCTAGCAACAGCTTTCAGTGCTGGCACTTTTCATCTCTGAGCAATTGCTCGACGTTTGCAATTTCTCAGCTCGTGTCTAGGAGACGGAAAGAGAAGGACCGTGACGTTTGGTGGGTAGAGAAGCGCAAAGCCCCAGTGTTGCTGCGCCTGTGAAAGCGCTTCCAAGGAAGGGTGCTGGCTAGCAACAGCTTTCAGTGCTGGCACTTTTCATCTCGGAGCAATTGCTCGACGTTTGCAATTTCTCACCTGAGCTCTCTTTAGAGTGCGCGAGAGGATGAGCAGAAGATGAGGTGGCTAGAGAAGCCCAGAGCCCCAGTGTTCTTAGGCCTACAAAAGCGCTTCCAAGGAAGGGTGCTGGCTAGCAACAGCTTTCAGTGCTGGCACTTTTCATCTCTGAGCAATTGCTCGACGTTTGCAATTTCTCAGCTTGTGTCTACAAGACGGAAAGAGAAGGACCGTGACGTTTGGTGCGTATAGAAGCGCAAAGCCCCAGTGTTGCTGCGCCTGTGAAAGCGCTTCCAAGGAAGGGTGCTGGCTAGCAACAGCTTTCAGTGCTGGCACTTTTCATCTCTGAGCAATTGCTCGACGTTTGCAATTTCTCAGCTCGTGTCTACGAGACGGAAAGAGAAGGACCGTGACGTTTGGTGGGTAGAGAAGTGCAAAGCCCCAGTGTTACTGCGCCTGTGAAAGCGCTTCCAAGGAAGGGTGCTGGCTAGCAACAGCTTTCAGTGCTGGCACTTTTCATCTCTGAGCAATTGCTCGACGTTTGTAATTTCTCACCTGAGCTCTCTTTAGAGTGCGCGAGAGGATGAGCAGAAGATGAGGTGGCTAGAGAAGCCCGGAGCCCCAGTGTTCTTAGGCCTACAAAAGCGCTTCCAAGGAAGGGTGCTGGCTAGCAAGAGCTTTCAGTGCTGGCCCTTTTCATCTCTGAGCAATTGCTCGACGTTTGCAATTTCTCAGCTCGTGTCTAGGAGGCGGAAAGAGAATGACCGTGACGTTTGGTGGCTAGAGAAGCGCAAAGCCCCAGTGTTGCTGCGCCTGTGAAAGCGCTTCCAAGGAAGGGTGCTGGCTAGCAAGAGCTTTCAGTGCTGGCACTTTTCATCTCGGAGCAATTGCTCGACGTTTGCAATTTCTCAGCTCGTGTCTACAAGACGGAAAGAGAAGGACCATGACATTTGGTGCGTATAGAAGCGCAAAGCCCCAGTGTTGCTGCGCCTGTGAAAGCGCTTCCAAGGAAGGGTGCTGGCTAGCAACAGCTTTCAGTGCTGGCACTTTTCATCTCTGAGCAATTGCTCGACGTTTGCAATTTCTCAGCTCGTGTCTACCGACGGAAAGAGAAGGACCGTGACGCTTGGTGCGTATAGAAGCGCAAAGCCCCAGTGTTGCTGCGCCTGTGAAAGCGCTTCCAAGGAAGGGTGCTGGCTAGCAAGAGCTTTCAGTGCTGGCACTTTTCATCTCTGAGCAATTGCTCGACCTTTGCAATTTCTCACCTGAGCTCTCTTTAGAGTGCGCGAGAGGATGAGCAGAAGATGAGGTGGCTAGAGAAGCCCAGAGCCCCAGTGTTCTTAGGCCTACAAAAGCGCTTCCAAGGAAGGGTGCTGGCTAGCAAGAGCTTTCAGTGCTGGCACTTTTCATCTCTGAGCAATTGCTCGACGTTTGCAATTTCTCAGCTCGTGTCTAGGAGACGGAAAGAGAAGGACCGTGACGTTTGGTGCGTATAGAAGCGCAAAGCCCCAGTGTTGCTGCGCCTGTGAAAGCGCTTCCAAGGAAGGGTGCTGGCTAGCAAGAGCTTTCAGTGCTGGCACTTTTCATCTCTGAGCAATTGCTCGACGTTTGCAATTTCTCAGCTCGTGTCTAGGAGACGGAAAGAGAAGGACCATGACATTTGGTGGGTAGAGAAGCGCAAAGCCCCAGTGTTGCTGCGCCTGTGAAAGCGCTTCCAAGGAAGGGTGCTGGCTAGCAACAGCTTTCAGTGCTGGCACTTTTCATCTCGGAGCAATTGCTCGACGTTTGCAATTTCTCACCTGAGCTCTCTTTAGAGTGCGCGAGAGGATGAGCAGAAGATGAGGTGGCTAGAGAAGCGCAGAGCCCCAGTGTTCTTAGGCCTACAAAAGCGCTTCCAAGGAAGGGTGCTGGCTAGCAACAGCTTTCAGTGCTGGCACTTTTCATCTCTGAGCAATTGCTCGACGTTTGCAATTTCTCAGCTCGTGTCTACAAGACGGAAAGAGAAGGACCGTGACATTTGGTGCGTCTAGAAGCGCAAAGCCCCAGTGTTGCTGCGCCTGTGAAAGCGCTTCCAAGGAAGGGTGCTGGCTAGCAAGAGCTTTCAGTGCTGGCACTTTTCATCTCTGAGCAATTGCTCGACGTTTGTAATTTCTCACCTGAGCTCTCTTTAGAGTGCGCGAGAGGATGAGCAGAAGATGAGGTGGCTAGAGAAGCCCAGAGCCCCAGTGTTCTTAGGCCTACAAAAGCGCTTCCAAGGAAGGGTGCTGGCTAGCAAGAGCTTTCAGTGCTGGCACTTTTCATCTCTGAGCAATTGCTCGACGTTTGCAATTTCTCAGCTCGTGTCTACGAGGCGGAAAGAGAATGACCGTGACGTTTGGTGGCTAGAGAAGCGCAAAGCCCCAGTGTTGCTGCGCCTGTGAAAGCGCTTCCAAGGAAGGGTGCTGGCTAGCAAGAGCTTTCAGTGCTGGCACTTTTCATCTCGGAGCAATTGCTCGACGTTTGCAATTTCTCAGCTCGTGTCTAGGAGATGGAAAGAGAAGGACCATGACATTTGGTGCGTATAGAAGCGCAAAGCCCCAGTGTTGCTGCGCCTGTGAAAGCGCTTCCAAGGAAGGGTGCTGGCTAGCAACAGCTTTCAGTGCTGGCACTTTTCATCTCTGAGCAATTGCTCGACGTTTGCAATTTCTCAGCTCGTGTCTAGGAGACGGAAAGAGAAGGACCGTGACGTTTGGTGGCTAGAGAAGCGCAAAGCCCCAGTGTTGCTGCGCCTGTGAAAGCGCTTCCAAGGAAGGGTGCTGGCTAGCAAGAGCTTTCAGTGCTGGCACTTTTCATCTCTGAGCAATTGCTCGACGTTTGCTATTTCTCACCTGAGCTCTCTTTAGAGTGCGCGAGAGGATGAGCAGAAGATGAGGTGGCTAGAGAAGCCCAGAGCCCCAGTGTTCTTAGGCCTACAAAAGCGCTTCCAAGGAAGGGTGCTGGCTAGCAACAGCTTTCAGTGCTGGCACTTTTCATCTCTGAGCAATTGCTCGACGTTTGCAATTTCTCAGCTCGTGTCTAGGAGACGGAAAGAGAAGGACCGTGACGTTTGGTGGCTAGAGAAGCGCAAAGCCCCAGTGTTGCTGCGCCTGTGAAAGCGCTTCCAAGGAAGGGTGCTGGCTAGCAAGAGCTTTCAGTGCTGGCACTTTTCGTCTCTGAGCAATTGCTCGACGTTTGCAATTTCTCAGCTCGTGTCTACGAGACGGAAAGAGAAGGACCGTGACGTTTGGTGGGTAGAGAAGCGCAAAGCCCCAGTGTTACTGCGCCTGTGAAAGCGCTTCCAAGGAAGGGTGCTGGCTAGCAAGAGCTTTCAGTGCTGGCACTTTTCATCTCTGAGCAATTGCTCGACGGTTGCAATTTCTCACCTGAGCTCTCTTTAGAGTGCGCGAGAGGATGAGCAGAAGATGAGGTGGCTAGAGAAGCCCAGAGCCCCAGTGTTCTTAGGCCTACAAAAGCGCTTCCAAGGAAGGGTGCTGGCTAGCAACAGCTTTCAGTGCTGGCACTTTTCATCTCTGAGCAATTGCTCGACGTTTGCAATTTCTCAGCTCGTGTCTACAAGACGGAAAGAGAAGGACCGTGACATTTGGTGCGTATAGAAGCGCAAAGCCCCAGTGTTGCTGCGCCTGTGAAAGCGCTTCCAAGGAAGGGTGCTGGCTAGCAAGAGCTTTCAGTGCTGGCACTTTTCATCTCTGAGCAATTGCTCGACGTTTGTAATTTCTCACCTGAGCTCTCTTTAGAGTGCGCGAGAGGATGAGCAGAAGATGAGGTGGCTAGAGAAGCCCAGAGCCCCAGTGTTCTTAGGCCTACAAAAGCGCTTCCAAGGAAGGGGGCTGGCTAGCAAGAGCTTTCAGTGCTGGCACTTTTCATCTCTGAGCAATTGCTCGACGTTTGCAATTTCTCAGCTCGTGTCTACGAGATGGAAAGAGAATGACCATGACGTTTGATGGCTAGAGAAGCGCAAAGCCCCAGTGTTACTGCGCCTGTGAAAGCGCTTCCAAGGAAGGGTGCTGGCTAGCAACAGCTTTCAGTGCTGGCACTTTTCATCTCTGAGCAATTGCTCGACGTTTGCAATTTCTCACCTGAGCTCTCTTTAGAGTGCGTGAGAGGATGAGCAGAAGATGAGGTGGCTAGGGAAGCCCAGAGCCCCAGTGTTCTTAGGCCTACAAAAGCGCTTCCAAGGAAGGGTGCTGGCTAGCAAGAGCTTTCAGTGCTGGCACTTTTCATCTCTGAGCAATTGCTCGACGTTTGCAATTTCTCAGCTCATGTCTACGAGACGGAAAGAGAATGACTGTGACGTTTGGTGCGTATAGAAGCGCAAAGCCCCAGTGTTGCTGCGCCTGTGAAAGCGCTTCCAAGGAAGGGTGCTGGCTAGCAACAGCTTTCAGTGCTGGCACTTTTCATCTCTGAGCAATTGCTTGACGTTTGCAATTTCTCAGCTCGTGTCTACCGACGGAAAGAGAATGACCGTGACGTTTGGTGGCTAGAGAAGCGCAAAGCCCCAGTGTTGCTGCGCCTGTGAAAGCGCTTCCAAGGAAGGGTGCTGGCTAGCAAGAGCTTTCAGTGCTGGCACTTTTCATCTCTGAGCAATTGCTCGACGTTTGCAATTTCTCAGCTCGTGTCTAGGAGACGGAAAGAGAAGGACCGTGACGTTTGGTGCGTATAGAAGCGCAAAGCCCCAGTGTTGCTGCGCCTGTGAAAGCGCTTCCAAGGAAGGGTGCTGGCTAGCAAGAGCTTTCAGTGCTGGCACTTTTCACCTCTGAGCAATTGCTCGACGTTTGCAATTTCTCACCTGAGCTCTCTTTAGAGTGCGCGAGAGGATGAGCAGAAGATGAGGTGGCTAGAGAAGCCCAGAGCCCCAGTGTTCTTAGGCCTACAAAAGCGCTTCCAAGGAAGGGTGCTGGCAGTTTTCATCTCTGAGCAATTGCTTGACGTTTGCAATTTCTCAGCTCGTGTCTACCGACGGAAAGAGAAGGACCGTGACGTTTGGTGGCTAGAGAAGCGCAAAGCCCCAGTGTTGCTTGCCCTCTGAAAGCGCTTCCAAGGAAGGGTGCTGGCTAGCAAGAGCTTTCAGTGCTGGCACTTTTCATCTCTGAGCAATTGCTGGACGTTTGCAATTTCTCACCTGAGCTCTCTTTAGAGTGCGCGAGAGGATGAGCAGAAGATGAGGTGGCTAGAGAAGCCCAGAGCCCCAGTGTTCTTAGGCCTACAAAAGCGCTTCCAAGGAAGGGTGCTGGCTAGCAACAGCTTTCAGTGCTGGCACTTTTCATCTCTGAGCAATTGCTCGACGTTTGCAATTTCTCAGCTCGTGTCTAGGAGACGGAAAGAGAAGGACCGTGACGTTTGGTGGGTAGAGAAGCGCAAAGCCCCAGTGTTGCTGCGCCTGTGAAAGCGCTTCCAAGGAAGGGTGCTGGCTAGCAACAGCTTTCAGTGCTGGCACTTTTCATCTCGGAGCAATTGCTCGACGTTTGCAATTTCTCACCTGAGCTCTCTTTAGAGTGCGCGAGAGGATGAGCAGAAGATGAGGTGGCTAGAGAAGCCCAGAGCCCCAGTGTTCTTAGGCCTACAAAAGCGCTTCCAAGGAAGGGTGCTGGCTAGCAACAGCTTTCAGTGCTGGCACTTTTCATCTCTGAGCAATTGCTCGACGTTTGCAATTTCTCAGCTTGTGTCTACAAGACGGAAAGAGAAGGACCGTGACGTTTGGTGCGTATAGAAGCGCAAAGCCCCAGTGTTGCTGCGCCTGTGAAAGCGCTTCCAAGGAAGGGTGCTGGCTAGCAAGAGCTTTCAGTGCTGGCACTTTTCATCTCGGAGCAATTGCTCGACGTTTGCAATTTCTCAGCTCGTGTCTACGAGACGGAAAGAGAAGGACCGTGACGTTTGGTGGGTAGAGAAGTGCAAAGCCCCAGTGTTACTGCGCCTGTGAAAGCGCTTCCAAGGAAGGGTGCTGGCTAGCAAGAGCTTTCAGTGCTGGCACTTTTCATCTCTGAGCAATTGCTCGACGTTTGTAATTTCTCACCTGAGCTCTCTTTAGAGTGCGCGAGAGGATGAGCAGAAGATGAGGTGGCTAGAGAAGCCCAGAGCCCCAGTGTTCTTAGGCCTACAAAAGCGCTTCCAAGGAAGGGTGCTGGCTAGCAAGAGCTTTCAGTGCTGGCACTTTTCATCTCGGAGCAATTGCTCGACGTTTGCAATTTCTCAGCTCGTGTCTACAAGACGGAAAGAGAAGGACCGTGACGTTTGGTGGCTAGAGAATTGCAAAGCCCCAGTGTTACTGCGCCTGTGAAAGCGCTTCCAAGGAAGGGTGCTGGCTAGCAACAGCTTTCAGTGCTGGCACTTTTCATCTCTGAGCAATTGCTGGACATTTGCAATTTCTCACCTGAGCTCTCTTTAGAGTGCGCGAGAGGATGAGCAGAAGATGAGGTGGCTAGGGAAGCCCAGAGCCCCAGTGTTCTTAGGCCTACAAAAGCGCTTCCAAGGAAGGGTGCTGGCTAGCAACAGCTTTCAGTGCTGGCACTTTTCATCTCTGAGCAATTGCTCGACGTTTGCAATTTCTCAGCTCGTGTCTTCGAGACGGAAAGAGAAGGACCGTGACTTTTGGTGGCTAGAGAAGCGCAAAGCCCCAGTATTGCTTCGCCTGTGAAAGCGCTTCCAAGGAAGGGTGCTGGCTAGCAACAGCTTTCAGTGCTGGCACTTTTCATCTCTGAGCAATTGCTTGACGTTTGCAATTTCTCAGCTCGTGTCTACGAGGCGGAAAGAGAATGACCGTGACGTTTGGTGGCTAGAGAAGCGCAAAGCCCCAGTGTTGCTGCGCCTGTGAAAGCGCTTCCAAGGAAGGGTGCTGGCTAGCAACAGCTTTCAGTGCTGGCACTTTTCATCTCTGAGCAATTGCTCGACGTTTGCAATTTCTCAGCTCGTGTCTACGAGACGGAAAGAGAAGGACCGTGACATTTGGTGCGTATAGAAGCGCAAAGCCCCAGTGTTGCTGCGCCTGTGAAAGCGCTTCCAAGGAAGGGTGCTGGCTAGCAAGAGCTTTCAGTGCTGGCACTTTTCATCTCTGAGCAATTGCTCGACGTTTGCAATTTCTCAGCTCGTGTCTACCGACGGAAAGAGAAGGACCGTGACGTTTGGTGCGTATAGAAGCGCAAAGCCCCAGTGTTGCTGCGCCTGTGAAAGCGCTTCCAAGGAAGGGTGCTGGCTAGCAAGAGCTTTCAGTGCTGGCACTTTTCATCTCTGAGCAATTGCTCGACGTTTGCAATTTCTCACCTGAGCTCTCTTTAGAGTGCGCGAGAGGATGAGCAGAAGATGAGGTGGCTAGAGAAGCCCAGAGCCCCAGTGTTCTTAGGCCTACAAAAGCGCTTCCAAGGAAGGGTGCTGGCTAGCAACAGCTTTCAGTGCTGGCACTTTTCATCTCTGAGCAATTGCTCGACGTTTGCAATTTCTCAGCTCGTGTCTATGAGACGGAAAGAGAAGGACCGTGACGTTTGGTGCATATAGAAGCGCAAAGCCCCAGTGTTGCTGCGCCTGTGAAAGCGCTTCCAAGGAAGGGTGCTGGCTAGCAAGAGCTTTCAGTGCTGGCACTTTTCACCTCTGAGCAATTGCTGGACGTTTGCAATTTCTCACCTGAGCTCTCTTTAGAGTGCGCGAGAGGATGAGCAGAAGATGAGGTGGCTAGAGAAGCCCAGAGCCCCAGTGTTCTTAGGCCTACAAAAGCGCTTCCAAGGAAGGGGGCTGGCTAGCAACAGCTTTCAGTGCTGGCACTTTTCATCTCTGAGCAATTGCTCGACGTTTGCAATTTCTCAGCTCGTGTCTAGGAGACGGAAAGAGAAGGACCGTGACGTTTGGTGGCTAGAGAAGCGCAAAGCCCCAGTGTTGCTGCGCCTGTGAAAGCGCTTCCAAGGAAGGGTGCTGGCTAGCAAGAGCTTTCAGTGCTGGCACTTTTCATCTCTGAGCAATTGCTCGACGTTTGCAATTTCTCACCTGAGCTCTCTTTAGAGTGCGCGAGAGGATGAGCAGAAGATGAGGTGGCTAGAGAAGCCCAGAGCCCCAGTGTTCTTAGGCCTACAAAAGCGCTTCCAAGGAAGGGTGCTGGCTAGCAAGAGCTTTCAGTGCTGGCACTTTTCATCTCTGAGCAATTGCTCGACGTTTGCAATTTCTCAGCTTGTGTCTACAAGACGGAAAGAGAAGGACCGTGACGTTTGGTGCGTATAGAAGCGCAAAGCCCCAGTGTTGCTGCGCCTGTGAAAGCGCTTCCAAGGAAGGGTGCTGGCTAGCAACAGCTTTCAGTGCTGGCACTTTTCATCTCTGAGCAATTGCTCGACGTTTGCAATTTCTCAGCTCGTGTCTACGAGACGGAAAGAGAAGGACCGTGACGTTTGGTGGGTAGAGAAGTGCAAAGCCCCAGTGTTACTGCGCCTGTGAAAGCGCTTCCAAGGAAGGGTGCTGGCTAGCAAGAGCTTTCAGTGCTGGCACTTTTCATCTCTGAGCAATTGCTCGACGTTTGTAATTTCTCACCTGAGCTCTCTTTAGAGTGCGCGAGAGGATGAGCAGAAGATGAGGTGGCTAGAGAAGCCCAGAGCCCCAGTGTTCTTAGGCCTACAAAAGCGCTTCCAAGGAAGGGTGCTGGCTAGCAACAGCTTTCAGTGCTGGCACTTTTCATCTCTGAGCAATTGCTCGACGTTTGCAATTTCTCAGCTCGTGTCTACCGACGGAAAGAGAAGGACCGTGACGTTTGGTGGCTAGAGAATTGCAAAGCCCCAGTGTTACTGCGCCTGTGAAAGCGCTTCCAAGGAAGGGTGCTGGCTAGCAAGAGCTTTCAGTGCTGGCACTTTTCATCTCTGAGCAATTGCTGGACATTTGCAATTTCTCACCTGAGCTCTCTTTAGAGTGCGCGAGAGGATGAGCAGAAGATGAGGTGGCTAGAGAAGCGCAAAGCCCCAGTGTTCTTAGGCCTACAAAAGCGCTTCCAAGGAAGGGTGCTGGCTAGCAACAGCTTTCAGTGCTGGCACTTTTCATCTCTGAGCAATTGCTCGACGTTTGCAATTTCTCAGCTCGTGTCTTCGAGACGGAAAGAGAAGGACCGTGACTTTTGGTGGCTAGAGAAGCGCAAAGCCCCAGTATTGCTGCGCCTGTGAAAGCGCTTCCAAGGAAGGGTGCTGGCTAGCAACAGCTTTCAGTGCTGGCACTTTTCATCTCTGAGCAATTGCTCGACGTTTGCAATTTCTCAGCTCGTGTCTAGGAGACGGAAAGAGAAGGACCGTGACATTTGGTGCGTATAGAAGCGCAAAGCCCCAGTGTTGCTGCGCCTGTGAAAGCGCTTCCAAGGAAGGGTGCTGGCTAGCAAGAGCTTTCAGTGCTGGCACTTTTCATCTCTGAGCAATTGCTCGACGTTTGCAATTTCTCAGCTCGTGTCTACCGACGGAAAGAGAAGGACCGTGACGTTTGGTGCGTATAGAAGCGCAAAGCCCCAGTGTTGCTGCGCCTGTGAAAGCGCTTCCAAGGAAGGGTGCTGGCTAGCAAGAGCTTTCAGTGCTGGCACTTTTCATCTCTGAGCAATTGCTCGACGTTTGCAATTTCTCACCTGAGCTCTCTTTAGAGTGCGCGAGAGGATGAGCAGAAGATGAGGTGGCTAGAGAAGCCCAGAGCCCCAGTGTTCTTAGGCCTACAAAAGCGCTTCCAAGGAAGGGTGCTGGCTAGCAACAGCTTTCAGTGCTGGCACTTTTCATCTCTGAGCAATTGCTCGACGTTTGCAATTTCTCAGCTCGTGTCTAGGAGACGGAAAGAGAAGGACCGTGACGTTTGGTGCGTATAGAAGCGCAAAGCCCCAGTATTGCTGCGCCTGTGAAAGCGCTTCCAAGGAAGGGTGCTGGCTAGCAACAGCTTTCAGTGCTGGCACTTTTCATCTCTGAGCAATTGCTGGACGTTTGCAATTTCTCACCTGAGCTCTCTTTAGAGTGCGCGAGAGGATGAGCAGAAGATGAGGTGGCTAGAGAAGCCCAGAGCCCCAGTGTTCTTAGGCCTACAAAAGCGCTTCCAAGGAAGGGTGCTGGCTAGCAAGAGCTTTCAGTGCTGGCACTTTTCATCTCTGAGCAATTGCTCGACGTTTGCAATTTCTCAGCTCGTGTCTACAAGACGGAAAGAGAAGGACCGTGACGTTTGGTGCGTATAGAAGCGCAAAGCCCCAGTGTTGCTGCGCCTGTGAAAGCGCTTCCAAGGAAGGGTGCTGGCTAGCAACAGCTTTCAGTGCTGGCACTTTTCATCTCTGAGCAATTGCTCGACGTTTGTAATTTCTCACCTGAGCTCTCTTTAGAGTGCGCGAGAGGATGAGCAGAAGATGAGGTGGCTAGAGAAGCCCAGAGCCCCAGTGTTCTTAGGCATACAAAAGCGCTTCCAAGGAAGGGTGCTGGCTAGCAACAGCTTTCAGTGCTGGCACTTTTCGTCTCTGAGCAATTGCTCGACGTTTGCAATTTCTCAGCTCGTGTCTTCGAGACGGAAAGAGAAGGACCGTGATTTTGGTGGGTAGAGAAGCGCAAAGCCCCAGTATTGCTGCGCCTGTGAAAGCGCTTCCAAGGAAGGGTGCTGGCTAGCAACAGCTTTCAGTGCTGGCACTTTTCATCTCTGAGCAATTGCTGGACGTTTGCAATTTCTCAGCTCGTGTCTACGAGGCGGAAAGAGAATGACCGTGACGTTTGGTGGCTAGAGAAGCGCAAAGCCCCAGTGTTGCTGCGCCTCTGAAAGCGCTTCCAAGGAAGGGTGCTGGCTAGCAAGAGCTTTCAGTGCTGGCACTTTTCATCTCGGAGCAATTGCTCGACGTTTGCAATTTCTCAGCTCGTGTCTAGGAGACGGAAAGAGAAGGACCGTGACGTTTGGTGCGTATAGAAGCGCAAAGCCCCAGTGTTGCTGCGCCTGTGAAAGCGCTTCCAAGGAAGGGTGCTGGCTAGCAAGAGCTTTCAGTGCTGGCACTTTTCATCTCTGAGCAATTGCTCGACGTTTGCAATTTCTCAGCTCGTGTCTAGGAGACGGAAAGAGAAGGACCGTGACGTTTGGTGGCTAGAGAAGCGCAAAGCCCCAGTGTTGCTGCGCCTGTGAAAGCGCTTCCAAGGAAGGGTGCTGGCTAGCAAGAGCTTTCAGTGCTGGCACTTTTCATCTCTGAGCAATTGCTCGACGTTTGCAATTTCTCACCTGAGCTCTCTTTAGAGTGCGCGAGAGGATGAGCAGAAGATGAGGTGGCTAGAGAAGCCCAGAGCCCCAGTGTTCTTAGGCCTACAAAAGCGCTTCCAAGGAAGGGTGCTGGCTAGCAAGAGCTTTCAGTGCTGGCACTTTTCATCTCTGAGCAATTGCTCGACGTTTGCAATTTCTCAGCTCGTGTCTACGAGACGGAAAGAGAAGGACCGTGACGTTTGGTGGCTAGAGAAGCGCAAAGCCCCAGTATTGCTGTGCCTGTGAAAGCGCTTCCAAGGAAGGGTGCTGGCTAGCAACAGCTTTCAGTGCTGGCACTTTTCATCTCTGAGCAATTGCTCGACGGTTGCAATTTCTCACCTGAGCTCTCTTTAGAGTGCGCGAGAGGATGAGCAGAAGATGAGGTGGCTAGAGAAGCCCAGAGCCCCAGTGTTCTTAGACCTAAAAAAGCGCTTCCAAGGAAGGGTGCTGGCTAGCAACAGCTTTCAGTGCTGGCACTTTTCATCTCTGAGCAATTGCTGGACGTTTGCAATTTCTCAGCTCGTGTCTAGGAGACGGAAAGAGAAGGACCGTGACGTTTGGTGCGTATAGAAGCGCAAAGCCCCAGTGTTGCTGCGCCTGTGAAAGCGCTTCCAAGGAAGGGTGCTGGCTAGCAAGAGCTTTCAGTGCTGGCACTTTTCATCTCTGAGCAATTGCTCGACGTTTGCAATTTCTCAGCTCGTGTCTAGGAGACGGAAAGAGAAGGACCGTGACGTTTGGTGGGTAGAGAAGTGCAAAGCCCCAGTGTTGCTGCGCCTGTGAAAGCGCTTCCAAGGAAGGGTGCTGGCTAGCAACAGCTTTCAGTGCTGGCACTTTTCATCTCTGAGCAATTGCTCGACGTTTGCAATTTCTCACCTGAGCTCTCTTTAGAGTGCGCGAGAGGATGAGCAGAAGATGAGGTGGCTAGAGAAGCCCAGAGCCCCAGTGTTCTTAGGCCTACAAAAGCGCTTCCAAGGAAGGGTGCTGGCTAGCAACAGCTTTCAGTGCTGGCACTTTTCATCTCGGAGCAATTGCTCGACGTTTGCAATTTCTCAGCTCGTGTCTACCGACGGAAAGAGAAGGACCGTGACGTTTGGTGCGTATAGAAGCGCAAAGCCCCAGTGTTACTGCGCCTGTGAAAGCGCTTCCAAGGAAGGGTGCTGGCTAGCAACAGCTTTCAGTGCTGGCACTTTTCATCTCTGAGCAATTGCTGGACGTTTGCAATTTCTCACCTGAGCTCTCTTTAGAGTGCGTGAGAGGATGAGCAGAAGATGATGTGGCTAGAGAAGCCCAGAGCCCCAGTGTTCTTAGGCCTACAAAAGCGCTTCCAAGGAAGGGTGCTGGCTAGCAAGAGCTTTCAGTGCTGGCACTTTTCGTCTCTGAGCAATTGCTCGACGTTTGCAATTTCTCAGCTCGTGTCTTCGAGACGGAAAGAGAAGGACCGTGACTTTTGGTGGCTAGAGAAGCGCAAAGCCCCAGTGTTGCTGCGCCTGTGAAAGCGCTTCCAAGGAAGGGTGCTGGCTAGCAAGAGCTTTCAGTGCTGGCACTTTTCATCTCTGAGCAATTGCTTGACGTTTGCAATTTCTCAGCTCGTGTCTACGAGGCGGAAAGAGAATGACCGTGACGTTTGGTGGCTAGAGAAGCGCAAAGCCCCAGTGTTGCTGCGCCTGTGAAAGCGCTTCCAAGGAAGGGTGCTGGCTAGCAACAGCTTTCAGTGCTGGCACTTTTCATCTCTGAGCAATTGCTCGACGTTTGCAATTTCTCAGCTCGTGTCTAGGAGACGGAAAGAGAAGGACCGTGACATTTGGTGCGTATAGAAGCGCAAAGCCCCAGTGTTGCTGCACCTGTGAAAGCGCTTCCAAGGAAGGGTGCTGGCTAGCAACAGCTTTCAGTGCTGGCACTTTTCATCTCTGAGCAATTGCTCGACGTTTGCAATTTCTCAGCTCGTGTCTACCGACGGAAAGAGAAGGACCGTGACGTTTGGTGCGTATAGAAGCGCAAAGCCCCAGTGTTGCTGCGCCTGTGAAAGCGCTTCCAAGGAAGGGTGCTGGCTAGCAACAGCTTTCAGTGCTGGCACTTTTCGTCTCTGAGCAATTGCTCGACGTTTGCAATTTCTCAGCTCGTGTCTTCGAGACGGAAAGAGAAGGACCGTGACTTTTGGTGGCTAGAGAAGCGCAAAGCCCCAGTATTGCTGCGCCTGTGAAAGCGCTTCCAAGGAAGGGTGCTGGCTAGCAACAGCTTTCAGTGCTGGCCCTTTTCATCTCTGAGCAATTGCTCGACGTTTGTAATTTCTCACCTGAGCTCTCTTTAGAGTGCGCGAGAGGATGAGCAGAAGATGAGGTGGCTAGAGAAGCCCAGAGCCCCACTGTTCTTAGGCCTACAAAAGCGCTTCCAAGGAAGGGTGCTGGCTAGCAACAGCTTTCAGTGCTGGCACTTTTCATCTCTGAGCAATTGCTCGACGTTTGCAATTTCTCAGCTCGTGTCTAGGAGACGGAAAGAGAAGGACCGTGACGTTTGGTGCGTATAGAAGCGCAAAGCCCCAGTGTTGCTGCGCCTGTGAAAGCGCTTCCAAGGAAGGGTGCTGGCTAGCAACAGCTTTCAGTGCTGGCACTTTTCATCTCTGAGCAATTGCTCGACGTTTGCAATTTCTCAGCTCGTGTCTACGAGACGGAAAGAGAAGGACCGTGACTTTTGGTGGCTAGAGAAGCGCAAAGCCCCAGTATTGCTGCGCCTGTGAAAGCGCTTCCAAGGAAGGGTGCTGGCTAGCAACAGCTTTCAGTGCTGGCCCTTTTCATCTCTGAGCAATTGCTCGACGTTTGTAATTTCTCACCTGAGCTCTCTTTAGAGTGCGCGAGAGGATGAGCAGAAGATGAGGTGGCTAGAGAAGCCCAGAGCCCCACTGTTCTTAGGCCTACAAAAGCGCTTCCAAGGAAGGGTGCTGGCTAGCAACAGCTTTCAGTGCTGGCACTTTTCATCTCTGAGCAATTGCTCGACGTTTGCAATTTCTCAGCTCGTGTCTAGGAGACGGAAAGAGAAGGACCGTGACGTTTGGTGCGTATAGAAGCGCAAAGCCCCAGTGTTGCTGCGCCTGTGAAAGCGCTTCCAAGGAAGGGTGCTGGCTAGCAACAGCTTTCAGTGCTGGCACTTTTCATCTCTGAGCAATTGCTCGACGTTTGCAATTTCTCAGCTCGTGTCTACGAGACGGAAAGAGAAGGACCGTGACGTTTGGTGGCTAGAGAAGCGCAAAGCCCCAGTGTTGCTGCGCCTGTGAAAGCGCTTCCAAGGAAGGGTGCTGGCTAGCAAGAGCTTTCAGTGCTGGCACTTTTCATCTCTGAGCAATTGCTCGACGTTTGCAATTTCTCACCTGAGCTCTCTTTAGAGTGCGTGAGAGGATGAGCAGAAGATGAGGTGGCTAGAGAAGCCCAGAGCCCCAGTGTTCTTAGGCCTACAAAAGCGCTTCCAAGGAAGGGTGCTGGCTAGCAACAGCTTTCAGTGCTGGCACTTTTCATCTCTGAGCAATTGCTCGACGTTTGCAATTTCTCAGCTCGTGTCTACCGACGGAAAGAGAAGGACCGTGATGTTTGGTGGGTAGAGAAGCGCAAAGCCCCAGTGTTGCTGCGCCTGTGAAAGCGCTTCCAAGGAAGGGTGCTGGCTAGCAAGAGCTTTCAGTGCTGGCACTTTTCATCTCTGAGCAATTGCTCGACGTTTGCAATTTCTCACCTGAGCTCTCTTTAGAGTGCGCGAGAGGATGAGCAGAAGATGAGGTGGCTAGAGAAGCCCAGAGCCCCAGTGTTCTTAGGCCTACAAAAGCGCTTCCAAGGAAGGGTGCTGGCTAGCAACAGCTTTCAGTGCTGGCACTTTTCATCTCTGAGCAATTGCTCGACGTTTGCAATTTCTCAGCTCGTGTCTAGGAGACGGAAAGAGAAGGACCGTGACGTTTGGTGCGTAGAGAAGCGCAAAGCCCCAGTGTTGCTGCGCCTGTGAAAGCGCTTCCAAGGAAGGGTGCTGGCTAGCAAGAGCTTTCAGTGCTGGCACTTTTCATCTCTGAGCAATTGCTGGACGTTTGCAATTTCTCACCTGAGCTCTCTTTAGAGTGCGCGAGAGGATGAGCAGAAGATGAGGTGGCTAGAGAAGCCCAGAGCCCCAGTGTTCTTAGGCCTACAAAAGCGCTTCCAAGGAAGGGTGCTGGCTAGCAAGAGCTTTCAGTGCTGGCACTTTTCATCTCTGAGCAATTGCTCGACGTTTGCAATTTCTCAGCTCGTGTCTACAAGACGGAAAGAGAAGGACCGTGACGTTTGGTGCGTCTAGAAGCGCAAAGCCCCAGTGTTGCTGCGCCTGTGAAAGCACTTCCAAGGAAGGGTGCTGGCTAGCAAGAGCTTTCAGTGCTGGCACTTTTCATCTCTGAGCAATTGCTCGACGTTTGTAATTTCTCACCTGAGCTCTCTTTAGAGTGCGCGAGAGGATGAGCAGAAGATGAGGTGGCTAGAGAAGCCCAGAGCCCCAGTGTTCTTAGGCCTACAAAAGCGCTTCCAAGGAAGGGTGCTGGCTAGCAACAGCTTTCAGTGCTGGCACTTTTCATCTCTGAGCAATTGCTCGACGTTTGCAATTTCTCAGCTCGTGTCTACCGACGGAAAGAGAAGGACCGTGACTTTTGGTGGCTAGAGAAGTGCAAAGCCCCAGTGTTACTGCGCCTGTGAAAGCGCTTCCAAGGAAGGGTGCTGGCTAGCAACAGCTTTCAGTGCTGGCACTTTTCATCTCTGAGCAATTGCTGGACATTTGCAATTTCTCACCTGAGCTCTCTTTAGAGTGCGCGAGAGGATGAGCAGAAGATGAGGTGGCTAGAGAAGCCCAGAGCCCCACTGTTCTTAGGCCTACAAAAGCGCTTCCAAGGAAGGGTGCTGGCTAGCAACAGCTTTCAGTGCTGGCACTTTTCGTCTCTGAGCAATTGCTCGACGTTTGCAATTTCTCAGCTCGTGTCTAGGAGACGGAAAGAGAAGGACCGTGACTTTTGGTGGCTAGAGAAGCGCAAAGCCCCAGTATTGCTGCGCCTGTGAAAGCGCTTCCAAGGAAGGGTGCTGGCTAGCAAGAGCTTTCAGTGCTGGCACTTTTCATCTCTGAGCAATTGCTTGACGTTTGCAATTTCTCAGCTCGTGTCTACCGACGGAAAGAGAATGACCGTGACGTTTGGTGCGTATAGAAGCGCAAAGCCCCAGTGTTGCTGCGCCTGTGAAAGCGCTTCCAAGGAAGGGTGCTGGCTAGCAACAGCTTTCAGTGCTGGCACTTTTCATCTCTGAGCAATTGCTCGACGTTTGCAATTTCTCAGCTCGTGTCTAGGAGACGGAAAGAGAAGGACCGTGACATTTGGTGCGTATAGAAGCGCAAAGCCCCAGTGTTGCTGCGCCTGTGAAAGCGCTTCCAAGGAAGGGTGCTGGCTAGCAACAGCTTTCAGTGCTGGCACTTTTCATCTCTGAGCAATTGCTCGACGTTTGCAATTTCTCAGCTCGTGTCTACCGACGGAAAGAGAAGGACCGTGACGTTTGGTGCGTATAGAAGCGCAAAGCCCCAGTGTTGCTGCGCCTGTGAAAGCGCTTCCAAGGAAGGGTGCTGGCTAGCAAGAGCTTTCAGTGCTGGCACTTTTCATCTCTGAGCAATTGCTGGACGTTTGCAATTTCTCAGCTCGTGTCTACGAGACGGAAAGAGAAGGACCGTGACGTTTGGTGGCTAGAGAAGCGCAAAGCCCCAGTGTTGCTGCGCCTGTGAAAGCGCTTCCAAGGAAGGGTGCTGGCTAGCAAGAGCTTTCAGTGCTGGCACTTTTCATCTCTGAGCAATTGCTCGACGTTTGCAATTTCTCACCTGAGCTCTCTTTAGAGTGCGCGAGAGGATGAGCAGAAGATGAGGTGGCTAGAGAAGCCCAGAGCCCCAGTGTTCTTAGGCCTACAAAAGCGCTTCCAAGGAAGGGTGCTGGCTAGCAAGAGCTTTCAGTGCTGGCACTTTTCATCTCTGAGCAATTGCTGGACGTTTGCAATTTCTCAGCTCGTGTCTACGAGACGGAAAGAGAAGGACCGTGACGTTTGGTGGCTAGAGAAGCGCAAAGCCCCAGTGTTGCTGCGCCTGTGAAAGCGCTTCCAAGGAAGGGTGCTGGCTAGCAAGAGCTTTCAGTGCTGGCACTTTTCATCTCTGAGCAATTGCTCGACGTTTGCAATTTCTCACCTGAGCTCTCTTTAGAGTGCGCGAGAGGATGAGCAGAAGATGAGGTGGCTAGAGAAGCCCAGAGCCCCAGTGTTCTTAGGCCTACAAAAGCGCTTCCAAGGAAGGGTGCTGGCTAGCAACAGCTTTCAGTGCTGGCACTTTTCATCTCGGAGCAATTGCTCGACGTTTGCAATTTCTCAGCTCGTGTCTTCGAGACGGAAAGAGAAGGACCGTGACTTTTGGTGGCTAGAGAAGCGCAAAGCCCCAGTATTGCTGCGCCTGTGAAAGCGCTTCCAAGGAAGGGTGCTGGCTAGCAACAGCTTTCAGTGCTGGCACTTTTCATCTCTGAGCAATTGCTTGACGTTTGCAATTTCTCAGCTCGTGTCTATGAGGCGGAAAGAGAATGACCGTGACGTTTGGTGGGTAGAGAAGCGCAAAGCCCCAGTGTTGCTGCGCCTGTGAAAGCGCTTCCAAGGAAGGGTGCTGGCTAGCAAGAGCTTTCAGTGCTGGCACTTTTCATCTCTGAGCAATTGTTCGACGTTTGCAATTTCTCAGCTCGTGTCTAGGAGACGGAAAGAGAAGGACCGTGACATTTGGTGCGTATAGAAGCGCAAAGCCCCAGTGTTGCTGCGCCTGTGAAAGCGCTTCCAAGGAAGGGTGCTGGCTAGCAACAGCTTTCAGTGCTGGCACTTTTCATCTCTGAGCAATTGCTCGACGTTTGCAATTTCTCAGCTCGTGTCTACCGACGGAAAGAGAAGGACCGTGACGTTTGGTGCGTAGAGAAGCGCAAAGCCCCAGTGTTGCTGCGCCTGTGAAAACGCTTCCAAGGAAGGGTGCTGGCTAGCAACAGCTTTCAGTGCTGGCACTTTTCGTCTCTGAGCAATTGCTCGACGTTTGCAATTTCTCAGCTCGTGTCTTCGAGACGGAAAGAGAAGGACCGTGACTTTTGGTGGCTAGAGAAGCGCAAAGCCCCAGTGTTGCTGCGCCTGTGAAAGCGCTTCCAAGGAAGGGTGCTGGCTAGCAACAGCTTTCAGTGCTGGCCCTTTTCATCTCTGAGCAATTGCTCGACGTTTGTAATTTCTCACCTGAGCTCTCTTTAGAGTGCGCGAGAGGATGAGCAGAAGATGAGGTGGCTAGAGAAGCCCAGAGCCCCAGTGTTCTTAGGCCTACAAAAGCGCTTCCAAGGAAGGGTGCTGGCTAGCAAGAGCTTTCAGTGCTGGCACTTTTCATCTCTGAGCAATTGCTCGACGTTTGCAATTTCTCAGCTCGTGTCTAGGAGACGGAAAGAGAATGACCGTGACGTTTGGTGCGTATAGAAGCGCAAAGCCCCAGTGTTGCTGCGCCTGTGAAAGCGCTTCCAAGGAAGGGTGCTGGCTAGCAACAGCTTTCAGTGCTGGCACTTTTCATCTCTGAGCAATTGCTCGACGTTTGCAATTTCTCACCTGAGCTCTCTTTAGAGTGCGCGAGAGGATGAGCAGAAGATGAGGTGGCTAGAGAAGCCCAGAGCCCCAGTGTTCTTAGGCCTACAAAAGCGCTTCCAAGGAAGGGTGCTGGCTAGCAACAGCTTTCAGTGCTGGCACTTTTCGTCTCTGAGCAATTGCTCGACGTTTGCAATTTCTCAGCTCGTGTATACCGACGGAAAGAGAAGGACCGTGACTTTTGGTGGCTAGAGAAGCGCAAAGCCCCAGTGTTGCAGCGCCTGTGAAAGCGCTTCCAAGGAAGGGTGCTGGCTAGCAACAGCTTTCAGTGCTGGCACTTTTCATCTCTGAGCAATTGCTCGACGTTTGCAATTTCTCAGCTCGTGTCTACGAGACGGAAAGAGAAGGACCGTGACGTTTGGTGGCTAGAGAAGCGCAAAGCCCCAGTGTTGCTGCGCCTGTGAAAGCGCTTCCAAGGAAGGGTGCTGGCTAGCAAGAGCTTTCAGTGCTGGCACTTTTCATCTCTGAGCAATTGCTGGACGTTTGCAATTTCTCACCTGAGCTCTCTTTAGAGTGCGCGAGAGGATGAGCAGAAGATGAGGTGGCTAGAGAAGCCCAGAGCCCCAGTGTTCTTAGGCCTACAAAAGCGCTTCCAAGGAAGGGTGCTGGCTAGCAAGAGCTTTCAGTGCTGGCACTTTTCATCTCGGAGCAATTGCTCGACGTTTGCAATTTCTCAGCTCGTGTCTACGAGACGGAAAGAGAAGGACCGTGACGTTTGGTGCGTATAGAAGCGCAAAGCCCCAGTGTTACTGCGCCTGTGAAAGCGCTTCCAAGGAAGGGTGCTGGCTAGCAACAGCTTTCAGTGCTGGCACTTTTCATCTCTGAGCAATTGCTGGACATTTGCAATTTCTCACCTGAGCTCTCTTTAGAGTGCGCGAGAGGATGAGCAGAAGATGAGGTGGCTAGAGAAGCCCAGAGCCCCAGTGTTCTTAGGCCTACAAAAGCGCTTCCAAGGAAGGGTGCTGGCTAGCAACAGCTTTCAGTGCTGGCACTTTTCGTCTCTGAGCAATTGCTCGACGTTTGCAATTTCTCAGCTCGTGTCTACCGACGGAAAGAGAAGGACCGTGACTTTTGGTGGCTAGAGAAGCGCAAAGCCCCAGTGTTGCAGCGCCTGTGAAAGCGCTTCCAAGGAAGGGTGCTGGCTAGCAACAGCTTTCAGTGCTGGCACTTTTCATCTCTGAGCAATTGCTGGACGTTTGCAATTTCTCAGCTCGTGTCTACAAGACGGAAAGAGAAGGACCGTGACATTTGGTGGCTAGAGAAGCGCAAAGCCCCAGTGTTGCTGCGCCTGTGAAAGCGCTTCCAAGGAAGGGTGCTGGCTAGCAAGAGCTTTCAGTGCTGGCACTTTTCATCTCTGAGCAATTGCTCGACGTTTGCAATTTCTCAGCTCGTGTCTAGGAGACGGAAAGAGAAGGACCGTGACGTTTGGTGGGTAGAGAAGCGCAAAGCCCCAGTGTTGCTGCGCCTGTGAAAGCGCTTCCAAGGAAGGGTGCTGGCTAGCAAGAGCTTTCAGTGCTGGCACTTTTCATCTCTGAGCAATTGCTCGACGTTTGCAATTTCTCAGCTCGTGTCTACCGACGGAAAGAGAAGGACCGTGACGTTTGGTGGGTAGAGAAGCGCAAAGCCCCAGTGTTGCTGCGCCTGTGAAAGCGCTTCCAAGGAAGGGTGCTGGCTAGCAACAGCTTTCAGTGCTGGCACTTTTCATCTCTGAGCAATTGCTCGACGTTTGCAATTTCTCACCTGAGCTCTCTTTAGAGTGCGCGAGAGGATGAGCAGAAGATGAGGTGGCTAGAGAAGCCCAGAGCCCCAGTGTTCTTAGGCCTACAAAAGCGCTTCCAAGGAAGGGTGCTGGCTAGCAACAGCTTTCAGTGCTGGCACTTTTCATCTCGGAGCAATTGCTCGACGTTTGCAATTTCTCAGCTCGTGTCTAGGAGACGGAAAGAGAAGGACTGTGACTTTTGGTGGGTAGAGAAGCGCAAAGCCCCAGTGTTGCTGCGCCTGTGAAAGCGCTTCCAAGGAAGGGTGCTGGCTAGCAACAGCTTTCAGTGCTGGCACTTTTCATCTCTGAGCAATTGCTCGACGTTTGCAATTTGTCAGCTCGTGTCTAGGAGATGGAAAGAGAAGGACCGTGACGTTTGGTGGGTAGAGAAGCGCAAAGCCCCAGTGTTGCTGCGCCTGTGAAAGCGCTTCCAAGGAAGGGTGCTGGCTAGCAAGAGCTTTCAGTGCTGGCACTTTTCATCTCTGAGCAATTGCTCGACGTTTGTAATTTCTCACCTGAGCTCTCTTTAGAGTGCGCGAGAGGATGAGCAGAAGATGAGGTGGCTAGAGAAGCCCAGAGCCCCAGTGTTCTTAGGCCTACAAAAGCGCTTCCAAGGAAGGGTGCTGGCTAGCAAGAGCTTTCAGTGCTGGCACTTTTCATCTCTGAGCAATTGCTCGACGTTTGCAATTTCTCAGCTCGTGTCTACCGACGGAAAGAGAAGGACTGTGACGTTTGGTGGCTAGAGAAGTGCAAAGCCCCAGTGTTGCTGCGCCTGTGAAAGCGCTTCCAAGGAAGGGTGCTGGCTAGCAACAGCTTTCAGTGCTGGCCCTTTTCATCTCTGAGCAATTGCTCGACGTTTGCAATTTCTCACCTGAGCTCTCTTTAGAGTGCGTGAGAGGATGAGCAGAAGATGAGGTGGCTAGAGAAGCCCAGAGCCCCAGTGTTCTTAGGCCTACAAAAGCGCTTCCAAGGAAGGGTGCTGGCTAGCAAGAGCTTTCAGTGCTGGCACTTTTCATCTCTGAGCAATTGCTCGACGTTTGCAATTTCTCAGCTCGTGTCTAGGAGACGGAAAGAGAAGGACCGTGACGTTTGGTGGCTAGAGAAGCGCAAAGCCCCAGTGTTGCTGCGCCTGTGAAAGCGCTTCCAAGGAAGGGTGCTGGCTAGCAAGAGCTTTCAGTGCTGGCACTTTTCATCTCTGAGCAATTGCTCGACGTTTGCAATTTCTCAGCTCGTGTCTAGGAGACGGAAAGAGAAGGACCGTGACGTTTGGTGGGTAGAGAAGCCCAGAGCCCCAGTGTTCTTAGGCCTACAAAAGCGCTTCCAAGGAAGGGTGCTGGCTAGCAACAGCTTTCAGTGCTGGCACTTTTCATCTCTGAGCAATTGCTGGACGTTTGCAATTTCTCACCTGAGCTCTCTTTAGAGTGCGCGAGAGGATGAGCAGAAGATGAGGTGGCTAGAGAAGCCCAGAGCCCCAGTGTTCTTAGGCCTACAAAAGCGCTTCCAAGGAAGGGTGCTGGCTAGCAACAGCTTTCAGTGCTGGCACTTTTCATCTCTGAGCAATTGCTCGACGTTTGCAATTTCTCAGCTCGTGTCTACCGACGGAAAGAGAATGACCGTGACGTTTGGTGTGTATAGAAGCGCAAAGCCCCAGTGTTGCTGCGCCTGTGAAAGCGCTTCCAAGGAAGGGTGCTGGCTAGCAACAGCTTTCAGTGCTGGCACTTTTCATCTCTGAGCAATTGCTGGACGTTTGCAATTTCTCACCTGAGCTCTCTTTAGAGTGCGCGAGAGGATGAGCAGAAGATGAGGTGGCTAGAGAAGCCCAGAGCCCCAGTGTTCTTAGGCCTACAAAAGCGCTTCCAAGGAAGGGTGCTGGCTAGCAAGAGCTTTCAGTGCTGGCACTTTTCATCTCTGAGCAATTGCTCGACGTTTGCAATTTCTCAGCTCGTGTCTACAAGACGGAAAGAGAAGGACCGTGACGTTTGGTGGCTAGAGAAGCGCAAAGCCCCAGTGTTGCTGCGCCTGTGAAAGCGCTTCCAAGGAAGGGTGCTGGCTAGCAAGAGCTTTCAGTGCTGGCACTTTTCATCTCTGAGCAATTGCTCGACGTTTGCAATTTCTCACCTGAGCTCTCTTTAGAGTGCGCGAGAGGATGAGCAGAAGATGAGGTGGCTAGAGAATCCCAGAGCCCCAGTGTTCTTAGGCCTACAAAAGCGCTTCCAAGGAAGGGTGCTGGCTAGCAACAGCTTTCAGTGCTGGCACTTTTCATCTCTGAGCAATTGCTCGTCGTTTGCAATTTCTCACCTGAGCTCTCTTTAGAGTGCGCAAGAGGATGAGCAGAAGATTAGGTGGCTAGAGAAGCCCAGAGCCCCAGTGTTCTTAGGCCTACAAAAGCGCTTCCAAGGAAGGGTGCTGGCTAGCAAGAGCTTTCAGTGCTGGCACTTTTCATCTCTGAGCAATTGCTCGACGTTTGCAATTTCTCAGCTCGTGTCTAGGAGACGGAAAGAGAAGGACCGTGACATTTGGTGCGTATAGAAGCGCAAAGCCCCAGTGTTGCTGCGCCTGTGAAAGCGCTTCCAAGGAAGGGTGCTGGCTAGCAACAGCTTTCAGTGCTGGCACTTTTCATCTCTGAGCATTTGCTCGACGTTTGCAATTTCTCACCTGAGCTCTCTTTAGAGTGCGTGAGAGGATGAGCAGAAGATGAGGTGGCTAGGGAAGCCCAGAGCCCCAGTGTTCTTAGGCCTACAAAAGCGCTTCCAAGGAAGGGTGCTGGCTAGCAACAGCTTTCAGTGCTGGCACTTTTCATCTCTGAGCAATTGCTCGACGTTTGCAATTTCTCAGCTCATGTCTATGAGACGGAAAGAGAATGACTGTGACGTTTGGTGGCTAGAGAAGCGCAAAGCCCCAGTGTTGCTGCGCCTGTGAAAGCGCTTCCAAGGAAGGGTGCTGGCTAGCAACAGCTTTCAGTGCTGGCACTTTTCATCTCTGAGCAATTGCTCGACGTTTGCAATTTCTCAGCTCATGTCTATGAGACGGAAAGAGAATGACCGTGACGTTTGGTGGCTAGAGAAGCGCAAAGCCCCAGTGTTACTGCGCCTGTGAAAGCGCTTCCAAGGAAGGGTGCTGGCTAGCAACAGCTTTCAGTGCTGGCACTTTTCATCTCTGAGCAATTGCTTGACGTTTGCAATTTCTCAGCTCGTGTCTACGAGGCGGAAAGAGAAGGACCGTGACGTTTGGTGCGTATAGAAGCGCAAAGCCCCAGTGTTGCTGCGCCTGTGAAAGCGCTTCCAAGGAAGGGTGCTGGCTAGCAACAGCTTTCAGTGCTGGCACTTTTCATCTCTGAGCATTTGCTCGACGTTTGCAATTTCTCAGCTCGTGTCTACAAGACGGAAAGAGAAGGACCGTGACATTTGGTGCGTATTGAAGCGCAAAGCCCCAGTGTTGCTGCGCCTGTGAAAGCGCTTCCAAGGAAGGGTGCTGGCTAGCAACAGCTTTCAGTGCTGGCACTTTTCATCTCTGAGCAATTGCTCGACGTTTGCAATTTCTCAGCTCGTGTCTACCGACGGAAAGAGAAGGACTGTGACGTTTGGTGGCTAGAGAAGTGCAAAGCCCCAGTGTTGCTGCGCCTGTGAAAGCGCTTCCAAGGAAGGGTGCTGGCTAGCAACAGCTTTCAGTGCTGGCCCTTTTCATCTCTGAGCAATTGCTGGACGTTTGCAATTTCTCACCTGAGCTCTCTTTAGAGTGCGCGAGAGGATGAGCAGAAGATGAGGTGGCTAGAGAAGCCCAGAGCCCCAGTGTTCTTAGGCCTACAAAAGCGCTTCCAAGGAAGGGTGCTGGCTAGCAACAGCTTTCAGTGCTGGCACTTTTCATCTCTGAGCAATTGCTCGACGTTTGCAATTTCTCAGCTCGTGTCTACAAGACGGAAAGAGAAGGACCGTGACGTTTGGTGCGTATAGAAGCGCAAAGCCCCAGTGTTGCTGCGCCTGTGAAAGCGCTTCCAAGGAAGGGTGCTGGCTAGCAAGAGCTTTCAGTGCTGGCACTTTTCATCTCTGAGCAATTGCTCGACGTTTGCAATTTCTCAGCTCGTGTCTAGGAGACGGAAAGAGAAGGACCGTGTTGTTTGGTGGGTAGAGAAGCGCAAAGCCCCAGTGTTGCTGCGCCTGTGAAAGCGCTTCCAAGGAAGGGTGCTGGCTAGCAAGAGCTTTCAGTGCTGGCACTTTTCATCTCTGAGCAATTGCTGGACGTTTGCAATTTCTCACCTGAGCTCTCTTTAGAGTGCGCGAGAGGATGAGCAGAAGATGAGGTGGCTAGAGAAGCCCAGAGCCCCAGTGTTCTTAGGCCTACAAAAGCGCTTCCAAGGAAGGGTGCTGGCTAGCAACAGCTTTCAGTGCTGGCACTTTTCATCTCTGAGCAATTGCTCGACGTTTGCAATTTCTCAGCTCGTGTCTACCGACGGAAAGAGAATGACCGTGACGTTTGGTGCGTATAGAAGCGCAAAGCCCCAGTGTTGCTGCGCCTGTGAAAGCGCTTCCAAGGAAGGGTGCTGGCTAGCAACAGCTTTCAGTGCTGGCACTTTTCATCTCTGAGCAATTGCTGGACGTTTGCAATTTCTCACCTGAGCTCTCTTTAGAGTGCGCGAGAGGATGAGCAGAAGATGAGGTGGCTAGAGAAGCCCAGAGCCCCAGTGTTCTTAGGCCTACAAAAGCGCTTCCAAGGAAGGGTGCTGGCTAGCAAGAGCTTTCAGTGCTGGCACTTTTCATCTCTGAGCAATTGCTCGACGTTTGCAATTTCTCAGCTCGTGTCTACGAGACGGAAAGAGAAGGACCGTGACGTTTGGTGGCTAGAGAAGCGCAAAGCCCCAGTGTTGCTGCGCCTGTGAAAGCGCTTCCAAGGAAGGGTGCTGGCTAGCAAGAGCTTTCAGTGCTGGCACTTTTCATCTCTGAGCAATTGCTCGACGTTTGCAATTTCTCACCTGAGCTCTCTTTAGAGTGCGCGAGAGGATGAGCAGAAGATGAGGTGGCTAGAGAAGCCCAGAGCCCCACTGTTCTTAGGCCTACAAAAGCGCTTCCAAGGAAGGGTGCTGGCTAGCAACAGCTTTCAGTGCTGGCACTTTTCGTCTCTGAGCAATTGCTCGACGTTTGCAATTTCTCAGCTCGTGTCTTCGAGACGGAAAGAGAAGGACCGTGACTTTTGGTGGCTAGAGAAGCGCAAAGCCCCAGTATTGCTGCGCCTGTGAAAGCGCTTCCAAGAAAGGGTGCTGGCTAGCAACAGCTTTCAGTGCTGGCACTTTTCATCTCTGAGCAATTGCTTGACGTTTGCAATTTCTCAGCTCGTGTCTATGAGGCGGAAAGAGAATGACCGTGACGTTTGGTGGGTAGAGAAGCGCAAAGCCCCAGTGTTGCTGCGCCTGTGAAAGCGCTTCCAAGGAAGGGTGCTGGCTAGCAAGAGCTTTCAGTGCTGGCACTTTTCATCTCTGAGCAATTGCTCGACGTTTGCAATTTCTCAGCTCGTGTCTACGAGACGGAAAGAGAAAGACCGTGACATTTGGTGCGTATAGAAGCGCAAAGCCCCAGTGTTGCTGCGCCTGTGAAAGCGCTTCCAAGGAAGGGTGCTGGCTAGCAACAGCTTTCAGTGCTGGCACTTTTCATCTCTGAGCAATTGCTCGACGTTTGCAATTTCTCAGCTCGTGTCTACCGACGGAAAGAGAAGGACCGTGACTTTTGGTGCGTATAGAAGCGCAAAGCCCCAGTGTTGCTGCGCCTGTGAAAGCGCTTCCAAGGAAGGGTGCTGGCTAGCAAGAGCTTTCAGTGCTGGCACTTTTCGTCTCTGAGCAATTGTTCGACGTTTGCAATTTCTCAGCTCGTGTCTTCGAGACGGAAAGAGAAGGACCGTGACTTTTGGTGGGTAGAGAAGCGCAAAGCCCCAGTGTTGCTGCGCCTGTGAAAGCGCTTCCAAGGAAGGGTGCTGGCTAGCAACAGCTTTCAGTGCTGGCCCTTTTCATCTCTGAGCAATTGCTCGACGTTTGTAATTTCTCACCTGAGCTCTCTTTAGAGTGCGCGAGAGGATGAGCAGAAGATGAGGTGGCTAGAGAAGCCCAGAGCCCCAGTGTTCTTAGGCCTACAAAAGCGCTTCCAAGGAAGGGTGCTGGCTAGCAACAGCTTTCAGTGCTGGCACTTTTCATCTCTGAGCAATTGCTCGACGTTTGCAATTTCTCAGCTCGTGTCTAGGAGATGGAAAGAGAAGGACCGTGACGTTTGGTGGCTAGAGAAGCGCAAAGCCCCAGTGTTGCTGCGCCTGTGAAAGCGCTTCCAAGGAAGGGTGCTGGCTAGCAACAGCTTTCAGTGCTGGCACTTTTCATCTCTGAGCAATTGCTTGACGTTTGCAATTTCTCAGCTCGTGTCTACCGACGGAAAGAGAAGGACCGTGACGTTTGGTGGGTAGAGAAGCGCAAAGCCCCAGTGTTGCTGCGCCTGTGAAAGCGCTTCCAAGGAAGGGTGCTGGCTAGCAAGAGCTTTCAGTGCTGGCACTTTTCATCTCTGAGCAATTGCTCGACGTTTGCAATTTCTCACCTGAGCTCTCTTTAGAGTGCGCGAGAGGATGAGCAGAAGATGAGGTGGCTAGAGAAGCCCAGAGCCCCAGTGTTCTTAGGCCTACAAAAGCGCTTCCAAGGAAGGGTGCTGGCTAGCAACAGCTTTCAGTGCTGGCACTTTTCATCTCTGAGCAATTGCTCGACGTTTGCAATTTCTCAGCTCGTGTCTAGGAGATGGAAAGAGAAGGACCGTGACGTTTGGTGGGTAGAGAAGCGCAAAGCCCCAGTGTTGCTGCGCCTGTGAAAGCGCTTCCAAGGAAGGGTGCTGGCTAGCAAGAGCTTTCAGTGCTGGCACTTTTCATCTCTGAGCAATTGCTCGACGTTTGTAATTTCTCACCTGAGCTCTCTTTAGAGTGCGCGAGAGGATGAGCAGAAGATGAGGTGGCTAGAGAAGCCCAGAGCCCCAGTGTTCTTAGGCCTACAAAAGCGCTTCCAAGGAAGGGTGCTGGCTAGCAACAGCTTTCAGTGCTGGCACTTTTCATCTCTGAGCAATTGCTCGACGTTTGCAATTTCTCACCTCGTGTCTAGGAGACGGAAAGAGAAGGACCGTGACATTTGGTGCGTATAGAAGCGCAAAGCCCTAGTGTTGCTGCGCCTGTGAAAGCGCTTCCAAGGAAGGGTGCTGGCTAGCAACAGCTTTCAGTGCTGTCACTTTTCATCTCTGAGCAATTGCTCGACGTTTGCAATTTCTCACCTGAGCTCTCTTTAGAGTGCGCGAGAGGATGAGCAGAAGATGAGGTGGCTAGAGAAGCCCAGAGCCCCAGTGTTCTTAGGCCTACAAAAGCGCTTCCAAGGAAGGGTGCTGGCTAGCAACAGCTTTCAGTGCTGGCACTTTTCATCTCTGAGCAATTGCTGGACGTTTGCAATTTCTCAGCTCGTGTCTACCGACGGAAAGAGAATGACCGTGACGTTTGGTGTGTATAGAAGCGCAAAGCCCCAGTGTTGCTGCGCCTGTGAAAGCGCTTCCAAGGAAGGGTGCTGGCTAGCAACAGCTTTCAGTGCTGGCACTTTTCATCTCTGAGCAATTGCTCGACGGTTGCAATTTCTCACCTGAGCTCTCTTTAGAGTGCGCGAGAGGATGAGCAGAAGATGAGGTGGCTAGAGAAGCCCAGAGCCCCAGTGTTCTTAGGCCTACAAAAGCGCTTCCAAGGAAGGGTGCTGGCTAGCAACAGCTTTCAGTGCTGGCACTTTTCATCTCTGAGCAATTGCTCGACGTTTGCAATTTCTCAGCTCGTGTCTAGGAGACGGAAAGAGAAGGACCGTGACGTTTGGTGGGTAGAGAAGCGCAAAGCCCCAGTGTTGCTGCGCCTGTGAAAGCGCTTCCAAGGAAGGGTGCTGGCTAGCAAGAGCTTTCAGTGCTGGCACTTTTCATCTCTGAGCAATTGCTGGACGTTTGCAATTTCTCACCTGAGCTCTCTTTAGAGTGCGCGAGAGGATGAGCAGAAGATGAGGTGGCTAGAGAAGCCCAGAGCCCCAGTGTTCTTAGGCCTACAAAAGCGCTTCCAAGGAAGGGTGCTGGCTAGCAACAGCTTTCAGTGCTGGCACTTTTCATCTCTGAGCAATTGCTCGTCGTTTGCAATTTCTCAGCTCGTGTCTAGGAGACGGAAAGAGAAGGACCGTGACGTTTGGTGCGTATAGAAGCGCAAAGCCCCAGTGTTGCTGCGCCTGTGAAAGCGCTTCCAAGGAAGGGTGCTGGCTAGCAACAGCTTTCAGTGCTGGCACTTTTCATCTCTGAGCATTTGCTCGACGTTTGCAATTTCTCACCTGAGCTCTCTTTAGAGTTCGTGAGAGGATGAGCAGAAGATGAGGTGGCTAGGGAAGCCCAGAGCCCCAGTGTTCTTAGGCCTACAAAAGCGCTTCCAAGGAAGGGTGCTGGCTAGCAACAGCTTTCAGTGCTGGCACTTTTCATCTCTGAGCAATTGCTCGACGTTTGCAATTTCTCAGCTCGTGTCTACCGACGGAAAGAGAAGGACTGTGACGTTTGGTGGCTAGAGAAGTGCAAAGCCCCAGTGTTGCTGCGCCTGTGAAAGCGCTTCCAAGGAAGGGTGCTGGCTAGCAACAGCTTTCAGTGCTGGCCCTTTTCATCTCTGAGCAATTGCTCGACGTTTGTAATTTCTCACCTGAGCTCTCTTTAGAGTGCGCGAGAGGATGAGCAGAAGATGAGGTGGCTAGAGAAGCCCAGAGCCCCAGTGTTCTTAGGCCTACAAAAGCGCTTCCAAGGAAGGGTGCTGGCTAGCAACAGCTTTCAGTGCTGGCACTTTTCATCTCTGAGCAATTGCTCGACGTTTGCAATTTCTCAGCTCGTGTCTAGGAGACGGAAAGAGAAGGACCGTGACGTTTGGTGCGTATAGAAGCGCAAAGCCCCAGTGTTGCTGCGCCTGTGAAAGCGCTTCCAAGGAAGGGTGCTGGCTAGCAAGAGCTTTCAGTGCTGGCACTTTTCATCTCTGAGCAATTGCTCGACGTTTGCAATTTCTCAGCTCGTGTCTACGAGACGGAAAGAGAAGGACTGTGACGTTTGGTGGGTAGAGAAGCGCAAAGCCCCAGTGTTGCTGCGCCTGTGAAAGCGCTTCCAAGGAAGGGTGCTGGCTAGCAACAGCTTTCAGTGCTGGCACTTTTCATCTCTGAGCAATTGCTGGACGTTTGCAATTTCTCACCTGAGCTCTCTTTAGAGTGCGCGAGAGGATGAGCAGAAGATGAGGTGGCTAGAGAAGCCCAGAGCCCCAGTGTTCTTAGGCCTACAAAAGCGCTTCCAAGGAAGGGTGCTGGCTAGCAAGAGCTTTCAGTGCTGGCACTTTTCATCTCTGAGCAATTGCTGGACGTTTGCAATTTCTCAGCTCGTGTCTACCGACGGAAAGAGAATGACCGTGACGTTTGGTGTGTATAGAAGCGCAAAGCCCCAGTGTTGCTGCGCCTGTGAAAGCGCTTCCAAGGAAGGGTGCTGGCTAGCAACAGCTTTCAGTGCTGGCACTTTTCATCTCTGAGCAATTGCTGGACGTTTGCAATTTCTCACCTGAGCTCTCTTTAGAGTGCGCGAGAGGATGAGCAGAAGATGAGGTGGCTAGAGAAGCCCAGAGCCCCAGTGTTCTTAGGCCTACAAAAGCGCTTCCAAGGAAGGGTGCTGGCTAGCAAGAGCTTTCAGTGCTGGCACTTTTCATCTCTGAGCAATTGCTCGACGTTTGCAATTTCTCAGCTCGTGTCTAGGAGACGGAAAGAGAAGGACCGTGACGTTTGGTGCGTAGAGAAGCGCAAAGCCCCAGTGTTGCTGCGCCTGTGAAAGCGCTTCCAAGGAAGGGTGCTGGCTAGCAAGAGCTTTCAGTGCTGGCACTTTTCATCTCTGAGCAATTGCTGGACGTTTGCAATTTCTCACCTGAGCTCTCTTTAGAGTGCGCGAGAGGATGAGCAGAAGATGAGGTGGCTAGAGAAGCCCAGAGCCCCACTGTTCTTAGGCCTACAAAAGCGCTTCCAAGGAAGGGTGCTGGCTAGCAACAGCTTTCAGTGCTGGCACTTTTCATCTCTGAGCAATTGCTCGTCGTTTGCAATTTCTCACCTGAGCTCTCTTTAGAGTGCGCGAGAGGATGAGCAGAAGATGAGGTGGCTAGAGAAGCCCAGAGCCCCAGTGTTCTTCGGCCTACAAAAGCGCTTCCAAGGAAGGGTGCTGGCTAGCAAGAGCTTTCAGTGCTGGCACTTTTCATCTCTGAGCAATTGCTCAACGTTTGCAATTTCTCAGCTCGTGTCTAGGAGACGGAAAGAGAAGGACCGTGACATTTGGTGCGTATAGAAGCGCAAAGCCCCAGTGTTGCTGCGCCTGTGAAAGCGCTTCCAAGGAAGGGTGCTGGCTAGCAACAGCTTTCAGTGCTGGCACTTTTCATCTCTGAGCATTTGCTCGACGTTTGCAATTTCTCACCTGAGCTCTCTTTAGAGTGCGTGAGAGGATGAGCAGAAGATGAGGTGGCTAGGGAAGCCCAGAGCCCCAGTGTTCTTAGGCCTACAAAAGCGCTTCCAAGGAAGGGTGCTGGCTAGCAAGAGCTTTCAGTGCTGGCACTTTTCATCTCTGAGCAATTGCTCGACGTTTGCAATTTCTCAGCTCATGTCTACGAGATGGAAAGAGAATGACTGTGACGTTTGGTGGCTAGAGAAGCGCAAAGCCCCAGTGTTGCTGCGCCTGTGAAAGCGCTTCCAAGGAAAGGTGCTGGCTAGCAAGAGCTTTCAGTGCTGGCACTTTTCATCTCTGAGCAATTGCTCGACGTTTGCAATTTCTCAGCTCATGTCTATGAGACGGAAAGAGAATGACCGTGACGTTTGGTGGCTAGAGAAGCGCAAAGCCCCAGTGTTACTGCGCTTGTGAAAGCGCTTCCAAGGAAGGGTGCTGGCTAGCAACAGCTTTCAGTGCTGGCACTTTTCATCTCTGAGCAATTGCTTGACGTTTGCAATTTCTCAGCTCGTGTCTACGAGGCGGAAAGAGAAGGACCGTGACGTTTGGTGGCTAGAGAAGCGCAAAGCCCCAGTGTTGCTGCGCCTGTGAAAGCGCTTCCAAGGAAGGGTGCTGGCTAGCAACAGCTTTCAGTGCTGGCACTTTTCATCTCTGAGCAATTGCTCGACGTTTGCAATTTCTCAGCTCGTGTCTACCGACGGAAAGAGAAGGACTGTGACGTTTGGTGGCTAGAGAAGTGCAAAGCCCCAGTGTTGCTGCGCCTGTGAAAGCGCTTCCAAGGAAGGGTGCTGGCTAGCAACAGCTTTCAGTGCTGGCCCTTTTCATCTCTGAGCAATTGCTCGACGTTTGTAATTTCTCACCTGAGCTCTCTTTAGAGTGCGCGAGAGGATGAGCAGAAGATGAGGTGGCTAGAGAAGCCCAGAGCCCCAGTGTTCTTAGGCCTACAAAAGCGCTTCCAAGGAAGGGTGCTGGCTAGCAACAGCTTTCAGTGCTGGCACTTTTCATCTCTGAGCAATTGCTCGACGTTTGCAATTTCTCAGCTCATGTCTATGAGACGGAAAGAGAATGACCGTGACGTTTGGTGGCTAGAGAAGCGCAAAGCCCCAGTGTTACTGCGCTTGTGAAAGCGCTTCCAAGGAAGGGTGCTGGCTAGCAACAGCTTTCAGTGCTGGCCCTTTTCATCTCTGAGCAATTGCTTGACGTTTGCAATTTCTCAGCTCGTGTCTACGAGGCGGAAAGAGAAGGACCGTGACGTTTGGTGGCTAGAGAAGCGCAAAGCCCCAGTGTTGCTGCGCCTGTGAAAGCGCTTCCAAGGAAGGGTGCTGGCTAGCAAGAGCTTTCAGTGCTGGCACTTTTCATCTCTGAGCAATTGCTCGACGTTTGCAATTTCTCAGCTCGTGTCTACCGACGGAAAGAGAAGGACTGTGACGTTTGGTGGCTAGAGAAGTGCAAAGCCCCAGTGTTGCTGCGCCTGTGAAAGCGCTTCCAAGGAAGGGTGCTGGCTAGCAACAGCTTTCAGTGCTGGCCCTTTTCATCTCTGAGCAATTGCTCGACGTTTGTAATTTCTCACCTGAGCTCTCTTTAGAGTGCGCGAGAGGATGAGCAGAAGATGAGGTGGCTAGAGAAGCCCAGAGCCCCAGTGTTCTTAGGCCTACAAAAGCGCTTCCAAGGAAGGGTGCTGGCTAGCAACAGCTTTCAGTGCTGGCACTTTTCATCTCTGAGCAATTGCTCGACGTTTGCAATTTCTCAGCTCGTGTCTAGGAGACGGAAAGAGAAGGACCGTGACGTTTGGTGCGTATAGAAGCGCAAAGCCCCAGTGTTGCTGCGCCTGTGAAAGCGCTTCCAAGGAAGGGTGCTGGCTAGCAAGAGCTTTCAGTGCTGGCACTTTTCATCTCTGAGCAATTGCTCGACGTTTGCAATTTCTCAGCTCGTGTCTAGGAGACGGAAAGAGAAGGACCGTGACGTTTGGTGGCTAGAGAAGCGCAAAGCCCCAGTGTTGCTGCGCCTGTGAAAGCGCTTCCAAGGAAGGGTGCTGGCTAGCAAGAGCTTTCAGTGCTGGCACTTTTCATCTCTGAGCAATTGCTGGACGTTTGCAATTTCTCACCTGAGCTCTCTTTAGAGTGCGCGAGAGGATGAGCAGAAGATGAGGTGGCTAGAGAAGCCCAGAGCCCCAGTGTTCTTAGGCCTACAAAAGCGCTTCCAAGGAAGGGTGCTGGCTAGCAACAGCTTTCAGTGCTGGCACTTTTCATCTCGGAGCAATTGCTCGACGTTTGCAATTTCTCAGCTCGTGTCTATGAGACGGAAAGAGAATGACCGTGACGTTTGGTGGCTAGAGAAGCGCAAAGCCCCAGTGTTGCTGCGCCTGTGAAAGCGCTTCCAAGGAAGGGTGCTGGCTAGCAACAGCTTTCAGTGCTGGCACTTTTCATCTCTGAGCAATTGCTCGACGTTTGTAATTTCTCACCTGAGCTCTCTTTAGAGTGCGCGAGAGGATGAGCAGAAGATGAGGTGGCTAGAGAAGCCCAGAGCCCCAGTGTTCTTAGGCCTACAAAAGCGCTTCCAAGGAAGGGTGCTGGCTAGCAAGAGCTTTCAGTGCTGGCACTTTTCATCTCTGAGCAATTGCTCGACGTTTGCAATTTCTCACCTCGTGTCTAGGAGACGGAAAGAGAAGGACCGTGACATTTGGTGCGTATAGAAGCGCAAAGCCCTAGTGTTGCTGCGCCTGTGAAAGCGCTTCCAAGGAAGGGTGCTGGCTAGCAACAGCTTTCAGTGCTGTCACTTTTCATCTCTGAGCAATTGCTCGACGTTTGCAATTTCTCAGCTCGTGTCTAGGAGACGGAAAGAGAAGGACCGTGACGTTTGGTGGGTAGAGAAGTGCAAAGCCCCAGTGTTGCTGCGCCTGTGAAAGCGCTTCCAAGGAAGGGTGCTGGCTAGCAACAGCTTTCAGTGCTGGCACTTTTCATCTCTGAGCAATTGCTCGACGTTTGCAATTTCTCACCTGAGCTCTCTTTAGAGTGCGCGAGAGGATGAGCAGAAGATGAGGTGGCTAGAGAAGCCCAGAGCCCCAGTGTTCTTAGGCCTACAAAAGCGCTTCCAAGGAAGGCTGCTGGCTAGCAACAGCTTTCAGTGCTGGCACTTTTCATCTCTGAGCAATTGCTCGACGTTTGCAATTTCTCAGCTCGTGTCTACCGATGGAAAGAGAAGGACCGTGACGTTTGGTGGGTAGAGAAGTGCAAAGCCCCAGTGTTGCTGCGCCTGTGAAAGCGCTTCCAAGGAAGGGTGCTGGCTAGCAACAGCTTTCAGTGCTGGCACTTTTCATCTCTGAGCAATTGCTCGACGTTTGCAATTTCTCACCTGAGCTCTCTTTAGAGTGCGTGAGAGGATGAGCAGAAGATGAGGTGGCTAGGGAAGCCCAGAGCCCCAGTGTTCTTAGGCCTACAAAAGCGCTTCCAAGGAAGGGTGCTGGCTAGCAACAGCTTTCAGTGCTGGCACTTTTCATCTCTGAGCAATTGCTCGACGTTTGCAATTTCTCAGCTCATGTCTACGAGACGGAAAGAGAAGGACCGTGATGTTTGGTGGCTAGAGAAGCGCAAAGCCCCAGTGTTGCTGCGCCTGTGAAAGCGCTTCCAAGGAAAGGTGCTGGCTAGCAACAGCTTTCAGTGCTGGCACTTTTCATCTCTGAGCAATTGCTCGACGTTTGCAATTTCTCAGCTCATGTCTACGAGATGGAAAGAGAATGACCGTGACGTTTGGTGGCTAGAGAAGCGCAAAGCCCCAGTGTTACTGCGCTTGTGAAAGCGCTTCCAAGGAAGGGTGCTGGCTAGCAAGAGCTTTCAGTGCTGGCACTTTTCATCTCTGAGCAATTGCTTGACGTTTGCAATTTCTCAGCACGTGTCTACGAGGCGGAAAGAGAAGGACCGTGACGTTTGGTTGCTAGAGAAGCGCAAAGCCCCAGTGTTGCTGCGCCTGTGAAAGCGCTTCCAAGGAAGGGTGCTGGCTAGCAAGAGCTTTCAGTGCTGGCACTTTTCATCTCTGAGCAATTGCTCGACGTTTGCAATTTCTCAGCTCGTGTCTATGAGACGGAAAGAGAAGGACCGTGACATTTGGTGCGTATAGAAGCGCAAAGCCCCAGTGTTGCTGCGCCTGTGAAAGCGCTTCCAAGGAAGGGTGCTGGCTAGCAAGAGCTTTCAGTGCTGGCACTTTTCATCTCTGAGCAATTGCTCGACGGTTGCAATTTCTCACCTGAGCTCTCTTTAGAGTGCGCGAGAGGATGAGCAGAATATGAGGTGGCTAGAGAAGCCCAGAGCCCCAGTGTTCTTAGGCCTACAAAAGCGCTTCCAAGGAAGGGTGCTGGCTAGCAACAGCTTTCAGTTCTGGCAGTTTTCATCTCGGAGCAATTGCTCGACGTTTGCAATTTCTCAGCTCGTGTCTAGGAGACGGAAAGAGAAGGACCGTGACGTTTGGTGGCTAGAGAAGCGCAAAGCCCCAGTGTTGCTGCGCCTGTGAAAGCGCTTCTAAGGAAGGGTGCTGGCTAGCAACAGCTTTCAGTGCTGGCACTTTTCATCTCTGAGCAATTGCTCGACGTTTGTAATTTCTCCCCTGAGCTCTCTTTAGAGTGCGCGCGAGGATGAGCAGAAGATGAGGTGGCTAGAGAAGCCCAGAGCCCCAGTGTTCTTAGGCCTACAAAAGCGCTTCCAAGGAAGGGGGCTGGCTAGCAAGAGCTTTCAGTGCTGGCACTTTTCATCTCTGAGCAATTGCTCGACGTTTGCAATTTCTCAGCTCGTGTCTACGAGACGGAAAGAGAAGGACCGTGACGTTTGGTGCGTATAGAAGCGCAAAGCCCCAGTGTTGCTGCTCCTGTGAAAGCGCTTCCAAGGAAGGGTGCTGGCTAGCAAGAGCTTTCAGTGCTGGCCCTTTTCATCTCTGAGCAATTGCTCGACGTTTGCAATTTCTCAGCTCGTGTCTAGGAGACGGAAAGAGAAGGACCGTGACGTTTGGTGGGTAGAGAAGCGCAAAGCCCCAGTGTTGCTGCGCCTGTGAAAGCGCTTCCAAGGAAGGGTGCTGGCTAGCAACAGCTTTCAGTGCTGGCACTTTTCATCTCTGAGCAATTGCTGGACGTTTGCAATTTCTCACCTGAGCTCTCTTTAGAGTGCGCGAGAGGATGAGCAGAAGATGAGGTGGCTAGAGAAGCCCAGAGCCCCAGTGTTCTTAGGCCTACAAAAGCGCTTCCAAGGAAGGGTGCTGGCTAGCAACAGCTTTCAGTGCTGGCACTTTTCATCTCTGAGCAATTGCTCGACGTTTGCAATTTCTCAGCTCGTGTCTACCGACGGAAAGAGAAGGACCGTGACGTTTGGTGGCTAGAGAAGCGCAAAGCCCCAGTGTTGCTGCGCCTGTGAAAGCGCATCCAAGGAAGGGTGCTGGCTAGCAACAGCTTTCAGTGCTGGCACTTTTCATCTCTGAGCAATTGCTGGACGTTTGCAATTTCTCACCTGAGCTCTCTTTAGAGTGCGCGAGAGGATGAGCAGAAGATGAGGTGGCTAGAGAAGCCCAGAGCCCCAGTGTTCTTAGGCCTACAAAAGCGCTTCCAAGGAAGGGGGCTGGCTAGCAACAGCTTTCAGTGCTGGCACTTTTCATCTCTGAGCAATTGCTCGACGTTTGCAATTTCTCAGCTCGTGTCTAGGAGACGGAAAGAGAAGGACCGTGACGTTTGGTGCGTAGAGAAGCGCAAAGCCCCAGTGTTGCTGCGCCTGTGAAAGCGCTTCCAAGGAAGGGTGCTGGCTAGCAACAGCTTTCAGTGCTGTCACTTTTCATCTCTGAGCAATTGCTCGACGTTTGCAATTTCTCAGCTCGTGTCTAGGAGACGGAAAGAGAAGGACCGTGACGTTTGGTGGGTAGAGAAGTGCAAAGCCCCAGTGTTGCTGCGCCTGTGAAAGCGCTTCCAAGGAAGGGTGCTGGCTAGCAACAGCTTTCAGTGCTGGCACTTTTCATCTCGGAGCAATTGCTCGACGTTTGTAATTTCTCACCTGAGCTCTCTTTAGAGTGCGCGAGAGGATGAGCAGAAGATGAGGTGGCTAGAGAAGCCCAGAGCCCCAGTGTTCTTAGGCCTACAAAAGCGCTTCCAAGGAAGGGTGCTGGCTAGCAACAGCTTTCAGTGCTGGCACTTTTCATCTCTGAGCAATTGCTCGACGTTTGCAATTTCTCAGCTCGTGTCTACCGACGGAAAGAGAAGGACCGTGACGTTTGGTGGGTAGAGAAGTGCAAAGCCCCAGTGTTGCTGCGCCTGTGAAAGCGCTTCCAAGGAAGGGTGCTGGCTAGCAACAGCTTTCAGTGCTGGCACTTTTCATCTCTGAGCAATTGCTCGACGTTTGCAATTTCTCACCTGAGCTCTCTTTAGAGTGCGCGAGAGGATGAGCAGAAGATGAGGTGGCTAGAGAAGCCCAGAGCCCCAGTGTTCTTAGGCCTACAAAAGCGCTTCCAAGGAAGGGTGCTGGCTAGCAACAGCTTTCAGTGCTGGCACTTTTCGTCTCTGAGCAATTGCTCGACGTTTGCAATTTCTCACCTGAGCTCTCTTTAGAGTGCGTGAGAGGATGAGCAGAAGATGAGGTGGCTAGGGAAGCCCAGAGCCCCAGTGTTCTTAGGCCTACAAAAGCGCTTCCAAGGAAGGGTGCTGGCTAGCAACAGCTTTCAGTGCTGGCACTTTTCATCTCTGAGCAATTGCTCGACGTTTGCAATTTCTCAGCTCATGTCTACGAGACGGAAAGAGAATGACTGTGACGTTTGGTGGCTAGAGAAGCGCAAAGCCCCAGTGTTGCTGCGCCTGTGAAAGCGCTTCCAAGGAAAGGTGCTGGCTAGCAACAGCTTTCAGTGCTGGCACTTTTCATCTCTGAGCAATTGCTCGACGTTTGCAATTTCTCAGCTCGTGTCTACCGACGGAAAGAGAAGGACCGTGACGTTTGGTGGGTAGAGAAGCGCAAAGCCCCAGTGTTGCTGCGCCTGTGAAAGCGCTTCCAAGGAAGGGTGCTGGCTAGCAACAGCTTTCAGTGCTGGCACTTTTCATCTCTGAGCAATTGCTCGACGGTTGCAATTTCTCACCTGAGCTCTCTTTAGACTGCGCGAGAGGATGAGCAGAAGATGAGGTGGCTAGAGAAGCCCAGAGCCCCAGTGTTCTTAGGCCTACAAAAGCGCTTCCAAGGAAGGGTGCTGGCTAGCAACAGCTTTCAGTGCTGGCACTTTTCATCTCGGAGCAATTGCTCGACGTTTGCAATTTCTCAGCTCGTGTCTATGAGACGGAAAGAGAATGACCGTGACGTTTGGTGCGTATAGAAGCGCAAAGCCCCAGTATTGCTGCGCCTGTGAAAGCGCTTCCAAGGAAGGGTGCTGGCTAGCAACAGCTTTCAGTGCTGGCACTTTTCATCTCTGAGCAATTGCTCGACGTTTGTAATTTCTCACCTGAGCTCTCTTTAGAGTGCGCGAGAGGATGAGCAGAAGATGAGGTGGCTAGAGAAGCCCAGAGCCCCAGTGTTCTTAGGCCTACAAAAGCGCTTCCAAGGAAGGGGGCTGGCTAGCAAGAGCTTTCAGTGCTGGCACTTTTCATCTCTGAGCAATTGCTCGACGTTTGCAATTTCTCAGCTCGTGTCTACGAGATGGAAAGAGAATGACCATGACGTTTGATGGCTAGAGAAGCGCAAAGCCCCAGTGTTGCTGCGCCTGTGAAAGCGCTTCCAAGGAAGGGTGCTGGCTAGCAACAGCTTTCAGTGCTGGCACTTTTCATCTCGGAGCAATTGCTGGACGTTTGCAATTTCTCACCTGAGCTCTCTTTAGAGTGCGCGAGAGGATGAGCAGAAGATGAGGTGGCTAGAGAAGCCCAGAGCCCCAGTGTTCTTAGGCCTACAAAAGCGCTTCCAAGGAAGGGTGCTGGCTAGCAACAGCTTTCAGTGCTGGCACTTTTCATCTCTGAGCAATTGCTCGACGTTTGCAATTTCTCAGCTCGTGTCTACGAGACGGAAAGAGAAGGACCGTGACGTTTGGTGCGTATAGAAGCGCAAAGCCCCAGTGTTGCTGCTCCTCTGAAAGCGCTTCCAAGGAAGGGTGCTGGCTAGCAAGAGCTTTCAGTGCTGGCACTTTTCATCTCTGAGCAATTGCTCGACGTTTGCAATTTCTCAGCTCGTGTCTAGGAGACGGAAAGAGAAGGACCGTGACGTTTGGTGCGTATAGAAGCGCAAAGCCCCAGTGTTGCTGCGCCTGTGAAAGCGCTTCCAAGGAAGGGTGCTGGCTAGCAAGAGCTTTCAGTGCTGGCACTTTTCATCTCTGAGCAATTGCTGGACGTTTGCAATTTCTCACCTGAGCTCTCTTTAGAGTGCGCGAGAGGATGAGCAGAAGATGAGGTGGCTAGAGAAGCCCAGAGCCCCAGTGTTCTTAGGCCTACAAAAGCGCTTCCAAGGAAGGGTGCTGGCTAGCAACAGCTTTCAGTGCTGGCACTTTTCATCTCTGAGCAATTGCTCGACGTTTGCAATTTCTCAGCTCGTGTCTACCGACGGAAAGAGAAGGACCGTGACGTTTGGTGGCTAGAGAAGCGCAAAGCCCCAGTGTTGCTGCGCCTGTGAAAGCGCTTCCAAGGAAGGGTGCTGGCTAGCAAGAGCTTTCAGTGCTGGCCCTTTTCATCTCTGAGCAATTGCTCGACGTTTGCAATTTCTCACCTGAGCTCTCTTTAGAGTGCGCGAGAGGATGAGCAGAAGATGAGGTGGCTAGAGAAGCCCAGAGCCCCAGTGTTCTTAGGCCTACAAAAGCGCTTCCAAGGAAGGGTGCTGGCTAGCAACAGCTTTCAGTGCTGGCACTTTTCATCTCGGAGCAATTGCTCGACGTTTGCAATTTCTCAGCTCGTGTCTAGGAGACGGAAAGAGAAGGACCGTGACATTTGGTGCGTATAGAAGCGCAAAGCCCCAGTGTTGCTGCGCCTGTGAAAGCGCTTCCAAGGAAGGGTGCTGGCTAGCAACAGCTTTCAGTGCTGGCACTTTTCATCTCTGAGCAATTGCTCGACGTTTGCAATTTCTCAGCTCGTGTCTACGAGACGGAAAGAGAAGGACCGTGACGTTTGGTGGGTAGAGAAGTGCAAACCCCCAGTGTTGCTGCGCCTGTGAAAGCGCTTCCAAGGAAGGGTGCTGGCTAGCAACAGCTTTCAGTGCTGGCACTTTTCATCTCGGAGCAATTGCTCGACGTTTGTAATTTCTCACCTGAGCTCTCTTTAGAGTGCGCGAGAGGATGAGCAGAAGATGAGGTGGCTAGAGAAGCCCAGAGCCCCAGTGTTCTTCGGCCTACAAAAGCGCTTCCAAGGAAGGGTGCTGGCTAGCAACAGCTTTCAGTGCTGGCACTTTTCGTCTCTGAGCAATTGCTCGACGTTTGCAATTTCTCAGCTCGTGTCTACCGACGGAAAGAGAAGGACCGTGACTTTTGGTGGCTAGAGAAGCGCAAAGCCCCAGTGTTGCTGCGCCTGTGAAAGCGCTTCCAAGGAAGGGTGCTGGCTAGCAACAGCTTTCAGTGCTGGCACTTTTCTTCTCTGAGGAATTGCTCGACGTTTGTAATTTCTCACCTGAGCTCTCTTTAGAGTGCGCGAGAGGATGAGCAGAAGATGAGGTGGCTAGAGAAGCCCAGAGCCCCAGTGTTCTTAGGCCTACAAAAGCGCTTCCAAGGAAGGGTGCTGGCTAGCAACAGCTTTCAGTGCTGGCACTTTTCATCTCTGAGCAATTGCTCGACGTTTGCAATTTCTCAGCTCGTGTCTACCGACGGAAAGAGAAGGACCGTGACGTTTGGTGGGTAGAGAAGCGCAAAGCCCCAGTGTTGCTGCGCCTGTGAAAGCGCTTCCAAGGAAGGGTGCTGGCTAGCAAGAGCTTTCAGTGCTGGCACTTTTCATCTCTGAGCAATTGCTCGACGTTTGCAATTTCTCACCTCGTGTCTACGAGACGGAAAGAGAAGGACCGTGACGCTTGGTGGCTAGAGAAGCGCAAAGCCCCAGTGTTACTGCGCCTGTGAAAGCGCTTCCAAGGAAGGGTGCTGGCTAGCAAGAGCTTTCAGTGCTGGCACTTTTCATCTCTGAGCAATTGCTCGACGTTTGCAATTTCTCACCTGAGCTCTCTTTAGAGTGCGCGAGAGGATGAGCAGAAGATGAGGTGGCTAGAGAAGCCCAGAGCCCCAGTGTTCTTAGGCCTACAAAAGCGCTTCCAAGGAAGGGGGCTGGCTAGCAACAGCTTTCAGTGCTGGCACTTTTCATCTCTGAGCAATTGCTCGACGTTTGCAATTTCTCAGCTCGTGTCTACGAGACGGAAAGAGAAGGACCGTGACATTTGGTGGGTAGAGAAGCGCAAAGCCCCAGTGTTGCTGCGCCTGTGAAAGCGCTTCCAAGGAAGGGTGCTGGCTAGCAAGAGCTTTCAGTGCTGGCACTTTTCATCTCTGAGCAATTGCTCGACGTTTGCAATTTCTCACCTGAGCTCTCTTTAGAGTGCGCGAGAGGATGAGCAGAAGATGAGGTGGCTAGAGAAGCCCAGAGCCCCAGTGTTCTTAGGCCTACAAAAGCGCTTCCAAGGAAGGGTGCTGGCTAGCAAGAGCTTTCAGTGCTGGCACTTTTCATCTCTGAGCAATTGCTCGACGTTTGCAATTTCTCAGCTCGTGTCTACCGACGGAAAGAGAAGGACCGTGACGTTTGCTGGCTAGAGAAGCGCAAAGCCCCAGTGTTGCTGCGCCTGTGAAAGCGCTTCCAAGGAAGGGTGCTGGCTAGCAAGAGCTTTCAGTGCTGGCCCTTTTCATCTCTGAGCAATTGCTCGACGTTTGCAATTTCTCAGCTCGTGTCTAGGAGACGGAAAGAGAAGGACCGTGACGTTTGGTGGGTAGAGAAGCGCAAAGCCCCAGTGTTGCTGCGCCTGTGAAAGCGCTTCCAAGGAAGGGTGCTGGCTAGCAACAGCTTTCAGTGCTGGCACTTTTCATCTCTGAGCAATTGCTCGACGTTTGCAATTTCTCACCTGAGCTCTCTTTAGAGTGCGCGAGAGGATGAGCAGAAGATGAGGTGGCTAGAGAAGCCCACAGCCCCAGTGTTCTTAGGCCTACAAAAGTGCTTCCAAGGAAGGGTGCTGGCTAGCAACAGCTTTCAGTGCTGGCACTTTTCATCTCTGAGCAATTGCTCGACGTTTGCAATTTCTCAGCTCGTGTCTAGGAGATGGAAAGAGAAGGACCGTGACGTTTGGTGGCTAGAGAAGCGCAAAGCCCCAGTGTTGCTGCGCCTGTGAAAGCGCTTCCAAGGAAGGGTGCTGGCTAGCAAGAGCTTTCAGTGCTGGCACTTTTCATCTCTGAGCAATTGCTCGACGTTTGCAATTTCTCACCTGAGCTCTCTTTAGAGTGCGCGAGAGGATGAGCAGAAGATGAGGTGGCTAGAGAAGCCCAGAGCCCCAGTGTTCTTCGGCCTACAAAAGCGCTTCCAAGGAAGGGTGCTGGCTAGCAACAGCTTTCAGTGCTGGCACTTTTCATCTCTGAGCAATTGCTCGACGTTTGCAATTTCTCAGCTTGTGTCTACCGACGGAAAGAGAAGGACCGTGACGTTTGGTGGCTAGAGAAGCGCAAAGCCCCAGTGTTGCTGCGCCTGTGAAAGCGCTTCCAAGGAAGGGTGCTGGCTAGCAAGAGCTTTCAGTGCTGGCACTTTTCATCTCTGAGCAATTGCTCGACGTTTGCAATTTCTCACCTGAGCTCTCTTTAGAGTGCGCGAGAGGATGAGCAGAAGATGAGGTGGCTAGAGAAGCCCAGAGCCCCAGTGTTCTTAGGCCTACAAAAGCGCTTCCAAGGAAGGGTGCTGGCTAGCAAGAGCTTTCAGTGCTGGCACTTTTCATCTCTGAGCAATTGCTCGACGTTTGCAATTTCTCACCTGAGCTCTCTTTAGAGTGCGCGAGAGGATGAGCAGAAGATGAGGTGGCTAGAGAAGCCCAGAGCCCCAGTGTTCTTAGGCCTACAAAAGCGCTTCCAAGGAAGGGTGCTGGCTAGCAACAGCTTTCAGTGCTGGCACTTTTCATCTCTGAGCAATTGCTCGACGTTTGCAATTTCTCAGCTCGTGTCTACCGACGGAAAGAGAAGGACCGTGACGTTTGGTGGCTAGAGAAGCGCAAAGCCCCAGTGTTGCTGCGCCTGTGAAAGCGCTTCCAAGGAAGGGTGCTGGCTAGCAACAGCTTTCAGTGCTGGCACTTTTCATCTATGAGCAATTGCTCGACGTTTGCAATTTCTCACCTGAGCTCTCTTTAGAGTGCGCGAGAGGATGAGCAGAAGATGAGGTGGCTAGAGAAGCCCAGAGCCCCAGTGTTCTTAGGCCTACAAAAGCGCTTCCAAGGAAGGGTGCTGGCTAGCAACAGCTTTCAGTGCTGGCACTTTTCATCTCTGAGCAATTGCTCGACGTTTGCAATTTCTCACCTGAGCTCTCTTTAGAGTGCGCGAGAGGATGAGCAGAAGATGAGGTGGCTAGAGAAGCCCAGAGCCCCAGTGTTCTTAGGCCTACAAAAGCGCTTCCAAGGAAGGGTGCTGGCTAGCAAGAGCTTTCAGTGCTGGCACTTTTCATCTCTGAGCAATTGCTCGACGTTTGCAATTTCTCAGCTCGTGTCTACCGACGGAAAGAGAAGGACCGTGACGTTTGCTGGCTAGAGAAGCGCAAAGCCCCAGTGTTGCTGCGCCTGTGAAAGCGCTTCCAAGGAAGGGTGCTGGCTAGCAAGAGCTTTCAGTGCTGGCACTTTTCATCTCTGAGCAATTGCTCGACGTTTGCAATTTGTCAGCTCGTGTCTAGGAGACGGAAAGAGAAGGACCGTGACGTTTGGTGGGTAGAGAAGCGCAAAGCCCCAGTGTTGCTGCGCCTGTGAAAGCGCTTCCAAGGAAGGGTGCTGGCTAGCAACAGCTTTCAGTGCTGGCACTTTTCATCTCTGAGCAATTGCTGGACGTTTGCAATTTCTCACCTGAGCTCTCTTTAGAGTGCGCGAGAGGATGAGCAGAAGATGAGGTGGCTAGAGAAGCCCAGAGCCCCAGTGTTCTTAGGCCTACAAAAGCGCTTCCAAGGAAGGGTGCTGGCTAGCAACAGCTTTCAGTGCTGGCACTTTTCATCTCTGAGCAATTGCTCGACGTTTGCAATTTCTCAGCTCGTGTCTACGAGATGGAAAGAGAAGGACCGTGACGTTTGGTGGCTAGAGAAGCGCAAAGCCCCAGTGTTGCTGCGCCTGTGAAAGCGCTTCCAAGGAAGGGTGCTGGCTAGCAAGAGCTTTCAGTGCTGGCACTTTTCATCTCTGAGCAATTGCTCGACGTTTGCAATTTCTCACCTGAGCTCTCTTTAGAGTGCGCGAGAGGATGAGCAGAAGATGAGGTGGCTAGAGAAGCCCAGAGCCCCAGTGTTCTTAGGCCTACAAAAGCGCTTCCAAGGAAGGGTGCTGGCTAGCAACAGCTTTCAGTGCTGGCACTTTTCATCTCTGAGCAATTGCTCGACGTTTGCAATTTCTCACCTGAGCTCTCTTTAGAGTGCGCGAGAGGATGAGCAGAAGATGAGGTGGCTAGAGAAGCCCAGAGCCCCAGTGTTCTTAGGCCTACAAAAGCGCTTCCAAGGAAGGGTGCTGGCTAGCAACAGCTTTCAGTGCTGGCACTTTTCATCTCTGAGCAATTGCTCGACGTTTGCAATTTCTCAGCTCGTGTCTACCGACGGAAAGAGAAGGACCGTGACGTTTGCTGGCTAGAGAAGCGCAAAGCCCCAGTGTTGCTGCGCCTGTGAAAGCGCTTCCAAGGAAGGGTGCTGGCTAGCAACAGCTTTCAGTGCTGGCACTTTTCATCTCTGAGCAATTGCTCGACGTTTGCAATTTCTCACCTGAGCTCTCTTTAGAGTGCGCGAGAGGATGAGCAGAAGATGAGGTGGCTAGAGAAGCCCAGAGCCCCAGTGTTCTTAGGCCTACAAAAGCGCTTCCAAGGAAGGGTGCTGGCTAGCAAGAGCTTTCAGTGCTGGCACTTTTCATCTCTGAGCAATTGCTCGACGTTTGCAATTTCTCAGCTCGTGTCTAGGAGACGGAAAGAGAAGGACCGTGACATTTGGTGCGTATAGAAGCGCAAAGCCCCAGTGTTGCTGCGCCTGTGAAAGCGCTTCCAAGGAAGGGTGCTGGCTAGCAACAGCTTTCAGTGCTGGCACTTTTCATCTCTGAGCAATTGCTGGACGTTTGCAATTTCTCACCTGAGCTCTCTTTAGAGTGCGCGAGAGGATGAGCAGAAGATGAGGTGGCTAGAGAAGCCCAGAGCCCCAGTGTTCTAAGGGCTACAAAAGCGCTTCTAAGGAAGGGTGCTGGCTAGCAACAGCTTTCAGTGCTGGCACTTTTCATCTCTGAGCAATTGCTCGACGTTTGCAATTTCTCAGCTCGTGTCTACCGACGGAAAGAGAAGGACCGTGACGTTTGGTGGCTAGAGAAGCGCAAAGCCCCAGTGTTGCTGCGCCTGTGAAAGCGCTTCCAAGGAAGGGTGCTGGCTAGCAACAGCTTTCAGTGCTGGCACTTTTCATCTATGAGCAATTGCTCGACGTTTGCAATTTCTCACCTGAGCTCTCTTTAGAGTGCGCGAGAGGATGAGCAGAAGATGAGGTGGCTAGAGAAGCCCAGAGCCCCAGTGTTCTTAGGCCTACAAAAGCGCTTCCAAGGAAGGGTGCTGGCTAGCAACAGCTTTCAGTGCTGGCACTTTTCATCTCTGAGCAATTGCTCGACGTTTGCAATTTCTCACCTGAGCTCTCTTTAGAGTGCGCGAGAGGATGAGCAGAAGATGAGGTGGCTAGAGAAGCCCAGAGCCCCAGTGTTCTTAGGCCTACAAAAGCGCTTCCAAGGAAGGGTGCTGGCTAGCAACAGCTTTCAGTGCTGGCACTTTTCATCTCTGAGCAATTGCTCGACGTTTGCAATTTCTCAGCTCGTGTCTACAAGACGGAAAGAGAAGGACCGTGACATTTGGTGCGTATAGAAGCGCAAAGCCCCAGTGTTGCTGCGCCTGTGAAAGCGCTTCCAAGGAAGGGTGCTGGCTAGCAAGAGCTTTCAGTGCTGGCACTTTTCATCTCTGAGCAATTGCTGGACGTTTGCAATTTCTCACCTGAGCTCTCTTTAGAGTGCGCGCGAGGATGAGCAGAAGATGAGGTGGCTAGAGAAGCCCAGAGCCCCAGTGTTCTTAGGCCTACAAAAGCGCTTCCAAGGAAGGGTGCTGGCTAGCAACAGCTTTCAGTGCTGGCACTTTTCATCTCTGAGCAATTGCTCGACGTTTGCAATTTCTCAGCTCGTGTCTACGAGACGGAAAGAGAAGGACCGTGACATTTGGTGCGTATAGAAGCCCAGAGCCCCAGTGTTCTTAGGCCTACAAAAGCGCTTCCAAGGAAGGGTGCTGGCTAGCAAGAGCTTTCAGTGCTGGCACTTTTCATCTCTGAGCAATTGCTCGACGTTTGCAATTTCTCAGCTCGTGTCTACGAGACGGAAAGAGAAGGACCGTGACGCTTGGTGGGTAGAGAAGTGCAAAGCCCCAGTGTTGCTGCGCCTGTGAAAGCGCTTCCAAGGAAGGGTGCTGGCTAGCAAGAGCTTTCAGTGCTGGCACTTTTCATCTCTGAGCAATTGCTCGACGTTTGTAATTTCTCACCTGAGCTCTCTTTAGAGTGCGCGAGAGGATGAGCAGAAGATGAGGTGGCTAGAGAAGCCCAGAGCCCCAGTGTTCTTAGGCCTACAAAAGCGCTTCCAAGGAAGGGTGCTGGCTAGCAAGAGCTTTCAGTGCTGGCACTTTTCATCTCTGAGCAATTGCTCGACGTTTGCAATTTCTCAGCTCGTGTCTACCGACGGAAAGAGAAGGACCGTGACTTTTGGTGGGTAGAGAAGCGCAAAGCCCCAGTGTTACTGCGCCTGTGAAAGCGCTTCCAAGGAAGGGTGCTGGCTAGCAACAGCTTTCAGTGCTGGCACTTTTCATCTCTGAGCAATTGCTCGACGTTTGCAATTTCTCAGCTCGTGTCTACGAGATGGAAAGAGAAGGACCGTGACGTTTGGTGGCTAGAGAAGCGCAAAGCCCCAGTGTTGCTGCGCCTGTGAAAGCGCTTCCAAGGAAGGGTGCTGGCTAGCAAGAGCTTTCAGTGCTGGCACTTTTCATCTCTGAGCAATTGCTCGACGGTTGCAATTTCTCACCTGAGCTCTCTTTAGAGTGCGCGAGAGGATGAGCAGAAGATGAGGTGGCTAGAGAAGCCCAGAGCCCCAGTGTTCTTAGGCCTACAAAAGCGCTTCCAAGGAAGGGTGCTGGCTAGCAAGAGCTTTCAGTGCTGGCACTTTTCATCTCTGAGCAATTGCTCGACGTTTGCAATTTCTCACCTGAGCTCTCTTTAGAGTGCGCGAGAGGATGAGCAGAAGATGAGGTGGCTAGAGAAGCCCAGAGCCCCAGTGTTCTTAGGCCTACAAAAGCGCTTCCAAGGAAGGGTGCTGGCTAGCAACAGCTTTCAGTGCTGGCACTTTTCATCTCTGAGCAATTGCTCGACGTTTGCAATTTCTCAGCTCGTGTCTACCGACGGAAAGAGAAGGACCGTGACGTTTGGTGGGTAGAGAAGCGTAAAGCCCCAGTGTTGCTGCGCCTCTGAAAGCGCTTCCAAGGAAGGGTGCTGGCTAGCAACAGCTTTCAGTGCTGGCACTTTTCATCTCTGAGCAATTGCTGGACGTTTGCAATTTCTCACCTGAGCTCTCTTTAGAGTGCGCGAGAGGATGAGCAGAAGATGAGGTGGCTAGAGAAGCCCAGAGCCCCAGTGTTCTTAGGCCTACAAAAGCGCTTCTAAGGAAGGGTGCTGGCTAGCAACAGCTTTCAGTGCTGGCACTTTTCATCTCTGAGCAATTGCTCGACGTTTGCAATTTCTCAGCTCATGTCTACGAGACCGAAAGAGAAGGACCGTGATGTTTGGTGGCTAGAGAAGCGCAAAGCCCCAGTGTTGCTGCGCCTGTGAAAGCGCTTCCAAGGAAGGGTGCTGGCTAGCAAGAGCTTTCAGTGCTGGCACTTTTCATCTCTGAGCAATTGCTGGACGTTTGCAATTTCTCACCTGAGCTCTCTTTAGAGTGCGCGCGAGGATGAGCAGAAGATGAGGTGGCTAGAGAAGCCCAGAGCCCCAGTGTTCTTAGGCCTACAAAAGCGCTTCCAAGGAAGGGTGCTGGCTAGCAACAGCTTTCAGTGCTGGCACTTTTCATCTCTGAGCAATTGCTCGACGTTTGCAATTTCTCAGCTCGTGTCTACGAGACGGAAAGAGAAGGACCGTGACATTTGGTGCGTATAGAAGCGCAAAGCCCCAGTGTTGCTGCGCCTGTGAAAGCGCTTCCAAGGAAGGGTGCTGGCTAGCAAGAGCTTTCAGTGCTGGCACTTTTCATCTCTGAGCAATTGCTCGACGTTTGCAATTTCTCAGCTCGTGTCTAGGAGACGGAAAGAGAAGGACCGTGACTTTTGGTGGGTAGAGAAGCGCAAAGCCCCAGTGTTGCTGCGCCTGTGAAAGCGCTTCCAAGGAAGGGTGCTGGCTAGCAAGAGCTTTCAGTGCTGGCACTTTTCATCTCTGAGCAATTGCTCGACGTTTGCAATTTCTCAGCTCGTGTCTACAAGACGGAAAGAGAAGGACCGTGACATTTGGTGCGTATAGAAGCGCAAAGCCCCAGTGTTGCTGCGCCTGTGAAAGCGCTTCCAAGGAAGGGTGCTGGCTAGCAAGAGCTTTCAGTGCTGGCCCTTTTCATCTCTGAGCAATTGCTCGACGTTTGTAATTTCTCACCTGAGCTCTCTTTAGAGTGCGCGAGAGGATGAGCAGAAGATGAGGTGGCTAGAGAAGCCCAGAGCCCCAGTGTTCTTAGGCCTACAAAAGCGCTTCCAAGGAAGGGTGCTGGCTAGCAAGAGCTTTCAGTGCTGGCACTTTTCATCTCTGAGCAATTGCTGGACGTTTGCAATTTCTCAGCTCGTGTCTACCGACGGAAAGAGAAGGACCGTGACTTTTGGTGGGTAGAGAAGCGCAAAGCCCCAGTGTTGCTGCGCCTGTGAAAGCGCTTCCAAGGAAGGGTGCTGGCTAGCAACAGCTTTCAGTGCTGGCACTTTTCATCTCTGAGCAATTGCTGGACGTTTGCAATTTCTCAGCTCGTGTCTACGAGACGGAAAGAGAAGGACCGTGACGTTTGGTGGGTAGAGAAGCGCAAAGCCCCAGTGTTGCTGCACCTGTGAAAGCGCTTCCAAGGAAGGGTGCTGGCTAGCAAGAGCTTTCAGTGCTGGCACTTTTCATCTCTGAGCAATTGCTGGACGTTTGCAATTTCTCACCTGAGCTCTCTTTAGAGTGCGCGCGAGGATGAGCAGAAGATGAGGTGGCTAGAGAAGCCCAGAGCCCCAGTGTTCTTAGGCCTACAAAAGCGCTTCCAAGGAAGGGTGCTGGCTAGCAACAGCTTTCAGTGCTGGCACTTTTCATCTCTGAGCAATTGCTCGACGTTTGCAATTTCTCAGCTCGTGTCTACGAGACGGAAAGAGAAGGACCGTGACATTTGGTGCGTATAGAAGCGCAAAGCCCCAGTGTTGCTGCGCCTGTGAAAGCGCTTCCAAGGAAGGGTGCTGGCTAGCAAGAGCTTTCAGTGCTGGCACTTTTCATCTCTGAGCAATTGCTCGACGTTTGCAATTTCTCAGCTCGTGTCTAGGAGACGGAAAGAGAAGGACCGTGACGCTTGGTGGGTAGAGAAGTGCAAAGCCCCAGTGTTGCTGCGCCTGTGAAAGCGCTTCCAAGGAAGGGTGCTGGCTAGCAACAGCTTTCAGTGCTGGCACTTTTCATCTCTGAGCAATTGCTCGACGTTTGCAATTTCTCAGCTCGTGTCTACAAGACGGAAAGAGAAGGACCGTGACATTTGGTGCGTATAGAAGCGCAAAGCCCCAGTGTTGCTGCGCCTGTGAAAGCGCTTCCAAGGAAGGGTGCTGGCTAGCAACAGCTTTCAGTGCTGGCCCTTTTCATCTCTGAGCAATTGCTCGACGTTTGCAATTTCTCACCTGAGCTCTCTTTAGAGTGCGCGAGAGGATGAGCAGAAGATGAGGTGGCTAGAGAAGCCCAGAGCCCCAGTGTTCTTAGGCCTACAAAAGCGCTTCCAAGGAAGGGTGCTGGCTAGCAAGAGCTTTCAGTGCTGGCACTTTTCATCTCTGAGCAATTGCTGGACGTTTGCAATTTCTCAGCTCGTGTCTACCGACGGAAAGAGAAGGACCGTGACTTTTGGTGGGTAGAGAAGCGCAAAGCCCCAGTGTTGCTGCGCCTGTGAAAGCGCTTCCAAGGAAGGGTGCTGGCTAGCAACAGCTTTCAGTGCTGGCACTTTTCATCTCTGAGCAATTGCTCGACGTTTGCAATTTCTCAGCTCGTGTCTACGAGACGGAAAGAGAAGGACCGTGACGTTTGGTGGCTAGAGAAGCGCAAAGCCCCAGTGTTGCTGCACCTGTGAAAGCGCTTCCAAGGAAGGGTGCTGGCTAGCAAGAGCTTTCAGTGCTGGCACTTTTCATCTCTGAGCAATTGCTCGACGTTTGCAATTTCTCACCTGAGCTCTCTTTAGACTGCGCGAGAGGATGAGCAGAAGATGAGGTGGCTAGAGAAGCCCAGAGCCCCAGTGTTCTTAGGCCTACAAAAGCGCTTCCAAGGAAGGGTGCTGGCTAGCAAGAGCTTTCAGTGCTGGCACTTTTCATCTCTGAGCAATTGCTCGACGTTTGCAATTTCTCAGCTCGTGTCTACGAGACGGAAAGAGAATGACCGTGACGTTTGGTGCGTATAGAAGCGCAAAGCCCCAGTGTTGCTGCGCCTGTGAAAGCGCTTCCAAGGAAGGGTGCTGGCTAGCAAGAGCTTTCAGTGCTGGCACTTTTCATCTCTGAGCAATTGCTCGAAGTTTGCAATTTCTCACCTGAGCTCTCTTTAGAGTGCGCGAGAGGATGAGCAGAAGATGAGGTGGCTAGAGAAGCCCAGAGCCCCAGTGTTCTTAGGCCTACAAAAGCGCTTCCAAGGAAGGGTGCTGGCTAGCAACAGCTTTCAGTGCTGGCACTTTTCATCTCGGAGCAATTGCTCGACGTTTGCAATTTCTCAGCTCGTGTCTAGGAGACGGAAAGAGAAGGACCGTGACGTTTGGTGGCTAGAGAAGCGCAAAGCCCCAGTGTTGCTGCGCCTGTGAAAGCGCTTCCAAGGAAGGGTGCTGGCTAGCAACAGCTTTCAGTGCTGGCCCTTTTCATCTCTGAGCAATTGCTCGACGTTTGTAATTTCTCACCTGAGCTCTCTTTAGAGTGCGCGAGAGGATGAGCAGAAGATGAGGTGGCTAGAGAAGCCCAGAGCCCCAGTGTTCTTAGGCCTACAAAAGCGCTTCCAAGGAAGGGTGCTGGCTAGCAAGAGCTTTCAGTGCTGGCACTTTTCATCTCTGAGCAATTGCTCGACGTTTGCAATTTCTCAGCTCGTGTCTACCGACGGAAAGAGAAGGACCGTGACTTTTGGTGGCTAGAGAAGCGCAAAGCCCCAGTGTTGCTGCGCCTGTGAAAGCGCTTCCAAGGAAGGGTGCTGGGTAGCAACAGCTTTCAGTGCTGGCACTTTTCATCTCTGAGCAATTGCTCGACGTTTGCAATTTCTCACCTCGTGTCTACGAGACGGAAAGAGAAGGACCGTGACGCTTGGTGGCTAGAGAAGCACAAAGCCCCACTGTTCTTAGGCCTACAAAAGCGCTTCCAAGGAAGGGTGCTGGCTAGCAAGAGCTTTCAGTGCTGGCACTTTTCATCTCTGAGCAATTGCTCGACGTTTGCAATTTCTCAGCTCGTGTCTACCGACGGAAAGAGAAGGACCGTGACGTTTGGTGGGTAGAGAAGTGCAAAGCCCCAGTGTTACTGCGCCTGTGAAAGCGCTTCCAAGGAAGGGTGCTGGCTAGCAACAGCTTTCAGTGCTGGCACTTTTCATCTCTGAGCAATTGCTCGAAGTTTGCAATTTCTCACCTGAGCTCTCTTTAGAGTGCGCGAGAGGATGAGCAGAAGATGAGGTGGCTAGAGAAGCCCAGAGCCCCAGTGTTCTTAGGCCTACAAAAGCGCTTCCAAGGAAGGGTGCTGGCTAGCAACAGCTTTCAGTGCTGGCACTTTTCGTCTCTGAGCAATTGCTCGACGTTTGCAATTTCTCAGCTCGTGTCTACCGACGGAAAGAGAAGGACCGTGACTTTTGGTGGGTAGAGAAGCGCAAAGCCCCAGTGTTGCTGCGCCTGTGAAAGCGCTTCCAAGGAAGGGTGCTGGCTAGCAACAGCTTTCAGTGCTGGCCCTTTTCATCTCTGAGCAATTGCTCGACGTTTGTAATTTCTCACCTGAGCTCTCTTTAGAGTGCGCGAGAGGATGAGCAGAAGATGAGGTGGCTAGAGAAGCCCAGAGCCCCAGTGTTCTTAGGCCTACAAAAGCGCTTCCAAGGAAGGGTGCTGGCTAGCAACAGCTTTCAGTGCTGGCACTTTTCATCTCTGAGCAATTGCTCGACGTTTGCAATTTCTCAGCTCGTGTCTACCGACGGAAAGAGAAGGACCGTGACGTTTGGTGCGTATAGAAGCGCAAAGCCCCAGTGTTGCTGCGCCTGTGAAAGCGCTTCCAAGGAAGGGTGCTGGCTAGCAAGAGCTTTCAGTGCTGGCACTTTTCATCTCTGAGCAATTGCTAGACGTTTGCAATTTCTCACCTGAGCTCTCTTTAGAGTGCGCGAGAGGATGAGCAGAAGATTAGGTGGCTAGAGAAGCCCAGAGCCCCAGTGTTCTTAGGCCTACAAAAGCGCTTCCAAGGAAGGGTGCTGGCTAGCAACAGCTTTCAGTGCTGGCACTTTTCATCTCTGAGCAATTGCTCGACGTTTGCAATTTCTCAGCTCGTGTCTAGGAGACGGAAAGAGAAGGACCGTGACGTTTGGTGCGTATAGAAGCGCAAAGCCCCAGTGTTGCTGCGCCTGTGAAAGCGCTTCCAAGGAAGGGTGCTGGCTAGCAACAGCTTTCAGTGCTGGCACTTTTCATCTCTGAGCAATTGCTCGACGTTTGCAATTTCTCAGCTCGTGTCTACGAGACGGAAAGAGAAGGACCGTGACGTTTGGTGGGTAGAGAAGCGCAAAGCCCCAGTGTTGCTGCGCCTGTGAAAGCGCTTCCAAGGAAGGGTGCTGGCTAGCAACAGCTTTCAGTGCTGGCACTTTTCATCTCTGAGCAATTGCTGGACGTTTGCAATTTCTCACCTGAGCTCTCTTTAGAGTGCGCGAGAGGATGAGCAGAAGATGAGGTGGCTAGAGAAGCCCAGAGCCCCAGTGTTCTTAGGCCTACAAAAGCGCTTCCAAGGAAGGGTGCTGGCTAGCAACAGCTTTCAGTGCTGGCACTTTTCATCTCTGAGCAATTGCTCGACGTTTGCAATTTCTCAGCTCGTGTCTACCGACGGAAAGAGAAGGACCGTGACGTTTGGTGGCTAGAGAAGCGCAAAGCCCCAGTGTTGCTGCGCCTGTGAAAGCGCTTCCAAGGAAGGGTGCTGGCTAGCAAGAGCTTTCAGTGCTGGCACTTTTCATCTCTGAGCAATTGCTGGACGTTTGCAATTTCTCACCTGAGCTCTCTTTAGAGTGCGCGAGAGGATGAGCAGAAGATGAGGTGGCTAGAGAAGCCCAGAGCCCCAGTGTTCTTAGGCCTACAAAAGCGCTTCCAAGGAAGGGTGCTGGCTAGCAAGAGCTTTCAGTGCTGGCACTTTTCATCTCTGAGCAATTGCTCGACGTTTGCAATTTCTCAGCTCGTGTCTAGGAGACGGAAAGAGAATGACCGTGACATTTGGTGCGTATAGAAGCGCAAAGCCCCAGTGTTGCTGCGCCTGTGAAAGCGCTTCCAAGGAAGGGTGCTGGCTAGCAACAGCTTTCAGTGCTGGCACTTTTCATCTCTGAGCAATTGCTCGACGTTTGCAATTTCTCACCTGAGCTCTCTTCAGAGTGCGCGAGAGGATGAGCAGAAGATGAGGTGGCTAGAGAAGCCCAGAGCCCCAGTGTTCTTAGGCCTACAAAAGCGCTTCCAAGGAAGGGTGCTGGCTAGCAAGAGCTTTCAGTGCTGGCACTTTTCATCTCTGAGCAATTGCTCGACGTTTGCAATTTCTCAGCTCGTGTCTACAAGACGGAAAGAGAATGACCGTGACGTTTGGTGCGTATAGAAGCGCAAAGCCCCAGTGTTGCTGCGCCTGTGAAAGCGCTTCCAAGGAAGGGTGCTGGCTAGCAAGAGCTTTCAGTGCTGGCACTTTTCATCTCTGAGCAATTGCTGGACATTTGCAATTTCTCACCTGAGCTCTCTTTAGAGTGCGCGCGAGGATGAGCAGAAGATGAGGTGGCTAGAGAAGCCCAGAGCCCCAGTGTTCTTAGGCCTACAAAAGCGCTTCCAAGGAAGGGTGCTGGCTAGCAAGAGCTTTCAGTGCTGGCACTTTTCATCTCTGAGCAATTGCTCGACGTTTGCAATTTCTCAGCTCGTGTCTAGGAGACGGAAAGAGAATGACCGTGACGTTTGGTGCGTATAGAAGCGCAAAGCCCCAGTGTTGCTGCGCCTGTGAAAGCGCTTCCAAGGAAGGGTGCTGGCTAGCAAGAGCTTTCAGTGCTGGCACTTTTCATCTCTGAGCAATTGCTGGACGTTTGCAATTTCTCACCTGAGCTCTCTTTAGAGTGCGCGAGAGGATGAGCAGAAGATGAGGTGGCTAGAGAAGCCCAGAGCCCCAGTGTTCTTAGGCCTACAAAAGCGCTTCCAAGGAAGGGTGCTGGCTAGCAACAGCTTTCAGTGCTGGCACTTTTCGTCTCTGAGCAATTGCTCGACGTTTGCAATTTCTCAGCTCGTGTCTACAAGACGGAAAGAGAATGACCGTGACTTTTGGTGGCTAGAGAAGCGCAAAGCCCCAGTGTTGCTGCGCCTGTGAAAGCGCTTCCAAGGAAGGGGGCTGGCTAGCAACAGCTTTCAGTGCTGGCCCTTTTCATCTCTGAGCAATTGCTCGACGTTTGTAATTTCTCAGCTCGTGTCTACCGACGGAAAGAGAAGGGCCGTGACGTTTGGTGGCTAGAGAAGCGCAAAGCCCCAGTGTTGCTGCGCCTGTGAAAGCGCTTCCAAGGAAGGGTGCTGGCTAGCAACAGCTTTCAGTGCTGGCACTTTTCATCTCTGAGCAATTGCTCGACGTTTGCAATTTCTCACCTGAGCTCTCTTTAGAGTGCGCGCGAGGATGAGCAGAAGATGAGGTGGCTAGAGAAGCCCAGAGCCCCAGTGTTCTTAGGCCTACAAAAGCGCTTCCAAGGAAGGGTGCTGGCTAGCAACAGCTTTCAGTGCTGGCACTTTTCATCTCGGAGCAATTGCTCGACGTTTGCAATTTCTCAGCTCGTGTCTACGAGACGGAAAGAGAATGACCGTGACATTTGGTGGCTAGAGAAGCGCAAAGGCCCAGTGTTGCTGCTCCTGTGAAAGCGCTTCCAAGGAAGGGTGCTGGCTAGCAAGAGCTTTCAGTGCTGGCACTTTTCATCTCGGAGCAATTGCTCGACGTTTGCAATTTCTCAGCTCGTGTCTACGAGACGGAAAGAGAAGGACCGTGACATTTGGTGGCTAGAGAAGCGCAAAGCCCCAGTGTTACTGCGCCTGTGAAAGCGCTTCCAAGGAAGGGTGCTGGCTAGCAAGAGCTTTCAGTGCTGGCACTTTTCATCTCTGAGCAATTGCTCGACGTTTGCAATTTCTCACCTGAGCTCTCTTCAGAGTGCGCGAGAGGATGAGCAGAAGATGAGGTGGCTAGAGAAGCCCAGAGCCCCAGTGTTCTTAGGCCTACAAAAGCGCTTCCAAGGAAGGGTGCTGGCTAGCAAGAGCTTTCAGTGCTGGCACTTTTCATCTCTGAGCAATTGCTCGACGTTTGCAATTTCTCAGCTCGTGTCTACAAGACGGAAAGAGAATGACCGTGACGTTTGGTGCGTATAGAAGCGCAAAGCCCCAGTGTTGCTGCGCCTGTGAAAGCGCTTCCAAGGAAGGGTGCTGGCTAGCAAGAGCTTTCAGTGCTGGCACTTTTCATCTCTGAGCAATTGCTCGAAGTTTGCAATTTCTCAGCTCGTGTCTACAAGACGGAAAGAGAAGGACCGTGACGTTTGGTGGCTAGAGAAGCGCAAAGCCCCAGTGTTGCTGCGCCTGTGAAAGCGCTTCCAAGGAAGGGTGCTGGCTAGCAAGAGCTTTCAGTGCTGGCACTTTTCATCTCTGAGCAATTGCTCGACGTTTGCAATTTCTCAGCTCGTGTCTACGAGACGGAAAGAGAAGGACCGTGACTTTTGGTGGCTAGAGAAGCGCAAAGCCCCAGTGTTGCTGCGCCTGTGAAAGCGCTTCCAAGGAAGGGTGCTGGCTAGCAAGAGCTTTCAGTGCTGGCACTTTTCATCTCTGAGCAATTGCTCGACGTTTGCAATTTCTCACCTGAGCTCTCTTTAGAGTGCGCGAGAGGATGAGCAGAAGATGAGGTGGCTAGAGAAGCTCAGAGCCCCAGTGTTCTTAGGCCTACAAAAGCGCTTCCAAGGAAGGGTGCTGGCTAGCAAGAGCTTTCAGTGCTGGCACTTTTCATCTCTGAGCAATTGCTCGACGTTTGCAATTTCTCAGCTCGTGTCTACCGACGGAAAGAGAAGGACCGTGACGTTTGGTGGCTAGAGAAGCGCAAAGCCCCAGTGTTACTGCGCCTGTGAAAGCGCTTCCAAGGAAGGGTGCTGGCTAGCAAGAGCTTTCAGTGCTGGCACTTTTCATCTCTGAGCAATTGCTGGACGTTTGCAATTTCTCACCTGAGCTCTCTTTAGAGTGCGCGAGAGGATGAGCAGAAGATGAGGTGGCTAGAGAAGCCCAGAGCCCCAGTGTTCTTAGGCCTACAAAAGCGCTTCCAAGGAAGGGTGCTGGCTAGCAACAGCTTTCAGTGCTGGCACTTTTCGTCTCTGAGCAATTGCTCGACGTTTGCAATTTCTCAGCTCGTGTCTACCGACGGAAAGAGAAGGACCGTGACTTTTGGTGGCTAGAGAAACGCAAAGCCCCAGTGTTGCTGCGCCTGTGAAAGCGCTTCCAAGGAAGGGTGCTGGCTAGCAACAGCTTTCAGTGCTGGCCCTTTTCATCTCTGAGCAATTGCTCGACGTTTGTAATTTCTCACCTGAGCTCTCTTTAGAGTGCGCGAGAGGATGAGCAGAAGATGAGGTGGCTAGAGAAGCCCAGAGCCCCAGTGTTCTTAGGCCTACAAAAGCGCTTCCAAGGAAGGGTGCTGGCTAGCAAGAGCTTTCAGTGCTGGCACTTTTCATCTCTGAGCAATTGCTCGACGTTTGCAATTTCTCAGCTCGTGTCTACCGACGGAAAGAGAAGGACCGTGACTTTTGGTGGCTAGAGAACCGCAAAGCCCCAGTGTTGCTGCGCCTGTGAAAGCGCTTCCAAGGAAGGGTGCTGGCTAGCAACAGCTTTCAGTGCTGGCACTTTTCATCTCTGAGCAATTGCTGGACGTTTGCAATTTCTCAGCTCATGTCTAGGAGACGGAAAGAGAAGGTCCGTGACGTTTGGTGGCTAGAGAAGCGCAAAGCCCCAGTGTTGCTGCACCTGTGAAAGCGCTTCCAAGGAAGGGTGCTGGCTAGCAAGAGCTTTCAGTGCTGGCCCTTTTCATCTCTGAGCAATTGCTCGACGTTTGCAATTTCTCACCTGAGCTCTCTTTAGACTGCGCGAGAGGATGAGCAGAAGATGAGGTGGCTAGAGAAGCCCAGAGCCCCAGTGTTCTTAGGCCTACAAAAGCGCTTCCAAGGAAGGGTGCTGGCTAGCAAGAGCTTTCAGTGCTGGCATTTTTCATCTCTGAGCAATTGCTCGACGTTTGCAATTTCTCAGCTCGTGTCTACGAGACGGAAAGAGAAGGACCGTGACGCTTGGTGGCTAGAGAAGCGCAAAGCCCCAGTGTTACTTCGCCTGTGAAAGCGCTTCCAAGGAAGGGTGCTGGCTAGCAAGAGCTTTCAGTGCTGGCACTTTTCATCTCTGAGCAATTGCTGGACGTTTGCAATTTCTCACCTGAGCTCTCTTTAGAGTGCGCGAGAGGATGAGCAGAAGATGAGGTGGCTAGAGAAGCCCAGAGCCCCAGTGTTCTTAGGCCTACAAAAGCGCTTCCAAGGAAGGGTGCTGGCTAGCAACAGCTTTCAGTGCTGGCACTTTTCATCTCTGAGCAATTGCTCGACGTTTGCAATTTCTCAGCTCGTGTCTACCGACGGAAAGAGAAGGACCGTGACGTTTGGTGGGTAGAGAAGTGCAAAGCCCCAGTGTTACTGCGCCTGTGAAAGCGCTTCCAAGGAAGGGTGCTGGCTAGCAACAGCTTTCAGTGCTGGCACTTTTCATCTCTGAGCAATTGCTGGACGTTTGCAATTTCTCACCTGAGCTCTCTTTAGAGTGCGCGAGAGGATGAGCAGAAGATGAGGTGGCTAGAGAAGCCCAGAGCCCCAGTGTTCTTAGGCCTACAAAAGCGCTTCCAAGGAAGGGTGCTGGCTAGCAAGAGCTTTCAGTGCTGGCACTTTTCATCTCTGAGCAATTGCTCGACGTTTGCAATTTCTCAGCTCGTGTCTACCGACGGAAAGAGAAGGACCGTGACGTTTGCTGGCTAGAGAAGCGCAAAGCCCCAGTGTTGCTGCGCCTGTGAAAGCGCTTCCAAGGAAGGGTGCTGGCTAGCAACAGCTTTCAGTGCTGGCCCTTTTCATCTCTGAGCAATTGCTCGACGTTTGTAATTTCTCACCTGAGCTCTCTTTAGAGTGCGCGAGAGGATGAGCAGAAGATGAGGTGGCTAGAGAAGCCCAGAGCCCCAGTGTTCTTAGGCCTACAAAAGCGCTTCCAAGGAAGGGTGCTGGCTAGCAACAGCTTTCAGTGCTGGCACTTTTCATCTCTGAGCAATTGCTGGACGTTTGCAATTTCTCAGCTCGTGTCTACCGACGGAAAGAGAAGGACCGTGACGTTTGGTGCGTATAGAAGCGCAAAGCCCCAGTGTTGCTGCGCCTGTGAAAGCGCTTCCAAGGAAGGGTGCTGGCTAGCAACAGCTTTCAGTGCTGGCACTTTTCATCTCTGAGCAATTGCTCGACGTTTGCAATTTCTCAGCTCGTGTCTACGAGACGGAAAGAGAATGACCGTGACGTTTGGTGCGTATAGAAGCGCAAAGCCCCAGTGTTGCTGCGCCTGTGAAAGCGCTTCCAAGGAAGGGTGCTGGCTAGCAAGAGCTTTCAGTGCTGGCACTTTTCATCTCTGAGCAATTGCTGGACGTTTGCAATTTCTCACCTGAGCTCTCTTTAGAGTGCGCGAGAGGATGAGCAGAAGATGAGGTGGCTAGAGAAGCCCAGAGCCCCAGTGTTCTTAGGCCTACAAAAGCGCTTCCAAGGAAGGGTGCTGGCTAGCAAGAGCTTTCAGTGCTGGCACTTTTCATCTCTGAGCAATTGCTCGACGTTTGCAATTTCTCAGCTCGTGTCTAGGAGACGGAAAGAGAAGGACCGTGACGTTTGGTGGGTAGAGAAGCGCAAAGCCCCAGTGTTGCTGCGCCTGTGAAAGCGCTTCCAAGGAAGGGTGCTGGCTAGCAACAGCTTTCAGTGCTGGCACTTTTCATCTCTGAGCAATTGCTCGACGTTTGCAATTTCTCACCTGAGCTCTCTTTAGAGTGCGCGAGAGGATGAGCAGAAGATGAGGTGGCTAGAGAAGCCCAGAGCCCCAGTGTTCTTAGGCCTACAAAAGCGCTTCCAAGGAAGGGTGCTGGCTAGCAACAGCTTTCAGTGCTGGCACTTTTCATCTCTGAGCAATTGCTCGACGTTTGCAATTTCTCAGCTCGTGTCTACGAGACGGAAAGAGAAGGACCGTGACGTTTGGTGGGTAGAGAAGCGCAAAGCCCCAGTGTTGCTGCGCCTGTGAAAGCGCTTCCAAGGAAGGGTGCTGGCTAGCAAGAGCTTTCAGTGCTGGCACTTTTCATCTCTGAGCAATTGCTGGACGTTTGCAATTTCTCACCTGAGCTCTCTTTAGAGTGCGCGAGAGGATGAGCAGAAGATGAGGTGGCTAGAGAAGCCCAGAGCCCCAGTGTTCTTAGGCCTACAAAAGCGCTTCCAAGGAAGGGTGCTGGCTAGCAACAGCTTTCAGTGCTGGCACTTTTCATCTCTGAGCAATTGCTCGACGTTTGCAATTTCTCAGCTCGTGTCTACCGACGGAAAGAGAAGGACCGTGACGCTTGGTGGCTAGAGAAGCGCAAAGCCCCAGTGTTACTGCGCCTGTGAAAGCGCTTCCAAGGAAGGGTGCTGGCTAGCAAGAGCTTTCAGTGCTGGCACTTTTCATCTCTGAGCAATTGCTCGACGTTTGCAATTTCTCACCTGAGCTCTCTTTAGAGTGCGCGAGAGGATGAGCAGAAGATGAGGTGGCTAGAGAAGCCCAGAGCCCCAGTGTTCTTAGGCCTACAAAAGCGCTTCCAAGGAAGGGTGCTGGCTAGCAACAGCTTTCAGTGCTGGCAGTTTTCATCTCGGAGCAATTGCTCGACGTTTGCAATTTCTCAGCTCGTGTCTAGGAGACGGAAAGGGAAGGACCGTGACGTTTGGTGGGTAGAGAAGCGCAAAGCCCCAGTGTTGCTGCGCCTGTGAAAGCGCTTCCAAGGAAGGGTGCTGGCTAGCAAGAGCTTTCAGTGCTGGCACTTTTCATCTCTGAGCAATTGCTGGACGTTTGCAATTTCTCACCTGAGCTCTCTTTAGAGCGCGCGAGGATGAGCAGAAGATGAGGTGGCTAGAGAAGCCCAGAGCCCCAGTGTTCTTAGGCCTACAAAAGCGCTTCCAAGGAAGGGTGCTGGCTAGCAACAGCTTTCAGTGCTGGCACTTTTCATCTCTGAGCAATTGCTCGACGTTTGCAATTTCTCAGCTCGTGTCTACGAGACGGAAAGAGAAGGACCGTGACATTTGGTGCGTATAGAAGCGCAAAGCCCCAGTGTTGCTGCGCCTGTGAAAGCGCTTCCAAGGAAGGGTGCTGGCTAGCAACAGCTTTCAGTGCTGGCACTTTTCATCTCTGAGCAATTGCTCGACGTTTGCAATTTCTCACCTGAGCTCTCTTTAGAGTGCGCGAGAGGATGAGCAGA